>CM066589.1:22518750-23814375 GCA_033816785.1 Picus viridis
AGCCAAATTACTACTTCGTTGAAAGCAGACAAAAGCCCATGTCCGATAAAGTGCAGCTTAAAATGATTGCTTCTGCTTTAGCATTGGGCAGTGTATCTCCCACACTTAACCAAAATGCTTCGCATTAGAAGATTAAAACTTAAGCAGAGAGTGACCTTTCACTCTGCTTATTGCTCCCACTGAGCTTGTCAGCCCTATAGCTTTTCTGTTGATTGCTACAGCCACTCACAAATGGGTCTTCCGAGGCACTCTCTGCTATTCTATCTGGACCCTTCAATTGAAGGTATTTTGGCCTTTTTTTTTTCTTTCCTGTACTCCTACACTGATGTAAAGGAGAGGTAGAATTCATACTTTTATGTGACAAGGGCCAAAATGACAAGCTTACTTTTACAGAAAAAAGTTGCTGCCTTTGTCAGGGGAAGGAAACGCATTTAGATTTTTGAGGTTTACCAGACTGGTTCACAGACCAGTGAGAAGCAGGCATTGAGAAGCCTTTGCTACTATTTCTGTAAAGGGTGTTGAAAAGAGCAACCTTACCCTCATTCATATGTGTCTGGGCAGAAATGATTGGAAAATACCAGTGTAGACCCACAAGGCTCTGGTCTTTGCACTTTTCTGGGCGATTCTTACTGCTCCTTACAATCAGAGTCACTTTTTCAAGAGACAGTGGCTCTGTGGTGGAGCCTGGCTGTCTCTGCCATCACTGTGGGTATCTGATACTCTCACCAGAGAGTCAGTGTTTGTTGTAAATGTATGAGGGGTTCTTGAGGCATGAGGCTGTTTTTAGACTTTTATGCCTATGAGCAAATAGCCAATGCAGCCTGCTCCATGGTGCTTCAGAGCTGGCTTCTGCTTATTTGCAGAAGAGATGGCTCTTAATTCAGCCTGCTTGTCTCATGCAGACATTGATGTATTATGTGAGTATGTGTGTATATAGAAGTCTCTTGGTAACCCAAAAAAATAGTGCTTCCAACACTTCTCATCATTGCTTAGACTTTCTCTAAGCAGTATTTTATAGTTCAGCTTTTATTGTCTTGTGAAGTTACTGCATTTGCCAGGGTATCAAATATGTAAGAAGCAAATTACAGTTTGACAGTGAAACTAGACTGTAACCACACTTGCATATGGACCATTCATATATGTTATTGTAGCTCTAAATTAAGCTACAGTAAATCTTCAGGCATCCAATGGGAGGTTTTTTTCCCCCGTCTCATCTGTCCTGAATATGTAGAGGAATTTGGTCCAATTAATTTCTTCAACACAAGAATGATGAAGGATCCTACAACTACTTTTTAAATGGTCAGATTTCACTAGAGATTAGAGCTTCAGCATACACTGTCTGGAAGTATCCCTCTGGCAATATCTGAAAAGAAACATCAGTGTCATGTTTTTTCTGTTTTTAGTGCACTTCACTATGGAAACAGATCTATGTTTCCATTCTCTGTGTGTGTCTGTCCATCTCTAGTAATTTTGAACTGTTGGATGATATAAATCAAATGTGGTGGAGGTAAGGGTCTTAAAGGTAATTAGTTCTTGCAAGTTTTTGTGAAAGTTACTATCTGGGTAGAGAGAGATTCTACTTTATGCCGTTATAACCCTAGTCTGTACTGTATATTTAACCTTTATTAGCTATGATGAGTTTACAATGAGAGGAATTTACCTTTTGTACTCTAAATGTGAATTAAGACTGCAAATGGATCAAGCTGAACCTGTTTCCATTATTTCTGATATTGGCTGAACCATGTGCTTGGACCTGGGCAGAAAGAGCACAGTGACTTTGCTCTTTGTCAGTGGTAATAGATGTTGGTTGAGTTTTGGGTTTAAGTAATGGTTTTTGATCGAAGCAGTCAGACCTCACTACTTGTGCTCGACAGAGCGTGCTCTCAGCATGACAACTCTCCCAGGCTGGTTGGGTCTGCTGATCGATGTGTGTGCAGTGGCCTGAGGCAGTTAGGACAGTTTTTTTAATTTGGTTGCTCTGTTCAGGGGTGTAAGCTTCTGTACCTCTACAGTGTTGTTGGGTTGTGTGGTGTGCACCTATGCTCATGTCTGTTTGCACACTGCTTTTTTCAGACCTTGTCTGAGGTAGAATGAACTGCTAAATTGGTGCTTTATACAGTCAAGGTCCCTGTTCCACTCACAGTTCTCATCTGGTTCAGTGCCTCTAGAGAATAGTTTTCCTGCCTGGTGATGTCTCCATCCAATGTAAACTGTGGGATGACTTTAGGAATGTCTAATGTTATCACTTAGATTAGTTTCTAACTGTTCATTAGTTTAACTGCTGTTTTTAATACTGTTAATCCCATTTAAAAAGTACTTTGCCACTCCAGGGTTACAAAAAAAGGGAGTATTTTTTAGAAGCCTCTCCTGGATTCAGTTCTTTTTCTTAATGGTTTGCTAATCTTTTATGTACACCTGAGTAAGAGAAAATGTTAACTGGAGGCACATAAAACAATCCAGTGTTCCTATTCACCTTGCCTTACAGCACAGGAATAAAAGAATGCTCACTGATGGGAAGAAACATGCTGGGAAAGAGTTTGGGAAACACTTATCATGACAGATAAATGGTGTGGAGCATTCACTGTCATGGGAAATCATTAAGGCAAACAGTGCAGCAGGGCTCAATGTCTCAGATACCAATAGCAGCAGAATAATGTAACATTTGTAGCTGCAGCAGGCAAATCAAATGTTAGCTGTGCAAAGAATACTAATAGAAGAACTGGCAAAACTGTTTTGAAGGACTTCCTTCAGTAGTTCAGAATGGTTAATTTAGGTCTTGTACTTGCAACTGATAAGTGACAAGAAATAAAAGGTAAACACTGTTTGCTTGCCATGAGAAGCTGAAAATAGCCATATTCCCCACTAGTTACAGCTACTTTTCCCACCTCTTGTTTCCCATTTCCAGCTCCAGGTACTTGCTGTGCTAGATTGTTCCATCCCAGGAGTTTGATAGACAAGAATTGGAAGGAATGAGACGGTTTTTGTGTGGGAGAGGGGAAGGGATAATAAAAAGAAGGTACAACCAACTGACAGGCAGTGTTTTGCTTTCTCTTTCCCTGACAAACATTTCCCAAGCTCTTGATGGACTGACTGCCTCAACTTGAGAAATACTTGATAGCAAGTTTAAAGGTGATGGGCCCTTTGACTGCCCTTGGCAGTCATGAATTGCTGCGCTCCTTTCCCTGGGTTTGTGCATGGTGGTCATAAACAATGCTGCAGAGCTGTGAGCCCTGCAGCAAGGGGAGAGCAAAGCGTTATTGGGTGGGGTACCTTTCACAAAGGCAATATTTAGCTTTGGTGCTACTGAGGCAGTCTTTTACCAGTATGCTGTAAGGATCATTCAAGTTCAGACTTTCTCTTGGAGTATTAGCTTGAAGGCTCCATGTCTGCTCTTTCACCCCAAGGCAGGCTTTCTCAAAATCTAATGTGATGCTGGATGGGCTGGCTGACAAATTTTACTTGCTTTCCGCTTTCTTTGAAAATAATTCCCAGCAGATTCAGGAGGGGAGGGCAGCAGGGAGGAAGAGGGATGGATCTCTGCTGGTCTTTGCCAGCACTATTTAAAACATTAGAACTGCTCCCTGGTGTAAGCGGAACTTGATCTAATGTCTGAAGACATAGCAGAGATGGCTGAGGATGTGAGAAGATTAATTATCCTGGAATACCTAAGACTTATATACTTAATTTTTTGCCCTCAGTGCTGTCAGTTACCCTGAAAAATAGTATCTCTGAGTTTCTTTGCTACAGAAAGATGAAACAACAGTACGTATTTAAGCACGATGTATCAAGAGAGGAAAGTTTTCTGTCTTGAGTGAAGATGAAGCTTCTAAACAAATAGAAAATTGGGTCGTCTATCTCTAAATACAAAGTGTTTGGAAAAACAGGATGAGAGGCATTACGTTCATGTCTGAATATGGCTACTTAAGTTAGTTATCCCTACAGTGTCACCAGAGGGTTGCTGAAGACACCTGACTTCAAAGGGGCTCCACATCTATGCGTCTCCCTCAAGTCTGCCTTTCAGAAACAAAGACAAAGAGGTGTTGCTGCAGGTGAAAAATTTTACCTCCTCCCTTATAAAACACTGGGATTATAAGCAGTGTATTTTGTGACTTCTGGTGGGGTCTTTGTAGTTGTCACTGGAAGCTGTTTATGTACCTGTGTCACCCAAGTGTTTTATCTGTTATGTTTGCTGCAACCTCAGGAGCAATGCTTGCGGTGGAGCATAGAACTTACCAGGTATTCTGTTTTGTGTTGCAGTATTTCTAAACTAAGCATAATGTGAATGCTTAGGAAATAGAGTAAATTAATTTATTCTAAAATTGCAGTGGGGACCTAGGCCTTGATCCCACAATGAATTTCACCCCTGCAGTGATCGTGGCAGCACCAGGACCTGTGCTTTTAGAAAATCCTCTTTGTTATTACTGGGAAGGTGCCTTCAAAAAATCTCTGTATATATTGGATAGCTTTTTAACACAACTGGTTGAATATTAATTTCTGTGGCTTAGTGCAATTATATTAATTACGGGGAACTCATTAGGCACTAATGTAAATATTAGAGCCTCTTCTGTAACATTCACTGTAATTTAATGCTAATTCACAGTACCATTATTAAACTGTTAATAGCCAGAGCTGCAATTCATTCAAGTACATAATATCTCATGCAATCAGTAAAGCATTTCAGCTGGGGAGCAACATGCATTATAGTCCACATACACGCCTTTGAACTTAAAGTCACAAGCTGTTTGCAGCTTTCCCCTCACGAGCTAGAGGAGGCTCGGAGTAAACTGTCAAAGGTTTCTTGGAGTTTTAGTGAACCTGGCCTCTGGTTCTGACAACTGCCCTAGATGAGTAACTCTCTATCTCCTGTCATCTGTTTGGAAGCTGAGGTTATTACATCCCCCACAGGATTTTAAATTTTATCATGCTAACAAAGGCAGTTTCCCAGTCCTGTGTTTGTTTTTCATCCATGCACTTGAGGTTTCCTTGGCAGAGGGGCTGCTAATAGTAGGGTTGTTTCTGTTCACGCAGAAAGCTTGTATTCATCTGGTGCAGCTTGTAGTCATCTGATTGTACCAGTGCGAAAGGGGATGACCTAGTTGTTTTTCATTAAATATTCACATCTGTTATTTTGTTAGGGGGACAAAAAGGTAGAAATGAAGCCAGTTTGAAACAGCCATGTTAGGGCCAATGAATGTCAGGCTTTGGAAAATGCTGTCTTTTAATATAAAGCTTTCTATTCTGAAGTGACAAAAACACAACCCAAAATAAGTGAGATGAGATGTGGCTGGAATTTAAGTGCCTGAAATTGTTGTCCTGAACAAGTCTATGTAGTTACTGTCAAACCTCTGGAAGTGATTTAAAAAATAAACAGCTATCTGGAACTGTGCTGGTCCTCAGCCTTGGCAGGCCTGAAGGGCTGCACCCGTCTGGGGTATGAAGCTGGGTGCTTGTCCCTGTTGGCACCCTGGAGTGTTCTGTGCTGGTAGATGGAGGCCCTTACCAGCCTGGTTGTGGCTCCTGCTTCTGTAACTTGCTGATGCATATGCCCTGTTGTCCTGCACAGTGCTGAAGCCCCTGAACTCCTGGCAGTTTGGGCTGGAGACAGGCCCTACCCACCCCTATTGAAGAATTTTGAAATTAATGGTCCAAATGTGTGAAAGGAATGAGGGCAAATGCCTGAAATATGAGAAACATGGGTTCTAGCCATCATTTCAGGGTAATTTGCATACTTTCTGAAATTACTTTTGGTTAAAATTCTTGCCCCCATCTCCTTAGACCCAGGGAGTTGTGCACCTCAACCTCCCATTCCAGAAGAGCAGTGTTGCACACAAGAACAACTGTCTTGACAGCCGATAGTTTGAAAGGAGCTGGGAAAGAGCCTCGTTTCCTGTCTTCCGGTGAGGATTGGGCTATAGGTTCCCGATGCAAAGAGGTTTTGCTTCTTCTCTGAATGTGAATGTTGGAAGAATAAACTGACTCTTAGCATTTTCCTTTTGAGGAGCTGAAGACATTGAATAGCAAACAGGCTATACTCGAATGTCTTGAGCTGGGCTGGAGCAGCCTGCACACTGTCTCTGCCTGTGCAGCCGATTGGGAGTTAGGTATCTCTCAGGATTCTGATGCTTTCTTTTCTGTGGTCATATACCTGAAAGCATAACACAACCTAACTCCTGGAGGCTTTAAACAACAATTTTTTCTGCTTTAGTAGGCTATATTGCCCTCAGCACTAATTCTTCTTTTCAGAAAGAAAGTCACAGTAGCAGCCTTGCTGCTTTAATGAACAGAATTAACATAATTTTAAGACCAGGTTTTTATCTCCAATGGACAGTTTGAAATAACTTTCTATACCATCTTTAACAGCACCACCTGGTGGCTCTCTGGTACAGCTGACATTAATCCTGAATACAACTGTTTCTTACAGAATGTGAAATACTTGGTTTGTTTTATTATGAATATCAAAGGAGCTATGTGGATTCTGTATGGGTAAATATGACATAAAAACATAGCCTTTGACAAAAGCATGTTGTTGAACTCCCACAATTTCTGAGTGTGTGGGGTAAACCAGTGCAAAGCTCCAGGGTTGTATGTGCATAAATATTTAACCTGCATAAATATTTGAGTACCAGAAGAGGAATATTTTCTTATTCCTGTACTATTTTTAAAGGCTCCTATTTATTACACAAAATCTTCTATTAAAGATTATTTTCTGCTTGCTTCTAATCTTCTTACATGTATGTAGAGTCAGGAGAGATCAGTGAAGTCACTGATTGGAATAACAGCCTTCTGAACAGCATGGGGAGTTCAAAAAATATTGAGGGCTTAGGAGTGTGAACTTTTCATTTATATTTATTCACTCTCTGCAAACAGAAGGTGAATATCACAGCAGTGAATGAGAAGGCAAAAAGATAGCTCATGTTCAGCCAGGGAAGCCTTGAAGCACAAGCAAAGTCAGAATTTCTTGCTGCTATGAGCTGTTGTGTAAAATGCTGTTTCTGGAGCTGATAGGTGATAGCCATTAGGGATTCCACTAGACTTCCTGCACCGTCATTTCAAAGTGAGCAAACTATCCTGCTTATTCTTCCCTCCCCCAGTTGCTAATTCAACATATTGGTATCCAGTGTGCCACTTTTTATTATTGATGAGTGGCATTAAGTGTATGGCCACACAGGTTTAGAGGTTTGAACTCATTGTAATAACAGTTGATGATTCAGCATGGAGCTATTGCTTGTGTTTTGGTCTCTGGACTATCTAGAAAATCCAGTTCTCTCAATATTAGGTGATCCCTCTGGCTAAGTATGCTGTCAACAATTACAGTTGTGCACAAGCCTCGGCATCAACAGCTTAGTGCTGGCTTCACTGATTAGTAGCAGAACTTTTGACCATTTGTAAAGTCATTTTTTCCTGCCCTCCCCATGTTGTCTGAGCTGTGTTCTCCTGACAGCGGAGGGGGTCTCTTCAGTCTTTTCCGTATTTTCTTGTTGTCTAATATTGTTGGGAGCATAACAAACTTTATTCTTAGCAGATGCATGTGTGTGTGTCCCCCCCCAACCATTTCAATGGAGTGCTGTCTATTACAGCAGCTTGGAAGGTACCCGTGTCTGGCAGAGCCTGGAGGCACAGCAAATGTAGCCTGTCTTTTTTTCTGTTTTTCCAAAAACGGTATCTATTTCGTATATTTCTGCTGAGCTTTCTGCTTCATATCTGGAATGAAAGTGAAATAGCAAGTGATGAAAATAGTGATGAAAATGATGATGAGGATTTATGTGTATAATAATCATCTGCAGATATTAAAGCTTTGCAGTACCCTTTTCCAGAGATATTCTTATGAGTCAGTGATGACTTGCTCAAGGTCACACAGCAAGCTAAGGAGACAGAGAAATGGAAAATGTATTCTAAGAGTCAGTACAGTATCATATTTGTGAGCTTCCATTTGTACAGATACTGTTATGCTCTATGATGGAAGAGGAAGGAATACCCAAAAGGAAGCTTAGCAGCGCATGGTGGGTTTTAGAAGTCACTTTTGCGTCTTCAAAATTGGCATAACTGTTAATTTCAGAAAAATTAATGTCATACAAAATTTATGGAAACAGTGGTTCTTTATTTCTTTATGTCTTGGCGAAGAAAACCAGCAAATGCTTACCTTAGGCACCCTGAGGATCCTCACTAACTGGTGATGGGTAGGACATGTGTGCATGTGTGCAGAGTTGAGCCTATTTTGATCAGAGGAGTGAGGAAGCTGTGTTTCTTCTGCATAGCTAAAGGAAGCCACTCTCTGTGGCAGCAGCATTCCGGGCTGCCCTCTTCCTCTGTGAACTCTTCTCACTTTTGGCCCTACCATAGTGGCCTAAGTTCCACTTTTCTGAGGCTATAAAGGTACCTTTGACTTGGTGCACAGGCCCAATTCAGAATGCCACATCTAGAGCAGAAACAGTATAATCAGTTCCAGGATCCATGCCGAAGAAACAGAAGCCAAATAATCATTTGCAGCCATGCTCCCACTTCAAGAGGTACGTGGAAATGAGGAAATAATAGCTCATGCCAGTGTGTTACAAAGGAAGATGAAAGTTACAGATGGCATGGATGTGATACTGGAGGCAGAGAACAAATGTTTTCCACCTACTGTAAAACACTTCAGAAAAGGCAGAAAGGAAGCATCTTCACTTTAATAGCGGCATGATGGTTACTGTCGAAAGCGAAAGAGAGCCCTTTAAAAGCTAAAAGCTGTATCTAAATGAGGAAAATATAAAGGATTATAAAAAATGACAGGTTAAATGTGGAATTGCAGTAAGGCAGACTGAAAGAAGAGTTAAGAGAAGCATTTGCAAAAGGCATCAAAATTAGTAAAAATAAACAAAATCTTCAAAAACAGCATCAGGGAGGCTGCCTGAAAAAGTCTCCAGGGCTAGTAGATGCTCAGAAATGAGAAATGCATTTTTTTGCGTCGGTTGCTCATTGTGAAGAAATGGTGGTTCCCTGGAACTGGTAGTGCTGGAATTCTTCTTAAAGAAGAATTAATCAGAAAATCTTTCAGATTGGTGAGTTGGCAGAGGAATTTATGAATCAAATAGGAAAAAATTGCCAAGTGATTTGCTATTAACCCAAGCTTTCTGTAGGGATTCAGGAATGAGACAGCAAGATTAGCTGTAGTGTTGCATCGAAAACACTCTGTACCCAAGGACTGAAAGATGGCGGATGTGATACTGTGCTGTAAAAACGTGGTACAGGGAACCCCAGGCTGCTAAGCTTGAGAAATGTACAAGAAAAAATTGCTAGTTGTTGGTATATTGACAATGGAATTACTGGATATAGGGATAAACTACTTGCAGAGTCAAGAATGTTGGACTTTGGAGCTGTTCTAAAGAGTTAGCAAACATACCTGTTCTGGGACCCATGGTGGTCTCACGTACATAAATGATGCAAGAAGAGTTGAATACTTGCTGTCATTCACTACTGTCCTGAAAACATTTAATTATTAATGATGATTGAAGAATTTTATAAGAACCTAGTGAAACCAAGTGGCCAGGTAGTGAAATACAAATGTGGTGACGATGAAGTGGAGGAGGATGTATATGGAGGAGAAAGAGGGAATCTGAATGAGCGACAAATAGGTAGGCTCTGAGCTGGTTCTTAAGCAAGACCTTGGATTATAATAGAAATGCTACTTCAGTGTTCAGAAGTGGTCCAAAAACTTAGATCAAATACTGGTGGTGTTAGGACGCCAGAGCAAAATGGAAGCGGCATTTAATGCTTTATGTGCCAATACTAATGCACAGGACTTCTGCATCCTGAATACCTGTCTGCTGTTATGGTTCCTTTACTCCCCACCCTGTCCCAAACAGGATGAAACTGACAGAAGTGGTGAAAAGGCAACAAGGCTGATTAAAGATTGGAATGGGCTTTATAAAATAAGTGAGTAATGAGACTAGGGCTCCTTAGTATAGAAAGGAGATGCTGAGGAAAATGGTGATAGCTTTAAAATTTTGTCATGGACAGGACAAGTAGTGATTGATCTCTCTAGTTCAGAACAGGAGCTGGGAGACATTAAATTAAGGTGGCAGGAGACTGATTCAGGGTGTTACTACTTGTGCTTCTTCCTAGTTGCCTGGGTTTGCAGTGTATTTGGTTTCTTGGGCCCTTATCTCCTTCCGTGCTTGCCTTCTGCTTGGCTTGAGGTTGTTTGTGAAACCACTGCTGCAACTGTTAACAGCAGAACTGTGATGTCAGCTTGTCATCTTCAGTGCTAATTCAGGGTCAGAAATCAAGCAGTTGCAAGTTGGCAACTGCTTATCCTGATCAAGCAAATTGTGTTAAGATTCCTGCAGTAAATTTTTCTCATTCATTCAGAGCCACTCCATGTCTGTGGGGATGGTCTGAACAGCATCTCCACAGTCACACAGTAATAGCTGGACACCAGTGCTGTTGAAGTGGAGATCTAGGCTGCTGCTACCATATAATCTCACTGGGGCACAGTGCGATACAGAGGCAGGAAATTGTAACCCTAGCCAGTGAATCTGGAATGTTGTGTTTGGGTCTGCAGTGAGCTGTGTTTTGATTTCAGCAGTATTTTGAAAATCAAAATGCTGTGTGTAATTCTAAAAGACTATAGAAGCCAAAAGATAAAAGCAAGAGTGTGTCTTATGTTTGTAAAATATTGAAATAACGGCAACTAAAGCTGGGCCACTGCCAGCCTTTATCAAAAGGCTGCGGTTTTGCATTCCAAGCAACAAAGGACTAAATGACAAAAAACATCCTGACCTCTTATATGCATCTGTAGACTGGAAGAAAAATCTCAGGAAGTATTGAAATTTTCCTTTGAGGAGCCTTTTCATGTTATTTTCAGACATGAAAGGTGAGAGTATGGTACAGGTACAGACCAAACCAGTTAAGGGACAATAGTTGAGAGTATGTGTCCAAACAGGAAAGTTGCTAGAAATGGGGTGTTTCTCTGAAGGGAGCGCTGTTTCTTATAAGGAGTGATGCAGTGGGAAATGTTTTGTGGAATCCATAAATTTTATCCTGAAAAACTTTAGAAGTTTTGCATTCCTGAGTACCTGGCTCTTAATATTTATTTATGCAGAGATGAGCATGCTAGTTTTTAGGATGTACAGGTGTACTTTACTTAAAGATGCTCAGGTGAGATGTGTAGTCCAAGTTGGATCTGTTTGCACCATATAAAGTTGCACCTGAGAAATATAATGGTCATGTGAAAGTAAGGTTCCCACAAACATAGTCACAGTACCAAGTAGTTGTATGTGTTGTTTCATCAGGAGATGAGCGCTCGCTCATTCCGGTCAAACCATAGCTACATATGCTGAACCATTCACTAGGCATAAGATTTATCAATTGCTTAAACTGATTTGAAATATTTAACACTGATTCTGATGGCCCCCAGGTATCTAAGAAGTCATCCACATTCATAAACATCAAACTGGCTTCCCAGAACAGAATGTAAAACATCTTAAGAAACATGGGGAGGCAAAGATGCTCAGTGAAGCAGTGTGAATTTACCCCTCTCCTACACATGCACAGGAGGAGGAAAGACACTGAATGTAAATGAAAGACGCCCCAATAGCAGTTACAATGCCTTGCAGATTCTTCAGAGTTAGGAGAGCAAGTTCCCTAAAACAAAGGAAGAATGAACAACCTTACCTCCACTGTGTATAGAGTCTTCCAACACTAAAGTTTTAAGGTTAAGCGTCTCTACCCCATCTCTCATATTGTTTTCATGTAGGTAAAGATTCTTATTCTTTGCCTAGGTGACTGAATTCAGAAGACTAGTGTGCTGCTGTGTGTTTGATCTCTGGAACTGGCTCCTTACTGCTGACACTAAAAACTTCTGTTGTTCTTGGCAGGAGGCACCCAGTCACCTTTAACTTTCTTTCCTTCAGAGTAACAGCTTCACAGAACTGCATTGCAAATTCAATCAGTGTAGGAGGAATTGTGTAAATATTTTCAACCAAAGATCCTGTCTTTATGTTGAGATTCAGCGTGAACAGAAGTGGAATTTAGTGTCCAAAGATGCTGTTCAGTCATTACTACTACAGTGTTATTCCACAGCTTACTGGTCCTATATAAGTAGCTTGGGCTTTAAGGTCTAAGGTGTGGGCAGTTGATTAGCCCTGGCTAAACTCTCATGAACAGAAATTGAGAATCATTAAATTTTGAGCTTCAAGATTAGTATTTAAAAAAACCCCGAAGAATCCCACAAGAATTCTTCTTTCTTTAAAAAAGAAAATTGGTGGGTTTTTCATAATGATGGTTTGATCCTGTTATAATGATGGTTTTGATTCTGTTATGGACCTGGAAGTGTAGATGAAGTGTGCAGATCCCTAAGAAAGGTCATGGCTTCTCTTGCTACATTGGAGATGCGTTCTGAGCTGAAGCCCATTTACTCCAATTCTCCTGTTTTTATGCCATCTATTTCAGATGAAGTGTTAAAAATATAATAAATTACATGCTTATTTTGACTTCCTTTTCATTAAAAATGGGCTTCTTTCCAATGCAGCCTGAGTTGTGGGTTTTTTTTTCCTTTTAATTCCTTTTCTGCATCATAGAACTTTATAAAACCCTTTAATAACCTTGAAAATGCTTATTCATTTCCTTGCACAGTGTATTTCTTGAATATGCAATGTAATCTTATGGCAGCAATTTCCAAAGGTAAGAACAAAAGTCAGTTCAGTTTTGGCATGCACTAATCTCATTAGATAACTGAATTTGCAGGAAACAAATAGGAGATAGAGGATGAAAAGGTAAATCAGTGCAAACTGTAACTGTGTTTATTGTTGTGAAGTTTAATGTTAATTTCTATAGACAATGTAGAAGCTGGAAGTTAAGGGAACAAGGGTGAGCCAGCGTAGTATCCATACACCTTGCAATATTTGCAGGAACATTTTAGTACTAGATTGTGATAGTGAAACATAAAAACATACATTAATGTATAGAATTAACTTGATCAAGAGGATCATGTTATATTACAGTATAAATTTATGGTACTTTGATACAAAGTATCAGTTCCCAATGGGAAAACTAAAAGAATTGCAGGAAATTCTGGTAAAACAAGTCCAACCATTGTCTATTGAGTGGTCAAAACCTGCCTTTCAATGCAAATAATAAATTATCCTTCTTCCTCCAATGCTTCAGAAAATGTTGTCAGCTTTTCAGGCCAAGCTTTTCAAGAAAAGATTTAGCCAGTTTTCGCTAGCTGTATGTGGAAATGAAAATAAGAAACACTTGAAATACTGATTATTAGGCCTAGAAAGATCAGATTCGGTAACATGAGAATGGAATGCTAAAACACGGGCATAAAGCATACGTGGAATGAATCATCCCAATTAGACTGAGGAAATTACTTAGCCACATGAAAAAAATTATGCCCTGACATTAAAAGCTACTAGTTTGTTTTACTTTTTTCTAGCACTTCATTATTGCTGAAGCTTTAAAGAACTCCAGCCTCATAGCTCCCATGATGAGTGTTCTAATTATGAACATTAAAAATGTCTTCTAATTGTTTTGAGTTAGCTAATAACTTGATATGCTAAATAAATCAAGCAGCTCCCAATCCAAATGTGGTAGTGTCTGGCTTTGGAAATACAGTGTGCTTTCTCTGCTGTGTGAAATAGGTCTGAACAGCTGGAACAAATGTTCTTGTCAGTAAATTATAAATTACAGCTGTCAAGAATACAACATTTAGTTCCAGCATTTGAGAAACTGATTTTTAAGAAATCTTCCCACTTATCAGTTTAGCCATTGATTATGTGTGTAAGGTCATTGAATCAGAGCAGTAATGAATGGAATTCTTCATTGCTCAAATACCAGCCTAAATGTACCCACAGTTTTACATCTAGGAACTTGATAATACTTGAAAATGCTTTAAAGCATTTAAGGAACTAATGTTAGATGTAACTACTTATGTACTACCTTTCTGATCACCAGTAACAAGCCTGCTGAATAGCCAAGTTAGATCAATTTGCTTCCATGAGCTCTTGTTAGGTTTTCAGGTGTCATATGGTGTCATATGTGTTGGGTATCATATGGTAGCAGTTTTAACTCCCCAAAGGTTGTGATTGCCTTGATGTCATGTGGTGTGGTAGATCGGGACTAGGATCAGACAAAGCTTCCTAGAGCTGACTATTTAACTGACAGCCTTGCTTTCCTTGGTGCAAGGGGCAGGAGGAGGAAGGCTGGTGTTCCAAAATAGGTATGATCCACCATCACAATCTGCTGCTGTTCAGGCTTGTCTTGAGAAGAAAGCAGAAATGAATGTAAAGATATGACCCAGGTTTGGGCATTGTGGTTTGTGGTGGTTTTTTGGTTTTTGTTGGGGGGAGGGGGGTTGGTTGGGTTTTTTTAATATTGGTCCTGCTGCCTGGTGTTTGAACAGTTCTATTTTCCTTGTGTGCTGATGGCTTTGGCCCTCACCAGTATAAAGGGGGCTACTGGATTCAACCTTTTCAATTTTATACCCTTGTTTTCACAAATCACTGCTAGTTGCAGTTGTTTTGAACAGAAGTTAAGGAATATCTGCAGGGTGCTTGTGACACTGCTGTGCTTGTGTACTGTTTCTGTGTTAAAGATTTCTGTCTGTGAAATCATCAATTCAGCATCCATCAGCTGCCATTTCAATGGGAATAGCTAAGATGTGTGTTACAGATCCTTTTGAAGATCTGTGCAGTTGGGAGGAACTGTAGAGTGAGGGGAAAAAATGTGTTCTTGTGCTTGCAGAAATACCTGCAAACCATTTTTCTTAAAGATGTGTCATGGGATTGACACTTAATGGTTCTTGTGGCTTTTATGATGCTTCCTCTAAAGTTAAAGGATTTTTTCCAGGTGTTTCATGAAAGCCTGCATTGGAAAAGCTTTTTGAGCCTGAACACTTACATAGTTTCTCTACCTGACTATTAGGCTTGATAAAAGTCTTGTAATTTCTAGGACACTATTCAAGTAAGTCTCCTGAACAAGTTTCAGGCCTCCTTTATAACTGTTGGTAACTGCACAATGGATCCAGTGAGGATGGCTGTTACGAACCTATCAATCTTTTAAGTTGTAACGCTTTTTGTTTTCTTGCAGTGTGCTTCCTGAACTATACCTTCTGTATACAAACTATGCTCCACTATCCTGCTTGAAGGAGAAACTATCCTGTGTCAATGAAACAGAAGAGGGATGGGGTGTTTTGCTGCTATTGCATATTAATATATTAGGAATTTCACATTTTTCTTGTTCATATTTCATTTTGAAGTCCATTTTTTTGAATTAGTACATGAAATGTTTTGAAGAATAAATTATTTCCCTTTTCCTTTGAACTACAGGAAAAGCAATTAAGTACTGCTGAACTGAACAAACACTCATTACTTTTAGGTACCACAGACTTAATTTCCCAATAATTTTTTTTATAAGTCAGTCAAGTTGCAAATTACCCAGGAAAGCCTGCAGGTAGGTCTTCTGCTAATTGTATGATATGCGTGCCTGCTTTTAAACCAGAAACTAGCAGTTGAAGGCCTGTGCTATGGTTAAGAAGAAAAAACTAGGAGGGATTAAACCAGTTCAATATGAAAAGGACTTTTTTGTTTCCTTGCTGTTCTGAATATGGTCCCACCCTGAAGGCAGATTGTGGTAAAGGCAGGAAAGTTAACTTAAGATTAAAATAACCAAATATATGTAGTTTGCTGAAATGGCAAAAGATGCTTGGCATATTGGTAATAGTAGGTAGCTGTCTGCCTATACATTTTCTTCTATGCAAGACATTTCAGGTTCAAGTTGTTTGGGATATGGTCAGAGAAATATAACAAACTATATAGCATTGTCCTCTACACTGTTACCTCACATATGCCTTTCTTCTGTCTATCCATTCTCACAATCTGTGACTTGGGAGACCTACAGAATATATTATAGCTGGATTTACATCTGGGAATGCTGTGTATAGTGCATACAACTTCCATTTGGCCTGTTTTTTCTAGTGAAGAGACATTATCAGCTGTTGTGCCTACAGTCACATTGTGTTCTCATCCATTAATCATTCCTTTGTCCTCTTCTGCAGCTATATCCTTGGAAAGCAGCAATTTTACTGGGATGTAATCTGGAAAGCTTTCCTGTTTCATAAGCAGAAATGTTTCACAAGTTCTTTAAACTCTCTTCTTTAGTGAGACTGTGTTGTAACTGCCATATCTGAGTGCTTTAAATTAAGGCAAAACACTAGCAGCTGAAAAAACAGGAAGCTTTTCCCTGCACAAGGTCACTATCTGTTGTAACATCATTAAAAGGAACTATTTGAATGTCAACTAGTTTAGTAATGTAATTTCACAAATGTGGGTTTCAGTCTTTCATCTTCTGCAGCGTCCTGAGCTGGCTGGGTCTGTATAGCAGAAAGGCCTGGAAATGTTCAATCTGTTCACATTACTTATGAACGCTTTGAAACAAAGCAATGTACTCGTGAATTGAGTCTCAGCTGTCCACCTTCTCATTCAGAAATGTTATGTCCAGCGGCCGTACATGTGCAGTATGAGGTGTTAAACTCAGTAGCATATTGTCTCACTGCAAAGGCTGTGCATAGCATACTGCTCATTCTTCCCCTGCATTTGGGCAGCCGCCATTCTTTAAGGCTGTTAAAGTTAGGATGCAAGTTGCAGGAAGCATGGCTGGGATGGAAAGCAGCTGCGTTCTTGGGTGCGCTGTCTTGCTGAAAGTGAAGTTCGGTTGCTGCTGGAGTGACCTCAGATCTCCCATTCCTCACCCTCCACCCCATTCCCTACCATGTTACCTGTGCCCCATGTCATGAAGCAAAGGTAACAGCAGTAAAAATGTTAGTATGCCTCTGGGATTATTATGGGCTTTGTTGTTTTGGTTTGGCTTTTTTGCATTGCATGCCTATTTGACACTATTTCAAGCTCTTAACTGATTTATGTAAAGGTACTTCTCTGGAGTTGCTCTGAGACTGGTCTTGCAAAGTGCTGAGCTTAGAAAAAGCAATATAAGCAGCTGACCAGCTGTGGCTGTAGATAAGACTCAGGTATTGAAGCATTTGCTACTTTTGAGCCTTTTGTTGCTCCAAGTTTTGTCCTTAAGACAGTCTTGACATAGCCTCCTTTAACCTGTGGTTTGGGTTTTTTCTGGTGGTGGTTGTTTGTTTTTTTGCCCTTTTTTTTTTCCTCTTCAGAAGAGTGTCAGATAGTTGTCTATAGGTTCTTTAGTTCATTAACTTCACATTAATAGTGTGTGTGAAAGAAAAATGGTAATTATGGGGTAGTCATGGTTGCACTTGAACTTAGGCCTTCCTCATTTGTCCTTTCTGATGAATTGGTCTATACAGTGAGGTTTTGTACTTATCCAAACCTATGTATGTGTATTGAATAAATGTATGTAAATTTTAGTCCATTTTACATTTATTTGGCCTTTAATGCACTGGCACAGGGATATATTCCATAACACTACCTGTTAGCTTTTAAATAAGCAGATCTCATCATTACCAGAAGACTTTCTATTTGTCTGTTGACACAAATTTGAAGAATTGTTTATTTCTTCTGAGAACAGTCTTGACAGTTAACTGCACGTCATTGACGTGTTAACCCTGGTTTGTTTCCTGTCACTTAAGATAACTTTTTTCTGATCATAGATACCTGTCCTAAGACTTTTTTTTTTTGGTGATTTGAAATTGAATCGCTCTTCTAGTACAAAATAAGATGTCTGGTAAGTTCTTTTTATATATATATATTTATTTTTTTTTTAGCAGTGTAATACATTGGTGGGATTTGAAGATGTGCTGAATCTAATCTTCCAGGAGTTGTGGGAAATATTCATTAGAATGCGTTGTCTCTTGCTGAGTTTGACCTTCACTACCCTGCTGGAGTGCACTGCAATTTTTTAGCTGGTTTCATTCTGCTTTTTTTCCTTGGATGATAATAAAGGTAAAGCAGTTTGCATGTCCAGCCTTAGTTCTCTGCAATCTTGATGCCTTCCTGCTATTCAGGCTCCTGCTGAGGTCAGTGTCCCTGTGCCTGTGTTTTAAAAAATTGCCAGTCTCTTTGTCTTGGCTCCTGGTTTTGACAAGCAGGTAATGAAGTAGTTCTGCTCTCTGCATTGCCCTCACGCTTAGGAGTTTGTGCTGTGTATTGGTTTGCATAGTAATTCTATCCTGATTTTTAGAACTTAAAAGGTTGCAGTCTGTGCTTTCTGCAGAAGTATAAACTCCCTTTTAATCATCTGTTCAATCCTGTGGAGGAATATTTAATACTAGCACCGAAACAGCAGCAATTTCAAAACTCATCAGTAAGTACGGCACTGGCCTAATTGTCACCTGTGTAGGGTCAGGAAGTGGGGGAGAGAGACCTTTCCTCTTTTCCAACTCTTAAAATTAGTGGAAGTAAACAGGGCCTGGGTTTGCTGGCTAGTGCATTGCACTATTAAGAAATGTGATTTAAGAAACTTTTGCCACAAAAATAGAGGAGAAAGGCTGGTTAGTTGTGATGTCCCACATCAAAAGGGACCAGTTTATTAGCCTGCAACTACTATTCTGTAATTGTAAACGTTTCACTGAATTCCAATAATATTAGGATTAGTGGACAAAAATGCAAATAAGCTTGGCATTTCAGAACAATTGCATGCAAAACTCTCCCCCTATCCCACAATTAACATTCAATACATGGTGAAGTTCTTCCAGTTTAGTTCAGAACGAGAAATTCTGTCACACTCTCACCAATACCTTTATTTTGAATGGCAACTGGAGGAAGTGATTTTGGGCAACATTTTAGTCTGTTGAATGGGCACTGGGCCTTTTTTCTTTCTGCCTGTGAGCCTTTGGATGTATTGCTTGTCAGTGATTGATAGCTGAGGCTCTGAAACAGCTATAATTAAGATACTGTTCACACTGCCATAATTACAAGATAAGGCAATTTTGTTAACCAGGATTATTTATTAGTCACAGCAATCAAAGCTACATTTCGCTTAGTCACAGGAGGACCTGACAGAACATGGATGTTAACACTAAGTATCCAGTGTGTTAATTTGTAAACCTGTCATATTTGTCATGGTGGCAGTAAATGGTGTTAAACTGCTTTTCCAGTTGATTCATTACTGATAACCTTTTGGGTCGATACACCTGCCACAACTTTAACAATATTTCTTGATTTATTTTTTAAATTGGACTCATTAGAAAGAATTGTGATCTGTATTAATCACAAATTAGGAAAATTCTTTAATTGCTATGAGTTATTAAATATGGTGCTCAAGGTATCTCAGGCACTGCCTTAAATTTAATCAAGAAATATTTGGCTTAGTTCTCAAACAATCTGATCCTGTAACTATTAAACAAAAGAGCAAGTTGAGAGGCTCTCAACAGTTTTCAGTTATTTCCAATTCTATAATTATTTGCCATGCCACAGTTCCTTTAGTCTCCTCTACTGAAAAGTGCATTTTATGTTTAGCAAGGAGTTCAGAATTCACTGTGTGAATTAGCAGGTAACTTAGCTAATAAAATGAAACTCATTACTGAATTTTAATTTGGACTTTCATTTTGGTTATTTGAATGATATGTCTTCCATGCCAGTGTATGGTTCCTGAGATAAGATTTTTACAAAGAAATCTTAAATTACAGTTTCTTGTCTGAGGAACTGCTGTAGTCCCCTTAATTAAACAATAGGGTTAACTTCATCTGGCATTGACTATTATGCTTTCCTGAAAACTTCTTATCATTCAGGCTCAGGCAGCAAGATTGAGGAACACACAAGAAAGGGTGCTAAAGTATGCCAGTGCATCAAAGTGAAGTCAGTTCTGTAATTCAAGTAGGTTTACTAGCAGTATACTATATCTGGCAGCAGAATTAACAGTACTAGTGGACATATGGTTGTAAAGCCTTGGCGTGAGCTTGTCCTCCTTGCAAGCAGCACTGGCATAGTAACATCAGTTACTAGCTGTGCGGTTTGTACTGCTGCATTTGACAGTCTGTTACCTGGGTCAGTGCTGGTGTGACTGAGTATTGCACTGTGCTCATTGCCACGTTGTGCTGGGTAGACAGGAGTAATGCTTGCACTCTAAACCAAGGCGTTGTTTTGTATCTCATCACTGGCAAAAGGTGCTGGGTATGCTTACGTGATGAAAACCAGTTGATAATCTTGGTGAGGGTTTTTACAACCTAACAATAGAAGTTTATCTGTATGTACCACTAGTAGAAACTGAAAAGCAAAGTTTTTCCTGGCACTTCCAGTCAGTGGAACATCCACTATTGTCTTTACTGAACACAGGAGTCCTTTTGACGTTTTGATCGTGTAGCAACAGGTTGAGATTTTACACAGGTAAATTACAGCAAATGTTCTGAAGCCTAAAGTTCTTGAGTTGTAGATTGACAGCTCCTGACTTGTTGAGCTGTCAGCCATCAAATGGTGACAGTACAGCACTTTGATTTCAGTGGTAGACAGAATGTTTCAGTATTCTGTAATGCTAATAAGGGGTAGATCCCAGTTCTCCTGCCTGTGAGTAGAGGGAAGCTAGAATTTATGTTGCAAGCTGTAAGTAGCGCAGCAGCAAAGCAGAAAATTTTCATCCTCAAGTGAATACACACAGTATTAGTTCAATGTCTTGATGCAATGCTTCAGAGAAATAGAAATGAGGAACAGAAGAGGATGGACCATATAATTTGTTTCCTTGCCAATGCAATATGGTTCTCTCGCATTTTATTGAGTCTAGTTTCGAAACCCTTGAGGAAGGGAGATCACAGTAGTTTCCTTGAGAGAGAGCCAAATGTTTTACATTTGTCAAGAAGCTTTACTTGCTACCCATCTTCATTTCTCCCTTCTAGTTGTATCTATGGGCCAGCCTATTTTTTTATTGTTGTTTATATGCTTCATTGATATATTCCTATCTCCCAAAGTTGTACATATTCATATTCCTTTTAAACAAAATTTCTCCAATCTTCTAGCAAATGGAAAGAAGTTGAGAAAAGATTTTTGTCGATGTTTGTTTAGTGATGATTGGAAGATGTGAGGAGAGGGAGGATATCACCGTCACTTTCATCACTGGTCCTCAGGTCTGGGTGTGATCCAGTTTTATGATCTGTGGTACCCTTTGATTATGTTAGGTGCTCTTTCTTGCTTTGCTTTGCCAGACCTAAAATTACTTTTGTTCAGCTACAGGTGTGTATTTGTTTTTAACTGATCTCTGGTGAGTTGTGTGTCACACAAACCAGCAGTAACACTAATTATCCATAGGTAACCTTGTAAGAGAAACTGCTGTCATGGCTAAACTGAGGAAAGCCACAGGCAGGTTAAAGAGTTGTAGGCAGAGCAGGCCTGGCAAACCTCAGTCCTGAGGCCTTGCAATTCTCTAGGAAGCCTATGGTCTGTCACTGAATTACAGGTCTGTGTGGTTGTACTGTTTGCAGTGTGGGGTATTGCAGACCCAGTTCTGAAGCATCTGAATTTCTCAGCTGCTATATAAATACCTAGCTAGATAGGCCTTTCCCCTGCTGTGAGTTTAAGACTTCTGTGTATCCAGCTGGGATATCCTGGAGACAATTTCCATTACATCTCAAATATAATTTGAAGGTCAAATGCTGATCACTCTCTAGTTTTGCTTTACCTTTTGCTGCATCTGAAGTTTTGTCTTATGAGGAGGATCTGAGGGAATTGGGGCTGTTTAGTCTGAAGAAAATGAGGCTGGTGGAGACCTTATCACTCTACAGCTCCCTGAAAGGAGGTTGTTGTGAGGTGGGTATCAGTCTCTTCTTCTAACTTGTGAGAGAACAAAAGGAAATGGTTTTTAAGCTGCACCAAGGCTAGACATTAGGAAAAAATTTTTCACTGAAAGGGTTGTCAGGCATTGGAACAGGCTCCCAGGGAGGTGGTTGAGTCATCATGTCTGGATTTATTTAAAAGCCATGTAGATGTGGTGCTTGGGGATGTGGCTTAGTGGTGGATTGGTAGAGTATAACATTAGTGGTTGGACTCAGTGATCTACAGTTCTGAGCTCTAGAGCAGACTCCCTGGGGGAGATACTTAGTTGGTGTTTTTACTAGGCACCTGTATTGTTAATTTGGGCTTATCTACTTTCAAGTATATATGCAGCTTCTAGTAAGAGCCTTTAAAACAGAGAAATTGTTCAGCTGAATGTGCAGATCTAGTACTTGAAGTTCCACAGATACAGATAGCATGTTCATTATGCTTGTAGATTCAGATGCTAAGAGTGTAGGTACAGAACATTTATTTATTTATTTATTTCCCCCCTTGGGTTTGAGAAAGTAATTGCAAAATAGTTGTGACCCTTGTAAGGCTCACTGTGGTAAGAAAAACATTGTTCATCCTTTTAGTGTCTCATTCTGTACATGAAGGTGGCTTTTACCATCTAAGTTGCTCATAACCTACTTGCATGACTATTCTGAATTGTCTGGAAGGGAGAAAGAGCCAAAGCAGGTAAACCCCAAAGTAGACAGCAGTTGTTAAATTGTACCCTAGCTCTCAGAAGTGTTCCATTTCGGATCAAACTAGAGAGTTCTCAAGAACTGACAGGTAGAGAATTAAATGCAACGTGAATCTTTCCAAATGTGTTTTAAAGATACAGCTGAGTTCGTAACTGAAGCTTATTCCTATTAAAATCTGCACCATGGAGTAAATAAATGTGGATTTCACATAGTTACAATTAACTTTCTGTCATTTGATTCTATAATTCCCCTAATATGGTTTACTCCTTGACTGGATTATTTCAGTTGATACTGAAGCATTACTTTTGCAGGACTGTCTATGCTAGTGATGCCTGACAAGTTCTGTCTTCAGTTTCTATCAGTACTTGCTTACAGTCAAGGCCAAGATCCCTTTCTGTCAAACATTTGTGCACTCATGGAGGAACTGAGCTCTTTGGAGCCAAGAGTTTCAAAGTGAGCGAGAATAAAGGGCAAAGGGGTTAAGTGACTGTCCTCCAGGCAAGTAACAGCTCAGCAGCAGGGTGTGCAGTTGAACATAGGCAGGGTGATTTCCAGTCCCAAGGGCTCTCTAACATTATCGTGTTTGTGAATGTTTATGCTTTTAACACTTCTGGATTTGTAATGAATGGCAAAGCAAATTTAGTCAAGTCAAGGCTTCTTTCCGAGTCTTAATAAATTAAATTTCTGCCTAAATAGGGCAAATTGCTCTGGGGTGGAATGACATGAATAAAATCCTGTCTGAGTCTGCTCTGTGAGGTGAGTTGCCAGTCCAGTTATATTTGTAAGTGCAGACATTCATGAGCATGACTGATACAAAGGTCTGGATTTTTCTGCTTTTTCTTTTAAGCTTTTTATAGAGTGGTAGAAAAATCAAGAGAGCTTTTAATAAAATGCATATTGTAGTTTGAGTCTTCTGGCTAAAAGCAACTTAAACATAGTTCAATTTTTCTGTTAATAATTGTAATGTGTTGCTAGCATCTTGCCCCCTCTGTCAGTATATTACTTTGCAAAATGGGTAATTCATCCTTGGTTTAGGTTTGCTAGCAAATGTATACAGAGTCTTTGAAAAGTCAGATATTCATGCTTCTGTCTTAATGTCACTTTCTTCAGCTTTTGCAGTGAAAATATGTCACTCATTTACTTGCGCAACAAAGTTGGATCTTTTGAAGTGCTTGCTAAACTGCAGCTGACTTTGAAATGCTGGCAGTGAATGTTGCTGTTGTAGATGTCTGTCAGTCCTCCTCTATCAGTCTCAACGCTTTTTTGGCAAACTGAGGAGAACTAATGAGTGGCAAATGCAGAAATGGGAGTGTGCTTGTAAACTGCAGAAATTTGATCATGCTGTGTGCTGGAGTTTATTTAAAGATGGGTGGCAATGGGTTGCCTATGTTCTTCAGTAGGAAGATAGAATATTTTAAACTGTGTCATGCAAACCCATTTACTGTTTTAAGGAACTAGGTTGTTGGTTTGGTTTTTTCCCACTTGTGTTTCTGAGGAAAGTGTTCAGGTAAGTGCAATATATAAAGCAGAAGGTACTCAAACTCTTGTTGACATTATAAAGAGGATGCAAATAAGTGATCCCCCCCACCTTCTTTCACATTAACAGCTCCTGGGTTTCAGGGAATGTTCTGATTTTTGAGCTAGAATAAAGGAATCCTCCACAAGCCATGTGTATGCTTGTTAATAATAAGTAATGCCAGGTAAGATTCTGCTGTGAGATGAGATACCGTTTGCCCAATTTAAGATAATAAGGCTCAAAAACAGTGAAGGAAGGCTAGTCTGTTTCATTTGCTAAGATCTTGTTCTGAGTTATGCTGGTTACTTTTTTTTTCCTTAGGATGAGCTGCACACTGCAAAAGCACTTTTTCTGGGGTTTAGTTTATGTCCCTTGAGGAATTCAGTACTGAATTAATAGCAGACCCTTGCAGGAGGCTCATGAAATTGCTGTTTAAAAATCCAGTATTTAAAGGTTTGTCTATTATGACCTGTCAAAGTCTGAAATTTTTCCATCTGGCTGGCATCCTTAGTTGAACCTCTGGCAGATTGCAGGAAAGCAAGATTGCAGCAAGCAGGAGGCTGTCATCTCAGCAGAGCATGGCATTTCCTTCATGGCCTGTCTGGGAAGCAGCTTATGGAAGAACATGAGGATGTGGCTCTGTGGGAGGAATGTGTCAGGAAGTCTGCCCATGGTTGTCCCTGAAAACATGTCTGGACAGTCTGGGTGTCTTGTAGTCAAACTTACCAAAAATTTTGGTTGCTCCAGGCACTTAATATTGTTCTGTAACTATGGAGCACCAGAGAAGTAGTTTGTCAAATTAAAAACAACTGCCCTGTGCACCCATTAATGCAACAGACTTTTAAAAGAGATTTGCTTGTGGTGGTTAACTTTGGGCATGCTTGACTGAATCCCATTTCATACCATTCTGCTTGTACTTCCTTGAACATTTGCAGGTTGCAATGAGCATGGGGCAGTAAGGTTTCATATGGCTGGGGAAGTAACTAATGATGTAACCTGAAGCCTATAGCTTTTTTCCTCCCTTGTAGGAGGCATAGGTGATAGGATCCTGTCCTTTAAAGATTTAGCTTGGTTTTGAGGGAAACCTCTGGTTTATATTTTTTCCATGGTAATGATCCAGAGAGTAGATATGTTGCATCCAGTGTAACTATTGACAAATACTGAGTGATTGGAATTGGCAGAGGGGTTTGTGGTGAACTTGAAGGTTGTATCTGTGCCTAGCAGACAGACAAGGAAGCAAAGTGGTCATAGGATGATGAATAAACTGTGTGTGCCAGTGCTAAATACAAACTCCCAGATCTAGAAAACAAAATGCCTAGAAGACAATCAATGTTGCTAAGGTCTGGAATCCCTAGGGCACTGCAAAATTTAGTGTGTTTCAATAAACTACTGGCATTTCCCCAAAGGGAAGCAGGAGGAAGGTGACATTAGTGCTTCTGCACTGTGACTAGGTTTTGAAGCACATGTACTTATGTGTGAAATCAACATGGGAACATTTGATTCATAGAAGCTTTGCAAAGACAGGAAAAATGAATACTTAGTGAAGAATAGCTGAGTTAGGTTTTGGGTTAGAGACATTTGGTTGGTTTTTGTTTTTCCTAAGACATAGCTGTTTGTAGGAAAACCTGTTTGTTTTGTTTCAAATGGAAACAGGACATAGAAGTTGGAGGAGGAAGAGAACAGCAGGAATTGAAAGCAAATTGGTAAATTTAGCCTGCTGTTGTGACGTGTTTATGGTGTGGGAGTTGGACCTAGAGAGCCTGATTAACAGATTCCCAGCAGATAGAGCTGTTTGCACAGTGGGAGGAATAGCAGAATTCAAGTTAGCTCACTGTGTATGCAGCATGTTGAAAAAACATGAGCAGGAGCAATCAACAAGCTGTTTTTAATGAATCTAGTAGTGGTCACTTTTGCAGGGAGATCAAAAGCAGAAGCTAAGGGCTGCTGAGGCTTTAAGGCTTTTCAAGAAGCACCAAATTGAACTTTGATTCAACAGGAAGAAAAGCATTAATTACAAATCCCCCTCATTCTGATGTTCTATATTTCAGCTTCTGGTTAAAAACAACCAGCTACAAATAGGGTAAGAAATATTAAAGCTGGAAATAGGGTTCCTAATTACTGGAGGAATGAGGGTATTGAATACCTTTTTTTAAGGACAGAACTAAGTATTAGGAAGTGAAGAGTCAATGTAAAAAAGGGTTTGGATATATTTTCTTGATAGAAATTGGAAGAGATACCCTGGAGAATCCTCTTCTAGCAGTTTCCCCTTTTTAGGATGTGGCAAGTTTGAGAAGGAACAGAAGGTGAAGAATAAAAGGGTTGTCTGAAAACCAATCCACATGCACATGTCAGGAACACCCACCTGCAGCTGCTCTGTAAATAGTTGCTTTGCTAAAGATCCATTTTACCTTAATGAAGTTGCTTGTTACTCAGCACACGGTATGTGGAGAACACCAAGCTCTGCAAATTAAGTAATGATTGATCTGAGGTGTGTGTTAAATTCTTCATGCTATTGCCATTCCTCCTACCAGTGTCCTGAACACAATTAAGTGTACTCAGATCCAATTGTAGGACCTACTGTTGGGCAATTATTCAGAGCAAAAGGAAGGAATTACAGAAAAAAAAAAAAAAAGGTGAAGCATTGAAAGCTTTTTTAAAGCATGTCTGTCGTAATAAGAAACCATACTTCTGTTTCTGTTCCTTTGGGCAGTAAGTGTTGATTAAACTACTGCGATGTGTTAGTGCAGATTCTAAGCTGTACAGTTTCTGAAGGTTATTCTGTGATACATAACGGTATTATGCATAAATGGTAACCAGAGAGGCTGTGCAGTGGCTTTTTCAGGCTTTTTCAGACTGCACTGTTTCTGTGATGAATGGTAACACCAGCAGTGACAAATTTTACTTGTGGCAAAATGCTAGGAAAATTGATGACCAAGCACAAGAAACTCCTGTGACACTTGTTGTCCAGGTCTATCTGGCAGCTTAATCTGTAGTGTATCATGTTATGATGAGTGGCTGGGAATTGAATAAAATTTTCCTGTATAATGAGAATGTGATATAGGTACATTTGGTTTGACAGAGATGGAGCTCTGTGAATCATAGCAGATGCAAGTGTTGTAGACAAAGTATTACTAAACAGCCCAAAGCTAGCTCAATTGGACACTCTAAAAGCTGAGACTATGATCTGCGTCTTGGACAATGCTCTGTCACTTCAGCAGCCCATGGATGGGCTGTATTGCAGAACTAAATACTTTATTCAGTAACTTATCAATATACTGCATCGAGAATCTTCTTCATTACCATTTGTGATTTCTAAGAAGTTATTTCCAAAAGCTTGGTGGAAAGAAAAAAAAAAAAAAGTCTTTTTTTGAAGGCTTCTAAAGTATCCAAGCTGTTACTGACTAAGCATTTATACATGAATGTCATCTAGATACCCATTATAAAAAAACAGGCTAAAAAACCCAGAGGGTTACAGGGACTACTGACCAGATTTTGTTACAAGTGTAACTCGGATTTGTAGCATTCACAGCACTTCACAGTATCACAGTATCGCTAAGGTTGGAAGAGACCTCGAAGATCATCAAGTTCAACCTGTCACCACAGACCCCACAACTAGACCATGGCATCAAGTGCCACGTCCAATCCCCTCTTGAACACCTCCAGGGACGGCGACTCCACCACCTCCCCGGGCAGCCCATTCCAATGAGGAATCACTCTCTCTGTGAAGAACTTTCTCCTCACCTCGAGCCTAAACTTCCCCTGGTGCAGCTTGAGACTGTGTCCCCTTGTTGCTGGTTGCTAGGGAGAAGAGGCCAACCCCTTCCTGGCTACAACCACCCTTCAGGTAGTTGTAGAGAGCAATGAAGTCGCCCCTGAGCCTCCTCTTCTCCAGGCTAAAGAACGCCAGCTCCCTCAGCCTCTCCTCATAGGGCTTGTGCTCAAGGCCTCTCACCAGCCTTGTTGCCCTTCTCTGGACACATTCAAGTGTCTCGATGTCCTTCTTAAACCGAGGGGCCCAGAGCTGGACACAGGACTCAAGGTGCGGCCTAACCAAAGCAGAGTACAGGGGCACAATGACCTCCCTGCTCCTGCTGGCCACACTATTCCTAATGCAGGCCAGGATGCCGTTGGCCTTCCTGGCCACCTGGGCACACTGCTGGCTCATGTTCAGGCAGCTGTCTATCAGCACCCGCAGGTCCCTCTCTGTCCGGCTGCTCTCCAGCCACTCTGACCCCAGCCTGTAGCTCTGCATGGGGTTGTTGTGGCCAAAGTGCAGCACCCAGCACTTGGACTTGTTGAATTCCATCCCATTGGACTCCGCCCATCTGTCGAGCCGATCGAGGTCCCTCTGCAGAGCCCTTCTAGCCTCTAACTGACCAACATCTGCTCCCAACTTGGTGTCATCTGCAAATTTGCTGATGACTGTCTCAATCCCCTCATCCAGATCGTCAATGAAGACATTGAAGAGGATGGGGCCCAGCACTGATCCCTGGGGGTCGCCACTGGTGACTGGCCTCCAGCTGGAGGTGGCACCATTCACCACCACTCTCTGGGCCCGGCCCTCCAGCCAGTTCCTAACCCAGCGCAGAGTGTTGCTGCCCAAGCCACGAGCTGACAGCTTAGCCAGCAGTTTGCTGTGGGGGACCGTGACCTAGAAAAAGTACTGAATTAAGGAGAAAGCAGTGTAGGTTATTTCAGAGCATCGAAATGACAATGATGCTGTGAATGTAAAGAGCTGCAGAGAATATAATGAGTGAGCAAAACAGTGTCAGATGACCTTCTGTGTTCATAGACAGAAAGAAATGCTTTGAAGAGAAAACAGTCCTGTCTGTATATATTGATGGGTTTAAAATTAGCTATTATGACTTCTGAAACAGAATCTTGAATAATTTTGGATAATTCTTAAAATATCAGCTCAATGGTCAGATCACACACAGAAGAACAGAAGGTTAGGAATTACTTTTGAAAGAGGAAAAAAAAGAGTGCCATATGCCACTCTGGGAATGCATACAACTTGAAGGGAATAGAAGAGTGTACAGAATTTATCTCAAGGGTGTATTTGAGCTGGGAAGATGCAAATACAGGTGGTCAGAAGTGTTAAACAGGTTACATAGAGGAGACAAAGGAGGCTGGCATGGCAGATGCCTACAAAATTCTGGGCTGTTCAGAAGTAGTAAATGAGAATGAATATAAATATTGTATGAGAACATACAATGTCTACTGAGGTTTCAGTCTTCCAGATGCTTGAAAGATGGTGAAATGGCAGAGTGGGCCTCTACTATGGCAAAGCTCTGTGGTCCTTGATTGCTCAAGGTTGGTTTGGTGCCTCCTACCTGCCTTGTGAATACCACCATACAACTTCTCTACAAACTGAAAGTCTTTGGGTAGAAGGACAAGCAGCTGCAAGTGCACCAATAGCAGTCTGTTATAGTGTGCCATATTTCACTGTTACCTTCCTGAGTTGTTTCTACCGCCTTCTGCTTAGCAGCTGGTAAAGTTGTTGCTTTTTATCACAGTCATTGTGAGCTCTGAAGTACAAACACATTCCTACACTGCAAAGACAAGTTCACTTTGCCTTTAAATACTACTATAGCTGTAGCTGATGATGAGTTGTTGACCTAGTTCATAAAAACTCTGAATTTTTTTTGGTAGATCTTTTCCCTTAATTCCATCGATGCTTTATTACTACATATAAATACTAGAAATTCATTGAATCACCTTTTAGTTTTATCTTGTGTTTATATGGTGATCACAGTGTCAGATTTTTATTTATTTACAAAGGCATGTAGCAACAGGACATTAGGAAGTAGTTCTATACTGTGTACACTGGAACAGGTTGTCCAGGGAGGTAGTGGAGGCCCCATCCCTAGAGGTGTTCAAGGTCAGGCCCGATGGGGCACTCAGCAACCTGATTTAACTGGGGATGTCTCTGAGTGATGCAGGGGGTTTGGACTAGATGATCTTTAGAGGTCACTTCAGTTCTGTGAAATACTGTATCCTTAAGTATGTGCTCAAAGCTAAATTTATACCAAATAATTGTACACGGTCCTCTGAGTCTGAGTAGCACTCATGCTCAAAGTCAAGAACTTCTGTGGCTCCTCTCACATACTTTGAGCAGCACCTGCTCTTACAAGCACCTGCTCTGCTTGTAAGATTGATTTTTTTTTTTTAATGTCTCAGTCTAATTAAGTGATTTATTTTTCTCTACTATATCACCAGATGAAGACAATGGATAGTGCCAGTGTGTTGATAATGTATTACATAAGGAGAAGCAGTTGCAAAGATACATTTTTCATGTATAATTTATAATAACAAGACTGTCAGTTGCCTTTGGTTTAGGCTTATGTTGTTGCTGAAGCACAGGAGAGAAGTGTCTTTGTCTGTAGTCTTATGTACCAGATGGCCTAATGCATAGAGCAGTGACTAGTATAATAACCTGTGCATTGATTGTACTTTGCCTCCAAGAAGCACTGGACTAGGTTTTGCTACTAGTTGGGACTGTTCACCATGTGATAAACTGGAGAGTGGGTTCTCCACTGCCTAGTAGTGTGTTCAAGTTGATTCTCCACCCTCCAGCTACAGCTAATAAAACCATTTTAGGACTGTAATATACTAGATCTCTTGGTTGTTTGTGTCTTCATGACATGGCTTTCATGATGTCTTTGATAAATCTCGGGGTTAAAATTAAGCCCATTGAATTCAATAGAACTGTTTCTGTCCCTTCTACAAGTTTAATGTTTGGATTTCTGCTTCAGTTTGAATTTAGCACTTTCATAAGATACTTTAATACTTGTTTACAGTGAAGCATTTCTGTAAACAGTTCCAGCAAATCCAGTAATAATTTCCAAAGTACAAGAGTAATGCAGCTGAACTGAACTTTCCCATTCCATCTTCTGCACAGATTCAGCTTCCTCAGGGATTTTTCAACTGTTGACATTGAAAGACCAGAGAGCTGCACTTTGGGAACACCTCATTGCTCCTCCCAGGAAGCAGTTGTCATGTCTGAGGCAAATGAGTTAATGACAAGGGAAAAAGCAGGCTTGTGTTATTGTAACGAGGTGTAATTGCATGCTTGTTAAAATACATTCTTGGTAGTATTTTTGCACAGTAAGTTTACCTTTCCCATACTTCTGCCTTATGCTTTTCTCTGTAGTGTGTATTTGATGTTGGGAAGAATCAGATACATCAGACCATTGGTAAGCAAAAGTAGCACAGAGAGGATGGTGTTTATCTTCTGCCAGTGCCTTCACAAAATCAGGAGTGATCCTGGAAAAGAAATTGTCAAAGAGACTAGCCTTTGAAAGAGGAACTATGACATAAGTTAAACAAGGGCAATCTCATCTAGCTGCAGGGCCAGGGCCAGAAGTTGGGTCCAAAGTTTGTAATGATGTATATAAATAATATAAATAAACAATGTAAAGGCTGTTTAGCAATGGACCAGGTTAATCAAGGAGAGTGGCACCTTCCAGTCTGTGTTTGAATGAACATTCTTAGACTTCAGTTAAATGCTCAAGAAGAAGAGTATTGCAGTAAATTATTTGCATCTGTTAAGTCAGTTAGATACCTGAATATAGAGGGACTATCAGTCCTCAGAGATAGCTGTTGTAGTAAGAGCCAGGGAGGAGCAGAAGAAGGTAGAGGTAGCTTCCTTTTTCCTTAAGTAGTAATTGCTGGTGTGACCAAGCCATAGGTGCTGCACAGAGAGGATTCAGGATCATGTGTTGTTATTCTTGCTTTCAGCAATGCTGGAGGGATAGTAGTTCATCCTCCTTTTGCCAGAGCATGTTTGACATTGCATATAGTTGGTACCAGAACTGCTTGCAGATGATAGCCAGTAGACTTGGGGATTTCTTTTTATATAGAGGTTTGAAATCTTGTTGGAATTGTGCAGTAAGTGCCAGTGTGAGATTAAGCTTGTTTTCCCTGTTATTTGTAATATTAAATTGGGTTCTGTGCAGTGAAGTAAGTAAATGTGGAGAAACATTAAAACATTTTTCAAACCCTTGAAGCTCTTAAACATACAAAGTATTTAATTTGTATTATTGATAGAAAACTCATTTCAGTCCAAGTCATAAATGCTGGAACTTACTAAATCCGTTTTGTACACGCCCTGCCCTTTCAGGAAGATGCAAGTGTGGTGGCTGCCTCACTCTTGAGGCTATTACAGCGGTATAAAGGTACAAGAGAGAAGAGTAGTGTTGCACAGATAATTATTATAATCTTAGCTGTAGGTGATTGTCACCAAGGTTTAAGAAACATTTTATCTATCTAATAATGTGTTGCAGTAGATCTAAACATTGTAATTAGTTTAACTTGCAATATGAAAGGTAAGCCTTAAATATGTTTACCTGAAGTGCTCCTTCCATGGCTTGTTTTTATTTGCTCTGTTTTCAAGCACTTCAAGATTTTTTTTTTTTTTTTAAGTCAGAATGAGGTAGAGGAAAGAGAAAAATAATTCTGACTGCTGTTGCAGTTGAAACACATTTTTATTTCTTTAGTAAAGCAACTTTATGCAAATAAAAACTACCAGTAATATAGTAGCCAAAATAAACCAGCAAGCACTAAGTCAAGTAGGAAAGTTGTAAAACAGTATTCCTCTGCTGAATGTTAAGTATTCAAATAAACATTGTAAAAACTTCAGAAAGACTTTATGGGGCTATAGATGAACAGTGTAAAGTCATTTGAGTTCTGCTAGCAGATGACACCTATTGTTCAACATATTCCTATCAGTCCAAGTTGAAAGTAAGTATCTTAAGGGAGAGGAGTACTTATGTTAGTGCATATGTGTAATTCATCTCTCACACAGCATGTAGCCTGCTGCTTTCCTTATTGCACCTCTGCATACAGAATCGAGACAGTGTTTAAGTGCACAGAATACTGGCAACATAAATAAATATGTGTATCTGGGTGAAGGGGGCAGTTTGTTGCACCTAAGTGTGCTGTTACTGCCATGGATTCATGCTGTGTGTGCATTGCTAAGGTTACAAGGGGAACTGAGGAAGCTCTGTGTGAGCTGAAAATTGTAAGACTTCCTGCAGAAATATGGGAGAAGGTGGCAGAGTAATAGCAGGAAGAAGCAGGACTTAACATTAGAGATTTTTCCCTAGATTACTTTCTTTTATTCTATTGTTGAAATTTATTTAATGTTAAAGACTTCACTGGAAGCGTTAGTTGAATTAGAAATATTTTAAGGAGTTAGCATTATTTTCTAATGGCCTAGTCTTTTGTAGCATTGTATTTCTGTTACTGGAAGTAGACTTGTCTAGTAATGAGCAATAGGGAATGATTTGTTATTTGATGGTCATCATACCTGTGGTGAGCATAACTCCCAAAGCTCACATTCCTCATGAAGAAATTGTTTGAAAATGTCTTGACAGTTATCTGGACAAATACATTTTTTTCTGTGTTTTATCCTTCTTCTCACTGAGTAATACTTTATTCTGCATGTGGTCTCATTGAAATCAGTGGGACTATTATATAGAAAAAAAATAAGTGGGAGTGGCAGAACCAGATTGACAGGCTCTGAGTAGATGAACAGTATAATAGAAATGAAAAATACCTGTGAAGTAATCTGAAGATCAGATTTGCTAATCAACTGCCTTGTTTATCAGTAGAAGCAGCAGAGGTATTTCTATCTGTAATCTCTGTTTCTTTCTGTACGTCATCTGTCTACTCACCTTCTGTGGGAGATGGCTAGGAGAGAGGACAGTCTCTGGGCTGACTTGGAGTGTCTTGATGTTTTTTACCCCAAAAGCAGACAGCATATCTGGGTAGCCTGAGTTTATTGAATAAGGTTACTTATAAAGGTAATCTTGATCCAAATAAAGAAGAGATGGTGATTTTATAAAAAGATACTGTGGAAGCTTTAAGACAATTTAAGACAAAATACTAAAATCTCCAAAACATCAGGAATTTTTTTTTTTTTTCTGGTAAAAAAATCAGCTCGGGGTTAGAAAATGTTCGAGAGAGAAATTGTACAGCGTGATTGAACAGTTACTTTAATCAGCTCTTTCTGTAATCAAGTAATTGTTCTAATAGTTCTTTGAAGAGTTTGATTTAACTTTAAATAAACTGAAAAGAGGAAGGATGGAACTCCTCAAATGTAAGCAATATTTTATTTTAAGAAATAAAATCACATCTTATGTTAGTTATCTAAGACCTAACTTACTGACGGTATCTAAAACCTAACTTACTGACGGAAACCTGATTTTTCTTCTGGGTATGTTTTTGGTTTTGTCTCACTGAAAGGTTTCTGTTGACAGAGAATAAATGATCTTGTGGATATAAGGTACACTTGGGACTTGCAAGATCTGTGCTTAGTTCTTAGCTTGGTGCCAGTTTTCCTTGAAATCGCTTAATCTGGATTTTCCCCCATCTGTTATGCTTTGCTAGGTGGCAAGGTTTTGTGACCACATTCACATGCCAATGAATACAGGTGGTTCCAAGTGTTACTTAGAGCTTCTTGTTGCTATTTAGATGTGAGAAATTAATTCCTGGTTTATGTCCTTAAGTGATTAGATCTTAATTATATGCAAGTGTGTGTCTTTCACTTGCAAGGAATAGTGGGAAACATTTATAAATGTGTTCCTCCTGCACAGAAAACCGATTACACAAGCACGAGGGTAATGGTTTAGGAAGCCAGCTCTAAGCTTTTGTAGGACTTCTTGTAGGGCAGAGCAGAATAGTTTTGAGTCACCCAATTCAACTGTTTATGGCTTTGTGACTTTGCAGTCTGATTTTCCAGGCACAATGACATCAGACATTCCCAGGCCTCTTCCTGAGTACAGGATGCTGAAGTGCAGTGTTGGAGAAGGCTGAGTTAGAATGGAAGTGGTTAGTAATGCATTAAAAGCAATTACTGCAGGAATCCCAAAAGGTTTATTCTGGCAATTAAAAAGGTTGTATCTATGCTTAGCTAGGTTCATTAAAGAAGTGTTTTCATCTGATATAAGTTGCTAAAACTGTGGTTACAGGTACCTTCTTAGATAAGCTGAGTATTCAAACTTGAGAATTACAACTATCATTGAACTAAAACCACAGGCTATTAATTTATTTTCTAGGGAAAAGGAAGAGGGGAAAAAAATAAACCACCCAACAAAAAAACACCAACCAAAAACTCCCACAAAACAGTTCCCAGAAATTTATTTGAATCTTGTGTATTATGGACTGACCTTTCTCCAATTCTTGCCCACTGTAAGTTGCCTTTGTTTCTGGATTTGTGCTCTGTTGTGTGATGTCTAGCTAACCTTTGATCTCACATGGTATGTAAACTGCAGGCATTAAATGAAGTTTTTCCTGGGGCAGACATCCTATGCTGCACAACTTTACTTAAACCCAGACAGATGGTGTTTTAAACTTATGAAATAGATACTAGTGCTATGTGGTATGCACACTTTTTTTGGCAAGGTGCCATTTTGCTGTACCTTTGAAAACTGTTTAAAGTATATATTCATGAGTTTCATGTGCCCTGCTTCCCCTTATTCCTTCAAAGGTATGGTTTGCATTTTTGTCAAGTAATGGGGAATAGTGGCTACTTAAATTCCTGCCCATACTTCACATTAAATTACTATTAGAAATCCAGGCAAAAAGTTGTAGACTATTTGCAGAAGGAAGAATGGCTTCCATCTGATGTTATTTGGGTTTCAGAAGCCCTTGGTAGCAGACACACCTTCCCTGTGTGTGTTATTACAGGTTTCCTTTACCCTAGTTACAGGAATAGCAATTTTATGCTAAAATAACTAAAGCCTCTAAGCTCAGTTGTATCCATTGTTTTCACATGTGTACAAAACTCTCTCTGTAGGTTTGAATTGCTGTTCCCTAATGCAAACTGTAATTTTTTGGAATGGGATCTGTAGGTGGCATTACGGAGAAATTCACTGTGTCCTGGACTACAACAGAAAGTAAATGTTGTTGTGAACTGAGAATAGGACAGAGAGGGGCATTTTGCAGCATTCTTCCTTACTGTGGATCACTTCTGTTCATCAGAACTGGTGGAAATTGGGCACAATACTCAAGGATCCTATTTATCTATCTCAAATATGAGCAAATGCGTGCCCTTCAAAATAACTACAAAATGCTTTCATGGTGGAGTCACCTTCATTGGAGGTGTTCAGGAGGAGACTTGATGGGCTGCTTGCTTGCATGGTTTAGTTGTTTAGGTGGGTTGGATTGGTTGATGGGTTGGACGTGATGATCATAGAATCATAGAATCAGTCAGGGTTGGAAGGGACCACAAGGATCATCTAGTTCCAACCCCTGCCATGGGCAGGGACACCCTACACTAGATCACGCTGGCCAGAGCCTCGTCCAGCCTGGGCTTAAACACCTCCAGGGACAGGGCCTCAACCACCTCCCTGGATAACCCATTCCAGGGCTTCACCACTCTCATGCTGAAGAACTTCTTCCTCACATCTAGCCTGAATCTCCCCATTTCCAGCTTCATTCCGTTCCCCCTAGTCCTATCACTACCTGAGATCCTGAGAAGTCCCTCCCCAGCCTTCCTGTAGGCCCCCTTCAGATACTGGAAGGCCACAATGAGGTCACCTCGGAGCCTTCTCTTTCTCCAGACTGAACAGCCCCAACTCCTTCAGTCTGTCCTCATAGGAGAGGTGCTCCAGCCCTCTGATCATCCTCGTGGCCCTTCTCTGGACACGCTCCAGCACGTCCACATCCCTCCTGTAATAGGGGCTCCAGAACTGGACGCAGTACTCCAGGTGGGGTCTCACCAGAGCTGAGTAGAGGGGGAGAAGCACCTCCCTTGACCTGCTGGTCACACTTCTCCTGATGCAGCCCAGGATCTGATTGGCTTTCCGGGCTGCAAGTGCACATTGAGAGCTCATGTTGAGCTTCTCGTCCACCAGCACCCCCAAGTCTCTCTCCTCAGGGCTGCTCTCCAGCCAGTCACTGCCCAGCCTGTATTTGTGCCTGGGATTGCCTCGGCCCAGATGCAGGACCCTGCACTTGGTCTTGTTGAAGCTCATGAGGTTGGCTTGTGCCCACCTCTCCAGCCTGTCCAGGTCCCTCTGGATGGCATCCCTTCCCTCCAGCGTGTCCACTGCACCACACAGCTTGGTGTCATCAGCAAACTTGCTGAGGGTGCACTCGATGCCACTGTCCATGGCACCCACAAAGATGTTGAACAAGACAGGTCCCAGGACTGATCCCTGAGGGACTCCGCTTGTCACTGGCCTCCATTGGGACATGGACCCGTTGACAGCCACTCTTTGGGTGCGGCCATCAAGCCAGTTCTTTATCCATCTAGTGGTCCATCCATCAAACCCATGTGTCGCCAGCTTGGAGACCAGGAGGTGGTGCGGGACAGTGTCGAAGGCTTTGCTCAAGTCCAGGTAAACGACATCAGTTGCTCACCCCTCATCTATATCTATATCATGAGGTGGGCACAAGCCAACCTCATGAGCTTCAACAAGACCAAGTGCAGGGTCCTGCATCTGGGCCGAGGCAATCCCAGGCACAAATACAGGCTGGGCAGTGACTGGCTGGAGAGCAGCCCTGAGGAGAGAGACTTGGGGGTGCTGGTGGACGAGAAGCTCGACATGAGCTCTCAATGTGCGCTTGCAGCCCGGAAAGCCAATCAGATCCTGGGCTGCATCAGGAGAAGTGTGACCAGCAGGTCAAGGGAGGTGCTTCTCCCCCTCTACTCAGCTCTGGTGAGACCCCACCTGGAGTACTGCGTCCAGTTCTGGAGCCCCTATTACAGGAGAGATGTGGACGTGCTGGAGCGTGTCCAGAGAAGGGCCACGAGGATGATCAGAGGGCTGGAGCACCTCTCCTATGAGGACAGACTGAAGGAGTTGGGGCTGTTCAGTCTGGAGAAGAGAAGGCTCCCAGGTGACCTCATTGTGGCTTTCCAGTATCTGAAGGGGGCCTACAGGAAGGCTGGGGAGGGACTTCTCAGGATCTCAGGTAGTGATAGGACTAGGGGGAACGGAATGAAGCTGGAAATGGGGAGATCAGGCTGGATGGAGGAAGAAGTTCTTTACCATGAGAGCCCAGTCCCTGGAGGTGTTTAGGTGTTTAGCCCAGGCTGGACGAGGCTCTGGCCAGCGTGATCTAGTGTAGGGTGTCCCTGCCCATGGCAGGGGGGTTGGAACTAGATGATCCTTGTGGTCCCTTCCAACCCTGACTGATTCTATGATTCTATGATTCTATGATTAATGCTGTCACCTGCTCATAGAAGGCCACCAGGTTTGTCAGGCAGGATTTGCCCTTGGCAAAGCCATGCTGACTACTCCCAATCACCTCTTCACTGTTCTTCTGAGTCATTAGTGCCTCCAGGAGGATCTGCTCCATGATCTTTCTGGGCACAGAGGTGAGACTGACTGGCCTGTAGTTCCCCGGTTCCTCCTTCTTGCCCTTTTTGAAAATGGGAATAATGTTTCCCCTTTTCCAGTCTGTGGGGACTTCCCCAGTCTGCCATGACTTCTGGAATATAATAGAGAGGGGCTTGGCAACCTCATCTGCCAGTTCTCTCAGCACCCGTGGCTGTATCCCGTCGGGTCCCATGGACTTGAACACTTTCAGGTTCTTCAGGTGATCACAAACCTGATCTTGAAGGTCTCTTTCAACCTGGTGTATTGTATTGTATTATAAAGACAAATTGTTTAAGAATGACAAAGTATTGGGTAGTCTGTTCAGTGGATAAGGAATTGGTGGGATGGTCACTTCCAGAGGGTAGTGTTTGAAATCTAGATGGAGAGCAGTAGCAAGTGTTGTCCCTCAGGGGTCCATACTGGGACCTGTGTTGTTTAATTTTTTTAATCAATAATATAGACAGTAGGATTTGAGTGCACCATCAGCAAGTTTGCAGATGACACCAAGCTGAGTGGTGCTGTTGATATGCCAGAGGGACAAGATGTCATGCAGAGGGACCTGAACAAGCTGTAGAGGTGGGCCCAGCTGAACCTCATGAAGCTCAACAAGAGCAAGTTCAGGGTTCTGCACCTGGGCCAGAACAATCCTTGATATCAGTACAGATGGGGAGATGAGGTCATAGAAAGCAGGCCTGAGGAAAAGGACTTGGGGGTGCTGATGGATGAGAAGCTGGACATGAGCAGACAGTGTGCTTGCAGCCAGGAAGGCAAATGGCTTCTTAGGCTGCATCAAAAGCAGTGTGGCCCGCAGATTGAGAGAGGTGATTCTGCCACTTTGCGCTGGTGAGACATCACCTGGAGTAGTGCATTCCAGCTTTGGGGCTCTCCATACAGGGAGGACATGGACCTGATGGAAGGGGTTAAGAGGAGGGCCACAAAAATGATTAGGGGTTGGAACAACTCTGCTACAAAGACAGGCTGAGGGAGCTGGGGTTGTTCAGTCTGGAGAAAGCTCTGGGGAGACCTAATAATAACCTTCCAGTACCTGATGGGGGCGTGCAAGAAGAATGGAGAAGGATTGTTTACAAAGGCCTGTAACGATAGGACAATGTGCAGTGGTCTCAAACTAGAGAAGAGTAGGTTTAGGATAAATTGGATGTTAGGAACAAGTTCTTCAGAATGAGGGTTGTGGAACACTGGAATTGATTGTCAGGGACGTGGGTGAGGCCCCATCCCTGGACATGTTCAGGGTAAGGCTTGACAGGGCCCTGGGCAACCTGATCTAGTTGAGCATGTCCCTCTTTACTGCAGGTGGATTTGGAATAGATGATCTTTAGAGGTCCCTTCCAACCCAGATCATTCTGTGATTGGTCACAGGAATAAACTGATAATTGTTCTTCATTATTAAGCAACATGAATGATGTCATAGAAACAACTTTTATCTCTGTGTGGTGGTTTTAGCCTCTGCCTTTAAAATTAGTTACAGCTTTTGAGCAGGAAAGCAGAGAAATATAAATAAATCACTACTGGTTGTAAAAAGGGAAACAAGAGATTATTCTAAACAAATTAATTGGGGGGATATCTGCTATAAAACTGGCTGTACCAAACCAATTCATTCTCTTTTCTGATCTCCTCTCTCCTTGCTGCGCTCAGGAGAGATTAACCGGCTTTTTGTCTGACTTTGGTTTGGCTGCATTGTTCAGTTAAGTCTAACCCATTGCTTTCTCTCTGCTCCTTTTCTCTCTTGGTGGGGGTGGCATGTGTGTGTGTGGTGTTGGGTGGAATGGTTTCCCTGGTCTCTTTGACCAGGGGTGTTTTTGGGTTGTTTGCTAATTGTAAATACCTGTATAATATTGTAAATACTGTATATTCTGTACATACTTATTGCATTCCATTGCAGACTGTAGTTTTGCTTGTAAATACAGCTTCCATTTGCTTCTGAGTTGGTCTGGCAAAGTTAATGTTGGGGAGGGGGAATCTCAACCCACCACACTCTGTTTCTCCATTTTCTGTGCCTAATGACAATTATGTATGGCAATCAAATATTCTTTAACTGATTTGAAAATCCACTTCATAGAATAAGTGCATGAGCATCTATTGAAATTATATGTTTATTTTTATTTTGCCTTTGTTTTAGTGAAAGGAGCAGGGATCCAAATATATTTCAAACAGATGACAGGCCACTTACAGTAAACTTGATTCATCTGGTTTTCATCCCAGGATCTCACAGTTAATATACTAAACCTCACAGCTAATATGCCTACTCTTGAGGAGGTTTGAAAATGATTCATTTTGAAATACAAGGAGCTCTCTTTGAATGTGCTATTAAAAGAGGCTGGAGTTTTTTCCCAGAACTTCTCAGCAGTGGTGAGGAGTACAGTTTAGTGAGTACCAGGTGCTTTGAAAATGCTATCCCACTGCTTATTGAATCACTTAGATTCACATCTCCATTTTAATATTTGCTGTGGTATTAACCAGCATGTTCTGTGTAGGTCGACCCAAGTGCTGGCTGCTGTTCAGTGCACTCCTCCTGAACTGGTATTTGGATATGTTTGATTGTATCAAATGCAGCATGATGGATGCTCAAATACTGATGGATGCCTGTGGATATCGACATGATTTTCGTGTCTTAGAGCTTCCTTATGTCTGGTCTAATTGCAATAATGTTGACTTATCAATGCAACTGCCTCTAAGGGAGATACTTCACAAATACAAGCTCCTTTTATGCTAGTGCTTTGTACATTTGGATTATGTCACCATGGCAGCCATTGTATCACTGCAATAGTACAAAGAAAGAAACAGGTAGAAGAGTTAAGGGGAGGTAGAGGATGAGACTAGAAGACAGTACTGTGTTGTGGATACTTCCCCTAACTTCCCAAATAACTAAGGTACCAAATAGAATAGAGTTAACCAATATTGAGGGTGATCCTAGGCAAAATAGAAGCCTATGTTTTTCACTAGAAAAGGCAAAGAAAATAGTTGTCATCTGTATATATTATACTAGAATCCTGTAGAGGCTGTAGATGTTACTAGCTTGGGATTGATAATGAAGGGATTGGATTGTGTAGGACAAGAGATGCTGCTAACAGAAGCCATGATTACAATCTCTGCCCTCTTCCTGTGCCTCTGTCCCTCTCACTAGGAGAAGCTGTGAGCCCAGGCCTCTTCAGTCTACCGCTCTGCACCTCCCGACTGCTTCTCCTGCCACAGGCACAACTTGACTCTTACCAAATCTCAGCCTCAGATGTGACTCAGAAGTGGCAAGACTTTGTTTTCCCTGCTCTGAGGGAAACATCTACCAACAGAGATGCTTAGATTTTTTTAAAATTGTCTTTTGTTTAAGTTTTGGTGTTTCACATGGTTAGCATCACAGTATACTAAACAACACTAATATGGTCCATGTTTTATTTCAACTTACTTCAGTTCTCTTCCAACAGCAAGAGGCTGCCATCGATTAGTCCAGCTGAATCTTTCTCCAAATTCATGCTTCCTTCTACTCACACAGGATCTACTGCAACTCTGTTTGGTGTGATCAGTGTTTTTGCTCAGTAAATTCTAGTCTTATCTCACTTTTTTTATCTCAATCCCGAGTTTTTGTGTGTTACTTTGCGCTCACATCTGTGTTGGGAAAACATAAATAGACAGGTTAACAAGATGGGTTTGACCCATTTTGTTCTGATTTAAACCATTAGAATTTGGTACTAATTATTTCTTATATCCTTACATGTTCTAAAATTAAGACTTGAGTTCAGAGTTCAAGCAAAGAAAATAATTATTAAAATTATCTTAAAATGATGAGTGATGTTTCGTTATTGTGAAAATTAGTGTCGTATGTTGAACCATTTACTCACTTCAAAGACATTTTGAAGTGGACTCAGAATCATTCAATGCATTGGATTGTCATGTGGAGTTACTAGAAAGTCAGTGGTTTCCCACATGATTACTCTTAAGTACAGATGTCCCAGTTGTGTAGCAGCTATTAGTAAGGTTTCTTTTCTTTAGAGACTCCGCTAATCAGCCTTGCCTAATTTTGCGAGTCTGTCTGCCTACCTAGTCTTTGGAAAGGTTTTTGTTCAGAGTAGTGCCATTAACAAGACTGTGCTGAAACAAATGATTCTTTAGTGGTTAATATAAAGAACTCTCTGATCAGTGGGAATTCTCTTAACCTCTGCTACCTGAGTAGAATAAATGCGTTGAGTGTCATGAATCTGCTTCAGTGGTCTAGAGACTTTTAAAAAAGATAAACATATTATCAGGATGTTACTTATTAAAGGAACAGAATAGGAAATAAAATCAATCAAGTAGTAATGCAGAATAAAAACTACTTTAGCATTAAAAATATGCAGAGGAAGCACTGTGTAAAAAAAGATAGCAATTGGATTAAAATAGTGTGCACAGAATTATTTCACTGTGATATTCATCAGGAGGAAGGATTGTGATGGGAGGCAACCTGTAAGATAATATCCCTGACAGTTCTGCAACACTGAGATCCAGGTGATGAAAACCTAGTGAATCTGGAGCTGTCCGATATTGCTTCTGAAAATCCATCATGCTTGGATTGGATTCCTGTCATCATCTCTGCAGCTGTGCTTTGCTCTGTTCTTTGCATTCAATTCCCTGCAAATACTTGTATGGATTTAATTTGTATTGTGGATGTGATGATCCCAGTTACAGTATCACCTTTAATAGGATTTTTTTTTTTCTTTTCAGTTTGGACTATTTTAGGATAAAATAATAAGGGTCTCAGTTGTATTGGATTCATGTACTTGGTTATTCACTGGGAATTGTCAACTTTTCAGCTGATTGATGAAGATAGACTCTTCAAATATTTCACTTAGTAAAACTGTTTCCCATTGGAAGAGTTTTGGGCAATTAGGACAATATTGTGCCATGGGGTTTGCCCAGATAAAACCCTTTCAGTCTGATAACTGACTGTTGATTAGCCTGAGTGCAAAGTAGCATTTGTGTTAATGCCCATTGAGATGCTTGAGTTGTAGAAGTGCCAGTTGTAAATGCTCAGACTTAGAATCAAGCTCCTGTTTGACCCCTGAAATAGTTCAGTGCCTTTAGAACTGTAGCCTCTTTCAGGGCTTAGATGTTGAGAAACTGAAGAAAAGCCAGGAATCAAAGTGCCCCCCTGCAGTTTTTATGCCTGTTGCAAGTGTGTTGGTTGGGAAAACGAAGTGTGATAAAGTAATACAGCTCCCACCAGTGGATGTACATGCACGTGTAACTAGATCTACACTGGCAGTTAGGATGGCTTCATTATTGGTGTTCCTATACCAATGCAGTAAGGTATGAAGAATGTTTAGCCAAGAAGAAATGTAGAGACAGCCCTTCATATTGCAAAACTGTTCCACAATTAGGTGAAATCTTTGGCAATTACCTGAAAGCGAGGTTGGGTCTCTCTAGAGTGCAGAGTGGATGTATGCATATGCATGTACATGTGAGTAGATACATCCACAAAGTATTTTGCAGATACTCTTTCTATCAAAATTCTGCTGGTGATGGCACCTTTATAAATTCAGATAATTTTTATTGTTTTGTACATAAGTGCTTCTGAAATAGAGGATCTGTAACACATCCTGCGTGTCTGGTTTCCTCCAGTGCTGCCCACAACAGGGGTATTGGGCTGCTCACATTGAATTTTACAAACTGTGGCTGGAAATATGTTTTGAGAGATAAAAGCTACTCAGGATTCAGATTTGGAGTGTAACATGCACTGACCTGCCTGCTGGCAGTGTCTGTATTACTTAGTGCTTTTTCCAAGCTGTATTCATCTTACAGATCAACTCTTAGGGATGAGGGCCATCACATGGCACATGCAGGACAACCAGGTAATCAGGGCCAGTCAGCACAGGTTTATGACAGGAAGGTCCTGTTTGACTTATCTGGTCTTCAATGATCTTAAAGCCTCTTTCCAACCTGATTCTGTATTTTCAATCAGAAGTAGTATAGAGATATGTTTACAGAGATGGATCTATGTATAATCATGAAGTAATTTTGTAGGCAATACTCTACGGTCAGCTGCTGCTGCAGATGGGGAAAGCTATGTACAGGGTTGGCAGTAAACTATCAGGCTGGATTCATTAATTACACAATAGAAGGTTGTTGTAGCTTGACTTTAATATTGATGGTTTTCAGTTGGATAAAATCCTGAGTGGGTCATGATCATATTTGTCCACAAGACTGCTGAGGCACAGTGTGGGAGCAATTGCAGGTGTACTGCCCACTAACTGTAGCTGCTGGGAGCACTAATCAGATGAACTGGGTTTTTAAAATAATGCACATGTTTTGAGGTTGTATGTCCTGGCAAATGGTGTGTGAACAGTACAGTACCTGTCTTAAGAAATATATGTTGCTGATTTTATTTGTAAAAATTAATATCCTTGAGAGTACATAAGAACCTGAAAGGTTAATGTAAGCAGGATGGTGAGAAGTGAAAACTCATTTTGAATGCCATAAGGCAAGTGTTGGAGCTATTGCTGCTTTCATGAGATGCTAGGATAGAGTTTAAACTTTACAACATTCCTCTATTCCAAATCCAAACCAAATTTACTCATTTTTAACTTTGACATTTGCTCTTCCGTGATTACTAATACCACACCTGTGTTGTTCTATCCTCGTGCATCATGTATCATTTGGACACAAAACAGGCTTCCAAATCCTCTTTCTTGCAGGGGAATTGACCTTCTCATTAGTTGGAAATAACACTATGATAGGTAATCAATATTTAGTTGAAATACCAGCATCTCTCATTGCTCATCCTTATTTCTGGAAAGCATTCAGATTCAAAGCAAAATGTTTAGACTGGGTTGTGTATGGCAAACTTGCCTTCATACATACAAATCCAGTGTATGCAGGAGTTGTTGTGGATTTACAAACTGTGGATTGACATCTCTGAAGCTTGTTATGCGTCAGATTGATCTTGCACTCAAGAGCCTGTATCAGAACACAAAGCAGTTGCCCTGAGTGCTGCCAGGCTTCCCTGCTGCCAGGCTTCCCTGCTGCTGTTTTTTTTAAGCTGCTGTAGAGACTTGGTAGAAAATCACTGGTTTTATCCTCACACTTCAGAAAATGTGGCAGATAAAAATTGATGCAGGCATTGATTAGTGTTTGCAATTGTGAAGTCGATTCAGTTTTTGGCATTTTAATAGCAAATGCATCTTCACCTGCCCATTTTCTGTAAAGTCAAAGGAAGAACTAAGCTGAAAATGTAGTTTCAGCTTTTAATGGAAGTGTGACCTACTATGCCCTGGCATAGCTCAGGTCTGCTTGGGCTGTAATCAGTGTAATGGTTTGGTGAACATGAAAGCCTCTTTGTTGCTTATGTCTAATGAGGCTGTCTAAAGTCTATGCCAACACATGTATGTTTCCAGTCAAAATGAAGACACCATTGCTTAGTCTCTGGAGAGTGGATTCCCTTTAGATTTATGTGCTGTCTTCTCTAATTTTACACATCTTGGTTTTTGTTTTTAAGTTTGAGGTGCAAATACGACGGTTACTGCAGGACTCTAATGGAGTGCTTCTGCCCAGTCTCTAGAAACAAATATATCAAGACAACCTCTGAAACGCGGTTTCCTTTTACCCCACCATCTATCTCCTCTACTCACAGCTCAGTCATGACATCTATGTAGTCAAAGCTGTGTCTAGGTCTGCTTATAAAATGTTAGTCACATTTAGACAGTTAGTCACAGCTGTATTTAACAGCTGTAATTAAATGAAACAAAAATCTCAGCTTTCCTTAGGGGGGCTGTATGTGTATTGGGAGAACTATAGGCCATAGCATCAAAATCAGCTTTTTGCCTCTGCATGGTCCATTTCCGTTCTGAAAGAATACAGCAGGGTGAAAGTATACATAGACTTGAGTCTTGCTTTAGCACTAGTGATGAAAACATTTGCAGATACAAACCCAAACCATGCAGCCACTGTTATTTGTATGAATGGTTGTTCTCTCATGGAAACTACATTTACTGTGGTTCTTGTTATGTTCAGGGTTAGATTCACAACCTGTCTTTTGGCAGGATTAGGAATAGTGTGGCCAGCAGGAGCGGGGAAGTCATTCTGCCCCTGTACTCAGCACTGGTTAGGCCACACCTTGAGTACTGTGTCCAGTTCTGGGCCCCTCAGTTTAGGAAAGATGTTGAATTGCTGGAATGTGTCCAGAGAAGGGCAGCAAAGCTGGGGAGGGGGTTGGAGTGCAAGCCCTGTGAGGAAAGGCTGAGGGAGCTGGGGTTGCTTAGCCTGGAGAACAGGAGGCTTGGAGGAGACCTTATTGCTGTCTAGAACCTGAAGGGAGGTTGTAGCCAGGTGGGGGTTGGTGTCTTCTCCCAGGCAACCAGCACCAGAACAAGAGGACACAGTCTTAAGCTGCACCAGGGGAGGTTCAGGCTGGATGTTAGAAAGAAATTCTTCATAGAGAGAGTGATTGCCCATTGGAATGGGCTGCCTGGGGAGGTGGTGGAGTCACCATCACTGGAGGTGTTTAGGAAGAGACTGGATGGGGTGCTTGGTGCCGTGGTTTAGTTGATTAGATGGTGTTGGATGATAGATTGGACTCTGATCTCAAAGGTCTTTCCCAACCTGGTTAATTCTATTCTATTCAATCCAACACAAAGGCAGAAGGATCCAAGCCTTGATGTGGCTTATACTTATGATGTGACATATCAAAACCGCAGGTAGATTTTGCTTTTGTTCTGGCAATGTCCATATAGAGTGGAGGAAGAGAAAGTAAAGTTTCATCTTTAAAGGTAAAGGTCTTTTCTCAATAAAAATGCTGAGGTCAGGCTAAAAATACATTTTCAAGAATAATCCGCACTAGAATATTTAAGCATCAATTAGATCTGTGAGTTAGTAATATGGATTTCATTGGCAGAACTGAGAGAAGATGATCCAAAATGGGTCTCTTGCAGTCCAGTCAGTCAGTATTACTCTGGCAGAGTGAGCTCAGCTGGACGCTAATGTAGAGTGAATTGAGGATGATGCTTTATGCCTATTCTGACCACATATAAAATGATCTAATAAGTATACAAATATTTTAGAGTAAGGATCAATCTGTGCACCTCATGGTTAGTGGTGTTAAAAGAGTTTGTTTTGTTTTCTCTCTTGTCGTTCCCTCTCAGTTCTCTACATGAAGTAAAAAGTGTACCTAAGCATGCAGAAAAAAAAAACCTTGGCTAATAGTATTTGATTCAGATGATAAAATATAAACCATAGGTAGGGGTTGTTGCATCTACTAAGTTTAGATTTCCTTCAGCTACTGTGAGAATTGATCACATTGGAGAAGAAATGATGCTTCATTTTGCATTCTCTCCTGACACAGAATTTCAAATAGTTTGAATGGGTAGGAAATCCTAAACAAGCGTATGTCCCTAAGGAGCTGCAGAGCACATTTTTGTTCCTGAGGAGTGGGTTACATGCTTTAAAATGGAGGTTGGGCACAACTGTAGGCATGTCTTTTAGCACAATACAATTGTGTCAACATTTTAGTGAGTGATGCCTGGTTACCTAATGCAGTAATGGTGGCAGATGTGCTGCTTTTTGTATTCTGCCATTGCTTCAGTCAAGAAAAGCTCGCGATAGTGTAAAACAGCTTCCTGGAAGTCACTGCTCTTGTTTGTTCATCCACCAGTGGAAGCCTGTGATAAGGCTGAGTTTATATAACAGTAATACAGGATTTATGATACATGGAGAAAAGAATATCTTACTAAGGCCAATACCAGGAGAACTATAGTGATTAGTATTCTCAGAACGGTTTTGAGTTTTGAAGTGTAAATGATTCCATGATTCCTGAAGTAATGCGAGGGTTGGAAACAACCTCTTGAAAGTTTGAAGTTTAGCATAGCTTAAGGTGCGGCTGTTATCTGAATTAAGTTGGAAGTTACACAAATTCAGTTCTGCAAGGTGCTGATGATTTTGCCAAATGTTTCTTAAAATCAAATGAGAAAAAAAAATCACTTGCCTGTCTGTTCAGTGCTTTGCTGCTCTTGCAGTTGTTGGACATGCAATTGCTTTGTGGGAAATACTGGAATTGCTGTGGCAGGTTTGACCAGTGACTTGGCTGAACTATAAGTGTGTCCTCTCCAATCAGGGATCATAATCTAGATATCCTGAATTCACAAGATTGCCAAGAAAGAGTTAGATCAGGGTTGTTTTTGAAGCTAATAATTTGCTACTGTGCATTGTTACAAATTTACTCTACCAAATGATCCTGAGGAACACAGCTCTACACCAGTGCTCTTGCCACAGGTGGCAAGTTCTGCTTCCCATTTCCCCTTTCAAAGTATCTCAGCTTTACCCCCAAGGTGGTGGCACCTTTCTATTCCTCTATTCCTGCTTTTGATTGCTATGCTATTATTGCTTGTTTCATGTAAATTGGAGAATTTTATTTTAAGGAAACTATTGCAAACAAAATGTTTCTGCCAGTAACTTGTACTTAGTCCTTGTTCTTAGCCTCTGGCTCTTTCTGGGAGGCTGTTAATGAAAAGGTTCGGTTGATGTGTGAAGATGTTCTTTTGAGAGAATTATTTTCTCCCAACATTAGAAAAACTGATTTCATTATCTTCTGTCTTTGTGTTCAGTTATCCTCCTTTGTATATGTCTTTGACAGTTACCTATTTGTTTAACTGCTGCAAGGTGGGGTTTTTTTTAAGGAGGTGGGAGTCACATTTTATTTTCCTGCATGCTTTTTACCTTTCAGATGTGGGTATCTGTTCAACTGAATTTCAGATATGAAAAGAAGGCAGAAAAGAAATCCGAAAAGAAACTCTCCATATATAAGACAACTTTGGCTTAACCTTTTTTAAACAGTCCATCTCTTAATGGGTTATTAATGCCTATGAGATATCTGTTCTTCAGTGATCAATTATGCCTGTGTATTTTTATTCTTAAATAAAAGTAGATACTGTAAGAGAGGGCTGCTGCTTTCAGATTTATCATTGGTGGCCTTTTGGTTTTAGATTAAATTTGCTCAATTAATCTATCAACAATTTTACAGAGCAGAGAGAAATATGCACATTTTTCTCGATGCCCCGAAGAGCAAAGGAAGCGTAATATAAAACATTAATCTACATTGGTGATGAATGGTGTTGCTTCTTGTGGTGTCTTACTCTCACCGTTTAAGTGCAGATTTTGCAGAAACTGAATCTGACCTCTATTTTGCCAGGAATATTAAGCTTATCTTTTCCTTTTGAACATGTTTTATTCTAGTGGTGAGGAGAGGGAGAATGCTTAAGCTGTGGTATAAGCTTGAGTCAAAGCTTCTTAACATAAGTGCAGGTATGATCTTAAAAGAAAAATTAACTATGAATGTACATGTTGTCAAGGATACTGCATATTGTTATGGTACATTGAATATAATGAATTTTTGTGTTCATCAAGTGTTAATTGACTAATGTAAGACTACTTTCAAGACACATTGGCTATTAGGTATGAAAATAGTTATTTAAATATTCTGATCATTTCTATGCAACTGCTTCCTGTGGGTTCAAAATGGAAAGTGAGTCATCAATAATTCAGTAACTGTGCCTAGTTGGTACAGTAAGTGCAGTAAGACAGGTGTGGAAAGAATATTATTGCAGAGAGCTAATAGAAGAGTAAGAAAATCCTGGAACACAAATATAACCATGCGTATTCTAAAAAGCAGCCAGCACTTGGTTTGATATGCAGCGGATGTCATCTTTGCAAAGGAAACGTTGGAAGCATCCTTAGCAGTGAATCTAAAAATGCAAAGATCAGTTATGCAGAAAAAGGAAATTAAAAAGTAACTTCTATACATAGGTGTGATTAAAACTGTAGAATGGTTTTTAAACCTTTCAGGATGAGTATCCTGATGTGTCATTTATTAGTGATAGACTTTGCCCTTAGGATTCACTCCAGGCTTCAAGGAATTACGGTTCGTACACTGAATTATTTTTTGTTGAAACTTGCAGACAAACGGCATGAAGAGTAGCCCTCTTGGGATCAGAGTGGCTGGGGACAGGCAGGAGCTGAAAAGAATGGCTTTCATTTGCAGCTAACACTGCAGTGCTATAGAAGGCCCTAAGTATATCACACTGGAATAGATTTTTGGGGAATTTGCAATGAGGTATAGTGCAGCCAAGAGAAGCTGCAATACAAGCCAAATAGAGTACTTCATTTTACAGTTTCAAGTGTGACCCAACAGAAGATACTACCAGCACTTGTAATGGATGCTTGCTGCATGACAATATAAAACAATAGAAAAGGCAGAGAATACACCTATAGGGCACTCCACTCAGAACACCAGCTGAGCTTTAAAATGGTTTAACAGCTTATGTTGGGGTGCCATAAACTTATTTTCCTGTATTCTGTAATCCCATGCCTCACAACAGGTAATTCCTAGGGAAGACTAATATGAAGATGCAACCATTTTACATCTCTAAATGATTTCGTCTGAGTATCCATTCTTCTGCACCAAGACACTGGAAGGATAAAGGAGTCTTATGGCATGGTTAATGACCGCCTTTGTGGAGCTCTAGGTTGAACTATGATATAGAACTATGGCATAGAACTGTGCCTTGTTGCTGAATATTAGAAGTGTTCTTAGATCTAAGTAGATATACTCCTCTTTAGGACAGTTGTGGTTTTACATGAAGGACAGACAAATGGTATCTAAGAAACTTGGAGAATGATTACCTTTACATTTGGCAGTAGTGATAAAGGGAATTAGACTTCTGGTAACCTAGCTTGTCAACCCAGTATTACCTGTAAGTACATAGGACAGTCAAGCATTAATTTCAGCACTTGTATTCATGAGAAGATGAAAGGAAACAGCTTTCTGATGCTCATGTCAGGCACACCAGAAGTGGGAAGCAAGAAAAAAAAAAAAAACATTAGTGCACAGCAATTGAATCATAGAATCATAGAATCAGTCAGGGTTGGAAGGGACCACAAGGATCATCTAGTTCCAACCCCTGCCATGGGCAGGGACACCCTACACTAGATCACGCTGGCCAGAGCCTCGTCCAGCCCATTGCTCAGAAACTATTTTCTGATGAGGATTGTTAACATCACAGGGATTAGGTAGTTGGCTATTTTTAGATGCCTATAGCTTTTAGAGGCAATCTGAAGCAGTACATATCACCTTGGGCATGTTTTTGTGCTGCCAGAACAGTACCTTGAGATAAGCAGGATGTCTCTCAGCTTGGAATCATTAATTTCCTTCAGGACAGGGACTGCATAAATTCAGACTTGCATGTTACAACCTCTCTGCTAAGCAGCTCGTGATGTAGTCTCTGAGAAGGAGAGCCAGCTGGGCACCAAGTGGAGTGGTGGGAAGGGGAGAAATGTAGCAGCAGAAAGGATACCCATTTGCAGATGTTCATTTGCTTTCTCTCTCCTGCTGGGCTGGCATGAAAAGAAAAAAGGGTTAGAACTGACAGAGGAATACATATTTTTAATTAAAAGAAAGATGCAGGATGTGTCATGCAATATTTTTAATCTAAAATTAAGGAGTGGAGAATCAAGTTAATTGATCAACTCTGGCTCCCTGATGTCACTCTGATCTCCAAAAACAAGGATGAAATTCAGTTAAAAAGCCAGCAGCAGGACCTGGGCCCCTCCTTAGATTCTGTCATATATAGATATATATGTGTATATGTATAAACACATGTCTCTGTGTGTGTATATATATGTATGTATAAGCACATGCTAATTTTGGACAAGAGAAATTCAGAAAATAGCTCCAGCTGCCCTGCCTTGCTCTCCAAGCAGTATATTATTAGCAAATCACAGAATCAGCACTCCTTGGACTTAGGTTGTCATGCATGGAAGAAGAGTTTGGTCCCTGTTGTATTGTAAAAAAAATCACCTCCGTGGCCACTGCATTTGTAGTATTTCTTGGCAGAGCAGTTTCTATCTGGCTGCAAGCAAGCAAACTGGCTTTTGCATCTTGTCATTGGATTTGTGGACCTCTAACCTGTGATATACAGAGTTTCTTGTAAATAAATAGGGGTTTGGCTGAATCAAATTGAGATTAGGTTTTTCACAGTGCTCCTTTAATTTTGGCCACACTTCCTTTATTTTAGACTAATTTGAATTATCAGAGCAGCACAAAGTAATTGAATTGCATCAGGAAAACTGCCATTTTGATACAAACTGGTCTTGTGCTGTACAGTCCAGCATTAAGGGAATTTATCTGGCCTGGATCACCATGTGACTTGGTAGGAATTGTTTATTCAGGCACCAAAATGAATCTGGCTTGACATTCAAATGTTAAGTGGAGTTTGCTTGTAGAAAACACAGCTTATTACTTGGGAGATAAGCAAACTTGATAGGGAGCTGTAGAGACAAGCTGAATAAAGAAACCACTAGAGCTGTTACTCTGTTTTTGCTGAGTTCGCTACGGGTCAGATGAGATTACTTAAGCCAGAATCACATTGCCTTCCCCTCCCCTCCCCTTAGCTTCCCAAGTCTGTCTGTCTGAAATAGAATAGAATAAACCAGGTTAGAAAAGACCTTTGAGATCATCAAGTCCAACCTATAACCCAGCACCATCTTATCAACTAAACCATGGCACCAAGTGCCTCACCCAGTCTCTTCCTAAACAATTCCAGTGATGGTGACTCCACCACCTCCCTGGGCAGCACATTCCAATGGCCAATCTCTCTGTGAATAACTTTTTCCTAACATCCAGCCTAAACCTCCTCTGGCACAACTTGAGACTGTGTCCTCTTGTTCTGGTGCTGGTTGCCTGGGAAAAGAGACCAACCCCCCTGGCTACAACCTCCCTTCAGGTAGTTGTAGACAGCAATAAGGTCTGCCCTGAGCCTCCTCTTCTCCAGGCTAAGCAACCCCAGCTCCCTCAGGAAATGGAATTAAAAAACTTGTCATCCAGGAATTCAAGGAAAGTGGAGGGTTGAATCCTAATCCTGCAAGCCTTGGTATGTTGTCATAACCGACAGACCCCTTTTGCCTGAATATGAGGTGTTGAATGGCAGGTTGGACTTGATGATCTTTGAGGTCTTTTCCAACCCTAGTGATTCTATGATTCTATGGATGTCCAGAAGTGTAAGTAATGCTTTGCTTTCCCTGATGTGCTGATCCCATGCTTAGAGATTTTTAAAAGGTTGAAGAACAAAGAATAGTCTTTTACAGAACTTCGCTGAAAAGTTCATCATCCCCTTTGCTGAAGTTCCTTTGAAAAGAATAGTCAGATTATTAGATTTGATTTTTCTATTGTTTTATATTGTTATCCTTCTGGGGTTTGTTTGGTGGGGTGGGGGTGTTGGGTTCTTTTGTTAGTTTTGTCTTTGTTTTGGGGGTGGTGGTGGGTTTTTTTGCATCATTGTTGTTTGGGGGAGGGTGTTTGGATTTTGATGGGGTTTTTGGGGGTTTTTTTTGGTGGTTTTGGTTTTTCGTGTCTGTGTGAGGTTGTGCATTTCCCTTAAAAAACTCAAACAAAAGGACCATACAAAAGCCCACAGCAACAACAAAACACTAAATGAGAAATTAACACTAAATGAGAAATTAACACTAAATGGAAAGTAATTGCAGGAGTTACAGGATTTTATTTTTTTTTTCTTTCTGAAGATGAGTTGCTTTATAAAATTTCCAACAGAAATTTAGAGTTAAATACACTTGAACAGCACTTGGCACTTGTTGTTATATTAATGATAATTGATTCCCAAACACACACAAATCTATACTATGGTACAAGCTTTTGACATCCCAAAATGCTTTGCCTGAATTGCAATACCTGCAGCACTCCAGGGTTTAAATCAAAATGTAATTATTTTGTTCCTCATAAATCAGCATCCCTGAAGATAATGCCAGCTTGTATGAGGACCCAATGGTTGTGCAGCCATTCATCTTCTGAAGAACCAGAGTGTTTGTAATAGTTGTATGAGAAATTTGTGACTCCTTGGACTTGGAGACTACTAGTTTTGTGTAGAACAATGGTGTACTTTGAGTAGTGAAAGTACATACCCTAAGAGACCTCTGAAGAGTACAGCAACTGATTCCAAAAGATTAAGTACTTCGTTTCTCTGCATATGTAACTGTCTTCCTCCTTCACCTGTAAAACATGAAAAGCCATTTTGTATTTTTGCTGTGAGAGCACAGCTGTGGCATGCCCAGGTACACCTCTGAGAGCTCAAAGTATCTAAAATACAGCACTTCATGGTTCCCTTCTCACATGCAACATACTCTGTTCAGTTCTGATGTTGGTAGAGGTTAATGATACACAGTGAGATACTCAGTAACGAATGTGGGATTCTAAGGCATCTCAATATAGCAAATAGAATTATCTCTGTTCTTTGAGTCATTGACATGCTAGTAGCATACAGATTTCAAAATCCAATCTATTGGATAATGCAAAAAGTATTTTCTAAGCCTCTTGCATTTGTTTGGTGTTGTGAGCTGTCATTGTGAGTTGTCAGTGACAATCAAAACTGAGCTTGACTCTGTATGGGAATGCTCTTTTAAACCACAGTTCAGACTTGCCTGGCATGCACACATTGGTCATGTTCCATACCAGAAATATTAAAAGCACATTTTATTTTCTTTTAGGCTGAGGAATTCTTACAGCAGGCCTCATGATGGTTGCTCTAAAGCTTCATGCTTCAAAATATGTTTTGTGTCATAATTAGCTGTGTGCATATCCATATAACATATGCTTTTAATTAGTGGAATCCATATGGATTTTTTACATACACTCAAGCTAACACAAGACACATGAACTTGAAGGGGGTGAATTTTTAGGCTTGTGTTGCAGGAAAGGCTAAGCCCAAAGGTACAACAAATCAAGACTTGTTTAACATGATTACCACATGACTTGGCTTTAGCTAGCTATTCAGGTTTTAAGCAAACATGAAATGCAGGTTTTGGGTCCAAATGGAAACCAGTGACAGCAACATTAGAAATCTTGTGCAGTGGGATAACTGGGAGTCTCTGCTGCTCCATTCCTGTGCTGCTTCTTTCCTAAGATTATCATAAATAATAAAAAAACAACCCTGCAGGCTCTAATCATCTGTTGGTGATGTGCAGCCATGATACTCTGTGGCTGAACTGTGTCTCTCCATAGTTGTGAGCTTCGAATTGTGTTCTCACCCTGGAAAAAACATTGAGTTCTGTGATTATGGATTCGGTACTGTAATTCCTGGAGCATCTTGTCCAATGCTCTCCAGTGAAACCGATGCTAGAAACATATCAACCTTATCAAAATGCAGTTCTTGCCAGCACAGCACCAATAGATATGTAGATGCATCATGGAGTGAGAAATAAATTCTCTATGGAAATAACTTTTATCAGGCTTGAAGCTCAGATTTGCATATATGATTCTGGCCTTGAATTCATCATGGGGGAGGGTATATGTAAAGAACTTGCGCTGGTGCTGTAATTGCTTTTATGTGTCTCACGCCTGGCATCCATGCCATTGGTTTGGTGTTGCTTCCTAGATTTTCATTCCACCATTTCCTCTGACTTGGGAGGGACTCCTCATTACAGAGGAAATGGTGTCCCTGAAGGCTGTTGATGGTCCTTCAGAATCTGTGGTCTCTTCTCTAACTGCCCATGACCTTTGATTAGTTTTAAACTAAAACTTTTGCCAGCTACTTTGAACAGCTGGCATGTGTTGCATTCTCTATTCTTTTATCTGTAGTAGCAAGGCCCTGACAGAAACACATCAATACTGGGGACACTGAGTCAGGTCCCATCTGGGAGGAGAAAAACTTGTCAGTTCAATGCTCTTCTTTACAGGTTTAGGAGGATATATCTCAAGTGTTGTCAAGGGTGCAAAAAGCAGTATTTGCAAGGGTTGAAGCATGCTTCCTACATTCATCTGGTTGTGTCTTCTGCCTGGATATAGTTCTGCTATCCAGAGGACTGCCTGTTTTGCTTCATTTAAGCCTCTCTGTGAGATGTCTGATACTATGCTTTATTTATTTATTGCATGCTATTCACACCTTGTTCTGATTAGAGAAGTATTGATTTCCTTATGGGCTTTTCTGTGGTACTCACAATTTTGAGATGAGTGTAACAAATGCTAATTGATCCTCAACTTTTGTCTATGAGGTGACAGGATGGGGATATTCTTATTCTCCAGATGAAGATCTGAGACTCATATGAAGCCAAAAGAGAGGCAGCTCACTTCTGTTTGCCTAATTTGATGTGACACTGCCCTGGCTTCTCACAGCAGTCCAGATCACATAACAATTCAGATGTTGACAGCCTGTAGTCTTGTGACCCCAGTTGCAGCTGTGAGCACTTAGGGCTCTTGCCTTTCAGACCCTGGGGTCTCAGAATACCCAAAAATGAGTGATGTGATTAGTGGCTCCTGTGGGAAATTTGGTTAAAAACAAAAAACATTTGGTATGTAGGAGCTGTACAGAGTGGTGATAATTATAGTGTTCCCTGGGACAAGAGTGTCTGCCTTAACCATGAGAATGACCTTTCTCTCACTGCCTTCCCATTCTTTGCAGCTCTAGTTAACCTCTTGTGTCCCACAGCCAAGTTTTCTGCCATGTTTATGGATCTACTCTGTAGATCCTAACAAACTTCCCTCAGCCACTGGTAGGAGCCATGCTTGTCTCGCAAATGTCCTGATTAGCATAATTTCCTTGAACAGTTGTCCCTATCGTTAGAAGTTGTTGCTAGGTTTCCACACAAAACCGCATTCTGCCTGTACTTTTAGAAGTAACAATATTAAAGCTAAAATGTGAAGCCGTGTACTGGGATGGGAAGACAGATTTGGTTTCCTGAATTCAAGTTGAGTGTTGTCTACATTGTTTGTATCCTTCCTGTCACCCAGAATTACTGCACAGCAAAACTAATCCAGCATCAATTACTGCTGAAATATGCTGAAAATCCAGACAAAAGTTCTAATGTTAGGAACAAGGTAGTTATTATTTATGTGCCTTTTTGTGTTTGTTTTTTTTTTCCTCTCTGTTTTTTCCTTCCTTCTGGTGAACTGAATTTGCATAGCCTTTTAATTATTATGTTCATAGTTTAAAGAGGTAGTAAAAATGAGGCCATAAATAGGGTATTCCTTATAAGAAAAAAGCAAGCACAGCCTTTAAAAACAGCCAGACAAATTCTATCAGAACAGCTATTTGTGCAGGCAGCTGCTGTGTTCATCCTTTGGAGTGGTTTCAGGGATATTGTTGAGCAGCACAGAAATGTGCTGCATGTTTTTGTTTGAAAGCATTGTCATTCCCCAATGTATTACTTGGACAAAGGTGCAGGCTTGCTGGTCTCATCCCCATAACCATTTGTGCCCATCGTGAAACTACTGTGCTATTCGTTACAAATGGCAAGCTGTGCTGAAAATAGCAGGGGTTGCTGCAGATAAGGATTATAGTGCATTGGTGGCAGGAGGGCAGTGTAAGGCTTGCTGCTTCCCTTGCTTGTTTTAACTACTTTTGCTAAAGGCTCTTTGTTCCTATATTTCCTGACCATTTGCTTCAAGATTAATTGAGACCCATCACCCAAGACTTAGATTTATTATGCCTGTTTAGATGAAAACACAACTTTTCTTCGTATTTTAGTTACTCTCTTTTCCTCCTAACTAGCAAGCCACAGGTCTGGCATCTTTTGGTATGAATAAAGGATAAATGGAGGCTTTATTTACTAACTGCAGCTTGTGGAATTTCTGACATTAAAAATGAGTACTTATTACCAATGGAGGCTGCTTTCTTGCTTTCCAAAAACCTTGACCATGCTCTGCATGTGTCTCACAGTAGGCAAGAAGTCAACTCTCCTGGTAGCTTTTAATTGCTACGCCATATTATAATGCTCTTCCTATTCAACTGTGCAGCAATTGTGAACAGAAGTGTTTGTAGTAAAGAAAAAATGAATGAGAGACACTTTGTACAGTCTCTCACTCTGCTGATGCTTCTTTGTATGGGAGAATGATACATTGGGCATCTGCTAAAGAACCAGGGGTCAAAACTGCACACTTGTATTTGTGGAAACAGAAATCTGTTACTTCTGGTCAGCAACAATCTGCAGTAGGGTAGGAGGAGTCCCAGGGGTCTGTGGAGTCCTTGGGAGAGGTCTTTTACCTCTTCCTCGGGAGCATGACCTGAGTGATGGGGGGGGAGATGGGTGGATGCAGTGTTCCAGACTTCTCCCATGGCTTTTGGTGTTTTGTTTTGTTTAATTTTCCCATAGGAGTCCAGTGAGAAGCAAATATTTTTGTCTCTAAAACAGTGTATGAATTCTTCCCACCTTTACAGGACTCTGGTTGGTGCTGTCCATGATGTGAAGCCCTTTATTCTGAGAGACCCCTACGTTCTTTTGCAACACATTTCACATTGAGACTACCCTCACCAGAGAGGCACTGGTGGTGGGTGGGAGCTGGTTTGGTTACAGCACAGAGCTGATACTATTCTCATGTGAGGCTTTGGGGTAAAAGAAACATTTTCTTGCTGTGACTGTACAATTGTGCATCTAGCTGAGGGTACCTGATGGAAGTTTTGTACTGTTTTGGTACGTGTAACTTTGTTTCTTAGATCATCTGCAGCACATCAAGTTCCTTGATGTTGTATCAAACACTCCCAGTGCTTTCCCACAGCATTATACTGTGGTTTGTGTTTAGTTTTCAGATAAAGTAGTCTACCCTTCCATGCCCTACCAAGAAAGGGGTGGGAAAAGGTTGGAATTTTCCAGATGGGTTACTGAGCTTAAAATGCTGTAGGAAGTGATATTCTCTTGGAGCCGCAAGAGAAGGTTCAGCATGAGGTCGCTGGGAGTTCTCTAGCACTCAATAACTAAATTGTGTGACCCAGCTGTGTGTGAGCTTTGCCACTGAGGCTCATTGCCCCCAGGGCCAGCTCCACACTGGGGTCCTGGGTGAGCTGTGACTATACTAACACAGGGTCTGTGCATCAACTGCAGCAGCACTGGGCTTGACCTCAGCCTGCCCTGGCATTTGAGGCCAGTCTGGTTGTATTTCCTTACTCTCTTCCTCATGACTCCATTTATTGATATCCCTGTCTTTATTTTGTGCAGTATTTTTAAGTTTCATTGGATTAACTGCAGCATTACAACATGTGGGATTTGGTTTTGCTGTTTTTCATGAGAGCAGTTTGTGTAAGAAGCTTTGAGATGTCTTTGCAGAAGACGTCTGCTTCCCCCCCACACCCCCACCCCTTACTTTCCAGGCACTTTGTAGCTTCTTTTTCTTTGTATAATTCAGCCCACAGCACAGTGTCTGAGCAGTTTTCATCTGTAGACTTGTTAGCTTTATTTCTCCAGCTGTCAAACTTTGCCTTTTTTCCTGCAACCTGCTGTTATTTTTGGCAGCTTTGGGTCAACATCTTAAGGGTGGTTCCAGTCACCTGCACTGTAGAAACCCTTGTAAGTGAATGCCTGTTTCGAGTGTGGTTTTTTTGTTGCTCAAAGGCTCATAAGCTGCTGCTGCTGTCAGTTTCTAGCTCCCGCAAGGTGTGAGGTGGGTGTTGCACCCCCACTTTGGATGAGAACAGAGTGACAGAAAGAGCAAGACTTTTTCCCCACAGTACTGAAGATCATGGATCAGATGTATCTAAAGCATATTTATTTAAAACCTTACAAGGTTTGTTTCAGTTTTTGTTCTGCTATAAGGACAAAGTGGGGAAAAGGAAAAACAAACCTTTTTTCCTTATAGTCTTTTTCAGCCATCTTTCTATTTCAAATAAGTTTCTTTTTTTAGAGGTAATTTTTTTTTTCCTGAAGCCCAGGAAGAAAAACTTATCCCATCCTTTCCACTGAGATGATCTCCCAGTGTGGATCTACCATTTGAAAGCGCTGTCCTTCCATAAATAACCAGCGGTGAAATGTAGAACTCCTGTTAGCAAATTAAGAAAGTCTTTTCCCACTGATTATAGAGGAAATGGAAGAAGGAATAGCTTTAGCTGTCTTCCAAAAACCTTCTGTCTTGTCTAATTTCATATACTTTTCTCACATTTAATAACTCTTCCAGGTCATTGTCAATGCATCAGGAATCCCTGTGAAAAAACATTGGTGACATTCTTTTGCACCTCTGGTTACAGGATGAGAGAAAAAATAAGTATCTTTCCATGATCATCTGGATGAGGCTTCTTCCTGGTTTTGTACTCTAAGAAGATACTGCTGCTGGTTTCATCATGTTTCCCCTCCATGCAAACCTCAACTCATCCATTTTTTAGTTGACAGGTTCTTTATTGCCTCAGTTTTAGGTAAGTAAGAAACAAACCAGAGAATTCCAAGGGAGGGGGGGGAAGAGGAGGACTTAGGCTTTTCTCCCTGTTCTCTTGCATACTTTGCAAAATTGAAACATCTTGGGAAACTTTAGAAAAGAAAAAATGAAATACCACCTTCTGCCACTAACTTCTGATGTTAGCAAAGCTTTGCTAATGGAGAAGGTGAGGCAGAAGGGAGAGAATGTGAAGGAGGGCATGAAAAAAACATTGTTTCTGCACAATATTTATTGCACTGAGACAAATAATGAGAAAATGCAGGAGGAAAAGTGTCAACACTCTAATTCTTAGTGTTTAAAGAACAAGTGGAAATGTTATTATTTTTTCATTTTCTTTTTCTGAAGCTTTCTTTTATTTGAAGCAAAAATCAATAAAACAATATTGTAGTTGTGACTGCTGTCACATTACCATAACAGGGCAGCAGTTATAGCTGTATGCTGCTGCAGGTAAGGTGTAGGCATTTTTAACAAACTTGGCACGTTCCTCTATGGTGTCTCCTCTTGTGCCACTGAGCATGTTTGGTTCAGAACACAACAGCAGCAAAACAAAGGAAAAAAATCCACTCTACTATGTGGGCCAGTGGGGAATGCTGCCATACTCAGTATTATTCATCTCTTTTGTGAGTTTTCATGTGTTGGATACCTTGACAAATACTGTCATAGTCTGGAGGAAAGTAACAGTATCAACACTTCAACAGTAGTTTCTAGTTCAGTCTAACTGCCATACTGGGCAGAAATAACTTGAACAATGGAATGAATCATAATGTTGTCTGGATGAATTCTGTCATGATAATATTCAGTCAGCTACTTTGAAGTTGCCAGTACCAGAGGCATGCTTTACTCATAAGAATTTATATGTCAATAATGCAGTTCAATGGTGAAGAACATTTCCTCCCATTTTTAGGGTAATAGTGCTGCACTTTTGCTTTCCCAAGCACAGGTTTGAAATTTCCATTTTGCAGAGACTGGATTGGCCACTATGTCTTTCCACTGTCTTCTCTTGCCCCCTTTAGCTAGCTTTGGCCTTTGCTCCACTGCCTTTCCTGAAAGAATGCAAACTCTGCATGGAGCTTTTTGTGTTAGAACACATTTCAAAAAGTCAAATGTGCAATTTGCTGTGGAATCATAATTAAGAAAGAGGGTAAAATAATGCACAAAAATAGACTGGTTTGTGCAAACACACCTTTTTACTGTCAGTTTGTATAAGGTCTCCTTGGCCCTTCTACTGTCTGAAATTTTGCCTGAAAGATGTATTTCTACATTTCACCCTCTAGCAGTCCAATCCCAGTCTATATGTGTTATTTTGTCTCCTCTCATAGCTCCCAGGCTGATCTATATCTGCATTCGTTGTTGTGGGGGTTTTTGGGGGTGTGTGTGGGGTTTTTTTTTCTGGTGGTTGTTGTTTTGTTTGGGTTTTAACAACTTTGAGCTCCCAAACAGAGAACTCTACATTTTACAAATCAATTATATTCATATAGTAGTAGCTAAAATTTAAGAATAATTATTATAGTTGCATGCCAAGAAGGCTAATGGCATCCTGGCCTGCATCAGGAACAGTGTGGCCAGCAGGAGGAGGTCATTCTCCCCCTGTACACTGCACTGGTTAGGCCACACCTCGAGTCCTGTGTCCAGTTCTGCGCCCCTCAGTTTAGGAAAGATGTTGACTTGCTGGAAGGTGTCCAGAGAAGGGCAACAAAGTTGGTGAGGGGTTTGGAGCACAAACCCCATGAGGAGAGGCTGAGGGAGCTGGGGTTGCTTAGCCTGGAGAAGAGGAGACTGAGGGGAGACCTTATTGCTCCCTACAACTACCTTGAAGGGAGGTTGTAGCCAGGTGGGGGTTGGTCTCTTCTCCCAGGCAGCCAGCACCAGAACAAGAGGACACAGTCTCAAGCTGCACCAGGAGAGGTTTAGGCTGGATGTTAGGAAGAAATTCTTCATAGAGAGAGTGATTGGCCATTGGAATGGGCTGCCCGGGGAGGTGGTGGAGTCACCATCACTGGAGGTGTTTGGGAGGAGATTTGATAGGGTGCTTGGTGCCATGGTTTAGTTGATTAGATGGTGTTGGATGATGGGTTGGATGTGATGATCTTGAAGGTCTCTTCCAACCTGGTTTGGTCTATTCTATTCTGTTGGTGATCTTGTTTTAGTTTTGACAGAAGAAACCAAAGTTTAACATCAGGATCTGTAGACTTCTGTACAGGGCTGATGTTTTTGAAGATAATGACTCTTAACCCGCTCATTTTAATAGGCTATCCTGAACAATCTGAAGTTGTTAAAGACACATATCTGTCTGTGTTTTGAGGGTGGGTTGGTTGGTTGGTTTTTAATATGTAAATCCACTTGGATGGACTTTTAAAAGATTTTGGCCAGCAGTTGTATTGCAGGAGGACCACAAGTTTTAAATGAGTACATTGCATGTACTGCATGAATCACTGGCACAGTATAATGCTCGTGCTAATCAATGGTATTACTGTAATCTTTGTGTTCTCTGAATTTTTTATTACTTCATATTTCTCTATGGTCAGAATAAAAATGTAGTAATTTAACAAAATAAGAACCCAAATAGCATGTTCTATCAGGGTAGCAGGTAGAGTGTACTAGTCTATAATGATCTACTGCAGATGAGCATTTCTATTCGATTGAGGACAGAAATTTCAGCAATGACGATTTTGAGTTCCTTTGAATGAGTTCTGTTTAACATGTGACTCATTATTGAAGCAGGAAGAGCTCACTCAATTCAGAGTCCTTAAACTTCATCAGAGGGGATACAGAGCAAGAATGTTCTGGAAGTATTGAAAATTCTTCCAGAAGGAGCTGGTTTTCTTGCGTTCTTTAAGCACACAAGAGAATTATGAACGTTGTATCTGGTACTCTGTGTTCTGTCATAATGGTGTTGTGACAGAGCAGAACCTCCACTGAAGGAAATTATTTTTCTGATGATCCATCTGCCTCTACACCAAGTGCCATCATGCCTTTGATGAGAATGCCACTCTATGCAAGTATTCCCCAAGAATTTGTACCAAACAAAACCCAAAACCTTTGCTGAGTGTTGTAAAGAATAAGCACGTTGAAGTGAATTTCTGTTTTCTTTGAACAATATGAGCAACTACTCTGGTTCTTTTTGACATCTACTTGTACTCATATTGATTTGATTTTTATAAGCCTTGCCTATAATGACAAATGCTTTCTGTGTGTAGAGGAAGTAACTGTATACATGTTTTAATTCTTTAGTGGATGCTGTGTCTGGCATAAATCTTGGAAGATTTTCTGAAGTGTGTATCTAAAGCATTAGAGTAATGTGCTTTCCAGAGAGTGTCTCAAACATTTCTATGTCTGGGGAGCTTAGACTTGAATTGTTCTTTTACTTCATTTTATTGGCTAAAGGTTTTGTGCCCTTCTGTCTTTTGGGACTATAACCATATTTCTAGTAGACAGATAATTGTTGGTGTTATTTATGTCAGATTGTACTGAATGGCCAACTCCCAGTAGGTTGTGCTGAAGCCATGTCATCCTTAAGGAAAAACTTCAGCACTTCCCTGGCTAGCTTTTCTTCGGGATTAAAAGAGGCTGTCCTTGTTAAGGGCTGGTGTGAAAACATAACTGATAGTCTTTGGTATTGTGCTTTGTGGCTGTATGTGAATCTCTGGCAAGAATGTCACAACATTTATGCTTCTGTCTTAAACTTCAGGAGAAGGGATCCATTCAGTGACAAAACCTCTGTATGTTCAAACTTGACCCCAAAAAGGATGATCCGATTTTATGAGTAAATTTAAGCTTTAGTGTAGTGCAGTAACTTGTTTGTCAAAGCCATTGGACTGGCCTGTCAGAGATCCCAGGTATCTTCTCTGCTAGATTACAAATTTTTAAAGTTATGTGGGGGGAGACCACCTCCGTTTCCATTCATAAAACAGGGACAATACTTGTTTTCTGTCACTGCCTGCTGGCTTTGAGACAAGGTTTTCAGAAGTAAGGTTTGTGAGCTATTCCTGTTCCTAGTACCGTGTCAGTCGCAGGTTTCTCTTTAAGAAGTGATAAAGGAGATAGGTAATTGCTAAACACTCTTAAATAGACCCCCAAAATAATGCGGTAAGGTGAGAAAATCTTGTACTTACAAACATTTGGTGGTAGCAAAATGGATCTCTGATTTTGGTTGGGCACTGAAAAGGCTTCTTTGTAATCCCATAGTAATGAACCCACATTTTGCAAGAAGAGAGCTCTTAAAGGACTCTCTCTGTCCATGGACAAATTTTGTAAATATTAACAATACTTGCCTCTGAAGGATTGCTGTGGATACTTAGGAAGTAGGTCATTGCTTAAATCTCTCCTTGGGCATCAGAAATTGGTGCTGTCATGTTCAGACACATTTAGAAAGGGAAATAAAGATATGGATCACATTATCCACCTGTGTTCTAATCTTCCTTCCCCTTTTTGTGTTTAACTTTTTAAAAAGGAGTTATGTACTTAGACAAATTCTGTTTTCACCCTTTGTAAGCAACTGGATGGCTCTTTCTGCTAGCGATTCATAGCTTCATTATTTAAATGGCAGCCTAATCACAGGACTGGGAGTCAACTGTTTGGTGTTGCAAAGTGAAGTGTTCAGTTGAACACTGATGTTTAAAATGAGAAATATTGCTACAGTAGACTGAAATTCAGCTGCTGCAAAGGGGAATGGTTGATTCCTGTCCATTTTCTTCCTCTGCTACTTTCCGTTCCCTGACTTACACAGAATCAAGTTGTGCAGCAAACTAATTTTATATCAGATCGTTCATTTCAGTCCTTGCCGTTATTTAGGATCTAGTTGCAGCTGCATTGTGTATGCTTAACAAATAAAAGCTTTCAGAGAACATCATTCAATTCCCTCCTCCTGCTAAGGGTTTTCGAAGTGTAATACATCACAGAATCAAAATGACTTTCACTAAAAGTTCATGCTGTTTAAATCACACCAAATGTTGTATTGAGCTGTAGCATGCATAATTCATGTATCATTAACAGCTTCTACAAGTCTTCGGCTGCATGGCATACCAATGAATCAGAATGGGGAGGTATTTTTTTGAATACCTGCCTTTACTTAAATTGTATTTAGAAGCAACAGCATGTAATTGTACTAAGTTGGAAAATCAAACAAGCATGTAATAAATTATGGTTTGTGATTGACACGGTAAAGTAAGTCTCTTTCCTGAAGTTGAGTAAGCAAGCTGGTTTAAACAGGAAAGACTCAATAGATTTTTGTGCTGCTATTTGTATTGGAAATAAAAATCCATTTTCGTTGTTTGTAATGTGAGAATTCTCCTGCAGTCACTTAATTCATTACTGATGAATCAACAGTGCCCTTTAGTGAGTAAGACTTGTCAGTTTGGTCAGTTCAAATCTGTTTCACAAGGTGCTAGCTTGGACAAGTGAACATGGTCAGGAAGATGGCTATGGAATTACTTATGGCTTAGTCTGTTATGTATGTCCCTTAGAGATGTTTAGTTTCTATTATTGCTCATGTGTGATTGCATATGTCTTTCATTCATACCATTATCCTTTTTCTGTTGCACAAGTGTTAAAGGCTTTAATTGGAAAGATGTGGTAGTGCCAGCTGAAGCTATCTGAAGCTGCTAAAACCCCCATGTCAGATTTAGGAGCACATTGCAGCCCCTGACTGAATCAAAACCTTAGCTGTGCCTGCTTGTAGGGATTGTATTGGTGTTTGACTATTTGAATCTGATTTCAGAAATGGTACTGGAGACCCATACACAGTAGATCTGTGATCTGTGATTGCCAACAGAAGGACATTCTTGTCAAAATCATGTAAGATCATACTTTGCCAACAGTGATGTCATGCTGGATGCATGAACTTGATGGCTAGGAGATGGAGGTGGCCACAGTCTTGCAAAAAAACATAGGTTTTTCTGAAGCAGAATAATGAATGTTGATTATGGATCCTTACTGACAAACAACTAGGTTAGACATTTTCTGCAAGTGGTTTCTTACTCAGAAATGTGACTGTTCTGTTGTGTATTCTGCCCTTAGTCATTGATATACCAGTTTATTTAAGCAAAACTTCAATTTAAGTATGTATTTAAGGTAGATGTAGGCCCAGGGTGTTTGACTGTATCTTTATATTTGACAATCTTTAATAATAAACTACAACTTTAAAAAAAATTTTTGGCTGGTTACCAGGAGGTTTTTTTTTTCCCCCAAAATAATATTTTTCAGCCTTCCAACTCCATAGGAAACAGCCTCAAATGAATGACTTCTCCAGATCAGGTGTTCTGCATTTTGTAATTAATACTGGTTTAATCTTTCCTGTATTTGATGCAGTATTACTAGTGTCATAAGAAGTTGTGCTAATAATATGTTCTTTCATGGTGATTGCTGCTGAAAGCTGAAGTAGCACATAATTTCTCTACACCAGCTGACACTATTTTTAGTTTTTAGGAGACAGCTGAGAACCAAATTACCAGTAAAGACTCCTCAAAAAGTATTGCTTCTTAATCTCTTATTATGCTTGAGAGTTCCTGGCTTTCTTCTTAGAATGTAACTTCTAATGAATTCAAAGTTGCAGTGTGCAGTTCCTGACTTTCTGATTTCCAGTTACGGTGGCTGTGGAATAGGCATCCATGAGCTCAGTATTAGCTTACTGGTTATCTTGTTTCTGTGGCATTTGGTTTGTTTCCTAGGTTTTCCTCCTAAACTTTCTCCAATCAGTTTGATTACTTTTGTGACAGAATTTGTCAGTAAGAATTAGAACTATAGCCATGAGGCAAAGTTGCACAGAACTGCAATGAATATTTTCCTGAGTGGGCAAGCTGGTGAGTCAGAAAGCTTAGTCTCTCTCACATAAAACAAATGTGCCAGGTGCATGTAAACCAGTAACTACATACCTGTGTGGCCCTCTGAGCAAAAAGCATGAGGTAAACCCTCAAATGTTCCTGTCATTAGACCCCCAAATGAAATGGCTGCTCATAAAATGGCCACACCTAGAAAAATAATAAACTTTTAAAAATGTTTGTTGGTACCTTCAAATTCAGCAAATGCTTATGCCAGTTTATTTGTCCCTAAAGCTTCTCCTGTTTTTAAAGAGTGAATGAGCATCACTATGAGTCTGGGCAGAATAGAGCAGCTGCACTCCATGCTTTCACTGCAGGGTCTTTGCTCCTTTCCACTGAGCTGTGGTTAAAGAACCTAGAGCACATTACACTCACCCTAGCAAAGAATCAGGTTAAATAACCTAGAGCATGTTGTACTCACTCTAACAGGAAATCTGGATAAAAATATACCTATTAAAAGTTGTTTAATGTAAACATCATGACCTACCAAATTATTTTACCAGGTATCTGCAGTATGACATGAAAAAATGGAGAATATTCTAATGAAAAATAGTACATTTTAGTACCACTAAAAACTACTGTGACAGTCGTGTTAGTATTTAATGTACCTGTTAAAAATAAGAATTATTTTTTGTTTTAATGCTGATTTATTACTATTTATAACCTGGAATCGTTAAGCAGTACAATAGGGGCTAGCAAGATACCAGGAAGAGAAGCGCTTGAATTATCGTAGTGGTATCAGTCAGGGTTGGAAGGGACCACAAGGATCATCTAGTTCCAACCCCCCTGCCATGAGCAGGGACACCCCACACTAAATCAGGCTGGCCAGAGTCTCATCCAGCCTGGGCTTAAACACCTCCAGGGACGGGGCCTCAACCACCTCCCTGGATAACCCATTCCAGGGCTTCACCACTCTCATGGCGAAGAACTTCCTCCTCACATCCAGCCTGAATCTCCCCACCTCCAGCTTCATTCCATTCCCCCTAGTCCTATCACTACCTGAGATCCTGAGAAGTCCCTCCCCAGCCTTCCTGTAGGCCCCCTTCAGATACTGGAAGGCCACAATGAGGTCACCTCGGAGCCTTCTCTTCTCCAGACTGAACAGCCCCAACTCCTTCAGTCTGTCCTCATAGGAGAGGTGCTCCAGCCCTCTGATCATCCTCATGGCCCTTCTCCAGCACATTCATATCCTTCTTGTAATAGGGGCTCCAGAACTGGACGCAGTACTCCAGGTGGGGTCTCACCAGGGCTGAGTAGAGGGGGAGAATCACCTCCCTTGACCTGCTGGCCTCACTTCTCCTGATGCAGCCCAGGATCTGATTGGCCTTCTGGGCTGCAAGTGCACACTGAGAGCTCATGTTGAGCTTCTTGTCCACCAGCACCCCCAAGTCTCTCTCCTCAGGGCTGCTCTCCAGCCAGTCCCTGCCCAGCCTGGATTTGTGCCTAGGATTGCCTCGGCCCAGATGCAGGACCCTGCACTTGGTCTTGTTGAAGCTCATGAGGTTGGCTTGTGCCCACCTCTCCAGCCTGTCCAGGTCCCTCTGGATGCCATCCCTTCTCTCCAGCATGTCTGCTGCACTACACAGCTTGGTGTCGATTATGCCTAAAAGCAATGCGTTCGGAGTTGTTAGCATTTCCAGCGGGACTTTTGCGTTGCTCTTCAAAGAAATGGCCTTCTTGAGCACTGAAGTATTTATTCAGGTTCTGAAGTTCTGTCTTTTCTCTATATCATACATGACTCAAACTGCATTAAAGTCACATCTGCTTAAAGCTGCGATGAGGTGTAACTGATCTTGCTGCCAGTAAATGCAGATCTACTCAACTCAGACACTGGGCTCTGGAGAGCCAGAGCACACCTACCGCACTGGACAGTGTGCTGGTGTGCAAACAGGGAGAGCAGCAGCTCTGGCACAGCAGTGGGGTAGTGGCTGAAGGGTGAGCAAAGACAGAAGCTGCATCTGAAAAGGCTGTAATCCTCTCTCTAGGAAGCTTTGCTTTACCTCCACTTGTCTGACTTCCAGTTATTTACACTGTAAGCAACCAGCCACTGTGGTAATGAATTTCTTGTCTGGTTGGTTACTGCTGAGATGTGAGATTACCAGTTTAGATGCATCGTCTTGGAATGTAAATGAAACTTCCACTGTAGGGAAGTCCAGTATCTAGAGGACAGTCTCAAGCTTTGCCAGGGGAAGTTTAGGCTCGAAGTGGGGAGAAGGCTCTTCACAGAGAGAGTTGTTAGCTGTTGGATTTGGAGTTGTTTGGAACAACTGTTCTGTACAGTGGAAGCAGAGGTGACAATGTGACACCCAGACTATGATGGTAATGTGCCAAGCCACAAGTCTTCTGCTAGATTGATGCCAGAACATTTGGGGATTCAGTGGGGAAGGAAGTTAGAGCAGACAACCAAGAAACACTTTGGGAGCACAACTCTACCCTGAGATGTTAAGTATGGGCACGGAAGCAATCCGGGAAATTTGTGAGTGTCATCAACACAGTGTGCTGAAGTGATAGCTGTAAAATGAGAGATTTAAAGCAGGTAATCATAATAGTTAACAGCAGTATGAAAAACCTTAAACACGTTCATAAATTTCAATAACTGCTGAGCAATATACTGGATTTGTCTAGGAGAGATTTAATTTGGAAAATGCTAAATAGGAGATACAAAGATGAAACACAGACATTTCTCCTGAAGATGGAGTCTTTTGGTGAGAAATTTACATTATACTTCAGCTGAAGTGATATTAAATGCAAGTACAGTGTGGTAGAAAGGGAATTATAAAATAAATTATGGAAAGGGTTTTTTAATTTGTGCATTAAAGGAAAAAGCTTTAGTTTGTGTTCTCACTTCAGATAGTATTTGTGTCTAGATCTACAAATGACCATGCGTGCTGAATGAAATGAGATAAAACATTTTGGCGTCAATTATGTAGACATTTCATAGAAAATAAAAATGACTGAAGTCTTATCACAGGGAAGTATAAGCATATATACTTGTGTGCAAGTGTTCAGAATATATACATCATTGAAATAGATTCATTTTATCTGTACTACAAGTGCTTCAGATGAATTTTAAGTTGTCCATGTTTAAAATTAATCACATTCTGAGAAGGAGACTTTCATTGCAGATAGTTTTAGCAAGATGCATCAGTGCACTAAGGTTTCTGAAACGGTGAATACCGACTTTGTGCTGCTAATTGCAGCTGTGCAGTCTGCAAATGAGGGATATCCAGCATCTTATTTTCAATTTCAATCATTTTATTCCTTGTTGATAAACAGCCCATATCTTCTTCCCACACACCAGATAGATTTTACATTATTTTATAAATGAGACTTTTCCATTGTATTGCAGCAGATTGTTAGCAGGCTGGAGTTTTATTAAAAAGAAATAGAAACAGGAATAGAAAGCAAGAAATAGAAACAAGAAATAGAAAAAGGAATTTGGAAACTTTCTCCTTGTTCAAGTAACTTAATTTTTGATGTATTGATGCAGCTTGCAGTAATGATTAGATTAATGAAGGTTGTAGCAATGCTAGTCATTGCTGTGCTCTGTTCAGATCTAAACCCTGCTGCACTCTTATCTCAGTCAGAACAGCAGCCTGCTTCAGATGGGTGTGGGAGTGATCACAGCTCCAGCTGCACTGCAGTTCTCCTCAGCTGGAGGCCTAAATTTAAAAAAGATGGAACAGCAACCACCCCAGTTCAAATGTCTGCCTGGCGTGATGTTTGGGATGCAGAACATCCCAAGCCCTGGTGTCCTGATTTCTTGTGCTATGATCACAGTAGATGGTGATTGTTTATAAGCAATCAGCTTGATCTGGATTGCTGCCTGTGATGAAGGATGTTATGTTCTGCTGTATGTATCAAGCACCCTCCGAGAAGCAGCACAGCCTTATAGATTGGTGTGTTGCTTATGGAAATGCAATACCAGAAATGTATCAGGAACTGAATTTATCTTTTGAAGTTATTTGGGAGCTTACCTATAAGATTTGGGGAAACATCTGAGTAGGCATCCCTGTAAAAACTAGTAGGTTTGGAACACTGATGAAGGCATTTCTTTAAAGCAAGAAGTTTGTATGTTCATTGTGTGTCTTCTGGTAGTAGGCAAAGGTACACAGCTATGTTCTGATTTTGGGTAAAATTTCACTATCCATCGTTATGGTTTTATCTGTCTCCCTGATCCGAAGGTAATATTTATTTAGACAGGATACAAAAATGTACACAGGAATGTACACTATTAGCAGAGAGTAAACCAGGACAGCTGAAGTTACAAGGCTGGCACTACTGGAATCAGCACAGGGAGAGTGACAGAAAGGAAATTTCCCTTTCTGTGGTAATGAAGAACTACTCCTAAGTACTGAGGCATGAGTTGCCTCAGCTGAAATAGAGTGTGTTTGCCATGTTTGGTTATTGAAGGAAGATGATAACAAAAATATGTGTTAAGAGAGTTTGGAAAGAGGAAGTACCACAGAAGAGTGATCAACTTAGGGTCTCCTCACCAATGTTCAATTCTCAAGGTATGTTACATTTTTTGCCATGGTACTTTATATTCTGAATGGCTTTATGCTGCACTTGCATTTGTGCAACAAACCACTCAAAATACAAGGAAATTTCTAGCGAGTGAGAATAATTGTTTCCACTAACAGAATGAAATATTTTAGCTGACAAGTTTAGTGGCATGGCTCCGATTCCTCCTATGTTTTCTGCCAAATACCACATCAATTTTGTTTGACTTCATGCACGTCTGGATGGAGAGAAGGAGCCCTTATCTCTCTGTATACTTACATTTGTTCTATATCACAGTATCACAGTATGACTAAGGTTGGAAGAGACCTTGAAGATCATCGAGTCCAACCTGTAACCACAGACCTCACAACTAGACCATGGCACCAAGTGCCACATCCAGTCACCTCCTGAACACCTCCAGGGATGGCGACTCCACCACCTCCCTGGCCATGCCCATTTGTCTCCCGAGTCCACTGTGCTTCTGAACTGTGGTTCCAAGGCATCTGAAACTGCTCTAACACTGAAGTACATTGTCTGTCCCAAACTGCTGTGATGCTGAGGCACATTGCCTGTCCCATGCTCTGAAGCACAAGCAAGTGGTTGTGGAGATGTCCAGCACAAGAATAGTTGGACAAACTGCTTCTGATAACTGCTTAGGCATCGTGGCCATTACCTTCAGAGCATGGGGTTATTTTTCATGGGTTTTCCCAACCCTATTTTGCACAACTCCATGGCACAGCAACATTTAAATCACAATACAAATCTATAAATCAGCAGCAGTTTGGATACTTTGGGATTTGGTGTGACAAGGGGCAACAAAACTGGTGAAGAGTCTAGAGAGCAAGCCTTGTGAGGAGTGGCTGAGGGAAGTGGGATTGTTTACTCTGGGGAAGAGAACGCAGAGGAGAGACCTCATTACTCTCTACAACTGCCTGAAAGGAGACTGGAGTGAGGTGGCAGCTGGTCTTTTCTCCCCAGGTGATAGGCTTGAAATTGTGCAAAGTGAGGTTCAGGTTGGGTATTAGGAAAAAATTCTTTCCTGCAAGAGTGGTCAGGCATTGAAACAGGCTGCCCAGGGAGGCAGTGGAGTCACTGTCCCTGGAGGTGTTCAAAGAATATGCAAACATGGCACTCTGGGACATGGTTTAATGGCCTTTGTGGTGTTGGGTCAATGGTTGGACTCCCTCTTAGAGGTCTTTTCCAACTGAAACAATTCTATGACTATATGGCCTCCTGAAATTCCTTCCAGCTGTAGAGGTACCCGGATTCCCTGTATAGCCATATAGATTGCTATACATCAAATTGCTCCCCTCTGGACACCACTGATTTTAAAAGCCAAAGCACCAGCTATGGAGAACTCTTGAGGAGACTGGTTACACACATGCCTACATTTAAACATAGTTCTTCCATGATATATTCCATCCCCTTGTTCTTGGTATGTGCATCCCCCATCTCTGTCTATGTTGTGGGTACTAACACTCCCCCTTTCTTTTGCCTGTTCTCTTTTGCTCTTGAAATCAACATATCCTAAGAATTTCACTAGTTTCTTCTATGTGTTTAGAATTAGTCCAAAATGTTTCATCATTCTGGAAGACCCTCCCATCTAACTGAGCTGCAGTTGCAGATGAACGTTCAGAACAAAGGACAAAATATTTGTAGGAATTGTAATTTGCAGTAAAAATATACCTGCATAAATACTCCCAAACAAGTTTGTGGTGGTGTCTTAGAAAAGCATATGGAATTTCATACTGATTTGTGAACTCACTAAAACAATAATGGTGCTGCTTCAGCTTTCAGTCAATTGGGGAAGTCTTAGTGATGGGAAGCTGCAGGCAAGTTCTCCCCTTGCTGGTCCCAGTAGAGCTTGCCTTGTAACTTTAGCCATTCTGGTTTCCACTGTCCTCAGACTCATTTCTCCCATTTGGGAAGCCATGCAAACTCATTCATGGTACAACTCAGAAATTAGTTCTCTCTCCCTGCATCTGATTCATTTTATTTATTTCTAAGCACAACTCTCTAAAAGGGAAAACAAGACACACGATTCCATGCATAATGTGTACAGCTACAGTGTTGTAAAATGCTTGGTCAGGAGGAGATGGGGAACATTACTCTTCTCTCTTTTTTATTGTGAAATGAATTGTGCTGCCTTCAACAGCCTGCACATGCAGATTTGCTGTCTCTGTGCTCTGCTGAAAATGATTCTGCATTACATATGTTTTATGTGTGCTTGTTGTTACCTCAGTGATACTGATGTGTAGGGCCCCATGCTCTTCAACATCTTTATTGATGATCTGGATGAGGGCATTGAGTCCATCATCAGTAAATTTGCAGATGACACCAAGCTGGGGGCAGCAGTTGATTTGCTGGAGGGCAGAGAGGCTTTGCAGAGGGACCTCGACAGGCTGGACAGATGGGTAGAGTCCAATGGCATGAGATTTAACACATCCAAGTGCCGGGTTCTGCACATTGGCCACAACAACCCCAAGCAGTGCTACAGGCTGGGGTCAGAGTGGCTGGAGAGTGGCCAGGCAGAGAGGGACCTGGGGGTACTGGTTGATTGTAGGCTGAACATGAGCCTGCAGTGTGCCCAGGCAGCCAAGAAGGCCAATGGCATCCTGGCTTGCATCAGGAACAGTGTGGCCAGCAGGAGCAGGGAGGTCATTCTGCCCCTGTACACTGCACTGGTTAGGCCACACCTTGAGTCCTGTGTCCAGTTCTGGGCCCCTCAGTTTAGGAAGGATGTTGACTTGCTGGAGCGTGTCCAGAGGAGGGCAACAAAGCTGGTGAGGGGTTTGGAACACAAGCCCTATGAGGAAAGGCTGAGGGAGCTGGGGTTGCTTAGCCTGGAGAAGAGGAGACTGAGGGGTGACCTTATTGCTCTCTACAACTCCCTGAAGGGAGGTTGTAGCCAGGCAGAGGTTAGCCTCTTCTCCCAGGCAACCAGCACCAGAACAAGAGGACACAGTCTCAGGCTGCGCCAGGGCAGGTTTAGGCTGGATGTTAGGAAGAAGTTCTACACGGAGAGAGTGATTGCCCATTGGAATCGGCTACCCGTGGAGGTGGTGGAGTCACCTTCACTGGAGGTGTTCAGTAGAAGACTTGATGGGGTGCTTGGCTGCATGGTTTAGTTGTTGGGTGGGTTGGTTTGGTTGATGGGTTGGACGCGATGATCTTGAAGGTCTCTTCCAACCTGGTGTATTGTATTATTATTATTGTATTGTATTATTAAAACATGACACAGCTGCACGACACCTTGGTATTCAGAATCAAGTTCTGATATAACAAGGTCATCTGCCTCTAAAGGGATTTGCATTGCCAGGTGTTTTAGTATATCATTAGTCCAGCTGCTATTGAAGGAGTGAGTTTTGTGGTAAAAAGGTTGCTCTGTCTTCAGAGGCAATACCTAAAGGATGAAATTAAACAAGCAGGATCCGAGATGGAATGTAAATAGTGATCAGAATAACTGACCTTGACCTTATTTGTGAGAAGCCATGAGATCTCTAATGGTAAATTGTATCTTTCTTACCCAGTATCAAATTATTTTTTTAAAACCCCGGCACCCTACAGATGCAGCAACATGATTCTCTCATGAATTCAGGATACTTGCTAGCATTGAAACATCATGTGCTTCTGTAAACATGCAGAGGGCTGCTTTCCTCCCCAGGAACTAGAGGAAACAGGAAGATAGTTTGTTGTGGTTTGGTTGGTTTTTTGGGTGTTGGGTGTTTAGGGTTTTTTTAGGCAGTGAGAATAGAAAACAAACTGAAGCCAGGCAACACTGAACATAGACCAGTGCAGGGACTATAGTTGCCAAGGTCTAGGTAATAGTGTGCTTATTGCTGGACTGAGTAATAGGGCTCTGCACAGCAACAGACTGGCTTCAGAGGTTTGGACTAATGCTGTCAGCAGAGTTCATGGGTAGTGATATTATCTGTTATCCTTGAATCTAGTCTGACTTCTTCCCAGGCGGCTGTAATGCTAAACATGCACTCAATGGACTTGTGGTTTCTGGAGCTAGAGCCAGGCTTTGGACATTGTTTTGGTAACTGCTAGAGGAGTGCTTTCTGTTGCCTTAAATTGAAGTACTTATTTGCAGGACACAGTTAAAATAGAGCAGTTTACACAGTAAAATCCAGGCTGGTTGTCTGTGTACAGACTGAAATCTATCTGCTGGGATGTTTCCTTTCTAGCCTTTGAGCTGGTGGAGAGGAAGGGTGGCACAGAGAGATGAAAGGGTCACACTGACTGTTGGGTCGGCACTTCATTGTCTCATTTTTTTGCTTCTTCTAATCACTTTTGTTAATTTTGATAATTTATTTTCCCTTGAACATAGTCCCCTGTGGGAACCTTTATCAGCTGCTACACATATTCTGCTAATACCTTAATGAGCAGGCTGAGAGCATCTTGTTGTTGCCTTGTACCTGTGGAACCCTTTCTGTGATGACCTGGGGGTTAGGGGGACTTTCTACTGTGGATATATACACTATTATTTCCCTTCCTTTCTTTTCTTATTTTATGGGCACAAATAAATAATGTGGCATGATAATTTACAGTTTTCACACTAGAATCACTCTTCTCCTTTCTTCCCAGTAGAATTCTATATTTCGTATTCTCAGTCTCACGTTTGAGGCTATGTTAAGGCATATGGTTTTGTTCTGTGCTCTTAGGCCAAGCAAGTCTGGTGCTATTAATGGTGGGATTAGCACTATCAACATGGAGAACACTGCACTGCCTTTAATGTGCTAAGAGTTTAGAGGCACAGTCCAGAGCCTTCAGAAGCCAGATGGACATTTGTTGCTTGCATGTAAAAAAGATTGAAAATTCTCTTCTAGCATCATGAATCTTCAATGATAAAACTTCAGGCATTTGAGGCCTTCATCCTTCTTTGCCACCGTCTGCTTTCCTGACATTCACCTGCTGTGGGCTTGCTGATGCTTGTATGGAATAAGCTCAGTGGGTCTTTGCAACTGATAAAACATACTTCACTTCTTTGTAAAGACAGCTTGATGTAAGACGAACTCAGTGTGAAAGTGGACTCAATTCTTACCAATTCCTCTCTTAAAAGAGGAAATCCTTGCGGTGGTGGGAAGCTGGGTCTCCTATGTGCAACACTATTTGCTGTAAACCATGTGAAATTCAGAGTAATATTTTCAAGTTTTTCTGTTGTCCAAGAGCTAGGGGTTGTAATGTTAAAAATGCCAGCATGTGACTCCAGGGGTTGGTATTTGGTTCTCTCTTAATTTGTTTGATTTGCTTTACTCTGAGTTTAGTGATGTTACAGATGTATTCAAAGCACTTGTCCTATTTAATTAAGCTAATGTAAAATCCTCTTTTATGTGACAGATAATGATAGCAGTGACTGTGAGAATTCATGGATTCTGTTGCTCTTAGAAACTTTTTAACAAAGTAGAAAAGTTACTATAAAAGAAATGGATTTGCAATACAAATGAAAAAAGCTAATATCTAAACCATATATCTAACTTCCCAAGAGTCAACTCAAAACCTTCAGCTCCAGAATATTTTAATTAGAAAATTAGCTGTCTTTAGAAGTCACTGCTTTACATGGATCATGGAGTGATCCATCAGTGGGAAGTTGTCACTGGTTCTGTGCACACACTGCAAAATACATGTATCAGGACACTGCAATGTGCACTTTTGCCTTACAACTCTGGTTTGTGCTCCAGAATATTACAAATTAGAACTTCCAATGTGTCAGGTGTATAACACATATTCGGGGTTTATGGTTTGGTTTGGTTTTGTCTTTTTAGCCTCTCTTCCTGCCTTACTGTAAAAGGGCATAAGGACAATTCACGGTGCCAGAAAACAGCAAAACTGTTGGCACAGTATTTCAGTTTATGACATTCTTGTAACATCTCATGCCTTGTACACATTGGCTTTCTAGGAGCTGTCAGAAAAGATATCCAAGTGTAATAATTGTATACATTTCACAAGTATACATAAATTTGTTTTGATTTTAAGTTCACTTAGAGGTGAACTTTTCAGTGGGTCTTCTGGTGAATGGCCTTTTCAGTTTGTATCGTTTGTCAGTTTATGCGTCACAAAAATACGTCTGCCCTTGACTGGGTTGTACAAATAGAAAATAGTAAGCTGAAAGTGTGCCTTGTGAAACAGAATTAGAGTTAGCAAAATACACACACTGAAATGTTATGCTTTGCTGTTAAGTCAAGGTATGAAGTGAAAGGTTAATACAGTATATTCATAAATTGTATTTAAAGATCATGTTTACTTATGACTCTGGTTAGGGAGTGTAAAAACTTAGAGCACAGTCCTTTCCTCAAAAGCCTCCAAGCCATGAATGGACAAGGCAAAGTGGAAGGAACTGGGAGAAACAGGGCTCAGAGCTTTCCTCTGTCTGCTGGTTGCAGTGCTGTGAAAATCTGTCCTTGGGCTCTGTGCAAACAAACAGTTTCAGCAGACAAAGGACATGAGAGGTACAGAAGTCTATAGCACACTGGGGATCAGATTTACCCTTGTGGGATCCAAATTCTTGAATGTTGTTCATAAAAAATGTCTAATAACTGATGATCCTTCAGATGACCCAAACAGTGGTTCTCATGCTTGGTTTGATGAGTCATCCTGTAAGTCTCTGTACAAATCCATGAGGTTTAGACTGACTCTTTTTATTAGGGTCCTATGTAACAGGGTCTGCAGGATACATGTGTGAAGCTTCAGTAGCTTCTCATTAGGGTGACTGTTTTTTTAGGGGACACAAACAAACTAGCTTTAGAACTATAAATTAAATCCAGACTGATGCCTAGCCCAGAGCTTTACCAATTAGACTACTATCACAAAAATATTTTTCAATTAATGCTGCAATCTGCTCTATCTTTTACTTTAAGGCTTCATTTCCTGTGCAGTTATGTTTCCATAAAATTTGCCCTGGATACTTGTGTGGTTGAGTTCTAGTATCTGTAGCTGTCTGATAGTGATGAACTTCCTTTAGCAGCTGATGTTTCCATGTATGGGCTGATGGAGATAGCCTAGGAATATTCCTGTCTGAAATGAAACCATAGGCACAATGTTGGCTGCTTCAGTGCTGTTTTAATATTTTCTCTGCTGAAATGTTCAAATGTGCTGCACACAGAAGGGGAAGGGTTCATGGATATGTATATTGGTATACCTCGCTGTTCCAACAGATCTGTGCATGGAATAGCACAGGAGGGTTTATCCATGTGATAAGCTCAGTTTTCAGTGTTTCATCTTTTCTTCTACCCTAGATGTCACAGAAGCTGTAAAACCCTGTGATGGGGAGAAATGGACTACAGAGGAGGGGATATAACCCTCAATGGAGGGGTTACAAGATGCTAAGCAAAGTTATGGGTCAAGGTGCAGTAAAGCCCTGTTTTATATACTAAATTCAGTGATTTGCACTGCCTTTGACTTTTCATACAAGGCAAGTGGTAAATACAAATCTTGATCATGTCTCGTGACTCTGTTTATAAGCACCCACTTTGTGAGGCAGATCATGTATTTATTCCATTGTAACTGTGTACATTGACACATTTGGGAGGGCCAGAGAGTAACTTTGTGCTAGTAGCTTATTTCCTTCTGAAAAGCATAGTATCTAGTGTGTTAGTATAGCAACACTTGAAGCTATTGTTTTTTACTGTTAACTTTAACAATCTGGCATTGGCACTGCAAAGCTGAATTGTGGCTTTGTGTGAACTTGCCTGATTTGCCAAGAGCAGCCCGTGATCCTGGAATCTGCTCTCTGCTCGTAGCCAACGTAAGTGTCCAGTGCTTTTTAGTAACGGAGGAGCAGCTCTCAAGGCTGGGTCTGGTCCATACTGCCTTCCCGGCTGGTCAGTCACTGTTCTCCATGTGGGATGCTCAGACCAGGAGACTAATGTCTGGAATGACACTCGGGATAGCTACATGTATTTATTTTCTTGTAGGGTTGACTCTGGATCATGTGATTGTACTGTGGAGGACATGAGCCTGTAAAGAAGCCAGAAGATTTACGCTCTTAACTTTTTAATGAGATAATGGTAAAAAACCCAAGGTACCAAGAATTTTGTGTTCAGAAATTTCACTGCAGATTAATAGTGACAGCACTGTGTAAAATATCTCTTTGGGATTTCCTTCCCCTTCAATTTTTTCTTTAGCCTGACAGTGATAATGCTTGTAAAGCACTTTGTAATAATAGTCTTTCAAACCTCTAGTTAATAACATCACTGAGAGAAACCATTTGTCAGAACAGAAAAGGCTGTACTGTTTCAGGCTTGCAAACACTTCTTGATTTCACCACAGAAGGATGTTTGGAAAGGGGAACTTCCAGTTTGATATTCTGCTAAGAGCCTGTGTTGTCAAGGGTACATTGCTGACAAACTAGAAGCTGCTTTTGAACCACCTGTGGAAACAGGGATAAAGGTTTGAGCAAGAAAAGACAAGTGCACTTGGGCTTTGGAAAGTTCTTCCCCAGCCCATAGTTATTAATGCTTTCTCAGATGGTCTCTTGACTGATTTATGGAGGCATAATTTCAAAATGAGCAGAAGAAAGTTTTGATGTGAAAGCAAAAATTGGTTGCAGGTACTGAACAATAATCTCCACTTTCAAACAACCCTCTCTGCCCTTTTCAGCTATGCAATCTCTGTCAGAATTAACAGCAAAGAAAGATAATAAACAAAACAAACAAACAAAAAACCACCCAACCAATAGCTGACCTATGCTAACTTGCATGTTTCTTCATTGGAAAGGAAAGACCTGATATCTACTTCTCATTTGTGATTTATCTGCTTCACAATAGTAGATATAAATCCATTACTCATTGTCTTCCCAACCACCACACAAACTGTAGATTATATCTTGAGGTGAGGAGAAGGTTCTTCACAGAAAGAGTTATTAGCCATTGGAATGTGCTGCCCAGGGAGGTGGTGGAGTCACCGTCCCTGGAGGTGTTCAAGAGGGGATTGGACGTGGCACTTGAAGCCATGGCTTAGTCATGAGGTGTTGGGTGACACGTTGGACTTGATGATCTTTGAGGTCTTTTCCAACTTTATTGATTCTGTTATATCTGGATCTCTATGCTGTGCATTGTGTGCACAGTATAACTTTGGTTGAAGAGTAAATGAGAAAACTTATAGCTAGTGTTTAATATGTTTCACAAAGCTGTTGGACATTCTAATCAAAATGACAGTGCAACATGGAATGGGACAGCTTCCCATAAAGAACAGTTTAAAATGCTCATGGTAAGGGTTCATCTGTCACTGTTACTGCCTGTCAAACAACTGGTTACAAAATCAAGCACTTGTTTAGCAGCACATGCTGTGCTAGTGACACAGCTGAGGAAAGCTTGTGAACTTGTGGTTTTACCCTTGAAGGCTTCCTTCTTAGGCTCTGTAAACCTGCATGGTTCCTATGCTTTTCTCTTCTAATTCATCTGTAAGCATTTAAAACCTTTTATGCAGCTACATACCTCTAAACAAAGCAAGCCTGCTTCTGGCCTGGAAATCTATATATGGATCCTCCCTATGTTACACTGAGCTTGCAGTCAAATGACTAGGTCATCTGATTTAGACACCTCAGAGATTTCTCTGTCAGTCACAACCAGTGATGAGTGGGTGCCTTCTATGGTGAGGTACTTTTTGTTTTAAAGGACAGTAAAAGTGAGCTGCAGACCTCTGATAGACTTGTGGATGTGAAGAGACATTTGTGAAGTATTGCTAAATTCCCAGCCCTCTGTAGATGTGTCTTACTAATAGAGCTTTCAGCCTTAAATTATTATGAAGCATTTAGTTTACCTTGTCTGGAATTATGATATAATCAATATTTAAAGATAGTGCACCATCCAACATATATGGCTGATTTTGGAGCCTATGTTGACTTTCTTCTGGTATTTGGGCATTCAAATATGCTTTTTGGGTATCTAATTAGTTGAGAATTTCAGTGCTGAGTGGAATGGTGGGTTATTGTGGTTTAAGCTTTACCCAGAGTCTAAAAGCCCAAATGGAACAGATTTAGATTGCCTCTCCTCTCCCTTTTTTCCCAGTAAGGTAGAAGCAAATTAGGCAGGAGAAAGAAGAGGTAAAAAAACCCAAAAGAAATGATCTGGAATCAGTTTGGAAGTAAAAAGGTGATTTTTAAAAGAATATATAGCATTTGAGTAACAGTGAAGGTTACAAAGGTGTAAGGAAAAGGGTAAATAGAAAAATATACAAAACTGGGCCCTTCTGTTGAGCAGGCCAGCAGGGGGAAAGAGCAAGAACCAAAAAATGGTCTCCTTTAAATAAGGCTTGGTGGACAGGAAAGGGGAGTAGAATAGACCTTTGACCCAGGGGACCACTCCTCCTGGGAAGGGGAGAACCAAATCTCTCTCTGCCCACCTATATCATGTTCCTTTTGTCCACCTGGGGGCTATATTCTTTTCAGCCCCTCCAGGAATGGGTGTAACCTGGCACATGAGTCAATACCTTTAAGAAAATGGCCGAAAGCATTGTACTTCTTAATTTCTTACTATAAACCATAATTGGGGAAAAAAGGCTGAGATTTTTACTGCAGGGGGGAAAATGGCAAAATAAATAAATAATAGTTTTAAAAAATCTTCATTTCTATGGTCAGTCCATAACTGAAAAGAAATAAATCATTTCAGTGTTTTTGCAAACAGAAAACTGGCTCTCCATATGTACTGTGCAGTTTTAGATCCTTTCGAGATTGTCAGTTCTCAGTTCCTGTTTTGATGATTCACAATTCAAACCCAGTTCCATGCTCCACTTAAAGTGAAGGTAAATGTCTGTGCATTCCCTTCTTTTAAAATAATGGTGTTCTTTTAATCTGTGAAAGTGTCCATGTTAGTGAAGTTTTTCATGTGTTTGTGTTGGCAGTGTTGAATCTTAGCCAAGTAGACAAACCTGTGTAGATACACTTGTACATGTACATAGACATATCTGAAGGGGAGAAAGAAACTTTCTATGCTATAGCAAATTGATGTGGAAAGGAATAAGTATAAACTAACTGAATTCAAACCATTAATTTCTGTGTAAATGTGAATATATTTTAAGTACTACCTTAGTAGTGAGGAGCTGCAAAAGTAAATTATCAGTTTGTCAGAGTGAAGTACACGTTCAATCCTTTCCACACTAGTTCTGCCACCTTTCCTCTGCTGGTCTCTTTCTCATTTCTCTTGCTGTCCATTTCCAGGATTCACTCATAGCCATTCTAAAGGGCATGAACAGATCATTTTATGTGATGGTCACATTCAAAAATAAGCAAGCTGACAAACAAGACCTGGGTAAAGATCCACAGCAGCAAAAGGGAACTTATGGAGAAGAATTTCAAAAGCAAACTAAACTGCTCTTCTGAAAAGCAACATGAGAGTGTCATTAAGCATGCATGGCCAATGCATTATTGGCTGTTCTTGTCCCTACTTGCATTGAAGCAGAGATAGTTTGGCTAATGGTGGCTGCACTCCTGACATTGTGGAAACTTTATGTTTAGTTCTCTGTATTGGTTAGTAAACATAAAAATCTTACAGTCTTTATAATTACTGGCACCAGCTTTGTGGTTGTGACTATGAAGTCCTCTAACAGAAGTAGGCCTCTTGAACCTCGTTCAGTTAAACAGCAGAATATTATGACATAGATTTATTATGACAGTAGACTTACATATGCTAGAGTATTGTGGCAGGATACAACTCTGTAGTTTTTGTTTATATACTATTAGATACTAGTGTCATTTCCTTTGAAGGAAAGAAACCAGCGTCTTGTATTATGTTTGAAAATGAGATTTGCCAACAACTTGCAGCAAGACTGTTAGACCTGATTAAATAATTCACCATCGTGCCTTTGTAAAGGTCTCTTGTTCATTAAACCTAGTTCCTTGTTCTGTGGCTTTGACAGAGGAAGCTCATCTGGGAAGGGTTAGCTTCCTGTGGGATGGTGAGCAGTTCCAGCTAACAGCCAGTAAGGAGACTCTGTTGGTATGCTGGTGAGAGCAGGGTGGGGGGAGGCAGAGGCTCCAGACATGCAAGAGTAGCAGGGCCTGGAAGAGCTTGGAAGAGAGGCAGCTGAGGCAGCAGTATGACTATGATCCTGTATGTTATAAATGTGAAACATGCCTGTTGGGAGGTGTAACTTTGGTCAAATCTGGTGCAAATGAGCCTTCTTAGCAGCTCTGGAAAGGCTCACTCATCCTGGACACGAGCTCTAGCTTAAACTGGTTTGGAGCGTGGTAGTTTTGTGTGGGAGCCGCCATTTTGTTAACGAGGAATGGTACTCTGTGCCTCTCATGGGGACAGAGTCTGTAAGAGCCTCATGCTGAGGTGTGTGTAAACATCATGAAAAGTTATATGCCAGCATTTAAACCTGTGGTGTGTGATGGTTTATCTTGGTGAGTGGATGCCAGACTGGATGCCTTCTCCTGAGGAGATGCCTTTCCCTCAGGGGTGCCACCATGAGGCTTCTGAGGCCTCGGCTCTCCTCGAACCTGGGAGCAGCTACGGTGCCCCACAAGAGAGGCTACATCCACTTTGCTGCTGGTCATTGCTTTTCAAGACAGCAAAAAAACAGCTTTTCAGGTCTGCCTTGAGGACAAATCTTGCTGGGAAAACTTTAAATCAGGGGGTTTGTCTAATGTGATTACAGATTTATGTCAGGGAGGATTGTGTAAGAGCCAAAATTACATCAGCTTTAGCAGCATGGTGATCAGTAGAAAGTTAAGGGGTGTTGTTATTTTGGTTACATGCTTCAGGATTTCAGACCTTTGTCTAATGTTTGACTAAATTAGTTTGAACCTTCTAAACAATGACATTTCTTCTATGCTGTTTTGAGGCAATGACTTTACTGCTGCCAGTCATTTGGGTTGAAAATGAGAACTGTCTGTGTGCCAGGAGTTAAGGCGTGTTGTGTAATTCATGTTTTTGCTGGGGAGGTAAAAAGTTGGTGTGGGTTTGTCTCTCATGGCTCTTGAGTTAGCAGCATGCTACCCCACATGGCAGTGCTTCTCTGGAGAAAAGATGAGAGAAACTCTTCTCTCCACCCACAACTGTGATGCCTCAGAAAGGTGGACTGACAGTAAACCTAGCAGGACAGAATAGTGCTTGTCAGGAAGCAGAAAATAGCTTGATTATTTTGGGGGGGTGAGTAGTGTTAGTTATACTTCTAAATCCTTGGGATTTTCCTGCTTCAAAAATTTCAGGATGTGGAAGTTGTTTTCAGAGGAGAAAAAGTTGTTTCTTTCATGTGTTTAGTCAAAACCAGTTTGACAGGAAAAAGGCATATACCTCTGCTTATCATGGTTTTCGTAGCTCTAAGATTGTGCTGCAGTTGTGCGTTGCTCCCCATAATATTTGGATTCATAAAATCATAACCTCATTTATATAATGCTCATGTTTACCAAATGAGTTTTCTCTTTTATGGAATTGAACACCATAAGAGGTTCTTTTGTGCAGTACATTTTCTAGTTACAGTGGGACTGTATGATCTGTCTCTCTGTGCCTTGCTTTCAGACTCCTAATGAGAAGACAGCAAGCACATTTTCCCACTTCTTTTGTTCTTTTTTTCTACTAGTTAGTTACTGTCAATGTTGAAGAAGAGTTTGAATTTGTCAGGCATAACTTCCTCCTACAGTTTTTATGCCACCTTTGACCAAATTAGAGAGTTCTTCAGTACTAGATATTTTTATCCTGCAAGCTGATCTGTCTCCTATCTTTTTAAAATTAGTTTTCTCTCCACACTTTAAGTTAGTCTCTGAATGAGGTTTTCTTATCTGAAATATTTTCACGTATTTGAAAAATCTATTTTGAAAATGTGGGCATAAGAAGTGAATGCAATATATTGATAGCTGTTGCAGCTCTGCTGTATATGAGCCTAAAAAATATATGTTGGTTCTTTTCTGATGCTGTTTTATATACTTGTGATTATACCAGTTCTCTAGCAGCATTTAGGGGTGATAACATTCAGTGCTATTTGCTGTTTAGGACTGTATTACTTAGAGCTTTCTAGTAGATGGATGGATTCCCTTCCAAGCACGTCCTGTATTGTTAAATACAAAGCAGGGACAAAAATACAATTTAGGACTAAAATGCTTTGTTTTTTTCAAATTGATATCTTTAATTAGTCCTACCACACTCCATAAGTAAAAGTGCTCTGCAAAACTGTACAGAATTTTATTCCCATCATCTCACTCATCATTCATACTGTGATACTGTGATACTCATGGGTCTCCTTGTCAGATGGAATGAAATACATTGATTAGCATCAGTTGGCCAACACAACTCTCATTTCAGTATGATTTCTCACTGAAAATGAATTCTTTAATTTCTTTATTTGCAATCCATTTAACACTGAGTTAGTGTAGCCAGAATGTTAATCGACATTCAGGTATGTTACTGAAACCTGAGATTGGAGGTTTTACCATTTTCAGATAAATTGGCAGGTGTACATCATGTTACTATTTGTAATATGAATGAAATAGTTATTATTTTATCTTAAATGTGCAATTAAATGGACATGGTAAAACCATAAATACCTATCCTATGTTCCGGTTAGGCCACAAGCGGCTGGTCATGAAAGACAGCGCGGTGAGTCCTCAGGGGCTGCAGCCAGGGGCAGACTGGCCTAACTTGCACAGATAATGTGATAAATGGGGGGCATCAGGATCTGCTTGCTCAGCACTGTCCTGATGCTGAGCTGTGTAGGAGCTCGTGTGGGCCACTGCCACATCAGCAGTAAGATGCAAAAGCCAAGAACTGAGTGGTGGAGAAGCTGCTCTCCACACCTTAGGAGGATGCTGATGGTTACAAGAGATCTCCAGCCATGTTGTTTGCTGTGGTAGATGCTTTGTTTTGCTTGCTTCTTCCAAAGCCCTCAAGTTTTATATAGTGGACAATAAGAAACAGATACTTAGGGATGTTGCTGTTGGGACACCATCCCTGGAGGTGTTCAAGAGGGGATTGGATGTGGCGCTTGAAGCCATGGTTTAGTTAGTCAGGAGGTGTTGGGTAACAGGTTGGACTTGATGATCTCTGAGGTCTTTTCCAACCTTACTGATTCTATGATTCTATTCTATGATTCTGATTCTGATTTGTTTGACTAGTAAAAATACCCCTGAGTGTGATGTAACCAGAATTCTTGCAAAACTTAACAATGACAGTTTCAGTTTGCTTTAAAGTTCAACACAATTCTTACATTAATTATTTTTTTTCTTCACTCAGCACATAAGATCTCTAAGGTTGATTTTTCTTTTTCTTTTTAAGGGTTAGTTGAGATCATTCATTTAAGCATACTTTCTTAGGTGAGTGATTAATAATAATAAGAAAACCCCTGCAGTAGTGAGCATTCTATGTCCTTGTAGGGAGCACTTACAGCACTCCGTGCCTCATCAGGTGTCAGTCATTTGGATTTAGAGTGCCTTTTGAGCTCTACCTTAAGCAGCTGTTTAGTGCAACCTTTGAGGGGAAAAAAATCAGAGAGTTAAATGGCAATGCATTATCCACTGTATCAGAAAGACAAGTTTTCAGGCCTGTTTAACCACAGTGGGTAGATAACCTGGAATTCAGATATCCAATAACATTTTCAAAATTAAAATTACCTATATTAAAAGTGTAATCAATGTGAAGATCAGTCATCTGAATTGTTACTAAAGGCTATGTAATCCTTTCACCCTTACTATGTGTTTGGTGTATTGCAAGAGGTTTACACCCTGCAGATTGTAAACAGAGCAAGTTAAATGTGCAACACTTGATTTCCAGTACTTTTTACCATAGGAACATGTTTTTTTGTCCCACTTTCTCTTTGTTGTCCTGAGAGCAAGACAACATTTATATCCCTAGTGCAATCAGTAGCAAAATTATGAACTTATAATATACTTTAATCTGTTTAATATTCAGTGTTTTAATTAATTGGCCTTTCACCATTCCTTTGGTCGTTGAGGCAGTAAGCAAAGGAGTGGGGTAATAACTGGAACGCTGCAAGTGTCACTGACATATTTTGCAGCTTTGGTTTGTGTGGTACATGGAAATGCACATGGAAAGTGGAGTGCTTGCTGTAGCCTCAGTGTGCTCTGGGCTGAAGTGCAAGCCAACAGCTTTATTTGAATACAAACTTGTTCTTGGTATAAATGGTTTGGATAGAGTCCTGACTAGGTGCTTATATTGGACAAACTCAGGAGCAGAGCAGGTGTCCCAGCAGTCTCTAAGGAACACCTCTGTGTGTGGTTTGTTCTTGTCTCCAGTCCACCATGGATCCCACTGTGGCTTGCTGCGACAGCACATTGCTGGCATTTGACAGACAGATTGGTCTCTAGGAAGAAGACAAGACTCCAAAAGTCATGTGTAGCAGATCTGGTGGCTGATCATGGAGTTCCCATTCTGTGGGATAAGAATTGAACATGGGATACAGAAGATGTTCAGCTTTTGACTTCCCAGTTGGGGTGTTGTAGCTGCCTGGCTCTTTGGTATGGACAGAAATACTTTCTGTATGCCTAGTTTGTAGCAATTAATCTACTGGGGGTACTTTCAGAGTGTGTCTTGCCCATAGAAGTCACTGAATCTGCTAATGCTTTGAAGTTGCTGTTAACCCTTTCCTTACTGAGCAGCAGAGTACATGGGGAGAGAACTATTGCTCTCTGTAGTGAGGCATGAAATAGCAAAGATGAATAGGTTGAGCTATGCAAACTGACTGAGCTATACTAAAACAAAACTAACTGAGCTATACTAAAACAAACCCAAGTATTTGATTTGGGCAAAAAGGCAATAAAAAAGGAGACCTCTAGAATTTACCAGCTAATACAAATGATGTGTTTAGTTCACTCGGCTTAGACAAACTAGAAGTCAGAGCAATCAAGGTTATTTTTTTATATTTTAATGGGTACAGCTGCAAAAAGCCAGATGGAAGCTCACAGCAGCAGTAACCAGGACAACACCAAGGTTTTAACAAAATTGAGCATGGATAAGGAAGCAAAACTCTGCCTTATAGCATTATCTTCAAATTTGAATGGTTTAGGGGCTGGCAAAAGGTTTCTTTGTAATTGTTTGATTTGCATGAAATGCTTGACCTTTTCTGTTGAGTTACAAAGTATCATGAGGAGTTTTATTTTTACTTTTGGCAAAAAAACATTTGATCCACTTCATAGATTTTTAATTTTTCAGAAACATGACAGCATGGGATCTTTCATTTAAAGTCAGGAATGTCACAGTCCAAATAGTTGGACCAAAATAAGAACTCACAATTTTTACTGCAGCTTCTGTGACTTGAGTATTCTGACTGTTCTGATGCCCCTCGGCATAATGAACAACAAATTGGTCCTTAAAGATGTTTACATTTGTTTTGCATTAACAATGTATTTTCTGATTTATTTGTGTTTATGTATGACATGCTGTACTAAATGCCACCAACTACAAAACATGTGAAATCTGATAGTTTATGCATTTCATAGGAAATGGAAGGTCTCTGACATCACTTATACTTGCACTACTGACACTGTCTTGGTGAACAATGGGCAGAAAAGAGGATGCATTTTTTAAAAAGCGTGTCACAGGGGCTCAGATTGAGTTTTGCATCCACAGCAGACTGACAGGAAAAGGCTAACAAGACACAGAAAGCCTGAAAGCCAAACAATCCTTAATCTTGCAAATGATTCCTTTCTCCTTGATGCTGACTATATGCCTGCAGCAAGTTGGAAATACTTTTTTTTCCTTCTTGCTGGGTGTCAGTCGCATCGAAAGAAAGATGGAAGTTAACTTTCCTCTGAGCATTCTGTTCACATTTACATTCTTCTCTGTTTTCTTATCTTTCCCGACTGTCAGAGCGAAATATGGGGTAGTAACCTTAGTTGTCTACAAACAAAACCCCTTGTGGTTTCTCCCATCTTTCAGCACTGCCGGCCATTAAAGCTTTTATCATACAGAAGACCGATGATTTTAATACTACTGCAATCCTCTGTTTTCTCTAGGTATACCTTTTATGGAATGAAAGGAATACTGCATAAATGATCATAAAGTTGCCTGGTGGTAAAGGTAGCCTACTTGTTAGCTGAATTGCTCCAGGTAAGCTGGCTTACTGATCCAGCCTGCAGCAGCCAATGAAATACCTGTCTTGAGCATGTAAATGCTTCAGAGAACTCAGAACAGATTAAGCAGGTTCTGTCACAATCATAGGCCTTGGAAAGTCATATACATATTCCTTGCCAGATTATATATATTTTGTGGTGGTTGTTTTTCAATCAGTAGTCTGCATGCAGAGTATCTTTAGACAGCTGCAACAGCACCTCCTGTTCAAGGAGATTCACTTTCTTCTTTGTGTTAGGTACAAATTGCAGTGTACATGTGAGATGTTCATAGCTCCATGTCTGACCCTTTGTCATACTGTCATGGTGGAAGTTGTACAGTATGGCAAGACTTGCAATGCTCAGCTCTGTGAGGTCTCACGCATCCTTAATCGGCCTGTGAGCAGCTGCCCAAAGTAAAACTAAAGACTGAGACAGCTCTTGGTTGTGCAAGGCACATTCTGAATTCTTGCAAGCACCTTGCATGTCTGGGCTGCAGTATTTCCCTGAGAGTGAGTGCAACAAACATTGAGTTTGTTTCAATGAAAGCCCCCTGACAGTTAGGGAATGGCTGCTGTTACAAATATGCTGTGGTTCTGCTCAAAAGCTGGTAAGCTCTCAGGCTGCATTCATGGTCTGTGTTCACCTGAGGGACTTGCTGAGGTATTTTTCAGTCTGGTTTTGCATGCAGTTTGTTTGAATCTACAGCTTCCATTTAAAAACTAGCACAAATAATCAATAGAGAGAGTGATTTCTGTCTTTTAATCAGTTCTGATGCTCCATACCTCAGTCCAATCCCTATCATTGGAGACTGTTGGTTGCTCAAGTGAGAAAGTTTTAGTGTCCACCAGGGTTAGAGAGTCAGGATTACATTTTTTCCAGAAAATCTCTGTTTTACTCCAGGTGGAACAGTTTCTAGTATAGTTGTCTTCAATTTACATTAATGTTATACTCGTGGTGATGTGGCCCTTTGGAAATATAAGAAGTGTCTGTGACTGCCAAATTTTAGCAGGCCACCCTAACCCATATTTTGTTTGTATGAAAAGGGTTGAGACACCTGGTTCTATAGCCACATGTGTTTTCTTTGCTTGTGTTTTGCTACAGCCAAAAAATATTGAGTGCTGCAACATTTATGACAGGTCTGCTGCTCTGATTTGTGCTAGAGGTTCACAGTGTTTCTAAGAACTTTCATGATGATACATCTGTCCTGTGGGATCCAGTTAGGTCTGAGTGATTCTGAAGAGACATGGAAGTACCATTTGGCATTTGCGGTACAAAATATTTTGCTGTAAGACTTTTTCTGGATTTTATATGTGGTTTTAAGAATGACACTCTAAATGGAACTCAGAAGTCTCTGCCTTAGGTTCCTTTTACACTGTCAAGTTCTTCTGAAAAAAAATGGATTACATGACTTGCTGTCAGCTGCTATGTGCCAAAGCTGGTTAGTAGCAAAGCTGAAATAAGTTGTCTGATTCGAAGCCTGTTGTTAAGAAAGATATTAAGACTGAATCTCCACAGTCTTTGTTTGAACTGGGCCAAATCTGGCCCCAAATTTGCTCTTTAGTAGCAAGACTGTTTGACTTGGCTGATATTTTTGCTGTAAATTCACTTAGCGTGAATGTCATAAAGTGCTGGGACTGGAAAGGTGAGCAAACTTGCATCCTGAATGTGCAGTTTACTCTGATGGTCAAATACTGCATATTCAGAGGGAATGTATTTGTGGTTGCTCCCAGTCTTCTGGGACCTCTCCAGTGAGCCAGGCGTGTTGAAAAATGATGGAGAGTGGCTTGGACAGCTCATCTGCCAGCTCTCTCAGCACCCTAGGATGGATCCCATCCGGTCCCGTGGTCTTGTGGGGATCCAAGCAGGTCTCTGGCTGCTTCCTTCTGGATTACAGGGGAGCTATACTGGCCCCTGACTCCATATGCCAGCTCAGGAGGCCAGTTGTCTGGAAGACAACCTTTCTTGCTATTAAAAATTGAGGCAAAGAAGGTGTTAAGTACCTCTGCCTTTTCTTCATCTTTAGTTAGAATATTCTCCTCCATGTCCACTAAGGAGTGGAGGTTGTCCTTGCCCTTCCTCTTGCCATTAATATATGTGTAAAAGCATTTTTTGTTGTCCTTCACAGCAGTGGCCAGTCTAAGCTGTAAATGGGCTTTTGCCTCTCTAATTTTTTTCCTGCATGACCTAGCAACATCCTTAAACATTTCCTGGGTTACGTCTCCTTTCTTCCAAAGATGATACACCCTCTTTTTTTCCCCTTAATTGCCCATCCAGGTTGGCCGTCTGCCCCCACAGCTCATTTTCTGGCACTTTGGCACAGCCTATTCCTGTGCCTTCAAGATTTCTTTCTTGAAGTAGGTCCAGCCCTCCTGGACCCCTTTTTTTTTTAAGGGATGTTTCCCAAGGTACCTTCTGAGTTAGTTCCTTGAGTAACTCTCTGGATGTCCAGAGTGGAGGTTTTGTTGATGCCCCTCTTAGCTTGACTGCAAATTGAAAACTCAATTATTTCATGGTCACTGGACCCCAGACAGCCTCCAACCACCACATCTCCCACCAGCCCTTCTCTGTTTGTAAAAAGAAGGTCAAGCAAAGCCTTACCCCTGGTAGGCTCACACAGCAGCTGGGATAAAAAGCTATCTTCCATACACTCTTATGAACCTTCTACACTGCCTCCTCTCTGCTAAGTTCCCAGCAGATATCAGGTAGGTTAAAATCACCCATAAGAACAAAGTCTGGTGATCTTGAGACAGCCTCTAGCTGCCTATAGAATAGTTCATCAACCTCTTCGTCCTGGTTAGGTGGTCTATAACAAGACTCCAACCAGGATGTCGGCCTTGTTGGCCTTCCCTCTAATTCAAGGTAACTAGCTAAGCCACATGATAGCTCATCTCTGTAATAATCCTTCCTATATTTGAAATCCTGTTAGCCAACAGGAATAGAGCCAGATCTTGATCTCATGGAAATGAGCAGCAAAAATGCCAGCTGATTTTATCAGAAATTCACATGTAGTGTCAAGGATTTAGAAGTGCTGGAGTTCAGACTGTCACTGCAGACACTTTGATGGCTTTTATGCTTTTATGGCATTGTCATGCCTTTAAAGAACAAATGCTAGTTAAAAGGATAAGTAGAAATAATCCAAAAAAAGCTGCTAGGTTTCTGTACTCTTAGTTATGTCATTAAGGTTTTACAGGTGTGCACTGAGGTTTGCATCTTGTGCTCAGTAAGTACATCAAGGCTGAATATAGTACAACATCTAGCAGTGAAGAAAAAAGGTAGCAATGTCTTAAATGTACACTGGAAAAGAAATGTGTTGGGTTTAACAGAATTTTGAAATAGTGGTCACTGCAGAAAATGGGGTGAGTTGCTAGGCAGGGTGGGATTGTTTCCATTGGAAATTGTGCTTGGCATATTTTACAAACAATATTAAGCCCTGTGTGGAGTTGATCAAAGTTTAAATGTAAATTAAGGCAGTATGTTTTCTGGGGGAGCATGTGTGCATAACAGAACATCTTAACTTACAGCGAGCCTGCCATTTGATAGCAGCTATAATTTGCAGCTAGAAAGGGAAATTAATACATGTGTGGGTCCACTTCTTTCTCATTTGATGCTTTCAGTAATGTCCTTAATTCACTTCCTATTAAATAGTCACCAAAGACAAGGTGAGTGACTAGACATTAAATTAGTGGGCTATTTTTTCTGTCCGTAAAACCTGTTCAACACTAAGCACCAAGCCCAAAAGATATTAAAGAACTACAACTCCTTCATTCTGCACAATATCACTGTAAAATAAAGTTAATCTAAGTCATGATGTGCATCTATAGGTTTTACAAGAGCCTATAAATTCCAGGAAATAAATTTCCTCATAATCACATGTTCAAGCTGGCCTTTCTGAATGGGGCTTTTATTTTTAAGCTAATCACTGCTGATTTTTTTTTCCCCAGAAATCTGTTCAGTCTCTTGAAAGGGAGAAGGAACTTGCTCTTATTTATCAAGTTGGGATTTCTTTCAGTCACTTGTATTAGGAAATATTCCTGCTAATGAAAATACAGACATACATGACTAGATATCTGCTTTCATGCTAATCAGGTGATTATTCAATTACTATGAAGTTCGTGGAATTTGTTGTGGTTTATTTTGCAGAACAAAGAGGCAGATTTTGAGCTAAGGTGAACCAAACATAATGGTATTGATCTCATTAGAGTTGGACAACTTTCTCTCAGTTGAAGGTCTGGCTTAAAATTCCTAGATGCACTTATATGAGGTCATACCGCAGATGTTTTTAGAAGGTCTCAGTTTATTCTGTTCATTGATACTATTCCTTTCTGACATTCCTGAGTTGACTTCTGAAAGTTAATACGAACACAAACTCTGAATCAAGCTGGTGGCATTCTGAAGTCGTCTCTGATGCTTTTATAAATTGTGTGCAATTCTAATTTCCAGTAAACATCAGATTTGTCACCTTAGTTGTTATCAGCATCTTAATTCAAGAGCACTTCAACTTTAACAGCAGTTACTTTCTGCTGATTAATATTTACTTGCATGGTCTTGTCATGCAGTACTTGAAACACAGAAGGCACCAAAACAGAGTTCAGTTTCTGTAATCACAGACGATAATGCACCATTCTGAAGTTATTGCAGCAATTTTACAGAAAAAGTTTAATGCAATTTGCATAAATCAAGCAGTGAAGCAGTGATCTTATCTGTGCCTTTCTGACAGAGTTTTTGTAAATTCTAACAAAAAAGTCAAGAATTATTATCTCTTCCCAACCATATGACTTTGAGTCTTAGAGGCTTCAGTAGTTTGAAACAAGCATCTTTAAATCTTTTTGAGAATGGAAAAAATAATTTTAATCACAGAATTGGAATGTAGTAGGGTTTAGCAAGAAACATGGACGCTGCAATTACTCAGCACAAACTCAGCCCTACGTGTGTTTCCTTTTTAGCAAGCACCTTTTTTATTCTGTTGACACCAAAGCCAGTTCTCTCTTATATGTCTGCATGGAGTGGATTTGCTGAAAAACTTTCACAGATTAAATGTTCTTCCCTTACTGTCAAATATAAATGAGAGCAGAAGTTTTGTAGCCTGATTGCTGAGGCACATTACCCTCTTTCACCATTACATCCTGTTGTTTAGTGAATCGAGATATCTGCTGTCTGTTTTTACGTCTGAATCTGGGACTTCTTGTGTCAGATCCTCTCACTGAACAATGAATTTGATCTAGCATTTCATAGGGTCTGGTTTTGGTGACATTTGCCTCCATCTCACCACCATGTGAGCTACTCGCCTTTTGGTGAAAACAGGGATTTACTATGCCCTTTAATCAAATGTTAGATAAAGACTTGGATATTTTAGTGACTAGCTGTGTTACACAGCTGCTTTTGCATTCCAAGATGGCATATTCAATATGAGAAACTCATAACTGACTGACATGGCAGTCTTCTGGTTGTAAAGGAAGCATAAGCTGATGAGAATCAGCTCAGGGAAGGCAGCAGTCATTCATAGTTCATATCTTTTTTTGTGTGTGTATCTGTGTCACTAAGCTAATAAGGAGAGTAGCTGAGCCTCACAGACTGCTTCCTTTTCTATTGTCCCCTGGAGTACAGCTTGTGGGACTGGAAGAGTGAAAATTAAATTACCTTCTCATGCTTCAGATGAGTTGGATACCAAGGGATGCTTGAATAAAGTTCTAATCAACTGCCAGTTTGCTGTGTGTAGTCAGAGAGGAGAAAAATTCACAAATACAAGATAATTATAAAGTCAGTCTCTGGCACAACAATTACTGTAAAAGGGAAGTCAAAGAACAGCCTGCTCCTTTGAGGCATTTAAAGATGATATCATCATGGTATACTGACTGCTGACCTCCTTTTCTCTCTGACAAGGTAGCAGGGAATATAGCTTGTGTCTTTTCAGTTCCAGAAATCTGCTAGGCTTATGCCACCCTTTATTTTACAATAAGGTGCCACCTTCTCTAATATCTCTGCCCAAAATCTTTGTCCTTATTGTCCTTGCTTTCTTCTTGCTTAAATATATACCTGTCAAGTGAAAGACCACATATATGTGTTTTTAATTGTGTCATAAAGCTTTACATGATTAAAACTGGAGTAGCTGGAATGAAGCTGAGACACAACCATCTGCTTATATCCTTGCAAATGTTCTGCAGCCTGTAATTACCTGGGCATAGGCTAAGCGGTGTCTGAGTTCTTTCTTTGTAGGTGCAATTATGTGCCTTCCCATCTCTCAATAACCATCTGTGTCTTAAATGCTGAAGTTGAAAAAATCTGGGATTTTAGGGTGAGCTGAAATTCGGACTCTGGGTTTGTTTGGTTTTACTGTTCCTAAGTTTTGGCTTGAGAACAGACTAACATAGTAGAATATGAAATAACTGCTATTAAAAGTTGATAATGTATTTTGAAGCACTTCTCCACTACAAATCTTAGCCTCTGGAAAAGGCTTAGCTCTCTGTGCAACCTCTTTTGGATCTATACGTCTGAAATTGCAGTGGGCCCTTCATTGTTCAAAGGGGCTTGGACCATAGCGCTTCTGGATTACATTCATTCACATTTCTGCCACATGTTTATTGCTTGTACAAAGAGGAGCTCTTCTGGTATACCACTGAGGTGTTTCCCTGAAAGTGAATGAATTTGCATTAGACAAAGTGTGAGAGAATGTGTGCACTGTAGGTGATTGAACAGGTACATTGAAATGAAACCCAGAAGCACAGTGGTGAAAGAAAAGCAGAAGCAACCAGCAAGTTGTCCGAGTCAATGGGCAGAAAATATTAAGAGTCTGTTGTACTTGTGTTTTAACTTCTATATTCTTCAAGACTTTAATACCCATCACAAAGAAATTCTACTGAAAGGCAGGCACAAACTCAATCATGTTTAATTGGATAACGATGGAGATAAAGGATTACACTTGAATTTTTTTGGACACTGTAAATAGATTATGTCAGAACTGACAGTACATGTAGTTTAAATAATGGAGTTTAAATGGAGGCTCTCCAGACTGAGAGATCACTGGAATTTTACAAGCAGATCAGTATAGACTTAGTGCAGTTTCTCTCTGGACATCTTTCTGTGAAGTCCCGGAAGGAATTGCCTATTAAAACATGGGTGAAATAAATGCCTCTTCTTTCTTGTGGTAACTGCGGGAGGGTACTCTCCAGTTAATTGTGCCAAGCCTTCTATGCACTTAATATGAGAGCATAGAAAAGAAGGGATTTAAAAACAAACGGGCATGCCAAGATAGAAATCTTTATTTTACAAAAAGTACCATTAAGTGAATGATAAGTCTGGTGTATGTTAGGGAGAGAGTTGCAATATTAATCATTTTGAAGCTGACCCACACTAGGACACCAGTCAAAGTTAATGAGCTGAATGTACAATAAAAGGACGATATAGAGCACACCTGCTCTAATGGCAGCTCTTCTCTACTTTTGACTGCACCTTCAGGTAATGTGGAAATGATGAATGAGGCACTTAGAATAAAACCTTGTGGATTATCATTAACTGAATTCAAATCAGCAAGAGTAGCACTGCTTATCTAAGAAATGGGCTTTGGGCGGGTATGACAGACCTCACCTTAACATTTCAATTTACCAACAGGAGGGGATTTTAATAAGTATTTATTTAAACTATATGTGTTGTATCTATTCTCCTCTGGCTGCCAGATGAAGACATTGATCAATGCATCTTTCTTTCACATCATTTGGTAGCTGGTTTTGAGCTTATTCAAAGAAAGTAAGCAACAATAGAACCTACTGGAAGCCAAAGAAAGTGGTAGATGTTCCACAGTCGAGGGTGGGTTTTGTTTGTTTTGGTGCTTAGGTTTATTGGGTTTTCTTGCTAGGATTGTTCAGTCACAATGTGAGTAGTGTTACACACAAGAAATTTCTTGCAAGTTATTCCAGGGACTGTGCTTTTTGTCAAGAGCAGGAATGTGAAGATATTCTCTACACAATAACGAAAGAGATTTACTTTTGAAATTTATAGACAAATTGCTGGAGAGGCTGCTTAAATCTTATAGTTAGCTTGATTTTTGTGGGTTCTAGTTTGCCTTTGCTGGTCTTTCCATGCTGAAGTGAATCAAAGTGGTTTGTTGTTGGTTTGGTGTTGGTTGGTTTGAGATTTTTAAATAGTTTGGGGGTTTCCCTCCTTCTTATTTTTTTTGTCTTTCTGTTTCCTGTTTTCTTTCATTCTTTTTTTATATTTCCCCCCTGGTTCTCTGTAAATTTTATTTCTTTCTTCAGGAACTCTTGAAAGGTTCCCCCATGTAGTTACTCCCAATATATCTCAATTTAGAGTTTATTTCCTTAGGATTTGTTCCTGTACCTTTAAAGCAAAAAAGAACTTTATGCAGAGGCTGCTGTCTGTGAATGCTGTATAAATTATGTAGTATGGTCTGAGGGCCTTTATTAAACTTGAGCTGGAAATCTGAAGTTGAGAATTAATGGTTTTTTATAGTTTGGATCATTTTATTTCTTCCTGAAGGCAAACATTATATGGCTATATTCATCCTGTGTCTTTTTCTGCCCTAGGCTATTCTGTGGGGTGATGTTGTGAAGGAAGATTGGTGTTACAAGGATCCCTGCCTGGGAGTCATGTAATTGACTAGCTGATGCCTGTTCATGCTGCTTTCTAAGAAGCTTATGCTTTAACAGGAGCAGGAAATGCTGCAGTGGCAAGCAAAGAGCTTGTACCCAGTATCTCTGGATTCCAGAGAAATTGCTGAGGTGCCACTTAGTTGGACAAGCTCCAGGGAACATAGTGGCTGTCTAACATTTAGTCTGTTTGGTTGGGATAAATAAGATCATGAGATTTTTAGACATAGCTGGCGGCCAGTCACTAGTGGTGTGCCCCAAGGATCAGTACTGGGCCCCATGCTCTTCAACATCTTTATTGATGATCTGGATGAGGGCATTGAGTCCATCATCAATAAATTTGCAGATGACACCAAGCTGGGGGCAGAAGTTGATCTGCTGGAGGGCAGAGAGGCTTTGCAGAGGGACCTCGACAGGCTGGATAGATGGGCAGAGTCCAATGGCATGAGATTTAACACATCCAAGTGCCGGGTTCTGCACATTGGCCACAACAACCCCAGGCAGTGCTACAGGCTGGGGTCAGAGTGGCTGGAGAGTGGCCAGGCAGAGAGGGACCTGGGGGTGCTGGTTGATTGTAGGCTGAACATGAGCCTGCAGTGTGCCCAGGCAGCCAAGAAGGCCAATGGCATCCTGGCTTGCATCAGGAACAGTGTGGCCAGCAGGAGCAGGGAGGTCATTCTGCCCCTGTACACTGCACTGGTTAGGCCGCACCTTGAGTCCTGTGTCCAGTTCTGGGCCCCTCAGTTTAGGAAGGATGTTGACTTGCTGGAGCGTGTCCAGAGGAGGGCAACAAAGCTGGTGAGGGGTTTGGAACACAAGCCCTATGAGGAAAGGCTGAGGGAGCTGGGGTTGCTTAGCCTGGAGAAGAGGAGACTGAGGGGTGACTTTATTGCTCTCTACAACTCCCTGAAGGGAGGTTGTAGCCAGGCAGAGGTTGGCCTCTTCTCCCAGGCAGCCAGCACCAGAACAAGAGGACACAGTCTCAGGCTGCACCAGGGCAGGTTTAGGCTGGATGTTAGGAAGAAGTTCTACACGGAGAGAGTGATTGCCCATTGGAATCGGCTACCTGTGGAGGTGGTGGAGTCACCTTCATTGGAGGTGTTCAGGAGAAGACTTGATGGGGTGCTTGGCTGCATGGTTTAGTTGTTGGGTGGGTTGGATTGGTTGATGGGTTGGATGAGATGATCTTGAAGGTCTCTTCCAACCTGGTGTATTGTATTGTATTGTATTATTGTAAATTATTGAATTCTTGTTTAAATCTTAGCCTGCAGTTACTTATAGTACATACATTAAAAACAAATGAGAGCATGTGGTCTTCTAACTAAAACTTTCATTTGTAGTCTGGTGTTTTCCAAAGCACTGAAAGCAGTACCTACATCTTCAAAGGCTATAAAGACTGTCCAGGAAACAAAGGGAGTACTAGTTCATTCTGCTACAGAGTTGTCTGGTTGAGCAAAAAATTTGAACTGCAGCTCAGCAATTTGCTGAAATCTGGGCAGATTGGGTTATGTGCTGCAGCACATATGGCTGTCCTAGTGCCCTCGTGCTAGTTCTTTTCCAGGTGGAAAGCTACAGTGGTAGGCTCTACAGAAAGTTTTGGAAAACATGTTAGTAACTACTTTTTTCCTCCAGGAAAGGACAGTGTTTTGAGAGCTGGGACCCAACTCCGACTTTTGCTCTGGTTGCTTGATCATGCCTGGTGGCCCAGTAATTGCTGGGTCTGAGAACTGCAGCCTAAGCCAGGGAAGGGGAAAGAATGCCTCTCTTATGAGTTGGTACGTTGGCTCCAGTACTGGCCTGCAGTGTGAAGGGACGTTGCTGGTGCTGAATGAGGGAACACAGAGTAGACCTGAACAAAGTTGATGCTGAAGACAGACCTCATAGAATAATCAGGTGTCCTGGAGAGCTGCCACGAGTGGATGGAAGCACTTCATCTTTAGCATTTTTGGGAACTAGCCTTAGTGGGTTTTATGCAAGTGAGACTCCCCCGCCGCCCCCCAAATGACTTTCATAAAGTGTGAACACATGGAACAGCAAATTGCCATCAAGTCTAGCAAGTCCCACAGACTTTTATTCTACTTTGTAAAGTCAGTCTATGTATACAGAGTAGTGTCAGATTCATGTCTCAGTCAATTTTTAATGGCATGAAAGATTTAACGGAGTTGTTCTTAGCATTTCCAGCATTATAATATAAAAGCACAGGAAGGGTAGTAGTATTTAAACATGACTGTATATAGGTATAGCACCCTTTACTGCACACTAACTGAGGGTTAAAGAGATGTAAGACTCTGGCAGTAATGAGAGGTTTCATGGAAGCCTTATGGTTTTTCTGTTAATCTTGTCAGTAAAAATAACCAAGACTTGCTAGGGCTCGCTAGTGGCATCTGTTACCATGGAGACTGGGGTTCAAGTTATTTTGGGGGCACAGAAAACTGATGATTGTGTACCCATATCAAACCTTTCTCCTTTAAAGCAAGTGTCATGTATAGGAACATTAAAGATTTTGCTTTGCAGAAGTGCCCATGCTGCAAGAAACAGGAATGTTAAGGATCAGACCAAAGGTCATTAGCAGCTCAGTTCTTCCATTGATGAGAAAGTCCCTTAGACGTTTGTAATTACTGATGTCTGAGGAAAAGCAGTGCTTAACAAAAGCAGAACTTGAAAGAACTGTTGCTCAGCAGATGATATGAAATAACACACAAAATGGCCAAAAAGCAACAGGGAACCAGAATCATGCCTTAGTGTGGCATATAGAATCATTGTGCCAGATTTTAGTGTGTTGGGGCACTTCACAAAAAGAAAGCTTGTTGGGTTGAATTTTTAGTATCAACTGTTCATGCACGGTGTACAGCGCAGCCTTCCCATCCACTGTCCTCTTCAGCTAGAGTACACCCACTCATATAAATCAGCTAGGTGCTTTATATGTCACCCGTCCATATATGATGCAGTTTTTGCTGTTAGAACTTACTGTCAACAACAGTAATTTTAACTTAAACGTGCTCTTTTCTGTGGCAATAGGAACTTTTCTTCCTGAATTCTAGAATCTTGTGGAAAGGATGAAAAACCATGTTGGTATTGTGCAACTTTCAACTCCATGGTTTTAAACTATCAAGAAAACAGAGTGTTTGTCCAGTCCTTGTAGGTCATACCAGATGTTTTCCTGTCCTATCACAGAATGCAATTTTAGACTGTTTGAGAGAAATATGCTTGGATTATAATCTAAATTCTTATTGCTTTATTTAAAAACACATCACTGGAAGTGACCAATATATAGTGTTATGATTTGCAAGCGAATAAAATGTAACAGTGTGCTCTAGTGAAACTCTTTGTGTAAATTAGGAAAATTTTCCAAGGTTAATAGTCAGTTTTCAGTCAGCAATTGTGAGTACAGTTTTTGAGATCTATGCAGGAAATGATCAAGAAGAACATCTGGTTTTAAAAATAGCTATTTAAATTTCAAAGAAACTTATCTACATTTTAATAGCCCTTTTCTCTGCAAGTTCCTGTGGTCTGATACTTCTGATTATGGAAATGATATCTGGACCCACATTTTGTGTTTGGTATTCATTATAGTAACAGACCTAATGAAATTATTTTGTATTAATGTCGATGCATGTAATGTGCAATTACAGAGGAATTCCCTTGTCATTTATCCATGAATTGTTATAGTATTCCCTTAAAGTCTTAGGATTTCACCAAAAGCAAAGGAAGGTTGGCATCTACAACAATTCTCAAGGATCAAAGTGATATATATTTCAGTCAGTTCTTTTAATCAGGAGAAGTTCTTTTTTGTTCTTTTTAGTTTCATTGCCAATATAATATATGGGTAGAATTCCAGGCTGCCTTATTCTATTTAAAATGTAGGCATCCCAATAACTTGGATATTTTCAAGTACTCTCTCATTGATGTCTAATAATCAGTCCCACAATATTTAATAAGTCTTTTCAATATACATAGAGCTTTGTGTTGATCTTTTGGAGGGCTGAGAGTAAGTTACATGCCTGTGTCTGTATATAAAATGCACCCTAATACTTTGGGCTGTCACTCACTCTAGGACAACTGACGACTTTGTCTAGCAATGTTGCCAGACGCTTCCCATGATAAAGTCTTGCTGTCTGTGATCTGTAACTGTAAATGTCAAGAGATAGAAATTTTCAGTGTAAGGCATTTGATGAAGACTGGTTGTGTGCTTGTTTGGGAGTCTGGGGTTTTGTTTTGGAGTGAGGTGTTCATGACACAGAGCCAAAAATACACCACTATTGTCAAGAATGAAGCTGAGACATAACACTTTCACTTCTGCTAATGTTCTGGTGACTTTTCTTCTAAAGAGGCCTAATGCCCTGACTCTTCAAGGCAGAAAATGGAAATCTGGTAGGGATTAACCATTGGGTCAGGGATTTTCTTTTTGATTTCATCCTGAAATTGAAATTAAGCCTGCCCATTTGGGGATGCTTTTTTTGTTGTTGTTGTAGTGGCCTGCGATTTGCCATTCAGGTATTGGCCTTTTTTTGTTAGTCTCTACTTATCCTTCCACCCAAAATCACTGCACAAACAGGAAGGTACAGAGACCATTATCGTAGGATGACTATGAGCCAACAATGTGCTCATTGGCCTAGAAGGCCAATGCTATTCTGGGATGTATTAGAAGGGGAGTGGTTACTAGGTCGAGAGAGGTTTTTCTCCCCCTTTACTCTGTCCTGGTGAGGCCACATCTCAAATATTGTGTCCAGTGTTGGGCTGCTCAGTTTAGCAGGGACAGGGAACTGCTTGAGAGAGTCCAACGCAGAGCCACAAAAATTATGAAGAGAGTGGAACATCTTCCTTACAAGGCCAGACTGAGGGAGCTGGGGCTCTTCAGCTTGGAGAAGAGAAGACTAAGGGGTGACTTCATTCATGTTTATAAATGTGTAAAGGGTGAGCACACCAAGAGGATGGAGGCTCTTCTCAGTGATGCCAAATGACAGACCAAGGGGCAATGGGTGGAAGTTGAAGCATAGGAAGTTCCATGTAAACATGAGGGAAAATTTTTTTCACAGTGAGGGTGACAGACCATAGATTTCTACATTGTTACAGTTCAAATTAAGATTGCCAGCTTGGCAGTTATCCTATGTGGGCAGTGGTTTTTCATATCATGACCTAAAGTTTTGTCGACAGATCATCACAGATGCCATTTTCTGTTTAAAAAATTCTTACCTGGAGCATCTGGTATGAAGGGTCAACGTGAACAAAAGAAAAAACATTTTCACTGTGAGGGTGACAGAGCACTGGAACAGGTTGCCCAGAGAGGTTGTGGAGTCTCCTTCTCTGGAGACATTCAAAATCTGCCTGGACACGTTCCTGTGTGATCTACTGTAAGTGATGCTGCCCTGACAGGGAATTTGGACTAGAGGATCTTTTGAGGTCTCTTCCAACCCTTAATGTTCTATGATTCTTTAGTTGAGGGCACCAGAGCTGGATGCAGCACTCCAGGTGAGGTCTTATCAGAGCAGAGGAAAGTGGCAGAATTACCTCTCTGGATCTGCTGGCCTTATGGGCTACAGGCGAATACTGTTGGCTCATGTCCAGTTTCTCATCCACCAGAATTCCCAAGTCCTTTTCCATGGGGCTGCTTCCTATCACGTCCCCCAGCCTGTATGTGTACATGTATGGAAGCCAAATGCCCAAGTGGTTAGGCAGACATAGCCACCATCTGGTAAAGGCAGTAAATCAGAACAAAGTGCTACAAACATTAAAGAATTTCATTTATTTAGGTATTTCCATTTATTCACTATCACAATGCTTGAGCAACTTAAAAATACTGGCTTTTTCCTTTGTTGTGCAGTCATAGGCACATTCTCACCTTATGGGGAAAGACAGGAAGCCAAAATGTCCTCTATAATTTTGTTTCAAGATAACAGAGGAACTTCTTACAACATCAGCAAACTTTGGATCCCCTCCCTGGCACACTTTATGGGTTGCCCAGAAACACTTATGCAGTCTGTGTGAGGGCCAGAAAGAAATAACAGTCCTAATGCACCATAGCTCAATGTCAGTTCCTCAGCCATTCTCAAAACTGTGTGGGAGAGGTGCAAGCTAACTCAAGAGCACTTCCACTGCCAGGACTGAAATCACTCTAGATGTCATGCCAGTGTAATAGATGACCAGATCCTGCAGGGCACGTCTGTGGGGTGCAGTAGAGCTTGATGCCCATGTCCCTCAGCTAATGTCAGTCTGTTAGTCAGTCTGTTTGGAGTAGCAAGCACAGTGACGCTCAGCTGACCCATTCTGAGGTCCAGTGCAGTGCTGGGCACAGGCTGTTCAGCTCTGACAAGATGCCTGGCTGATACTGTTGTAATATGGGTGTAGGTGTTCGATCACCCCAAAGGCACTACAAGCACAGCTTCCAGGCCAAGATGTTAGTAGGTGAAAACATTTATTATGTTACACAGCAAAGTTATGTACTGTTTTAGAAAGCATATGTGTCACATCTTGGTTATTTTCTACTGGCGTGCTTCCCTGGGAGATGCCTTCTGTGGGATGTAGGCCATGGCAGGTGGAAGGACTGGCAAAACCAGTATGTAGTCCTTATTTCTATGCAGGATGAGGAAGGCTGAATAGCAGCTGCATGTGGAGAGAGATGAGGCTAATCCGAAATGTTAGAAAAGCTACTACTCACCGCACCTGGTGGACTGAGAATGCCTGATCCTTGTTTCATTTGTACCACTTTAATGGACTTACTTTTCTTATAGGCTACAGGAAAACAGGTGGGCTTCTGATTCAAGGAATGTGGCAAATGCATATAGCATGAAACAGCATTATTCATTTCTGTATTCAACTTAGATAATTTCGAACCAAGAAACAATTTTTGTCACTCAGTTTTTGTGTGTACTGGTAATAAGATGTGGCTGTCTTCTTTACTGCAGTGACTAGCACCATCTAGGGATCAGGATGGTTTTTAAGTCACTTTTTTAAATCCTGAGTGTCAGGAGTGGCTTGATTGTCAGTTGTACAGTGCACATACGCTGTTCAGGTGGCAACCCTTTTTTGTACTTTCACTAATGCAGGCACATACATGTTCCTCTCAGTTTATATCTACATATATATATATGACAAATAATCCACACACATATTTCTCTCAGTTTATTTATATATATGCACATACACATATGTGTATGTGTGCCCCCAGCAGTACAAAGCTTAAATGAAGATTATATCCATATTTAGAAACACAAAGCTTGTAAGTATATGTCTCAGACTTACAGAATTCTTTGGAGCTGTTGTTTTCAGCTAATGCAGCAAGTAGTTTCTCTGTTTATGCTGTATCAGGATTTTCCAAATATTGGTGCCAAAAAACTACCACTTTATCTATGATGTGTGACTCATACTGTAGAGGAAATTGGAATTGCCCTCTATGCCACTTGAAAACCCTTCTGTATCTTGATTATTCAAAACAGGGAAGATAAAGATAATAGTACAAATTCTGTGTTATAGAGAGGCTGGGTAACTTCAGGAGAGGTCAGAGCTGCTGTTCCAAGAAAAACTTGCATGTATAATAAGCCATTTCTGTCCTGGCCAGAGCTGAGGTTATACTCTTCTTGATTAAACCTTTTTGGATTTCTTGATACAGACCAATACTCTGAAAACTGCCTATTGCTCCATAAATTGAAAGATAAAGAAATTTTGAGATGGAAGCAAATAAAATGGACCAGAATCACATCTGAGGTAACTGTAATAGCAAATCTGGATTTTATAAAATGATCTTTTAAAAACAGAAGACTTACTATGCTCAGTTCAGTTAGCTTGTTTGCTCTTAATTTAAATGTTTGTCTTTTGTATGCTATTGAGAATACTTGGCCTCCACATGAGCTCTGGTCAGGCTTATTACCAGATCCTCTGTATACAGGAAGCACAGAGCTGTCTCCATTTGTCTCCAACTGCAGTGACCTGCAAAGACAGAGAGGCCTGTCACCAAGGCAGGAAGGTCTTCAGACACTGTCACTACAGACTTTGCTCTTTTTCACAAGCTGGATGTTCAAACCTTGACAGATTTGCAGTACTCTCTTCTGCTGTTATAAGATGCTTACAGGAATACTGCCAGTATGGGCGTGTTGATAGGTCCCAAGTAATCACAATCAGGGAATACAGAGAGTAGGTGTGATTCTCCTCCGTCCGCTGTCAGACCAGTTCAGCTTCTCTATTTATGCCCATGAATGTATCAAGGTACAGTAGAAACCCTGTGCCTGCTGCTTGAACTAGCCATTGAAGTAATCCTTATTCTGTGTGAATTTATATTTTAAATTGAGAAGAATGTGTGAGCTCCAAATATTGTTTCAGTGAAGCAGCTACTTTGCAAATGCACCTAATTTTTGTTGAGCTGTTTGCACTGGTAAATATTAACATTTGACTGTATTTGTAAAATTATATTCATTAATGCAAATGTCATGCAGCCTTTAATATACTTATGTAAACAGTGTTCATATACCATGTTCTTACTACAGATGCATCTGGAACTTAAGGCAGCTTATGCTGCTATCTGTTTGAGCCCTTTTTGAAGGGGGAAAAATGACAGACTAGAATAGAGTAGAATAGAATAGAATAAACCAGGTTGGAAGAGACCTTCAAGATCATCGTCCAACCTATCATCCAACACCACCTAATCAACTAAACTACGCAACCAAGCACCCTGTCAAGTCTCCTGCTAAGCACCTCCAATGACGGTGACTCCACCAACTCCCTGGGCAGCACATTCCAATGGGCAGTCACTCCCTCTGTGTAGAATTTCTTCCTAACATCCAGTCTGAACCTCCCGTGGTGGGGGAGAGGCTGTGTCCTCTTGTTCAGGTGCTGGTTGCCTGGGAGAAGAGACCAATCCCCACCTGTCTACAACTTCCCTTCAGGTAGTTGTAGAAAGCAATAAGGTCTCCCCTGAGCCTCCTCTTCTCCAGGCTAAGCAGCCCCAGCTCCCTCAGCCTCTCCTCGTAGGGCTTGTGTTCCAAACCCCTCACCAACTTTGTTGCCTTTCTCTGGACACGTTCCAGCAAGTCAGTGATGGCTGACACACTTGAATATGATGCCCTTGGTTATTTTCTTTGAGAGTCCTGCTCTTGAAGAAGTAATGTTGAGTTGGTTTTACATAAAATTCTAGCTGGCCATGACAGCCTTCTGTTTAAATCAGTGATACAACCCAATCTGAGTTAAAATGCCAAGTGAAATTTTTCCTGTTGTCTTCTTCTGCACTTTTATTTCAATGAATTGCAATGCAAATAATTCTTCCATTAAATATTAACTATCAGCTTTATGGTTCCACGTTACTATTAAGGCGCTAGTTTACCACTTCAGTACTACTGTACTGTGTATTTATTTCATTTTGTATTTCTAAGTTTTTGCATAGCCCATAGGAATCACTGATGTAGTAAAAATACTGGCTTTCTACTCTGCAAATAACATCTTTTTTTCTTGCAGACTTGATTGAATATTATTGGTGTTTTATCTTTTTTACATCTGCAATATGTTAGACACTATTCAGGAAGCATGTTCCCACCCAAACAAGACTCTCTAAGTATAGTGCCAGAACTGTCATGAGTTCACTCCTTACTGTAGATGCCTGTAATTGTCCTGTGTTGCAGAGTCTGGGAGCTGGAGGAAATTTTTTCCATTCCTCTGTAAGATGCCTGTGTTCAAGTAACCTTTGCTGGGTAGTGGGAGATTAGGGACAGAGAAGTGGAGGTCTTTTCCTTGAAAGCAGGGACTCCATTTTTAAACTGCTCTTAAAAACCTCCATTGCTGGCACCTATGGCCCTTTCAAGAAGTCTATTAAAGAAACTACACATCAGTTTTGAAAAAGCTGCTACTGACTCATGCTAAACTTGGAAGGGAAATTGTTTCTAAATACTGCATTTCTTCCTTTTCCAGAATGTAATAACCAGAATGTGGCCCTGGTTCTGCAGTGAGTTCCCCTTTGACAAACAGAGCTGTACAGCTGCAGGCTTCTCAAGGACACAGTTATTCTAATTCAAGGAGGCAATTGTACTTCATTTTGGTAGACATTGGCAGCTTAACTATTCTCACTGTTTGTCATCTGAATGGTAGCTTATGCCTTCAGGTGAGTTAGTGTTCACCAGTTTGTTAAAATAAGTTTGTCTAAGCTTGCTATCTTATCTTGTCTAATAAAGACTCTGTATTCTTGGGAAGTAAATAGAGCCTAAACTTACATGTATGTGAGAGCAGTGTTGCTTTCTTGATCGCTGGCCTCTTTACTCACATAAAAAAACCCCACAAAACTAAACAAAAACATAGGTCTTCTGAGGATTGCTGAGAATTGCCACCTTTGAATATTTTACATTTGTTGATGATAACCTGTACAATTAAAGCAAATCACACTTCCTGCTCCTCTCAAATCACACCACTCCTGCAGGGTAGCATGACTCTCCTGGGAGAGCTTCCTTTCTCTCCTTTGGAGCTAAGCAAGGAACAGATTTCCACCGCTCCCCTTTCTGGAATGAACTGGGCCCCCAGATGTGTGTCAGTGCTGCTCTACAGGTCAGTCTGAAGGTGGGAGATTAGAGAAGTTGAAGAGTTTGTCTGAATGGAAGAAATCAAATGCTTTGTTTCTTCTGCACTGTGAGAATTAGAGGGTTGGGTACAGTAGAGTCAGAGCTCAGGGCAGTGTGAAGGCCTCATCAGAAACATGGAACATGGTATGTTTTAGAAGATTCTCCACAGAGACAGCTGAAGAAGTGTGGGGATGAAGTGCTGTGGAGAATGTGAATGGGGTAATTATGCACTGTTTCTTGCAGTACAGAAGTCAGAAAGCACCTCTGGTGCAATAGCATGAGTGTGTTTGAAACTAACCAAGAGGAGGTATTTTTTCATACATTGCATAGTACTAGTTGTGGAATGTTGCCAGAGGCTACAGGGGTGACTGTAAGTGGATTTATAAAAATAACTGACATGTTTGGGAATGAGAGTTTCCATCAGTGACAAGAAGCCTGAGGGTCTTGATACAGCTCCTAGAAATCCCTCTGCTGCTGATTCCTGGAGTGTGTAATGGAAATAAACACTCTATAAGGAGTTTTCTTTAAGGAAAGAGTAAGTAAATGCTTGCTATTAGCCACTAAAAGGTAAAGTTCACCAGGTCAGATAAATCTGTAGACAGACTCTGAGTTATCTTGTTCTTATGTTTGCTGCATCCTTTGTATTTCTGCAGAGGGCTGGTGGCAGGAAAAAGCTTAACTAGCTACATTTCTGTTTATTTTGAATCCTGATAGTATTACTTAAGCTAATGACTGCAGCACACTAACGTAGGTTAACATAGTTGCAGTGGCTTCAAAGGCACTCCGTGATACTCGTTACTTTATATTGCCTCTTCACTTAAAAGCTGATTGACTATCGAAGAATGGTCAGCAGTAGTCTGCACACTCTTGTTCTAAGTTATTATGCTTTGGAAGGGATAATTGTGCCTTTCCATACCAAGTACTGGCTCTGAGCATAGCAGGCATGTTCCATTTGTGTCACATGGCTGGTTATTCCCACAGCTGAAATGAGAAATTCAAGGGTTGTTTGGAGAAATACTACCTTTACATTGCTTGCATAAGCTCTTCCCTCCATTTCTTATGAGCTTCCTCACCAGATGAAAGGGCTAACAACAAGTGAGGACAGACTGAAGGAGTTGGGGCTGTTCAGTCTGGAGAAGAGAAGGCTCCGAGGTGACCTCATTGTGGCCTTCCAGTATCTGAAGGGGGCCTACAGGAAGGCTGGGGAGGGACTTCTCAGGATCTCAGGTAGTGATAGGACTAGGGGGAACGGATTGAAGCTGGAAATGGGGAGATTCAGGCTGGATGTGAGGAGGAAGTTCTTCACCATGAGAGTGGTGAAGCCCTGGAATGGGTTATCCAGGGAGGTGGTTGAGGCCCGTCCCTGGAGGTGTTTAAGCCCAGGCTGGATGAGACTCTGGCCAGCGTGATCTAGTGTAGGGTGTTCCTGCCCATGGCAGGGGTTGGAACTAGATGATCCTTGTGGTCCCTTCCAACCCTGACTGATTCTATGATTCTATGATTCTAAGTGATTGTAGTCCTGCTCTTCTTCACTGACCCAATAAAGGGAGCTGCCATGCAGCTCTTGATTCATATCATGGAGCCCTGGAAGGATCTCTAACAGCGAGTTAGTGAATGTGTAGCTCTAAGAGACATACTGCCTCTGCAGTGACCCCTCCTTAGCAACAGAACATAAAAATCATTATTTAGCCCAAATCAGCACAATTTCCTTCATCTGACAAGCTCTTTTCAGGAACTGTAACTATGATTTGGCTGTTAAAGTAGAATTGAAAGATTGGTCTCAAGAATTGGTCTAGACCTGCAGTTGTAAGAGTCAGAATGTGCTGCATTGTTTGCAGTTCATCAGGAATCAGTTCCTTCAGGCTTTAAGAAATGCAACAGTGGGCTATGAGTTCCCCTTCCATTGTTGCCTCTTTTCTGTGGAAGCATCTTAACAGCTGTATTCTCAAAACATGCAGGTTGATTCATTTACATGACTTGTGCTAATAACAGCAGGAAATACACAGCTAAATCTCCACCTACTCCTCTAACAACTTGCCTTTTGCTATCCCAGGGTTATCTTTTGAAAAACTGCTCTTATTTTTAAGTGTTCAAATTACTTTCCTTAAGCTAGGCTGCTTCTTCAAGAAAAGTGTAAGCCTGCTCTTTTTGTATGCCTCCCCTTGGATGAGCAATCCTCACAGCAATGCCAGTTTCCCAGTCTGTTTCCATGTATTAACTGGATGTTCTTGGCTGGATGTGTCTTATTGTAGTTATTAATGGGCTGCAGAAAATAGATAATTGGGAAATTAAAATGAAAGATTATTATATCTTCTTTGTGTAAGTAAGCAAAATGGTAGCTTTGCAGACACATCTACACAACCTCACACAGAGAGGAAAGCAGAGGCTGTGAAAAGAGCCTTACGCAGTTAATGGGTTTTATTGAATAGGATTTGTAAATCATTTGGAAAGTTCTTTGGCCAGAACCTATTGGACGTGTGCTTTGTAGAGCAAAGCTTTAACTGCAGAAAGGTGGTGAGGAACACAGACAGGAGGGAAAAGTGAGGAAGAGAGAATTTTGTTTGTTGAGCAGGACTACTCAGGGTAATGATACAAATGGCTGTAGATTTGGCCAAAGTGTTTCACCCAATACTTTGGCTATGGTCAGTATTTGAGGTTTGTAAGCTATTATCAAAACATGCTAATGATGCACTAACTCAGAGTGTTACTGAATAGTCTCTCAGTCTCCATCAATTTCAAGGTCATTGTTTTTCTGAACCAGAGATGATTTCAGGCTTTTGTAACTCCCATTAGATTGCTTTTGTGCTGGTAAGCTTGGTGAGTTTTGAATCCCTGTTAGGTTTCTGACATTTGCAGTGTCCTGTAGCAGGGAATTCCGTATTTGGTATTGTTCAAGGTGGGAAGCCTCGTTTGTTTGGTTGTGAGTTTGTCTTTTGCTAATTTAATCTGATTAGTTAGAGGTACTAAGAGGTGGTAGTGAGTCTAAATGCTTAATCGTATGTTTACAGTTAGGATTGTTTTCTGCTATGTGTATGGCTTCACAATTCCTTACATGTTTTCATATTTGTTCAGTCTTGGAAGGTCCTTTTGCAACATTTAGTCTTTTAATACACAAGATAGCTTTGTATCATTGTCAGATGTCACCATTATTGACTTCATCTCCAAATGATTTAGGAGTAGGCTGAACAGTGTGCACTCAAGGTTGACAGCACACTGTATCCTGAAGAGAGCCAGGCAGTGGAAAAAATTGGACACCAAATAGCCATTGCAATCAAGGAGGACTTGGTGGATGCAAAGCAGAATATTTAAAGTAGGCCTGGGTACCTGTGGCATGAGACCTTGTAGGTCCCAGCAGCTCTAATGTTTGAATAGAGATGGCCATGGGATTGGTTTAGCAGTGACCTTGTGGCCTTGCAACTCTGTTCTAAACCAGCAGCAAATGCCAAGCATGTCCTTTGTCTTAAGTGCCTTAAGACAATAATTTGCAAGCTAGAGGCTGCAACCTTAATGAGGTTGTAGATATTTTGAGGTGTTGGTGATAATGTTGAAAGATTCTGTTTTGTTTCACTGTCTGCCTTCAAGGTAAGAATTAGCTCTCCTTTTGTTTGGAGCATTACTGTTACTTCTAGATATCTGACAGATCCATCAGGGCAGTACCTCTCCTCTCATATCCAGAGATAAGTGAGATAGCTGCCTGTGCTGGTAATGGAGGTGGTCACCACCTGAATTCCCTGTATTATTGCTCCCTTGGTCAGAGCTGCTGTTCTTGACAGCTTTCCCTCATATATCCCCACCCATCCAGGACACCTCTTTACAATGTCTGCAGCAAAGTAGGGAACTGAGAGTTGAGCATGTGTGAAAGCTTAGGGCAAATCTCTCTGAACAGTCTGTGTTCATTTGTGATGTGTGGACTTTGTAAGTGAAGACAAGGGCAATGAGATTTATCGCTAGAAGTAATAGAAACTTCAGAATCACAACCCAAAATTGTTTCTAATATGATTCCAGTTTAGACAGAAGCAGAATGCAGCCTGTGTCAAAATGTCATTTTGTGAAAAAGAAAAAAAATCATGAATAAAAATGTTGCTTGTGGATCAACAGTGAACATGCACAACTAGACATTAGAAGCAGATTATTTGGCCCTCAAGCAGTTTATGGTTTTTGTACTTATTGATAGCTTCCTCTTTAAATGCTGGTGACAGGTGATAGATGTTCATACACAGCAGCTCTTTTCCCTAAATTCCTTTTCACAGATTGAGTTTCAAAATGTGTTCTCCTCTAACGTAAAATACAGGACACTATTGTGTAACTGGTCAGAGTAGGAGAAAGTCATGCCCTTTTCCCAGGGAGCTGCTGAAGGGGAATAGCTAAGCAGTCCTGGTGTTTAGTGCTGTCAGTCTTTCATTTACAGTACTGCGTTATCTTCTGGGAGGTCTCAAAAGATTGGATAACCTATGGAATAGGACCTGAATATAGCATCAGAAATGTTTTGAGGACAAATATTTAGATTCTGCTTTCCTTGTAATTAAAACACAGTGTGCCTACAGATACCAAAACAAAGATGGCTTTCTTTGTGCCTGTATCTATCTTCCTTCCTAAAAAATATTAGTGCTCTTTATTGATTGTTAGTCTTCATTTTTATCTGTTTTATTTTACATTATGAACTTGCCTGAAATACACAGATATAAATATGTCTCTCCCCTGGGGTATTGACAAAGTATGCAACAGAAATATGAATCCCTGCTCCTAATTTTGGTAGTACTGGCTTGTTTCTAATTTAAGAGATCAGCAGTAGAGTCTTCAGGGGACCATGGCACAAATATTCTGCAAAGTCAGTATGCCTTACATAAATTTGCCAAATGCAAAGAAACAGAAATACACCTTTTGCCTTTGTTGTGGTCACATTTGTATTTATCTGCTTACGCTGCAGCTATTTGAGCTTTTATATTGTAATTATCCATGTATAATAATGAATGTTAATCATCTGTGTCATGGATTAAAGCCTTGTAGCAACTCTTATCAGCCTTTTTACCCTGCCGCTGCAGTCTGAGGTTGTAGCTGATGGGAAAATTTGGTTTGTATCACCTACCACTGAAACCTGCCTATGACTTTGTGTCTTACTGCATCGTGTGTGACCGGTTTAGGCTGTGCCTTTAAGAGAAGGACACTTGCTGAACACTCTGGCTGAATGTTTTGGTATATAAATGAAAACAAAAGATATGCTAATCCAATTTCATTGGTGGAACCTGGCTGTAGGTTCTAGCTTGGTCCTTCAGTCGGGGGGCAGTCAGTCTTCTTCTTCCCCCTGTACTGTGAGCTGGCCTGCTCTTCTCTCTGAAGCAACAGCTTGCTACGCAGGAACGATTCTTGCTAACCAGATAAGAGAAAACTAACTTTTGCATTCGCTTTGAGCTTTAACAAAGTTTTCCCCTTTTAATTACCTTCCTTTCTCTTTCTCTCTAACCCTTTTGGGAAAAAGGGGAGGTAGGGAGGGAGAAGGGAGGGACAGGCCGAACCCCCTGGCTGCAGGGGGGTTGGGGAAAGGTTTCCTGTATTACATACATTGCTGTATATTTCTGTATATTTTGTAAATATTGTATATTTTTGTACATATTCATTGCATTCCATTTTCTGCTTGTAAAATATAGCTTTCATCTGCTCCTCCGGCTGAGTTAGCTGTGGATTCTTTTTGTGTGTGGGGGGAAACCTTCCTACTCCACCACAGTGTGTATGCACTTGTTGAACTGTGCTGAAGAACATGGTGAAGTTACTCATTAGTAAGGATCTCTCAAGGCATTACAATCGAGTTCAGCTGTTCTTATATGGTAATCACAGATCTTATATGGTAAGCACATTATATGTGCCATCTAAAGTGCTTTTGCAGTAGGGATTCCAGTTAACAGAAGAAAGGAATATGTGAAATCACCTGTAGAGCAGAATGAGAAATCAAACATATGCCCAGTTGTTGATGCTTGTAAACAACACGTGTATGATTGCTTGAAGGAATGGCAGGCAATTAGTGTCCAGCAAAAAGAAGTTCGTTTGGGAAGGACAGCTTTGTTCTTAAGCTAGAGAACACCAAAAATAACCCTCAAAATCTGATAAACGATTGAGGAATGTTAAATTTCTTGGACGGAAAAGAGTTGGTGTCTGTGTAGTAATAGGCTGCTCCTCTATTGGAGATGCTTCCTCACTGGGGCCTCACATTTCTCTCATCTTCTTGGGAAACATACAGTAACTGGCAAAACTCCTTTCAGAAAAGTGTTTTGTGTAGTTACTCCTCATGTTTAGCTATAGCTGGAAGGCAGGGATTGCTGTCATTAGATGGATAAAAGCTTTTGGGCCCAGAACTGTAATCTACGTGTCTTATGGTTGTGCAGTTTGAGCTATGGTACTAAGAGAAAGTACCTATGGCAGGGGGATTCCCAGTTCTTTCTGATTGCTCTCTTTTCTTCTACATCTGGGTCTTTTTTAATTGAGTTACAATCTATCCTTCTCATGTTGGTGGTATTTTTTGGAAACAAATACAACTGAACTCCAGCAAGCTATCAGGAAGTAGCAAGCACTAAAATCTGAAGGAGTGTCAGTGCTGATTTTAGCTTCTATCCACAAGTCTTTGGAAGAGATTTGGATGCTGGGAGAGAAGATAAGAGCTTATAAATAAGAGCTTAAAAAAAGAAAATGTCCAAATTGGGAGCTACAAGTAGGTGGTTTCCCTCCTTGAAAGGACATCCTGTCTCTAAACTACTAGAGAATCAGATGTCCTCAAATTAGTATCTTATGGTTGTGCAGTTTGAGCTATGGTACTAAGAGAAGGTACCTATGGCAGGGGGGATATTTGCAACAAGTGACATTTAATTTGAAACACCTTTTTCCCTTTTTTTTTTGTTGGTTGGTTGGTTGTTTTTCAGCTGACATCCCATTATAAATTTGCCTTTCCCACCTTCTGACTCGGGATAATGACAAGTGTTTCAGTGTTTTCCTGCCTTGCTCCCTTTAACTAGGAACATCATCTAGAACTTTCTATCAGGGTAAGTGGAGAAAAGAGGCTGCTGCTGAGGCAACACAGTGTCAGTGTGAAGGACACTGGAATGTAAATTTAATTATTTCTTTGCTTTCTCCTGGTGTAAGTGAGGTGAGGAGGAGGATTAGTTCAAACAGAACCTGTTCATACATCCTTTGCACTGATGATTGATGGAGTAGCAAAGATATGCTGATAGCCATTTGAAAAACCTTGTCGCTTTGTCATCTTTTGTGCATTAATAGAAATGTGACTATTTGAAAGTACCTCTTGAGAAATGTTTTCATGAGAGACTCACGAAATCAAGTCAGAGAATACTATTCACTGTATTTCAGACAACACAAATAATGTGTTGCAAGATACCACAGCAGGATTCATATGGTATTAGTTAGGATTTAGAAATGCTGAGGAGCTGAGCCCTGGAATGAGTATGTTTCATTCGTTTGTGGGATCTGGATTTACATTCTTGTCTCAGTCAGGACACGACTGCCAAGATTTGGATGCAGTGATTTCTATCTCAATATACAGTGGTATCTTCCCCTCCTGCAGTTCTCTGTTGGAAAGGACTAATGGGAGCAGAAAGCTTGAAGTTGTATCAATTGCTTTCCAATTCATTGCGGTATGTAACTACCTCTTGGGAATCCACAGGAGTAGGAGATAACATGCAACAGCTTTCTGGCTTATTCTCTCTTTTATTTTTTTCCTACTTCCTTCCTTGGCAGCTATTTAGCATCTGTGGTGTTGTCTAGCTCTGTAGCCAGGCCCTTGGTTAGGGATCCAAGTATGAAAGTAGTATTAATAGTGCCCAGATGAGCAGTAATTTGTATGTACATTTCACAAAAGAATTGCCGTGGGATTTCACCTGACACTAGTTCAACACACGCTGTTGTGAGAACAGACAATACTGCACTGCAGGAGCAGGATTGTTTCAGAGCAGGAGTGGATCTGGCAGCACTGCTGATATTTCACCTTTGTGCACCTAGCCCAGTTGTACTAGCAATGCCTGCCTTTTACATTAGTGTCAGCCTGACTGGGTGGGGGGTATAATGTACCAGAAAACAACAGTTTCAAGTAATTCTACAGTACAAGCTCAAGAGGAGATTTTTAGAAAGTTGGTTACATGTTCCACTAATGCAGGAGTCCCTAAACCTTTCTACACAACAATTTAGTGTACAGCAGAACATAAGGACATTGTCAGTTCTTCACATCAGTTGTTGGGAGTTTCTGTGTTGTCTCAAAGATAGGAAAGAGTGCATCAGCCTCTTAGGACAGCTGTGCATAATGTGGTATTTAAGTGTCTTTTGATAGAGATATGATGCAGTTTTCCTCCAAGTTACCATTACTGTGCAGGACTTTTAAATACTGAATTCAAAAGACCTGCCCATACTAAGTTGTTTTTAAAAGCACAGTTGGAGTATTCAACTTTGTGATGGTTTCCTGTCATTTCAGTACTCCCCAGATACAGCAGTTTGAAGTCCAGTTACTCACTGCTTATAATCTAACAAACTGTTAAAAAGTACTTTTTATTCCCTTCTTGCTTCCTCCTATCCTGTCTCTCTTTCTGTCAGTGCAGTGGAGGACTGTGACTGCATTGTCATCAAAAACTGTAAAAAATTTCATTTTAAAAAAGCAGGGCTCCTGCTTTATTTATCTGAAACTGAGTTTTTTGGCCTTCCCTTCTCTCTTACATGCTAAAGCCAGAAGAAATGCCTTTAGTGTTGATGCTTCCATCTGGCAATCTTTGCCTCCTGCTCTGAAAGGAGATGTCTGCTTTTCATTTCATGGTTTTAGTGTTGCAAACAGGCATGCTATCAACTGAGCTTTTTATCTAGACTTTATTTCTAGCTTCATATAACTGAGGAAGAGAAGTTCCCAAAGAGTTTGCCTGTTTGGTATGACAGAAGTTGAGTTGAAAATGAAAGTGCAAACATTACTGTCAGTCATGACTACAGAAAAGGCAGTAGTTAGAACTACCAAATCATGTTGGATGGCAAAAGTAATTTTCTTATTGTAGGCAAGTTGGTGTAACTGCAGACCTTTCATTAGATTTGTGTTGCTCTGACCAGGGAAGATGAGATTTTTTTCCAATTATTTTTCTATTAATTTCCTGCTAACTATCTGATTTATTAAACAAAAGATTTTCTGGCAGCCACTTCATATTCATTCAGGGGAATCAATTTTCAGCATATTGTAGCGCAAGATTTTGTAAGGGCCAGTCTTATATACCTAGATTTGTGTTTTTAACCAAAAATACAAGTGGAATGATAAAACATAGGCATAACTGTTCCCCTTTTACATGAGGTGCTGTGTCATTGTTAAAACAGTGACTGTATAAAGTGCTCCATCTTGTTAGCATGTCTCAGTGGATTTTCCTGGGGTGGGCTTGGTTAGAAGGCGCAGAAATGGGAAAAAGCAAGTGATGCCAAGTGCCACAAAACCAAAAATGCACAGACATCATAACCCCCTGGAAACTGAACAGGCACCAGCAGGGCAGCCTGCTTTCAAATTCAGTCTGACAGAGTGAACTGAGCAAATTATCTGCTGAAACTATTTTCTTGGACTTCAGTAGAAGTGGCCAGTGATTTCCAGGGTATGATTTACTGAGAACAGAAAAGTAAACTGATCTGCAGGGCATCTGCTTCAGTACCAGGACCAGAACACTAGTCTGAGGCTGAGTTTTCTGTAGATTGGAATGGCAGGAGCAGGTCTGAATTCCAGAAGCTCACAGAAGGATAGTGCAGGCAAATTTTTCTGCTCCCTAGCTTGTGGTCTGGCTGTCCCAATGTCCTCTGTGCAAAATGTACATGCTGCAGTTTGTGCTGTCCTATTACCCTTGCATTTTGGAAGTAAATGTAATCATCTGAACTCTCAAATTTTTCCAGTTCTGAGCTACCAACATGTTGCTGATTTGAATGGTTCTTGGTAGGGGGTTAATTGGATTTGTGAATGAGTAATTTCTAAATCTAAATGAGAAAATAGGCTCTACAAGAAATGCATAAATGAACTTGGCTTGTTTAAAGACAAAGAAGAATCATAACAGAAACATAAATAAGGTTGTTTAAAAAATAGTTTTTGGTGTTCATTGGCTAGAGAAAGAAGTTAAAGTAACTGGAAGAATAGGCAGTTTTTAATGGTAAATAAGTTTAATCGGTGGTATATAATGTGGGCTCAGTCATCAGCTATTACTTAGGTTAATTGTATAAGGATAGTGTAAGATGTCTCAACTCTTGGTGCAGAAGAGGCAAGACATGATGACCTTTCAATTACTGTTTTTCTTGTTTCCTGGTGTGTGTGACCTTTCTTTGGAAAGTCATTAATGGTTTTAATATTCTGACACATAGCGAGGAAAAAAGTGGAAGCTGAACTGGTAAGTCCTATGGAGAGATAGAGTATTTGAGGACAGCAGCAAAGAGAACTCTGTTGTTGAAGGAGTTTTTCTACTCTAGGAAGTTGGGGAGCATTTACTCAAATATAAACCTCAGTGAACTGAAAATTCTGATGCACTCTTGCCTTTTAATTTTTTTAACTCTTCTTTCTATTAATTTTTATTTAAACATATATAAACATGTAAAAAATCACTTCCTGTGAGTATCTTATTCCAGTCAAGCTCACTTAATCTTCATCCCTTTATCCATGATGATTTTGCTGCATAGAAGGAAACTCCATCTCTTTGCTCAGCTCCAGCAAAGCCCTTTTATGTTTTGGTAATGAAGCTGTAATGCTTCTGCCCATACTTGATCTGGGAAGTCAGCAGCAGTTAAGTATGGACTATTTCTGCTCTGTTACAGTCTTTCCTCAAAATTAAAGCCTCCTTTAAGGGAGGACTCTACTGAGGGTCTGACCTGCCCTTGTTTTCTCATAGGAAAGAGCTATCTGATACACAGCCTGGCAACCAAATTCCCACGAGGTCTGTTTGTCTCATGAAGCGCGGCTATAAAAATCTGTACTCCAATCAGGAGAAAGAAGAGCTGAGCTTGTTTGATGTGGCAAGGCTCTTAAAATAAAAGGGATTTTCCACTTTGTAGTAGTTGGTTTGGGTTTTAAGTGGGAGCTTGTAAAGAGGTAGGTGAGGAAGGACTCGGAACTGCCCTCTGTGATGGAGAAACCGTATCAGGGAAGGGAGTGATGTGTTAAAAGCTCAGGGCTCCTTCAGGGCAAAAACTGACCTTCACCAGTGGGAAGACTAAATGTTCCCTGTGCCTTTGTGGCAAGCAGTGATTCACTCACTTTCTGTCCCTCCTCTATGATCTGACTTTTGAGTGCACAAAACACCTAGAAGGAAGATTCAAATTATGCATGCAAAACATGAGTATGCCAAGAGCTATCTGCGTACAGAAAATGTATGCTCAGAAGAGCTTGGCTGAACTTGTGCAAACAGATATGGGGGTTTGTCTGATCTGTGAGGATCAAGCAAGTGAGCTGCAAGCAGGTAGTTGTAAATGAAAGAGAGTAGGAGTTAGACATCATACAGCCTCACACCTGATGTCTTTTGCTGGAGCTAAAAAAGAACTTTTCTACTTTGCCATAAAAGGCAATGTTGTTTTTCTATACTCTGTCAATATATTGCTCTGTTTGATATGTTTTCTTTTCTCATCAGTGCTAAAGATCAAGCCACATTTATGAAGCGCTTTGCTTCTTGAGAGCTGTGCATGTGTTTTGGGAGCTGGTCTGTAAAAAATGTCATCATTTGGAGAGAGAGAAAGGAAGAAAGGAGACAGCTACATCCAGTAGCTCTGAAACTGGAGGCCTATAGCAAACAAAATTTACTCTTACAAGAGCACTGTGCAAAGCTAAAGATTCATGTAGTTTTTTTCTAAGTAAACAGGACCCTTCTCCCACCCAGCCCCCCCAAATAAATGAATACCAGTGTAATTTTGTGACCATTTCTATGCAGAAAAATCTATTTTAACTTCTAATGAGCCTGTTTCCCATGGATTTGACAGAGCTCAGATCCGCTGCCACTAAGGCCATTTCACGTGACAAGGCTTCCCTTGAGGCCTGATCCTTCACTCTTCTTACAATTAGTTATATCCCCTTCAAAGCGTGCATCTGTGCTGTGTATTTATTGTCCTTGAGAGCAGAAGTTAAGCATTAATCTAGAAAACAAAAAACCAAAGATTATCTGTGCTTGTTGAAGCTCTGACTTAACAAGGGCAGCTTTCCAGAGTACAAGGCCTTTTACACCTTGTACTGATCCTCACAGTTGACCTGTGCAGTCTCTCCTGTTACTCTGACATTCCCAGTTCTTTCTGATTGCTCTCTTTTCTTCTACATCTAGATCTTTTTGAATTGAGTTACAGTCTATCCTTCTCATGTTGGTGGTATTTTTTGGAAACAAATACAACTGAACTCCAGCAAGCTATCAGGAAGTAACAAGCACTAAAATCTGAAGGAGTGTCAGTGTTGATTTTAGCTTCTATCCACAAGTCTTTGGAAGAGATTTGGATGCTGGGCTTTAATAAGAGCTTAAAAAAGAAAATGTCCAAATTGGGAGCTACAAGTAGGTGGTTTCCCTCCTTGAAAGGACATCCTGTCTCTAAACTACTAGAGAATCAGATGTCCTCAAATTAGTATCTTAATGATTCAGCCAATATGCATAGTCTCACCAGCTGGAGGTAGGGCTGCTCCAATAGAGCAGAGATTTCCTCTAACAAGGTTTTTTTTTGAGCTGCATGCCATGGCAAACAAGCCACCAAACAGGAAGGATGAGAAGGAATTTGTGCTCCAAACAGCAGTATGTTTGCCTTCTGGCACCCCTACAGCTCTTCCTACAGAAATGTTGTGGCAAAGCCACAAACCTAGGTAGCAACTGGGTGTTTACAATTAGCTGGTGGCACGATTTATAACAATCATTCTCGTTCACACTTATTTATAAATGACTGCTTTTATCAAATGTAACTTGATATTAGGATATGTTCTCCTCGTTGACCTTTTCAGCTGTCTCATCATTACATTGCAAAATCTGGCAGTGAGATGAACAATATTGCTGAAATAACAGCCAGCACAGGGGAGAGGACATCATGCTAGTGACGAGCTGGACAGGGAAAGAAACAAGCTGTGTCAGCCTAGTGAAAGGGCCACAAACTCTGCAGTAGACAAATAATGTTAATACTGCAAGCAGTAAAGAATTTGCAACACAACCTTAATGTTAGCCAGTTTGCAACTAAAAGCTAGTTTGAGGGAAGCTTCTGATTACCAGCAATGACAATGTACCGGCGGAAACATCTGAGACATTGTTGTCCAAGACTACTTCTGCCTGGGATTTATACCAATGTTTCTCTCACCCTCAACTTCCTATCAGAAAGTTTTCAGGCTTCTTCTTATTATTATTGATTTTTCCCTGCAACCAGTACCAGCCATGAGTAATTTAGCTCTGTTTTGTAATCTCTGCTGCTGGTGAAATGAAATGGAGATTGCTTGGAGAGGACAACCACTTTTTTTCAACCTTATCTAGTTCATTGTAGAAGGTGTGGCTGCCTTTTTATTTTCTTTCATTCTACAGGCACATGCACATTTCCCCTTTGTTTATAAGGTTTCCTTTCTTTTGACATATCTTTCATTCTATTTGTTAACAATGAGACCATTGGCAGGTTAAAAACAGATGGCCATCAGAGGATCAGATCATTGTAGAAAGAAATGTAACATAATGACAGAAAAGTGTTTTCAAAAAACCCCAAAAAACAACCAAACAAAAAAAACCCCACAACACTTCATGATGTAAGTTGTAGCTCTTTGTTTTGAACAAAAAGATAAAAGAAAGCTAATTCAGAGCCCAATTAATTGGGGGGGGGGGGGGAAGAAAGTAAACATAGCAGAAATTCAGGCTGGAAAAACATGACTGCATTTAGGGAAAAGTTTATGTACTCTTTTCAGATCTTGGTAGTGTTACATACTCTGGATTAAACAGTACTTCCCATTGCGTGAAATCAGATTTTTAGCTCATTCAGGAAAGCAGTGATGCGTTTGATGACTGAAAAGAAGTGATAGAAATGAAAACAAATCCAAATCAATCAATTTTAAAAAGTCACACCTAGAAAGCACAAGCTTAGTTTAGTTCCATATGTCCCTGTAGAAAACTACCATATTGTTACCAGGATGATAAATTGCCTTAATGTCTCTTACAGAGCTGGGGGGGAAATCCTCAGTGTTTCTATCATAAATAAAATTACAGAGATTCCATTGGCACCCTATTTACTTGTGTTCTAATTATTACCCAGCAAATGCAACTACATGTGATACATCTTTTGAGCCCAAATATTTATGAACCATAAATTCTCTGCAGAATTCATTTAGGCTCTCTAGTGGCTGTTGTTGCTGTCTGTACACAAATTGTGCAAAAAAATGTTTTGATCTTTAAGTCCAAGACAACTGGTAAGGCTGCAGGGTTACACTAGGCTTTGGTTACTCCCCCATGCCTTTTTGCGGGTAGCATACATGCTGTTTGTTCTAGCACTGCTTCTCTCATCCAACTTCTCTGTGTGTCCGCATTTGCATCAACTGAACTCATCCAGCTTCTTAGAGCTCAGTCATAAATAGCTCCACAGTGAAGCCACACCTTAAAATGAAACAGATTAGATGGATAGATAAATGAAGCAAATGGTTAATGGATATTACATAGTACTTAAAATCAAATTGTTTTGAATTATGGAGAATGGTAGCTTTATGCAAGAAGCATTACTTTAGTGTTTCTGTATTTCACTGGTGAGTGAGTGTAGGTTCTTTGAATGGTGGACTTGGTCTGAAAAGGTCATATGAAATTGTCTCTATTGTTGGTTAGTTACTTGTACCCTCTTACTGGAGAAAGAAGAGGAGACTGAGGGGTGACCTTATTGCTCTCTACAACTCCCTGAAGGGAGGTTGTAGCCAGGCAGAGGTTGGCCTCTTCTCCCAGGCAGCCAGTACCAGAACAAGAGGACACAGTCTCAGGCTGCGCCAGGGCAGGTTTAGGCTGGATGTTAGGAAGAAGTTCTATACAGAGAGAGTGGTTACCCATTGGAATCGGCTACCCGTGGAGGTGGTGGAGTCACCTTCATTGGAGGTGTTCAGGAGGAGACTTGATGGGGTGCTTGGCTGCATGGTTTAGATGTTGGGTGGGTTGGATTGGTTGATGGGTTGGACGCGATGATCTTGAAGGTCTCTTCCAACCTGGTGTATTGTATTGTACTGTATTGTATTGTATTGTATTGTGTCAGGCTGCTCAGAGTCCCGTCCCGTTAAAAAATAAAAGGGGGCCAGATGTGTCAGTAATTTAAGCTAGAAATGTGGTGATAATCACCTTGTTTATCCTTGACTTTGAACCTGGTCTGTGTTCAGGACTGTATCTCTTGTGCTGCTCATGGGATTAAATTATAGTACTCTCAAAATTATATTCTTTTCAGTGTTTTGTGAGCCCTTATGGACCTCCCTTTTCCTCTTTTGTGATAATTCACAAAATTTGGCTGAGTGACAGGTTGGTAAGATGTATGTGCTTCCATTTAACAGTCATTTAGAGCCAGGGTTGATGGGATGTCCTCCCTTTTCCTACTGTTATATGAGAATAAAGGCACTTCAGAATTGCACTTAAAAAGTCATTTAAATTTAGCATGTCTGTGTTTGCTCTCTCTGAGTTGCAGCCCACATGTACAAACGATGTCTTTGTTTGCAGGTACCAATTAAGCCTGGTAGATGATGAGTGACTGATAGGGTTTTTTAACCTGCACCAGTGCTACAAATACAGAGCTGCTTTGTTTAGAACAGTGAAATGGTTGTACACATAGGAGCAGCAAATACTGTTTTTACCCGTGGCAGCAAGTCTGACTTTCTGGTGTTAATGCATTATTTTCAATTCTGTGTTAGATTGAGCATTAAATGTAATGGTTTATGAGTATTCTTTTTCCTAGATGTATGTTATGTCTGAGACTGCAATCAGAGTTTAAAGTCAGGGCTACACTCCTTCTGCTGGCCTTTTTTTTACCTGCTGTGTGGCAGAGGAATATCAGTTCTGTTTCATCAGACTATCCTGATTAAAGAGATTATGATGATTGTGTGGTTTTTTGCCCATTTGACCTATCAGTGGTGAGGACTGGAATCCAAACTGTCGGGATATAGTGGCTGAACAACTGCAACCCAGACCAGCACACATCAGAGTCTCACAAATAGTAGGTGTGTGAAAAATCAGAACAAAGAAATCTTCTTAGAGATCAAGAAATTATGCAAGTTGTGATCTGTGCTAGGCTTTTATCAACAGAGGGTTTAAAAACAAACAAACAAACAAACAAACATGCATGCTTTCCAGTAAACCAACCAGAAGTGAAATACCATGGGGCTCTAGCGACTCCTTCTGCTTTGCAAATCCAAAATTGAAGCGTATTCATTCCATTTGGAGTTCTTAGAAGTGTAGCAAAGCTATGATGTTAGTATTGTATCTGGGACTGTCAAACTCAAATACAGTAAGTAAAAAACATCATATGAATAATTCAGTAGGCTGCCGGAGTTCATAGAATTAAAACACATTTTATATCAACTCTTAAACTATCTCATCAGTATGCACACCAGAGACTAAAAAATACAGTGTATCGTATATAATAATCTTTGCACTTGTATAACAAATTGAAATCTTCAAGCAGATACTCTACAAATGTTTTTCTTTCAGGAAAATAATCCAATGACTTTATTGTCAGTGCTGAGTTTTTTTACTTGGTCTTTCTGTTTCAGCAGGGAGTGTCTAGGTTAGTTATTTAAGCAAAATAATTGCATTATGGTTTGTTATTAAATGATTGCAAACCAATAAACATAAAATCTAATTGTTACCTTACATTTTTGTATGAGGGACTCACAAAGAGGATTTTGTACTCAGAATTTGCAGACTTTTTCTTTTTCCCAAATGTTCTTAAACACATAGTATCTTCCACCATGAAATAAGGTTAAGAATGCTCTTAAGTATGAGACAGAAGTACTTCAGTCTTTTGTAGTCTGTTCCTAACATTGGCCTTAAATACTGTTTTAAACTCTTACATTAAGATTCATATAGTATGTACTAAGCAAACCCCAAGTTTATAGCTGTCCAGCAATGGGTTAACACAGTGCAGCAGAGCTACCAGTTTTCCCAAGGTAATACTTCTTTTCCCCCAAAATCCCCCATGAATTTTTCCCTTCTTGTAGGATTGCATGATAATGTACAGATGCTGCAGATGTTTTTTATAGCTTGGTCTTGTCAGTGCTGGCTAATATATTTAAAGGGAATAGCTTACTGCAAGCAGTGCTCAGGATGTCTGCACAGGTGACTGGGTCCTGCCTTTATAATGGGAGCTGTGCTAGAGGGACATAGAAGCTTAGGGCACTGACTTTTGAAGGGATAAAATGGAGTGTGCTGTTATAATTTTGAATGTTTAGTTAAGAGACTTTAAAAGCCTTTTTCAAAGTCTGCAGTCTGGTAGAAAGATTGTACTAGTTTGGGACATTAGTTAACAGCTGGAGCAACTGTTCCCTTGGAGCTGAATTTCTTCTTCAACTGATAGCTCATTTTGTGACTATCCTCACTGATTTTGGTGAGCCTATGTGCAGTAAGAGAAAAAAATGGTACTATTGCATCCTTTCTTCTCTGCATGATGACTGTTCTGCATCCTCTGGAGACATCCATGATTTTTCCTCCTCTAACACATAAGCCAGAACACCTGGAATGACATCCTGGGGAATAAGGGCTATGCCCTTAAGGAGCTGGGGCAAGTACTTTCCCTTGCCTGGGGTGGGAAGGACAGTCGATTAGAAGGTAAATAATGAGTCTCTGCTTCACTGTTTGCTCCCAGGTTGGAACAGTATTGCATTGTCCTTTCCCTGGGGTTCTGCAGAAAATGAATAGCTGAGCGCAAAGCTCTTAAACCTTCTGTGTTTTGGAAAGATGCCAAAAGACTGCAAAGAACCTGAGTTAAAATTTCATACATACACCAAAGGAAAGTTAAATGAAAAATGAAGGGTTTTTTTTTTTACTATAATCATAGTAAAATTAAATTAAATTGTAAAAATAAAAGAAACAAAAACAAAAAAAAAAAAAAAAAAAAAAAAAAAAAAAAAAAGAGAGATGAGTTTAAACATCCTCAATATCCCCAGAAACTAGTGCTTGCTATAGAATAGACCAGCAGGCATTATTTTTCTTTTTCCCCCAAGTAAGTGTTTTGAGCCAAATCCTATTTTTGGAAAAGGAGCACTGAAGATGAAAGCACTGGAATCAAATACTGTTGTACTCTGCCATTGAAGCTATTTAAGTCAAGTGCATGAAATGAACTCTGTCTTCTGTGCATGTAGACAGCAGATTGGGTGTTAATTGGAAGGTACTGGAGAGGTGGGAAAGCCTGGTTGGTATTTTGCTTGCCAGTATCATCTTCTGTTTACTTTCTGGTAATTTTACAGGCTATTGAATCACTGGACAGATAAGATACTTTAACAGTGTGCCATAATTCTGTGCATAAAGGCTTTTCCTCCAGGGTGCTTGAGGTTGGAGAAAAGGAGAAATGCTTCACCAGTGCTTTCTTTTTGTTTGTTTGTTTTGTTGTGGTGTGGGGGTTGTTTGGTTTTTTGGTTTTGTTTTGTTGGGGTTTTTTTAATTGCTTAAGTTTGTTTAAGGTTTATCCTTTCCAGGTATGTCAGATCTTCAATAGATACAAAATTACAAAGTTCCATTGAAGCCAGGGTGTTCTACAGGTTTACATCGGTTAAGGATTTCTTTCAAGAGATGTCCAATGACTAAAGACAGAAGGGAACTAGCCAGCTGGATGACTTCTGAGTTGGAAACCTTAACATCAAACCTCTTTTTGAAAGGCTGTGAAGGTTGAAAATGTTGTATAGGTGATGGAATATGGCCTCCCATCACAGACAAGATGCTACAGTAGCATCAGCAGAGCTGATAAGTAGAGTCCAGTGAAAGAGAAATCAAATGGACTGAAGAGCATAACCATTCATAGTGTTTTACTCATTTCTCAAGGTGTTAGAAATGAGGCCATTATCAGGGGTATAACAGTAACAAATTTTGCTTGGATCTTCAGCTGGTGAGACCTGGAATTTTTACATGTAAGGTGCCATGCACATAGAAAGGAAAAATACCCCTGAGTACAAATTCTGGGCTGTCAATGCATGGGTTGCTCCTGAATGGGAGTTTTTTGACTCTATGTAGGGTGTGGTCAGCAGTTGCTGTAGTGAGCCTTGCATGAATTAAAAAGTTTTAGAGCAGAAATAACTGGGAAGCTATTCATGATCCTGGCAAGGATCCAGAAGATGAAATTATTAACATGATAAATAATATTTTCAAGAAGTGGCAACAATGTGTTCACAAATATGGCTTGCATACAACTTGCACTGTCTTTATTGTAAACAAAACTTCTAGTGCAATTGTACAGAACTTTGACAGTTGTTGAAGTTGCCTTCCTTTCCTGTGGCAAAGCCCATATGTTCACAATTTCACATCTGAATGCCAAAATATGAGAGTCTGGACTATGAAAAATGAGCATCTGAAAACCCATCAAACAGAAGAATCCCACCACAGTTACTCTGTTTCCAATTTTGTTGAACTGTGGATTCTGTTTTCTTGACTATATGGTCTCTGTTGAACAGTGTTTTGCACTTCAAAGCAGAGATCGACCATCTCTAAGTAGATCTTTTTGGTGACTGCACCTTCCAGTGCAAGGGTTACAGGATTTATCAACTCTGCAATCAAAGTGTTGTTTTCCAGTGATAATAAATTCCACAGTAAAATGCACAGAATGATGGTACAGAAAGCACTGGAATATGTAGAGTGGACTCACAATTGCATCAGAATGCTGTGATGAGGCAAAATCTTCCTGAGATAAGGAAGGAATCACAATGAGTCATTTCAGCTTAGCATTCATGGCCAAAATTCCCTTGGGACATTAAAAAATGACTCCAGGACAGGCTGCTGCCTATCACTTCTTAAATCAGAATCACTACTTCCATGGCAACAGCAAGTGTATAATGTACCCAAGGCCTCAGAGCACTTTGGCATATCTGATGGTTATGTAATGTTGTGTCTAGTCACAACTAATTTCACTTAGCAGATAAAAAGGAAGAGATAATTTTTGGTCCCAGTTTTTGATTTTTTCAATAAATGAGTGACCTTTCCAAGCTGTGGTTACACAATGAGTCTGTAACCATCTTGATGCTGGGATGTCTTGCAATCCTTAGAAGTTTATAGTAAGCATTGACTAAATACTTGCATTTGTTCTGGTAACCCTTCGTTCCATTCTTATGCTGGTAGGGTGCCTCATAACACAAGCTGCTTATGGGTGAGGCAGGAGGAATTTCCTTGAGAAGCTAATTAATTCCCTCCCCCTCCTCCCCCCCCCCCATAACTGGCTGATTTTGTCTTTGCAGATTTCTTTATATGGGCTTTACTTCCTAAAAAACCCTGTCTGACATGTTAGACTTCTTATATATTTTTGTGCTTCTGCATTTCATGACTTCTGTCAGGAATCCTCTGAATGACAATGATTTTGCTTTGCCAAAGTCAGATGAGAAATTTAGTCTCATCTTACTGATAGTTTCAGTTACTGTTTACAACAGAAGAACAGATTGATTTTCTTATTTTCTTCTAAGGCACAAAAAAAACCCTGATTTTTTTTTTTGGTTTAATATTAGTAAAGTAATTTTTTTCCCCTAGTTTCTCAGATTAACGTATTCTGTTATATTTAAAGCAGAAGGCTAAGAGGGGAGGAAAAAAAGAAAAACAAACAAACAAACTGTGAAGATTTCTGGAGTTCCATAAATCATGAGACTGAGGCTGGTGTTTTTGAATAAATTCCAAGCAAGCTACAGCTTTCTGGTAATGTGTAATGTGATTACCTGCAAGCTTAGAGCTTAATTTTTTTTTCCTCCTAAGCATTCATCTAGCATGGTGACAGCATGGAATTAGTATCTGTGGAGCAATTATGAATTTTTCCAGTGCTGAAATAATTTTTCCTTCCTACCACAAGTTAGTTCACTGAAATGTAGCTATGATTGCAGCTTGCCTGCCTTTGAGGCAGAGTCAGATAGGAACATATAATAAAGCATGTGATCTTTGTCCTTTCTCTTAGTCTCTCAGTCTGGTCTGTATTGGATAGTTCAGAATCAGCTGAGACTGTATCTTCATGTTCCTCACCTATAAGGGAATGGGCTAGACATAGAGTTGAGAGATTAGAGTTGTGCATTAATGCTTTCAGATGTACCTAAGTTATGAAGCATAAAAGAAAGTTATTTTTCGTGTATTTCTTTTTCCTTTTGCTTTTAATCTCTGGGTGTCTCTTATGATCTCCATCTGGACAAAATAAACCCATTGTTTCAAAGGAGGGGAAGGAAGCAGTTAATGAAGAACAACTTTTATTTTCTAGCATAAACCATAGTAAATTGACAGTACTTGTTGCTCTAATCTCTGTGTGGCAGTATTTCAGTTCGAAATTAAATAGCAACTTGAAATGTCACAGTACAGAGCAAATTACAGGTGTTGCAAATACCATGTTTTACAGTTGTCTACTGCGCCCATCACAGAGTAGATCTGGTACTGATTTGACAGAAGTCACTAGTATGTGTCATGTAGTTTTAAAACTCTACTTTTGTCTATGAGAGGATTGAAGGAGATGCAATTCGTGTTACAGTATCCCTGTAACTATGAAACTTGTAGGTATTTTATTCTACATTTTAGATTGATTTCTTACCTGAATTAGACTTCCAGGAGGTTTCTTCATTGTGCCTGGTATTTTCCAAGTTCTCCATGTTGACTTAAACAGGAGCAGAATTACATCAACATCTGTCTTTTGGGAGCAGAGTCAAACCAATGGTGGGCATGCTGAGGGGCCTGCTCAGACATGTATTGGAAGCGATTTGGCAAAGGCCCAAACTCTTCTGCCTGAGAAAACTATATCACCTACAAGGTGAAGAGGTCTGCACAGAAACTTTATTCTTCTAGAAGCTCATGCACGTGTATTTGCATTGATCATTTAGTCTTGGCAGCGTTCCTCAAATGTGCTCATGTGCATTTGTGAAAGTTTCTAAAATGTTGAATATACCTGTCAGATATCATTAGTGGACTCAGTGTGTGTACTGTGGAGTTTCCACACTATGGAAGTCCATGAAAATGGATTTTCCTATAGCATCTTGAAGTGTGTTCTCAAGATCTCAGTACTGGTAAGGTTCCTGTGTTTTTTCTACACTAGAATTTTCCAGGTAGGATAGCTTGAGGAGCACTCATGGCCATAAGTATGTCACTATGATACCTGTTGACTAGCTGTTTCCTGTGTAAATGACAGCTACTTATGGTTAACTGCCTGTACTCAGTTAATAACCAAGAGGATTTATTACATGCGTCAGATGTAATCATGTGGTATCAAGAACACAGATCACAAAACGATGCCATCAGAATCCTTTTCGAACTGAAGATGGTTTTCCCATTTCCACTCTTCTATCACTCCTCCAGTTGGCACTTCTGCTGGTGGTGTCACCTGCTCCCCATCACAGATTGATGTGGCACACTATCCCTTATGGTCTTGTAAACTGAAATGATCCCTCTGTATTTCTTGTGCATAGCACATTGCCACTAACATCAGAACCATTAATGTCAAGAAGCAGCCACTCTGTCTCTCTTTGCATGCCTATGTGTCCTGCTGAAATAGCCCCTCTTTACCTTGAGGAAGGGCTGTGTGACCAGCTCTGTGTAGTTCGTAAGGCCAACACCTAACATGTTGGTTAAGTAGCACATTTTGTTATATAATTACTTTGCTGGTTTTGTGAACATAGTAATTTATTTATTTTTTTAATTAAAACTTACATTCCATAACTTATCATTTTGACTCATATTGCTCCTTATCCTCTGTGGACATTCTGAGTGCAGATAATTTTAATTGAAAAAAGCTAACAGATACCTAATATGAAAAATATGTAGGAATGATACTGTATTCCTTTTAAAATATAATAATTGCTATGCTAATATTCTGTACTATACTAGTGGTTCATACTAGACTATTCTAAAATATTCTTTACAGAGAGAAAGATTTTTGAAGAGAGAAAAATTAGCTGCTGCTTCTAAAGTCTGATACACAAATTCACTGAGAAGAAAATCCTATTGACTTGAAGGGCTTTGGATTAGACCCACACATATAAATTCAGAAAAGCATGTGAAGTACATGATTAACCTTCAGAATGTGCTCAAATCACTCTTCTCAACAAAGCACGTAAGCACTTGCTTAAATTTGAGTATTTGATTAGCTGTCTGAAGTATTTGGTGAAGAAAAACAAAGCGCTACCCCTTTTAGCTACTGTTACCTACCTAAATGCTGTCTTCTCGGTTACATCCACACAAGAATCTGTTCTGTGCAAAATGCCAAAACATCTGTTTTTACTTTCTCCTCACAAAGCTTCTAATGCAGTGACAATTTAAAAGATCAGGACTTTGCAACCGTTAGACATTTTAATCAGGCTATTAGTTTTTGATTAGATTTCTAACAATTATTTTTTTTATAACAACAACAAAAAAGAAAGCAAGCAAGCTTGAGTCAAAATATTGAAATATAATTTGAAAAGTTAGTTTTATCAGAACTCAACATTTTATTTAAAAGCAAAGCCAAATAACAGCACAAAGTCAAAATAAATTTATTTATTTGAATATTTATACTCATAGAAACATTTTTCAGCTGGAGAAGTGCTTTACTGGAAAGTGTCTACTTGACTAATGCTAATATATCACAAGACTGTTTTGAAAGGAGATGATGCAATTAGTGTTACTCTGATTCACTGTACTAAAACCAGAACAAAGCAGTTACATTTAATTTTGTTTGTGACATTTGGGCATATGCTTTGTAGAGCTTTAAACATTGTTAGTTAAGAAATGTTTACAGTGAGAAGGCAAATATAATTAACTATTTCCCCCTTGCTTTTATAAAGCATCAATATTCATTTAGAGTTCTGGAAACAATCTTGTAAGCGTAAATGCAGAAAAGAATGACAATTTATGGCTGAGGAGACTTCCCAGATTGCAGTAGCACAAGTTGAGCCAAGCTGCCTGTAGTGAGCAGCTCTAGCTTGATCCAGAATATGTCTGAGATGAGCTCAGACCCCAACCTGCAGGTTGATGTGGAATGGTAGTTTCATCTTTGCATTTTCTTAGTGAATAAACAGGAGGAAAAAACTTGTAGGTGGATGTGGACTTGTTAAAGAAGAAAGAGTTGTTTGCCTTCCAGCTCTTTGCCCTCCATGTAAGGCCAGAAGTTATATCCATGCACACTGCCTCTGCGTGATGCCCCCTACGGCGAAGATCTAACTTGCTTAAGTGAAAGCAAGGCATGTGTAGTGTTTTGCTGGAGGAGATGGCAGCCAAGCAGCAGTACATTTGTTCACCGTAGGTATCCTCTCCAGCACTTTATTTGCATTTGCCTGCTCTAGACAAAATTTGCATCTGTTCCACAGGCAGCGTGCTGTGTATAAAGTATTCATCAGACAGATGTTTGTAATAATTAGCAGACTTTGACTGCTATCTGTTAGGCACACAGCAGGCGAGGTATCTAACACTGATGTTCAGTAGCCCACTAAGCTTCCTCTAATGGCCCCTGCTGAGGAAACTTATGCAGTCTGTTATCAGGTAAAACAGGACAGCAGTCCTACAGCCAGTACTGCACTGCCAGCAGTCATCTGGAAGGCCACATCCCTTGATTACACAAGGACATTCTCTGCCTGGTTCTGAGGTGTCCTCTCTCTTGTCCATGTAAATCAGCCTCCCTTCTCACTGCTGATACCCGTGCATGCCAAGGCTGTTACCGAAGTCGCGCCTGAGTTAATTTGGGTGGGAAAGCTACCTCTGAGCACAGATACTGGGAGTGCCTGAGCTATATGGACACAGCATGGGCTCATCCTTCTGGAGAGGAGCCCATCAGGCCATGAGTCTGGCTGTGGGTTCGCTATTGCTGGGCATTGCTGTGAAGCAGGACCAAGTGACATGAAGAACATATTGACCTGATTGCTCGCAGCATTTTAAGTTATTTGTTGTATTTTGCAGCATGTCTTTTTATACTATTGTGCTGTTCAGGGAAGTGAGAGATTAGGCAATCAGGCCTTTATACTCTTAACAGAGGCATTTTAAAAAAATCAGAGTACCAAATTTGTTCTCCTTCTGGCTTGACCTTCTCATTTTCCCCCACTCATCTTGTCCTATTGGCATGGAAACCACGTTTTTACTATTGTTTCCTGCCTCTCTCTTCTCTCCTACCCTTAGTAATCAACTCCTAGCTGTTTAGTCTGGTGCTCTCAGCAAATATTGTAGACTTACTGCAACCCCAGCCACCCAGAAATCTGATTTTTCCTGTGTCTTCTAAAAGACAAAAATGGCTTCCCTCATTGCAAGGCAAATTCAGTGCTATATGACAATATGACTTCCTCCATTTCAGTAAATGGAAGAGCCTCACTTTTGGACCATTTGAAATGGATGTAACACACATATTTGTGTGTTGCACAATGAGTCACTCACATACCAAAAGGGGCTTGTCTGGTACTGAATGGTGAAAGAATTATATTAATCCATTTTGGCTATCCAACTGGAGTTCTCCCAGAAGGGAAATTTTTCAGGAAATTTTCAGGATCAGTAGCTTATACAGTGCAATAGTCCTGGAATTGTATTACAAATCTGTAGATATTCCTACAACTATCTGTATTTGTAGGTTAAAAAAGAGAGCAAATCTGGTCACTGGAACATTGTGAGTACTCTCCTCCTTTTGTTCTTCTATGACTCACATAAAATTTATCAGCTAGTGAATCAGATATTGCTAGGTTGAAAGGCAGTTATGTAAGTCTAGGCTCATAATGCTTCAGATGCTCCCAAATACTGGAGTCTGTCCTTAGCAGATACTATGAGAACAACTGCTACTCTTGTATGTGCCCAGAGGACCATCCAGATTTCTAATACCCAGAGGTTTTAAGGTTGTCTCTGGTGTCACCTGCTAATGCAGAATAATGTTTTCTGTGCTTTTAAATGCATGAAAGTTGCAAAAGAGAGGTTCTTTATCCATAATGCAAATTGGAAAATGGGTATTTTCTGGTGCAGAAACTCTTGTGAACCCTTTTGTCTTTTGGACCTGAAATGAAATAAAAGTCTGAAAACCACTGATATCGGTACATTAATGTCAATTGTTTATCTGTGAGACCAGCCTGGAGTAAAGAGGAGGGGAATTTAAATATGTTTTCTCATTTGGTGGTATGATTGGAGTTTTTCTTAGAAGACTTTTTTTTTTTTTTCCTGTTGCCTTTAATTACATCTCCATGGGTTCACTTCCTTGGCAAGCTTTGAAAGAGAAAGTGAGGAAAGCTTTCATGCCAAGATGGTTTCTCCAAGTTCTTACTAATCCATACTTTATAGCAGCTTTATCAGTAATTGGTTTGGGTATGTTGGCAGTGCTTGATAGCTTTCAGCTGGGTTTGTACAGTCAAACATGTTTTCATAATCTACAGGATGTTGTACTCTTAGATCTTGTTTGTTCTTCTTTTCCAAAATAACTTCCCCCAACCCCAACATTGCAATGTCTGATGTTTGCTGCTTTGTTATAAAAAATCTATGACATAGCTTAGGTATGTTTAGGAGAGTAAACCCCATACATGTACTGTAATTCTTACTAATTACAAAAGGCTCAACTTTGTACTTTTGGGACAAATGTAATTAAGAAAGGGGAAGTTGTCATGAAGATGGTCTGCACTTATGCATATTATCCTTATAAACTGAAATTTGATTAATAGATTTCTGGATCCAAACCCCAGTGTAATGTCAATGAATCATGTCGTCAGACCTGTTTCATCCTTGTTGCTGGTAAGGTGCTTAGCCAGCAGATCTAGAAAGTGCTGTGGCTCACAGCAGTAATTGAATTTTTGGGTAATTTCCCATTACCTATATGTGTCAGCCTCTTTCAGTATTCTGAAAATTCTGCAGCTCAGCAGGAGGAAGTGGCAAAATGTCGTTTGCTTCTGCTAAACTTGATGATATGATGATTTGGAAGTGGACATGTCTCTATTGCTATTAGGCTGTGACTGTGAAAATTATTTTAGATAGAACAAGAATGCAAAGGTGTTATAAACTGATGAGGGTAAATAGAGGATCTGGGAAAGGTAAAACTGAAGGAAGCCACTAATCCTCATGTATGTAAAGATTCTGAATACAGAAGAGAAACTGTCCTGCATATTGATTGTGCTGGAGATAAAATGTCTGAAGCTTACAGCACGGGAGAACTACAGCAAAGCATTGAGCAGGAGAGTTGTGTGCTGAAATAGATTGCACAGGAAAGCAGTGGAGTCTTCAGTCAACAAAGATTTGTAAGAACAGGCTGGACATGAGGTTTTAAATCCTCTTTCTGCTGAAAGAAAGAGATTACAGGTTCTGGTGGCATCATGAGAAGCAGTGCTGGTTTTCTAAGGTTTCTTAAGTCCCTAGTGGAGCTCCTCTCAATAAAACTTTCATTTTAGACCTTCTGTAAGATTCCAATTTTGCAAAAGGATGTGGTGGTTAGAGGTGATGGCTCTCCTCCTGGGGGCCAGGGCAATGTGGCTTTAAGGTCTCTTAGATGGTTTACATCCATCAGTCTCCAGCAATTCCCTATCAGTGGTGCTCCCCAGGTGACACTCCTCTGCAGCTCTGCCACCACTGAGTTGGTAATGCCACCAAGGTGTGTGATAGGTCATTACTATCAGGAACTCTGGTGCAGTGCTAAGCACCATGTTCAGTGTCCCCAGGCCTCCTGGGCTATGCCACAAACATCGTGGGAATGTTGACTACCACACATTAACAAACGCTGGGATGGGCCAGGAGGCAGAGGTCACTGTGAAATAGACTGAGCTTCCTAAAAAAATAGAAGCCACCTTTTCTGGTTTCCCCTGTGGGATAGCAAAGCCCTTACAGCCTTGTAAGGACATTGAGAGAATAGTGGTGGATCAGTGAGAACCTGAGAAGTGCAGCAAAGCCTGTCTCTCAGCTGCTTCCTGCTGTTAGCTCAGGCAATGGGTGCTGTTTCACACTGCAGCTGTGACTCAAGCTGTCAGTTACACAGGAGGCGAGAAACGTGCTCCCCTCAAAAAAAACCCCAAAACAAACCAAACAACAACAACAACAAAACACAAACAAAACAAAAAAACCATTTAGCTGTCTTTCTCATCACAGAACAAAGCCTGTTTCTCTTCCTAGTTTTGTCATTCCTCTAAATTTGACCATTACTATGAATAATGTAAATGAGCAATTGTCACCTGGGGTAAGGCTAACTCAAATGTTAAATAGGACTTTAAATGGCCTGTCTGGCACCACTTCGTCATGTTACAAATTACAGCCATGGCTGCTCAGCTAAAAGGCTGCTTCCTGCTGCTCCGCAGCCTTTGGGATAGTGGCGTTTGAGCCGTATGTGCTGGGGGTGTGAGCTGCGTGCTGCAGTTAGCAGTGACTAATGGATGCAGTCAGAAGTAAATGTATTCATGTGCACAGTAATCTTTGAGGAAGATTACAAAGTGCAATGTCAAAGTGAAAAATCTAGCCTGGGAACATCTCTGAAGAGGTAGCAACTCATTTTGGATCCTTTCACTGTTGCTCTTTCATATTGTCAGTTTCTGTGGCTTCCTTGCCATTCATAGTTGCTAATGTGTTTATAGGAAAATGATACTCGGTGGGAGGGGCTCTAAAATGGTGCTTAGTGTTTCTGTGGAGAAAAAGATTCACGTCTCTTCAAAAGGAATTGTGAAAATGTGTCTGTCAATATGCATGAAGTAAATGAAGAAGCAGATAAGTGTAAGAGGTTGCTTGTAGAATATGTTTTTCTTCAGAGACTGTTTTTATCAGGGCTCTGTGTGTGGCTGGGGTTTTTTTTCTACCTGTCATTAGAGCAGTGCAGTAATATCAATACCCCTGCAGACTTTGAGTGCAAGTACAGGGTGGACAGTATCCCCTTGGAAGGATGCTGGATGTGAAGTTTCTCCACTGGGAACTGTGTTAACAAGCCAAGGAATCCATCCCTTGTCTGTCAGCCTTGTCTTTGAATGAGAGCTGAGCAGATCTTCTTGTACCTGTGTGCATGCTGAGCAAATCCTGCTGTGTATCATGCAGAAGAAGCATAATCTCACTATGAGAATGCCTGTACAGTGTGCTACCTGTCCCTCTGCAAATCTGCCCATTTGTGGCATGGAGATATCACCACCAGAATGGACCAACGACTGCCAAGCAGATTCAGGTCTCCACCTTCGATCAGTCTGCAAAAATAGTGAGGTTCACAGAGGAAAGAGTGGTCAGTGGGACCATGAGGAATTCCTTTCATGGACTGGGAGCTTACAGGACACCAGCAGTGAGAAGGCAGCAAGCATACCTGTGCAGGCTTTCTGCCCACTGTGCTGTTGGAGTGGGGTTTTCTTTCTCTGCTGCACGTACCCCTCTGGAGCAGATACTGTGCTCCTTCATTGTGCAATAAGGTGGAGATTTTAAAGACAATCTGGGTGACTTAGATACCCGTGTGACTGAACTGGGTTCCTTCAGGCTTTCTGAAACCTCCCCGTTGCTCAAGCCTTCATTTAATACAGCTGCTTAGCTGACGTATACCTGACTTCCTGGCTGTAAAGCAGCATGCAGGCAGTGATGCAGTAAGCAGGACACCACCGCCAGTTGAGTTTAGCTGCCGAGGCTCCCATCCTTTCTCTGTTCAGAAAGGACTTAATGGGCAAAAGGGAAGGAGGAGCAGTGCTCAATACAGAAATTGCCCTCCCTGTTACTGAATCATCAAGACTTCAAAAGAAATTATCATGAATGCTGGTAAATCAATGTCCTAACTGAGAGCACAAGATGGAGTACTACTTAATGGCTGCTACAGCCCACCCATTAGAAAACAAGTTGGCCGGTTTCTCAAGCAGCCATCTGTCATTTTGGTGGTGAGAAACGCTCCTAGCAGTCTGGTGCTCATGCGGCTGGTGCTAAGATGCTTTGTCACTTCTGACTGTTCTCACCGACAGAAAAGAAAACCAGTCTGGGATCCCGTGGGGAAACACTTGTGAAAACAAGGTGATTATAAAACTGGTACTTTCAGTCTAAGTAATTGTGATTGGATCCTGCTTCTTATCTGCAAGTTAAAACCGGAGGATATTCCCTGGATGGTTTAACAATGCCTGTTTCGTGGCATTACAGATAATTTTGGGGCATAGTGGTAAGAAACTGGAAGCAAAACTGCAGAGCATGAAAGATATTTGGAACTTTTTTCAGTCGTCTTATGAGCGCCTCAAAACATCACAGTCAAAAAGAGGACCACTGTCACTGAGAACCAGGAGCTTGATTTAGGGGGAGTGTGAGGAAAGTAGTTCTAAAGTATCTGACATGTAACAAAAGGAAAAAAGGGAAAGATGGTGAGTTGTAAAGCAGTAAGTGGAAAATTAGAGAGAAAAGAAGTTACAGAAGTTTGAAGACATCAGCAAAACAATCAGAGGACCTGATTTGTGGGGGCACCGAAGGTGTACTGTAACACAAGAAATGTGTAGCTGTTGCAACAGTCCATTCCTAGCAAATATTAGAACTGCCAGTGAAAGCAGGGAAAAGGCAATTTTCAGAAGAAAAATCTTCTAGTCGAGGAAAGGGAAGATGATGTATCCTTTTCATATGAGAACGTGACACTTTCATCTCTCACAGTGAAGAGTGTGTTAAACCTGAGGTACAGGAGTTACACTTACTGAGTCTGGCAAATGTAGATTAACTTTCATCCTGTAGCTGTAAAAGAGCTGGCCAAAGACTGATGTTATTGAGCTTTTAGTTTGATTGTTGTTGTTGTTATTGTTTTGTTTTCCAGAACTCCTAGAACCCTGAAAGAAAAAAGGGAAATTAATGTTTCAAAAATCTGCAAAGCAGAAACTGATAGATCCATGTAAATAAAATTCAGGTAAATGTAAGTCAACTTGCTGTCACACTTGGATGAAACAAAAGGAGGACAAATAGATGAATCTTGTGACAAATGGCTAAAATATGTGAGTTCTTTAATAATGCTTGCTGTTGGATTGTGGAAAAATGGATCTTGTTAGGCTAGCTTTTTGATAGAATTATAAACTGATTAGATTAATGGTGTTTGTATAATGTGGTTTTGCATGGTAGCTTGGAATACTCTGACTGAGAAACACTGCAAGATGACTTTCAGTTCTATTAAGTTTTCTTTCTGGCTGATAAGTGTTGAACAATTAGAACAGCTAAATCATCAGCATGGCACTGTGCTTGTAGGGAGATCCTGCAAGATTTTGTCAGTGACCTGAGAGACAACCTGAAGTTACTGAACAAAGTTTGTGGATGTCACAGCAGCTATGGATTTATAAACAGTGAAAAGGCCAGATCACTATGGCAGGTGTAAGAGACAGAGCACATTGTAAGATGGCATAATGTACATTTCTATGCCTAGGAACAAAAAAGACAGCATACCAACCTGAATATGGACAGGGGCTTTCAATTTGTTTCCCCTTTGCCCACAGATCTAGAAGTTAAACATAATTGCTTAATATTTGAGAATCCCTCTCCCAGTAAAAAGTTCTCTTCCCTGTCCCACTCCCAGGAGATTCCTTGGCTGGAGGAGGCAAGCACAGCCTCTGGGACTTGCTTCAGGAAGTCTGAACTGGGGGTCATTTGAATCATTGGATTGCTATGGTTCTGAGGAAGGAACACCAATTGTGGGGCCTATGTCAAGTGGGTCAGAGTCACAATGATACTTTTGGGTGTGCTGGATGTCACACTTCTCTTTGGACAGCTCTGTCAGACAAAGGCCACTACCTGCTCACCACCATGGCATTTGGAGCCACTTTTCCACAGGGTCAGCTGCAATGAGCAGGGATAGGTCTTATGCTGCCTCCAGGGCTTTGCTCTGGCAGGGAAAGGTAGGATAGGGGAGGGAACTTTGAAACAGCACTGAGATGACTGGAAATCATGTCATTATATTGTGACTCTGGAATCTGGAGCTTTTGAGTGAAATGTGGAAAAGAAGGACAGTGGCTATGTGATGATCCAGTCTTGGTAACAGACTTCATTTCAACTAGTAAATGTAGGAGAATACCCAAGATTTAGTGAATGCAGCTGGACATGTTAACATTTTTGAAGTTAAAAATAGTTGACAGATTAGAGTAGGAATAATTAATAGAAAAAAATTCTGAAAGTGTGCTTGGACTCTTCACTGCTGGCAATTTGAAGACTGAAGCTAACTGTTGTATTCCAAGGTATGAAGTGCTGCAGACAAGAACTGAGCAAACACTAAGGCCTCTGTTACACAGAAGAACATCTCGGTGATTGCAGCAGTCCTTGCCTGCATGGTGGGTGATGTGAAGGGTAGTACGAAGCCAGGCAGATGCAGCAGTAAATGAGCTGATCATCTGAATGAATCCCCTTTACTCACTTGAATGATGAGGATAGGATGCCTCTCACTGTGATGACTCTCAAACTTCACTCATTCTCATCAGTGTGTCTGATGTGCTGTGTGCCTATTTGCAGTATCTCAGGGGATGCTAATCAAGTTGTCTTTTTGTCTCCTAGCTAGCAGCACTTTTAAGGAGGCACTAAGGCAATATTTCAATATGTCATTTCTCTTAATTTTTGGGGGAGGTGATGAGGGACACCCTAAGTCGCACAGCAGTTGATACTGAAGATAATTGTCATCCCTATTTCAGTAAAAGTAATGCCAACTCCTATGGGAGTTAAATGAAAACTAAAGGAAAAAAATCCATCCTTTTCTTAATTCTCTGAAAATTACATTAACAAATGTCTCCTGAGCAAAGGATTTAGTCATTGCTTGGTGTCTAGAGAGCCAAAACAGCAAGACAATAGTCCCCCTGTGATCAGTATTCTCAGTTGTTACCAATCTGCTTGTGGTTTTTGGCTGTGTAAATCCTGTGTAAATATCTAACTCCCAGTTTTTATCATCTATCACCACCATTATTTTGCAAGTCGAGGATAGCTTCTTCAGTGCAGCACTGGATTCAGCTCTGTCCTACCTTCTTCTTCCCCCCATATGGACACTATGTCTACTTCCTGTTTTAATTGTGTTTTGCATGCTCTACTTTTGGTTTGGTTTTCCACAATATTTGCCTGGCTTTTCCTCTAGTATATTCACATAACTTCCAGTGGGATTTTTGGACTGCATCCTGCTGCCTCCTGAATTTGGATGAGGTGGATTAGTTTCAGGTTAACAATGCGTTATGTGCACATGTATAATGTGCAAGGAGAGGAGTCTCTAAACCTTCTGAATTGCACCATTATTCCTTAACAGCATTATGTGGTGTAGCCAGCCATTAATCACTTCTGGTTCTTAAATTATGAATTCTTAATGAGAGTGCAAAAGAAACAGAATACAAATGAAAAATAGCTTCCATTATTAAAGCAATTTTAACCTCATCTCTGTAGATAAGAAAATAAAGTCTGTTTTTCTGTAATAGAAAATAAGTATAAACTGTAATTGTTAACCTGAAATTACAAATTTACATACATTGGTATCACAGTTTGCTATTCTAATGATAGGATAGCAGTAGAAGTTCTTTTCTTGGAAGGATCCTACTTGACTGTATAAAAGTATCAGACCTCAGATATGAATGACTTGAAATAGCTGAGGTCACACTGTGAGTTCCCTTTGACCATCCATGAGAACAGGTCCCAGCATATTCCTTTTATGCTTTGTATGAGTAAGCACACTGCAGAAGTAGCAAGATTAAATTTCTGTGCAGTGTACACTGCTTCATAAAGCATTTCACATCTTTTCCTTCTTACAGTGATATGGGATTTGTTACGAACACAGAGTTAAAGTCACTGTTTGCAGCTGGAGGGAAAACAACCCAGCAAATAGGCATTTCCATTCAGTTATGTACACGTTCATGTTTGGAGGTCACAGTCATCCCAGCAGGTATTCCTGCACTTCCACTGCCTGTGGAAAAGAGAAGATTCCAGAGAAAAGGAAGGCTAAGAGCAATGCTTGAGCCTGGGAGTAGGTGTACAGTAAAAACAGATTGGGTAGACTTGGGTGCTCTAATAATGATAACTGGAAGAGCAAAATTAAAATGATGGAAAATTGTAAGAGTAGCTTATAATATATACCTGTGGGATGGAAAGTGAGGGCAGACCGCCGAGTGGTTTTGCAGGTTCATGAAGAGCCTAGCACAGTTGTCATGGGAGGGTTTTGACTAGAGTAAGAATTACAGAATGATTGGGGAAGGATTAATGTTTCTGGTAGTTATTTCCAGACTGTTTCCTTGCTGCTTTTTCTTAAGCAATCAATAAGATCAGAAGCTGTAGTGGTTGGAAATGAACACTAAGTGACAAAAGATAAAGCTTTCACCTGAGGGAAAATGGTCACTATACCATTGAATTTGTTTGAAGTACTTATGAAGAAATGTTCAAAGGCAGCAGCCTTTAAATAAAAATATTTGATTTTTAAAAGGTAGATGTGAGGGAATGTGAAACCGCTGGGATGAAAGCGACTGAAATAACTCTTGTCCATACATTTTATTTGGGTGGTCATATCTAGGGCTTGTGAAGAGGAATATCTTCAATTTATAAGTCCTTTACTGTTAATGGTGGCAAAGGAAGCCAGCCTTGTTGATCAGGTGAAATACTGTTTAGTCAGGTACTAGGTTAGAAGGGTGAAAGTTGAGGGAAGGGTATTTGCTATGGAACAGAGAGCAGTCTTTGTCCATTGTAGCAGAACAGCAGTGCCTAGATGGGTTCTCCAACAAACATGAAAACTCTGAACCATCTACAAGGTACCAGGATCACTAGTGCTAATCCTTGTGCCTCTACTCACTTTGATAACTTCAGCTGCCACCATCTGCCCCAAAATCCCTACTGAGTGGGAGATTTTGTAGTATACAAGACATAGCCTTGGACATTATTACCTGTTCAGCAGATTCTTGCCCTTGCTTGTAGCCCTTTGTCTTTTCCATCTGTCTCCCAACATAGACCTCTGGGACCAGCTGTTTTCTTTCCTCAAGGAGATCAGTGGGAAAGAACAATTCCTTCAACAAGTGCTGTCCCTAATGTGCTGCCATCCTGCTTTGCCCCACTGTGCAGGAAGGAAGAAGGATATAGCTGAACACTTATCAATGTGCAGAAGAAATGAGGCAAAATAGATCATGATCCTTTCATTAATGTAAGTGGTGGTTAAAAAACAAAGTGAACATCAAGCTTACAGATTTAGATGACTAGGGGCCTAGAACATCTTTTTTATGAAGAAAGGCTGAGAGACTTGGGGCTTTTTAGCCTAGAGAAGACTGAGGGGGGCATCTCATCAATGCTTGTAAATACTTAAAGAATGGGTGTCAGGGGATGGGGCCAGTCTTTTTTCAGTGGTGCCCAGTGGCAGGACAAGAGGTAATGGGCACATACTTGGACATAGGAAGTTCCATCTAAACATGAGGAGCTTCTTTACTTTGAGGGTGGTAGAGCACTGGAGCAAATTGCCCAGAGAGGTGATGGAGTTTCCATCTTGGGCATCATCCTAAAGCCTGCCTGGATGCTGTTCTGTGCATTCAAAACAGGTGAACCTGCTGTGGCAGGGAGGTTGGAGTTGATGATCTCTGGAGGTCCCTTCTAACTTCTATCACTCTCTGATTCTGTGTGATTTCCATTTATATCAACTTAATAAATGAGAACAAAATGCCTAATTCTTTTATAACATAACTAGTGTGTGTTTATAGACCATTACAAGATAGTAGTTTAAAAGCATTATACATGCCTACCTGCTCAGGTATGACTCCTAACAACTGATCATTTTTAAACACCTCTTCTTTTTCTGAATCCTTTTCAAACCCCATGCAGAACCTTCACATAGAATAAGGCTTACCACTGAATGAGGTACAGATGTCACACTTACTGCTGGTTTTTGTATGCTGTGGCCTGCTGTGCCCATGGTTCTTGCCAAGCAGGGCTGCCACTTCAGGCAGAGGGAGGAAGGGGTGATGTTTGTTTTGCTGTAGCAGTGTGGGTATTTGGAATGCCAGCAGGGGAAAGAGGGACCTGAGGAAGCTACACTGATTCATTAAGCGAAATACTGTTTGCAACTTACATCTTGAAGGGCTGTCAGCATGCTTGAGGTTTGATTGGTCTCATCTGGGCACGCTGCAGCTTCTCCACCACTGTTCCTGCTAGCAGTTTTCTGTCAAATAAAGAAAATACACTAAAATGCTTACATGGATAAAACTCAGCTTTCTAATTATCTCTCCTCAGAAGTCTGCCTCTGAAAGGAAGAGGGAAAGAGATTATTTATCTCCCTTTTCAGGACCAAAACACTTCATGCTGGTTTCACTGACTTCCACCAGCGTATGTTCTCTGTTGTCTTCCTTAGTGGTGTCTACATCAGGCTTCGGGTTTTCTTCACAGCTGTCTTAATGTTTTGTCAGAGCCACAAACTCTTCCCCACCCCTGCAGCTTGTTTTGTTTCTAATCAAAATCACCTCAGATAGGATGCAGCTGTAACCAGGGACCAGGTTGCTGGGACAGAGACTGTGGGAGACTGTGCTGAGACATGCCTCAGTAGGGGTTCAGGAGCTTCATTTAAGCTCAAGTCCTGACCCAGGGCCCTGTCTGTTGTCAAATTGTCTTCCTGGCTTGACAGTGGAGCTGTCTCCTTCATGCAAACAGACTGCTGCTGGGCATGCTCTGCTCCCTTTGATTCTGTGGGACTGTTTTTTGTGCCCAAGAGGATAGTCTCCTGTGCATGCGTCCTTGCAGTCCTTCTTGGCTCATGCCTACTTGCTGAGTAGCCCACTCATGGTGCTCTTGGAGATGAGTCAGGTAGGAAAAACCAGTCTGAGACTTCATGCACTTCCTTTTATTTCTAATAAGATACTGGGAAAGGGAGAAGGTTACTCTTGTATTTTCTTTATTGTGTTTTGAGGTGTTTATGTGGTATGGAATGACTTTTGTTCCTGTTTGTGTCTTTGGTGAGTCTCTTTTTAAAAGGTATGTTAATTGCATAGATAGTCTCTAATTGGTCTGAATATTTTTTCTTCTTTCCCAAAAGAGAGAGACTGAGATATTTTTGGATCAGTCTTGTAGAACAAACAATCTTCTGTGCACCACCAGACAGTCTTACCATCTGTCAAGTAATTAGCTGTTCTGGCTTAAGCACCTCTGCTCTGTGCTCTCCAGGAGGAGGCTCGGGAGTCTGCTTTTTACTCTTGGGCAGAAGATGTTTCTCCTTTAGTACTCAGCTGGTTGATAGAAACTCTGCATAGCCAATTGTAATAAAGGCAACTGGCTGCATAACACCTACTCAGTTCTCCAAATCACCACTTCTCTGGTTCAGTCCTGTGGATTGTTCCTCAGATCGTGCTGGATGCCAGTTCAGGATTCAGTGCAGTGTTTTCTAGGCTGGGTCTCGGGCTGTATCCAAGAGAATATCCATCAGATTTCCCTGGGAGCTGTTGTAAAGAGTAGTGAGCAACAACCAGTGTGTCCTGAAGAGGACTGGACTCAGCTGGGGACACTTGACAATGGTGATAGGAAGGAAGGGGAAGGCTGAGGCAGGTTTGGGTTTTTTCACAGTGGGCAATATGTGTGTATTAAGGAGGGACTATTACTGGGTGGAGTTGCAAGTCCATCTGTCCTTGGCCTTCATTTTCCCCAGTACATCTGCAGTTAGGTCTATTATGGAGCATTGTTTTCTGCATATTGCCCCTGCCTCCCCGTCTGCCATTATTTGCAATCTCACAGCTTTCCACTGGGAAAGCACAGTACTGAAGGCTGCATTTTGTGGCTGATATTACATGCAAACAAATCACCACTCATAATTACAGATGCTGTTTTGGAAAGCAGTTCAATTGTTAAGCAGATTTCAGGGAAGAGATCTTTCCAAAGCACCTCTTATGATTTAGACTTGAGTGATTGTGAGCAGGTAACTAATCCTTGGCTTTGGAGAGCTGTGAGGTTTGGTTTTTTGTTGCTGTGTTTGTTGGGATTTACTTACTTATTTTCAAATATGTATCAGGAACAGTTATTTTCACATATAAACTAAAACTGTATCTTGGCAAAGTAAGTCCTTATGCAGCCCTTCTTTTGGATGTTTTTTTGTTTGGTATTCTTTATGATGTGGAATGGAAACTGAGTCTCCATAATCTCATGTGGTAATCTTTTTCTTGTCTCCAAATATTTTCCAGGATTAATATGCCACCACAAGATTTTTTAGAACAATAATCTTTAAGTGCATCTTCTCCAGTCTTAGGTTAGCAGGAGATAATTGTTTGAATGTAGCATTTCCATACCCATACCACAGCAGTTTATAAAAAAATGTTTCTGATGAAATACAGCATAAACAAGAAAGCAATAATAGTTATCTGAAGAGAGCTTTGGCTTATGTAACCAAAAGGAGGAAATGTTACCTGGGTACTGCCAGCTCTTGTGCTCCTTAAAGTTTGCCCAATCCCTGGACAACAGGGTTTGAAAATTTCACTTTAAGATTTGTTCTCTGTTTCACTGCAGTATTCACAGGATATAAACCTCTGTCCCAGTGTGGGAAGTGAACTTGTGAAGTGGCTTTAGGACAAAAATGTCTCCCAAAAGAATCTGGGCAAAATTGCAGAGTATGATTTAATGCAAGAAAGAGAGCAGGCACCGAATGGTCAGTGTGATGACAGGTGATACTTCTTTCTCCTTAGAGCTCTGCAGCTGTTTGCTGTTGCAGGAGGGTGATGGAGGAGGAAGGATAAATCCCAATCATGGTATATCAAAAGGCCAGGTCAATATGTCCTGTGGAAATGCTTGCTTATTGGAGTGTCTGCCTGGCACCTAGTGATACTTGTGGGAACAATTCCACTGGCCCTACAACTATGGGGAATCAATGGATTTATGTTCTCCCAAGGTGCAGGTACTATAATGTGAGTTTACGGAGAGGAGGGAAGCCAAAAGAGGCTAAGAGTTCTTTTCTCTTTCACCGCTGTTCAAAATGATTCCTGTACCACATGATGGAGGAGACATCTTGCAAGCCATTATTGTGGCTGTAGCTGTATGGTATAAGAGGTAGAAAGCAGAACTGGCTGATAGTGGGACTAATAGAGTCTTCCTCCTAGGAGCAGATGCTGAACCTCTCACCAACTAGCTTTTTATTGCAGGGAAGCAAGAAGCATGTTATCCTGCACACCATGTCTTTGTACTTGGTCAAAGGTTTAGGTAATCATAATGTGTCCAGGAGAGTGACTCCCTTAATTCTTTGCAGAAGCCCATGCTTCAGCCTGCTCTGTGTCCTGTCAACCCACTACAGTCTCCTGCGGATTCTCCTCAAACTCTGCTGTGCTTTCAAACAAACTGGTGTCATTGTTCCTTCAGGATCAGGGAACCATACAACCCTACAGCACCTGGGGTCTGCCTCCAGCAGCTGTTGTGACCCAATATGGTTTGCAGGGCTTTCAGAGGGTTGTTAATGAGAGACATTTGTGCTTGACAGTGTCTCCGTTCCACGATTTTATACACAGTTTGCCTGACAGATAGTTTCTTAGTGAAGAACAGATAACTGTGCATTTGGGTAAGGCTACACAAGTGATTCTTTTTGCAATTATCAGTGTCTATCTTAGTCTGCAAAATCTGGTGATTTTCATAATCACCAAAACAAATTACATCTCTTTTTGACAGATTAATTAAAGGGAAAGACATAAATTGGTGTGGCAAATCACTCATACAAAAATGCGACTTTCCTGTGCTGCTCTGAGTTATGCAGCTTTTATCATTATCATAATTGAAAATGCAGAAGACATTAACCCTTGAATCCCCTCAAGTTATTAAGCAAAGAGGACACAAATTATTCTAAATTCCCCTGATTTTTGCTTTTCCATCTTTGGAATTAAAATAGAATGGAAAATATACTACAACATGCAAGTTACTGCATTTTAGGAAGGGAAATAAAGGCTCCTGTTAATGGTTGAAGATCAAATCCTGCTCAAATGCTTTTACTAAATGCCTTTTAAAATGTGTGATTTATGGAAGGAAGGCTCTGGACTCTTGGTTTATTCTTACTGTTCAGCATAATGCTCACAGACTTCGTGATTTTCTTAGTGCTCATGGTCTTATGTACAAGCAACATCTTAGCTTAGGAGAAACAAGTACCTTTACATTTAACAGTGGTTTGCCATCTTTAATTGGTGCAGTTGGATTTGATTGCTGTGGTACAAGAAATAGGGAATGCCCATAGAATCTCATGTCATCAAGTAGGTGATGAAAGGCACATAGGGCTGTATGGTGACCTGGGATGGGGCTGTCTCACTTCTGTCTCTTGAAGCTCTTTTATACAATGCTATTCCATATTCTTTGGCCTGTAGGAAAGGCCAAGGCAGAAGCTGCTACTGTAGTCTAGCATTAGGAAGCTCACTAGGAGATTTGGGATGTGAAGGTTCTCACCCCCATCTTCTCTGCTTGCTGTGGGAAATGACAGGCTGAACCTGCTTGTTTAAAACACGAGGAGTTGGATTACCTGAGAGTGAGCTTGCCCTCTCTCCTGTAGCACCTTCCCCGTAAGACTGCTAAAACTCAGCTGCTTCCTCTAGTGTTATGATGCGGTTGGTGCAACTACTTTGTGTCCCCTCATGTCAATGAGACGTTTTCCACCAGGGGCAGTGTCACAGGAGCTTAAGGCAGTAGGTGCCAACTCTGGTCTTGACAAGTCATAGGCCAGGTGCCAAACCACTTGGACTGTCAAGACTGAGCAGGCCATTGAATGTGACCAAAGCAAAAACTTGTTGGTGTCTGGGGAAAGCCAGGGTCCTAAATGTACCAGACATGTCTGTGGTGCAGCAAAAGCTCTCAGAATTGCTGTTTTGGACTGGAGTTAAATGTTGGTGCCACGTGTACCTCTCTCCATTTTCCTTTTCTTAACAGTCTCTGCATCTTCTGCCCGCATGTAGTCTTTGGCCTTTCCTGATTATGTTCTCTTGTTTTCTGCTAGAAAGGAATGTTCCTGTGTTCCAAGTGTGTTGCTTTGAGGAAAGTACTGTCATAACAATATGCATTTTTTACTCAGATGTATTTGTACATATTGGTCCACTCAAAAACTATAGCTCAGAGTGCTGAGACTTGGCCTCCTGCACTGTCAGTGATCCTAAATAAGTAATGAAGCAAATGTAGTTAAGATGTAAAAGTATAGTATCTTATTTTCAGCTTGGTTAGCATTAAGCTGTTAATTTCCATTAGCATTAATGAGAAAATAAACCCAAAGGCTTTCCCTGGGCAAGAGTTCTGATCCTCCTAACAATAATTTTCCTTTTATAGTGCCTTTCAATCAAGGATATTTGTATTTTGAAAACTTAATTAAGAATTAATTGACAGTATCCCTGGAAGGAACAGAAAATGGCCTTTTCCTCATTTTGCCTTATGGCTCTGTTGTTCAAATCTGATCCACCACCTTGAAGGTGCCGCCACCTTCAACTTGGCAGGGACTTTCACAACTTTATGTCCAACATCCATCCATCTATATTTTCATTTAATGTCCTCCTCCTTTGATACCTGTGTCCTAAATTGGTGCAGGATAAAGCTGTACCTGTTATCCAAGCCTTTCTCTGGCTATCAAAGAATCTTGCTTGCATGCAGTTCTCTCTTTTTATGGCTACTCTTCATGTCAAACATCCAACAGATCTGGCAAGACTTTCATATCTGCATTTGCAGAAATACCAGACTATTTTAATGACCTTGTGGCTGTAAGCTGTGACTGACACTATGAAAGTGTGCACTGGGATATCCACCCTATGATTTCCTCCTAGATATTCTCTCTGTCTGAGCAGCCTTAGTACTGTGCATAGTGGCTAGCTAATTTCTCTATATTTGTTTTATGTAATATTTATTCCTATCACTCAATCAGATTTGTAAACCAAATTCACAGATGATGGGGGAGTATGTTCTTCTTTGCAATTAAGATGATTCATCAGTGGCATAACTAAAAACAAAAAAGGAAACTGAGAAATTATACCCTTCTGTTGGAGACTGAGAGTGGAGTTTGGGAACAGAGACAGTAGGAAACCAAAAGATAGAAAGGACAGTAGAGGATCAAATTATTGAAAAGAGGCAAGGAAGTGGGGAGATGAGAGACAGTACATTGGGACAAAATAGTTGATTACAGCACACAAGCAAGGCTGGGGAAGTGGCTTTCTATAAAGAAATAAATGAATAAAGAAATAAAATTTTAAGTCTTTTACTTTCCACAGAGAAAAAGAGATGATGGAAAAGGGGCTAGCAAAATTGAGCACATCTGGGGGGGGGGGGGGGGGGGTGTGTCTTTGTGCTGTGTGAGTGTCCTGTTGGTAGGTTATTTGCAGGAAAACCCAAGGTGCTGCAAATGTTTTGTAAGGCTGTTCCCAGACAGAGCGTCTGCATCATCACTGCCAAACAGAGAGCTGGTGTGTTAGGAAACTATTCTAATCCACCTTTCTTGTCAATAAGTTTAGACATAATAGCTGAGGCTTGTTTGTCCAATTCCTGATGTTAATGGCTTATTATTTTCATCTGTCTGTGGACACCTCCTGGGTTGCTCCTGGGAAGCGGAGCTTCAATACACGTAACAGTTGCTCCAGAGGGTAGATGCCATGACCAAATGTCCCCACACTTCCTTTTTTCACTTAGCTTTTAAATCTGAGCTGACTTCATATGGCATGGAATACTGGATCAGCTGACCCAGCTGTGTCCCCTCCCAAGATCTTGCTTACCCCTCAACGTACTCTTGGGGTAGGGGAATGTTGGAAAAGTACAGCCTGGGTGCTTGGCCCGGCAGTAGCCAAAACACTGGTGTGTTATCAACACCCAGCTACAACACTGCAAAACACAGCACTAGAATGATGCTCTGGGAAGAATTGACTTCAGTTCAGCCAAACCAAATACACTGATTAATGCCTGTTACCTAAAGGGAATTAGCATTGGGTAAAGGAGTTCCAAGGACAGAAATCTAAGAAAAGAACTTAGTTGTTGAAAGTGGTCCTAGAGCTATGTGACAAGCTGGGGTCCTTAAGCAGGTGATCAGTTTGGTTTGAAAATGATAAGGAGTTGAGAGCAAAGTCAGTTGTCTTCTTTATTTTAAATCCAAAAGGTCATAGCAAGTCTGAAAGTGTTTTCTGTGTGGTTTGTTACTGTCTATTTCTGCTCACCTTACAGGTTACATCTTCTTACTATGCAGTTTATATATTGGATAAAATGATCACTTCAGTTGCATTTTTGTTCACTTTTTCCTTTCAGAGAATGTCCCCATCCACAGACCACATAATTGCATGAGTCTTAGCTTTCATTTTAAAGAGTCTTGCTGGCATTGCCTGCTTGAAAACTTGAAAAGTGGACCCTAAGGAGTCAAACTTCTTTTTCAGTTGTTCAGAATAACTCATTAAATAATTTTTATTAAGAAAATTGCATACCCTTCCTATAGCTTTGTATTAACCTTCTGCGAATTAAGAGATTTAATTGAATCTCTGCATCTTAAAAATAGTAGAAAAAAAGTAAAATCCCTGCCTCTTTTTCTGCTTGTACCTCTCTTTAACTCATTTGAATTTTAAAATCTTGCTTGCAGAAATAAAAACTATCATAAACTGTAATAAACATGTCCCTCTGCAGTTTTGTGCTGGTTGGAAGTCGCTAATCCTTTTGTGTCATTCTTTGTGAGGATGATCCTTTTCTAGTCTTACATAACAATTAAACTTTACATAAAGCCTTTATAATTTCAAGGGATTATCCTTTTATGTGTTTTGCTCCTCCTTCTTTTTTTTTTTCAATTAACCTTTTTGTACCCCAGCTGATCTTCTGGCTGCTCCTTTTTGTTTTGTTTTCTTTGTTGTTTTGGAGGGGGTGTTTTGTTTTCCTTCAATAGGAATGTTGTACAGTGATTCCTTATTTTGCTTATGTTCAGCTTTGATGAAACATGCCTATGAACACTTCCAGGGCACAGTATTGTGAATCAGGTGGAAGTCATGTGTAGCTGTAGGAAAGGGAGCCTAAATTGATGTGTGCATATACTGATTAATAGGAATGATCACAAATAACATCTCAATTGTTTCTCTACCAAACCATTTGTGATCTTGTATTGGTTTATTACTATGCAGTCCTGCTAGCTTGGGTTATTGTCCTCCTAAGCATAAGTAATTTATTGTGGGATGTGGGGGGTTTTGTTTATTTTGTCTTCTTTAACCTTGTTGATCATACCATATTTGAGGAATCACACCAAGTAGAGTAGGATGTATGTCATACTTGAATTTGATCTGGCTGACTGAAACCATATGTAGTTTATATTCATTCCCTTCAGGAGTGGGACATTTAAATGCAATCTGTAATACTGCAGATCCTAAAACAACCAGTTGTTAGAGACAGCCCCAGAGCATAAAATGTCTAGAACAAACTCTAGTGAACCGTCTGGACACATTTCTTCTAATTCACCAGCCCCTGCAATACTGGGTTTTGCTTCTAATTTTAAGAGTGTGCTCATCTGTGATCTACTAGACCCCTAAAAGCTAGTATGCTGCTCTACAGTTCTTTGCTGTAGACCAAGTTGCCACTGGTGTGCATTAGTCCTTCTAGATTGACCCTGCACCTTGTTTAAGATGTTGGGATAGGCAGTCAAGCCCCAAATAAAACAAACTATCCAGCCCTTGACATTTTTGTGTCTACACATATGGCATGGTGATTCTGTGTGTGTGCAACTGAGTTATCCAGTGGCTCTGAACCCTAACATAAAGTTTGATCCAGGCCTTGATGAAGGTACTGAAGATTTTGGAGCTGAACCTGCCAGACCACTAACAAGGGATAGGGTTGGTAAATTCTGGTACCAGATTGGCCAAGAAGCTTTTTTTGGCAGATGGAAGCCAGCACCTGTTCTGGAAATGGGCAGTCCAGCTCAGAAATGCTCTGTGGCAAACTGGGAAAAGTCACAGCAGCCAAACAAAATGTGTGAGACAAATAATCAGAGGTAGCCTAGAGGGACTATTTGTTACCTGTGAGTGTGGCTACTGTGTTCTAAGTAAATATTTGTTTATAAGGAAACAATAACACAAATGGGGAGATGGGAACCCTCCTGTCAGTGACTCATCACAGGACAGAATGTGATGATTGGAACAGGCAGGCTCTGAGGTGTAATTAGTAGGTTACTTGCTCAAGGTCTTCTGGGTGGCCTAGAGAGTCTCTTCTACCCTCTGTTCTGGGGGTTTTACACTGATCATTTGTCAGATCTCTGAATTCATATTTGTGTCTTGGCTAGTCTCCAGTTGCTTCCATAGTATAAATAATAAAACAGTGCATTCACTGTTCTGTATAGTAGTTGTGCTGTGCCAAGAATCAACATAAACAAGTAGGCAAAATGTCTGGAACACTGGTTGAAATTACCACTCTTGAGTGCAAGATGAGAAAGTTATGAAAAGGTTAATCATCTGATTAAACATTAAATTTCTGCTTTGCCTTAGCAGGACTCTCTCTCCCAGGCTGCTGCTTAATTGCAGTTGCTATGGTTACAAAGTTAAGCAATAAACTCTCATTCTGTCTTTCAGCAGGACACATTATTTATTAACAACATCTGGGCAAAGCCTAGCCAGCTCATGTGCTTAAAACCCAATTAGATTTATCCCTTGGTTTGCTAAGTCTCTTTTTGGTCTTGAGGGTTCAGCAGCAAAGTTGGAAGGAACTAGATCTGTAGTCAGTCCTTCAGGGCCACACATTTCCTTTCTTCTTTCTCCAGGGTTAATGCAGGATTCCTCCTCATTCAGGTTCAGCTTGTTAGATTCTTCAGTGTAGTTGGTCTCTCTGTAACCAAGCATCCCTGGAAAAACTAGCTCCAAATTTGGTGTTAATAGCTTGTTTTTTTAACAGCGCTTTTTCTGCTGGTGTCTCTCCTATAATGTTTTTTGTGGTTTTTCACTGAAAATCCAAATTATGAAATTTGAGTTCTCCTTTCTGTCCCATCCTACCTACTTCTTAGCAGCAAAAGTGGCAGAAGGTTATGCATTTATGAGCACTGTTCAAGTTATTAATTTAGAAGGCAAAACTTTGTTTAAAAAAAAAAACCCAACCACCACCCTTCTCAATGCTAGGCCAGCAGGAGTAGGGAAGTGATTGCTCACTGTACGATCAAGGTGAAGCCAGAACTCAAGTACTTTGTCCAGTTTTGCTCACCTCAATACCAGAAAGACATTGAGGTGCTGGAGAGGGTGCAAAGAGGAGTAACTAAGAGTAAGGGGGCTAGACAATGAGGCTTAGAAAGAGCAGATGAGGAAACTGGGACTGTTTAGTTTGAGGAAGAGGAGGCTGAGGTTCCATATTGCCATCTACAACTATTTGAAAGGACAATACAGAAAGGTAGGTGCTGATTTCTTCTCACAGGTAATTAGTGAGAGAACAAGAGGGAATGGCCTCAAACTGCACTGGAGTAGGTTTAGGCTAGACATTAGAATCATATCATCATAGAATTGTCAGGGTTGGAAGGGATTTCAAGGATCATGAGTTCCAATGGATGAGCCAACATGGATTTAGGAAGGGCAGGTCCTGCCTCTCCAACCTGATCTCCTTCTATGATCAGGTGACCCGTCTGGTGGACATGGGGAGGCCTGTGGATGTGGTCTACCTGGACTTCAGCAGGGCCTTTGACACCGTCCCCCACAGTAAACTGCTGGCTAAGTTGTCAGCTCATGGTTTGGACAGTAACACTCTGCGCTGGGTTAGGAACTGGCTGGAGGGCCGAGCCCAGAGAGTGGTGGTGAATGGTGCCACATCCAGCTGGCGGCCAGTCACCAGTGGTGTCCCCCAGGGATCAGTGCTGGGCCCCATCCTCTTTAACATCTTCATTGATGATATGGATGAGGGAATTGAGTCAGTCATCGGCAAGTTTGCAGATGACACCAAGTTGGGAATAGATGTTAGTCAGTTAGAGGGTAGAAAGGCTCTGCAGAGGGACCTCGACCGACTGGACAGATGGGCGGAGTCCAATGGGATGACATTCAACAAGTCCAAGTGCCGGGTGCTGCACTTTGGCCACAGCAACCCCATGCAGAGCTACAGGCTGGGGTCAGAGTGGCTGGAGAGCTGCCAAACAGAGAGGGACCTGGGGGTGCTGATCGACACCCACCTAAACATGAGCCAGCAGTGTGCCCAGGTGGCCAAGAGGGCCAATGGCATCCTGGCCTGTATTAAGAATAGTGTGGCCAGCAGGAGCAGGGAGGTCATTGTGCCCCTGTACTCTGCATTGGTTAGGCCACACCTTGAGTACTGTGTCCAGTTCTGGGCCCCTCGGTTTAAGAAGGACATCGAGACACTTGAACGTGTCCAGAGGAGGGCAACAAGGCTGGTGAGAGGCCTTGAGCACAAGCCCTATGAGGAGAGGCTGAGGGAGCTGGGGTTGTTTAGCCTGGAGAAGAGAAGGACCAGGGGTGACCTCATTGCCCTCTACAACTACCTGAAGGGTGGTTGTGGACAGGAGGGGGTTGGTCTCTTCTCCCAGGCAACCAGCACCAGAACAAGGGGACACAGTCTCAAGCTGTGCCAGGGGAGGTTTAGACTCGAGGTGAGGAGGAAGTTCTTCACTGAGCAAGTCATTCGTCATTGGAATGGGCTGCCCGGGAGGTGGTGGAGTCGCCGTCCCTGGAGGTGTTCAAGAGGAGACTGGACATGGCACTTGGTGCTGTGGTCTAGTTGTGAGGTCTTTTGGGACGGGTTGGACTTGATGATCCTTGGGGTCTCTTCCAACCTTGGTTATACTGTGATACTGTGACAATGCCCCTGCCATAGGTGGGGACACTTTCCACTAGATCAGGTTGCCCAGAGCCACTTCCAGGCTGGCTTTAACTTCCAGGGATGGGGCTTCCACCATTTCTTTGGGCAACCTGTTCTGGTGTCTCACCACCCTTATGGTGAGGAATCTCTTCCTAACATCTAATCCTCTAGTTTGGATCCATTCCCCCTAGTCCTGTCACTACCTCACACCCTAAAATGTCCCTCACCAGCTTTCTTGCAGGCTCTCTTCAGCTGCTGGAAGGCCCCAGTAAGGTTTTCTTGGAGCCTTCTCTTCATCAGACTGAAGGAAAAAAAAAAAAATTTCTGTGGAAGAGCAGTCAAATGTTGGCATAGGCTGCCCAGGGAGGTGGTTGAGTCACCATGCCTGCACGTGTTTAAAGGTCATTTAGATGTGACGCTTAGCGATCTGGTTTAGTGACAAAGTTGGTAGAGTAGGGTAAATGGTTGGACCTGGTGATCTCAAGGGTCTTTTCCAACCTGAATGATTCTTTGAACCCCAGTTCTTTTCAGGGCCTCATCCACACACTGTTGTTCTGTTTAGGGCTTTTGTTTGTTTTTTAATTATTGCTTGGAAATTGGTCAGCGCTCTGCCTTGTTCCCTGAACCTACATGTTCTGTTTCCCTTGTGTTCCCAAAGTGAACTTGTCATGTTGGCTGGCAGACTGAGACAGAACCAACTCAGTGCTTTCTCTGGATGACAGTGTTGAACCCAGAAATCATGTTGCTGTTTCTTGTGTCATGAATTCCTCCTGTGTCTTTAAGATGCTCCCTCACTGCTGGTATTGACAGAAAGCACAATTATATTGCTTGAGCCTTAAGGCACCCTTGACCTCTCCTCTGTGAGTGTCTCTGCATCAGCAAGCAGTACTGTATAGGAGGAGTGATCTATGCAGCTGAAACTGAGAAATGGTCATCCATGTTTGTTCTGGGCATAGAGAAGTTACTGCTTGTTTTCTCAGACTGAATGCTTACTGGAGATAAGAGCACCTTAAAAGCACATCTGGAGCACAACTGTCACTGCTGTTACCTAACGTGCTCCCCTTAGCACAGTCTAAGAAAGCTGTGTGGCGCAAACCAAGTGTAGCAAGCAGGGACCCTGAAAGGTTTGCTGTAGCAGTGCACTCATCCAAACCAAAATGCTGATGTGGCTGTATCCCTGCAGCTCCTCTGCAGAACTGAGCACTCACCTTCTTTTCCTTTCCCTTTACAGCAGTCTGGGCAGTGCTCCAGTGTAGCCCATAGGGATGGGATGGACAGGCTGGTGTGGAGATTGGTAAGTGAGTTCCTGGGAGTTACGGCAAGATAGGCTTCAAAAGAAGCACTGGGATTTTTGACTTTTATGCAGTTGCATTACCAGAAAATTCTTTTAGTAATGGCAGGTGCAAAAATACCTCACAAAATTATCAAGATGTTGAAGGATGGGTAGTAGAAGAGTATATAGGTCTTTGTTATCAGATGCATGTTTTAAAAGGAACCCAGGGAGACTTCCTGGTTATTTCTCGCTATGATAGTCAGCATGTGGGAGAAATTCTGTCTTCTGGGAGTTGCTGATGCTGAAAGACTGAATGAGAGTTTATTGCTTAACCTTGTAACCATAATAATTGCAATTAAGTGATAGCCTGGAAGAGAGTCCATTAGCAGCATTCTGCTAGGGCAAAGCAGAATACAAAACTTTTCCATAAAGCAAAAGTTCTGCCAAAATTCTGTTCACAGTTACAGAAAGACTTCTTTAATTTGTTTTTAAAAAAATGTTTCCCTTTTAGAAAAGCAGTGAGAATGAGTCAAGAAATGCATTTTGACAATTCCTTGGTGAAAACATGGCCAGCATTGCCACAGTCCTGCAAAACAATTTGATGCTATTTAAACTATATTTTATTGTAGGAATTTTGCCCTTTTGATACATTCCAGCCGGTTCTGGCTGTGCATCCTGATATATGCCTCAGCTCTCACACAGGAGCTTGTGACAGTCAGGTGAGAATGAGCAATCCTATTGAGCCTGCAAGAAAGGCTTACCACAGCTTGCAGCTGAATGTAGTTGGACCATTTTCTTGTAGGTTTTACTTCATTTTGCAGGAAAGCTTTCTGTAAAAACAACTTTATGGATGGGTCTTCATAGAATGATCATCTAATTCCAACTCCCCTTCCAATGAGCAGGACACCTCCACTAAACCAGGTTGCTCAAAGTCCCATACAACCTGGCCTTGAATACTTCCAGGGATGGGGCTTCCACTATTTCTCATGGCAACCTGTTCCAATATCTCACTAACCTCATGGTGAAGGGGTAATAATAATATCTAATTCTTCCTGATATCTAACCTAAAAACTACCCTCTTTCATTTTAAAGCCATTACCCTTTGTCCTATCACCATATGCTCTTGTAAGAAGTCCCTCCTCGTCTTTCTTATAGGTGCCCTTTGAGTGCTAGAAGGCTGCTATAAGGACTCCCAAGAGCCTTTACATCTCCAGGCTAAACAACCCCAACTGTCTCAGCTTGTCTTTGTAGGAGGTGTTTCAGCCTTCTGATTATCTTTGTAGCTCTTCTCTGGATTCATTCCAACAGATCAATGTCATTCTTATGTTGGTTGCCCCAGAGCTGGACACAGTACTCCAGGTGAAGTCTCACTAGAGGGAGAGAATCCCTTCCGTAGACCTGCTGGGCGTGTTTCCCTTGACACAGCCCAGGATGCGATTGGCTTTCTGGGCAGTGAGTGCACATTGCCAGCTCATATTCAATTTTTCATCTAGCAACACCTCCAAGTTCTGCTGAGGGCTGCCCAGCCTTTATTTGTTAAAGCATTCTGTAAAGCATGTAGATTTAGGCTTTGTGTTGAGTGGGTGGGAAAATGTGATGGAACAGGTGCTTCAATGTAAATATCTTCCCTAGGGAAAGGCTCATCACAGTTTTGATCCCTAACTCTCCTGCAGGCTTTGACTTTATATCTTCTCATGACAAATGAGCCTGAAGGATGCAGGAGGAAGTGTTTTCACTTCCTTTTCTGTTCTTCCTGGCTATCTTCCCAGAACCTCTTGGTCCTGTGACTTTAATCTGCCTCTTATTCACTTTAACAACACATTTGTGCTTTTAATATTCTGGATTTGCTAGTATGACATAAGAACCCATTTGTGACTGCTGTTGTATTAAATGGGCTTATAGCTGCATTCCACCTGAGTCTCTGCTGCAGACCAGACTTCCCTTGTACAGCATAATGCACAGGAGCTGTAACTACGCAGTGGTTCGTATATTTGGCCATAGGTCAGGTGCAGGCTTTGTGTCAAAATGCCCAGTTCTGTCATGTCCCCAGCATTTAAAAATTACGGCTTTAATAAGGCTGGCAAGATAGAGGAAAATATTCTTGTTGGATAGTTGTCTGTCCAGAAGCTGCTACTGATGGCTGAAAAGTGCATCAGTGTTCAGGATGATGGACCTGATGGACTCCCTGTGCTTAGGGGACTGGCACATGGTTGGATTCTGCAGACATGATCCCTGCACGGACAGAAGAAACACCTTACAGACAGCACCTTGCACTGTGCTGCCAGCATTGCTTGTTGTACCTTAACTTCTGCTGTCAGTGTTTAGTCTTTGCTTTTTGAGGGCATGTGAGCACCACAGTTCACAATTCTGGTGCTTTACAGGGACAACCTGAGACCAGAGGGGGTTTGAAACCACCAGTAATTTAGGAAGGACCATCCTGGTTGGTTTGTTAGAAGTATGCATTTACTGGGTTAGCTCAGCAGTTCAGGGAAAGAAAATGCACACAGGGATGGAGGGCAGGGAAAGGTCCAGGAAGACATTTCTCTGCAAACAGTGCTTTTATGTCAGGGAGGAGGAGGTGAGCAAAGAGAAACACACTGGAGTGTGTTTTAGCAACTTTTAAGAACATTTGATGGTGTGAATTACTTTGGTGCATTTCTTTATCACGTCTCACATTGGTACTTAGCAAAGAGAGGGCCCAAAATAGTACAGTAGCTTCTCTAAGACAGTTTTTACCCTCTGCTCCAAAGATTTTCTGAGGGCCTGAAGAAATCCTGTGTATGTATTGTAATAAACAAGTTAGGGAGACTTCGGGTAATGCACGTTAAATACACATTTCAAAGGGAAATTCCCAATGTCCAGGCAAGTGGGAGAATCTTCTGTTGTACTGTAGAGTAAGTCTGAACTCCTAAGAGTTGGGGGAACCTCTTCTGCAAACGTATTTGACCACTCATTTGCCTAATAGTAGTTCTGAAGAAATGAGCAAAGTGCTGTTAACTTTTAGGGGACGCAGACAAGGAACAGAAGCTGAAGATGTACAGTGCCACAACAGCTTTAGCTCTAAGAGGATTGTTCCTAGGTGGACTCTTACGCTGGTTTCAGCCCAGCGGTATTTCAAAAGTACCTGAAAGACACTAGTGTAACTTTCTGCACCTGTACTTGAAAGAAAAGCTCATTTGGAAATTAAGTATTGCTCTTAATGCTCATGATTTTGATATGTTGGTTTACAGAAGGGAGGCATATATTAAAAATAATGAAGTAGTACTGGCATTTCAGTGCTGCTCAATTACAGCATGTGTCTCTCTTGAGGATGACAGTTATTAGGCTGCAGGTGTGACTATCACCAGCATTTCTCTAGAGATGATTTTTTTGTTCATGTTTGAAAAAATGTCATAAACCTTGTTTCCTTTGTCTTCCATTGTTTAGCTCTTAGGCTTATGGGAGGAAGGGAATGCCAGGGAAAAGTGGGGAGAGGTGGATGAAAGGAAGACAATAAACAAGGAGAAAAGTGGTATTTGCTATTCCAGGAAGGCAAAGAAGAAAGAAGGCCATTACTGGCCGTGTCCCAAGGAAGTGCCACTCAGCCCTGGCTGTTTCTCCTGTGGGGAAGTTGCTTCCTTTCTAAAGTAGTCCCAGAAGACTGCTTTGAGAACTTGAATTCACAAGTTATTTCAAGGATGTTCCTTATCCAAGATGTAATCAGGGCTGCACATCAGAAACTATATAAATAACACCGTCATTATAGCCCATGAATTGCTACAGTTTGTCTCTTAAGAGTCACCTGAGACTATCCCTATTTAAATGTAAATGCAGCTATCTCACTTGGTTTCAGGGATTTCTCCCACGGAAAACACAGAAAAGAAGGGGGTGATTGAAAGCGAACTCTTTTGCAGACCAGACGTGAAGGATGGAGATTTCTTTCTCCCCAGGTAAAGCTTGGTACTCACATACTTTTATGTCATGTGAGTCAGTAAGACCAAACCTCAAAACACATTCTGGTCAAGTAAAACTATTTACCCAGTTTCAGAAAAGTCCTTTCCCAGCAAGGATGCTATGCAGGATTTGAACTTAGCAGTTTTCAGGTTAGTTACTGAGCAGTTGGTGTTGCAAGTCTCAAAAGCGAGTGTAGAGCTCCATTTGAATAAACTAAATTCACAGGGTCATTGTGCTGAAGGCATAGCTTGAACTAAGGTGGAAGTTGCACCAAAGTGAGCTGTGCTGGTTGTCAGCTACCAGGCAAGGTAAATACAATGTAAATGTTTTCATGTGCTTCTATGAGAGACATGCTTTCCAATTTCTTTCTAAGCTTGAGTAACTGATAAATATTTTGAAACCAATTCTGCTTTTAGATACTCCAGTATTTTTCCAGAAATTCGAGGTTGTGTTTCGTAGGCTGCCCCTGGGAGTCAGGTCTCTCCTTCCCTATCCTCGTCCTTCTTTATGACATTGAGCAACTTCATGCTATTGAAGAATATTTATTGCATGGGCTTGAACTAAAGCTGGTTAGTCTCTCTGCTGCCTTGAGTGTGTTTTAGTTTGTACACCTCAGTTCAGACTTGAGGATTCTCTTGTTCTGTTAGAACCTCTAAAAATTACTTCAAACCCACTGACAGTTGGCACAGCTGTTCCTTGAGTCCATCCAAAACCATTAGAAACAGCACTTCATGGGTCCGAAAACCACAGATTAAGAACCACTGAACTAAATACAATTCAAATAATGCCTTGAGCACTAATAGATACTTTTATTTGCTTTTCCCTTTCCCAACTCTGATCAAATCCAGCCTTTTCTGTTTTACCTCAAGGGTAGAAAGTAGTTTAAGCAGTTCACTGGCAAATGGCTGACTATGGGAGAGCACCATTGCTGCAAGGAAGTTATCCTTGATATGAACAAAAAAAAGAAGGAAATAGAAAAAAAAATAGAATTGCTTCACATAAAATTGTGTAAACCTGCTGGTTTATTGCCTAATCTAGGAAAGGGTAGTAAAATAGTGCCAATTTGGAATTTTTTAAAATTATATCCATACTTGTTGGCTTAAACATTGTTTTGAATTCTAACAAAGATTTATGTACAAAAGCAAACCAAACAATTTGTTATTGCAGAGTTTATTGCCATGTAATTTGTAGGACTGAGCGAAAGAGAGATTATTACATTCAAACAAATTCATTGTTCTGTAGCTCGGGGATTTTTCTCTTGGGTTTTTGTTGTTGTTGTTGCTGGGTTTTGGCTTTTGTTTCATAAAGTGAGAGTAAAGAAATTAAATAAAGTACTGAAGTTACTCGTGAAATTTCCCCAGAGGAGTGGGGTACTCACACAGGCTTCGGACTAGTAGCTCTGGACACTACTGATGAAGGCAAAAGGCTTGGGTTTTCTTGAAGCCATAGTCATATATAGATGTAGAACAGATGTGGATAAAACATTGGCCTAATCTTTAAAAGGGCCTGTTATATTGAGGGAGAGATCCAGCATATAAAATTATATGAGAATACGTGCCTTTATATTGGTCTTGGGTTCTCTAAACCTTATGGAAGAGGGTCGGCCACAGAACTGCTCAAAGGAAACAGTATTAAGTGTCAGAAAAGTGCAGAATCCTTACTGCTGACTTCATTTTCTCTAATGAATTGGCTACAACCACCTCATTAAGGAGACTCTTCTTGATCAAACTTTTCTGTGAGTTTTCTTAATGATCAAATTGAATTCAATCTCTCTCAACTTGAGAACTATTATTCTTCACTTTAATGGCAGGACTTGATTTAAACTATTCCCTTTAATTCACTACATTATTACAGCAAGTATTAAATGTTAAAAAGAAGCCATCCCAAAACCTCACTGCACTAAAATGAATTTTTTTAATTTCACTAAATTAAATGACTCAAAAATTCTTAAGTTATGAGTGGATGAACAACCTCTCATCTTCTCTCAGAGCCTTTTATGTGTTTCTTTCAGTTGTCATTCCCAACCCCGTAAGACCTTAGTTTATGAGCCGCTCAGCTGCGGAGGGGATGTGCAGGGACTTCACTCAGAGCCCCAAAATCATTGTTTTGGCACAACAGAGGGGGCAGTTGGGAGCAAGAGCTTGGAATGGGAAGGAATGGAAGCAGAATGAAGAACCTTTTGCTCTAGGATCTGCAGGGCTATATGCTTCCATGATGCTGTACAGGAGTGCTTTTATATTATGGTGCATGTCCTCCATAGTCTCCTGTGGCCTGGCTGCAGGAAGTGCTGAACACAATGTGTAGAGTTCCATACAGCCATCAGACCTGATTTTTAGGCTATGAGTGGGATTTTACCCTTAATGCTTCTGTATCAGAATTTGATGATAGTAAAAGATGACTCATTCTTTGGATGTCCTGAATGAGGCATTTAGGGAATGCTTTTTACCACTGTCAAGTGCTGGGTGAGGCTGACACTGGCTGTGGGACGTTTTAGAGCTGTGGGATGTTTCTTTCATGCAGTTGACATTTTTCAAGGAAAATCTGAAATCACCCTGAAAACTTTCTCTTTGAAAAGTAGAGGTCATCCTCAGCAAAGCAGTTCTTGGGCTGAGTCCTGCTATTCAAATCTTAACTTTTGGCCATTCAGAGCTCCTTTCAAAGACTTAGTGTACAAATCCCTACCTTTATTGGGACATGATGCAATATCAGAAAGAGGATTTAATGAGACTATGAATATAATATTTTGTTTGTATTATGGTTTATTGTTTCTACCTTTTTTTTTTTTGTCATAATGCAGGAGTAACGTTCTTGGCATTGGAAGACAACATGCACAATCAACAGCTCAGTAGTTCCCGAATGCCTCAACTTTACTTTGGTACTTAATGACCCAGAGAAAATGTTTATTGCCATGCACACTCCTCTGCTGTGAATATTATCCTTTTAATTACAAAACGTACAAGACACAGCATACAGAATAAAAATCTGCTGTTTCTCAGACAGGAGCAATTCTGTGGTGGGATCCTTGTCCCTTCAGTTTGCTTATCTTGACTTGACATAGTATGGATCTAATGTATCTTCTGACTCCAGTGAGCTTTGGGCTGGCACTCACCTTTAAACGTAGAGTCCTCTAGTGGAATCTCAGCTTCCCCCTTTGGGGTCAAGCTCTGGAAAAACTAGATCTCAAGGGCCAGATTTTGCTGACTTTTTTCAGTGAAGAAAAGAGAAGATTTGTGAACAAAGTGTGACAGTACAAAGTGAATGTCTAACAGAATTGGACTTTGTTGCTACTATGGCTAGCAATAATCCATGCTTTTCTTGGACCTGCTGAATACTGCTGTTAACTGCTTAACAGTTGCCTTTTATGTTGGAAAAGAGGGGGAGAGAAAAACCAAACAAAAAACCAAAACAAAAACAAAACAAAAAAAACCCACAACACCCCAACAACAAACCCCGGGGTGCTAAAGAGAAAGTTTCACTTAAAAGGCTGTTCCAGTACTTCTGTAGATCCTCTGAACCACGGGAAAATACCCCACTGTGTCTTTCCCACCTTCCACTGGTGCATAGCAGAAGTTGGGACACAGCAGGTGGCTCAGGGAAGGGCAGTGCAGAGGGTGGGTGGCTGCCCAGCTCCCCCCATCAGTGCCACTCTAGCATCTGGGGAAAAGGCAGAGGCAGCTGCAGCCTGCCTCATGTGCAGCTCCCTCTGCAGTAGTATGGCTCCTTTGAAGCAGATAAACGGAGAGGGAAATGCCGTGTGAAAGCAACTCAGCACTGCCCTCAAGTCTGGCTGCCCTAGAACCCTCTCCCAGCTATGAAGGCACATCTGTGTATACTAGAATACATTTTGTACCTACCCGGTCCCACAAACAGCAGCACAGTGCAGCCTCCTAGCTGACTGAGCCTCTCCCATCCAAGCCTAGCGTGGAGGTGACATTCTCTGCAGAATTACAGTGATCTGTCCAAACCAGACATAAGTGTTCCAATTGAAATGATTCTATGATAACCCAGAGAGGCTTTTCCAGTCAGCTGTATTTGAAAGGCAATGTGATGTCATTCTGTCCCTGTGTGGATCCCAGAGAAGTACACCAAGCCCCTGCATCATGGGTTTCTACCTGCTGTGGTTTGAGTGCAAGCATGAGGACTGCCATGTACTTTATTTGACCTCTTCAGTACCATCTTGGATTACGAGACACAGTGATGAGAGGTTGCATCTGATATAAGGTCCTTTGCTGTTCAGCTCCTTAAGACAGAGGCTTTTGTGCCTCCCCTGGCAGAGTGCAAAGCCCCAGCCATGTCCCAGGGCTCATTTCTGCAGAGAGAGGCTGTGGCTATGTAGTGAGAATCCATGAAATGAGGGAGTTGTATTGGGCAACAGCAGTTTGCCCCAGTTGCATTCATAACTGGGGAGAGTCAACAACTATCCAATGAGGTAGAACAGCTGTTTCCCATGGACTCTTTCTGGGTTGTCTTCCATTATTTCCAGTATCTTTGATCCGTCCCAATGTTGTTTCTGCTTCTGCTCATCCTACATCTCCTAGGTTTGAGGCACTGTCCTTGAAATTTTTAGCTGTCAACTCTACTTTCTATCTCCATCTCTTTTTTACAAAGCCAGCGTAGTAATAGGACCTCAGAGTTTTGTTTTGTGGTGTTCTCATTTAAAACTCCAACATCTCTGGATTTCTCACTCCCTCTTTTCAGTTGTACTAGAGGAAAGATTTTTACATAATGTTGTAGATTCTGAAGCTGAAATAACAGACATTGGTAGGGGATAAGAAACAAGGAATCCATAGGAGTGGAAGAGAACTTCATTGTGCATCCAAAAGCACACTAGATGCTACATGAGAAAAGAGCAATGTTTCAAAGTACTATTATCCTTCAGTGACTAGGAGTCAGACTTGCTGCTGTCATTTCATGATAGTTCTTCTGGAAGGCACCCAGCATGCATTATCCAGTAATGTAACTTTATCTGATGTGCCTCTGTATTATGTATAGGCAGTAGAACAGCTACAGACAGGTTTTTATATTTAGCAGCAGGTTTGTAAGGATGAAGAAAAATGCCTGCATACCAGTCTTGTTCCCATGGTACTTGAGCACTTAAATGTCGTTTTCTGTTTGACATCCTTTGTATTTTAATAGCACACAGTGGCATCAGCAGAGGTTGGAACTCTATTGTGTGAGGCACTAAATGAACTTGGAGAATGGCAGCACCAGCCCCAAGTAGTTGACTGTCTAAAATAGACAAACCAGGCACTGAAAGTTCTATTATCTCCATTTAGAGATGAAGCTACAGGATAAATTAGAGCTCCTATGGTTATACACAGTCTATAGTAGTCATAGTTGTTGAACCCTTTCTCTAGAGTCCCAGACTAGTGTTTTTTAAATGAAGTAACTGCTGCTTTCTTGGAGACAATTCAACCCCATTAATAATCAACATGTAAAATGAAGTAATCAAGGTATTAAGACAGGAAGGCAGTATGTTCAGAGATGACTTCATGGGGATGTTGCCATTTCTGTAGCAGCAGACCATTTGGAAGCAAACTAATCTTATTAAAGGTAAAAAAATGCAACATAAAACTAAATTAGAAAAAGCCTGTATTGTCCTTTCACCACTTTAATGCCTTTGGTGTTCTCTGAGTTGACTGGAGTTACTTCTATTTTTAAAAAAGAATCATGTTGCCCTAGTAGTCTATTCCAGAGACATTTATTTAGGGGTTACTGCTGGACTGCCTGGTTGCCAGCAGCAGTTTTCCTAGCTTTAAAATGTATTTGCATTTAGTTGCAGTAGTCAAAATACAAGAGGAGAAAGTACAGTTGGTCTCATTAATCTTAAAACACTAAAGCTAATAAACTCACTATTTCTCCAGGAAAGTATGAGTCTTTTGAAATTATCAGATCCACTGCCCACTATTTTTAAGTCAGATCTGCAGCCCTGACATTTTATTTTCTGCAGTGGCTGAGTAGCTGCATGTGGCAGGTTTATAGAAAAAGAATTCCTCACCTTCAGTGATACTTAAGGAGAGCATTGGTACCATCTGCACTGATCCCATTACAGCCACCTTATGGACAGCTGGGATGTCTAGGCATCCACTCTCCTCATTAATCCCCCATTCCACTACGATAAACTTCTGCAGATATGGCAACACATTGCAGGTGGAATTAATCCACCATGGCAGGAGCTAATTAAGAGAACAAATCTGAAGCAGTGCCTTATGGCTTTAATTCCCTTTTATACCTGCAGGGCAAGGACTGTTAGAAATGAGAAGTTAAGCATAAGCTGATGCTGGCATTAACCATGTCAGAAATCTCAAACACTATTGCTGCTGCTCATTTTAGCAAAGCCTTGGATCAGTCCTTTAAAAATATAAATAAAAAATTAATGAACTATGAGGAGAACGGGGCGGGGGGGGGGGGAGATGGGTGGGAGGCAGTTTTCATGAAGAGTATTGAAAAATCAGCCTGACCACTCTCCTAAAGAAGCAGGTACAATTAATTTCAGCATCAAAGCAGAGTTTTGCAAGGTGTCATGTATTTCTAGAGAACAGTGTTCAGACAGATACAAGACCTTTTTGGGAGCTAGTGGAAGCATGAATTATCTGAGATAGTATAATTTATAACAAGAAATGGTTCTCTACAAGGTGTTGATTGTCAGGATATACCCAACCATCTGTGCTTGTGTTTTCCAAAGGGGAACTCTCATAAGCTTTGCGACTTATGATCTTCAACCATTCAAATAATAATTCAGAAGCCTTTCATTATCTACCAGTTTAAGTGTCTGATGAGCCCTCCTCCCTTCCCCCTCTTATCTAAACCCAAGAGTGGGGGATGATGAAAACAAAAACCTCTGCACATGATTTTGCAAGATAGGAGTGTCAGCATATAAATGACCAATGGCAGAGGAAAGAAATGAAATGTGCACAGGAGCATAGGGGAAATGTTAGAGCTGCTGGTGATCTGTGCAGTATTTATGTGCAGAACCTTGAAGGATGTTTTCTGGATGAGAGCTTTACAAAATGTGTTATTTCAAACTTAAATAGCTCTATTTGTAGTGCACTGAGGCATGTGTTTGGTGTTCAGTGTACATTTAAGACCCTTCTCTACTTGCCAAAACACTTTTGGCTAAATCTACAAAAGATATAAGCTTGGTGATTAGTATTATATGATCTGTCTTAAGGACCCTTTCTATCACAGAGGAATTCTCAGTCCTGACTTCAGACTGCCTAGGCAGTGAAGTTGCTGGTACCACAGAAACAAGGGAAGAGTTGATAAAACAAATTGTAGAAAATGGTAAGCAGTTGCTGTTTTTTTCTAGGAACTGAGACATCTCTTTCTGCAGAAGAAGTTACAGACTTGCAACTTCTCCTGGAATTAATTCCTTAAGGCCTTATCAAACTAGAATGGTGGGAAAAGAAGGGCAGAGCTTGCTTTCATTTGTGACTAGGGACAGCACCGGAACTTGCACTCCATGCCAGAGCAGTGGTTTGAACACATCAGTTGAAATCAAAGTAGCTCTAAAGCTGCAAGCAATCTTAATTACCTTGCAGCACCATCCAGAGATGCATCTGCACTAGGAGATAATAGATATTGTTAGCTCAGAAGTCAGTTACAATTCAGTAGCATTTTTAAAGGCTGTGATTCTGGCTTTAACATTTGCCAATATATGAGGCTTGGTTACCTTTGTCCATTTGTTGAATCTGGGCAGTGATTCTCACCAGCAAGGACTGCAAGTCTAGGAAGTGATGTCAAAAATTCACTGTGGAAATTAGACTTGACTCTCAGTTCCCACAAGTGGACAGTCAGAAGGGAAGCTGGAGAATTGCTGTCCAAGGGGCAGAGGGGCAGTTGTAGCATCACTGAGCAAAGGACTATGCAAACAGAGGCATACAAGATAGATTAATGCAGAGCCATGCCTCCCTCACTAGGCTTTGTGGACTTTGGAATACTTCTGCATGCTATGGATTCATGTTGCTGCAGCTTTCCTGTCTGTTGAAATCAGTGAGACTTACTTATCTCCTCCAAGTTCAAAGTTGCACTCAAGCCCAGACATCAACTGGGTTGATACCCAATCCTTGCTGAGTTGGGGTCATACAGACATACTTGTATCCCTTGCACGAAGCATCTCATTAAAAGAATGTGTCTGATCCCAGAAAAATAACAGCTTGGGAGCAGAAAAGAACATGTGCCTTTGGTCAGGGTATTTGTCACTTTCTGTGTCTCTGTTACTTGCAATAAATTATAATGATGTATTCTTAAATCTAACTGATAGCTGGTTCTGGACAATTAAGATCGATTTTGTGTATGCATCCTTGGAGTCTAATAACTTATGTAGGAACAGATAACTAATAATAGGCCTCATTATTTTCCAAACTATGCAAATGTCTTAAATTTTACTGTTAGATTATTAATGTCCAGCTGTTTGCATATGAAGAGACTGGATAATTTTTTGAAAGCGTGCCACTGAGCATTAATGCTACAAAAAGATCAAAGTTACTCCAAAATCTTCAGTCAGGCAGGTCTCCTACAGGTTTGGATTGTTTCAGAGTAAGCAATTAAGCTAGAAGTGTTAGATTGGATTTTTAGAAGAATTGCTATGGGGAAGAGGAAAATAAGTAGCAGTTCCTGGCCTGTGCTCTTTGCTTGTAGCTCAAGGAAGACAGTATTATTGATTGGGCTTTTCAGTTTCAAATTGCAAAAAAAGATTGAAGTCTTAATTTTACTCGTGGCAGGCCAAGCGTCAGCCACCTGCTTGTGTAACTGTGTGTGCTCAGACAGGCTGCTGGGCCAGGCACAGATTTGTTCCCCTCCTTCAGACTCCATGTGAAGAAATTGCAGAGTGCTGTCTCAAAAGACTGGTTTTGAAAAAGCACCAGACGTTTGAATACTTACTGAGAGGAAACATGTTGTTTGTGTTGCAGAATTAGGGTCTCCTAGACTGAAGAAGTTCTGTCTTTCCTCCACAAACACCAGATTTTTGCTGGGTTCATACCTTGAAGCCTCAAGATCTGGAGATGCATTCAGTGACATGCAGGAGGTGAAGGGGACTACCCGAGCTCTTTCAAACTCTAAAGATTCAAGTTGACTTAGTTTTGATTTGTGGTAAAGTTTTAATCCATACATCTGATTTGATAGGCGCTGAATAAACGAGGCAGGAATTATAAAGATACAGTTATCTTTATTTTTCCTGACAACCCTGCTCCAAAATAAGGTATAAAACTTATTTGATTATTTACAGGTTCTAACAGAATTCGGTCACGAATTCTACCAGGATGCTTATTTAGAGAATTCAGAAAATGGAAAAGGCTACGCCACAAAATAGCTTCACCCACATATAGTCAGAGGCAAGCCAGGAACCTTAGGGAAAGCAAACGAGAACACCAGGTTGTACTCATGAGGACGGAGCAAGAATTTGGCGACAGTCCCTAGGTCTCTCGTTGGTGGCAGGCTCCAGGAACTGCAGGTTTTTGTATTTCAGTTTGTGGATAATGCAGCACAGTCCAAAGGAGGACCTGCCAGAATCAGTGTCCATAGACACGGCTGCTATGAGGGAAAACTTGTGAGCAGCAGCACTGACAGTGCAAGAAAGCCACAGGTTTCACGGCAGGCAGGGTCACTCCATGGCAAGCAGGTCCTCTCTGCAGAAGGCAGGTCAGAGTGGGCTGAGCAAGATGAAGGTGACAGCCAGAGCAGGAGCGAGAGTGAGGGCAGGGGCAGTAGCAAAATGATGGCTCTCCCGATCGCTTTCTGGCCACTCTATTTAAGGTGTTTCTAGACAAAGTGACCAAGGTCAATGTATAATGGGTGCAAAGCACCCTGCTTAACTGTAGCTCCCAAACACGGCGGATTTCCCCTACAGGGAAGGAACGTCCTTCCTGGTGGGAAGAATGGGCGCTAATTACCTGTCACCAGGCGAAGGGGAAGGCAATGTTGGACCTTTGTCTTTCCTCCTTCAAACCTCCGCTGATGGAGATGGGGGACTGGGGGTTTAGAGCACACAGTAATATCATCAAATTCTTTGAGTTGGCAGGGACCTTAAATGTCATCTAGTCCAACCCCACTGCAATGAGGAGGGACATACTCAACTAAGGCAGGTTCCTCAGAGCCCCATCCAACCCAATTTCTAGGGATGGGGCTTTTACTGTCTCTCTGGGCAACCTGTGGTGATGTTTTACCACCCTCATTGTAAAAGATTTCTTCCCTGTATCTAGCATCAATCTTTCTTCTTTTAGCTTAAAAACATCACTGCTTGTCCTGTTATAACAGGCCTTGCTAAAGTCTGTCCCTGTCTATCTTATAGACCCCCACTTTGGATACTGAGAGGCCACAAGAAGGTCACCCCAGAGCCTTCTCTTCTCTGGGCTGATCAGCTGGTGTCCCTAGAAGAGGATTTCCAGCCCCTGGATCATTTATGTGGCCCGGCTCTAGACCCTCTTCAACAGATGCATGTCCTTCTTGCTCTGAGATTAGATGCAGCATGATTGTACAGCTCTGTATGGTCATGGAGAAATAGCTTCTAAATCGATTAGACATTGGTTAGGAATGATTTAAACAGTTTACCATGATTTCTGTAAATAGGAGGTCAGTTATGTACACAACTTTGAATGAAGAAAAGATTCAAGTCCAGGGACATTTTGTTCATACCTTTTCAGCGCTCAGTGGTGGAATTGTGTGGAAATCCAAAATCAATAAGCATCTGCCTAGTGAATTTCTATGCCTAGATGCTCCTAGATCAACTTCTGCTTAACAGCATATGTGCAACACTGATGCATGTGGAATCAGAAGCATACCAGTGATTCCCACCAAGAAGCAGAGCCAAATTGCTAATAATTCCTGCTAATTTCAGAAAAGTTGTTTGATTCATAAGCAGGAGGAGCTGGACTCTGAATTCTTCTGACTAGGCAGCTCCTGTGTTGAAGAGATAGTATTCTTGGAAGAGATCTTTAAGCAGAATATTCCCATATTTATTTGTTGTGCAGGTGAAAAAGAATATTCCTATGACACTTTGCAGTTCATGCAAAGGCTTTAAACTTAATTTTTCTTTAATGTTTTTTTTTCCCCACTAGTTCAGATGGCAAGTTACTCTTTCATGTTTCCCAAACCAATACATCTTCAGATCAAATACCTTCAAGGTGTTTTAGTAAAATAACCCTGACCTTCTGTACTGAGTCACGGCAAGAGTCCAAACCTTTGTTTTAACCAGTCTTGTTTTCGGAGTCTGATGTTTGTAAGTCATTCTGTATGTAACTGTGTTCTCTCACTTGGTGATCTTAGTGGTTTTGTTTGTGGATTTTGTATTTTTAAAATTAAAATGCATTCTAACCGTGTAGAGCAACTAGGTACTATTTGTAGTGTCGTGGATAAAAAGCAAGCTTGATTGAAAACAAGCTGCAGTAGAGTCAGGTAGAAAGGGAAGGATAGGGAGATCTTGGGTGCCTTTCACCTACTGGTTAAAAAGAAAACTTGGGAAGAGTTGACCACAATTCTGATAGAGTAAACCAGAAACAGCTTTTGAACAGGGGCTTTGAACAGGCTATTTAGAGTTAAGCTATCCATCACAAACTTCTTAAAAGCACCCAGGGGAGTTGAGTCTGTGCTGGAACTGGGAAGACGGGAGAGATTCTATTTGATTCTTTCTTCTGGTATATCAAGAATAAGGTTTAAGAAGAATTTAAACACTTTCTTAAAATAATGCCTTTAGTTTTGTGAGTGGGAATAACAAATCTTTCAGCTCATAAAACTGATGCTTCTGTAATTTCCTGATGTTCACTTACCTTGGCTGTTAATGGAAACTTGCATTCCAGCATAAACCCTAATCAGCCCACTGCAAGCATCAGGAAAGATTTGTCCCTGGTGACAGCCACGGGCCATTAATGCACCACACACACTGGATCTACTCTTCCCCTCCTGTTTATGTGCTTCAAAGCTCTCATAAGCAGTACAGTGCTAACTGTTCAGCAGGGCTGGAGCAGCATGCTCCTACCTATGGAGAGAGATCAGCCCATCTCCAAGTTAAAACAGGCAAACTACCTTGGAGGCTATGCCTGCTCCTGGGGTATTCACTTTTATATCCCAAAATATACTGGAAAAAAACACCTGGCAGAATTCAGCACAAGGGACTGGCCACCAGGTAGCACCTTAGCCACTGAGATAGGGTGCTGCTAAGGGCTGCCACACATACAGATTTCCCAAGACTCCATCCTTCCGTGGAAAGCTGGGAGATGCGGTACCTCTGGAGTGAGTTTTCTGAGCCTGTATGTGCTGTATGTCTGGTCTGTGCCAGCACCACGGCTGCTTCACTCCAAAACCTGCTGCATGCAGTCCAAGCTGATCTTTGACTAGCATTTCTGGTGTGACAATCAGTAATACTCTGATTATAGAGCTTGCTCAATACTGAAAACATCTTCTTGTGGTGGAAGAGTCTTGCAGCACCAAGTCTTAACAAGGGAAGTGGAAAGAGAGCATGAGCAGGGGAGAGCTGGGCATGCAGTAAACAACAAGGCAGCAGAGAAAGCTGAGTGATACATAGAGGACAGTATGGGAGTACAGCAGTGTGTGCCAGGAGAAAAGATGGTCTTAAATGGACTCTTGGGAATGCCAAAGGGCAAGGCTAACTGAAGAAGATGGAAGCCTTGAAGCTTGTATCCAGGTTAGGACCAAGTCATGCCAGTTAACTAGTACAGAGGAACTTGTCAGCATTTCTATTGCAGCAGTAACCATCAGGTGAGAGGTTGTCTGTGTGCATGTGTATTATATATGCAAACGTGTGCATGAGTATATGTATTTACATCCAGCACAGAGTTTGTGCAAAACAGGCCAAAATGCAACTTTCTGACATGGTTGGTAATCTACTATGTTGGCATAAGTCTCCATATTCTTACTGTAAACTGCTGCTGGGAACGAAACATGATTCTTATTTTCTGTTTCCTTTCTTGGAAGCAGTACATTAGAAAGGATATCAGAGACTCTGAACACCTAATTTGCTGGAGAGGGCTTAACTGCCTGTTGCCAGGATTTAAAATGCATTTTGCAAACTTTTATCCTTAACTGATTGGAACTGACATGGGCAGCCTTGTTCCCTACCAGAGCAGTACTCTAAAGCAGATTGTTGGCTAAGGCACTGTTCCATTATTACACAGATCAGCAAGGACCCTAGAAAGAAGCACGCTTACAGCCTTTATGCCCCACAAGGCCATATATTTTCCCTAAGACAAGGGAAAAATAATATGGCCTCTTTATTGGATGGAAAAGGCTTTTCAATTTAACCTCACCCTATTTCCCTTTACAAAGAAATTTCATAAAAGCAATAATGAAAAATTTTAACCTCCTTACAGGAGAGTAGGAGAGAGAGCACCTGGAGTTTATAAAGCATCTTAGTTAATGGTTTTGTTTTAATAATAACAGGTTTATCCACCCACATTGGCAAATCTTGTTTGTTTGTTTTGTTGTTTTTTAACTCTTTTTTAAGTGCATACATTCCGATTACTCATCTTAATGCACAGAAAGGAAGTGTCATACTAAGAATAGTGTAAGCACTCTCCTGTCTCTCTTCTGACAGTTGAGATGTAAAGTCTGAGCATTCTTTCCTGACACCTGGGTCTATAATTAGGGCACTGTCTCTGACCATCTTTTCTCTGAATCTTAATGTCTGTGTTACAGTCAATTCATACTCCAGCCTGAAGTGCACCTTCTCTACATGACAACTCTGATTCTTGCTGGGGCTTCACCAACCAAATTCCTACAGTTTTCTCCTCTGACTCAGAGGTTCTACTTGCAGCTAGCTCAAGTGCTTCCTCCAGTGCCATTTACCAGCTGGTTTGGCTCTATAACCTCTCTCTGATCCTTCTGCTGGATTCTTTGCTGTTTGTGGTTGGTTTTGTTTTTTAATGCCACCAGCATTAATTGCTTGTATTTAAATAGCCTGCCTGATCTCTTCATGTCCCCATTATCACTTCTCTTAAACTGTCAAGACGGTGTTTCCCTTTGCCATGTGGCAAGGGATGCAACTGTTCTTGCTCAACTTTAAATGCGTACTCAAGTTCTCTATAGTTGTGAGTGAGGCTTTTCACTTCTGGAAGGACCTTCCTACAGGCTGTGCCATTCTCCTTTCTTCATTCCCTGCTTAAACCTTGTTGTGCTAAAACCACAGAATCGTAGACCTCTAGAGATCATCAAGTCCAACTCTCCTGCCAGAACAGGATCACCTAGGGCAGGCCACACAGGAATGCATCCAGACAGGTCTTGAAAGTCTTAGAGAAGAAGACTCCTCAACCTCTCTAGGCAGCCTGCTCCAGGACTCTGACACCCTCACCATAGATATGTTTCTCATCATGGTGAGGTGGGACTTCCTGTGTTCCAGGTTATACCCGTTGTTCCTTATCCTATTACTGGGCACCAGCAAAAAGAGACTATCCCCTTCATCTTGGCACCCAGCTCTCGGATATTTACAGATGTTAAGATCCCCTCTCAGCCTTTTCCTCTCAAGACTAAACAGACCCAAGACTCTCAGCCTTTCTTCATAGGAGAGATGTTTAAGTCCCCCAGTCATCCTTGTAGCTCTCCATTAGACTCTCTCCAGTAGATCCCGGTCTTTCTTAAATTGGAGAGTCCAAAACTGGACATAGTATCCCAGGTGTGGTCTCACCAGGGCAGAGTAGAGGGGAGGACAACATCCCTGTACCTGCTGGACATACTTTTCTTACTGCACCACAGGATACCATTGGCTCTCTGCCACATTGCTTTTCTATGGAAAAGTTACTGATGTTTTTGACTGCTCCTGACACCACTGCTATATTATCTTTGCTTCCTTGGCTGTCTTTTTGCCCTCCAGCACTGATGTCCTGTTGGTCTGTAAGCACATGAAGCAAGAGATAGTCTCTTCTCTGTGGAATTCATAGCTCAGTGGGTTCCGGACCCACCCACCACAGCTCCTGGGCCCTTTGTAGTAATGCAAAGAATAAGTAGCAATTCTTTTCACCATCATCTGGAAATGCTTGTCAGCTTTGTGGCTTTTCTTGTAAAAGTTTAGCAAGCCTTGTGGGGCAAATCACAAGAAAACTGAGTCAGTTATCAATCTGGGAATAATACACCACCACCCTATGTTGAGTAGTCACTTATTTTTAATTTCCTGAATACATTAGAATTCTTTAGGTAAGACCTAAACTTTGCCTCAGCAGATACCTTTTATGTTGTGAAATTCTTCTCTTTCTCAGCTGTAGGCACTTATAAAGGCTCTCTTCTGTCCTGCTTCTTGCCTTCTCTACTCACCAGACATCCTAGGATTTTTGCTAGTTTAATTGGAAAGTTGCCAGCTGTCTGTACTTGTGTCTAACCATTTGGTTGAATCTAATGTTAAAAACAAACCAAAACCTTTCTGGTTTGAGAAACCTCCCTTCAAAGGCTTTCTGAAAGCTTAGGATCAGTGAAGCACCTTTGCTCATTGGAGGGCAAAAGGAAATTTCTGGAAAGATCCCCAATGCCTCCTTCAGGACACTAGGAACCCTTTACTACTTCTCAACAGGATATGCCCTAAGCAAAAAGCTTTCAAAATTTGTGTGTGCCGTTAGTGGTCAGAAGCTTCTCTCCAGTGCACTTCCCCTTCCCCCACTTCTTAGCAGTTCAGTGAGGGATAAGGCCAGAGCATTCCTGAGGGATTCCACCAGTGCACACCACACAAACAGCCATGTACCCACCACCCTGTAGTTTAACTTTCCCTAGTGGACTGAGAAGGGAGAATTGCTGCATGCTGCCCCAGGTCTGCCTGATCTGCTCTTTGTAACCCTGCAGATCTGGAGGAAACAGGAGGTTGAAAGAGCAGCTGAGTCACTAAATTAAATTTTCTGATCATGTTCCTAAACGTCAGGTAATGCAAATTGCTCAGGAGCAAGCACTCACTTCGAAAAAATAACCAGTAATTCCAGCAGTGAAATAATGATTAAGCGAATCCTGTGCTGGGAGTAATGCTTTAAACTTAATAAGCCCAGGAGTGAAGAGCTCAGATTTCCTACTTCTATTTTCACTTCTCTTTTGGTTCAGTTTCTTCATTGCCCCTGCATTGTCTGAACGAAGGGATTCTTAATAGCTTTGATTTTGTCTCTTTCCAAAACTACTTGAGAAACATAATGTAGGAAAAGTGGAAATAATCTTTGCAATATCAAAGACTTATTCAGGTTAGTGTCCTATTTGTTGACATGATCTTGATCTGTCATTATCAAGCTGTATCTTCCAAACCTGTGGAGTAAAAGGAGGAAATAACCTGGTTTTCTTCCTCCTTGGAAGTCCAAATGGGCTAATTTTAAGATAACTCCTCTCTCTTTTGTGACAAATTAGCAAGATTTTAGAATATAAATGAGTGGGTTGTAAGTGGTTTTTAAACAGTTCCAGATCCTCCTGAATCTGCTATAGGCAGCACAAGAATTGCTTCTATTAAACCCCAAAGGAGAATGTGGAAACATGAAGTGTCTTCAGGGGTCCTGCAGTGCCCACTTAAGCAAAGGAATAGCTGCATTTTCAATGGTTGCCATCATGTTAAGTGATTCCCTCAGGTCTGACTACCGAGAGTTCCTTGCATGCAAAGGGACACAAGTTCAGATCTATGACTCTAAAAGGTTGCAAGCCATAGATGTGGAGACCAATGTGACTTTACTCTGTGTTGATAAACTGCTTACAGTTCTGTGAATAGGAAGTCCACATTATGGATGGAATGGCACATTCTCTGCCACCCATGCCACGAGCCATGCTGTTATTCATTTGCGTACAAGCTCAAGTACTTGTGTGCTTATATAGCAAATCCTACAGTGGAGATACCAGTAAGCTGCCTCATTTAATGTGTACTCTCCTTCCTTGAAGGCAAAACCAGCTCTCAAATAAGAGTCATAGATCAGAAACACCAAGAGTGACAAGCCTCTTTCCCCTGTGATTGTTTCATCAGTCTCTTCAGGAGGGTCATCCATAAATGTCAGCTTTTTAATATATGCATCTTCATTACTAACTAATGTCAGACTTTATTGGATTTCATCTGCTAAGATACTTGATCAAGAACCAAATTTTATTCTCTGGAAATTGGGAAGACTCATCCCTGCATTCTGAATCTGGCTTGTGGCACCCTGGAACTACCTGAAAGTACTGACCGAATAAGTTATTTGATATTTGTTTTTCAAGCTGAGATATTGTGATGAAGGGTGTCATTCTGCTCTTTTAAATAACAGCACTGTGTAAGCAGCTAAGACCCACTCTGTGGGCCAGGGGCTCAGGATGGAGTAGCTCCCAGACTGACATCAAGAAGCTGTTCTATTTCATGTACTATTGTTAAATATCCACTGGTCTGGAGATTGCAGCATGCACATCCGGGTGACAGAACCCAAGGTTACAGTAGAATCGTTCTCACTCTCTCATCCGGTGAGTTCAGTTACATCCTATGAGTCAAAAGGCCTTCAGTAAAAGGGAGGGTGGACTCTGCTGTGGATGTTCTGTGGCCTAATCATGAAGACTTCATTCTTAATACAGAACAAGGTGATGAATTTAAATCCAGATTCTCCACATCCCCAGGCTGTTCTCTGACTGCCAGGCTGCTCACTGACGGATAAGGCTGTGCTCTGGGAGCTGCTTGTATCCATTGCTTTTGGAAAAATGTCCAGTGCAGGCCAATGGGAACTGCTGTTGAATCAGCAGTATTTTCATTTTGGCTTAGTTGAAAAGTTTGCTTATTTATGAGCTTTTTGGAGTGCCGTGTGTTTCTACCACCAAACTAATAATTTCTGCATGTGATTCTGCTGCTTCTTACTTCTCTGCCAGTTTTAATTCATGTAGAGAAAGGAAGGGGAAAAAGCTTAAGATATGTAAAGTAAATAGCTTTCATTTTTCTCAAATGTATTCATTAGTTAAAATTAGTCACTGAATAATTTACATGGCTGATTCTGAGTTCACCAATTGTCTGTGAGCAGTTCATACCCATACTCAAATTGCAGATGTTTTGATTAGGTACATGAAATGCATCGCAGCTGTGATCTTTATCTCAGGATAGTTTCTCTGATGTCAGCAGAGGCTCTCCCCATTTATACAAGCAGTAGACCTAAATTAAGCTCAATATACATCTCTTTTGATCACAGAACTTAAGCAAAGCTTCCTGAAATCAGCCTTGGGCCACGAGTGTTTTTTCAGTCATTTTGGGAAAAGAGTAGGGATTCACAAACCCAGAGATACGAAGTGTGAAAGACCAGGCTTGCTATTCTGCATGACCTTTCATAGGTTCTTGATCAGTAGCCCATAGAGACTTGGTAGATCCTGGGCTCAAAATCACAGGATTAAATCTTTAATTAGGAGTCTCAGCCCAGACTCTGGATGTGAAAGCTGACAGTTCTGAAGTGGCTTTGCCGAGGGATGTCGATGTCATTATGGATACCCTTTTTAAGAGCATATTTTATATTTCTTTAGCCTTTCCTTTCTGCAAACAAGGTTTTCTTGCAGCCTTTGATTTCCTCAGTGGGCTCTGGTTCCTTTAGAAAGGACTGCACCTCAGAGAACAGCTTCAACTGTCATTCTGCTTAAACCCTCTTGAGACACAGTCTTAGTTCACCATTGCCATGGGCAAACATACTATTCTTACTGCATTTATTAAGCTGAGGAAAAGGTGAAATTATTATTGTTAGTCTACAAACAAGAGTTAAATACCTATCATCAAATGTAAAAAGGGGTAAATATGGTATAAATTATTCTAATAGGTTTGCACAGAAAAGAGCAATTAAACTAATGCAGTTTGACTTCTTTTCAATTAATAATGTACCAAATTATTTCTACATTGTTTGGAAAGACTATGTGCAGATAATATTGTCTTATGGCCTAATTTTTTTCATGCAATTAGTTGCATACATTTGCTGACAGGCTAATTTATGAGCAATTGCTTTAAAAGCAGAACTGTTTTGCATTTAATTACATTGGGTTGTAATCCATCTGTTGACAAATTTGTGTGTTTTGCTATTTATTTGCTAATGCGTTCCTCTACTCCAATGCAATCAGTCATACAAGTTGAATATTTTTTTGATTATATAAATACCATAGGGTAATTAAGGGCCAGATGTATGGCTGGTGGGAATGACTAGTTGTGGTATTTCTGCCCCCACCCCAGCTGAATCTTTTATTACTGCTCTGCAAAGAGTGAACAAAACTATGATTAAAACTGGAGTTCTGTGACTCCTGTTTCTCAGCAGCTGCAGAAGGGGAAGGTGGGACAAGTTAATCCAGTGGAGGTCTCAAATGGTTTGTGGCCATGACCTGCTTGTTGTTTGATTGTGTGCAGGTTACCTCTAAAATGTTGTGTTCAGGAGCAAATCAATACTCTTGTAGAGTGGAAACCAGAGGGTGACCTGGGAAATCGGGCTGAGGTTCCTGGATTCACTGTTTTCTTTGTTCACTTTGAGGAGGAGGAATGGTGAGCTGGCTGGAATGGGCCCCTTAGGTGAGGTGCCTTTGGATGGCAGGTGCTTACACATGGAAAGCAGGAGCACTTTGTCAAATCGATTGGCAGTGCGTGCTTGAACTGTGGGTGCAGCAAGGAGAAGGGTGGCTGTTGGGAGATGGGCTGTGCTGGGCAGTTGCTGTTTGGACTTACTGAAAAGTGCTGGTGTTTGGGTATAAGAATTGTCTTTTTTCTAGTACCCTTGGGAAAAGAGAGAGGAGTATAAAGCTGAGGGGTTTCAAGACAGGTATAGTACTTGGACCTTTGCATCATCCTTGGGGGAAGAAATAAAAAGGCTTAGAAAAATGTGCACTAGGTAAGGGATAAGTGTGCAGTGGCCTGCAGGTGGAGGAGCTTGCTTGCTTTTCTTCCATGATTAGGTTGTTCCTACTCAGGAGGATCAGTTGAGTTTAGGTTGCCCTTACAAAAAGGACATCAGCAATATGTAAAGCTTAAGCCAAATTCTTGGAAAGGTCAGTTGCATCTGGATATCCTATAGCACTTGACAAAGTACAGTGGGACAAGGGACAAAGCCTCATTACAGAAACAGGAACTGGGTGCAGTGTTAGATTCTCTCAGCAGACACAGCACTGTCATTCCTTCGTGTATTGAGAGGTTTTTCTTTGCATGCTAATTTGAGATGAGCTTTACTGTCCAGGAAAGTGAAGGGTAACAAAATATGTATAGCATGTAAGAATGTTTAGTTCAAGGCCCATCAAAATAGCTGTAGAGAGTACTATGCAAAAGTGATAGGGAGAGTGTGACAGCTTCTTGCGTATCAAAAGCAAAGGCTGAATAGTGAGCATTGAAGCCTCTTAAGGTGACAGTGCTGATATAGATGTGCATGAGCATACATAGGCTTACAGCTGGTTCGTTTGCACTATTGTGATTCTTCCAAAACAGAGATCATTCTGTAAAGGTAGGTGTTTGCACCCTGGGTTTATCTGCACTTAGCTTAGGTTCAGGTACACATCAGCTTTGTCAGCCTTTGAGTAGGATTGAACTAAATCTTGCAATTACTACGTTTTCATGCAAAGAGTTTCTGACTTTGGGTTGAAGGCAAAGGTCAAATTAGAATTCTCTTTGTATGCTTTGTATGTTGGATTTTGGGGTTTGTTTCTTTGTAATCTTAAAAACCTGAATTTCTATTTCTCCCAAGTATTAACAGCTGGTAGCTGTACAGATTAAGAGAGTTCAGGAACCTATAAAAAAAGCAGCTCCTTTTGAAGTGCTTTAAAGCATAAATTATAGTTAGATGGTGTGGTAGGGTGAGAAAGTTCCCCACACACATACAAAAAGATACCACAGCTAACTCAGTCGGAGAGGCAAATGAAATAAGCTGTATTTACAAGCATAAATGGAATGCAAAGAATATGTACACAAATATACAATATTTACAATATATACAGAAATACACAGCAATGTGGGGTCTGTGGTGACGGGTTGGACTCAATGATCTTCAAGGACTCTTCCAACCTTAGTGATACTGTGATACTGTATGTAATACAGAAGACCCACAGCCGGAGGAGGGGGTGCCCCCCAGCCACTGTACCCCCTCTCCCTCCCTACCTCCCTTTTTTTTTCCAAAAAAGGTTAGAGAGAGAGAGAAAGGCAGTTAAGGAGAAAATTCTGTTAGCTCAAAGCATATGCAAGAATTAGTTTTCTTATCTGGTTAGCTTTGTTAATTCAAGGTCGCTCCTGTCCAGCAAGCTGTTGCTTCAGAGAGAAAGAAACAGGCCCACACGAACAGAGGGAAAGGTACAGACTGAACTGACTGAGCTAAAACTTTAAAGTTGCATTCTACCAATGAAATTCGTTTAGACCTTATCTTGTTTTTGTTATTATCCCAAAACATTCAGCCAGAGTGTTCAGCAACTGTCCCTTTCTTAAAGGCACAGCCTAAACCGGTCACAGATGGTATCCTCAGATGACAGTACGAGTCTGTGGAAAAGGATTTTCCTTCCCCTTCTCCTTCTGCTTTTAATACAGAAATTAAAGACAATAGGGCTGCAGTTATCAAAGATGCCAAAAAATATTCCCTCTTGAGGGTTTCACCTAGAAGTTCTAGTTCCTGCTTGGTGTACTTTGGGAAGCTCAGTTGGTCGTTAATATGCTTTTGTAGATCTGTCTAACAGTCCGCATAAGGCATGGTGAAAACAGAGCTTAAAGGAATGGGTGGACACTTTGTGAGAGTCAGACAAAAAAATTGCATGCTTTTTATTATCTGAAGCACAGATGACTAGAATTGTAACTGATGGAATAATGATTAGTTTGAAGAGATGTTTCAGGTTTGGAGTGTTCTTTGAAAATCTGTACGTTTAAGCAGAATTATGGTTTATTTAAACATATTTCGGTGTAATTGTTTGGTCTTGAGCCTGCTAGCAGGCAGCTGTTATTTGAAGTATTCAGTGTATAGAGAAATTCCACAAATTCTGTGATAGTTTTGCCTTACATGATGGTTACATGGAGATAGTTTTATTGCTCACATATGTTTGATGATAGTATTTTCCCTGACCACCTGATAGGGTTTGCCAAAATGGCAGGAAGGGTGAGGAGATGATATAATTCATATGACTAGCAGGCTGGAATGTGAATTTTGCGAATGGGTTTATTTGTTGCTGCTATTTTCATGGCAGTGGTTCCTCTGACTGTCAGGAATGGGGCAAATGACTGTGGGTGTTCCAGGCAACTGGCTTTGTAGAAGGCTTCCTGGTGCTACCTCAAATAATATTTTTCCTACCATTATCATCTTAACTTCTCTTTAGCAGCAATTTTCTTGTTGCAATTAATAATTGTTTTGTCCTTGTAATGTGAGATGATTACAGAGAAGAGACAAATAAAGACTGCAAAATTATGTGAATCCCACCCTGTGCTTCTAAGAAAACAGTTCACTGATGAGGAGAAGCCATGGGTAGAAAAACAACCATCTGCTCATGTCTCTGTGTTCTCTAGGCTTTTTTGGGGTCAAGAGCTGAACTAATGTACTGCAAAGGGTAGTGGGAAGGGCAGATCAGGGATTCAGTGCATCAGCCCACATCCATACCCCTGCTATGCCTGCTGAGGGTGTAGGATTTTTAAAGTATTTAACATATTGCAGTTTCATGTTGCATATTCAGTTTCAGAGCTGAAGATAAGCAGTTTCTCCTGAGAGCTCCGTACTGGTTTCCCAACTGATGAGGTCCAGAGAGAGTTTGTAAAAGTAGAAGTAGGGGAATTCTGAAGTGTGATGAAGCTCATCTGAAACTTAATCACTCTTGGCTCTGATTCTGCATTTGAAATCCAAATAGCTGCAAATATGAGCTTGGGAAGCAGCAGTGATTCTATCCCATGTCTTTCATCACGAGAACCTAGTGCCCCCAGAGTTAGACTACTAAAATCACTGAGACCAAGGTCCAACAAATGGGGCTGTCTTTCCTGGAACATATGGATGCATATTCATGGCACAGGGCTTGAGCTTCCTCAGTTATCCTATTAGATGTCCCAAGTAATTCAGTCCAGATGACAAAGACATGGAGGCTGCAAATTCTTCCTGAGGAAAAAAAGAGCTTTTTGGCCAAACAAGGAATTAATTACTGGGGAACAAAGGCATAGATATGCAGAATTGCCAGGAGTGAGGACGAGATTGCACTGCAACAGCCGTGTTATTTACTACGGCAGCTTAATTTAGGCTACTTTGAGCGTGAGTCATGTGAAGAGGGTGTTTATACCATTAGCTTTAGACATCTAACTGAAGTACAATTTGGTGCAGGTATGGTTAGCACCACATACTGCTCCCTCTGGTATCAAAGAAGGGATGGGCACTACCTGAGATATTCACAGTTAGGTGACACAAACACCTTCTTAATTCCTCTTCGTGGGTCTTCGTTCACCCAGTATCAGTCTACTCCATGTTTCAGACTCTTTGCAGTTGCAGCCCATGTGCCTGAGGCAGCTTCATCAGGCCCTTAGAGCAGGTAGAGGCAGCACTCCTGTATAATGTGCCGTCTTTGCTCTTGATAAGTAGCCCCTGGCTACCTGCTTCCTCTGTGTTTGCCCCTGGGTGCATTCCTTGCATTGGTGAGCTGCACAGGCTTAGATCATATCCCCAGGCCTGCTGCACAACCCAAGGGGCTAAGTAGCAAAGGGATTGCTTCTTTGCTTCCCTGAATTCTGGGGCTGTATTCCCATTCACTTGCTTCCCCTCTGCTGCTGTGGCATTACCTGCTCAGCAGCTCTTTAACCAGGAGGGTAATCTGCTTCTCAGAATGTTTTTATGAGCACAGGGACAATTCCTCTCCTTCATCCAGCTAACTTCCTCATTATACTTTCTAGCAAACATTAACATCTAGGAAAAAAAAATTATCTGCTCCTAAGATAAAACCTAAAACAAACATCCAAGGCTCTGTAATGCCAAGATGTTATTAGGATACTTTTCAAAACATGTACTTGAGTTCAATCATTCCAAATCTATTTTGTGATTACAAAGCCATTTTATGTTCCTTTGAAACTGATTCTAAAGCTATTCCACAACCATACTGAAACTATCTTCTTTATAGAATTTACACAAACGTTCGTTTCTGTCCTGTCTTATTTTACTGTGTTGATACTCTTTACAGTAGCAAAAGGGATCTTTGCAGAACCCGAGGTACTCTTGAACAGCTCCCATACTTCTATAAAAGGCGACTTGAAGGATTTCTGTTGATCCAGGCAGTGTTAGTCCAAAATGGAGAAAAAACCAAACCCAACCCAAACAAACAAAAAAACATCCAATGCAAGGTTTTAAGGCCAGATGGAGTCTTTCACATTTAGTTTGTTTCCCCCGTGGCACAGGCCATTCTGCTTCACCAAGGATTCCTTTATCAGGGTGCACAGCAGAGGTCTGCTAGACCACAAAGTTTATTACTGGCTCTGAGATTTCACCAGCTGGCTGCAGGCCATGGCAGGCTGGTTCGCTTGCTGAACAGGAGACAAATCTATTCTCTCTTGTCAGAGGGTGATAATAGTAAAGAAAATCCACTAAATAGACCACACACTTGGGAATGTCAGTCAAGTTTGGATCAGCATGCTTGCTCATTGTTACTTTCTCTTTGATGATCCCACGTGAGGAACATGGATAGATGTATAAAACTGTTCAGCTGTAAGTAGCCCTGATACTGAACAGGTTTTCTTTGACTACAATTGGCAAAGCACAGGTCATCTACCTCCTAGACACATCCTATCTTTAGTTAGAGGCAGCCATGTCAAACCACAAAATCATCATGAATGTGGAGGTGATCTGCTGGAGAGCATCCTTGTGGAGAAGGACCTGGGAATCCGGGTGGATAACAAGTTATCCATGGGTCAGCAATGTGCCCTTGTGGCCAAGAAGGCCAATGGGATCTTGGGGTGCATTAAGAGGAGTGTGTCCAGCAAATCCAGGAAGGTTTTCCTCCCACTCTACTCTGCCCTGGTGAGACCACACCTGGAATATTGTGTCCAGTTTTGGGTTCCCCAGTTCAAGAGAGACAGGGATCTGCTGAAGAGAGTCTAATGGGGAGCTACCAGGATGATTAAGGGACAGGAGCATGTGCCCTGTGAGGAGAGGCTGAGAGAACTGGGGCTGTTTAGTCTGGAGAAGAGAAGGCTGAGGGGGAATTCGATAAAGGTTAATGAATATCTGATGGCTGGGTGTCAAGAGGGGGAGAAAGGCCCTTCTCGGTTGCACCCTCTGATAGGATAAGGGGTAGTGGATATAAAGTACAGCACAGGATGTTCCACCTCAATATGAGGAGGAACTTCACTGTAAGGGTCACAGAGCACTGGAACAGTCTGCCCAGGGAGGTTGGGGAGTCTCCTCTGGAGACTTTCAAGACCCATCTGGATGTGTTCCTGCACAACCTGTGCTAGATTCTATGGTCCTGCTCTGGCAGGTTGGACTTGATGATCTTTTGAGGTCCCTTTCAACCCCTAACATCCTGTGATCCTGTAATGTGTAGTTCCAGGAACTGAATGATGTGCATTTAGAGAGCCACCTAATCATAATCTAGATAATGCCAAATAAGAGAAGCACATAGAAAAGGAGAAGGTGGAGATCTGCATCTGCACGGATGTGCTATATTCACAGTGCATGAAGTAAAAATAATATATAATGAATTATCAAGTGTTACTATGTAAAGTAGCTGGAAATAAACCAGACACTGCATTAAAAAATGTGTGATACTGCTACAGTAATCACTCTGAAAGCAGAAGAAAGGATTGTAAACCAATGTGATCTGGTTCTGATTTGAAATTGGTGAAATTTACATCTCCTGAGCATCTTTTTTTTTGGCCCACAAGGAAATGAGCAGGCTTCCCACTCCCTGTGTTTATGGAAAAAAACAGCTGCATAGCTGTTCTCTCACCCCACTCTCATCAATACTGGCTTTCATGTTATTAGTTCTCAAGATTGCTCTTGCAATGATTTGGCCTTTAAGATGTGGTTATTGTGCTTTTTATAAGTAAATGGAAAAAACCCACAAAGGTTAGCTATACTTCTTCCAGTTAATTCCTTAGCAGAAGGAAACATTCAGTGATCCTCCTTTCTGTATGTGGTCTGACAGATCAATGCATTTTCTGGGTTGTGTTACTGAGAATTCATAACAGATTTTGAGGCCAGACCACATCTTCCCTTCTAGCCAAGGGTAAGTTAATTAGGTAAACACAACCACACAGACTTACAAAGTTTCTAGGCTGTCACTCTGCAGGGAGAGGGGAACATATTGTCCCCCATCCCACAGGAGAATCAGTGAATCACAGCAGGTCTGTGCCTGGACATGCCATCTGCTTATGGGCCTCTTCCCCAGTCTGAGTGTACTTTCTGTGCTGGGGAAGCTGTAAGCCCTTCACCCCCTACTCAAGAGGGATACAAAGTGCAAAGGTGAATTACTGGTGAATGATAGATAGATTTTTTAAAAATTTGTATTACAAATCTGTTCTCTAGAGCTTGGGCTCTTTTCTTTTCTACCAAAGGAAGATGATATTTTCCTGATGATTTCTGCCTACTGACGTAATAATTACTTACTGTTTAGAGATAGCTGAGATATTAAGAGATTGCATTAATGCTCTTAGAAACACAGCAAGACTTGGGAATGCTATAAATGTGTATTTAGTGTTAAAAATTATTCCCTGATAATTTGTCAGTTATAGTGTTCTATCAGAGGTCGAATATTTGAGATGATATCTGCTCTAGATGGGGGAAGGATCCATCTTCTATGATTTCAGGTTTATCTGGAAAGAAATTGCCTTTACTAATTTTTATTTTATTTTTTTTAAACCCTGTTTGCTGGGTTTGTAGGCTTGAGTTACTTTTAGTCTCAAGGTGGTTTTGTGTGGGGCTAGCTGATGGTCAAAGGGTGTTACCAGCATGGTGTAGGTATAAATTGGTCTTTTCTGGAATGTATCTTAGAAAATGCATATAAGTAAATCTCCAGTACTGGTTCAGAGAAGGATAGAATACCTTAGGATGCCTGGTCAATTTGCCCCCTGAAAACAGAGCTGAACCACATTAGTGATGGACAGCTGCAATAGAAAGTAACTTAGAAGCCGCTCACATTTTTACTTGGTGTTTAATTTCCGCATCACTTCTGTGTACTTTAATGTTCTTTTTAACTGAGAAAAACTGTGCTCATGGAGACATTCTCAGTTTTTCCTGCTATAGAGATAGTGACTGGCCTGCATTAGGAATAGTGTGGCCAGCAGGAGCAGGGAGGTCATTGTGCCCCTGTACCCTGCTTTGGTTAGGCCGCACCTTGAGTACTGTGTCCAGTTCTGGGCCCCTCAGTTTAAGAAGGACATCGAGACACTTGAATGTGTCCAGAGAAGGGCAACAAGGCTGGGGAGAGGCCTTGAGCACAAGCCCTATGAGGAGAGGCTGAGGGAGCTGGGGTTCTTTAGCCTGGAGAAGAGGAGGCTCAGGGGGAGACCTCATTGCTCTCTACAACTACCTGAAAGGTCGTTGTAGCCAGGAAGGGGTTGGCCTCTTCTCCCTAGCAACCAGTACCAGAACAAGGGGACACAGTCTCAAGCTGCACCAGGGGAAGTTTAGGCTCGAGGTGGGGAGAAAGTTCTTCACCAAGAGAGTGATTTGTCATTGGAATGGGCAGCCCGGGGAGGTGGTTGAGTCGCCGTCCCTGGAGGCGTTCAAGAGGGGACTGGATGTGGCACTTGGTGCCATGGTCTAGTTGTGGGGTTTGTGGTTACAGGTTGGACTTGATGATCTTCGGGGTCTCTTCCAACCTTGGTAATACTGTGATACTGTGAGTCTCTTCTGCCATGGTTACATCTGTCCTTCTTTGGCAGAGGGGTATTCACCTCTCTTCACAGCACACAGCCCTACTAATGTTTTGCTCCTTCCTGCAGCGGACTATCAGACTCTTGGTTTCTTGTGTAACTGTACCTCTGACACATGGACATCACTTACATCCACAGAAGGGGAGTTCATCTCTTTCTGTAATAAATTTGTGACAGGCAAGCCACCCCTTCAGGTGAGAACCCACAGTGTTGTACCCACAGGCACAAGGTGGAGCTTTTAAGACCTCCACAGAGAGCGTCTGGTAGAGTAGGCTATGAAGTCACCATGAGCATCTATTATAAATGAAGCCCTTCCTCTGCTGTATCTTGTGGGTGCATACAGAGTAATATACTGATTTGCTTTATTATAATTTCTGTCATTTTATCACATCTCACCAGTTAGCAATACAAACTCTCACTGCCTCGTCTCTTGTTTCAACAGGAAAGCTTACTCAAGGAGCACTAATGAAAATTATAGCTATTTATCCACCAAAGCTATGAAATTATACATTATGATTCCCAAAGTGCTGGGTTACTGTACTGTGACAAATAGAATAGTTTCCTAAGTACCCTTGAGTGAGAACAAGTGTGCAAAAAGGAAACAATATTGGAGATTTATTATTTTCAACCACTTAGGTGCCAATAGAAGGGAGTTCTAAGTTGAGTTTGTATTTCTTATATATCTGTCTGGTGGTGGGGATTAAAACTTGATAAAGCAGGGAGTGCTTAGAGCCTATTGTGTTTGAAGCAGTAGGAGGAAAAAATGCAATTTCCACACATTGACTGTTTTTAAAGAACTGTCTCTAGTTCTGCTTCCCTGGGCCATGTACAGCCATTGAGCCCTATAGCCACAGCCTCTGGCACTGTGCTATGGTGCAGCTTGGCTGCTGGGCATCCCTGACAATGTGCTTGTTGCTTATGTCAGTCATCCTCATAGTGATTTCTTTGTTCATCTGCTGTTTGTGCCTGTAGCAAACACCTCACCCTTTCCAGGGTCACACTGGTCAAGCCTGGGCTACCTTCCTGTCATGCTAAGGGTGGGCAGCCGTGGCAGCTGACATCGGTGCAAGGTTGGTGCTACACATGTGCAAAGACTCCTCAGTCAGAAGTACCATTCCTCTCTGCTCTGCATAAGCAGCATGTTTTCAGCATCCTACTCAGTGGCTGAAGGTTGGATAATTATGAAGTTGTTTTGGTTGGAAAAATCATTAAGTGCAGCCATCAATCCAACACCACCATGGCCATTAAATAATGTCCCAAAGTGCCACCTTCCTGGGCAGGCTTAGAGGCCAGTTCCTGGGCAGCCAGTTCCAATGCCTGAGACTCTTTCAGTAAAGAAACATTTCTGCATACCTAATCTAAATCTAATACATGGCTCATTGAAAGCAGCTCTATCTGGTATGGACTACAAGGCTGCAGCGCCCTGGCTCCTCTGTCTACAGCATACATTTGCTGAGGGTAGAAGGAGGGGCAGGGTAAGTAAGAGGTCTCATTTAATATCTTCACATCAGAAAGAGAAAGCATCTGGCCTGGCTTTGTCAAAGACTTGCTGTAGTGTCTTGGGTTAATTATTTCAGACAAGTTCCAATCTGTAGAGCCGTTGGCAGCTGGCAGGAGTTCCCAAGTCCCTGTATCTCAAGCCAGGTAGGGGCAGGACTTATGCAAAGCCATCCGCAGCCTGCGCTCCTGTTCCCTGCTGTGAAGCAAGCCAGTCTGCCCCAGGCTGGAGACAGTGGAAGCCACTGTGTTCCCACTGCAGGGGTCCTGACAGGAGAGGAGAATCTGTGTGTGCAGCACATCTCAGTTTGCACAGGGAACAGGGGCAGAGCAGAAAGGGCTCTCCCCCGCTGCAGACCCCCAGAAGAGGGGCTGAGCCTTGCTGATGTGCTCCCTGTCATAGAGAGCCATTTGTGCTTTTTGGTGATCGAGGTTCCTCATAAGAAAGGTGGTGTAATAGTTGGCCTACATTCATTACTATTAATTGTGTTAACTGTCTCAGCAAATTAATCTGTGAACTGATCATTAATAACTCAGTTCCTAAGCCAACAGATCAATGAAGTTCTGTAGGCCTTGTAATTCAACTCTGATGCAAATCCAAAGCCGACACATGGAACAAGCCCTTTGAGTTGCATTTCACTGAATTAGCCATAGAGAGCAACAAGGAAATATCTTTTGGTTTTTCTAACAGATTGTCTGGTTTGAGTTATCAAAATATATATGCTTTTAGCATCACCTGGGGCTAAAATCAGGGCTGCTGTAATCATGAAGAGCCTTCTCATTATTTTCAAAATACCTTAAAACTTCATGAGACTCTAGAGAGGAACCCCATTCTGTCTGGTCTAGTCTAGCCCCAGTTATCTTAATTTACCCTGCTTTGCAGTCAGATTCTGGCTCCTTGTCCTCAAGGCACTTCCAAGCTTTCCATCATGTGAAGAGACATTCAGAGTTGCAGCTGGACTGCTCAGTTGTGAAGTTCACAGTGACCATTTTGACTGTTGTTTCCTCATTATTTTTCTTGTGCATGGCACGTTTTCTTACGAATGTCACTGTTCTCTGAGCACATTGCTGAACTGGCCATCTGACTTGTTTTCCTGAGCCTTATCACTGGTTTTAGGAGATGTTAGTGTGCTTGTGTAGTTTGGTTTTTTTTTTCTTGTTTTTCTCCCTAGTCTGTACCTTCACAGAATTGTATTGCAAATATGCTCATCAAAATAAGGAAAGAGGCAGTCAAATATACTAATAACAGTAACAACACTCTGAACTTGTGTTTGTTACACTTCTCAGATCTTACTTTTTTTACCAAAGTGCTTGAAGCATTTTTAGCTTCAAGCTAAGCATTTTAAAAACAATCTTTCATTTTCTGGTCTGATTGTTTCTTGCTGCCACCACTGCTTCCCCCTGTACAAGTGGATTGAAACCCTGCTGAGGTACAGATCTTTTTCTGGCATATTTGGTGCTCACCCTGGGTGAGTCACACTAAAAGAAATATTAAAAAACAGTGGTCTTGAGATTACAATGTTGTACAAAACATTAAGCAGTACCCTCCACTCTCTTCTACTGAGGACTTTCAAACTTTTCAGTGAGGCATTAAAGGACATCGGTCTTTGTCACTTGCCGAGGCAGGCTTAGAGGCAGGAAGCTTGCAGGGTATCTACACATTAGGAGATTTCTGACTAAGTGCTCTCTGTTCTGCTCCTACAAAGACCAATAGGTGGAATTTAAGCAAATGAAAGTATTTGCACCATTTGCACAGTGACAGAAATGAGGGATTTCTTTAAGGATGAAATGAATATTCTAGTCACTGCAGACCAAGATGAGATGTCCAGCTGAACAACATACAATACAATACAATACAATACAATACAATACACCAGGTTGGAAGAGACCTTCAAGGTTCAATCACAAATGTCTTGTATGTAGTATGTCAGAGGAGTGCCCCTTCTGACCTTAATATCTGAAGTGGTATCCCTTCTCCTTTACCTGGTGAATCTGAAGTATTCTACCAGATGAGGAGAGGCAAATATTTTTTTATCTCCTTTGCCTACCTTTCACTTGCAGAAAACTTTGTTCATGAGTGAATCTGACATGTGGCCTGGGCTTTTTTTCTCAGTAATGGAGAAAGAAAATATTAGGCATCAGTTCCTGATTATGACTGTTGTGCAGAGTTTTGAAATAAATCCAAGAGTATATGGCTGAACCTGCCTTACATGAAGTTATTAAAAAAAAAAAAAGTAATAATGTCTTCATCACAGCACTGAGGAGATAAATTATATGTTAAATGGCAAAGCACAGCACTGCAGATTTCATGCTCTGTAATGACTTAAGAGTTCATAGTGATAAATGTTATTAAAATGAGCACCAAAGGAATTATATGTGATGCTCTGCTACCTGTACTGAGATCTCTTCAACTCACTTAATTCTTGCTGCATTCTCTGTTGCATAGCCACTATTCAACATCGCTTTTAAAGGATGTGAAAAGGCAAAAAATAAATCCTTTATGATGAAAGGCTGCACAATTAACAAGGAGACAGGGGGAGTCTCCTTGAAGCTTTCTCTCTGCCTCTGAAAAACAAGCTTTAGGTTTATACACAGGAGGCATTATTTTTAAATGTCAGGTCTGGGCTTTGCTCCCCCTTTAATATAAATGTCAGTGGCATTTTGCTGGGAAATCTTTGTTTCACCTTCCACTTTGATAAATTCAGACTGGCTCTCAATCTTGCCATCTGCCTTTTGTGTATTAATAATTCTGTTGACTGAAGTTCTGCATCATTTTTTTTCCCCATAAGCCATGAATAAAACACAACCTGTGGACCAGGCAGGCATACTCTGGAAAATCAGCAACAAGGTTTAGCATGAAGTGGACTAGTGCAGTAGTGACAGTGGGGAGGAAATAAAATAACATGAACCCCCACAGTCAAAATAAAGGCAGAGAGCTTCATTAGTGCTTGGGCCACTGGTTGATTATGTGACGAGTGTATTCCTTGCTAGGGAGGGGAAAATAGAACCAGTAGCACTCCTGTCTGGAGTGGGTAAAGAATGGAGTACTGCAGGGACAAGAAACAGTCAGAAACTGCAAATTACTATCCTGCTCTGCTTTTAGGTAAGATAGTTCTTAGCTTTATAAGCTTTGGTGATCTCAGAAGACTACTGTTTGGTGCCCGTATTATCTGTACTTCCAGAAGAGTTGACAGGTGCCTCTGAAATACCACTGCAGAGGGGGAATCTCTTTATCCATCATTAGTGTGTCAATCCTGTCTTTGCTTTCTAGGACAATTCAGTGTTCTTGTACCTTCAGATCTTTTACAGTTACCATTCATACAGAATAACACCAGTAGGAATGCAGGAGTGTGCTATTGGCAATGCTAGTGTTCACTTGGACTCAAAAATTGGAGGAAGTGCCAGGGAAAGCATCCCTATCAGCTGTCTCTTGCCTTAGCATTTTCCAAGGTGATAGGCTAGAGGGAACTTTGGTCTCATTGTGTGATTCCATCTTTGTGGACCCTTAAGAGCCAAGATTGCCCCTTTCATTTGTATGAATTTGATGCTGTTACAAATAGTATCTCAGTTTCTTGTGTGGGTTTTTCCCGCCCAAAAATGTAGTTTCATGCATTTATTGCAAATAGATTTATCTACTCTGAAATAGCAACAACTGCTTTTCTGTATGAAATAAAGTCAATTTTGGCAAAATCCATACTTGGCACAGCAAACTTCTGCCCTGCCTTGCTAATGCCAAATATTTAACTTCCAAAATCCTCTAAAGTTTGAAGTGTCATTTATGTCATCTCTAAACAATACTAAAGCAGCCAAGAGTTCTCCTGTCTCCTCATTCTTTGAACAGTTGACCACTAGCATCTCAAGACTGAATATATTTCTGTGAAACCTTCTTAAGATGTCTGTAATGATGCATAAACTGAGATGTAACATTCTGAGGATTTGAATGAAATGGTACATTGTCTCTGAGTTATAAAGTTTTATAGCAGAATTTTAGTGTATTCAGATACTTAAAAGATGTTCAACTATATTCTGACAGGACTTCTTGGACATGTTAAAGCTCTGCTTTTTCCCATGTTAGAGAATTCCATGGATCTGTCACTCCTGAGAAGCTAGGAATGCAAATCAGCTCTTTAAAGGGGCTTGCAAAGCCCATGCAGCTGCTCGTGCTGTTTGCATCACGAGCAGAATAGCCCCAACACACACATGCTCATTCTGTCATACATCAAGCTTTTTAATCCAGCTCTTGCAGGCCTCTGAACAAACTGCTGCACCATGATACCTCATTGTCTTTGAAGTTAGCATCAGGTGCCATTGAGTTAATGGACTATACTGGCCTCTCCAAACAAGCATAAGATGAGAGAGTTGACAAGCAAAGGCACATCCTACAAAGGACATTGACTCATTTTGAGGTTGAGCAGATATATAATGCTACAAATGGAGCAAAGGAATACACATCTAATGCTCCAAGCATGAAACCTCAGTTTTCAGTGAAGCACTGGAGACATGAAAATAACTCATGATATCTCGGTTTTAAAGCAGAATCTATGAAAATAAACATAATTGAGCAGTGAAAGTTATAATTTGTATGCTGTGGTGTTCTCTTGTTTGATTTAGGACCACATGTTGATACTTACATTAAGTAAAAGAACCTGGGGAGATGCTCAGTGTGGGATTCAGTGGGATGCTTTTATGTATTAAGGTACCAACAAATGAGAATGACAAAGTCTGTCAGTTAAGGTACAGTTCTTTGTTAGGAAGACTGGAGTTTGCTGACAAAGGGTAGTTAAACACCGATGGTTTTTTAGTGGCCAAAAAAGCTAAAATATAACAGCACACAGAGAGTGATTTTGTTCTCAGATTCTTCTCATAAGGCAAGCTGCCAAACTCCTTGCAAAGATGGTGCTGGCAAGGGGTGTTCTATTTTGCAAAGCAAAACCCAGGTCTGAGCTGGTAAAACCAAAATTAAAGCAACTATTGCTTGCTGTAATCCAAACTGGGCTGAGGCTGCCCTGATTCAAATTTGACTAATTCCCATAGCCTGTTTTTGAAAATGCCTTTTACTGTTAATTTGTTGTCCTTAAATATTTGTTTAATAACATTCTTCTTTACCTTTGAAAAAAATCTTTGCTCTCTGAGTTGAAAATATAACTGGTAATGTAAAAGTAGAAAACCTTATGATGTTTTCTTTAATATAAGTTTAAGCAGTAGCTTTGAAGGCTTCTCTTCCTGTCTGCGAAGGAAATATGATGCCAGTGCAGTTGTGTCTCCTTTTTCTCCACTGATGTTTTCTCTTCCTCTACAAGCAGCTGTCGAAAGCTAGAGTTCTTGCTTGTTACAATTCCCTCTCTTCCTTTTGCAGCTTCCAGTAGGTACTAAACATCTCCCATCATTCTACCACCTCCTTTTGATGGGTTTCTCTCATATATTCTCCTTTTTCATTGCATGAAAATGAAACTTCTCATCTGCATTTCTTCTTATATTCTCTTATTCCCTTACTCTTGCATTCCCTCTGTTCTGCCTGTAGTGGCAGCTTCAATGCCCTATTTTGCTAATGTCTTTCTTTTTGTACCAGATGCTACCCAAAAGCACCCCTCTTTCTCATGTCCTGTGTGGTGATATAAAAACTTTATTAGCACATGGAAATTCCTCCTTAAGAAATACATGAAGAGAGAAAAATGACATTTTTTGGCTGGCCTCTAAAGCATTGTGACCTCAAACTGTTCTTGACTAAGCAAGCTTTCTTGCTCTTCCCAGTGCTTTAGTTGCCAGTATTCCCAGTGCAAATAACAATTTCACATATGAAAACAGGAGCAGAATAAAGGGATGAAAGGAGACAGCCATGCAAAGCAGCCGTACTCCATGAATTGCCACTAGCTCCATGTCTATCTGCCTGAAGTGTTCTCTGTAAGATATGTAACTTAAACACTGACTCATGATTTTGAGGGAGCCTGAAGAATTTTGGCAACCAATCCCTTCTAAATCCCCAAAGTACTGGCAGCCTAACTCCTTTGGCAATTAGAATTAACCACTGTGGCTGTTAATATCCATAGAGGGTGAAATGAGTCTGCAATGTCCTCAGAGAGTTTAACTTAACTCACTTAAGTGAGTTGAGACGTTATCTATTCTGTGTCTTCCAGAAGTGAACCTCAGCTGAGTGTGGTGTCATTTCAGGCAGCCACTCTCCATTTCAAAGCTGAGATTGCTGTGGTAGGTGGGAGTGAACAGAAGGTGCTGAAGCCCTGGGCTCTGGTTTGTGATTCTGTGGTCCCATACAGAGCCATTTCTTTGTTCAGAATCAGAGTTCCTGCTGCAGCTAGTCTGACAAGTGCCATGGGAAGTCAGTGCATTAGATGTATGATACCACATGAAGGTTGGCAAGGCAACTTCTGGTAACAGAGAGATACAGGGACAAGAGAAAGGTGTTGAATAGACTATGAGTGGACTTAGACCCAGGATATATACAGGGAAGCCCAAACAGTGAGTTGGAAATTAATTTTAGACACTGCTGAAACCTTGCTTCCCTCCAGCACAGCAGTGATGGGGATGTGACAATGTGCAGCAGAAGTGGGCCATGCCTCTGCTGTGGATCCATCAAAACAGGCACCTCCCATTAAGAACCATCCAGACCTCAGGTAGCCTAACAGATCCTTCACCTTGGTGGGGAGTTGGCTCAGTTGTTGGCTGTGAGATTAGTAGTAGAGGACAAAAGTGGTGAGGAAATTCCTATTCTCTCTCCCACCAGTTTCCTAAACATAGATAATTTTCCCTCAGGGACTGAGGCCTGTTTGAGATGAGAAGGGAGGTCTATGACCTGATGGCTGGGAGTAGGGATGGGAAAGAGAACTCATGTTTCAGCCATCCTCCTGAAGAAGTAAGGAAAAAAAAAATATATATTGAGAAAGCTCTTACAACCCAGAGGGGAAATGAACAAAGTAAGCTTCAAGTGGGGAAACGCTCATGCATTCTGGGACTGCAGGCCCCCTGGCATATAGAGAGCAAAACACTAGATGCTGCTTACAGGATCTGGGCTTGAAAAATGTTAGAACCAGGCTGGCTATAAAGATACAAATTAAAAGGAAGAGTCCAGAGAAAAGAAAGTTCTTCCCATTCACCACCCATCCAGACAAAGGAGCCACATGGGCACTGGACCAGGGTGGGGGACTGAGGGTGTGCAGGATGAGAGGCTGAGGTTGCTGTGGCTGCATTTCACAGAATCACAGAAACATTCAGATAGGAAAAGACCCTCAAGATCACCAAGTTCAATCGATAACCCTACTCTACAAGGTTCACTCCTGCTGCTGCTGGGTACCAGGGGTACTGTAACCCTGCTTAAGTATGGTATCCTAAGGTGCAATTAGCCTTCTGCTGCTCTGTGGCTTTCATTTTGAAAGAGGGAAAGAGAGAGTCAGAAAAGGAGGAACTTTACCTCAAAGGAATTCCATTGTAAGGCTGAATATTTTAAGAAAATGTAACTCTGCCCTGTTTTCTTGGAGCCAGTGAATGAATCACAATTAGCTCTGCTGCAGGTGAGGGGGCTCAGCAGCTGCATCACAACAGACCAAAGGGAGAGATATATCAGAAGCAAAATCAATGCTGGTCAGCCTTGAGTGCTACAGCAGAGGAACACCATTAAACTGCTACCAAGGACCATTCACTCTCAGCGAGGCTCTTCCGTTTTGCTGCATTGGTTATGGTTACAGACAGTGACCTCTCATGACTCAAGGGATTGTTTTAAGATAAATGTCTCTATTTAAATTTCATGCATTGTGAGTCTATTCAGATTCTGTCAGAGGTTAGTTCTACGTTTGACTGACTTGCTTAAAACAAAAGTAGCCCTGGAAAATTAACTCCTTATTTGCTAAGCTTCTGTCTTGTGAGTAACATGTAATTAATGCTAGGAAAGGAATGAAGCCTTTTATTGGAGTCACAATGGCAGGAGAAAGCTATCCTCACTTTTCCAGTGGTGCAGAAAAAGTAGTATTGGCTGTAAATAAAAAGTCTAATGAATTGCTAGGAAAACTGAGAATGTGCTAACCCACACCATGTTTAGTTTGCTTGAACAACCACACAGTGGTCAGGACTGGTGGAGGATGTGGAGAAGGGTTATTTACCAAACCAGAGACTGAAACAGATCAGAAATTTGTAGCTGCTTCAGAGATGAAGTAGCAGTTGGTGTCAGTGGAGCTGCCTTAAGTGTACATGAAAGTGCTTCCACACTTACCTCTGACATGTGCTTCCCTGTTCCTGGAGCTAGAGATTTCTGCAGTGTGTTGGCTTCTGTGGAGTCCAGTTAATAGTGCCTTTTAACTTCAATAAAATGCATCTTAATCTTCCAAGGAGTCTTGCACAGATTTCTGCTATCCCACAGAGAGGAGAACAAGAGCTCTGAGCTCTGATTTTCTTATGTTTTACTTCAATAGATTAGCAATTTGGGACCTTTTATTAACATCTGACAGTTTTGGATCACTTGACAACACAAAAAGAGAGTCCAAAAATCAGTGGTGATATTCACAATCCATTTCCACTTTTGGTGCAACACAGAGTTTGGTTGCATTTACTCCTAGATTTGACAGACTGAAATTATGGTCTTACTGTTTGTAGGGCAAATGAGCTCAGTGCTGTATAGTGTGGTAAAATATTTACATAACAAAGAAAGATTGGGTTTTCTAGAGCTTCCAAAGGAAATCTCTCTGAAGTAGTTTTTACATCTCTTATAATTGTATATTTTTCTCTGGTTTTACATGTGAACAGAAAACAGCAGTTTGCTTCTTGAGTCTCTGCTTCCTGTAAATGCCAAAGCCATTGTGTCATCCTGACTCAATAAAGATGCTGCAATATTAAGTTACTTGTGCTTCCAAAATAAACTGTGCTTAAAAAACAAACCAACCAACCCACTACATTTAAAGTTCATGCAGTTGTGGCATTTTTTTCCCCACAAGGTCCAGGCCTTTCTACTGCAGTTCAATTAATTTCCACCATGGATGCCACCAGAAGGCTAAAAAAGGAAATTACTAATATGTTCACCATCCTAAGAAAAAGCATCTCAAGGCTCATACTGCCTTTCTGTCATATTGCAAATACAGGCCGAGTGTCCCACCAGACTTTGTATCCTCTTCCCCTGCGCTGGCTTTTGGCTGCTTGTCTGTAAGTTAGCTCTGATGTGGTGCAAGTGACTTTGGGCCTGCCTCATCACTATGGTCATGTCTGATGCTCATGGGACTCTTGGATGACCATTGTTACTAGCACCCATCTCACGCTGATCTTTTCGCTTGGGCACAACAGGACCATGCCAGGTTGGGGAGGGCTCTGATTTGTTGTTTTGTTGATGCCTGCAGCTCCCAGCTCATCTTTGCAGATCAGCTCACTGACATGCTAAGATTGTGTAATTATCTTCAGCTAGACTAATACTTTCTCATAATTTCTCTCACATTTAAAACGTTTTGCTCTGTATAGTAAACCTATATTTGAAAGAATTGGTAGATGAAATATTTCAACCTACAAAGATGCCTTTTTTTTCCCCCTGCAGTGCATGTGTTAGTGCAAGCATGAGTAGCCAGTTGCTGGCTGAACTGCTGCCTGTCTTCTGCCTTGTGATGCTGACTCATGGCCACAAAGTCACATGTGCAGGCTGCTATCTTTAGGGAGCACAGTGAATCCTACCTGACTTACGGCTGGCTCCAAAGTCCTTGGAATAATTAGGAATGTTTTATGGATTGCCCATGAACAGTCCTACAGATCACATTTACTGCACTAATTTATGTACTTCATTGTGCTCTTGAACCAAGGCAGAATTTCAGTGCCTACTGCTTCAAGGGAGCATTTTGGTTGATTTCAGTTCCTCCATCAAACCCTTACCACTGGGTTACTAGAGACATATCAGGAGGCTATTGATCAAATATGACAAGAAATCTATTGTGCCTGTTGTCTGTATTTGAAACATTTAAGGAAATCAGGCTTTGCTTTAGCCCTTCATATTACTGAACAGCAAACAATAGCCACACCAAGGCAAGTGATGTTCAGGGTTAGTTTCTGTCTGAATAGCTTTTCAAAGTCAGTGTTTCAGTCTGGTAATTCAAAGAAATAATCAAAGCAAAAATCCTTTCTGTGATCTAATCTGAAGTACTCTCTCAAAACCCTCTTCTCTCAGCTTCAGCAAGGGTGCAAATGGTCTTCGAAGATGTCTTAATTTTTTTAGATCAAGGTGGTTCTGGTTTGGGATTGGAGGTGGAATGGATTATTATTGTTTTGGTTTATTTTACAACAGTTAGTCAGATCTTTGCATGAGGTAAACTTGCAGCTACTAACAGGAAAGTCAAAAACTTGGTTAGAGCAGAAAATAGTCCTTTTGGTTCCACAAACAAAGCCACCTTTTAATGTGGTGGCTGAATTGGATTCATCAGAAGTAGAGAGTAATCTTGCCCTTAACATTTACAGAGTTGGTTGATTACTTTCTTTCTGAACCATCCATGTAGAGCATTGCAGATTTTTATAAATTCTTTTCTGGAAATACTTAATATTAAGAGTTGTTTGGGTTTTTAATTTATTTCTAATTTAAGCTCTGCACACTAATAACTGAATGCTTACAAGGTAAAGGAAAAGGGGAAAGAAAAAAAAAAAAAGACGATTGAAACTGGCAGAGTACACTGGAGACAAAAGCATTTTAACTGCAGTGGCCAGAATTCTCCTCACCATCATAAAACCACTTCCTGACATTGTCTGAAGACTAATGTTCCAGGAGGGCAAGCTGGAGGCCAGTGCAGCAGCTGGTGTTCATGCAGGACCATGTGCTGACATTCTTGCAACGCTTAACTACACATAGAAGTGTGACTGAGTGAGGGGACTCATTTTGGAAGTACTCTGTCCCTGTGAGGAAGGGAAATGGTTATTAGTATATATGGTTAAATGTATATGCGTATATATGTTTTATATTAGATTAACAGTAGTAACTAACAGACCCAAGAGAGGTCAGAGTCCCACTTTGTGTTGACTCTAGATTGAGTGGGAATTAGTCATTGTAACACAGAGTTGTCTGTCTTCTTAGCAGAAAAGAATAATTTCTGTCTCCACTTTGGGGGAGATTGCTGCAAAACAGCGTGAAGTCTCAAATCCCTCTGACAGATTTTTGTAGACCTTGAAAGTGGGACAATTTTTCAAACTAGCACTCTCTTGAAAATCTGGGCATAGGTGTTGTACTGCAGGTACTAAATTCAAAGGTTTTAATTAAATCCTGGCCCATATCTAGAATTAGTAAGGCTCTCTGTAGAAAGACAAGCAAACTCACATCCCAGTGCTTACATCCCTAAAATCTCTCCAGTGGTCCTACTGTAACCCAGAACAGGCATCTGTGGTGGACCTTCTGGATCATCATGTGTAGCCCTCTGCTATTGCTGTCAGTCCTCTCTAATCCCATCTATAAGCTTCTCAGGCACTCTCTTGAAACTAAAGAGGTTTATAGTGGCAAACCTGTTACCATTTTCTTCTCTTTCTGTTATCTCAGAGGAGCTGCTTAAAGGAAAGCCTAGTTTTGAGCTTTAATTTATCTGTGGTTTATTCATACTTAATCTTTGTCAGTGTTGTCCTTTAGCATAGATAGCTCTTCTTCCATTACATTTACCATCTTGCTGCCAGCAAGTTCAGTCTTGGCTCTGCAAGGTTACATGAGCCTTTTTCATGTACTCTCTTATCAGCTAACCACTCCACAAACCATTTTATTCTAAGAGCCTTTCTCTACATTTGTTGCGCATAGAATAAGTCTTTACCTAGTTGGGGTGAACAGAAATGTTTCAGTTGACTCTGCTTAGGGCCCTCCCTTCAGAAGTGAGAGGTGTAAGTTCTGTTTCCTTCACTGTGTCAATGAAGGCAATTGATTTCGCATAAACCAGAGACTGAACCAGGAGGTACTCAGACCTGGTTATATTTTCAATCACTTGTAGATACTGCTTCATTCATTAGAATAAATTAAAAGTCAATGCCATGATGCTATCCATAGCACTGCTGAGAGTCTTAACAACTTTGTAGCCTAATGTTTATCTTTCCTTTCTTGCCTCAGTACTGTCATAATTGAGGACAGCTTCACTGCTGCGAAACATAAATTCTGCAGTGCTCTGTAGAGCTTCCTGGTAGATGTGCCCTTCTTTTCCCTCAAACAGAGGCAGTAACTTGACCTGGGTGTCCATATTACAAGGAAAGGACAGATACTGCATCAAAGTAAACAGCTTTTCTATGTTTAATGGCATCTTCAGCTTCAGATCAGTCTGAAATGGTTTTTGTTTAAATTCAGTTAGGCCTGATGCACTGGGTGGTGGTGGGGAAGGTAGGAATCATGGAACCATAGAATGGTAGGGGCCTATGGAGGTATCTAGTCCAGCTTGCCTGCTAACACAGGTACACCTAGAGCAGGTTGCAGAATAATGACCAATGGTACTTCCCTCACAGTTTGCCCCCTATCAGCCATTGGGGAAGGCTTCCTTTTTGCTCATTTGCAGACTGCTGGATCCCAGTAAGCATAAATACATGGGAGTGAGCAAAGATGAAACACAGCCTCATCATTGATGGAGTGGAACAATGCAGCCATTTGTTAACAAGGCTTGTAGCTGGTTAAACACGAACAGCTGGAGTCAACTCTCATGGTTCATATTCTTATTACATAGCCTTTCTACAGTAGGCACAACCTAGTGTTTTCACACAAAGTGACTCCATGATGACAAACTAGAGATACTGTTCACTATGATCAGTGAGAAGGCCAGAAGATTTCAGAACAATATTCCTTTTTGTAGGTTTTGTAAATACTGCATTTCCCTACAAAGAGAAGTAATGGCACAAGGTCAGAGTTAAACTTGTTATGTGAAAATTACACTTGGTAATGATCTGAACTTTAAAACATGTGTGCTTCTCATTTCAGAAATGAGACAGCTCAATTCCTTCCTACATTTCATTTGTTTTAAGGCAGAGAATGGAAGTGGTATGAATTTTCCTGCCATCACATTAAAACATGTTTTTATTAACAAGTAATTGCATTGAGTCTTGGAAAGCATTAGCAGCAGCAACAAATACCTCTGAAAACTGAAAAATATATTTCAGACTCCATTGAATAAAACTGTAAAACTGCTCCAATAGAATATTTCCCTTCCCTGAGCATAACATGAGAGAAATTTATATAGGTTCTGCAGCTGAGAGCTATCTTAAACCTCATTTTGAACTCAAGTAATCTGTGAAGTGAATGCTCATCTGGGTGAAAAGACACCCTGTACTTTTTCTGTGAGACAAAACAAGTACAAAATACCTGAAAGCTTAACAAATTGGGGTGAAATTCAGAAGGAAGTCCACATCTGAGCCATATGTGAAATTGTTTTATTTCCAATTTTAGACTAGAATGGGTTAGCAGGAAAGGGGGAGAATGATCCTCCCTATGTTAATTTTTCTAAGGCTATGTGGATGCAGTTATAGCCATGTAATAGTGCCAGCAGATTAGGAAGTCATTGGTACATGAGACTTAAATGTGATGTGATTAAATGAAGCGATCACCTAGCTTGTCAAAACCACAGTGCAATGAGGGGGAATACCACAGGCTGATTAATTCTTTGGTCTTTCAAAGCGTGACTCATCCTTGTGTATCTTTAAATCATCTGGATAACAGGATCTGAAGCTAGTAACATTGGAAGCTATGGCTCAGACCTTTCAGATTCCAAGCCTTTTTTCACCTGTTCTTGCACTGAAGGACATTCACATTAAGGCTAATATAGGAAAATAAGCAGGTGATGAAAATAAACAGGTGACCCTGGATTTTGTGGTGGTGAAATTTAATGGATGTTCACCCACAGTCAAACTGAATGTGTGCGGGTCAGTGTGTGGGTGCCTCAAACTAACCACTTAGCTGGAGAGCCTGGATTTAGCAACTGTGCACGTCAGTATAATCAATTCTGAACAGACTGTGTTGTTTAAGGAATAAACTGGACTTTGTGTCCTTCCCATTCATTGCTGCAACACGTGTTCCTTGACTACCAGATGCTGGCAGAAAATTTGTGAAGGCTACAGAGTAAGGAGGGTAAAAGCTAAAAAGATGTTACTTAAAACAGACAGATGGAAAATGCCATATATTGGGGGGAAAAGGTCTGTTTTGTAGAAAACAGGCTGTTAAGTATGTTTGTTATTTTTAGCCAATAATGCACTTGATGAAAGAGTGTTGTTGATAAGGAACAGCCTCTGGTGGGAGGGAGGGAGACAGGACCATGGCAGGTAGTTATTAAGGCCAGTTTGGTTGGCAGCTATAAAAATAAATAGCGGTGCTGCTCTTGGTTAACAAGCAGCAAATGGGAGGATTGAACAAACTTTCAGATCATTAAACAAATGGAAAGTTCACTCAACATCAAAGTGTTGTTGGGGTTTTAATTTTTAATTATTTTCTTTTAAGGGAAAAAAAAAAAGGGGGAGGGTACGGGGAAGAAAAGAACTGGCACTAAATATTTCTGCAGGTCTTGTGCTGTCCCCATCAGCCCCCTCTGGGAGCAAGGCTAGTGCCATAGAGAGAAAGGTTTTAACTTATTTGTGTGGGTAAATCTGCAGTGATATGTATGCCCCTAGACATCATTTCTCCACCCAGGTTCCACCTGTTCTATTAAATCCTGTCATTCAGGGAGCTGGGGGCACAGATCTATTGCTCAAAGGGCTGCAGTCCCTAGATAGGCCCAAAAGCATGCATTGTGCCCCCATATCCAGCCTACTTCCATTAGAAGGCAATGCAAGGACCACATTCAGTCTCATTGCCTAATTAGTATATTTCTGGTAACAGGATGATGTTGCTGGAAAATAAATGACAACTGTAAAATTCAAAGGTTGAAGCTCATGTAGGGCTGCTTGTGGCTTCTCTGTGATTCAAATTTCACCCATACCCCTAAACCTAGGTTCATGTGGGCATAGGCCGTGTGCTTGTCTCCTCTGCCTAGGGATGGATTTGAGTCTGTAGTATTCACGTTTACCTGTTGTAAATGTGAACAGAAATTCTGCAACGTTATTTTTATTGCAATCTAAAACAGAAGAAAGGTCTTCATTTACAGACAGCATCCTACTTTCTCTTGATGTCGCACAGGCATCTTTGAGCCCTTTATCTCATACTAAAATCTAACTGAGCTCCTACCCTCTACTTCAGCTCAGAGAATTGACAAGGGGAGAAAATAGTAAAGATGTTGTGTAACTAACTTTTTTTCAGAGATGCTCTAGTACTTCAGGGAAAGGTAAATTTTTTTACATAGCTTTTTGAAATGCAAATGGACCTGTAGCAAAGCCTGTGGAACCTTGTGTTATTAATCACTCCGAGTATCCAAATTTTCTTTTTAAAGGCTTGCTCTTCTATTTATTTGGGGAAAAAGAACATAAATATGACTTAAGGGGAAAGAGGAGTGGGGTGAATCACTTGTATGCAACAAAGGAAAAAAAGCTTTGCAGCTTAAAAAGCAAATGAAAGGTAAAGACATTTGATTTCCCCTTACTAATAACACCTGTAGAGAAGGATGGCCCTCTGATTTCTTTGTGCTTTCAGATGGCCTATGGATTTTATCATTATTATTTTTTTTTGGCTTCTTCTTTCTTCTGCCTCTTGTCCATAGCAGAGATGAAGGAAATCATTCAAATAGAAATCCTAGCACTAGTAATAATCAAAGAACTATTCCCTTCTTATTTCAGAATCAAGTGAAAAAAAAAACAACTTTTTTTTTTTTTCCCTGCTGTTCTCCGTTCTTAATGTAATGCATTATGGCCTCCTCTTGGCCTTTTGTGGCGGATCAGGATTTAGGTGATTGATTGCAGGGGGAGCAGGAGTTCCTCCTCCTGCACTCAGTGAATGAACTGAGAAGGACAGGAGTCTCACAGCCAGTTTAAGCCAGCAGCAGTGTTTTATCTTCCTCTCCAAGCAGCAGAGTCACTGTGGGAATGTTGCAAGCCTCTTGTGCTGGCTTTGGCTGGGCTGCTGCTACCTAGCCTACCAGCGCCACTGTTTTTGTCATGACATATGTTCCTCAGCTGACTCTATTTTACCACCTTCTCTTCCACTTCTCACACCCAAAATCATAATGCTTACTGATTTTTAACTGGAATGTCACACCTCATTTAGGTTTTCTTTGCAAGGTAATCCAAAGTATTTCTGACTTTGTCATAAACAGAAGCCAAATAAGATAAGAGACTCTAGCTATCTGCTTGTGTCATCAGCATACAGGCTCAAGTCTTATTTTCCACATTCTGCCTTCACCAAATATTGGTATTAGGAAGAATCTTGGGGCAGTTTGATTCAGGTGAGCCCCTAAAATACAGATATTTACTTAACCATTCAAAACCTTCATTCTTCCTGCATTGTTTCCCTTTTATTTCCTTCACAGCCTCTAATTTTCCAGACTTCGCCTACTCCAGTCCCTGAGTCCCAAAGGTCCCTTCTGCTTTGCACTGCACTCAGGTGCAGCAGATGTACCTTTCCTAAGTCCTGGCACGTCTCTGCTGTCAAGTATTCTACCATTCCCAGCACTGCTGTTCCCTCTGCCAGCAATATGCTGCTGCCCTGCCTGGCTATGCCTGCTCCGTGGGTCAGAACCAGGTTTGTTCTGAAACATTCTTGCTCTGAGGTGGGACTGTGAGTCCAGCTGCTTTCCATATTATCTCTAACAGATAAATCTGTGAATTCCTCAGGGTGGGCAGCAGCTCTCTGGGGGCATGTGGGCATCAGAAATAAGAATGTGGCATCGGCCAGGAAGGAGCATCCTTCAGCTGCACACAGCTCCCTGCCTCTGGGGACACCGGCTTGGCCTGGCCTCAGATCGGGCACTCATGGGGTCTCACAATGAGCACGGGAGCTGAGTCTGGATGGAGCTCTTGTGGAAGAGAGATGGACTTGTGCTGAGGTCCTCAGTGTGAGAGCTGTGAGAGAGGCCAAGGTGTGTGCATATATATCTGCAGGAGTTCAGCCACTCAGAGAGCTGAGGAGGGGGCTAGGAGGAAGGAGGGGACGTAAGGCATAATCTGCAGAGGAGTGAGAGGACCAGGGGTAGTTGAGGAGGGGAGGGAGATGTACAGGGCAGAAGGCATTTTCTATGGTTGTTTGGCCTCTTCTTCCTGCAAGGGGTGAGGGAGCCCAGCCTGAGCTATGTGTCTGAACTTCCTATGTGGAGCAGGACAGTTCATTTTTTTTCCAGCATGCAGGTATTTGCCCTCAGTTTGCTCATTGCAGTTCATTCTGTTCCATTGTCAGTTGTGCTTACAAGCTAGAAGGAGGCTGTTGCACCTGAGCTAGGCCCAGAATTAATGGATGCAAGAGCAGCAAATCCAGAAGATTCTGCTGAAGTAATTGTGCCTCAACTTCCATAGATTTGAGGAAAATGGTGGCAGCTGCTATGGCTTGCAAGGAAGCTGAAAAGCTATTTGTACATATTCCTGGGGCTGGGTTTGAGGCTGCTCCTTCCCAATCCCATTCCCATGTCTACTTCAGGATTGTGTTTATTATCTTTCAGCAATTGCACAGCAGTAGGCCTATAGGACTGAAGAGAATAATCATTGTCTTTTGATCCTCAGCTCCTTTTCAGAGCTAATAAAAAAGTTAGCTGCTGGCTTGCATAGCAGTTTGGAAGCCCACACCATTCAGAGGTGTATTTCACTGACATAGCTAATTAGCAAACATTTTGCCAGCCCTATAATTTGCTGTTTGTTTTCCCTCTGAAGCAAATAAATATAAATTGTTTAAAAGGGCAAACCTGTGCAAGAGGAAAGCATGCAGGCACCCAAACACCATCTTCTAGCAATTATGGAGATATTATTGTCCTCAATAGGATTATTGTAATTTCTAAACTCTGCAGCTGCTTGTGATTGTAGTGCTCTCCTCGAAACGCAGCTGATGGCCAGCACATCCAGCCAGTGGGCTCCGGGCTGGGAATTGCCCACTGCTCTGCTGAAGTTGTTTATCTTGGAGCACTCTGGCCTGGGTTTCTCTCTCAGTGCCTTGTTATCGCTGCTGGTGTTTTCAGGTCAGCCTGTATGCCTTGAGCTAAAACTGAAGCCAGCCTGCATGCTGCAGTGGGTATAGCCAGATGAGTATTGGTTGACAAAACAGCTTTTTAACTAGAAAGTGTTTGTCTGTCAAATCCAAAATGGTTTTGTATGAATGCATCCCTTCCAGTGAATTTCACAGGAGACTACACAGCTTGTGGCAGACTCTCACTGGTCCCCTCACACCAGCCTGGCCATTGGCCACAAGACCTGATGTTTCTTGAGGCTGCAGCACTCCTGGCCTCAGAGCAGGACTGCCCTGGCTCTCCCATCTGAAGTTGTAGGATCCCACCACAGTGGTTGGGCAAAGCGCTGCACTGGGAGAAGCAGTTGGGTAGGAGCTAAACCTCGGAAATCACAAGCCCAAGCTTAGGTTGTCTAACCTTCACTAAGTATTGGAACTTTTATTTTACTGGGCTTGTCTCAGATTTTGACATTCAGAAACCAGCTCTCAGATAAGGATGTGTGTGTCAGAGCGGGAAAGTTACCACACACACACAAAAGAATCCACAGCTAACTCAGCCGGAGAAGCAGATGAAAGCTATATTTACAAGCAGAAATGGAATGCAATGAATATGTACAAAAATATACAATATATACAGAAATATACAACAATGTATGTAATACAGGAGACCTTTCCCCAACCCCCTGCGGCCAGGGGGTTCCGCCTGTCCCCCCCTTCTCCCTCCCTACCTCCCCTTTTTCCCAAAAGGGGTTAGAGAGAGAGAGAGAAAGGTAATTAAGGAGAAAAATTCTGTTAAGCTCAAAAGTGAATGCAAGAGTTAGTTTTCTTATCTGGTTAGCTCTGTTAATCCAAGGACACTCTGCTGCAGCGGTTGCTTCAGCGAGAGAGAAGCAGGCCAGCTCACAGGACAGAGAGAAGAACAGACTGAGCAGACTAAGCTAAAAACTTACAGTTGGATTCTACCAATTAAATCAGTTTAGCATATCTTTGTTTTCATTCAAATATAAAAAACATTCAGCCAGAGTGTTCAGAAAGTGTCCATTTCTTAAAGGCACAGCCTAAACTGGTCACAATGTGCTTCCATTTTCTTAACTGAAAAAAGGAAGAAGTGTTTGTATGTGGAATTTACTGGGTTTTCTCTGTGGTGGGAAACATCAAAGCTTCTGTTTTGTTCTGAAATAGAATAAGCTTTCTACTTTTAAAAGTAGTTTTGGACTCCACACTTCCTGCTCTCAGCCAGCTGGCTGTTACCTTCTGGAGCTGTAGTGGAGTGACTGCCCCTTGCTCTGATGCTGCCATGCAGTTCTGCTTCCCAGTACAGAGGGGCGAAGCCCCATTGCTGCAGCAGCAGCACTATACCTCTCTGAGAGGCTGTCATGCATATTTGCACGCTTTTAGCTGAAGTGAGAGAAAGAGACAATAAAGCAGCTTCCAGTCTCATTTGTAATGGCCCAGTGGGAAGCAAATTCAAATGACAGTATTTAAGTTTTTGCTCTCTCCTAGTGACATTTAGACATGGGGGTCACACTTGGCAAAGGCAAAGCACTAAGCCAAGTACAAAAGCTCAGCCAGCCCCATTTCTTGTTGCACTGCATTGTCAGTGGGCCATGCAGTCCCTCTTCTCCCTCAGCTAGGTATACCATTCTTTTTATTAGTCCATTGTGAGTTGTATTGCAGACAATGACATAATTGAATTTAAACAAACTAGACTAGACTCTCCTATGGTCTAGTGAACATTTGTGTCACTCAGACATCAGGAGACCTCTGGAGGGGTTTGAGTTTTTGTTCTTTTTTCCTTTCCTTAAATACCTAAAAAAAACCCAAACAAAAAGTCAATGACATTTTCTGGAGTAAACAGTTCAAATGGGACTGCACAGAGATTTGGGTGGTCATATGCTTTTTGTGTGCAACAAGGAAACAGGATTAGTTTTACCTGAAAGGCAGAATCATGAAGCTCCCTACAGGCATCTCAGGAAATGCTAATTCTTCCTGATTCAGGTGGATAAAAGATTATGACACAAATGGTTACATTTAAAGGAAATATCTCTTCCCAAGTGGGTGTGGGTTTTCCCCCCTTACCTATAATGTAATACTAACAGATTAATAATCTGTTACTTAGATTAGGCAATATGTGCATGTATCATGTTATATGTTGCTCAGTTACTTGGAAAGGGGGAACATAGGATGCTCTGGCTTTCACCTGTTGTGTGGAAAATTACCTGCTGTTGAAGCAGGGCTACATTCTTGGCTGCATAAAATGTGTGTGGTTACAGTTTACAGCAGTCTGCATTTAGCTGGCCTTGAGTTGAACTTTGATTTGAAAGATCATTTTTTGGGAAGGTAATGTAAATGGTGGGGAGCTTGTTCCAAATGGGGCTTCTCATTCATAAGCAGTTTTAATTGCCATCTGCAGTACCCAAAGGTCTTCTGTCTTATCCACCGTAGCGCTGAGACTAAGACAAGCCTGCTCAATGGCTGAGGCTGATCCTGAGCATGGACCCTGACTGACTTCAGCTCAGAGTTGAAGTAGCCCAGGGGCATAAACAACTTGTATACCCTATTACCTTGGCCTCCTGGTAATTGTGGGAGTCTCTCTAGAGGTGTTTAAGCTTGTGCCAAAACCTTCCTCTAGACAGGTGCTAAACTACAGTAGGCTCCAAAGGGATGTTACAGCTTATCTTATGTCTAGGTTGTTAGAAGAACTGGCATTTAAGGTCTTTTCCTTTCTTTTTAATTTCATTGCAATAACCAGGGTCAGATGGTAAGACCAGGCACTGAGGATCACCTCCCTTGTATGGTTGTTAGCTGAGGCCTACTCCCTTTGCTTTAAACATTCATGGTGTTTAGAATAAATGTTGCATGTGTTCTTCTGTTGAAATAAAAGGTAAACTTCCTTAGTGAAGTAATTAGGATGTGGGTCACAGGTTTGTATTTAACAAGTCAGGCATTATTTAACTGCAGAAATCCTACACTAGTCCTTTTATCAAGAAGTCTATTTGTTTTTAAAAACTCTTAATCAATAAATCCTAATTAAAATCATATGTCAGATAACTAGTAGTCCTTAAGATTTTGATTTTATACCCAGGAGGGTTTTAGCTTACTGATGACATAAGTGTATTTATTTACTGGCTAGATCAATAACCTGTTCAATAACTGGTTTTTGCCAAGGGTACAGGCATTTGGCTGGAAATAATTAGAACTGTTTGTGATGATGGATTTTTTGAATCTTGATATAATACCTGAAGAAACTCCTGCCTGGATGCCTTGAGGCTCAGACAGAGCTGTTTAGTTGCATATGCAGCACAGCCCTGTCTCCTACCTCCTAGCCCTGCCTAATAAATAGATTATGTTTAATTTTTTATGATGTGGCTTCCAAAATTTGCCATCCACAGGGCCACAAATATGTGCCCTACATCTGAGATGTAAAATCATATCACATTTACAGTACTTCCAGTTTTCTATTTGGTGATACTTGTCTGGAATGGTCTGTGGAAAACATTGTGGTTTGATAGCAGGCTTTGATCCCAGAAATTTTGGAGCATCTGGCATATGGGTGGGCTTTAATTGTGGTTATGTGACAATGAAGGACTTCAGCAGGGATAAAGATCTCCCCCTAGTTTCATTTATATTTCTTAGCTGCCCTCTGTGAGTCTTAATAAGGGATGATTATACTGTTCCCTGGAGCCAACATACAGAAGATGGCAGAAGTGATTAAAAAGTAAGTACTGCTTCAGAGTACTATGGTGCTGTCTTCAGTGTGAATAGTGAGGATGGCTGCTGTCAGAATAAGGGCAGCAGCAACAGAGGTCTCACCTCTCCAAGGCCACCATGAAGAGTGACAGGCTGGCTGTGAGAAGCAAAGAATCTGGGGATGAAAATCTAAACAGAAGCTAGTCTTCATTTTATGACAAAGAGACTCTAATAAAGATTAGATGCTTCTCTGAATTACAGTTCCTAAACCCTCTTGAAACCAGCAAAGTTAGTAAGAACACATTTGGTCTAACCTTAAACACATGATCCCTTCCCCCTCTCCCCTTCCCCCTCTCCCCTTCCCCCTCTCCCCTTCCCCCTCTCCCCTTCCCCCTCTCCCCTTCCCCCTCTCCCCTTCCCCCTCTCCCCTTCCCCCTCTTCCCCTCCCCTTCCCCCTCTCCCCCTTCCCCCTCTCCCCTTCCCCCTCACCCCTTCTCCCTCTCCCCTTCCCCCTCTCCCCTTCCCCCTGTTTCCAGGGCATCTGTTTGCCTTTGTGCACAGAAGCCAGCCATATCATTACTGGGATGGAGGGATAATTAAGAAATTTTTCATTTGAATTATGCTTTTTACACTGTTGCTTCATGGTGTGCACATATATATTGGGCAGTAAAAGCAACTTGATTGCAATGACACAGACAAAAAAAAAAAAAAGAATTACCTCTTCAATGGGAAGGTAGTCTCAAAACTGATTATAGTGATAGCTTTTATCATACGCTTTCTTCATCCCTTTTCCCATCGGTTAAGACTCAAGGCAGTGATGCAATATCCCAGAAATAGCATTTCAGTTTATTCCCCGATGACATCCTCAACTGTGTATTCAGGGCCACTTGCATATAAATTACAGGGAAAGCTTACAGGAGCATAAAGTATTCTCAGTAAAACCTAAAACCTTTGACTTCTAAGCTTGCTCGTGACAGATATCCCAACTATGTAAAAACTAGAGCACATCCTCAGAGAGCAGAAGCTTTCAGTCTTCATAATGATTTAAAAAGAGAGAAATAATACAGATGGGATGGTTAGAAATGAGCAGCCTCCTGAATACAAATGTATCATGACATCCAAGTAAATAGTTGACTTTCCCAGATTTAACCCTGCCTTTCAGTGTGTCTTTAATTAAAACATGAGTGTAAAACACAGATTTTTATGCCTAAAACATATAAATATATAAGAGCACACATGTATTTATTCACACATTGATCTAAAGGCATTTGCATGAAATTGTTTTTTCCAAAGGAACTCTAATATCTTTGATAGGAAAAGCCATCAGGTTTTTGTATCATTTTTCCCTGACAATATTATAAACCTAAAGAACTACTTAGACTAAGTGCTTGCTTTTACATGGCTAAATTTAGGTAGGATGATTCACTCTTAAATTAAGAGCCATATTTGCATAACAAGACAATGTCAGTTGAGTGTTTAAATGCCTCCAGCAGATCTTCCAGCTTCCTCAGAGTGCAAAGCTGCCACTGATCTCAGTGCAACATGAATTCTAGGAAATCAAATTCCATTTGTGGATACAAAGTGTGCTGAGAAGACATAGCCCTAAAGTTCAGTTTATATCATAGCACAAGTGTGTGCCATCCAGTTGGATTCCAGGTCCAAGAATGGACAATAGCATTTGCTTAGGGAAAGAGTACAAGACATAAGGGAAAATGATGTGAACCTTCCCATGGCATAGTTTTGTAGATAACCCTGATCGGCTATTTGAGGATTTTTTATACTGAAGGCTGCATCTAGACCACTTTATGCTTAGTAAGAAGTCTTCCTTCCACAAATTTTTGAGCTCATTTGCGAACTTTCTTCATGTTGAACCCATTTGCAGTTTTTCTCTCTAATACACTGTGGTGATGATTTCCACAGTACAGTTAATAATTGCCTTGATGGAAGTGGCTTGATGGGAATACAGTTAATACAGCCTTGCTGGAATTAGATTTCCACAATAGCATACTAGGGAATCATGGAATGATTTGTGTTGGAAGGGATCTCCAAAGGTCATCTAGTCCAACATCACTGCAGTAAGCAGGGACATCCACCACTAGATCAGTCATTCTACAATATATGGGCCAAAAGCAAATATTTTTTTCCTTGAAAAAAAGGAAGCTAGAGATTGAACTTTGTGCTTTGACTGTGTGGCTGGTGTAGGGAGAGGCATCATTTCTTTCACCAATTTAATTGAGTTAAAAATAAATATTTTCTTTGAAGTGTTGCTTGGTATGTCTCAAGTTATAAGATTATTTTGTAGAAGCTAATGCAGCTGAAGTATGCTGGATGTTCCTTGCTTTCAAAGACTCTCAGGCATCCTCATGGGAGCGTGCCTAGTAAAAATGACGCTTTCTCCAGTTAACCAGAAAATAGAAAACGAAGGACAACTCTTTCAAATCCAGCATCAATTGCACAGATGACAACTTCTGGGTTTGGAAGGCACTTCTGTTTTGCATGTTTCTAGGACTGACAAAGTCAAACTAACAAATAATTGTAAATCAGCTTACAGATGTTTTTTCATCTTTGCATTCTCTCTAACTGCTGCTGGCTTGGTGGCAAACTAAGCTTTGATACAGTCATGAGACCCTGTGCTTTTCAGCTCTCCAGGGACTGGCCAATGCACGGGTACTCTTGTTCTAGAAGTCTTCATATTTACTTCCTGGATTCAAACAGTCTATCTGGCAAAACTTTCAGAAACTGTCATCTTTCTGTCTTAAGACATTGGCCTACCTTCAGGAAACATCTTCAGGAGTTCATCGTTTCGAAGAAAATAGGCCATGCTCTGAGCAGAACAATTCTAAACCATTTCATCTGTATTCTAAACAATGCAAGGGCTATGCATGAACAGGTGTCTCAGTTTCCTCCTTATTCAGCTGTATCAGGAGTTGATCCTTATTCTCAAACAAACTGGAACAGTTCTCTGCTCCCTTCTCTTATGTGCAGCTTTGGGCTTGGGTTCAGGTTTTCATAATAGCATTAAACCCTTTTTTAAAGACAGTTGGTAAGGACAGACAAAGGACTTTCCTCTCAGTTTTTACTCTGAGGCTAGTAATTAAGTTTTCTGTCAGGAGATTAGCTGCTCACTTGCCCACCTGAGATTTGCTCTGGGCAGTAGCCAGCTCTTTGAACAAAAATGTTTCCTTTTGACTGTAAGCTTATCAAGAGTTTACAGCCCTCCACTGCAAGCCTTGTGTGAAGGAGGGATGTCTCTCCTGGCACTGCTAGGAATCTTTGTCCAAATGGGCTTCCAGAGGTTCTGAGGGAGACACGGAGTAGATTTTGCTCTCAAAGATGGCTGGGCACAGAACAAAAGATAGAACAAAGTAGTATAGGAGGTAGAGAACAATGCATACATATGCATGAATGTATAGTCACTGCTCACATTTTCCTTGGCATGCATTCCTTGAAACAGAGCATCTGTTTTGTTGAGCCATTTTCTGTGATAACATTGCTGAACACTTTTGTGCCAGCTCATTTTTCAAAATGTAACCCTGCACCATCCCATTGAATGGATTGGGACAGTTCTTGTGAGGTCGCACACTGTAAGGTGAAGGTGAGGAGAGGACTAACAAAAGGGAGCACACAGTGGATGTCCAACAGCAAATGAATTCACTGGCTACCAAAAAGCAAAATATAAAGAATGTTTGTTGAGCAGGTATAAGAAAACATTTGCTAGCTCATGCTTCTGAAGGTCAGATGAAAAATACTATAAACAGCCAGCTTCATGTCATTCTGGTCCAGCATCTGTTTCTTTGGCAGTGAAGTTAGATTTTCTCTTGAAATCTTGTTACTGGATTAGATCCTTTCCCAAGAATGATGTAGAAGAGAGCACTAAAACTGTATACATTTGTACCTGTTACAGAGCTGGTGGTGTCCCAGTGAATTCTCATTTATGGATACTGAAACTATCTGAATAAACCTGAAATTGTCTCAGAAATAATAAGGGATATGCAGCCTGTGTCCTATGTAACCTGCTGTAGTGAGCTCAGCTACTCCGTCTTAGTACTGAATATTCATGAAGTCATTAAATTAATAATTGGGATACATTTACACTTTATTACTGTTATGGGATAGCCTGGGCACCTTAATAAGATGCTGATGATTCATTTTGGCATGTCAGGAAGAGGGTGCAGAGGGAATTTGTCAGTATGACTTGCTAATGCAAAAATAATTGTTCCATTTTCCAACTTTAATGTCAAGAAAGACACTGACGTTTAAGAGTGCATCTGCCTGATAGTCCTTTTCACTATATGTTAGAGATTTGTACAGAGCCAGTGCTCTGCAGCTTGCTTTCCTATTTCTGCAGTAAATGAAGAACTGACAAAGAGGGGGCAGAAATAACCTGCCCCCCACCCCCCCTAAATATCAGAAATTACTAAGAGCTGTACACTGCAGATCAATTCTGATGTACTTGATAAATGAGGAGGATTAGATAAGTAATCCGATTAGAATGTAATAGCTATGGAAGGAGCTTTCCATTACATTGAGACCATGACTCTCAAAATATAATGAAGCTTTTCTAGGTCAATTTAATTATATTTTAACTACACCAATATTTACCATAGCTACATACTGAAAAGTTACATTGCTCTTCTATAAGTCAGCTCTGTGAATATTATCTGCTATAAAGATAGGAAAAGATTTATAAAGGTAGTAGAATTGAAAATGTAAATGCAGACTAGGTTTAAAGCCTGCACTGATTTAATCCAGTGTACTTATTTTGTTGTGCTTTTTGAATTGTAGTCATCTCCCACCTGGTATCTTCCCATTTACTAACATTGATGTCACCATGAGGTGTGTTATCTGGCTTGCATTGTGCAGTGGGTTGAACTGGGGGCTGACCTGTCCTCCTGCACAGGAGCTGTATTTGCCCATAGTGGGTATTTATCCCATCCTAGGGAGTAAGACTGTGTCTTATTTTAAAGAGGAAGAAAGATGCCACTGGAATTAGATGGACTTGGCAGTGTGTATGCACATGAGGCACTCCCCAAGATCTGATGTGGTTGTCAGAAAGAGGTGAGCATAGCAGACATAACACACAGATAAAGGCAGTTGCAAGCCTTCAAGCAGCTCATATAGAAAAATTTCCAGACCATGTACTCTCCATCTGGCAGATGGTTCACATTATATGTCTTTGATAAATAGTGCTTATTAAAGAGTTAGAAATTTCTCCTTCCTCAGAGAAGCTGTTTCATACATTTTTCAATCTTTAAGCAAAATGAAAAAGTTTAATGAAAAAGCCTCCATTCAGCTTCCCCCAATGAGCCTCCAGTCAAGATTTTCCTGAAGTGTATAAATTCTCAATTTGCTGTAGCTAATGTCTACCATATGACAGTACCAAGAGCACAAGTGGAAATTAAAGGATAGCAGACTTGGAATAGACTTTTTGAAACGCTTTTTCATGATGAGCAGTAATAATGTGTTGACTTAAGGCAAGAGAAGCCATCTGAGGCTTCAAATGGCTGCCTCCAGGAGCGGGTCAGCCATGCAGGTCTGTATGAGATAAGGTATGAAGCTCCCTTTTAGCATGGCTCTAGGTGAGGTGCAGTAAAATACCCTTATGAGAATGAAAGCACCATTGTATGGTGTTGAAAGCATTGTACCACATCTACAAAGCAGTTTTGCTCCTTAAAAAGGGGCAGGGAGCTGGTTGTGGTTCCCCACGGGTGACAAGAATATGTTGTTCACTTGAAGCACTGTGTGAGTTTCTAACATGAAGATTTTCAGAGATACAGAACGTGATTAGTACACTGAATTTGTAAAGATAGCAATGTTGGAAGTCTAAAATACAGCTTCTTTTCATCTTCCCTTCCCCGCTGTTGATGGTGCTTAGGTGTGAAACAGCAGTGGTGGTGTATTGTATAAATCCAAGATCTCTGAAGGCAATCTCTGTGTTTAACCTCTCTGGTTTAACCTCTCCACTACACTCTATGTAGTTTTTTCAGGACATGAGAAAATAGATTTTGATGTGATTTAGCGAATAACTAAAAAAGCAGAGAAGACTATAAGAAAATAGTAATAAAACGATTGTTGTCTCATGAGGCCCATCAACAGCATTTATCTGGATTTGCACAAGGATTTATCACATTAGCTCTCTTTCACAGATGAGGAAATAGAGGCTTGTAAGAGGAAAGCAACTTGCCAAGTTGAAATAATGAATCTGGATGGCAGGGGATAGAGTGTAGGTCTTGATTCAGAATGACAGAGTTGGAAACTAGCATTTTAGCAGTTAGAACACAGGATTTTTAAATAATTTTTTTTTCTTGTATGTTTAGGGAAAGGGCTAATTATTTTCAGATTAATTTTACTTTTTTCCCTTTCTTTTTTTTTTTCCCCCTATGACATGAATGTATCTATAGTGGACCAAGAAAATGATTAATTATTAAATGTTACCTAAAACAAAACATCATGTTTACTTTGTGTGGGCACTTACTGAAGCAGCATACATAATGGAAACTGGAACTTCCAGCTTGCTTTGAAAAGAAATTGTCAAGCTTTTAGGAAATTCATAATATTTTGAGTCTGGCTTTCTGAGGAAGAAAATCTTTTGCTGTACCCTGAAAAAATGGCTGAATATGCTTGTGTCCACCTGCCTGTCTGTTCTCAATCTCATTCATACTGTGTACCTTGCAGTTGAGAAAATATGACTAATCTTTCTGTAAGTGGGGTGATATGTTCCATGGGGTTTTTTATTTGGCAAAATAATAGGTGGTGCTGAACCCTATGCCTGCTTGTTCCAACATCCTCCTTATACTGCTGCTGATATTATTCTTAAGGCAATTTCTCTTATTTCCAAATGAAAATAAAATCTTCATATTCTGCAAATTGCAGCTATTGATCTGGCTCTAACCAGAGAAATCCTTTTGAAATGAATTCCCAATAAAGCAATAAAACTTACTGCTTTAATAAGTTTACAGTGCAAAACATACTTGACAATGCAATAAAGTACTATCTCGATCACAGAATGGATTCAAGGGTGCTTGTTAAATGAGGCAGTGTTTCCTCTTTCCAGAAGCTCCAGTGCCAATTTAGATGCATGCTTGTTCAAAAAATACAGTCTTGGTGCAAGGTCATCCTTGTGAGAAGTTTCCAGCAGGGACTGCAGAAGCAATTATTCTTTCTGGGCTACCAGTAATTTCTGCTGTAACTTCTTATGGCAGAAAGCTTCAGTAATAGGAAAAAAACCAAGAAAACCAACAACCAAGCAAACACAACAAACCAACAGCGGATGGATTGAGATTGAATTGAGTTGTAAAAAAAAAAAAAAAAAAAAAAAAAAAAAAGCATATTAGTAACTTTGAACTGATTTTTCTGAAAAAAGTAGGTTTGTCAACAATACGCTTACATGTTAAAGAGAAGTGGCCTAGCATTAGGAAACTTGTTACCATCATCTGAAGTTTTAAAATAAAATATTCATAGAGCCAGATCTGAATTTCAAAAAGAAAAATATCCTTTAAATTCAGAAGCAATATATTCTCTCATCTTGTTAAGAAGCAGAAATCTATCCTGGATCTTATATACTCTTCCTCATTACAAGACTATATTTATATAACAGTCTGATAGACATCAGCTCTTCTTGGGCACACAGCCCTTGAAAATCGTATAGAATGCATTCCACACTGTTTTGGTTTGTATAGCTAATTTGTCATGATTTGTGACATACAACGGCTCGACTCTCAAGGTCACACTCCAAAGAAGTCAAAGCACATTTCTTTTTAGGTTTTGTTTTAACGCAGAATTCCAATCAGCTGAAAGAAAACTCGCCACGGAAAATACAGTGAAGGCAATCAAGAACATAATATGGTTTCAGTAAATGCTTTTCAAGGGTGGAGAGTTACTGAGGAGCTTTTTAGCTAACGCTTTACTTTAATGGTACATTTAACTAATGTCAAATTGCAATGGGGCTTGAGTGAAAGTCCATGTGATGTGCATGTAACTACCCAAGTAATTCATTCTGACAGTTCTTTTTGCAAAAATAAGACAAAAAGAGACCTTGGAGCTCTCCCTGCTTTGTATTCTGAATCTTGCTTTCCTGAGTAGCATGCCCAGGCACTAATCCCAGGAAAGGTTTCATATCTGTGCATTATTCCATGAGAGCAAAGCAAAGCTCATAGTAAGCACGGCAGGCAAAACTTATCCTGCAGTCACTGTCAGGTGTCCAGTGTTTGCCACAGAGCACCAAATTTTAACCCTGAGGGCAATTTGAACCTGCAGGCAATTCCATACATTTCTGTGACAGGTGGAGGAGGACAAAGAACATGAAATCCAGTGTATCATAAGTATTATAGGAGCAGCTCTGCACCTTCCAGTCATGCTCTGCATTCTCCTAAAGGCAGGATCAAATAGAGAAAGAGCTATGTTACATTCAGTAGAGTTTTGCAAATTTGTGTTAGAGATGGAAACTGGCTTGCACTTAAAGTAGGTTTTGCTCTTCATACATGTTTGTTTAGCCAAGGTGAAGCTGAGGCATTTCAGAATATAATCACATCATCAGCCATCACTCTGCCTGCTCAGTCCAGATGTTTCCCTGGAACATTCTCCAGATTCCATGCATTTCCTTGTAAACCAGACCAAGGTACATTTCACCAGGGTCAGGCATCCTGCGTGACCTCTCAGGACAGGATGGTGGCACCCTGTCTTCCAGGCCCTCTGACCCTTTCACTGCTGGCCAAAGTTAAGGGCTTCCATTTAGAGCAGGTTTTCCACCATGTTCATACTACAAAGTCAAACACATTGACTGATGGTCTAAGTGCTGCTACAACAAAAAACATAAAGAGAAAAATGGTAATAGAAAGGCATCACACTTGCATTCAGCAGTCTCCAAAGAGCAGGAACTAATAAGAAACAAGGTGACCTTCTTTCTACTGGTAGCAATATGCCAGAAGAAAACTCACCCCAGTTCTGAGTCATTAGAGATTGGTTTAAATGTTTGATATGACCCTTGGTACAATTTCTAAACCAAATAACTTGATAAACAGATCAGATGTTTTTCTCATCCCCATAGACCCCATTCTTCTCAATCTGTTAAAATTTTATGCTAGCATGAGAATGTGCGGTGGACTGCTGGTGAAATGCTAAATAGTCAACATTACCTGATTGTATATTTATGGCTTAGAACACTGTATGATTTATTCCATCTGTTATCCACTTCATGACCTCATAATTTGTTTCTTCGTTTCTTTTCATTACCACTCTGAGAAGGGCACAAGCATGGTACCATGTAAAGACAGATTGACTGGCCCGAGCTGTGTATATAGGGCTCAGCAGGACTGCAGCTCTTCTAATGACCTGCATCACAGGTACCCTGTGGAAATGAGATGAGAATTTGGCTATTGCATCCCAGTGCTTCATTTCTATCTATCTTTTCTGATAATGTTATTACTCTAATATAAGAGGTATATTGCAGTTCAACGCCTTGTCTTCAGAAAGAGCCCCACAACACGTATCACAGTATCACAGTATCACCAAGGTTGGAAGAGACCCCAAGGATCATCAAGTCCAACCTGTCCCAACAGACCTCACAACTAGACCATGGCACCAAGTGCCACGTCCAATCTCCCCTTGAACACCTCCAGGGACGGCAACTCCACCACCTCCCTGGGCAGCCCATTCCAATGACGAATGACTCGCTCAGTGAAGAACTTTTTCCTCACCTCGAGTCTAAACCTCCCCTGGCACAGCTTGAGACTGTGTCCCCTTGTTCTGGTGCTGGTGCTGGTTGCTGGTTGCCACTTAGTGGCATAGTTAAGCACTACTGCTGTCCGTAATCCACCAGTGTCCTACTAAATGCCTGCCAATGGGATTGCTTTGGATTTAAATTCAAAACAGGTCCTTTACTTCTGCTACTCATCAGTAAAGCCCTGTGCTTATGGGAAAGAAGCAAAACATATCTGATGTGGCAAAAATGAAGCATATAGTGCTAGGACAACTTTATAGGGACATCAAGCTCAGTGGCTCTTCAACAACTTATTCCCCTATCTACCTGCAAATCAGTTTTCAGCATATCTCAGGTGTATGAGAGTATTCCTGTGAGTTCTTCCCAAAGCCTGTAGCTCCCATGATGTGCTGTATATGACTGTTGTGGTTAGAACAATGTCCAAGTTTTTATTTCACTAAAGAATGCCTAATTCTCATTAACTGAAATTCCCAGGTTTTGGTGTATTTTTTCCCTCTAGAATCATCCTCTTTTGCTATAGGCTAAATCTTGATGTCATTGAGCATCCTTTATGTTTGTATCAGCCAAGTCTTATGCACCTTCCCCAAAAGCCTTGTTTCTTTTTCTTTTCCCACCTCTTATTCTTAAGTGTCCCACAAGGGTTCAACAGAATCCCTTTTGTGCAGCCTCACATCTTCCCCTTGTGAGAGTTTCCATCCTTTCCATCAGTCACAAGGTTTCTGAGACTCACAATGTGCAAACTAAGACCAAAGGACCATTTAGACTGAGACCACTGTGAGATTCTGCTGTCAGATCAAGAGCTGGGGAAGAGACCCCCTTATGAATTGTGGGGATAAAAATACCTCCCAGTAAGGGTGTGCAGGCAGAGTGCACATTTCAGTCTTGGGGAGCAGGGAAGGGTGTTGGGACGTGTTGTGACAGGTCCTTGCTTGGCAATGCACACTGTAACTAGCGAGGTGCCATTCAGAGCCTGGAACTATCTGTGGAGAGCTATCCAGGTGACAGAGGGAAGCTCTGCAGAGAAAATAAGGGTAGTTGTTTGTGGCAGTAAAATGACTATGTTGGGGATTGTTCACAATCTGTTCATCCAACATCTCTTCCTAAAAATGTATGTAACTCTGGGCAGTCATCAGTTGTGTTAATATATACCCCATGGCTGAGGTCAGTAAAGAGTCTCTGATCCTGAAAGCAGAACAGACTCAGTTCTACTCATTGTAAGCTGCGTTTCCCATTACCTGGATAGCTCCCACTTGTAAGGAGGACTTCTCAGCCAAGGTGTGGTGCTATGTGGCTGGCTTGTGAAGCTTTATATTGCTGCAGAGATCTCTTTGCCTTCACTAATAGATGCTTATTCTAATGCGCACAGAAAAATTGTTTGTACTCTGGGGGCACCTCCTGCCTGGACATTTCAAGGCAACTTAGAAACATTAATTAACTGAGACAAAGAAGGTAACCATACAGATGGGAATCCTGAAGCTTTTGACATCAGTCATTTTGCCAAAGTCAAATGGGCAAAGCATTCCAGGTTAAAACAGATCTAAGGGCCAGCTGCTAGTCCTGCATCCAGTTACAACTCCAGCTGTTAGATGCCTGCTAACAGCATTTGAAGCATAGGCTGGGTAGGTGAAGCCTGCAGTATTATTGTTAAGCTTTTCTTAACACAGGTATCAAAGATACCATGTTCTGCCAAGTCAGAAAGTGAAACCCAGCATGTGTTTAGTTATAGTTTTAACAGGCAGCTTTTACAAATGATGGAGTAGTGAGATTTTCAAAAAGGGCAAGAAGGAGGAACCAGGGAACTACAGGCCAGTCAGTCTCACCTCTGTGCTCGGAAAGATCATGGAGCAGATCCTCCTGGAGGCACTAATGACTCAGAAAAACAGTGAAGAGGTGATTTGGAACAGTCAGCATGGCTTTGCTAAGGGCAAATCCTGCCTGACAAACCTGGTGGCCTTCTATGGACAGGTGACAACATTAATAGATGAGGGGCGAGCAACTGATGTCGTTTACCTGGACTTGAGCAAAGCCTTTGACACTGTCCCACACCACCTCCTGGTCTCCAAGCTGGTGACACATGGGTTTGATGGGTGGACCACTAGATGGATACAGAACTGGCTTGATGGCCGCACCCAAAGAGTGGCTGTCAAGGGGTCCATGTCCCAGTGGAGGCAGTGACAAGCGGAGTCCCTCAGGGATCAGTCCTGGAACCTGTCTTGTTCAACATCTTTGTGGGTGACATGGACAGAGGCATCGAGTGCACCCTCAGCAAGTTTGCTGATGACACCAAGCTGTGTGGTGCAGTGGACACGCTGGAGAGAAGGGATGCCATCCAGAGGGACCTGGACAGGCTGGAGAGGTGAGCACAAGCCAACCTCATGAGCTTCAACAAGACCAAGTGCAGGGTCCTGCATCTAGGTCGAGGCAATCCCAGGCACAAGTACAGGCTGGGCAGTGACTGGCTGGAGAGCAGCCCTGAGGAGAGAGACTTGGGGGTGCTGGTGGACGAGAAGCTCAACAGGAGCTCTCAATGTGCACTTGCAGCCCAGAAAGCCAATCAGATCCTGGGCTGCATCAGGAGAAGTGTGACCAGCAGGTCAAGGGAGGTGCTTCTTCCCCTCTACTCAGCCCTGGTGAGACCCCACCTGGAGTACTGAGTCCAGTTCTGGAGCCCCTATTACAGGAGGGATGTGGATGTGCTGGAGCGTGTCCAGAGAAGGGCCACGAGGATGATCAGAGGGCTGGAGCACCTCTCCTATGAGGACAGACTGAAGGAGTTGGGGCTGTTCGGTCTGGAGAAGAGAAGGCTCCGAGGTGACCTCATTGTGGCCTTCCAGTATCTGAAGGGGGCCTACAGGAAGGCTGGGGAGGGACTTTTCAGGATATCAGGTAGTGATAGGACTAGGGGGAATGGAATGAAGCTGGAGGTGGGGAGATTCAGGCTAGATGTGAGGAAGAAGTTCTTCACCATGAGAGTGGTGAAGCCCTGGAATGGGTTATCCAGGGAGGTGGTAGAGGCCCCGTCCCTGGAGGTGTTTAAGCCCAGGTTGGACGAGGCTCTGGCCAGCCTGATCTAGTGTAGGGTGTCCTTGCCCAAGGCAGGGCAGTTGGAACTAGATGATCCTTGTAGTCTCTTCCAACCCTGACTGATTCTATGGTTCTATGAGATGCAGTCCATCACCATCCATATACAGCTTACCTGGCCTCCTTCAGTGTGCCTACCATGAGGAGACCAGCCTTCTCTCTTTACAAGTAAAGTTTTTGCTGACCAGATAGTGCCCATCCATTTGAGATGATAATGGTTGAGGCATAATGCAACTTGGAAGGAAAAATAAATGCAGAGATGAGACCCTTAGTTAAAATAAAAATTTTAAGAGGAAGAGAGAGTTAGTTGGTAATTACAGTGATTGGTAATGAGAATTGTGACAGGGGAGAAGAGAGGTGACCCTGAAAACTTTAAGGACTATTAAGTGGGGTTTAATTTGTACAAAAGGATCTGCAGTGCACCTTGAGGCAACAGAGCCATAAATCATGCCTTTCCAGGGCTCATTTATCACCACTATTCACCCCAGGATTTGGAAAAGGAGGTAGAAGTGTTCCAGCTGTTTCCTGCAGCAAATTGTCATTGATAAACTCAAGTCTCCAAAGCACACAATAAAATATCAATTATAAGTAAAACATTTGCAAGGAGGTTGCAATTAGGTTTCCTGTGTGTTGCAGAGTTGTGTAGATAGTGTCTCCTTCCTCACTTGTGACATTGATTCCTCCATACTGGAGCAGTGCTTGCAGCTGGAAACAGGCAACCCAGACTCCACACTCACTGTCTTATCAAGTAGCAGGTGGGCAAGGAATCAGCAAGGCTTGTGCATGGAACCAGTCACACTGTCCTTCTGTCCTTGCCATGGACCTTGCAGTGCAGCTGAACTAACACTTACAGTCATCTGCCGTCGCAGATGTCTCTCTTTTTTGAAGCCTAACATTTTCTCAATAATTCTGCTCTCCCTTTCCAAGTAGGAAGAAAAAATGAAAGAAATTGAAATTATACATACCCCAAAAAAGCCACTGATAAAGTACATTCTGGTCACTTGTGTTCGGCAGTGCTGATTTTGCTGCCCTTGCAGACGCCAGTTCAGACAGAGGGGTACCAGTCATGTGGTGAGCTGGGACCTATCTTGCTGTGGCAGCAGTGGGCTCAGGGAGCTCCCCAGGGCTGGATGAGCTGGGGGTGATGGTGCTACCAGATGTGCTCCTGAACCTCCTGCTCCCTGCTGCCTGCTATGTCTGACAATCAGCCATTAATCATTTAAAGTGTGCTGCTGGCTGTAGGCATGGAGAGTGCAAAGGGGCATTCTGAATTCGCTTTGTGGTATGGAGTAGTTAACGTGGGGAGGAAAGCACCTCACTTTGTTCTAACCTAATGGACAGGGGTGTAACTACATAGTGAACATCAAAGATTTTAGTAACGTCTCATGTGACAGCATAATGCCTTGAAGTTCCACATCCCTACATTTGTACAGCATCCAGCACAGTGAACTCTACTGCTTCCATCTCAACAATAATTATCTTAGAGTACAAATTCAGAGTAGTTTGTGCCATTTTCTTCAGCAAAGGCTTTTCATGTTTATCCAAGGAGTTACTTGCCACTGCATGCCAAAAACTCTGGAAAAACTCTTGTAAATTCCCTGCAACTCATTTAGTTTGTGACACTATAGAAACACACTGGATGAGAGAAAATGGATGGCAAGGCAGAAAGGATTAATGGGCGTAAGATTGCTGGGAACCGTAGGAAGTTAAGGTGCTCCCAGTGTTCAGTGCCTGGAGGTCTGACTGAAGCAGAGTCCTGCAGCAAAGCATGCTGCTGGCAGTGCCAGGCCAGTACTCCCTGCACCACAGAACTGCAAAGAGGGGAAAGGACTTAACCTGAACAGCTCTGGCTGCACTGGACACCAGAGTGCACTGCTGGGCCTGCAGCACTCCCATGGCAAGTCCCAGCATGGGGATCCCTGTGTGGTACTGCATAGAGCCTGCTGGATGCCCAGTTGCAAGTGTCTATGCATCTTTGCATACCAACTAGAATAAGGGCTCTTTTCCCAGTGAGCAGTCTTCCAGGACCACCTTCCATCCCTGAAGCTTTTCCTGCAGCCAGCATGTTTGACACCACCCTGTGTCAAACATACAGGCACAACCTGTTCCCAATGGTTTGAGGAAATCTATAGGTTAGATTTAGCCCATCAAATCAGCAGTGACCCACCTGCAGAGTGCCTCATACTGCCCGTTTAAGAGACAATAATGTCTCCAGGCATGAGAACAGATTTTCTTAGGCATCTCTTATGAAGAAGTTTGACTTATCCTGCTCTCCTGCTGCAGTGATATAAATCCAGTTTAATGCCACAGATTCAATTCTTCTGAATTGATGTTGGTGCAACAGAGCAGACTGTAAACCCAAGGAAATATCCAAAGTCAAAGTCAGTTTAGTGGAAAACAGCAAGTTGTTTATCATCAATAGATAATAAGAATCCTATAGACATGCCTTAGTAGCTATTTGCTCTGGGGGAATTCAGGCTACAAATTAGGGATAATTTCTTAATTGCAAAGATTTACGATGAAAAAAATCAATAGTCTGTCTTTAATTGCTTGCAAAAACTCATTAATATTTTTGGCAGCATAATAATTCAAAACACTTTTGGACATTATTTTTATCAGGTATTATTGTACTGTAGGACTATTTCTGTTTTGTTAGCAGCCTAGTTACTGCGTATTAGTTAAGCTCATTAGCCTAAGTGACTGAAGGCAGACTTGTGTGCTACAGAAAGCTTCTCTGTCTCTGCAGCTAACCAGCTTGTTGCAGTCCAGCTTGCTTGGGTGCCTTCTGCTGGCCAAATAAATCCAGTCCATTTTCATGACACCATTGTTTTGTAGTGATACTGAGAACCATAGGAACATGGCAGGAATTAACGGTGGGTTTCTTTTTAGAACTTTCACTGTTAGCTGGGTAGTGTTGATTCTGTGTTTTCCTACCGTCATAGTTCCATCTGAATTCAGATGAGGTCACAGCTACAAGTGTGCTGGGCGCTCACCCACAGTGGCTGAGACTGTGCTCTTCAAATAAATGTACAGGGTGAAAATTCCTGTACATAGAGGAAGGGGAGAAGCCACAAGGCAAGCTCTTGGGCAGGAGGCTGCTGGAGTCATGTTCCCAGCTGCTGTTGTGACTTCTGTAAACAGCCATTGGTTCATGGACTGTGATCTGAATGTTTCAGTGCTGGCCCATGCAGCCATCTGAGATCCATGTGGGTGACATCCAGTGGTCACCATTTATTGTGGTCTCTGAGACATGTTGAAGTTCAAATTCAGGGCTACATGCTTGGGCCACCCTGCAGCAGCTCACTGCAGAATCTTCAATACAACTGTATTTCTGGCACCCAATCTGTCTGATAAGAAGCCTTTCTTGATAGAGTGGTTTTTCACCTGTTGTGGAGGGGCTAGAATGGTTTCACTTCAGCTCAGTAAAACTCTGCCCCAACAATTACATCGCTGCATCATAAACAACTGCTGCAGTTCAAACTGATCAAGAACAACTCATGTCTGATTTTTTCAAGCCTTTTAAACCTAAAGGCAAGTGCATTTGCTAGTGTTGTATTAATGTATTGACATCCTGTGAAAATTCCTTGTTTTCTGTAGCTTTCTTCTAGAAAGATGCATAGCTACACCATGTAGTTAACCTGAGTAAATAATAAATAAACATATCAGAATTCAATAATTTAAAATGCTGTACTCAGGATTAGTTCATTTCAGGGAAATCAGCTTGGTTAAATGTGGTTAATGTACGAGGGCTAAGCATCTTGATGACTTCAATCTGTTTCAGCAGGACAGAAAAGTCTCCAGGCTCAGAGCTTCCCATGGGCAGGCACAGATGAACTAGGTCTGAGGCTCCATTAGCCTCCCCCAAACAGTGGCCAGGCTCACAGCTGCTCACAACTGTGTATCACAACTTCACCCCTCCCTGATTAGATCAAGGGTGCTGACCACAGTCTTACATTATCTTAAACATTCTGCATAGAACTTTTTTTCATTTAGTCCCTGATTAAATTAGGGGGTTTCCTTTCCTTTTTTTTTTTTTTCCTTCTCTTGTAAGAGAAGTTTATTCCAACAGTTACATCTAGAGAATCCATTATCTGGTACATCAGCTAATTCACTTTTTCCTTATTGTTCCTTAGGCTCTCATTTGGTTTACAGTTGGACAGTCCCAGTCAGTAGGCTAGGTTCAGCCCTGCTGTGAACATTAATGCAAGATGTAAATATTAATTTTTCTGCCACCAAATCACTTCTGCTTGAGTTGTAGGGTCTCAATATCTCAGAATTTGGCTAGGAGGTTGTATGGAATACTAGAGAAGATATTAAAAGTAATTGCTTTCCAACTAAGAAGACAAAACGGAAAACAAACCACCTCAACTTGCCCCTGCCCTCCTCATTAAACAGCATGCCTCTTTACAGTATTGCCTCCAAAACCAACCTGAACCTGTACCTTCTCAGTTCCTAGCAAACAAGAGAACATCTAACGCACAGGAATCAGAGACACTGCTACGGTACCCTTATTCACTTGGCTCTTAAAGAGAGATGGACTCTATTTACTCAGCAAGGTAGAAGCCCAGATAGCCTCAAATGAGCCAAGGTGAAATTGGGACCATCGTGGCTGATCACAAGGCTGTGTGAATTCTCCTTTTTCAAGCTGGATCCTGTATTGAGGCTTCCCAGCCTACAATTCTCATCTGGGATGTAATTTGTCCTTTATGGAAGGCTCATACTGTCTGAACTCCTGCACAGGATTAGATTTGAGGTTGGGTAAACCCTAATCACTGCTTAATGCTCCAGCTCTGGGGCTTTTTCTGACTGGACTGAAAACTGTGGTGAGCTGTGCACATGTTATTTTCTCTGGTTCAGGAAACTCCCTCCAAATGTTTCCTCCCTTGCCAATGAGCCCTAAAGTTATGAAGGCAAAAGGCCAGAATACCTTTATCCCAGCAATCAAGCCGACCTCCTGCAGGTCCTGATGCTCTGCTACAGCCAGTTATCTTCATTGTTTCCCTCTTCTCATCACTCCTAGAGTGAAAGTTATTGATTATTCTGCCAGGGGTTGCTAAACCACAAAATTCTGATATCTCAAATGAAAGTGCATATCACAGCTTATTTACTGAACTGCAGCCAGATTATCCAGAACATTTTTCTGTTATTTGTCAGGAAGAATGACTGCCATCAGGCCTGGCAACTAGTTGTGAGAAATAATTGTAGTGTTTATCTCATCTTAGAGGCTATGGCCAAATTAAACCTGACCTTCATTATTAATGAGGGCTTGCAGAACTCTGTTCCAGTACTGTTCCCTGTGGTTCTATAGTTTTCCTGTTCCTTTACCAGGAGGCAGATGTTAGAGTTGCTCCCATTTGTTGCGTGCCTCCATCACCTGTACTGCCTTGTGTAATGGTAGGCAGAAATAGTTGTGGCTCCCAAGTCTGGGGCACATCTGCAGGACCCCAAAGGGATCTAGGAAATGGTGTGTGGAGCATCTTCTGAACACCAGACTCCAGGCATCGCAGGTCAAATTTTGGTACTTCCAAACAAGCCCAAAGTTGCTTTTTGAAAGAATTAACTAGGCTGTTGTAGTGGAGAAAGCTGGAGACATGTCTCTTGTGCTACCTCTTCACTGGCTTCCCCTACCATTCCTGACTGGGACAGCAGAAGCTGTCAGTTGCTAAGCTGGCCTTGGCTTTTGCTTTGAAGCAGTGACTGTGCTTTATGGACTTGTCTGCGAGTGTATCAGCTCCTGCTTTCTGGTTTCCCAGTTGCATCCTCTACAGTCAGCAAGGCATATTAAGCATAATTCCAAAGCAAAAAGAGGGCTGTGTTAAAAATAATAGTGCTTGTTTGGGGAGTAAAGAAGCAGCTTCTACATTTGCCTAAAAAACATTAAAATAATTTTAAAACTCTTGACTCATTTTATGTAGTGACTTTCAGAATGTATTCTACAAATCAGAGCAGAGATCTTGAGTGTTTGACAAATAATTCCAAGATTAATACAGAGATATATCCCTGAGTGCAAGGACTTTCATCAATCCCTAATCTCCCAGAACAGCAGTTTGACTTTACCTGACAGTGCTGTGAAAGATGATCTGCTTCTATGTGACTAGTATAGCAACAGCAAAAGCCCTTTCCTTCCTTTCTTATTACTCAGTTTTTAGTACAGATAGCTCACAGCTGCTGAAAGCCACATGTAGAGCCTTCCATTGAATACCTGAGGCTTTGGATCAAGCCCTTGGATATTTTCTCACTAATACATTAGACTTAATGAAGTGGACAACATCAATCCAAATCTACAGGTTTTTGAAACTCCTGAAGTCCAGCGGGTAAGCTTAAGATTGAAAACACACAAGTGGGAGCCTGCAGAGAACAGGGAACTTGTAGCCAATCTAAGATCTCCGCTCTCAAGTGCTTTGCTTTTTTCTCTCTCTGGAGACAGCTGCCCAGTTCTTTCATTCTTCCCAAGTTGTTTACAGCCCATTTAATTGTCTGCCAGTGGCTCTTGCTTTTATAGGTTTATAGGCTAAAGCAAGAAAAATTGTTTTCAAGCAGCCTGTTTATGCATTGGTCAAGAGATTTACAGCTGAACAAAATCCAACCCATATCAGACTAGAGCAGAGAACATGTGTACATACTGAGTACCATCATGCAGACTGAGATGAGGGGGTCCACCCAGGGTCAGGCACCCTTGCTGAGGGTGGTGGAGTTACTGCAGAGTTTTCAAAGCTTAATGTGGCCGTGATGCATAGCAGTGCATACCAGTGCACTCCCTAACCACTCTGGCAGGATGGCTGTGCCCTTCACTAGACAGCATGGCAGAGGGTGACAGATTGCCTCTGAATCTTCCTCACAGCACTATTTTGCTGCTGGGCTAATCCAAGGCAAACTGCTTGCTTGATTAGCTAGCTAATCAAAATGAGAGACTGTAACATATCATTCTGTACAAAAATAATAATAACAGGCAGCTCTGTGAACAGAGGTTGTTTGAAACTCCAGCATGTTCTGCTGGATGGGCTTCATTAGTAACACACCACGAGACCAAACATATTTTCTGAGGAGATGTATTGTGATGACCAAAACTTGATATCTTCTTATATAATGGTATATGTTATTTATAACCTATTTTATTAATAGAATAATAAAAGCTTTTTGCAATAACACTCTAGAAGATAAATAGCTGCTAATAAACATTTTTGCTCTGCTTTGGTTCTCTTTGGTTTGGATTATGAAATTTAAGACATGCCCAGAGCAAACCAGACTGAATTAATGATCCATTTATTCATGTTGTGATCAAACAACATCCAAAGTATATGTTATAGGTTAACCCTGTCTGCCTCTCCCAAAACAGAAGTGAGGGGAAAAAAGCCCAACACACAAATAATTGAGATAATAGTTTACTAGATAAATGAGAATACCTTATCACAATTACCTTTACCTATTTACAGAAAAAGCACAGCAGCAAGCAGATGCAAGTGAGCTAAAAGCCCAAGCCAAGGAGCTACCTCTCCACCCTTCCCCTGTCCCACTGCCATCTCAGTGGAAGAGGGACAACATCCATAAAAACCCAAAACCCAGAAGCAGCAACTGCAACAGGAAGCCTCCCATGTTACAGTCTGAACCTCAAGGTCCAGAATACTTTGCTCCAGCTAGCACTTTCATTTTTGAAGCTGGCATCAGGCAGGATGACATGAAAAGCAGCAGTGGAAAATTCACCTGTGACAATGTTTATCTGCTATGCAAACTTCCCTTCAAACCAATGGGATGGTTCAGTGTTGTAACAGTGTCGCGGATGCTTGTTCTTACCACACATTTTGATCATGGCTACAAGCTAGCTGAGAACTTGGCACTGTTGTGCTTAGCATTTTACATGACTGAGAGATTCCTGAAATCAGTTTATCTTTTAAATAGAGAAGATAAATGTAATCAGGCTTAAAAGTAGGGAACAAAGTAAAGCAAAACTGGGCTCAAAGGAAAGTGTCTACTGTGACAGTCATGTTGTAGGGACAATTCCTTTACACCAGGGCATGTGCTATTTGATTGCACCTCCAGGTACAGGTAGGAGAAATACACAAGTATTAAAAGCTGCCATACCCTGAGAAGGAGCCTGGTCTTTTATGCCCTGTCTGTGGGGTTACTCACATAAACCTGTCTGAATTTGAAAACCACATTTCACTGGAGTGGACTTCTGAATTGAGAAGCTGGCATATGACAGTTAAAAGAACATGGATAGACCCATTTTAGCATCCAAATTTGCATGGAAATAGGTATCTAGCATTACAGAACAGTTAGATTTCACAAGTGTTTTCTTTAAGTCTCCAGATTTTTGTCTGAAAGCAAGCAGGGGGAAATTGCTCTCTTGAGAAACCTGTGACTGTACACAAGTTTTTCAAACAAAAGTGCCATGATTTCCAGTGTAACTACAGCCTTGCCACTGCACCAGGGGGATGCTTTGCAGCAAACCCAAGATCATGGATGCATATTTCCAACAGATTGGGAATTTTCATAGTCCATCCATAAACTGACAAAAATCTAATATGGAATCCAACCTGCTATGGGCACTATATCACTGTATATGGAAATACAGCTTTGTTGTGCTTTGACCTTTTCTGTTTGGAATTTGGATTTTCCAGCCCCTCTTCTATCTGTTTACAGACCCAGCTCCTCTGAGAAACATAAATAAATCTTTTTGCCAGTGCATCCTCGTGACATCAAATGATGTAATAGAATGAAATCTCTCTCCTTCTTCTTCCCCTTTCAATATTTATTCTGAGGATTTATTGTTTTCCCTCCTTTCCAGACTTCAAGGTTTCCCTCTGATAGATCGCCTCAGTGTGGTGCATTTCTCATACTCTCTGTGCGGTAGTTCTCAAGCTATTATTTTTAAATGTAGTTGGAGCTGCTTTAAGCTGGAGACAGCGCAGGGGGTTTGCATTTTTCTTTCTAGCTATACTGGACCAGCTTCTTGAAAATGTCAGCTCCAAATATTGTTTACATTTAATAGTGGTTTTGGTAAATATCTGAAGACCAAACAATTTGTTTATGTTTACATGTGGGTCCTGTTCCCACAGGGTTCTGTTGTCACAAACATTTATGCCATCCTGAGCTGAATTCTCCTTGAGACAGAGATAGGTTGATTTAGCCCCTATGAGTATGTGGTGTTATGCTGAAAAAATCATAAACTTGAGTGCAGGAAGAGCTTTAGTTTTGCTTTCTGTGCTGTGAAGAATTCCACAAAGTCACTTCAAGCTGTTTAGGACACATATCAGTACGGGGTGATGCTAAGATCAAAAAATCAGCAAACACACAAAAAATTCACAGTCCCCTTGCAGAAAATGGCTCAGATTGTCTCACAAGTCTTTTCTACTTGGGGACTTGTGCTAGAGTTTTCTGAAACTAAAATACAGCACTTTCCCCATTGGGTTACTGGCTCACCAATGTCCAGTAGCTATGCTGCTGGTTGGCAGAGGCTGCAAGTTGCAAGGGTTAACAGCGTTACTGCACAGGAGCAATAGGACAGAGGCTTATACCAGAGAAAGCTACTTGAGGCAACATGGCACCTAAAAGGACACGTCACTGAAAGGTCATTTAGTGATGCCATTTGTTCCCCTTTGAACCGTTAGATCTTAAATTGAGGAAGGAAGAAGTAATGCTGCAGGCTGCCTTCTCATTTACGTCTCCTTGTTATCCTTGCTCTGTAAAATAGAAAGTAGGCCCTTCTTGGGTGGGGCTATGATTTTTCAGAAGCCAAGACAGACAATTAGACTTCACATCTACATCATAAGTACAGTAGTAATTCAGGCTTATTCAGGCTTTATTCATCACTCTGACATCACAAGGTCCTATGCTGCTGCCTGTCACTGGACCAGCCACAGGACTAGTGAAGGCAATTTGGGCAAAGAGAGAAGGAGTGGTACATGGCCAGTGTCCAGTGTTTTTGGCCTTGACAGGAATGCTAAAATGGGGCTCTTGCTGTTGCGTGTACATCCTCTCTTTCAAGTGTTCTTCACCATTGCTTAGTCATAAGGGAGAATTAATCACCAAGAATATAAAGTATTTAGAATCATAGAATCAATAAGGTTGGAAAAGACCTCAGAGATCATCAAGTCCAACCTATCACCCAACACCTCATGACTAATGAAACCATGGCTTCAAGTGCCAGGTCCAATCCTTTTTTTGAACACCTCCAGGGATGATGACTCCACCACCTCCCTGGACCGCACATTCCAATGGCAAATAACCCTTTCTGTGAAGAACTTTCACCTCACCTCGATCCTAAACTTCCCCTGATGCAGCCTGAGACTGTGTCCTCTTGTTCTGGTGCTGGTTGCCTGGGAGAAGAGACCAACCCCAACCTCCCTTCAGGTAGTTGTAGAGAGCAAGAAGGTCTCCCCTGAGCCTTCTCTTCTCCAGGCTAAACAACCCCAGCTCCCTCAGCCTCTCTTCATAGGGCTTGTGCTCCAAACCCCTCACCAGCCTCATTGCCCTTCTCTGGACACGTTCAAGTGTCTCAGTATTCTTCTTAAATTGAGCTCCCTGACCCCATCTACAAGTTCAGAAGGCCAGTTATCCTGAACTCTTCCTGTCTTACTGTTGAAAATGGGGGCAAAGAAGGTATTTACTACCTCAGCCTTCTCCTCATCTTTATTTACAATGTTCCCCTCCTGTCTGGCAGGTTAAAGTTGCCCACAAGGACAAGGTCTGGTGATCTTGAGACAGCCTCCAGTTGCTTATAGAATATTTCATCAACCTTTTCATCCTGGCTGGGTGGTTTATAACAGACTCCAACCAGGATGTCAGTTTTGTTAGCCCTCCCTCTGATTTTAACCCACAGGCACTCAATCATTTCATCCTCAACCTCAAGTTCTGTGGTATCAAGAGATTCTCTACTATACAGGGCCACCCCTCCTCCTCTTCTCCCTCACCTGTCTTGCCTAAAGAGCTTGTAACCATCCAGTGCAGTACTCCAATCATGTGAATTGTCCCACCCTGTTTCTGTAATGGCAACTGCAGCATAGTTTTCCTGCTGAACCAAGACTTCCGGTTCCTCTTGTTTGTACAGGCACTTCAGCAGAGCTGGTGATTTCTCAATTAGCTCTATTAATCTCCTCTCCAGAGAGACTGGTTTCATTACCCACCCCTTAAAACCTAGTTTTAAGCCCTCCCAATGAGCTGTGCCAACTCTAGTGCTAGAGCCCTCTTGCCCTTTCTAGATAGATTCACCCCATCTGGGTCCAGCAGGTCAGGTGCGGTAAAAGTTGCCCCTTGATCAAAGAACCCAAAATTCTGTTGCTGGCATCATCCCTTGAGCCATTTCTTGATGGCATGGGTTCTCCTGTTCCTTTCAGTATACACCCCTGCCACTGAGGGAACTGAGCAGAACACCTATTCCTAGCTGTTGGTTTCAAGCCAGTTGAGGATAGGGCTGCTTTGCATAGTGCACTCTGCTAGGGAGTGCATCTAGGAGAGAGGACAGAAACCTGACTTCCCACCTTCACCCAAGAGGTTTCCCATAAAAGAGTAGCTATTAAACTGCATTTGCTAAATGCACTCAAGGGAGTTTTAGGGTGCCCTGAGCCCTCTTTTTTTTCCTTCTTCCTTTTTTTTTTTTTTCCTAAGAAGAAAATTAAAAAATGCTTTTATCCCACGAATTAATCATGTAGCCATATCAAAGCCTCAACAACAGGCCCATTACTGAGTTTGGATTTTCTGAATAATCCCCTGCAATAAAAGCTACTGTCTTGCCCTGAAAGCACTAAGGCAATGCAACAACAGTTGCTTGACCAAACATAAAAATTGTTTATTTCCATGTCATTAAAAGCTCATACAAGAGATAATCTTATTGAAATAAGTATATACCATGGGTAGTAATAAGAGTTTAAAGCAGCAACACATACAAAGAGCTCATTCAGAAACTGAAGCACATTGCCTTCTGTTTGCAGAACAGCTTATAAAAGTAATATGTGTGTTACAGTTGCGTTATCACCAGGAATATATTGCAGCTGAGCTGTGAAAATGAGAGTTTGCAATAGTTTTGTTTACACCATTTTTTGCACAAACTTTGTAATCACTCAGAGGGTGTTCTTGAGGGCTACTGCAGAATATTGAGTATGAAATGCTGCAATTCTGCATGTTCAGGTAGAAACATGATTCTGAGGATCTGTTTAGCCAACTAAGATACAAACAAGGACTGAGACCTCCTTGTCCTCTCAGAGTTACTCATATACCAGGATATGAGAAAGCAGCAGACTGAAAACCTGTTTGCTCAGTAAGTTCTAATGACAAAGTAAAGATGGTCAGAGGCACTTTCCAGATGAGTCATTAGAAATTAAATAGGAGACATTTTTTAGATGCACAAAATTATTAACCTGCTCCAGCTGGTATTGTCTCACCATTCCAAGCTGAATTGAGTATGACTGAAGGCCATAGATGTTTGTTGTAAGATGCCTAGATGAAGATTCTATCTGTTCTTCTACAATAAATGTATTTTCCTATATTATCAGCTCTTCAACTATCCATGCACTGAAATCATCGATGAAGAACCTCGAGAACCTGTCATTTCTGGTACTGGCTTGCAAACTGAGTTGATCAACATTTGGCCAAAGATTCTATTTCTAGCTCACCAAGAAAGCACAAATCCACACACTGCCTGCTCATGTGGGTAGACCTCCCTCTAGCCCGTTATTTCAGCGGAAATCACCAGTGCATGGCCATCTCAATAGCTCCTGATAGTTCAGTGTTTCTGATCTGTAATACTTGTCTGCAGAGCTTGGCATATAAATATGATTGTAAGCTTTGAGTCCACTGTCACAGGAGTTGCTCATTCTATAATATCACCTATCCTGAGAGTGCATAACTCCACTAGTTTAATTCACATATGCACTTAGATACACCATAACATATGGGACAAAACACAGAGAGGAATAATTTGTTTCAACTGTATTTCTAGGTCTAGTGGTTTTCAGTGGTGTTAAGTAATCTTCTGTCATCAAAGATATTTTTGCCTTGACTTTCTCAGTGCTGTCAGGAAAGCTTGCTCAGCCACTTACAGCCTAGTTTGTGGATTCAATAAAAGACCAGGTTCACATCTCTAATAACTTGGCATTGCTCTGAGTGGATTCAATAGGGCTGTATTGATACCTTCTAAGCATGGATGGCCCCACTCCTGCAAATCTCAGTGTAGACCAAGAAGCAAGTTTTATAACTAATAGCCTAAAAACTACTCATTTTTCTGCTCTGTACTTGTAATCTTTCCAAAGAAACACTGCACACCAGAGCCAGAATCAGAACTATTTATTAGGAAAAAGTGGCAAGAGCAGGAGTTCAGTAGTTAAGATCAGTTTCTGTGTTGGTGCAATCCTATTTTCACAGAAAACTTGCAAAATATCCAGATCCTAGTGCAATGTTCTCTGCCAAGACAATCATGCTTATGCTGGACTTGGATAGTTTTGTTGTGTTATCACAGATTTTGTTCCTGTTTTCTCTGAGTGTTTGTATTTCAGTATGTTCAACACATTTTTAACAGTTTTACTGTATGTGAGGGCAGTTGGTGACACCCTGAACATCAGCTGTGTTTTGTTAAAGATCATTCATGTTAGTGGAAGTTAACAGTTATTTGTAATACCATAGAGCTTTGATCTCTGACTTTGATTTACATACCTTTACCATTGGTGCCGAATACATCATTTCTGTGATGGGACACATAGCAATCCCATCATTGTTACATGCCAGGCAAACTCCTGGACCGTGAGGAGGCTGAAGTGTAGTAGCTAAACACACAGGATTTTACCATTTTGCAAACAGAAAAAGATGAAGGAGAAGTCAGGGGGAAGAGCAAGTTAACTGGAATCACAGGGGTTAACCCCAAAGTCACAGAAGGTTTATGGAAGCTTTTCAAATAGCTTCAAACAACCTTGTGGAGAAATGCAAAAGTCTTCTGTCCAGATTTGTAGGATTTTGTAAGATTGCATTGATACATGCTGATGAAGCAACGTCAGCATGGATGAGATCATAGTGGAATAAAACAGACTTGTATCCCCATCTGTTTTTTCTAACCATTTTGACATCTGTGTGAAGTTTGAGTGCAGTGTGAGTCTAGTCTTCCTGGAGATTATTCCTCACCACACTGGAAATGATAGAATTCAACATAATGGAGGACATGCACCTGTAGTTGTAGTTTCTCACCTTGTAGGTTATTTCACAGGGCATTAGACAAAGGGGATAAAAAATGAGAGATGCAATTCTAATAAAAGTGTGAGTTCTAGAAACACAGTGAGCATGACTTTACTCTCCTTGTGTTGGAAGTGCAGTGTGAAAGAATCAGGCATATCTGAAAGCTCCTGAAAAAAAATCTCATTATGCGTGTCCCTTTTATCATTTATATCTTTTACATATATCATGTAGTTCCAGTCTAATAGCAGTAGATAAGAATTACTACTTCTTTTTTTGTCCACAGATCCTTTAATTCAGAGATACCCAGCAGTATTCTAGTGTCCAGGTTCTTTCCTCCATTATTTGTAAATCAAAGTCTTAAGCTGTACGGCTTTATTGAATACAGTGACAAGCAGGGATGAACTGCATTCTCTCCTATAGTCATAAAATTGATTTAATATTTCAATTAATCTTTGATACACCTTCTCCAAAAATTTATGTGAATGCATTCTGAGTAAGTCATCTTCAGGACTTAAATAAATACTAGCATAAATACAATTTAATTTATTTATTCTCTATAAAACTCGCTTATATCACTGGTGCAGTCAAACGCAGGTATTGCTCCCACCAACCAGAACACAAGAATATCAGATGAGACTGCCTTAACAAAGGGATTTATACATTTTCACTAAATTCTTTTGCATTCATAGTCTGGTTTCCATATCCAATAAAAAGGTTTTTCACAGCTTTGCAGAGGATGGAAATTAAATTAGAAATTGTCCTTTAATATCAAGTTAAAATAAAATATTGGTTTTAAATAAGTGATTTTTTAAGAAAGAAAGAAAGAAAGAAAGAAAGAAAGAAAGAAAGAAAGAAAGAAAGAAAGAAAGAAAGAAAGAAAGAAAGAAAGAAAGAAAGAAAGAAAGAAAGAAAGAAAGAAAGAAAGAAAGAAAGAAAGAAAGAAAGAAAAAAAGAAAGAAATAAATGGACAAGCTGTAATCATTAGGGATTTTTTTTTTCCTCTCTGCTACAAGATTGCAGAGGGGCTGAAAATTTCATGAAGCATTTTTGTGTATGTATATTTTTTGGTTCATATTTTTTTCTGTAGCAATCCTTCATGGTCCTAATTTGATGAAGAGGAGGTGCACAACTCCTCCTAGGCTGTGCTAAGGTAGTCAGAACAGTGTGGCCAGCAGGAGCAGGGAGGTCATTCTGCCCCTGTACACTGCACTGGTTAGGCCACACCTCGAGTACTGTGTTCAGTTCTGGGCCCCTCAGTTTAGGAAAGGTGTTGACTTGCTGGAACGTGTCCAGAGAAGGGCAACAAGGTTGGTGAGGGGTTTGGAACACAAGCCCTATGAAGAGAGGCTGAGGGAGCTGGGGTTGCTTAGCCTGGAGAAGAGGAGACTGAGGGGTGACCTTATTGCTCTCTACAACTACCTGAAGGGAGGTTGTAGCCAGGCAGAGGTTGGTCTCTTCTCCCAGGCAGCCAGCACCAGAACAAGAGGACACAGTCTCAAGCTGCGCCAGGGCAGGTTTAGACTGGACATTAGGAGGAAGTTCTATACAGAGAGAGTGATTCCCCATTGGAATGGGCTGCCTGGGGAGGTGGTGGAGTCACCGTCATTGGAGGTGTTCAGGAGGAGACTTGATGGGGTGCTTGGTGACATCATCTAGTTGTTTGATGGGTTGGACGCGATGATTTTGAAGGTCTCTTCCAACCTGGTTTATTGTATTGTATTGTATTGTATTCTAGAAGTGAAGAGATGAAAGAGTGTGTGGATGGATGCATTGTTATCATAAGATTTCTGGAGTCTAGTGCATTTTGCATAACTACTTTTCTGCTAAACCAAAATCTTAAATTGTCTAAATGTGTGGCAAGCGATTAGCTGTACATTAGCAAGCTCTTTGAGGAAGCACAAGTTACGAAACTCCCCCTGCCAAGCTCACCAAAGGCCTTACCCTGCACTCATGCTAGTCCTTGGCAGGGAGTTTACCTACTTTAGTAGATTTTAGCTTGTTCTCCAGTGTTCTCCTACTACGAACAACAAAGAGCTGGATTAAAACTTAGGCTTTGGGTGCTTTGTGATCTATACCATAGTGCTTTGAAAAGTAGTCTCTGATGAAAATTACAAACAAAAATTACATATGGGGAGAAGGGCTTCTTTCTCTCTCCCTGGGCCTGCCCTTCTGGATATTCTTGCAGTAACAGTTTGTGACCTAGCAATGACTTTGAACACCAAACGCTTAGGGGCCCAAGTAAGGCTTCTGTTGGGTAGTGATGGCTACAAGCAGCAAGCTCCTTGTTCAGGGCCTCCACACTGAGTTCCAAGTGCAGTGCTGGGTTAATTTTTTTCACATTTTTCACAGGAAGTAGGTTGTTTGTTTTGTTGTATTAGGCTCTAAAAAAATTGTGGAAACAGTGGGTACAGCTAAGGTAGTTCTTTCAACTTTTGCTAATGAAAAATGTACAAAAACATTCAGGGGTGGGACTGTTAATGCATGCATTTGATGCTTTTAGAATCATTAGACAATTATATGGCTCCTAACAAGAAGTCTAACTTGGGACCACCATCTGTAAACCTCAGTTAATGCACAGTGTACCTATCCACATATCAAGTGGTGCTTTTATAGTTGGGTTTGATAGTCCCTGCTTTCCCATTGTTGGTTGCCCAATGAAATTTAAGTCTTGCTTCATTAAGCCCTAAATGACTTAGGCCAAGTTTGACCTTCTTGCCTTGTGGTACTGTCATGTGTCCAGTAGAGCCCCACATGTGAGATACCAGTGTCATACTCAGAAGTTACCAATACTTTTATAATCTGCCACAGGCAGTGATGAATTCTCTCCTTCTCTCAAAACAGATTCTCTGTGTCTTGATCCTCCTGGCACAAGAAAACACTCTTCCCTTCTTGCATATATCTGGGGTCAAGGTTGGGGTGAGCTGGATGGGGTGAGCTGTGTCAAGGTTGCACGGAGGTGTATCTTACCCTAGGTAGACAACTGACCAAAGCTAATGAGGAGACTGCTTTGGTGAAGAGCTGTCAGGTGGGCAGGGAGAACCTGTAGTAGTATAAGTTGCATGTGGCATATCTGAAGTGGAAGGAAATGCCAAAAGAAATTATAATATAAGAAAGGTAAATGCTGATATTGGGATGTTTGGTAAATGTTCAGCTATGTTGAAAACATGGGTCAAATATGGCATTGACATAACATTATCCCCATGAAGCTGATGATAATTCTATCCTACTGCTGCTCCTAAGTTCTGTGCACGACTATAGAGGTCCAGTACAATTAACATCAGCTAATTTAGGTTAACAATAATCAATAGGAGGCTGTTGTTTCATATGTCACTTTAGATCACACAAGGGATTTTTATAAATGGCAGTGGGAAGAAAATTATCTGGTTCTTTTCCATTTTGGTTCACACAGTGAGGGCACAGATGTCTGGCATTTTTTCAGTTGCGCTTTTTCAAGTGGCATCACGTTGCACCAGGGTGCAGTGCCAAGCTGGCATACTCACACTCTCTCCCAGCTCAGGGCTCTAGCAGTAGATGAAGTCCTCATTTGTTCATCATCTCACCTGCCAGCATGGGCTGGCAGTGGGCAAACATGGGACAGACCTACTTAAAAATAGAACATTGCTCTTCTTGTGCCTTCTTCTATGAGCAATCTGCAATATGCACTGGGACCATACTCTGTTTTAAACACAGCAGGCAACCATTCTGGAGAGAGATGGGATGCAAGCTTCAGAAAGCTGGAAGGCTGAGAATAATTTGGTCTCCTGCACTCATGTAACCTGAACAGTATGTCTGACACCTCAGTGGAGGCTCTGGCAGCGTTCCCTGGGTGTGCTTGCTGCAGCAAAGAGATCCATGGATCTCTCTGTCATCTCTGGATGACAGGATCCATCCTGGAGCTGGAGAGGTAATGAAAGGTCTCCAGCAAGCCTTGCCTGAAGTGAACTGAAAGCATCAGTGTGGCATGCATGGTGCAGACATGGGACTGACATGCACAGGATGTTCTGCATGCAAGAGATGGACCTGATCTCTGTTTCTATGGCTAACTAGTCTCTAGGGGTGAAAAATGGGGGTGGCATGTACCTGCTCTGCTCAGCTGAGACCATTCAGCCTTCCCCTGTACCCCCAGCAATCTGCTTTCAGTTTCCTTCCCGTGCTCTGGGTGGGCCTGGCACCTCCTCCCTGCTTGGATTCCCAGGCTGAAGCACAACAGGGCTTTACATTTTGGAAACAGCAGAGAAATCCCAGAAGGAAAGAAGCCAAGGAGAGGAGAAGCCAGGTACTGAATGTGAGGGAAGCATTATCCAAGGCTGCAGCCCTTGTCCCAGTTTCAAGCTTTGCCCATTTTCCTACATGCTTTGTGCTTCTCCCACTCACTGCACTCCATCTGCACTGGACTGAGACAGTCATACCCCTTGGTGCCAATACTAGCAGCCTTTCCTGTTTTGCGTTGGGTTTTTTTTCACATTGTGTCACATTAGCAAAGATCTCTTTGGACACATGCTGCCTGCTGCCTTCTGCCACGCAGACATCTCTGGAGAAGCAGAAACTTTGCTGATGACAGACTAGGGCAGGGGACCTCATCTTCAAGCCCCATGAGAGGCCCGTCCCCTGGGAACCAGCTGTGATGACCACCTCATCTCCAAGCAGATCCTGAGGATATGTCACAAAGCAGAACCATTGTAGATGATGAGAAGCAGCATCATAGTTGCTTTTCATGTGCGCCCCTCTTTCTGAAGCCCTCTGCCAGCGAATCAGCTCTGAATTTGTAGTTGTGCAATTGACTGCAGAAGAGTGGAAGAGTATATTAATGGCTTAGCTTTTCAGTAATTTACCTGTTAAGGGTTAAATGCGGCACAAAAAGCCTATTTAAATGTCCTTTAAGCATCCCGGAAGCTTTCCCCTCTGCTCTTTGATGCATAGCCAAGGCTTTGCCCTGCTGTGAGGCCAGCAGCCTGTGAGAAGCTGCCAGCTCTGTGTGCAGCACAGGGCAGAGCAGGTGCTGCCTGCCGACAGCCTGCAGCTGCCACAGCCTGACACTGGTACGCTGCTTGCAATGGCACAGTGGACAGGCTAGGGCACAGGCTAGGGCACAGGCACACTGCTCTGACTTCCCAGTTCAGTAAGAGCAGCAAGGATCCTGCAGGAGCGGGGATGTTGTATTACATCCTGGGCTGTCTGGGTGGCCAGTACCACAGGGCTCCTGGAGAACAGACTTGGTGACCTCACTCCGTTCACACATTGAAACAAAGCTCTATAGCGACCAAGAAGGGTGTGAAAGCTAGGGATCAGTGTGCTTCACTGTGTAGATAAAGCTTATACAGTGTCCTGAGAAATGTCTGTGCATCTGGAAGGGGCCCCTGGCACTGGAAGTCTACCATGATGGTGATTTGCCTGGGTTTGGTGCTAATCCAGCCCTTGGAAAGTAGGATCCACATGGAGGACAATAGAAACTGTATTTTATGCTAAGATAGAAAGATACCCAAGTTCAGTGTCAGCAAATTAGTGGGAGCACCTGCTGGGTTGTGGTCTTTGTTTTAACTAGGTGTTACATGAGCTGAGAATCTGTGATTCCATTTGAATCCGGAATGCTTCAGATGGAGGCCAGCTCTGGCCAGAACTTTGGTGTTAATCAATCCATTATTTTGGTCATGTGTTACTTGCACAGCAGCAGAGACAGATAGAGCTTTCTGAAAGAAAAACAGCTATGAATTTCCCATACTGAGGTGTTCAGGCATCCATACTGATTCTGTCTGCTTTCCCAAGTACTTGTAACAGTGGAAGGAAATAGTTATTTGTTTTACCGACATAGGAGAAAAATCAGTATCTCAATGCAGATCAGATCTTTTCTTCTTTTGATTAAATGATACTGCATCCACAAAAGTCATTAGCGTTCCAAATACTGTACAATTAATCATGAAGAAAGTAAATGAATCATTGATTTAACATTGAGAGATGTTTTTTTTTCAGCAGTGTATTCTCCTGCCAACTTATGTTATCAGTAACTATTCAATAAAGAATAAAATCATACATTTGGACCCTTTTAGCATGTGTCTCATATGTCATAAATATCAATACCGTTAGAGCCAAGCAAATCTTTCCGATTGTGACCTCTACCTGACAATATATCTAGCAATACAGGTTGCCAACAGAAAGAAATGATGGATATAGCTTTCTGATTTGTCCATTGATAGTTTGGGCAGTTGCTTATACAGTTGCATGGTTTAGGGATAGCTTTTTGGGTGAGAAAGGGTATGCACAGAGGTGGAAGAGACAGAGAGATAGTATCTGGCCTACACCAAAAGATGTACTAGATTTTTGCCAGTAGTGTGCATGTGTGTGTGCAAAAAAAAAAAGGCCTTACAAGCATATCCCCCAAAATCTACAGAGGTGTTGGTGATGTCAGCTGACTGTGCATTTGTGTCCCTATGTAAACCACTTTCACTGGAGAGGAGCTCCAGAGGACTTTACACATACTGCATATGCACATAAAAGGCAAAGGCTATGAATTTAAGCACTCAAAAATCAGGAAATGTGCTCAGTGCTCTGTAACTGACCTATAGATTTTAATTCTTTTGTCTTAGACAATATAACTTCTGGGCAAAGTTCTCCCTGCTGCTGGGGCATTTGGTGTTCCTTATGTTCCTTATGTTCAACCAAGTCAAGAATGCTCCAGCAGGCAAGGGTGGGTAAGAGGTCTGAGCCTCTCACTCCGCGCTCTGCATCTGCCATGTCCAGTAGTTGTCTGACCACATGCAGTTGGACCAGCTTGCTGAACTGGAAGAAAACGTCCTTTTTATGTTGGTGACTTCTCTATGAGCTCCAGTGAGTTGGATCCATACACTGCACAGTTGCACAACCTCAGGCAAGGGAGGCTGCCAAAGCGTGTGGCAGGAGCAGGAGAGACGAGAGAACAGGGCTTTTTTTGCCCAGTAAGAGCCTATGCCTATACTGGATGTAATGAAATCCAAAGCTGTAGCCTTAAAAGGAAATATCACTCATGTCTATTGGAGCATGAAGTCATGTGGCAGCCTCTTCTTTATTAACATGGTCTCTCTCTACCACAGTGTCAAATCCCCATCCTCAGTTTACAGAAACATCACTGTACTGAGATTTTTACTGATCTATGAAATACAGTCTTCAGCCACCAGTTCACCGTGAGTTAGTCCCTGTACAGGTACATGTGCAAACACAGAGGACTGTGCACTGGGCTATCACACCAGGGCTGGTTCGTTTCCTTACCTTCCTTGCTAACAAGTTATTACATATCTTGTTATATGTGTCTCTCTATCAGAGAAAACAGTTAAAAGGCTAGAAATTTATCCAGCATATAAGAAATGTGTATTAGACTATAATGTGCCCCAGTAAGACCCTGTAACTTTCTGCACATTAATATTCACCACTGAAGTTAATGATACTGCTTTTAAAGTTAGTTACTTGATTCTAGGTACCTTGCTCAGAGCCCACTGTATCAACTTCTCTTAATGACTGTTGCTTGGATTTAGTCATGGAAAGGTTTTATGGGGCTCTGAAGTCAATCCACCAGTATCTTTCTGTTCCACATCCTCAAAGTGCCATAATAACGTCAAACTTCCTTTGTACCTTGTTTTGTGTTTTTATGAGCTTAAAAATATTCTCCATACCTGTAATACGTGGGGGGGGAAAGGTAATTGAGGTTAGAGTATAATTAATCTCTTCTGTAGTTTTTGGTGCATTTCAAGTTCCAGTGTCCCTAACAGGTGAACTAAAATATCAGGCTTATAAAAATATAAAAAATGGTAAAATATGTATACATCCATAAATCTATTTAAGCAGAATCTGTGATGGATGAGTGCATTTAAATTTTAGAATCATATTTCTGCTAGCTTACCGAAAGAGGAATCCCATAATTCACTGGAGAGTCTAATTCTTGTGAATTATTGTCTTTGTCATTTAAGGAATATTTCATCTCCTGCTGCTGATCTCCAGGCACTGGAACTTGTATTTGGCTTTCAGTTACATTGTTTTATCTTCCTTAACGTATATGATCTTGTGCAGTTCTGTCTGGAAAATTTGAGTCCCTGCTTTCTAGTTTTCTGGAACTTGTTTATTCAAGAGTACTATTTCAGTAAACACAGCACAGCAGCTTCTCTTTTCTCCCTCCTTCCATGGGATCATCACTTGCTTACTCCACCAGCATTACCTGTGGCTCCTGAGCAGCAGTGCATGTGTCTTACTTCTGAAGATGGTGGCCTGGCAGTGCCTCAAGCACACATAATGTGCTGTAAGGGAAGCCCCTCAGTATGCTTAAATGTCTGGTCATTGAAGTACTGACAAATGGCTTGGTCTTACATTGAGCCTAGTGACAGGATGACAGGTGAAATCCTATCACACCTTGGGCATGCTACTGGTCTTTCTATGATGTTGCATTGCAAAGCGGAGGATAATGTCTTCTACCTTTTGCCTCAGCAAATACAGGGCACTTTAGGCTGTGCAATTACATCTGATGTGTCTGCCTTGGGGACCCTAATCTTAGCTGGGCTTCTAAATGCTGAGTAAAGTTCATCCTGGAGGGACCAGTTCAGAGAGGATTTACAGACTTTGTGACACAGGTATTTAATATTTTGTTCCTTATTAAACAAATGCAGCAGTGCTGGTAAGTGCTGCATTTGGCCAGAAAGAGCTTTAAGGAACAGTGCCATGGAGTTAAGGAGGGAACAGTGGGCCAGGCATGAGCCTGGACACCAACCACAGCATTCATTCCAGGTTATCAGGGAGAAGGGAGCTCCCAAGCCAGCCTGAAGCATGTGATTCCTAACATAAATCCTTGTGGAAGAAGCCCTGTGCTTTCAAGTTGTGTCTTCCCATCCTTGCTCTGAAAGATTAGGAAAATGATACTTGAGCTATCTTTTCTGAGAGTTGCTTAATATTCAAGTATTGCTTTGCTGAGGATTATTGCTCTGTATAATCCTTATAATTCTATTATTCCATGAGTGAAGTGATTAAAATAAAATTGGAAGCATATTTTATGCAGACTCAGAGTAAAAGCAAAACTGAAATTTTGTGTCTGTAGTTAGTGGAAGAAATTAAGCTCAACCACAGAAAGCGTTGGGGTTTATGAGTCATTCAAAGTCTACCAAAATCTGTGGGAGTCTTTTGTCATGCCACTGGGATTTGAATGGGAGCAGTAGAGACAAAAGAATCTCTGTTCCAGTTCCAGTTTGTGTCTGATGACAAGGGGAACCATTGGAGACGGGGCAGTGGGCAGAGCAAGCGTATTTAAAATGTATGATAGATGAACACCATTACAAAGCTATTACCATCTTGCAACATGTAGCGTAAATATCTCAAGTATATGCATGGATTTGCTAGTAAAGAAATTACTTTGTGAGTGGGAGACATTAGTACAGGAATGATTACACTAATGGCACTGTGCCAGACTTGTGAGTGGGGAGCAGGGCAAGCTCAGGTCCCCAGAAACCTCAGCATCCTGCATCTCAGCCTTGCCATTTGAGGTAGATATAAAGTTTTGTGTCTTCTTTCAGACCTAGTTTCAAATGTTGTGGTTGAGACTTTACTATTACCTGAGAGTGCCAGAGTGTCACATAAAAATCCCATCCTCAAATTTATAACCCTGTGTGGTGGAGTATGTGTTTTAGATCTCATGGGTGCTTAAGTTAGGTGCCCTGGCAGTGACTGGTATAAAGGTTGGTATGAGACAACAAATGAGGTATTGTCCTTCTTTGCTCACATCTGACCGAAATCTATGAGGTATTTTTTAGAAAGGGTGAGCACCTTGTTGGGATAGAGTCATGGGAAGCTTCAGGGGCCAGCAAACGCTGTAGCTGCAGGGCTACCTCTGAATAGCAAATGAACCATTTCCAGTTTGGCTGGCTTCTTGCTTGGCCACCCAACAACACTGCCTGCCACCCCACAGCCCTTAGTGCCACTGAGTAATAACACAACATTTTGCTTCATAGTAAATACCTTTTAAACTGATGAATTCAAAAAGCACTTTAGATGACATTTAAAATTTAGAACCAAATGACTGAGTTGTGAATAATGAATCTTACCCAGCAGATGGATGGCATGTTACTGTGCAATTCTCTCCCTCTCAGTCACTGTCAGCTGAAGCATTTTTCTCTTCCACTTGGTTTCCTTCCTCTCTTCCCTCCTTCACCCCCAGTATACACAAAGTCTATTCAGAAATGCTTTATTTTGAAGAGTATTGAAAGCAGAGGGACGCTTTCAAAACAATGAGATCTAATCATAGATCCATTTTTCTCCTTCTCTTTACCTGAGGGCTGGTTATTTAGGATGACCATCTTTAAACTGGGGCTTTCTCTGCCCATCAGCCTCACCCTCACCCATACATTTGCCATCATTGTCTCCCCAGGTGCACAGTGAGGCAATTCAACTGCTTATGCCACCCACTGCCTTAGTTACACAGTGGAAGGCAATGAGCATGCAGCCCCTCCGCTACCCCATGACCCATAAGGCCAAATTAAAGGTGCCCAATTGTCAATGTTTTGGGTCAGCACAAAACAGCAATGGCCCATCAGTGCTCAGCTATATGGGAGATGGCTGTCCCAGCCTTCCTCTTCAGGGGTGGTAGTCCTTGGCCATGGCAGCTCATGCCACACTGTTCCCTGGCCTCAGACATGTCTTCTGCCACCCATCATTCTGCCAAACCCACAGCTTCTGACTGACACTGCAAAGAGGTGTTCCTCTCCTGGATAGGTGTCCCCTGCTCAGCTCCCACAGTCCTTTACCTGGTTTAACCATTATCCTTGCTGCAGACCTTTAGCACCCCCAGACAGAGAGGCACTGCTCATCGTGTCCCCTCTAGCTTCCTGCTGTGCCCAGCTCTTTGCACCATGGCAGGCAATATTTGGCTGTCCCCCCAAATTAGGCTGTGAAACCATGGGCTCCTGCATCCTGTCCCCACCAGCCAACAGTCCCTTCATCATCAGCGAGGCAGGGAGCAGAGCAAGGAGCAGGAAGATCATTAGGGACGGGTGCTCAGGACATAGCAAGCAGACAAGTACAGCATCCCCCACCCAGGCTCTGAATCTAACTTACACCAGCTCGAATTTAGCTGGGTCACAGGTGCCTCAGCACTGAGGAAGAGGAACAGATCCATGACCTTTGTGTTGCCAGGCCCCACAAATTAGCTAAAGGGGTTATAAAGAGCTAAGCAGGAGGCTCTATCAGATGGAAGCAGGTGATGAGGTTTGAGTTTTCTAGTTGCCTTCAGCCAGGAGTCAGTTCTATGAGGGCTGTATTTCCACTTTGGAAAGGCCAGGGGTTGTCAGCTTGTTTGGCTGCTGTGTGCCCTATCCCACTGCCTGGAGAGGGGGGCAGAAATCCTCACGGCATATAAGAAGTCATGCTAAAGAAGATAATAATCTCTCTGTATTTATTATGGTATCAGTTCCATTTTCATTCCTTGAGGATTTCAGAGGATTTTTCAACATTATATTTCATATTATCTTCCAGTATTACTATCTTGTTCCACAAGAAAGATGTAAAAAGTGCTCATTTTGGTAATTGCTCTCAATTTTTTGAGGTGGAAGTTATTTCTGGTGGCAGATGATGTGGCTAGGTGGGCTACTGTAAACATTGGCTGCTGGGCTGACCAGTCAGAGTGGAACAAACCAGCAAGGCTGGATGCAAGACATTGGGCCTTGCTGCTGTACTGCTTTTAGGTGCCTGACTGCTCCCTTGCCTCCATCTGGCAGTTTGAACGCTGCTGTGGTAGTGTTTGAATAGTAGCACCAGTGAATTCCATCCAAGGACAGAACAGGGTTAAGCTGGCTCACACACAATTCAAAGCAGGAAATGTTGTGTTTGTTCCTATTCCGCTCATTGCTCTGCTAAAAGTAACCTCTCCAATTTAAAAACCCTTCATCTGTGCCTACTGAAGTCTACTGTTTTGCTTGTGATTGATCTATTTCTTGAGACTTTTTCTATGATTCATTTAGAAATATAAGTGAGGTAATAATATGTTTTAAGACTGACTTTCAAATTGACTCCCTTGGTTGATGTATGGGTTCTTACTAAATTGTTTTTCTCTTTTAGGGTTTCCCATTGTTTCGACACCCAGATTAGAGTGTCTTCCCTGCAGGAGATGCTTGTCTTCTATGAAGACTTACAGGAAATTTGGCCAGAGTGGACATGAAGTAAGTGCCCTTTGTGTGTTAAGTACCCTCTCTGAGACTAGTCCTGGATAGCAGGATGAACTAATAGCTCTGTGTGGTATCAAGTAGCAATCAATGGCTGTATCATTCTCTATTTATCGGCACGGTAGATGAATGTTGCAAACTCTTGTTTACAAACTCTGATTTCACATCAAGGAACAAGGTAAAAAAGGCATCATATTTTTTTTTTCTTAGTATATATTATCTAAGTGTAAAAGCTGCCTCTCCCTAATTCCTTTGTGTGATGGAAAATTGTCTTCTGAGATAGTTAGCTGAAGCAGTAGCAAAGGAGCATTGGCCAGACCTGAACCTCAACCCACACAAACCTTAACAAATAATTTGGTGAGCTAGACTCTATTTTAATGTCTAGGTATTCCAGTATGGTTACACCTTCCAGATGGACTTTGAGATGATCAGAAAAGAGAGAGATTTCCTCTTGAGTATGATATAGCTGAACTGATGTAGGAAAGGGTGACTGCAATAGGGGCTGTAGCTGTATGTCTCAATACAGATGAGGGAGAGGTAGTGTTGGAAATCCTGGGATTGTTCCAAATGAAATAAGATCATTTTTTAAAATGAAAACTGGGAAAACTTAGCTGACAATTTGAAGTCAGAAAGTGGCTTAGTGGTAGGTATTGGATTGCCAATGAGATGTGAACCTGACTGAGCCTAATGTATTGATTAAGGCAATGTGTTCCTAATCTTGTTCTTAAAACTTATTTATCCTTCATTAAACTTAAGAAAAAGTACTGCTGAGGATATGTGTTTAGGACTCAAGGTAGCTACAACTTTCTAGCAATCAACTCACTTTGCACTCAGGCTGAGTAAAAATACACAATGTGGTGCAGTTAGGTATAAAAGGCAAGCTGCTATTGTGTAGTAGTGAGAGCCTCAAGCTTTGAACTGTATGCTGGGGTTGCAGTCACATAAATCAGTGTTTTGTGCACACATCACAGAGCATTGCATCATGCTACTGAAGTGAAGTTTATCGCCACAGCATGTGGAATAGGTAGTGCTTTTATAGCCCTGGCATTGCAGGCTGCAGTAGTAGGTGTAAATGGGGTGCCTGTAGTTAGCAGTGCTTCTAGTGGTGTTAGAGCATGATGTGGGAATTGCATTGTATTCAACAGCTATTTGCTATGGCCTCAGAAGTATAAACAAATAAATAGTTTCCAAAGGCTAAATAGGCTGTTCTGCTGAATTAGTGTTAACCAGCAGTGTCGACACACACAGACCCATGTGCTAGTCCTTGGATTGGTATTCAAGGCGCTCTGTCAAATTGTTTCTGTAGGTCTTTTTTATTTCATTTGCACTAGAAATGCTTGAGTAACATTCTTGTAACATAATCTTTTTATTTTTAATCCTGCCTAAAATACAAAATAAGCAAAGGAGGAACGATAGCCATTAAGCAAGGATCACTTCCAAGGTTCCGATTTAGCTCTTAGGACTCCAGTCCTTTTAGATAAATTGACTCCTACTTGTAGCTCTCAGATTGGGGTTTTTTTTTTCCTTACTTTTTTTCCCTCCCTTCGCTCCCCTCAAAGATGCTTCTTCCCTGGCTTTGCAGGCCTTGCCTGACTCCTTACCTCAGAGCTCCAAGGAGAAAACAAGGGGTAGGGAGAATAACCAGCATCTGCATATGCTCATAATGTATGATGTCCTGTAAAAGATCTTGTATGTCATTGGAATAGATGCTGAGAATGTGACCTTCATGTTTGAGGGAGTAAATAGCATGAATGTTGGTGGAGCACAGCAATTAAAAGTTTACTTAAACAATTGTCTAACAACTTTGTGTCTTACCTGCAGTCCGTGCTGTGTCAGGGCCTAACGCTCACAAGTGAATAAGGTGCTTTGAAATATCGGTTGATTTATTTTACAGAAATTTCTTTCTTTTCACTTGGAAAACGCTCACAAGAAGGTGTTTCATTGCAACATCAAATGTTCTGGAAACAGGATTAATAAACAGCTTGCAAGACTTTAATTAGAGGGCAGGAAAGTGCTTGTATTGCTTGTACTGATTTACTCTATGTATATGCAAAAACTTGCATTGTGACATGAGCTGCTTCTTATGTCCCTAAAGTTCCTGGCTGTGAGTAGAACCCACATTTCTACCAGATGATAGGGGGGCAGTTCAAACTGTATACTATGTATGTGATGGCACAGGTGCGGGGCTGTAAGAAGCCAGAAGTGTTCTCTGATAACAGCGAGTGTATTGCAAACTATGGCTAGGAACCAGAACTGACTCTTCCTTGGGCTGTCACTGACACTGGATTACTAAGACCAGTTTTGGAGCATATTCTGTTGCTGGCAGATGTGTCACAGCAGTACAGCTTCTAACCCACATGAATAATGGACACTGAGATCTTTCCTGAAATTCTTTAGAAGTAAAACTGTGACCACAAGAGAAAGGTTTTTGTTATTACCTTCCCTTCCCTGAGAGTGTATGCATGTTTCTAGTTGTGCTGCCAGTAGCATAGTGTGAACTGTTGCAAAACTGCTGAGCAGCACAGGTCTGTAGCTTCCCAAACCCATTTTGGACCAGCTCAAATTTCCCTTTCTTTCAGGGACTGCAGCTGTCATGGCTGATCTCAGCCTGGCAGAAAGAAATGCTGCATGCTGTGCACTTTTGCATAACTGATCCCGTGAATGACTTTCTACTTCATTTATTTCATCAGAGAGCTTTCAGTGTCTGAGCTTGGACTAAATACACAGGACTATCTGGGATATGCCTGAATATCTGCTGAGTATTTGCCTGCATGCAGTCCTAGGTGCTGATTTAAACTTTATGTGACAAATGTAGTCAAGGGTGTAAATCTCCCATCTTGCGTCTCATCCAAACCATAAAAATTAGATAATCTGGTTCATCCTGTAGTTCATGCTAAAATGAGTCCTATATGTATTTATATACTTATATAGGGGTCATTAATAAAATTCCTTATTGTTAATATGTTCCTAGAAAATCCCTTCCCAGGGAAGTAAACCAAATGGCTTTGCTCTCTCATCATTCCTACAGCAGCAGACACTGGGTCCCAGCAGGGATGTCAGCATCAACCAATCTGTGTTTTGAGTGAGACACCAGGAAGCATAGTTTTCTGGGCCAGTATTTCAAGAAAACATATGGCAGTGTGTGCTGTTCATGAAAGGCAATGGCATAGTCAAATATTGAATCAGGACTTCCCCATTGCACAGACAGAGGAATCCAGTTTTCCCTGCAACACTGGATTCTAGTGAAAAGCTATTTTGCATTTCCTACTGTAGCCCTAATAGAAACTTTTTTGTAGCTGACCCACTCATGATTTAAACTCCCTCATTGAATTCTTGAGGCTAGCAAAGCCCCAGTCCATTAGGTAGCCTCAGGATTAGACAAGTGATCTTCTTACACAAGGAAAGGTATAAGACTAAAAAGAGACTAAAGACTGTCTTCTATTGTAAGCTGTATTTTAATGTCAGTGTTTCAACACACATCATGTTAGATGAAGTCACTATAGGACCAGTGTTGTTTCTAGTATCCTGTTTGGGTAATGAATGGGCTAGCAGTTCAGAACAAATCTGGGGGAAATAAGGACTTATCACTGCTGGGTCTTTACAGTTCAGACTTGCTTTGACAGTCATTTTGGTCTGTCACCCCAAACTTTGGACATTTTTGCATCATTGCTATTTCTGTCCACACTGACCTTGTTTATATTTGAGTGTTGAAACTGAGTAGTTGCAAGTGGGCTTCTAGACTCATGCAATAAATTTGAAAGTATACCAGTTGCCTTATTCTATAATACAGTTGTGTTCTGACAGCTCTTAACAGGATAATTGACTTTGACTTACAAGAATCTCTTGATTGTATGCTTTTGATAAAGAGCACTTTTACAACTAGCATGAACAATTTGGTTTCTAGCGAGAGTATTCTGATTTCTTTGAGCTCTGTAGCAGTTTGGGCATCAGGTGACTGCAGGACAGTAGGAAATTTACTTTTAAGCACCTATCATAGTGTTATCTGTCCTAGCAATCTTTCACTGTGCAGGGCCCAGGAGTAGAGTAGATTTCCCTTCAATACAGAATTACTTTGTTATGAAAGTGTGGTAGTTTTAGGCTATGCCTTTAAAATTTAGCTGCAGATTTTGAACAGGAAAGTAGAAAAATATAAATAAATCACTGTTGGGTGTAAAAAGGAAAACAAAAGATTATTCTAACAAATTCATTGGATAAATGTCTGGGACAAGAGAAGCTGTATCATAACAATTCTTCACATTTCACTTCCATTCCCATTCCTTTTCTCTTCTCCTCTGATCTTGGCTGTTCTGCTTCGTCTGGAAGAAGATAATGCTTCTGGCTGACCCTGAGATAAGACTAACACTGCTTTCTCCCAGCTATCTCTCTCTTGGTACAAGGTGGGTTTAGGAGGGTGGGGGGGGACAGTGGAGCAGTTTCCCTGGTCTCTTTTGACCAGGGGGTTTCTGTGTTATTCGCTAATTGTACATATCTGTACAATAGTGTAAATACTGTATATTTTTTACATATTCATTGCATTCCATTGTAAAGTGTAGTTTTTGTTTGTAAATACAGCTTCATTTGCTTCTAACAGAGTTAGTCTGGCTAAAGTTAATGCTGGGGAAACCTCAACCCACCACAGAAAGCTAATTATTTTCTTCCTTTAATGTCAAATGATAGTTGGATTTTTCCAATCTGTATACCAAAGCATCAGCACAGTGTCAGCTGTAGGTGAGATTAGAAACAAAACTGCCAAAGCATATAAATAATAATAATAAATAAAAATTCACATAGTCAGGTGTTGCATGAGGATTGTCTTTACTGAAGTACTGTATTAGTAGCTTCCATTATGTTGCTCTCCTGCAGTGCAAGCATTCTGCATCAGACGAGACCTGCCATTTCGTGTGCACTCCACCTGTTCCCTTTACCCACCACCATCAAGCCTCGTGTTTTCTTATCTTTAATGAGTTACATATGTGGAAAGGAAAAAAAAAAAAAAAAAAAAAAAAAAAATCAATCAGAGGGAGACTGTTTCCACCATGAGGAAGCTGTGTGAGATCACAGAAGGGCCCAAGAAAGTTTTTCACAGCCAGGTGAAATGTAGAGCTGCAAGGCTGACTCATTTCTTTGACCGCTCTTTGTGACAGAGCAACAACAGGGCAATTGCCTTTGTCCCTGATGAGACCACTGACAATTTCTGCCCCATCTGCTAGTCTCCTTTTGTTCTAGCACTTCTGGTTTTGGGGCTCTTTATTATTCTGTTTTAATTTTGGTTTTACCAACCTTCAGAGATATTTTCTATTTCTTTATGCCTTATCTTAAAACTACCCATGGTTCAGGGGACAGATGGCCTCAGGATGCCTGGTCATAGCTTTGATGCATGTCATAGTCAAGCAAGCTGAAGTCCCTACACAAATGAGTGCAGAATCTGACACAATTCTTAGGTTTATCATGTAGTGAGGAGAAGCTGTGCCAAGTAGAGCCAAAGCAGCAATGAAAACAGTGTTCCTTCATAAGGACTCATCCAAGCTCCTTACCGGGGCAGTACAGATACTGTGCGCACGTGTCCTGCCTGCCTCTGGCAGCTCTGGAGGCCCCTTTGTCTGTGCTCAGTGGCACACTTGCACTGGAGAACTGTGCTATTCTACTTTGTCTTCTGACAGCATCATTTTAGGCTGGATGTTAGGAAGAAGTTCTATACAGAGAGAGTGATTGCCTATTGGAATCGGCTACCTGTGGAGGTGGTGGAGTCACCTTCATTGGAGGTGTTCAGGAGAAGACTTGATGGGGTGCTTGGCTGCATGGTTTAGATGTTGGGTGGGTTGGATTGGTTGATGGGTTGGACGCGATGATCTTGAAGGTCTCTTCCAACCTGGTGTATTGTATTGTATTGTATTGTATTGTATTGTATTGTATTGTATAACTCCTTCATTTAGCAGAACCTTCCCAGAATAGGTATAGATCAATTCTATAGAATTGTGAGGGTGATCTGTGAGCATCACACTGATGTTCTTACCTCTCTGCCTATGCCATATTTGAAGTAGGGGCTTGCAGAGCAAGACTCCTGCTATGTTTTGAAATCCTGCTCCATCTTAGAAAGAACTGGCATAATCATGACTGCAAACCGGGATGCCAAGCTGTTCCTTGTGCTTTTCAACCGTTCCTTGCAACTTTGCCTAGTTGCACAGGAGTTTGCAGAAAGCTTACTGACACTAACACAAACACTTGCTGGCCTGTGCATAGGAATATTCCAACTCTGGGCATACAACCAACAGAAAATGTAAACTTCTATTTCACTCCTTCTTTCAACTATCTCTCAGCTTCAAATAATCTTCAGAGAAAAGGATTCAAACCTTCCGTCTCAAAGTCATATACCCATTGGTTATGAAGATCTGAAGATTTGTCTTGTAGCAGGGCTGAAGGGAAGGAGTGGGTGCTGTAGCTCTCACGTTATTTGTCACACCCTGAGGATGAAGTAAGGCCTGGGAAAGTGGCTTCATGCTGATACAGATCAAGTGGAGTGGCATTTTAAGGTCCCTACCCTCTAGATTATGCCTGATCAACTTTTGCAACATTAGTACTGCCTCAAACCCTGTTGTAAGGGAGTAAGTAACCCATCCAGTACAGTGTCATTTGGGAAGAGGGATGGGTTGAAGCTCTGGAGGTCTGATAGAAGACCACTAATACTTAAACTTGGGGAACTCTGAATAGTCTGGAGGCTTTTATATCTGTGCTGAATTACCACTGGCCAAAAATATTGCCAGAATACATTACTTATCTGTTTTCATTTACTGCACAAGCAAAACAGGCCCAGGGTTACAAACAGCTCAGTCTGTACTGGGACTATGATTCTGTTGTGCTGGTAAGTGCCATGGTCGTTGACATAACAAGTAGCTCAACTATCTTCTCCAGCTTGGGTCTTATGGAAATGGATATTTAGACCTGGCTCTGAAGAGAATTTAAGAAAGGAATGCACAGGGAAGGTTCTTGTGACAGGTCCTGGAGGGAGGTAAGACATAGCAGAGAGAGGTTTCCTGTGCCTTGAAGCCTGCTTCTGGTGTCATTGCCTGTCTCTTGTGTTTGTGTATTCTGATCGAAGACCAAACCTGTAATCACAGAATCGCAGAAAACATTCAGTTGGAAGAAACTTCAAAGTTCATCCAGTCCAACCTTCAACACAGCAGTGATGGGTCAACACTAAACCATGTCCCTAAGTGCCAGTTCCATACACTGCTTGAATACCTCCAGGGATGGCAACTCCATCACTGCCCTGGCAAGACCATTCCAGCATCTGAAAACCTTCTCTGTGAAGAATTATCTCCTAGCATCCAGCCTGAACCTACCCTGGCACAGCTTGAAACCATTTTCTCCAGTCCTGGTGCTTTCCACCAAAGAGAAAAGGCTAGCCCCCTCCTTGCTCCAACCTCCCTTCAGGTAGCTGTAGAGAGCAATGAGGTATCTCCTCAGCCTCCTCTTCTCCAGACTGAACAAGCCCAGCTCCCTCAGATGCTCCACATAGGCTATGTGCTCCAGGCCCTTCAGGAGCCTCATTGCCCTTGTCTAAACATGCAGAAGGAAAAGACCTTGTGTGTGTGGTGAGCAAATGAGCCACTAAGTGTCTAGCCACAGCAGTCTGCTGATGTTTAGCAGCCCACCTGGCTCAAATAAGGTGCTGGTGTTGCAACTAGCAGTTTGCTGTGATGCTCAGCCTCACTAGTACCACTAGCTGAGAACCTCAGAGTGTTTTATTTAAATTGTTCGGTAAAGCTGAAAGAAAGGGATAATAGCTCTGTTTTACAGAAGGGGAGATCTAAACTAAGAAGAGCCTATAAAACTTCTTTTAAAAGCAGAATGTAGGCAGGTGAAGGATTAACCACACTATGTGCACTGTACTTAAATTCTGTCTCTTACGGAGAATTTAATTCCTAACAACAGAGTAGTCCCTAATATGCTTACTTGCTTCTGGAGTAAGGAAGATGTATCCTCGGTAGAGGAGGATGAAGCTAGAATATGTTTAAATGAACTGGACAGTTGCAAGACCCTGGAACCTGACAGGAGGCACCCCTGAGTGTTGAGGAAGCCAGCCCATGTCATAGTGAGGCCACTCTCAATCTCTGAAAAGTCATTGCAATTGGGGAGGTTCCTGAGGGCTGGATGAAATGCCACTCCTATCTTCAAGAAATTTGATCTAGGACAATGCAAGTCAGTCAGCCTTACTTGAATCCCTGGGAAGCTGAAAGAGTCGATAATAATGGAATTAGTTCTCAAACATACTAATTAATGGGATCATTCCTGGGAGAAGTCAGCATGGATTTACAAAGAGGAAATCATGCCTGACCAACGTGGTAGCCTGTTACAATGAGATGACTAGCTTAATGGGCAAGGGGACAACAGTGAATGTTTGTCTTCGCTGTAGTAAAGCTCCTGACACTGTCTTCCCTAACATCTTCATAGACAAAGATTTACTTCCGAAGTATGGGCTTAAAAAAGGGACAGTGAAGTGGTTTTGATGGTATTAAGCAAAGGGAAATGCTAGGTCCTGCCACTGAGGAGGAATAACCCCACCTACCAGTACATTCTGAGGGCTAACTGGCTAGAAAGCAGCTCTGCAGAAAACGACCTGGGGATCTTAGTGGAAACCAAGTTGAGCAGGAGCCATCAGTGTACTCTAGTGGCAAAGGCGGGGCAAAAGCATCACTGACTGCATTAGGAGGAGTGCTACCAGCATACTAAGGGAAATGATCCTTCCCCTCTACTCAACATTGGTGCAGCCACATCTGGAGTACTGGGTCCAGTGCTGGTTTCTCAATACAAGACAGACATGGACTTAGAGATGCAAGTTCAACAAAAGGACACAAAGATGATTAAGGGCTTGGAGCATCACCCATAAGAAGATGGGATGTAAAGAAGACTGAGCCAGATGCTTCTCACCTGTGCCAAACAAAAGAGCAAGAGACAATGGACACAAACCAAAATTCAGAAAATTCTACTTGTATGTAAGAAAACTGCTTTACTGAAAGGGCAGTCAGATCCTGGAACAGGTTGCCCAGAGGGGTGTGGAATCTCCATCCACAGAGAGGTTCATAACCAGACTGGCCACAGTCCAACCTCAGCCCTTCTGTAGTTCCCTGCACAGCCAGTGGTTCAGTGCAGGCACAGTAATTAGAGCATTATCTTTAACACTGCAATGTAACTCAGTGCTACACTCTCATTCCAAGAGGCCTATCAGCAATGCAGCTTCAAATCTGCATTTCCTGGCTTATGAGATCACCCATGGAGGAGGTAGACTCTCATTTCCTGAAATGATAAAATTCTAAGAGATAAGCAAAGGGCAAGAGCTCACTCAATCTGTTAGTTATATAACTACATAAATATAACAGTCCCTTTTCTTAGCACCAGGTACTTACTCTGCAATTGGCATCACTTAATGTAAGGCGTTGTTCTCCATTTCCCTTCTCAGTTTTAGTGGCTGATGTAATTGCAGTTTTGCAGACCATGGTAGCATACCAATGTAGTCACTTCTCTGCCAAGTGAAGCACTTGGTGATATTCACAATATGTTACTTTAAAACTCAGATAATCACAGAAATAGGACCAAATTGTGGATGTAGACAACTCTTGGTAGGAAAGGAATAAATGCTAAGAGAGTCCTTGGGAAAGAAACCCACAGCACTTAAAAAAAAAATATTAAAGTATCATCATCATCATCCTCTTTGTCTACATAAATTATGGTTTTTATTTCAGGTAAGAAGTTGCTGCGGTATTAGCTCAGTTATCTGAGTTTGCACATGGAATAGGTAGAAAATTCCACTGTAAAGATAAACTCAGCAGACAGTGAGATGCAGAAAAGTTACAAAATTTATTAAATAGTCTACAAATTCACAACTGCTGTAAAGTGCATGTGTCAGGTGCTTAAGCCAGCACTTCAGCTACGCTTGCAGAGCTTATGGGGAATATCCGTTTTCACTGAATATGCTCACCTGTGTAATAACTGACTTGAATATGAGCTCCAGCAAGCTTTGGGGCTGCTGCTGTCTCTGCTTTATTCAGGATGGAAAATGAGATACTTTATATAAATAGTGATCTGATTAATACTGACTGTTAAAGAACGAAAATCACTCCCTCTTCTGTAGTCCTGGCTGGTTGCAGATCCATTTGCTGTATTTTACTTATGTGCCCACAACCCTGTATCTAGTTAGCCTTGGCAGGTGACTTTTGGATCTAACCAAGACCACCATAAACTCAGTCTGAGGCCATATTCAAATGGCTTACACCTGAAACAGTGAGGATAGCTGTTTAATTAGAGGAATATCATATCAAAAGAGATGAGGTGTAGAAAAATTAAAATATCATATAAAAAATGACATGAAAATATCTCATCAAAAGAGATAGGGAAAGCTCTGGTCTGAATATTAAGTCAGTTTTAGTAAACAAAGTATGCTTTCATCAGCAGGTACCAACTAAAATGAGCTGGCAACTGTTTATACCAGTGGTATTTAGGACCTCACAGTCAGGTCAGCACAGGGATAGGACACTTCCCTTCCTTGGAATTGCCTCACTGCATTTCATTACCTCTGGTTTACTGGGATTTGATCAAAACCATAATCTCACCTTCCTGCCCACAGTGCCTTACTGTCTTTAACAGAAACAATCAGCCACAGCTCTGAGATTCTCATTTTCCCTATGTGCCACTAAAATATAGTGCAGCATTCTGCAGCATCTGTAAGTGATTCCATGCATGAAGGAGAATATTGATGCCTCTGCAAAATACTAGATTGGGGTCACTTCTGAAGCATTTGGTAATACTTCTGTGGAAGGGAGGAGGAGACTGTTTTGTTTACAGCACAGGCATTTGCTTTACTTAAAATGGATCTGAGAGAGTCTTCATGAGCTATAAAAGCAGACTGCAAGCTGTCACATGGATTCATTAGTGTTCCACTCATTTACACTAGTGTAGAATTTGCCCTATTTTCTTGTGCCACATATAGACAAATCCAGCAACTTCGGAGGGTTCCTCCACTTTCTCCCCTGACTCCCAAATGACTGATATGTTCATGGAGGCTTTGTATTTTTACAAAACTGTTGATCCAACACCACAAGCATTTGAAGATAAACAGTGTGCATGCCGTTCAAGTCAGCACCATGCCTAAAGTTAAGCACACTGACTGTGCAGGACAGGACACTGACAGGGCTGGAGTAATGGAAGTACTTCTCAAGTGTTTTGGATTGTGGGGGGTTTATTTCTTTATTTTGTTGGGGGTCTTTTGTTTGTTTGGTGTAGTTTGGGGTTTGTTTGTTTGTTTGTTTTAATGAGGACAAAGTACCAAAAAATGTATGTCCTGCTAAATGGCATCTGCCCATTCCAGAAAGTAGTTGTGCTTTGCATGGGTTGAATTTATGTGAGGGTTTTTTTATTGCCATTATATAAGGAAAACACCCTCCAGCCTGACTGATCATAGGTGCATAGCTTTAACAGCAATTAGTTCCATGATAGGTTATCTGAACAGCTGCCAGAGATATTGATCAGGAAAAAAAAGCTGTTTGGAATAGTGACATCTGAAAGAACTGGTTTTAAAACAGTCAGAAATATAGCTGTTGATTGACTGTGTGGGATTCTTCTGGCCTGTAAGAGTAAAGTTTTGCTTTCTTAACTCAGCAGGATGCTGTGGTGTGAACTTTGAGAGTAATCTTTAAAGAAAGTATTAAGGAAACAAAAAATGCAGGGGTGATTGAACAACTTCCAGGGGAAATTTTGGAGGGGTATAGAAAGGCAGGGTTATTTTCCTGATTATTTCTCTGCCATCCAAATCCAAGATTGAAAACATTGCCTAGATTTAATCAAGAAGATGTAAAAAGGGTCACTGTTAATATAGTTAATATGCTGCATATGGTTAATATGCTGCATATGGAAGACCATATGCAGCACATTGCTTTCCTGGGAAAAAGCACTTTACTAGGATTGGGAGGTGGCTAAGTCATAATATTTGCAAACTGAGGAACATAGCAATCAAAAGTAATTTGTAGCATTGAGCAGCTGATTTAGAAATCAGTACTAATACTTATTTCAAATCTAGACAAACAGTCCTATGCTGGTGGGAGGGATTTTACCTGTATGTATGTTCTTCAGGCTTCTGACTATGTGCTTTGTTTCATGCCATAAAAGAGGGGATGGCACGTGGCATTATATTGAACCTCTACATAAGGAGAAATTTCAGGTAGTGAAATGATTGACTTCAGTGTTTTTTGGGGTAGTTAAAGAACAAATGTCTCTCTCTTTTCTAGTCCTTTGTCAGACAGTCATTGAAAAGGCAAAAGAAAAAAAAAAAAAAAAAGTAGAGTCTGTAAAGATTCCCAGTCCAGACATTCAGTTCATGTATTCATAGTCTGTCTGGTGTCATGTGTGGTCTGATCTGCATGACATAATTGTCTACATCAGCTGAACTAAGCAGTTGTTTGAAAGATGGTGACACAAGTTACATGCTGACGATGCTTATGTTGCTATGAATTTAAGATACATGGAGGTTTTTTCTTCCTTTCTATAATAACTAAGATGAGTTTGAAATAAGGAGATTGGAATTTAAGATTTCCTTTTTAAAATATCTGCCAAAGAGAATTGTGTTTCTTTCCTTTTCCAACCCCCAGTTTGGAATAATGCTCAGGCTTTGTTTGCCTACATCAAGTAGAGACTGGGTGCCACAGTCCTTTGGGGCTGGGATTTCTGGAAACAGCCGGGCTTGCTGCATATGTTACAAGCTGAGTAGAGTTCAGTTTGCTTTGGGTAGAAAGGGTTGCAATGTCTTCCAGCATGTGTCCTATATTCAATGTGTAAAGAAACATGTTCTTGAATTACCAGTCTCTGTCCTCTTGTATTTTAGGCTGCTTCTTACTGAAACACTGTTAATTGTTGTTTATGATAATTTCAGAGATCTCTGAAAGCATCAGCTCAGACTGATACCGCCATATCCTCAGTGCATGGCAGACTGGAACAGCTTACAGCTTTTCATAAACTTGTCTGTTTCTTTTGTGTTACCACCCATCTTTCGGGAATGAGAGAAGTGAGATGTGACAATGTAAAGTGGCTTTTTCCAACATCATGCAAAATGCTTGTGACAGAGCTAGGAAATAAATCTCAGAACACGCTAGTCCCAGGCCAGGGCTCTCGGCCAGTCCTATTGTGTTCAAGTACAGGCTGAGACAACCCAGAACCCAGCTAAGTGTATTGCTAGCTTTACTTCACCATCTGTAAGGGATGCCAGCATAGTAGGAACATTCCTGTGTTTTTGGGGTGAATGTTTCTCGGATGTGGTAGTTGCCCAAGGATTACACTTTGATTAGTGCAAAGGCAGCTCATCTACTAGCTTGGCAGAACATGGAGAACCAAAATACCTCTTCATTTCCAGTAACAGAAAAATCTGGAGGCTTTATCACAAACAGCACTTCAACTGAAGCACCTCGCTTGCAATAATGTCCCCTGTACATTCCCAAGAAAAACTGCTTTTGATCAGCAGCAGATTTGGAAAGGATTTCTTAGCAGAGAAATATGTGGCCCGGCCGGTTCTGTCGCTGCCCGTGAATATGAGCATTATCATTATGCCGCACCATTATTTGCAGGGCAGGAGTTCTGCCGAGCCCCTGTGAGGGCCCAGACAACGCTGCTGTACCCGTGTGTACGCGCGGATGGGAAGTGCCGTGCTGCCGGGGGCGCAGGGTACAGTGCCAGGGAGGGACAGCCGAGATTCCCAAGGGAGGCCTTGTTTCCTGCTGGAATTGGAAACTGGCGGCCCGTTGGCCCGCTGTGCTGGTGCCGGCTGGGGGGCCTGCATCCCTGCGGAGGCAGCTGCAGGCCAGGCTGCTCGGCTCAGCCATCAGCGGGTAGTAAGCGCAAATAGCCCTGTTGCGGGACTGTGTCAATGCTCCGAGCTTGTCGGTGGTCTGGGCACTCCCGCGGCAGGAGGAGTGCGGCCGAGAGGCGGGGAGAGCGCAGGGCCGCGCCGAGGCTGCAGCAGCAGCAGCAATGGGGGCCCGGGGCCAGCCCTCGCCGCTCTGCCACCGTCGGTGTCGCGCCGCCATCTAGCGGCGGCAGCGGGGCTCTGCCGGTCCGGGAGAGGCAGCGCCTTGGAGGCTCCGGGCAGGGTAAGCTCATCTTACCTTCGCATGTACCCGTCCCCCGAGATCTTTGGCTGCATTTCAGGGGAACGTTGGTCCACAGCAGCTGAACGTGAGCCAGCGTGTGCCCGAGTGACCAAGACGGCCAGCAGCATCCTGGCCTGGATCAGGAATGCTGTGGCTAGCAGGAGTAAGGAAGTGATCGTGCTCATTTACTCAGCAATAGTGAGGCCAAGCCTCCAGTACTAGATTAAGTTTTGGGCCCCTCACTACAAGAAAGACAGTGAGGTGCTGGAGTAGGTCCAGGGAGAGGCAACAAAGCTGGTGAAGGGTCTGAAGAACAGCTCTCATGAGGAGCAGCTGAGGGAACTGAAGTTGTTTACCCTGGAGAAAAGGAGTATGAGAGGAAACCTTCTGACTCTCTACAAAGCTCTGAAAAGAGGTTGTAGCAAGGTGGGGCTCAGTCTGTTCTCCCAAGTAACAAGCAACAGGACAAGAAGAAATCGCCTCAAGTTTTACCAGGGAAGGCTTAGGCCAGATATAAGCCAGGGGGTGGGGGGAAGGGGATTATAGAAAGGGCTGTCAAGCCCCTGGAACAGGTTGCCCAGGGAAGTGGAAGGAATTAAGTGTAGAGGGACATGGTGCAGTGGAGGCCTAGCAGTGCTGAGTTAATGGGTAGACTTATCTTTTCCAACAAAAAAGATTCTATGATTTTATTACTTCACCTGTTGTACCTAGATGTACTACTTTGCAAAATGCAGTTAACTTTGGTTCCTGAAGTATGTGGAGAATTAGGTGGTATCACTATTGGGTCTAGCATATTAAGTCAGATTAAGCCTGGTATTGTCAGTCTGAAACTTTAAAAATAATCATCAAATGGATATTAAACTTTACAATATTATTTTGTAGGGTTTATTTCTTCTGTGATTCTTGGAGCCTTTTAAAGATTGCTCAAAACCTCTGAAACCCAGTAAGATAGCCTGTGGTAATTAAAAGACTCCCAAACCAGTGCATTAGCATCAGCCTGTTGTTACAAACTCTCATCTGTAAGTGCTCACAATGTGCAGGGTCATGTTGGTCGGAACTTTCAGCTTCACTGAAATGCAGTGAACAAATAGCAAATGTTCCCCACTGCAATATGTGAATCAACCTGCAACAGGAGAGAGGGATGAGCAAAGGTAGCCTTAGGAAAACAACCCTAGTTAATTACTCTATTTAGTGACAACAAACCAGACAAGGAATGCAGTTCAAGACCATGGCAGTCCAGGAAGTTATGAAGCTGCCAAGCTTTACACAGCAGATTTAGTGCCCTAACTTGCTCTGGTGCAGGCTCTCTGGTGGACAGAGTAAAGCATACAGAATGAGCTGCCTAAGCAAACTTACTGATTGTACCCAACTCCACTGAAGCAGTTCATAAACAGGAAATACCTTTATGGCAACCAGAGGCATTTTTGCCCAAAGCAACATCTGTGCTCCAAGCTGCTTACTGTAATGCTAAACAGTACAAATCTGTTGATTTGGTAACACAATGTCAAATGGTAAATCTGGATCAGCATTGCATACATCCAAGATTAAGCATTTTTGACTCAAAGCCTTCAACTCCATTAAAAAGAAACAGGCCTTAGACCTAATCTTGGTGTAGTGATATTAGTGCAGAGATACTTTGCTGATTTCACAGACTTTACATCATTTTTATTAAATGGTAACTGAGATGACTGAGGTATGTCAGCTCTAACTCCAACAGCTATAGTTGTCTTAATTCACTTTTCTGCTTAGGACAGACTGCAGGTGTACAGAACTCATCATGGCATTGGTGCCTTGCAAAGGAAACCTCCTGTAAGCTGACTACATGCTTGAAAATTATAACACAGTCTACAGACTAAATGAGAAATGTTGAACAAAGGCTAGTAAACATGTCAAGTCAAAACAATTACACTCAAATATGAATTTTATTGCTAAGGGTTTGCTGTAAATTAATAAGAGAATGAGGACATGTAGTAAAATCAGTAGTTAGAGAGTGCACAAGAACATGAAGGATCTGGGGGAGAAAACATTTGCTGCATGCTACCCTCCGTGACTTACACACATCTTAGTCACAGCATGAGGAAGAAAAGCCATAAACACATCTGAGGAACCCAAGTGTGAATTTTCTCCTTTACTCAGCTTGTTTAGTTGGTTTCAGCACCTATTAAATCTCCACTGAAGAATAAACAAAATTAAGCCAGTGTTGTGTGACAACTAGGATAGCTCCATCTAGACACAGCTCAGATCGTGCTTCAGCACTCAAAACAATGTCTGCCAAAAGTCCGTGCAGTTCTCTGTACATTAACATTTCCCACCCGCTCTTCTCTAGTTCATGAGCCTTTGCCCACTTACTAGAAGAGGCTGGCTCCCTAGCCCCCCACATTCAAGGAAAACAAGCCAATGGCTACATTTCCACATGTAACTAAGCATTTGGGAGGGGCCCTGATCCATCTCTAATGTGGTCAGACTTGCTCTCTGGGAAGCCTGCCTCTGTCTAGCTGTTCAGAACTGAGTATCATAAAGTAACTAGTCACAGATGAGCATATACACTGGTGACCGCTGTAAGCACTGACAGTTTCTGGATGGACTGTAACTGCTATACAGCAGACTTGGTTATGCTTAACTGATGGCATACACTGCAAAAAACAGTGACAGCATAGTGGCTGTGGTCCTTCCATATAACTGAACTCCATGCAGGAAAGCATGTGCTTGGGTGCTGTGCAGGTAAAACTGGTATCACAGCATCGTGAATAGCACCACTTGGAAACAAACACCTGGTTAGGACTATCATTTCAGTCTGGTTTGAAAATGATCTTCCCACACCTGCTGCCTCTTCCCATCACAATGGTATCACCTATCTGCAGAAGCTGGACAGGCAGTCCCTCCAAGCCCCCAAATCCACCTGAGCCCTACTCCTTCAGCTCAAACCAGGATCTACACAAACTGCAGATACATGAAGTACTGGATCAGGCAAAGAAAGGCTACTGAGTCATGACTACATATCCAGCCACACATTAGTATTGATACAGTCAAACCTTCTCTCCTGAGCAACAAAAGGTACAGCCATGTCTTCAGGAAGCAAGGTCAATCAGTGAAAAAAAAAAGTGCTCCTTTGTGCACCAATACTTCTATTTCTTGCACTTCTATTTTTGCAGTGAGCTCAGAAATGCTTGAAGTACTTGCAGTAAGATAACTGCTCTCATGTTCTACCACAGTTTAGTAGCTTTTCTTTCTACTTCTCAGTGCCTATGCTAGTGGGACTGAAAAGTAACTCATGACTTTTGTTTTTTATGTAAATGCAGCCTCTTGTTACTAAAATGGAACTATAATCTTCAGCTTTTAAAGGTTTTAGTCCCCTTGGGATGGGGTAAGGTCTTTATTTATTTATTTAATGGAGACTTACTACAATTTCAACTTTTAAGATATCATTTCTTGCTTTACATTCAAGCCAGGAATGTTTTGTATCAACACTCTTTATCTTATATACTTTACTTGAAGTAACTGGGGATCTAGATGCAGTTATCTCCTGAAAGTGCAACAGACATATTCCCTTGCTTGATCAAAACCACTTGCAAAAAAACCCAAAAACGAAAAAACCAAAACAAACACAAACCCCACAAAAAACACAAACAAAAAGCTTACACAATAAATCAATGAACTTAAATGACTAGCTTGATTCACTTTGTGCTATTCTTTCACAATCATTATGAGATTCAAAAGAAATAACAATGCTATTCAATTGTTTTATCCCCCCCACTTAACCTAAATGTCACACAGAGGAGATGGAGACATTCTGCAGACTTAACTATACTGCAGAGCACAAACTGAACAGCAGTGTAGGCCTGTAATCAGCTTCCAGGTTATCTAAAGGCTTAAAAAGGGTAAAAGTATTTGTTCACTTAAGTTCCAGTCTCTTTCTGACCTCTAAGAGAACTTTTGTAGTTTACTCCAATTTGCTTTGGTTTGGACTAGTAATAGGAAACTTTCGCTTTAGTCCTCTTTTGAACATCCAACAAGTCCTTTCAGTATGTACCACTGGCAGAACACAGCCTTTATTAATCAGTGAAAGGACATGCATGCACATTGGTGCACTGCTGCAAAACAAAGTTTCTTGAAAGAAGTTTACATTCCACAGATTAGGTCCACTCTTAGTAATGCAACCAAGATTACATCCGTCTGTTTACTTCTGTTGATTTCAGTTTGTTGGGTTGGTCCTAAGAGTCAGAAAATCTTAGTGCTTCCTCTGGCTGCTACCCAAACTCTTGTTCAAGACCTCTATTACTGAAATATGTTGGATAGAGCCAAGAGAACTTTAAGATGAAATGAAAAGGATTGAGGCTTGATCTAAATTCATATGGGTGCAAGTTCTCATCTATTTTCATCTCTCCTGACATACAGGAACCTTAAGGAAATTAACCTACTTCTGAATGAAAGCATAACAAAGACTTAACATATTAGAACAGTATAAATGCAGGAAGCTGAAAGTGGAGTATAAAAATAAGTCTTCTTACTATAAAGAACTCGGGCACCCTGCCTCTTTTACCTGAATAAGAAAGCACATGCATTTTTTCAGAGCTTTCTTTCCCCTGCCAAGCACAGCTCAGCACGGATTATAACAGGATAAGCTAACAGTCCACACAACACATGTCATGGTTGCACTCCAGGCTACAGTCCACAGCACAGCAGCCTGCCGGAGCACACCGTACAAGGAACCAGACACACAAGCTAAACCAGCCAGGTACTTTGGAGTGTTTTTAAAAAAAGTCATAGGCAGAAGAAGCAGATGTGAGGGAGGAAATGTGCACAGAACAAACCCAGGCTCAGCCGTGCCCAAAACTAGTTGCAAATAATTAAACTGGTTCAGTAAACTTTGGGGGCTAAGAGGCAGACAGTCTATCCTAGCTATGGCAAGGCAGCTAATATCAAAGTGTCTGTGTGCAGGGACTACTTGTGCTGTTTGTCTCTTCCCTTCTGACTACTACTGTGTGCAGTGGGGCTCTGGTAGGCCAAACAGGACAAGGGCTGTTCAAGATAGTTCTCCTTCTGCAGACTCTGCAGAGCAATAGCAGTAATGAGCAGAGACACTAGACAATGGCCTCTTCCTCAACAATGCAGTTGGTACAGTGTCCAAGGTGAGTGTTATACAGACAAGAAAGAACACTTGCAAAGCTAAAAATCCATTACTTCCATCTGAGCAGAGAAAAATTATTCAGGTTAAAGAGAGAGGTGGAACAACAAACATTGGTCTTCCTTGGCCATTCACATTTCTGTGAGAACAAAAGAACTGAGGAATGCTGTTGCTTCTTAGTGGTTTGCTTATACTTCATCTGGGTGGTGTGAGACATGTATAGGACTCCATCTAAGAAAACACACTGCAGGCAAGTTTGAAAACAAAACAATTCCCAAGCATGGTAGGTTATATAATGCCAAGGAGCTTCTGCTGAGCTGTATGTTTGTCCAGGGAATGTTTAGAAGCCAGTAGTACATACATGATAGCACAGGACTCCCATGAACCTCCTGTTTGGACTAGATTTTAAGACCCTCCAGAAAATGCGGGTTTCTTTCTGCAATGTTTACAATAACAATCTGTTCATAAAGCTAGTAACTGCTATGTTACATTGCTGCCTACATTGATCCCTGTCAGTATAAATCCTTTTAACTCCAAGTATCAGAATGAATGCAAGGGCAGCACATACCATCTCCAACCACTTAACTAAAGGGTGTCTTTAAACTCTCCTTAAGACAGTTAAGAATCAGTTATTAAGATGTCACTACTGAAAAATAACTATTGCATTTCTTAAAGTTTAACAGTAAACAACATTGCCAATATATTATTGCACACAATCAAGATTTTTGGAACTACAAAGATAAGGAAAGGGTAATCTAGAAAACCCAGAATAATGAACCCAGAGCCATTCCAGTTGCTGCTCCAGCAAGCATGCCCAGTGCAAGATCTCCATCGCTGTCACGGTAACGCTCACGAATGATGACGTGGTTTGCAGGGGGTTGGCCATAAGGTCCTAGACAGTGAGAAATTGTTATAAGGAGGGATTAAGATTGGTCCAGTAGTAAGGAATTAACCTATGGCTCAAGAAAGCACCAACTGACGCTTGCTCTGCAACAGACTTGTACAAGCTGTGCCTGCGTGACTTAGCTCCTACCTGCAAAGCATCAGGTAGCAATCACTGATTTCCCCTCCAAATTGCTGAATAGAAATTCTTGTTTGCAGAGCCAGATCATAAACAATTACTACATTAAATCTTCTAATTTATATTATTCATAGTACTCTAAAGCCCCAATTCTGTAGGATTTGGGCTCTCTGTGCAAAATTAATAAAAAATAAGCGACTTAAGATTAAAAGCACAACCTAGAATTTTATTATTTCATCTGTTATTGGGGTTGAAAGCTATACAAACCTGAACAAAGCAACAGAGGCTTCACAAGGGTAAATGTATTGCCTTATGGCATGTGGGGAAACAACCAATTACAGCCATGCTTTGGGAGTGGATTTACCTCTGAAACTTGCATTTAATTCTGAGGCCATAGCTGAACATCAGAGTTGACATAATTAAGCTAGGTGTAAAAGTAACATGAATTGAAAAGCTCCATCAGAGCCCAGTGTGGAGTACTGAATCTTGTTCTGGCTCTTCTACCTTTCCTGAGAAAACATGCTGCCTGCTGTAGTTAGAGTTTTCTGTGTGTTTCAACAGGAGTTATGAAGTAATTTAAATATGTTGGAACCTCACTGGGAAGGTTAAATCTCTTAATACAAATTTGCCTGGTCATTTGTTGTGCAAGGGTAAAGGGGGCTTGGTTCCAGGTACAAGCCAGGTTTCTTTCTACTGCTTTGTGTGCAAGTAAGTATTGGGTGGCAAAGGATTAATAGAATTAAAGTCAGAAAGACTGACTCAAATAGCTTCTGTAGGAAAATGAAGGATATGGGTGATACTGATTACCTTGGTATGGATACTGATAGGGAACAGCATAAGCTTGTCCATTGGAGGCATAGTAGACTTGAGGACCAGCAGGGGGATATGCACCATGGTACTGATCATAGCCGTAGCCATAAACCTGGTCAAATAAAAGATGTCCATTATATCAGGATTCCTTGCTATGCATCTGATTAAGCACTTTGTTCAGTTCTCCCTCATTTCTAATGCAGTTAAAGTTTCACTAAAATACCCAGTCTATATTGATATACTTTCTACTTCCTGGAAAGGACTGAGAAAAGCTGCTTGGAAAAAATAAGTGCTCTTAAGAAGCATTCGCTCGCCATCCTTCCTGGATGGTGAAGAGCAGAGGCAGAGCATGAATCACTGGGCAGAGACACAGCAGCCTCACCAGCTTCTCCTCTCTGCCCTCATGCCAGTAACAGCTCTCGGAAGGGCTCAGACGTACCAGGCATGCAGCAGCTGATTGCAAGAAACTCCAACCAACTTTCCTCTAGCACAATGAACGTAAATATCAGATTCAGGACAAATACTCTGTTGCCTCATGTTTTGTAAGCATTTGGTTCTTCAAAACAGGAGGCCCACTGCTAGCCCTGACAGAGCTCCCAGTGCCATGTCTAATTTTAGCAGTGAAGGGCTGAAGTAGAGCGCATATAGTGCAATGAGTAATACTACCCCAAACCATGCCTCTGTGTATCACTGCATGTCAGTCAGAACATCCAAGGACACCTAGTGTATGCTGGTTCAGCTTTAGCACTGCTTCTCCACTGCAAAAGAAGTGTGCATCCAGGAGCTAGAGCGATTGTGTTGCTAAGACATCTTGGATACAACAAAACCCTTATGTGTTAAAACTGACAGCTCCAGTCATTAAATTTTATTTTTAACACTCCTGATTTTATATCCTTCCAGTGCTTACACAATGTAAAAGTGTAGTCACACCTCCTTATGTTAAAAGCCAGTACTTTTCAAGATTGGCCAAGTAACTTGTGCCCTGTCTCTAAGGAGCTTTATTTTCCAAGTTCACTGAGCAGCCATCCCTTCCAACCCAATCTGCCTCATCCCTTTCAGAGGAAATCCATCTAAAATAGGAATGACAATAGATTGCTAGTACCTTACTCTCACTCTCTTTTTGTACAAACCTCAAAGCTGAGTCTAACTGTGAAACACAGCATTTTGGGAGTACAGTTTGAGTGCCTGAAGGACAGCTGCTTCTGCTACCTCACTTCCAATGCTTTGCAACTGCAACTCTTACCTCAGGTGATGGTGTGGCATAAGCTGTGTAGGGAGGAGGGGCTGAGGAAATGGCAGTCTCATCATACATCACATCAGATCCCATGTAGCCCTAAACACCAGGGGAAGATAGCAGTTATCACATTTTCACTGCAGACAACCAGTGAGAGTACTGCAAGGATTAAAAAGAATGATCCCAAAAGAAAACAGTACACTTTACACATGCTTCATGTTAAGGAGCCAGTGAGTACTTTATAAAGGGCTTCAAAAAAACCCCAACAAATTACTTGGGGAGCAGACCTGGGAGAATGCAAAAGCCTGAACACCCACAGGAAGAGGCCATAAAATTCCTTACCTATGTGCGTGTACACGCACATGCACACAGGTACAGGCAAGCATATGGCTCCTCCCATCATTTCATAGCCTCAGTTTTAGAAATTACCCTCTTGTTCACCCTTTGTTCCCACATCAAAAAGTCTTCACAACTAAGCTAGCTGCCTCCTGGCACCCTATAGTGGTATCACCAAGTTCTGCAAGAGCAGACAAAGGAAAAAAATGCAGTAGTCAAAAGCAGCACCCAATCACTGTCAAAGTTCTTAACCACCTCTTGCTTTCTGGCTGCGAGGAGATTTTAAAAATAATACATAGTACAAGAAATTTAACTGTAGGGATTTGGAGGGCTTGGTTGTTTTGGGGCAGAAGACTTCTGTGACAAGACTCACAGAAAGGCTTTCGTGATTCCTTACCTCTTCTCTCTTCACAGCTAGCATGCTGATTCAGAGGTAATATACTCATTTGTCAGCAAGTGTGCAATCCCCTCCAAGTACCTCTTGCTCCTCCCCTAGTCTGCCAAGAAGCATCTTGCACTCTAATGGATCTACATTAACCAAAAGCTTCTTTGCAGTAAGCTTTCTTTAGCACTACACCTGCTAGGACACAAACACTAGAAAGCGCATTTTTACTGGTTACAGATTTCATTTCTACACACAGCCTGACTGCTTCCCTTACAGACCAGCTTCTCAAACATCAACATCCACAGAGAAATCACTCCCTGAAATCAATCACTTCCGCCCATACTCTATTTGCCTAGACCCAAATGCAAGAACAACATGTGCTTGTGCTCCAGAGGATTGTTCTCTTCTCTCCCCACCCACAAGACTTAGCATCATGCTTTATGACCCTGTTTTTCTCTAGGTCAAAAGGATGCAATTGATTTTGAAGTAAACTGATAAACCACATGTAGTGCTGATATGTTGCTTCCCTAGCAATATGAAGTCTAGGCAGCACACTTACTGTGTTTATTCTGGCATCCTGGAGAGCAATTTTCCATGCCCTGCAAAAAAAAACCCAAGCCATTGTTTAGTGGAACACTGACAAAAATTAATGCCACTTTTTCTTTTTAGGTCTGTGAAAAAAATTAAGTTAGCAACCACTGGTTGATACTGCAGGAGCAGAGTTTAGGATAGTTTAAGTGTCACAGCCTAGCAATACACTAAAATGGATGCACAAAGGTGTTACACCAAGAATGAGAAATAATTACTTTCTTAGCAGAGCTGAGGAGGAACATGACAAGAAATAGAGTCTGTTTTGCAGGTCCTAACAGCTAGGTAACATGCTGCCATATGGCTCAATGCACTTGCAGACACTTGGCAAGCACTGATGATAGATATTACCCAACTATATGTAGCCAAGCTCAGCTGAGAGTTCACAATAATGGAGTGTTCTTCCTTTCACTGCTGACTGGGATGTCCCTGGCCTAAGCAGAGTCATGTACTATTTGAAGAATAGAGAAAATGAAAAACAAAATCTGTTCAGCAAGTGTGGCATTAACCATATTAGTAAGATTCTTTCATTCCTCCTGGAGTAGCATCTTCAGTGTTCCCAGTGACTTAACTTGCAGTTAACTTATAGGAGAGCTGGTTTTTGTCACTGACAGCTTGCTTTTACTTGCTTGAAAACCTTCTTAAAATGTCTTTCTGGAAGTCTGAAGGAAGGAAAAGAATTAGGGAGAGGAAGAAAAAGAAAGGTAAAAGAGGAAGAGGCAGCAAACGCAGTATTTTCTGGCAGACTTACAGGCAGTCATCTGCACTCTCCGCACAGAGGTTGACTGTCTTGCCATCACGGCAAACAATCTGCAGTAAACAGTCTCTCTGTTTCCCTTCTGGAGGCTGGAAATCTGAGTCAGGAAAAAGAGACCAGTTATGAAATATCTATAACCACAATTTCATGACTGCATTTGCAAGAAGGGAGACTTTATGCCAACATCTGGACAAAATAAATAGTAGTAGCTGCTTTCCATGGCATTAGAACAAATTACTATAGAATAAAATAACCCATTCTTGCCCTTTAAACAGTATGAAAATAAGTAGCTTTAAACATCATTCCTAAGCAAAGCAAGTGTCTTACTGCAGAACCAATCCATACTTAGCAATAAGTACTTTCCAACACTTGTGTCTGCATCAAGTGCAGTACTAAAAAATGCTAGAAGTGAACTTAATAATACTTGATTCACAGATTGCATTACATTGGAAGGAACTCTCAAAGGTCATCTTGTCCAACCTCCCTGGAGTCAGCAGGGACACCTCCAACTAGATCAGGCTACCCAGAGCCACATCGAGTCTGATCTTGCATTGTCTTCAGGGACAGAGCCTCAACCACATCCCTGGGTAACCTGTTCCAGTATTTTACCACTCTCATTGTAAAGACCTTCTTCTTTCTTTATGTCCAACCTAAATCTACCCTGCTTCAGTTTCAGACCATTCCCCCTTGTTCTATGCTACAAGCCTTTCTACACAATCCTTCCCCAGCATTCCTGTAGCCCCTCTTCAGATGTTGAAATGTAGCTTAAGGTCTCCCTGGAGCCTTCTCCAGGCTGAACAGCCCCAATTCTTTCAGCCTGATTTCACAGGAGAGGTGTTCCCTCTGATCATTTTTGTGGCCTCCTCTGGAGGTCCCGCAGGACCCACTTCGTTGTGCTGGGAGCCTCAGAGCTGGACACAGTACTCCAGGTGAGGTCTCACCAGAGCAGAGATGCAGAACCACCTCTCTTGACCTGCGGTTTCCCATTTCCAGTCCTGCCTCTCACTCCAGCCAGCACTACAATTACACCAGTAACACAACAGTCAGACAAGACTGTTGTGAGCATCCCATCCTCACATGCATGCCTGCCTCCTGCCTATATGGTACACTGTCCTCACTGACTTTCAAAAGGAAGTATTGAACCCTGTCATAATCTATCACATGGCGATACCATGCCCTGGGTATCTATGAGGGAACATAGTAGTTGGTTGGCTTGGGGTTGTTTTTTAATGTGGAGGAAGGGGGAGTGGGGAAAGGGGGCAGCAGGACTGAAGAGTGTGGGCTGTTTTGTTTTCACAATGAAGCTGCACACTTCTTGGTCATATTTACTTTTCAGTAGCGTTGTAAATGATATGCTGGGCAGGTGCTGAAGTTGTAAAGAATCTCTGAATACACTAATCTTGAAGGTTTTGTTATTACCTCGACATTCATTCCCCACTCTGAGGTTGATGCAATGGATTCGCATGTGGATTTTATCTTCAATGTCATGGCGATTTTGATCATCATAGAATACTAAGCGGCCATCAGACCAAAGATCAAACCAGTTCTTCTTCCAGCGCCGTAAAATAGTACCTTACAAATCAGAAAATTGCTTTTTAAGGCACATGTTGGGAAGTATTTGTGTCCTAGAGTTAATAAAAACTAAACCAAGGAACCCTTCACAGTTGCCCCAGATATTCTGAGGTGCCAAGCAAAATCCGGTACTACAGCATGGCTACTTCAGGATGACAGGACAGAACTGAGATTCATGTTTTTATCTAGTATTCAAAAGTCACAAGTGAATTTAAATGCATAACTTGGTGTTTTAGTTCTTACTTGCTGCAAGAACAAGCAGAGGTCATGACTAATTGAAGACATTAAGTTAAGGTATCAGGTAAAGTCTCCAAGTCTCCACTTATACAGCATCTGAAGCTGAATACCAGTCAGACACCTCAGATATGGTATATGCTGTTTCCCACTTGTATACCCAAAAAGTCACATAGAAGAGCTGTCATGACAGGTCATTTTGTGAAGTGTCTTAAAAGTAAACAAACAAAACCCCACCATAAACCAACCCACAGAGCTAGAGACTTGTTTTAAGAACGGCCTGTGAATTTACTAAGTTGCTCTGGTGTTTTCTGAAGAAGTTAGGCAAGGTGGGGAGAAAAGGAAGTGAAAGACCCGTGACTTACTTTGCCGGAGCAGCCATCCGCTCTTCACAAATGCCATTGTTGAGTAACCTAGCGGATGGAAGAGAAAGGTGAGGGCGAGAAAAGTAGTCTTTAGTATTTCACAACGATATATTAGAAAGCAGCATCTCAAGGTATATTATCATATATTACCATTGTGTCTGTATGCACCCAGCTAGTATTGTAGAGAAACACAGTAGATCTCAGCTGAAGATACTCAGTAAGGCACAATTAGTATTCTGTGACACAACAAATGGAACAAACGTGCAATTGTAGCAATCCAACGTTATCATCAAAGACCACTTTTAAGTGTAACTGGAAAATGAACAAGCTTACAGTTACTACTTTTGCAACACAGGGAATAGCCAGACTGGAATGACTCACTTCCTGACTCACCAGAAGTTCCTTTCAAAGTTGTTCCTGTGTACATTACGTGTGCTTCCCCTGTTCTGCAGTCTCAAGTTACTAAGCACCTTCACTCCTCTATCTCCCTTTTCTGTACTTCCTCTTCTGTTCTCATTCACTAGCTCAAAGTCCAGCCAAAACAAAAGCTGAAGCAGTTTAATCTCAAACAGGAAGGAGAAAACTGGTTTTATGACTTGTATTTCTTCCAAACAGCTCCTTCTGTCACTAGCTCCCACCAAGATGAATTGAAATAAGTAGAAGTGAAGTCTATAAAGTGAGATTCTCATTTCTCCACAACTTTTAAATGAGGCTTGAAATGGCATAGGAAGGACCCTGCATTAAATTCATCACATTAATCACTCGGCCACTGTGCTCCGGTTTATGAACATGATAAAGAAAAGAGATCAAGCACAGGATATACTGGAGGATGAGGTTTTATTTTGTAGCATAATAATGTTCTGACTATTGTTCTAAAAATGGATTAATAAAAATACAACTGAACTAGGAAAGCAAAACCAGAAGCATTTTAAGCCTCCCTGAGAATGCTGCCTTTTTCAGAAATTATTTGTGGGGCTGGCAACCCAATATGAGGGACTTAAACCTACCAGACATCATTCTACTTATAGCAGCATAAGAGGGGGAAAAGGTAGCATAGTAGATTTAATAGACAGAGGAACTCCTCCCAGACAAGGAAATGTGTTGAAAGCTGGGAGGAAGAGAATAGAGATAGTAAGCATCCACTTGTTTTCTGATATATCCAGTACGTGGCATATACACATATTACTTGTAGCTTTGTCCTCTTCACACAACTGGGCAAACCCACAAGACTATAGCCAGCAGGATTTCATATTGAAGGAATGCTACATCCAGCACAGGCTTATATGTGATGGTGAGAACCACCTGCAGGTACATTTTAAACTCCAAGATAAATGTCATACTCTTGTCTTTTGTAATAGCTCACTGAGAAAACAAATATTTAGCTGATAACCCACTGAAAGGGAGTGTTAAGACTCCTATCCTGCTTTAACACTGGCTGCTCTTTAACACAGTCCTGCTCTGAGGTCTAAATATGCTGTTGTCACTTGTCTACAGAAAAAAACCTCCAGAAACAGAGGCAAATTTATTCTTCCAAAGTAACAAAGCAGTACAAAGGATCTGAGCCTTATTCTCTCACTACCCCAGTATATGCTCTCCCCTGGATTCTCCTTTACAAGGAAACAATTGTCTTGCTCTTTGTTTTGACAGGAATGGTCTTTCCTTTGGTGCTTCCATGTCTTTCTACTAGTTTGCTTACTAAAGAGAAATCACTGTATGTTTCCAGAGGCCTTTAGTAGATGAAAAGCCAACAAAGAACTTGAGTGAACTTCAGATCTGATGCAAGTGCTAGATTAGGCCACTGAATGGTTGTTTCTGCCTTTAAACTTACTCAGTTACAAAACAGCATAATTAGATTTAGCTTGGAAATATAAAGGGAAGAACTGAAGAAAAAAACAACTAAATTCAGCCTGTGAGTATAGAATGTCTCACAATCAAAGTCTCACATTATAGGATGTCTCATGGTTATCTAGAGCTACAACAGCAACACAGGCTTCAGCAGCTGTAAAGCACTTTGCCTGTAATCCCAGTAATCTCAAATGTAACAACCACATTTTCCCAACTCAGAATTTAAGTGTCCAAAACCCCTCAGTTCTGAATAGAGAGCAAGGAATCACACAGAACAATCTGTCAGGACTTAAGTAGGACGTGCAAAACCACTTAGATATTCTTCTCTGTTCTTTTTTAAGCACAAGTACTCACTCCAAGCCCTACAGAGTATTCACAATCAACCCACATTATGTTTAAAAGGGTATTTGCAGAGCTAGAAGATAGCCTGGCAAGATCAACTGCAACTATTATTTGCTTGTCAAACTAGCTCAGTGCAAACCAACATGGAAGATGGGATTTGAAGAAATATACATCAATTTATCACCCACCTCAACACTTCCTTGGTGACTGAAATCTACATATAGTAGCACCCAAAACTGAACACAAGTTAAGAGTAAATGCAGAAAAGGGCTCCCTGGAATGGCAGTTGAAGGTTTTTTCTCAGATATCCAAACAGCCCATTCAAATATCCAACAGCCCATTCCAGCTCATATCTTGTTCTCAAACACAACTGGCTGGTAGTAAAACTAAACTTCAAAGCCAATCAAGTACAATACAATACAATACAATACACCAGGTTGGAAGAGACCTTCAAGATCATCGCGTCCAACCCATCAAACAATCCAACCCACCCAACAACTAGACCATACAGCCAAGCACCCCATCAAGTCTTCTCCTGAACACCTCCTGTGAAGGTGACTCCACCACCTCCACGGGTAGCCGATTCCAATGGGCAATCACTCTCTCCGTGTAGAACTTCTTCCTAACATCCAGCCTAAACCTGCCCTGGCGCAGCCTGAGACTGTGTCCTCTTGTTCTGGTGCTGGATGCCTGGGAGAAGAGGCCAACCTCTGCCTGGCTACAACCTCCCTTCAGGTAGTTGTAGAGAGCAAGTGTTTCTAACTGCAGCTTGGAATTCCTTGAGCAGTTCTGATTAATGCAGTCAAACTAGCAATGGACCCGATTCCGTAGACCATGGAGATGGATGGAGCTTGGCCACACAGACCTAACTACAGAGCTGGTCCCAAGTAACACCTCACTGTCACTTTATGCTCACGACTTCAGGTGAAGAAACAAAAATAGCTCAGAAGAGCGATCAAATATCACCCCGTCACACCCCCTCCCCTTAAAACCACGCTTCCTGTTTTTTGAACTTTCTGACCTACGTACAGGCCTTTTTCACATGTTGTTTACTTTTCACTAGCGACTGCCCAGTCTTGCCGAGACATACGGCAGGATTCAAAGACTGCTCGTTCACTACGGCTGGTGTGGGCAATCACCGTCCCTCTTCCTTCTCCCACCGAGGCTGACAGCTCTACCCGGGCTGCTCCCAGGGCAGCTTGCCCCGGGTCCCGTCTCTCTGCCACTCCCGCCCCTCCTCGCCGTGTCGCGGGCAGACCGCCCGCAGGTCCGCTCCCGCGCCCCACCCCCGGCCGCTCGCTCCCTCCCGGTCATACGACGACGACCGCCACGCAGAGGCCGACAAGCCCTGCCTTCAAAATTCTGTCTCGCCCTCCGCGAACCCAGCAGTCGGGCCGGCAGAAGGGATGCCGCCGACACTCTCCTGGAAAGCCTCTTTGGCCCCAGCAGCTGCGGGCCCGCCGACTGGGCCGGCCCCGGCCTGCTCCGCAGCCCCGCTGACCTTCGCGCGGCTGGCGCCGGCCGGGCCGGACCTGCGGCCGCACGGAGCTGTGCCCTGTGCTCCGCGCCACCGCTATCCCCTCTTCCCCCTTTCCGGTGCCTCTGGTTCCCAGGCGGTGGCGAGGCCTCGTTGCACTTACCTGCCGCTGCCAGCCCCGCTCCCGCTGCCGGCCCTGTTCCACCAGCGGCCAGCGCCAGCCCCGTCCTGACGTCAGCTCGCCGCGCTGCGCCGCCCTGGCCACGGTGGCCGCAGGGCCCGATCTTACGCCACTGCCCAGATGCGGCATTGCGGACGCAGCGGATTTTCCGTGGGACTCGCGGTGTTCGGTGGGAAGGTGTCTGTCGCGGGTCGGATTCCACTGAAGGGAAAGTGTGGTGCAGGACGGTGACCTAGTTACGGGTAGCGACTTCCCAAGGCACACAGCCTCGAAGTCCTTCACACGTGTCCCTTTCGACTCAGGTTAGTCTATGGTTTAGTGTCAGTCCCAGCACGCTATGACACTTCCACCCCTTTCTTCTTACCTCATTTATGAAAGTGAGAGGCGTGGAACTGCAACAGAGAACAACAGCCACTTTGTTCAGGCAGTCACATTCAAGGCCAGGAGAGGCCAGCAAGTGTGTGATCTCCAGAACCCTCCAGAAACTGCATCTGGGTGATTCTTGCAGGACAGACCTGAACTCCAGTAGTGCTGCTGACACGCTGCAAAATCTGACCAGACAGAGAATGCACTGTGTCGCTAGGTAGTTACCATCACAATCCAAATTGTGTTTTCCATTTCTAACCCAGAATGAGAGAGTTACAGCTTAAAATGAGCAAAACGTCTTGGGCAGATGTAATATTTCCCCTGGACAGTGGAACTTCTAGTAGAACTTTTCCCAGACCCATCCGGGTAATGCAGGAGGGCGTCTGACTGCTATCATCACGGTTAGTAAAAAGAAGAGAACAAACTCATTAATTGGTTCAGCCAACCTTTTTAAAGACTGAACAATACAGAAATAGTATTAATCATAGTTAAAATTTCACTTAATCTGGCAACCAGCACCTTGACTTCCTCCTGTGCATCTGTTTAGTGTACTTCATGGCTATAGTTTTTAGCAGGTCTTTGAAATAGCATAAAAGTGGTGAACACAGAACAGGAAGGATAAAGAGAAATCACCTATCTGTGAATGGAATCATAGGTTTCAAGAACAAAGTGTAGCTCAAATTCTGTTTATGTTGGAGTCTTTGAGGCTAAAACTGTTCAGCTTTGATTGCTGAAAAGTATTGTCTGAAACCTGGATGTATTCAGTTTGATGTGGAAACTAAGTCAATACTTAGACTGGGGAGGGGAGCAGTTTACATCTGGAAAGAAAAATACTCCTCTTGAGGATTTGGGAGCCTCAGCAGATCCTAACCTTGATGAGCAGTCATTAAGGGACAGCTGCCTTACTGGTGTGTGTTCAGTGTTGGCTGCCTGGGTTTGTATAAAACTTCAGTTTTCAGATTAAGTTTAAAACCATTTAAAATTTTTTTGGAAGCTGACATGCTATTTTCTGAATAATTACCTCCATGAAGTCAGAACATCAAGATTTTGTTTAATAGCTTTTTGGGAACCATGCCCTGTACCGTGCTGACATGGAAACTCAGGGCTGTAAACCAAGTCAGGGCTGTTGTCATAAAAGTTCTATGGGACATAGGTCCTACGTGAGGGTGCACAAATAGAGCCACAGGTCCAGGAAACACCAGGTCTTCAGATTGCCAGAAACTGAAGTGCATGCTGGAAACATGTATTAGGCTTATCTTCACATTAAATTCTCAAATGTTTTGACTTAGAATAGAATAGAATAGAATTACCAAGGTTGGAAGAGACCTTGAAGATCATCGAGTCCAACCTGTAACCACAACCTCACAACTAGACCATGGCACCAAGTGCCACATCCAGTCCCCTCCTGAACGCCTCCAGGGATGGAGACTCAACCACCTCCCCGGGCAGCCCATTCCAATGACGAATCACTCTCTCGGTGAAGAACTTTCTCCTCACCTCCAGCCTAAACTTCCCCTGGTGCAGCTTGAGACTGTGTCCCCTTGTTCTGGTGCTGGTTGCTAGGGAGAAGAGGCCAACCCCTTCCTGGCTACAACCACCCTTCAGGTAGTTGTAGAGAGCAATGAGGTCGCCCCTGAGCCTCCTCTTCTCCAGGCTAAACAGCCCCAGCTCCCTCAGCCTCTCCTCATAGGGCTTGTGCTCAAGGCCTCTCACCAGCCTTGTTGCCCTTCTCTGGACACGTTCAAGTGTCTCAATATCCTTCCTAAACTGAGGGGCCCAGAACTGGACACAGTACTCAAGGTGCGGCCTAACCAAAGCAGAGTACAGGGGCACAATGACCTCCCTGCTCCTGCTGGCCATACTATTCCTAATGCAGGCCAGGATGCGGTTGGACCTCTTGGCTGCCTGGGCACACTGCTGGCTCATGTTCAGCTTCCCATCAACCAGCACCCCCTGGTCCCTCTCAGCCTGGCCGCTCTCCAGCCACTCTGACCCCAGCCTGTAGCGCTGCCTGGGGTTGTTGTGGCCAATGTGCAGAACCCGGCACTTGGATGTGTTCAATCTCATGCCATTGGACTCTGCCCATCTGTCCAGCCTGTCGAGGTCTCTCTGCAAAGCCTCTCTGCCCTCCAGCAGATCAACTGCTGCCCCCAGCTTGGTGTCATCTGCAAATTTACTGATGATGGACTCAATGCCCTCATCCAGATCATCAATAAAGATGTTGAAAAGCATGGGGCCCAGCACTGATCCCTGGGGCACACCACTAGTGACAGGCCGCCAGCTGGATGTGGTGCCATTCACCATTACTCTCTGGGCTCGGCCCTCCAGCCAGTTCCTAACCCAACGCAGTGTGCTCCTGTCCAAGCCATGGGCTGCCAGCTTGGCCAGGAGTTTGCTGTGGGGGACGGTGTCAAAGGCCTTACTGAGGTCCAGGTAGACCACATCCACAGGCCTCCCCACATCCACCAGGCGGGTCACCTGATCATAGAAGGAGATCAGGTTGGTCAGGCAGGACCTGCCCCTCCTAAATCCATGCTGGCTAGGCCTGAGCCCCTGGCCATCCTGTAAGTGCTGTGTGATCGCACTCGAGATGACCCGCTCCATAATCTTGCCTGGCACTGAGGTCAGGCTGACAGGCCTATAATTCCCCTTCAAAATATTCACTTCAAAATATTGGGCTCTGCATTTGCTTAGGAAACTGTCTATCTAGCTGTGCTGCAGAGCTGAAGGCCTGAGTCTTAGTAGCTTGAGAAAAAGAACCAGAATATTTAGATGAAACCTATTGGAAGTGCAGATTGTTGTCAAACTGTTTGCCAGTGAAGTGTGAAAGTGAAGGGTTTTGTTGAAAATTTCAGCCTATTCATAACTGCACCTCCAGTTTAGTCACATTCAAAGTATGATGAAATATTCATCCCTCACTGAAAAAGAAAAACACAAAACTGTTTGGAATGTTTTAGAGTTAACAAGCCCCCTTCTTTTTACTCCCATTCTTGTCCTGGATCAAAGAAACCAAGGCTGAAGTTCAACTTGCTAGTTGCAGTTACAGCAAACCAGTTAAAATTCAATTAGAAATTTAAGTCTCTGAATGCCTAAAACCCCTGCTATTTGGAAAAATCGAGCCATATGGTTAATGTCTGATTCTTTCTCATAATGCAGCTGACACAATGCATCTCTTCAATACATGCTCAATTTTAACTGCCACCAACATAAGGGTTTGCATTTTCACAGTCATTGGAGGGTCCTCATGGATTCTTTATATGCTGCTGGAATTTAAATTTCCTTGGCACATTTTACTGGCAAAAATGAATCTGTGTTACCAGCTTTTGTCATGTGAGATGAGTGTCTACTGAGGGAGGTTCTTGTGGTGTTGTATGGAGGTCTTGACCAGGACTGCAGTGTACAAGCAGTGCAAACCAGCCTTTCCTCTGATTAACTGCAGTCCAGACAGTCTCTAACAGGAGACAGATCTTAGATGTGAAGAGCTGAAATGAAGGGCCCAAATTTTTAAGTCACTCTGGGTTTTGTTCCACTCAAATTTGCAAAACACACTGTATCCATATAGCAAAACATAACATGTAATTGCAAGCCATAGCACATCTGAATCTGGAGGACAAAGTTTGATTGCAGGCTATACAAGCATTCTGCCTCCTGACACCTCAGTGTGCTTCTGTAATGAAGTGATCTCTTTACATATTTACTTGTGAAAACTGCATGGAGAGTTACATGCAAATAAGATGTTATCTGCAGCCTCCTGTTGTGGGGCTAGTGTAGCTTTCCAGGCAGCAGATTGCATAGTACACTGAGAACAACAGAGAAACAAAAAGTCCAGCCAAAAGCTGAGGAACTTTCAGGGTGAGACTCTGGGATTTCACTGTCAGCTTCTATTGTTCAGATCTAATTAAAAACAAACTGGCAGGAAAAATCCATGTGCTTATTAGGCATCTGTGCAGGTCTTGCTACTAGGAAACCATTTCACTGTTAGCAATGTGGCCTGTATGGCAGGAACAAACTTTTGGATTTTACTTTTATTTGTAGGCAGTTTTGAAAGCACAGGATTCTCAGGGATGGACTAGGTCCTTTGCAACTTGCAGAAAAGTTTCTGTCTCATCACAGCTATTCTGGAAAGGAAGAGGGGAAAACATTGTACAATACGTTTCTGGTTTCCACAAATAACTGTGTTCGGGCCTGACAGCCAGGCAACATCAGAGGGAATTACCTTGCCTCTGCCTGTCTACGTTAGGTTAGCTTATTCCATTCCATTCCATTTAAAGATACTGCTACATGCACAATGGGGAGAATTTACACTTGTAGCCAAAACAGAGATATAGCAATGGAAGAGGAAGAGATCAAGAGTAGTTACACTCCAATGTCATTGAAGAGACTTAGAAAATCTGTGCCAATGTGATGAAACAAATGTACACCTCCTGTTGCCAAGCCACCATATATTTGCATTCCCTCATCAGACTTCAATAGCCCAATGCATAGAAGTTCGTGGTCCATATTCTGTTTTATCACTATATTTGAACATAGGTAAGAAAGCTTTAGTTGACATGCTGCTTGTTAGTGAAGATCTGGACTTAGGGCAGGTGTTGATTTTGGAAGAACTGTTGATGAGTGGGCATCTGTTTTGCCTGATTTTCTTCTTGAAGCTCACTGGAACTGGTAACTAAAAAATCACTTCTTTCATCTTGCTTTTAAGACCCCACTCTGTATTGTCTTCAAATGCATGTTTGGGGTTGTCCTTGCTCACTGCAGGGGTGTTGGACTAGATGGCCTTTAAAGGTCCCTTCCAACCCTTATGCATTCTATCTTTCTATGATTCTATATTGAGCCTGCCCTCTTAAACTCAGTCTACCAAACACTAGAATCAGAAGAAATCATTGTGTCTTAAGAAGGTTTTGCATTAGGACCCATATTTGTTCCCTTCTGTCCTGGTTTGAGTTGGAACAGAACTAGTTCTGTTGATTGATTTGACCTTTCTGCTGTCTGTCCTCAGTAACTGCCCTTCCTATGGCTAACGGCATGCTTTTGCAGAGCGCATCTGCTTCCAGCAGTGATAACACTGCTGGTTAGAGTTAGTACCAAGGGCTGGTGTGCAGACCAAGGTCACTGCTAAATCTTGTGTACTAGGTAGGGGTGCAGAGTAAAAGGCTGCACCTGTGGGGAGGAGCAGACAGTTCAGGTGACTCTAGACTGACCCACAAGGGATTCCATTCCATATGCATCATAGTCAGCTTAAAGCTGAGGGATCACCAGGGTCAAACCTCTTTTTGTATGCTCAAACTCTGTCTGTTCTGCCTTTGATCCCAATCCATGAGTTCCTAAATCCAGCTCCCAAATTCAGCTCCTGTATCTGGTTGACATCTGCCACTGAATCCAGTCTGGTACTTCTCTAGAGCTTGCCCCCAGCATCAGTGGTGACAGTGACATAACTGTCATCGGGGGAGTAGGGTTAATTATTGGTTTTGTATATATTGTATATATTTCATTTTACTAAATATTTTCATTAAAGTCGTTTTAGTTTTCCAATTCATTAGTCTCTTTTCATTATTCCCTGTCTCTTCCATTTTGGGAAGGGAGAGAGGTTAAGAGAGACCATCTGTCACTCATTTAGTGGCCAGCCTAGTCTTAACCCTTGACACCTTTGCTTCCAGCAGTCATTAAAACACCTTGTCACAAAGTGAAGGGTGACTATCTGTTGTTTCTTGGGAGTTACTGTGCTGTGTAGTCACTAGTCTGACGTGTGTAGGACATATTTGCATTTGATTCCTGCTTTCTATAGGGACAGAATCCAATATCTACCTCTCCTGTAAAGCTCTGCCTGCCTTTTGGTAAGCAGCTGGAGCTTTGGCTAAGAGCAGACCTTCCTGGCTATTTGTTTCTACGGCTGAGATCTGCTGCACAAACCTGTGGTGTTCTGGTTTTCTCTGAGTGAAAATAGAAAATCTGACAGCTACTTTTCAGAAATACTCCTGAAAGAGGGCCAGCACATTCTACACACCCAAACCCAGGTACTGCGAATTCTTTGCTAAGAATAATTTCTACCAGGCTATATATTCCCACTGAGTTTCTCTGACCATGTTACAGTACTAGGGCTGCCAGACAGTGTACAGTCATTTGTTTTTGTTAAGACAAGCCAGTAGCAAATTATCGCCTGACAGAACAAGGAAAAGGCTAGCATGGAACTGTGCCTCAGCAGTGTTTCTTCCCTTTGTATTTGTATATCCTGAATGTTTATTCTCACTTAATTCCTGTTCTTTTCAAGCGTCCACTCTGTCACTTCTGGGACTGTATATTTATCTTGCACATACCATGGACATTGAAGCAGAGATGTTTTACGCCTGTGGGCTGCAAGAGGAAAATTCAGCACCTAGCATCAGCATTCAACTTGAATGTGGAGATGTGCACCTGAGAAAATATGCAGGAAAATCTACTCTGTATAAGCAGAACTATAAATCATATACCAAGCTGAAAAAAAGCCTGCTCCTAGATTTCCTTTTTGTAGAAAGGCTGCAAAGGATAGAAGTGTGTGCCTAGGTTGAGCTAAGAAACATCCCTTCTCTCCCTCACCGCTAAATGACAGCACAACAGTCTGCACAGACAGCACAACAAACTTTGCTAAGATAATCATAGCAGGTTTGAGTCAGAGCAGAAATGCTGATGTTTCCTTACTGTGTTAGGTCAGGAGTGTTTTCAGGTTGCTAAGGAACACCACTAAAGTGAAAATTGTAAAGATTTCTATTTGAAGCACTGAAGATGTTTCCTCTGTGTTAATGTGTTGGGCCAGCCCTGGAAGAGACAGCCCTTAGTTAGAATGCAGTGAAAAAACCCCACAGACAATGGCTATTTGTGTAGTAGCTGATAAATCTAGAGAGGATGATGCCCTCCATATTGTATCTTCTTTGCATATACAAAAGCTTAAGAGACAATTACTTGACCATTTCTATGTACCTTGCAGAAAGCATTCACCAGACACCAGTGATGGGAACAATCAAGCTCTAGGCATGGAGCCAATATGCAACTGATTTTTACAGTGTGTGGATCAATTGCTGAAAACCTCATCTACGTAAAAAAGGCTTCTGAGAACACACTAAAAGCTCTTCACATGACTTGCCCCATGAGCTAACAACAACCAGACATTGAAAGTTCTGTTGTTTGTATCACAGCAATTACAGAGGCTTTAGCACCCTATGCTCTGCGTGGACACAAACAAATAGATAACCCTTTCTCCAATAATTTACCATTTAACAGACGTGGTACAAAAAGGGTTAATACAATCCATCTCTGACACCACCTTACCAGATAAGGTGCTGTTTATTTATTTTGAACAGGCTGATAAGTTTCTCCAAAGCAGAAACCTGTTTTCCAAAAACATTCAAGCAAGAAAGGCAGAGACTGATTCCAGGGACTGTGGCTTCAGTGTAGTTTTATTACCAGCTATGTCTGTATTTCAAGTGGCAGTGTGTGGTTTCCAACTCTGCAGCAACCTTTGGCCAGCATCCTTATCTTCAAATTATTTCAGCCAAAAAAACCCATGAGTTAAGGCAGTGTTTCAAGTGTTGTTAGTTTGTTTCATCTGAAAAAGCAAACCTTCAGAAAAATTGAAGATCTGTGGGATGTGAATTCTTCCAGCTATGTTTCCTATGTTAACCTACACATGGGGTTTGTTCTTTGACAGGCTCTACTGTACATACATGAAGACAAAAAAATTGTGCAGAATACAGTTTAAGGCGTATCAACAGAGTTCATGTTCCCTGAGTTAGCACAGATTGAGATCTAGTCCTCATTCAGAGTACAAAAGGTGTCTAGGTCAGGCCTTGCCTCCCCTGGGACTGTTCACACTGATAACCATCAGTGCTGAGTTAAAGCATTAGGCCCGTGAAGTAAAAAAATAATATTATTTCCAGCCTTCATGTTCAGCAAGGACTGGCTCCTATCAGCTGGCATTGGACAACACCTCAGGGACTTGGAGTTGATAAGGGATCTCCATATAGAAAATCCAGGTATCCATTTGATCCTTCCATAGCATTTTCAACAAACACATCAGTATATCATCTGTATAGCTGCCCTAACTTTTCTGGAGCTTAAGGTGTTTGCATCTGACCAGATCAAGCTTGGTGCCATGGTTAGTTGATTAGTTAGTGTTGGGTGATAGGTTGGACTCGATGATCTCAAAGGTCTTTTCCAACCTGATTCTATTCTATTCTATTCTATTCTATTCTATTCTATTCTATTCTATTCTATTCTATTCTATTCTATTCTAATTCTAAAACTGGTAATATTCTACCTCGAAACAAAATTCCCAGTGTGTCAAAACCTGAAAGCCCTTAAGTTGATGTTCAGATTCTTGCATTGTGGAGAAATTATTTTAATTGGGATTTTGATGCAGTGGCATTGTGAGTAAGTCCTGAAATCACCAGTTTATGCTAGCTGGTCATTCTTTAAAGATCTCAGTTCAGAGTGGGACAGCTTTCTGGAAGATAGGCTGTAAAGGTGAAGGAAAACATGCTGTATACATGTAGAAACATGTTGTGGACTCAGTGGAAGTCCAGGTTAACTGAGTGTATTTTTGTCTTCAAACTCAATGAAGAATATTGATTATCTAGAGACACTGAATTTCTGAGTCCCTTCGTGGTGCTCTTTTCTTTACCAAACACTGAGCCACTGTAATGTGATAATTCCACTGCTGACAGAGCCTATATGTAGCCAGCCAAGTTATACTGTGTAATAGGATTTCCTGAAAGCTTCCTCAGGCTGTCCTGATTTGCACAGGTACAAGTCAAGATTTGCCAGCTTTTTAGTTGCCTAAAGAAGCAGTTAGGAGTCAGCGTTACAAAAAGTCTAAGGAGATGCATCATTTTGCTTCTTAACTTTCTGAGGTATTTCTATGGTATCAATTCATTCCATCAAACTTCAGACACTTCATGTAGGCACTGAGACAGTGATGTAGATGCTGTAATCTCCAGAAGACAGAAAGGCCTCTCCAGGGAGCACTTGCACCCATCTCTATTTCAGTCACTCTTCAAGTGAGCCATTGTCTCTCCACTGAATAAACAGAAACCTTAGAGTGATCCCTCTCCTAATTTAGGTGTAGGAGGGGCCTACTGGTAAGAAGAAAAACTTTGGATCTAGGCTTTCCTACTGTATCTTGTGTTTTTAAAATGTCCAAGATGACTTATCCCTTGAGAAACATAAGGGTTCTTGCATTCACTTTGACTCAAAGAGAACATTGTTTTCAACTTAAATAGTGGCTCTAGCACTCACTATGGCTCACCTGATGTGGTTGCACTATGTAGACATAGTGATTTCTCTAAAGCCTGTACAAAGATCTGTTTGCTTTTTTCTTCGGGAAGAGGGTAGGGCTTAGAACTAAATATAATACTATATATAGAGAGTACTCTCATTAATATCACATTGCCCTGCAGCAGCACTGAGCTCCACCCCATACCTAAATAATGCTTGTCCCAGTAAAAAAACATTTAAAAAAAATGCTGGAAGGCATTGATATTTCTGTTACCCTTAAAACACACACAAGCAGGTGATGACAGCAAGGTCTCTTTGTCTGACTCTAGGATGCTTTTCTTTTGCTGAGCTGAATTTCCTAGCTTTTGTGCACTGTAATAATCATTCTTGGAAACGTCTATCTTTGAAGGCTGCTGCTGTCATTGCCAAGCTGTGCTGCTAATTGACTTGCATGCTTCCTTTTTATTTTATCCCTTGAACCTCTGTATGTCATTAATGCTCTCACCTCTGTATGCCATTAACGCTCTCACTCCAGGCCTTCGTGCTTTGAATTCAAGAGCAGATGATGACAGAAAGAGCCATAAATTAGATGACCTACAGCAATGACCTTTCTTATGTGACAGTAAAAAGCATCCCCAACAATTTACTTAGGAACTTGTCAGTTTTCTTTTATACTTAATTCATGGAGCATGTGTGGGAATAAAATACATCATCTCCACATCTAATACAACCATAAGAGAAATACCACACTGATGTCAGGCTTTGCAAATGGATATTTTTTTTGCCTGTTTGTCTCCATTAATTTGCCTTCATCAAAATTTTCCCTGACCTCTGGGAGCCCTTTGCTTTCACACAAAATGGAGACAAAAACGATGCCAAGTTGAAATAGAGCTCTGTGACCGGTTTAGGCTGTGCCTTTAAGAAAGAGACACTTTCTGAACACTCTGGGCGAATATTTTGATATTAGAATGAAAACATTGATATGCTAATTCAATTTCATTGGCGGGACCCAGTTGCAGTTTTTTTTTTGTTTAGTCTTTCAGTCGGGGAGTCAGTCAGCAGTTGTCTTCTTCTTCTCCCTGTGCTGTGAGCTGGCTCGTTTCTCTCTACGATTCCTCTCTAACCAGATAAGGAAACTAACTTTTTGCATTCGCTTTGAGCTTTAACAAATTTTTCCCCTTTTAATTACCTTCCTTTCTCTCTCTCTCTAACCCTTTTGGGAAAAAGGGGTGGTAGGGAGGGAGAAGGGGGGAAAAGGCAGAACCCCCTGGCCGCAGGGGGGTTGGGGAAAGGTTTCCTGTATTACATACATTGCTGTATATTTCTGTATATATTGTAAATATTGTATATTTTTGTACATATTCATTGCATTCCATATCTGCTTGTAAAATACAGCTTTCATCTGCTTCTCCGGCTGAGTTAGCTGTGGAATTCTTTTTGTGTGTGGGGGGGAACCTTCCTACTCCACCACAAGCTCCCACTTTGTACTTGTGTCAAAAGACTGCCAGCTAGGGAAGAAGAGGGTATCTGATTCCTGGTATCACTCTTTATACCATGAAGCTGAAGAAAAAGTCATCACTGCTGGAATCGTCTCTGCCAGCCTCAGCTGAGAGTACTGGCAAGGAAAGAGGTACACACTGAAGGGATGGAGACAGTAGCCTAATTATTTTCATGTCAGTGATACACTGAGTTCACTCAGTTTACCAGGGAATAAGCAGAGCTTTCAAGGGATAGGAACAGCTGAGGAGAATACTCTTTTGGTTTACATCTTCTAGCACTCTTGTCACATGCATAAGTGCTATAAAAGCGGCATGTATATGGGAGGTGCTTATTGCAGCTGAGAGGACACTAGTCATTTCTTGGAAAACTGAGTTTCACAGCATGGATAGATCCAGTGTTAACAAAGCCCATCAACACTCACCTGGTTTGAGTTAGAACAGAGCTAGTTCTATTCAGTGATTTGACTTCTCAGCTCAGTCTCTTCTCAGTAACTGCACTTTCTGTGGCTAACAGCATATTTTTGCAGTGTTTCCTTTTAGCAGTCATAATGCTGATGTTTATAGTAAGCACCAAGGGTTGGTGTACAAACCAAGGCCACTGCTTAATCTTGTGTATTAGATGGGGTTGCAGAGTAAAATATGGCAGTGCAGGGTGGAATGGACAGGCCACGTGACCCTACACTGACCAGCTAAGTATTCCATCCCATGGGCGCAATATTTGGTACAAAGGGATCATGAGAGTCAGACTATCTTCTCTTTCTTTTCTTTAATGGCTGGCATCTGAGGAGGACTCTGCTCATTTTGCCTTTGATCACATCTGTGTGTTCCTGAATCCAGTTCCAGAGTCTACCTCCTGAATCTGCTTCTTCTTGTGCCACTGAGTCCTGTCTGGGACTTCCGCCATAGCATCAGTGGTGGTGGTGACTAACTGCCATCAGGGGAGTTGGGTTCCATATTGGTTTCATATATATTTTTATATATTTCATTTTGTTATTGTTATCTTTATTAAGTAGTTTCAGGTTTTGTTTCCAATTCATTTTCCTCTCTCCCTTACTCCCTTTCTATCCCCTTTGGGAATAAGGGAGGTTAAGAGAGAACATCTGTCGTTCGTGTAGTGGCCAGCCCAGCCTTAACCCTTGACACTTGCACAGAGAATGGTTCTCACCCTAGAAGCTGTTAATATGGTGAGATACAATTGTTGTAAGCCAGCAATATTTCAAAAATGCCTGACTGCATATTGAAATAGAAAGCTTGGAAAAATACAGCTCTCAGAGGAGATGCCATCTACCAATATGTGTTTATTGGTCACTTGTCCATACTTGCTTTGGACTTCTTTGAACGTTACAGTTTAGGGGGTAACTCTTTGGTTTCCATATTTTGTTTCACTTTAAAACCTGTACTCATTTTAGACTGGTTCATCAAAGCCCACAAGGTGCCCTGTGTCTGTAACATGAGTGTACTTCCTATTCACTCTCCATCCTACACCCACTAGTGTCTGTATTGGTTTGTGCCCTGGCTGTAGTCTGGAGAAAGCCTGCTGGCTCCCAGGGCATGCAGATGACGTCATGGGCAGTGGAAGTGCAGCTGGCTACGGTCATGTGGCTCCAGGAACAGTTGCTGAATTGAAGCATGAACCAAGAACAGTGAGGCTGGAGCCACCACGTCTTGAATGATTATCTCACATTTGAGGGGTTTGTTCTTAGTCAAATCTGCTGCACTGACAGAGAAAAAATCTGTGATGCTGAGGTCAGGCAGCTGAATTAGGAGGAAATTCCATGGAACTGATCAGACTTGTACCACAAGGTCATGTACCAAGAGGCTGTTTAGATAAGGTATCTGGCATTTTCTGGATGCTTGCAGAAATACAGTGAGCTTGTGATACTCAGAATTATTAATTTTTTTGAGGTTTGTTGTTTGTAATTTATCTGAGGTATTTCTTATCTTTGTCTCGTGTTTCTTCTAAGAGACTTGGAGGAAGAAGTATATTAGAAAGAACACCAGATATAATCTAGTTTAGGAGAGCATTATGTAGTCATTGAGAAACAAATAACACAGACTCCAAAACAAACATTGTCCCTATGCAAGTGTCTGAAGAACAAGGCAATACAGAAAGCTGTGAACAGCATATTGTATGCATTCCTATGTGTTACTTATTTTCACTGGATTTGTTGCCTTCAGTTTCTTCATAAACTGTTTATGGAGGTTTAATGATGATTGTGAGTCACACTTCCATCTATATGTGGTGCTACAGAATTGTCTTTATTTGCATTGTTCCTGCCTATAAAAAGAAATTTTAGTCTGACTGCTGAAGTTGATATTTAACTTTTGTGTGTGTGTGTGTGACTAGTTACCTTCTTAAACTGATAGCAGCAAAATAAATAGGTTCATCTAAAGTTCAGCATCCAACTTTATAACTTCAGAAAGCTGACTTTGTAGTAAGAGATCAGATGTTCATTTCTGTAAACTAACTGTGCTGAAAAGTAAAATTTTGTCAGAGACAGGCAGAGTTGAATACCTACCATTAACCTACCAGCAAAGCAATTGTAATATAGCAAACAAAGAGTCACCTAGTCCAGAATTCAGGTACTGGAAATCAGATCCTGGAAATCAGGTACTACTTTCATACCAAGACCTGTTTGCAAAATCCAGATACTTCAGAAAGTGAAACTAGCATCAGAAAGTCATAAACAACCCAAAGTCAAAGTTCCCATAAGCAGCAGCACTTGCTAATAAACACTGTGTTAAGCAGTGCAAGCCATCATTTGCAAAAATGTGTGAAGATTTGCATCTTTTTCCATAACCTTGCTAAACTCAGCAGCCTAAAAAACAAGAAGAAAAAAAAAAAAAAAGAAGATAAAATAATTATAACAGCATGACATACTCCAGAGGTTTAAAAAAGCATAACAAATCGTGGTTGATATACAAGCCTCTTGTTGCTAGTTGCAGACTTGACACATTGGTTATTCACATGAAGCTTCTGGAATAGCAGTAATGTTCTGTTCTTGTCTTGAAAATGTTACATGTTTTACTTGGTAGGATGAATTTGTTCCAGGCACATTTTCGGTCCATAGCTGTAGGAAAAGTTTCTGCTTGAGACTTCTAACATATCTGCTAGCAAATTCAGAAATTCAAATGTAAAATCTGTAACACCATGAAGATTTTAAATAGACTTAATTTTATGCAGTGGTTTAATATTATGTACCAGAGAACACAATTGAAAATACTGCTTATATCAAAATAAGCATCACAGTATTTTTATTTAATTAATGTCTTACAGATCAGTGTTAGTGAAGTGTCTCTCTGCCTATTCACTAAACAGAGCTACAATACAAAATAGTATTGTAAATTAAAACATCAACTCAGAACTGCATATTCCAACGATAGAGGGCTATGAGACTTGAGCTATTTAATTAAAGGTAGCCTAACTTCATCACAAACGTGTTTTCTGGTCCTGCACAAGTATTTGTTTAACAAAGGAGTTAGCCACAATAGGATTTCTGAATTTGCCACATCAGAATAATGAAAAATATCCCTACTGACTAGAGTTTCAATAGATAGTACTTCCCTGGGTATTATTCAGCTGTAAGAAAAGAGTGATACAGAGCATGGTATGGGGGGAATATGCTTACCTGACAAAGGTTGTGTCTAGATCAGATAGCATGAAAAACGAGAGGGAGGCCACCAATTTGGTGGGTCAGGTTTTGCACCAGAAAGTGAAATACATTCAATATTGTTCCATTTCACTGTGCTTGCTCACATCTTCACAGCTGTGGTCAGCATTGTGGCTAATGCCTAATTAGCAATTAAATAAATTACACTTGCTGTTGGGATTGGTGTTACAAGAACAGAGGCCTGTTCATGTCAGGATTTGTTGTAGGCAACCTGTGCATGCAGGCCTGGCAGTATAAGGGACCAAAGAAAGTCTTGCTACAGACTTGATAGAGAGTGAACACAAGGAAGAACTATTCAATGATTTGTAGTGAATATCATGTTCTCCTAATTCTAATAAAGTTCTGACAGTAGTTCCTGAAAAAAATGGTTCTCTGTAGGGCGCTATTATTATCACCTAAGTGTCAGCATTTGGCTGGATTACTTGAACTTTTCAAGCAGAATATATTGATAGGCAAACAGTAATCACTGGTGAGCATTAGCACTGAATGTACAAAGAGCACTGAATGTTCACTTCTTTAAAATGTCATGGAAATGTCTGGCAGGTAATTATTGTTTGCTTATCTACAGTAACTGCTCAAGACTTTCCTATCTGCCATGATAAGCACTTGGGCTAGGAACTGTCAAGCTGAGTTTATTAATTTTAGTGGATGTTTCTGCTTTAAAGTGCTTCAAATGTGTATTTGCATGAGACAGTTATCTATCGGAGCACAAGCGGAGAATCGTTACCATCTAAAACTGTCTCAGTGCAGTGTCACACTGTTGTTAATTTTAGTAATTTGAAATAATGTTTAAAACACTATGAAAAGTGACAAAGCTGAAGGACATTAAGCTGTCAAATAGCATAGCTTTTGGAAAGGAGTTTGTCCCCCCAGTGAAATAAAAGTAGTTCAGGAGTTTTGCAAATGGTATTTCTTCCCATACAGCAGTAACACCACTTCTTACCAATAAAACAGGTAAGAATTGCAGCTGATATACACTGGACTCTGTGTGTCCTTATAAAATGAACTATGAGCTTGTAAGCTGGTGTATGTAACAAAAGGAGCAAACTTACTGTGTAAAAGAAGAAAAAGTAGTATCAAAGTAATTTAAAGCTTGTCCTAAATTTTCAGTGGGATCCACATGCCTGCAGCTCTTGGCCTGCTGCCCTTCTTTGAATTAGACTTTATAGGACAAGTAGAACTGGTCCTCAGCTTTCAACCTCCGAGATGGGAACTGGGATAGAGGTCAAACAGGTGTAATTTTTATTGCATTCAAACTCAGGCTGGAATCAGGATTTTTATCACATCTTGAATGGAACTTCCACCTTATGGCAACAAAACCTTTCATTCACTGATTGTCTCGCCTTGGCACACTGAATATGCCAGCTCCGTCTGCATACAGATACCTGGTGAGCACTGGGGATCCAACACACCATTGCCAGGTGTAGCATGTGTGTCTGTTAGCAAACACTTCTGTGGCTCTGAGCATCTGTCTCAGAAGGGCTTTTTCAGCACCAGAATGATTCCCAGAAGATAGACAGATGGTACCATCTGTGTAGCCTTCTGATTTCCAGCAGAAACATACGGGAAGAATGTACCTGGGCAGAATTATCAGGCCATACACTTAGATGTGACACAAAAACCACTTGAAGGAGTCTTAGAAAATGTTTAATAGTTACCATTTCATTAAATAGCATAGGAAAAATAATACATCACAGTGTGTTGTGGTTCTTAACAACACATACATCTGTTATCCTAGACTTACCTTCATTGGGTTGCAAGGTAGCTAAAAATATGGAGAAACATACTGTACATTCTTTAGAGTGGCAATTAGTCTCCTACTGGAGGAATGTTAGATACTGTTTTCCTCCCAGTCAGGGGAGTTTCAAGATGAAGCTAAACTGGCTTTTTATTTTCCATCCCAAGTTTCCATGGTAGCAGCATGTAATCATCTTTGTAAATAGCAACTACCCATTTAACTTCACAGCCACTTTGAACATTTTTTACCACAATTTTAACATCCTTGAAATGTCCAACTCTGTCTTCTTAGAATTCTACTACCAGTATATATCATTATTTGTGGATATTTCTGTGTATGAAATCTTCAGTGATGCAGTAGCACTGTAATACGTGTGTGTGTTGTGTGTGTACAGGCATGCACGCACTCATACATATATTTATGACGAACATAGTCTGGCAGTGGCATGTCCCATCTTTTTTTTTTTTCAACTACTTGTAACTTTGCTAAGTTGAGCCCACTGAGGTAGAGTGCCATTCAGTCTAGTTTACATTCTAGATACTTCTTTTCTGCTGATTTGAGGTTTCAGCTAACTTTTTTCAATTGTAGCCAAGAATGTGGCTGTGGAAGAAAACAAAATTTTCCCTTCATGGAGAAGATTCTTACAGCTGTTTTGGCAAGCTCTGGAACAGGTTTGTAGAGCACATGAATCATAGAATCATAGAATCAGTCAGGGTTGGAAGGGACCACAAGGATCATCTAGTTCCAACCCCCTGCCATGGGCAGGGACACCCTACACTAGATCACGCTGGCCAGAGCCTCGTCCAGCCTGGTCTTAAACACCTCCAGGGACTGGGCCTCAACCACCTCCCTGGACAACCCATTCCAGGGCTTCACCACTCTCATGGTAAAGAACTTCTTCCTCACATCCAGCCTGAATCCCCCATTTCCAGCTTCATTCCATTCCCCCTAGTCCTATCACTACCTGAGATCCTGAGAAGTCCCTCCCCAGCCTTCCTGTAGGCCCCCTTCAGATACTGGAAAGCCACAATGAGGTCACCTCGGAGCCTTCTCTTCTCCAGACTGAACAGCCCCAACTCCTTCAGTCTGTCCTCATAGGAGAGGTGCTCCAGCCCTCTGACCATCCTCGTGGCCCTTCTCTGGACACGCTCCAGCACGTCCACATCTCTCCTGTAATATGGGCTCCAGAACTGGACGCAGTACTCCAGGTGGGGTCTCACCAGAGCCGAGTAGAGGGGGAGAAGCACCTCCCTTGACCTGCTGGTCACACTTCTCCTGATGCAGCCCAGGATCTGATTGGCTTTCCGGGCTGCAAGCGCACATTGAGAGCTCATGTCGAGCTTCTCGTCCACCAGCACCCCCAAGTCTCTCTCCTCAGGGCTGCTCTCCAGCCAGTCCCTGCCCAGCCTGTATTTGTGCCTGGGATTGCCTCGACCCAGATGCAGGACCCTGCACTTGGTCTTGTTGAAGCTCATGAGGTTGGCTTGTGCCCACCTCTCCAGCCTGTCCAGGTCCCTCTGGATGGCATCCCTTCCCTCCAGGGTGTCCACTGCACCACACAGCTTGGTGTCATCAGCAAACTTGCTGAGGGTGCACTCGATGCCACTGTCCATGGCACCCACAAAGATGTTGAACAAGACAGGTCCCAGGACTGATCCCTGAGGGACTCCGCTTGTCACTGGCCTCCACTGGGACATGGACCCGTTGACAGCCACTCTTTGGGTGCGGCCATCAAGCCAATTCTTTATCCATCTAGTGGTCCATCCATCAAACCCATGTGTCGCCAGCTTGGAGACCAGGAGGTGGTGCGGGACAGTGTCGAAGGCTTTGCTCAAATCCAGGTAAACGACATCAGTTGCTCGCCCCTCATCTATTAATGCTGTCACCTGATCATAGAAGGCCACCAGGTTTGTCAGGCAGGATTTGCCCTTGGCAAAGCCATGCTGACTATTCCCAATCACCTCTTCACTATTCTTCTGAGTCATTAGTGCCTCCAGGAGGATCTGCTCCATGATCTTTCCGGGCACAGAGGTGAGACTGACTGGCCTGTAGTTCCCCGGTTCCTCCTTCTTGCCCTTTTTGAAAATGGGAGTAATGTTTCCCCTTTTCCAGTCTGTGGGGACTTCCCCAGTCTGCCATGACTTCTGGAATATAATAGAGAGGGGCTTGGCAACCTCATCTGCCAGTTCTCTCAGCACCCGTGGGTGTATCCCGTCGGGTCCCATGGACTTGAACACTTTCAGGTTCTTCAGGTGATCACGAACCTGAGCTTCACTTATGATGGGCAGTTCTTCCTCCCCGTCCCTGGCATCGTCTGCCATGACACCAGGAGTGTGGCTGGAGGCCCTTGCAGTGAAGACTGAGGTAAAGAAGTGATTGAGTACCTCAGCCTTTTCCACATCACTTGTGACCAGTTCACCACTTTCCTTTCTGAGGGGGCCCACACCTTCCCTAGTCTTCTTCTTGCCATTAATATACCTATAGAAATTCTTAGTGTTCCCTTTAACCCCCCTGGCTAGATTCAGTTCAAACTCTGCTTTGGCTTTCCTAACCAGGCCTCTTGCTGCTCGGGCAGCTTCCTTATATACCCCCTGTTCTATCTGTCCTTCCTTCCACTTCCTGTAGAGTTTCTTTTTACGTGATAGTGTGTCCAGCAGCTCCTTGTTCATCCAGGCAGGCCTCCTAGCATTCCTTCCTGCTTTTCTCCTTATAGGTATACATAGCTCCTGGACACAGAGGAGGTGGTCCTTGAATACTGACCAGCTGTCCTGGGTCCCTCTTCCCTCCAGGGCTTCATCCCACGACACTTTGGCTAGCAGATCCCTGCAGCGATCGAAGTCTGCACGCCTAAAGTCTAGGGTCGTAAGCTTAGAATATGTCCTCCTGATTGCCCTGAGGAGATTAAATTCAACTGCTTCATGGTCACTGCAGCCAAGGCCGTCTCTGAGCCTCACATTTGTTACCAGCCCTTCCCTGTTGGTGAGAACAAGGTCCAGCGTAGCACCTTTTCTTGTTGGTTCCTCTACCATTTGGAGGAGGAATTTGTCTTCTATGCAGTCCAGGAACATCCTGGATTGCTGATGCTTTGCTGTGTTGTCCCTCCAACAGATGTCAGGGTGGTTGAAATCCCCCATGAGGACCAGGGCTTGTGACCTGGAAGCCGCTTCTATTTGCCTGTGCAGAGCCTCATCTGCTTGGTTCTGCTGGTCAGGTGGCCTGTAGGAGACCCCCACAGTAATATCTCCTTCCCCTGTCTTGCCTTTAATTCTAACCCATAAACTTTCAACCGACTCATCAAGCCTCCCCAGGTGGAGTTCTGCTGATTCCAGCTGGCTGTTGACATAGAGGGCAACACCTCCTCCTCTCCTTCCCTGCCTATCCTTCCTAAAAAGCTTATACCCATCTATCCCTACGTTCCAGTCGTGGGAGTCGTCCCACCAAGTTTCGGTGATGCCCACTATGTCATGGCGTCCCAGCATCACGGTGGCCCTTAACTCATCCTGTTTGTTGCCCAAGCTGCGTGCATTTGCATAGAAGCACTTCAGCTGGGCTGGCCCTGTCGTCCTCCTGTGCCAACTCCCCTTGGTTTCCACAGGGTGTCCTGGTGTGTCATTTGTGTCTTGCCTCAGGGCAGCAAGCTGAGAGCCCCTACTGGCTCTCCATCCCTCCACCTCAGGTGAGCTGCCCCCCTGCTTGTCACAGGCCAGCAGGAGACCACCAACCCCTCCCCCTTCAAATCTAGTTTAAAGCCCTGTCTATGAGCCCTGCCAATTCCTGCCCCAGGATCCTTTTCCCCCTCTGGGACAAGTGTGTCCCATAAGTTGTTTTTAGCTCTGCTGCCTTGAAAACCAAACCATGATTGTAGAACCCAAATCCCTGCCGATGGCACCAGTCCCTGAGCCATGAATTGACCTGTTGGCTCTTCCACAATGTTCCCTCATCCATCACTGACGTTAGAGGGATAGCAGAGAACACAACTTGAGATCCTGACCCCTTTAGCAGGTGCCCTAACGTTCTGAAATCTCTTTTAATTGACCATGAGCCTCGCATTGTTGCATCATCACTACCCACCTGAAAGACCAGCAGTGGGTAGTAGTCTGAAGGGCTCACAAGTTCGGGAATTTTGCCTACTATGTCCTTTACTTGGGCACCAGGGAGGCAGCAGATCTCCCTATGAAATGGGTCTGGTCTGCATATGAATGACTTGCTGTTACAGACACAGCTTCTAGAATTGATCCAGATTAAGCCATGTTTTAATCCTCTGAAAAATTTCATCAGTCATACATGCAGTCTTGACTTCCAAACATTCAGAGCTTGAATTTGCTCATGATTCTGCTGTGTAGAACAGTTTAGCCCCGAGAACTCATATGTACTGACTGGCTGCATGTGTGCCATCCCCAGTTGCCTGAGTGACAGCTTCAGGGCTGAATGACACCTGATCTCTAACTGCCTCTGCTTGGGTTCACTGTAGACTGTGGAGAAGTGAGAGCAGCAAAAGAGAGAGGGAATGGGAGAAGGACTCCCATTTGCAGAATAAGGATGCAGTGTGTGCTTTTAACAAAGACATTTCCACAAAATCTCTCCAAGTGTATCCTTTACAAACTTAGTTTCTATCCTGTTTCCACCACACCTACCTTACATCCCCACAACACCGCTTCATGTGGAATTATAAATCAAGAATATAGCTTTTGGTTGTGACCTGAGTAAGTGGTCTCTGCTGGGATCCTGTCAGTTGTTTTGATGTGGTTCATGACATGGCACATCAGGACATGGTTTAGTGGGCACGGTAGTGTTGATTTGATGGTTGGACTTGATGAACTTAGAGGTCTTTTCCAACCTTAATGATTCTGTGTTTCTATTCTATGATTCTGTGTTTTCCATTAGGTGAAACTGAGAATGAAGTAGGGTATTACTTTGGTATAGCCCTTTTCTTTTTCAAAGAACAGTAATTTAAAAAGTCTCATTTTCCTGGCCACAGGAGTAATTAGGCAAAGACACTTTCTTTACTCACAATATCTAGTCTCTTCCAGCTTTCAGTTGGCCAAATTCTTCAGGTCAGACATTAGGAAAAAATTCTATACTGAAAGGGTTATCAAGGACTGGCACAGGCTGCCCAGGGAAGTAGTTGAATAGCCATCTCTGGATATATTTAAAAGCTGTCTAGATCTGGTGCTCAAGGATATGGTGTAATAATGGCCCTGGTCGAATTAGATAATGGTTGGAGTTGAGGATCTTAAAGGTCTTTTCAATCATAGTGATTCTGTGATTCTGGCCATCATCCTAAAGCTGATCCTTACTGCTTCTTTAGTTTTATCTGGCTCCTCTGTGAAATCATCTGATGTTGGAACTGCCCTGGACAGACACACACAGTGCTATCAGACTGCATCAGCCTGCATATTGCTGCACTTGCAGGCAGCTGTCAATGAAATCCCTTCACCCACGCAGCCTGGATTGTTAGCACTCTTGTATGCAGTCTCTATTTTCAGTGGCAGCACATCACGTTTCCATGGTTTATTCCATAAAGAAGTGTGTGTTTCCTATATTTGTCCTGCATAAAAGAAAACTTTATACCCATGAATTCCAGAACATAACCCTTACTCACAACAGGACATAATTTTTAAGTAAAAGAAAAAATAGCAACAGAAAAATCCTCACGGGTACACCGAAATTAAACAATTACACTCTACAATAATGAATGTAACAAGAGTAACCACCACTGGAAATATCTGAAACAAGCTTAAGAATAGCAGAAAAATATTCATATTTTCTCTTTTATTTGTCCTGGATTCTAGGAAATAATCCTATTTTTTGCAGACAGACTTTGGAACTGAAGCAGATACATTTCTGGTGATTCCTGCACTGTTATATGTATTTCCAGTATGTTGGAATATGGTCAACACAAGCCAATATCTGTCTGCAAAAGACTCTGTAATGCTCCTAATTCTTGCTGCTTGATTTAACTAATTATTTATTGTAGCATCTGGAGAAATAAATAGAATGAGGAATTGAGGACCTTAATAATAAGTAAGATCAAATATACTCTTCTGTTCAGTAATGAACAAATGAGAAAGGGTGCAGAAATTAATAGATATTTGTGTTTGATATAGCAAAGTAATAACATGTTTCTTTGCTTCTGCACAACACTGAATTAACCCTGCTTCCCTGTCTTCTGAAAAATGCTGTCAGCAATTAAAAAGTAACAGGCCACTAACAGGAAATACAAATTGTCCTCCTTTTCAAAGTGTTATTATTCTTACTCTTGATTCTGGCCAACATAAGACAACACTGACAACACTGAATGAAGCATTTAATAAAACTCTGGGAATTTTAAAGTATTTTACCCATACCAGTTGGACTGATGTTAAACCTTTATCTTTTGCAGTTTATTTGTCTTGAAGTTGGGAGAGGGGATTCTAAGTAGTTCTATCTAGAATTTTTATTGTTAAATTCTAACCAAAAAATTTGTCAGTTCCATTTGCAAACTGCAGCACTGTAAAAACACAGCAGATGTTCAGGCTGCCAGAACAACTGCTAATAGCCTATAGTTCTGGAAAGTATCTCCTCTGCTTTTGAAACTAAAGGAGATTACCACAGTGCTTTCAGTAGCATTCAGCAAAACTATAGTTGATGATTTGCATCATTAAAATAAGTCACAACAGTAAGAAATATTAGTAAATCCTCACTAAATGCCACTATACAGAGTAGAAACGTTGACAATATGTGTTTCCTTATTATTTGCTCCACCTTTGAGAAACTATATACCTAGTCTACAAAAGCTGTCCCCATGTTTATCAATAGGACACATTGGCTTAAAATATACCTACATTTAGTAGACAAGAAGTCAAGGTTAAGGATTTTACCATGTTGGGGTTTTTTTACCTGTTTAGTGTCAGAGTAGAGTTGAGTTGTGAGCTATTGATATTTACATACATTCCAAATTCTGTTTAATTTCATTTTGGTCTTCAGTTTTTTAATTCTTGGCCTTCAGATGTTTGTTTGGGATCATTACACAGTTCTTAACATGTTTTCTGTTGCACATTTTCAATCTCCACTATGATGAAAGAAGCATTTAGTCTGTTTATTTAACTACCTATATTAATTACTTTTATCATATTATGTTTGGGAATTACAAGCCCAGTAGACTGCCTGTAAAAAACCCCAAGTATATCATGGAGAAGGTAATGCTGGTGCATCATGTACTTTCCCTGTGTTAGCTATGGATAAAAATAGGTATGGACTGAGGGAAAATACTTCTGATGCCCATGAAACAGAATCAAAAGTAATGGTTCTGTTGAATAATAAATCTTTCGTGTCTGAATTTGAGTTAGGTCTGTACTACAGCTGGTATCCATATGCACTATTTTTCTCAGAGGCTTTTGTGTACCTGATAAAGATACCTGTGATGAACTTATTGTTATAGAAAAGCATGTGTCCCATGCAGAAATCCTCAAGGAACAGAGCTCATGTGAAAATGGAATGTGTCCACTTCTGAGAAAGGGAAAGAATCAGGGATAATCTCATTCTGAGGCATTTTCTTATGGTTGACTTGTCAGCAGGGTTCTGTCAGCTGCCCTCAGAAAATCAGAACACATTTGCCCACTTCTTCATCTGCATACACCTTGAATTGTGTTTGATCCAAAAATACACTTTTGAAGAATTTTAATAATGGAGAGGGTGATGAGTTCTACAAAGATTGCATTGTGATGTTGTTGAAAAAACTAAGGAGAATGAAGAGAAGAGCCCCCGAATGGTGAAGAAATTAGTAGGCATGGAAGAAGTCAAAACTGAGAAATGCTCCTGCATATTTTTTAATAGCATGTACCAGTCTTTTGGAATGCAATCAACACTGCCTAAAATCTACTTTTCAAGCAAGATACTAAGTCTTTGGGGTATTTTTTACACAGGCTCATTTGTGACTGCTTAATAATATAGACAAGGTATAAAAGTGTATCCTGATGTAACATGACCTTCCACACATCTCCATTGAATGCTCTTACTTGGAGTGCCATTAAGTCTTCCTTCCTTTCGAGTTTGTATTATGGGCTTAAAATACACAGACAACACAATTAAAAACAACCAAAACCCACCGAACAAAATATTAAGAAGACAGTAAAAAACTATCCAGCTGTTTATATACAAACCTGGAAAACAGCTACCCAGATGAAGCGTCCCACCATTGCAGTAGCTTTTAATTGCCACTGGGTGGTGGCTACCCAAGTCAGTTATCTGCCTCTTCAGGGCAAGCAGGTAGCTATTGTAGATGCACAGATTTCCATAACAGTTCGTGCAATTCCAGATGAGATGGATCGATAGCAGAGGAAATTCCTAGCACTGCAGCACAGTGGGAGGTGGGGTGTTGAGTGTTTCAAATATTATGGAATATTCCACAAAGTACATGCATTCATTTTGCAGCAAATACCATCTGGTGGTAGATGGTACTTTTTCCCTCTAGTGCCTTTATTGTCACTTCCTCATTGCTAAAAATTCAGACCCTCCAACAGATATATAAAAGCGTCTAAGACTTTATCTTCTCAAGCAATTTTTTGTGTCATTAGTGTTATGTGTCATTAGCAGTTATCACCTCTCTCTAGACAGTTTCTCCTCTTACACAAAAAACAAAGCACAGTTAGAGGGAAAGTCTTGCACTATAGTGCTAGAGACAGTATTTCTGAGTCACCGTTACCCTCACTCCTGTCTAGATATGAATGGTACCATTCTTCTTGTAATGTAGCTAGAGCTCTCCCTTTATGGTGCTATTCCACTGACCAGCATGATTGGTTAATGTCAGTTCACATTTCTGGAAAATGTGCTACAAGAGGGAGACATCTGAGAATAATTAGAAAAGAGCAAGCTGTCCTAGCTGAAATAAATGACAGCAAGCAGGGAAGCAATTTGCAGTTCTGCTACACAGAACATTATCACTTCTACAGTTTACTACTGAAACAACGACATTGTACAAGACAAATACCAAAAGTTTTTCACTTTTATTAGTCTTAAAAAATAATGCTCATCTGTTTGTCATTTTTTCCAACTACATTCATATGCTTGTATTTTACTGGTTTGCGAGGGTTGTAAACCATACAACTGACACATTATTAATACATGGGACTAATCATTGCACAAACCAGACATCAATTTGCTTATACGTGAGCTAACAGCATGTAAGAGTTCAGACTGTTGCTTTGTCACCTCTTTGGTATCACTTGTTTGTTCTGGCTGGAGAACTTTCTGCCATGGTGTATTGTGCAGAATGCTATCTAGCATAAATGTTCCTATGGTTTTTCATAATTATAGAGTATCAGGTTGGAGGGGACTTCAAGGATCATACGGTCCAACCTTTCTTGGGAAAAAGCAGGCTCTGAATAAGATGACCCAGATGAATCTTAAGTGTGTCCAATACTGGGGACTCCACCACTTCCCTGGGAAAATTGTTCCAGTAGTAGAATAGAGTAATAGAATCGTTAAGATTGGCAAGGACCTCAAAAAATAGCAATTGCAAAATAATGCATAACGTGGTAACAGAAAATACTGTTATCCGATTGCACATCCCTAAGCATGTTACATTTTAATGACACTAAGTCGCCCAAGTTCACCACGTTCCTGAAGCACCCTGTAATGTGAGGTACGCCTGTGGATGCCAGGCTCATGCGTGTGGGCTATGTATCAGCCAGGGCTCAACCTGCTGTTTTGAAGACCTTAAAAAAAAAGCTAATATGTCATCCCTTAAGCATTTCAGTAGTTGTTAGTTTATTCCTAACATGTTATCAGTCCAGACTGGCAGTTTGTTACAAGAGCAGGGCTGCTCAGAATGTAACTACAGTGCACAATCACCAGTTCTCAACAGAGGTACACTGCTTGACCATTTGGTTTATCCCTAACATTTATCAGTCCAGACTGGCAGTTTCTTCCAGGAGCAGCGCTGCTCAGAATACACCTACAGTGCACAATCACCAGTTCTCGCTGGAGAACTGGTTTTGTGGGTTGGCCTGCTCTAAGCAAACAAAAACTATTGAAAAGGTAAAAAACGCAACCACGAGTTTCAGCATTCACAGAACTTCTATGCAGGTGCCTTACTTTGCTACTGGCACTCTGAGAAGCACTGTTTGAGCCATCTCTTTTTCATCCCACTTCAGTTTTGGCTCATCTTCAGGTTCTCTGTTGTCGCTTTCTCAGCAGTGTTTATGACGTGTGTCAGTGTGCCCGGAGGCCTGACAGACGCCGTCTTTATTCGTTGTCTGAGCTCAAGGTCTCTTATGTAACCTCTCACTACAGTTCAGCTCTTCTGTATGGGCTTGGCCCAGCTCCTCCCCAAAGCTCACGCCACCAGTACACACTGTAAACTCTCACCCCAGTGCACCACCTTTCCCCAGGCGCCCAGGCAGCCCGAACACCTATTGTTTCTCAGTAGTTTTGTGGACAGTGAGCCGCGGGGCTTGAAGATGACCAACCCCCATGGGACCCATGTCGCCATAGGGACCCGGACTGTCCCTGTGCTCGGCGAGGCCCTTTCGCGAAGTTTATGCAGTGTCCGAACCCGGGCAGTTAGGAAGGCTGGCCGCAGGAAAAGCCCTCTCCGAGATGACATTTGCAGCTGCAGAGCAGGAACAGCGCTCCGGGGCCCAGCGGGCGCAACGCGCTCCGCCCCCGAGGCCGGGACCACAACAGCTACACAACAGGGGACCGAGCGCCCCGGGGCAGCCCTGGCCGGGGGCTTCCCCGCTAGCAGAGGCGAGCTGTGAGCCGCTTTGGGCCCCGTTCGACTCTCTAGGAGTCCTGCCGCTGATCGACCTGACACCAGCGATAGCCAAGTGCACCGCTCACGGCTAATGGCGGCGACACGCAGGGTCACGTGCCTCGAAGGGGAGGGGGCAGAGCCCGGGGGCTTCCGCCCACGTGACAACAAGCTTCCGCCCCCTCGCGGAGGGCGCCCCCTCCCCCACGGAAGTGACGTTGGCCTGGGTCGGTGCGCAGTTGTGTGGAGCGGACGGGCGCGGAGCAGCCGGAGTCGCCTGGTGGCCACTGTCCCCCCCCCACACCTGCAACACCCCCACCCCGCACAGGGCTCCGCCCGCTGCCCCGCCCCGCCGCCGCCTCCCGCACCCGTGTACGCACGCACGCACGCACGCACGCACGCACATACGCAGCGAAACAGCCAGCGACGGCCGGGCCGCCACCACGAAGCGCCGCAGCCCGGTGAGTGCGGGGCGTTGAGGCCCGTCGCGGACGCGGGTGTTGCCGGCTTCCGGAGCCGCTCCTTTTTCCCCGCCGGGTCCGTTATGTAAGGGAGCCCAGGCCCAGCACCTTTTCCGCGGCCTGCGCCGCCGGCTTCTTGGCCTTTTTCTTTTAGCCATTCGGGCGATCTTTTCTGTGGTTGCAGGGCCGTGGCGGTGGCGCCATCCCAGGTGCCGGCGCAGGGGCGGGGGCGGTCTCCTGTACTGCCGCTGTGGCGCGGGTAGCGCTGCGGCCGCTGCCGAGCAGAGCGCTGAGGCTCGCGGGCAGCTTCGCGCTGCTGTCCGCCAGGCGGGGCAGCGAGTAACCTTCGGCGGTGCTGGGGGCCAGAGGGCTCCGTAACAGGTGTCTGTGATGGCCTGTAAGTGGCGGCAGGTGATGGGCAGGTTCAGGAGGGAGCCTCACGGCACCGCTGCAAGTAGGGCCCGCGTCCGCCACTGGTTCTGTCCCCTCTTGCTTCCTGTCTCTGTAGCGAGCTCCGGTGCCCGTTATGGAGTAGGTTGGGCTTGAATGCATGGTAGGTCTGTAGTGCTGGTTACTGATGTAGTTTGAAGATTGTCCCATTGATAACTTCATAAACACTCGGTACGGCGTCACGAGGGTATCTGTTGGTGGGATTTTCAAATGCGTAGGATCAGTAAGCTTCGACTGTGGCTTGCACGTCCTGTTTGCCCCGTTACCTTTATATCTGGGAGCTGGGGGAAGAAATAACATTGTAGTCATCTGTAGCTGCTTCTAGGAAAGGCCTGGTGCAAACTGTTTTCAGCACTTCTCTAGGAGGTTTGAAGCCAGTCTGTGAACACCAGCTAAGTGATGTGTTCCCTACTTTGAGAAGAAGTTAGGCTTTAAGAAAGGGGAGGTATATGGCACTTGACTTGAGAAGAGCTGGACTTAATTTGTTCTTAAATGTTCAGTGGTAGCATGCATGTTGCCTAATTTGACTAGACTTTCTGTCTGCTCTAATATGATCTTACTGCAAGATGTGTAGTTGTTAGTGTCATAGAACTTCCATGTTCATATATTGTGTGCTTCCCAACTTGTAGATTTGGGGTAGCACTTACATGCTTTTAACTTTCAGGTTAAAATGTAGGAGGAATTAAGAGGCTTGCAGAGACTATCAATTTGGAACTTGTGACAGTTTCCTCTTGTATTAGAAAGTAATGTGGAATAAATGGAAAATTAACTTAATGAGAAAGTGCTGCATAGGAAAAATTACCAAGAGGCAGAGCTTTAGGATTTAACTAAAAAGTCATGAATATGGGTCACTCGTGGTGCTGAAGATTGGTTTGGTGGTGGTGGGTTTTTTTTTCATCATAGTTGGCTAACATCCCCTAAGTGGCAATAAACAGGCCTCCAAGATCCTTTCTGTAAGGAACACTTGGTGTTTTGGTGTACTGTTCCACTTCTCTGCAATAAGAATATACATGATCTCAGTGCTTTGCAGGAGATTTGAGAATAGGAGATGACAACTTTTATCCTCTTGTGCAATAGCAGCCATAGAAATTGTAGACCTTGAGAAGTAATGGGCTGTTTACTCATTCCATAGGTAGGGAATTTTTTTGATGAAAAAAGGTCTTTTGGTAATGTTCTGGATTGTTAGGTTTGGGTTTTGGGTTTTTTTTAGAGTAGAGCAATATCACAAATGTACCAGTGAAGTTGATACAGATTTTGTGAGTGACTTACAGAACTATTTCCATTGTCTTTTATACATAATCATACTGTCCGTGCTGGATACAAGTAGTATTGATGTTACTACATCCAATTTGACACCAAAACCCAAACCAAACTGTGAGTAGAATAGGGTTATGGGTGAGAATTGAATTCATTAGAAAGGATTAAAAAATCAGAATTGCTCTATTCTTTTGTACTCTTAAAAAAAAAATGCATGCACCTAAAATACGGAAGGATGATTGTAGAGATTTTATTCTTTATCTTTTATGACAAGAATATCTTGTAACTCAAGCAGGGGAGGAAGACTTGCATATGAATGACATTTCCAGCTTTGTATCTTAATTCATGTGTGGACTTTGGGCAAAGCTGTTAATGTTTCTTTTGCAGGCTGTAATTTCTGCAGCCTCAGTCTGTACTGCCACTGTCCAGTCCTGCTCCCTTCCTTGTGTTCGGACTGGTGCTGTCTTAGCCATTTGCTGGTGTGTCTCTGCTCTCTGAAGCTGTAGGATGAAAATGTAGCAGCCCTCTGCCCAGAAACCTCCATCAGACTCCAGAATTCTGCCAGCCGAATTAGCTGATCTAGTTTGCAGAGGGCTTAAGAGTGCCAGTGCTGTCCCAGTACAGGAGTGGTGTTGCTTGCCGGAAGCATGCCAGTTCTGGGTAAACACAGATTCCAGCTATCTCTAATCATGGACTATCACAAACCCATGCCCTGTTTTGATCAGGGGTAGTATTTGCTTCAGTAACCTTTTTTTGAGTCTTGGATGAATGGAATAAATAAAGTACATGCTACCTGCAAATGCTAATGCAGTGTGGGATGCGTTGTCTTTGACTTAATGATGTCTTGAAGGCCTGCTGTAGTTGTTACAAAAGTGGCTGTTTGGCTTAGCATTTGCATCAAAGGCCTATTTTGGTGGCTGGAGTTCTAAGAGAATGTAGTGCAACTGAGACTTTAATCAGCGTCAGTTATTTGAAGAGCTGAATTGTCTTCATTACTTAGCAGTGAAAATAACTTTCTTTTTACATTACAATCTACCAGGCATTTAGAAATTGTACTTTACTTCTATAAACCTTTGGAAATCAAATCAAATGGGTAAAATGCGGAACAGTTGCCAAGATGGTAATTAAGTTTGTTAAGGAACTTTATGTAAGTGAAAACCGGGTCATTTGTACAATTTCTTAGCAAACAGCATTCCAGAAGTGTTCCAGAATAGATTGATGTTAAATACTATAATAACTTACTGTGGGTCTGCTTAAGTTCCAGTGGAACTAAAAAGCATTAGCAGGCTACAGCAGTGTGCTTTAGGCAAGGTACTCGAAGATGCTTCCCCAACTCTTGTGATGAATTTGCCATGAAATGAGCACAAAGTGGCATTCCATAGATCCATTTCTGGTCATGTTTCTGCACAGTTCTGACAAGAAATAGTAAGAAAAATACATCTATTAAAAAGGAGTGCGCAGCTTGGTTTAGTGTGTTTGCACTTATTTGTTGGTTTCTGCCCGTATTTCAATAAAATGATTTTCAAAAGCAGAATTTCCTAGAAACATGATAATAATTCTGAGTGTAGCAGGAAAAACTATGTGTAAAAGCCTACCTAATTTAGCCTGCTAGAGCTTCAGCATTAGCAGCAGTTGGCCTTTGTGCTGGGCTTCCTGAAATCAGGTTCTAAGAGGAGGATGATTGTCCTGTTATCTTTATCAAGATCATAGAATTGCTTAAGTTGGAAGGAACCAAGATGAGATTTAACCGGCATGATCAAATTGAGTTTGGCTCTGGCAAGAATGAAAGGAGAAGCACTAACACTTCCCAGGCATGTTCACATAGTCTTTAATTGCAGTATCTGTAATAAGCGTGATTACCTTCATTTTGGCTGAAAGAATTAGTTGACTGTAATTTATATACAGTTGACTCTGTGCAATTTATATACAGATGCTGCACAGTAGACACTTATTTACATACACATTAACATGAAAATGCTTTGGAGGGAGCACCAACAAAAAGGTTGAAAGCCGTGATTCTTTGGGTTCACTTTACTCTAGTTTCCCTAGTGGTTTTGTTGTGGATTTTGAGCATTATGGGGAAACAGACTGCAAAGTTCCACACTTCAATATAAGAGATGTCCTTCTAAGTAAAATTATATCGAGAGGGATGATTGCAGCCACTGGATAATACTATATAATTATATGTGTGCATGTTGGATCCTTCAGAGAAGATCTGAAAGCCATTATTTTTAATTAGGAGCAATGTGAAATTTTTTCTACACTGCAAAAATGATAAGCAGTTTTGTTAGGCTGAAGGATCTCTACTCAGTCGTGAAAGTAGAAGTGGTGAAAGTAGAAGTGGTGAAAGTACATACCTGTGCAACCAAAGATAAATTAATTTACATGTACACATGTAAATTTAGAAGTATGGATGTATTTGAAGTGGAATTTGATGTTATTTCTCCTAAGAGGCAGCTTGCAGGCTCCCTCTGGCATAGGGTGTTTTTTGTCCCCCCCCTTACTTAAGTGGAATTCTTCTTTTTAATCTGTACTTCCTTTGAGATCAAGTCAGTGGAGCTGTCTGACCTTTTCTATAGCTTTCATTCCTCAGAATGTGTGTCTTTGTGTTCTTCCACAGTAATTGACTACCAATTCTTCTAATAGTTGGGTTTTGGTTTTTTTTCACTCAAACTTGGAAGAATGCTCTTACTGGGTTTCCTGGCCTCTTTGTTTCTTCTCCTTGCCATTCAGAAGGTGTGAGGAATATAGGTCGTCTTTATTCCTAACTGCTGTAGAGACTGCAAGGAGCAGTAGCATATTTGGAGGGATAAGGGGGTGTGGGAGAGTGCTGTTTGTATTTGAGTGGAGGGATGCATCCACAGTCCTTAAGGCTTTTTTCCTACAACTCAAAAATGTTGGGGTGAAGCTTGAATCTCATGTGGATTTTTTTTTCTTTAGACAAAATGTGACAAAATCAACATTTCAGTGATAGCAGAGATGCAAATGAGCAGCAGTTATTGCTACCAAAACTCGGTGAGGGGTTCAGTGGAATATAATGCTGTATACTTGAAGATGACACTTTTACTGTAGAACGTTTCCGAAGAGATTTGCATCAAACTGCTTTTTGGATGTTGGTCAGGTGATGAAAACATGCTGCTCCTGGAAGCTTTTTTTGTATTCTAGGCAATGTAAATGGCAGGTTTCTTGGTTTTTTAGTCATTCTTAATGGATTCTATTGTCTTAATATGTAATCAACTATGAAGGTTGAAAAAAATAAAAGCATTTCTATTTAAGTTAGTCTTACTGCAAAGCTTATGTGTGGAAAAGTCCAAGAAACGTGATGATAAAGTTTCTAAGAGCACTTACTTTCTCATTTCCTAATTTTGCACAAATGGTTCTTTTACTTCAGTTGAGTACTAGGTGCTGCTAAAACTCTTAGCATAGAGTTGTTTTTAGCTTTGCTTTAAAAAGCAAACTACTTACGCTTTATACAGTCACTGAGCACAAGTTTATCAGTGCAGCTCTACTGACAAACTCAGATTCCTGCCATAGTGTATTTTGTAAGTCACAATTATGTATACACTACTTTACTTGTTTTTGCTTCATAAACTTTGTTTACAAAGAACTGTTAAATCACCTAACACACTAAAACAGCATCTCAAGATCTAAAAGGGAAGTGATTCAAGTATCAGTCTGGTTTTATAGTGTGCCCTCCTGCCTTGATATTAGAGGCTATTTGTAGTTAAAAATGGATGTGTGCAGGAAAAGAAGTGGTAAATCTGTAAATATGTGCAGAAAAACAGATGGTTGAAGATACTGGTGTTAAAATATGGATTTTCTTTTTTGAATATTAGAAAAGTAATTGCAAACAGTATGAGACACATGGCAGGCTTGGTTGTGAGCTGTAATGCAGTGATTTATATTCCCAGAAGTACACAGGCCTGCTAGAAAAAGTTGAGAAGCATCTTCAGTGCCATTTTATTTCCCCTTTTAAAACAGGATTTGCTTTTATTCCTGCCAGTGGTGCTAGCTGTAAGTGCCTTTTTGTTGCATGACTGTATAAGCCAGAAATGACTGGACCCAACTGTCAGCTTGTCATAGGCTCTGAAGATCTTAGCAGCAAGTAACCACGTAAATAGCTATTAATGAGAGTGTAATAGAGAAAGTCTCTTAACACTTACTTCTGCAATACCTGGGCTGTTGACAGCTGACAAATGTAGTGCTGGTAAAGGACTAGAATTCCAGGCTTGAAATGCCAGTAGTAATAAGACTGTAAGTATTTGCATTCCTTGGCTAGGTGCTTCAAGTAAGAAATGAGAAGAAACCAAGATTGATATATTGCAATTGATAGATGACATGGGGTGAGAAGTCCCAACACCTTGCAATCTCCTGCAGCAGGTTGTGGATTTGTGCACCATGGAGGAACTTGTAGGGATGGAAATACTTTGGAAGGATGCTTTACAACAGAGAATGTTTCATTTCTCAGACCTTGTCTAGCCAATTGAGGGTTGCAATGCCTTGAAGCTTATTTCTGCAGACTTGCTTGTAGGTACAGCTTCAGTGTTGACAAGTGAAGTTGCTGCTTTTTCTTGTATTACTACTTCTTCTGAGATGCTTTCCCCCATTTCTAGTCCCCTTTTAGTTGCAAACATTTTAAAGTTTTTCTGTACTTGAGTAAATACTTTTTTCTTTTATCTTTTTTCCCCCCTTATTCAGTTACTGAAATCATGAATCCTGTGTATAGCCCTGGATCTTCTGGGGTTCCCTATGCAAATGCCAAAGGAATTGGTTATCCAGGTAAGTAACTGGTTTTCAATGTGTTTCGGTTTGTTTGTATCACAGAATCAATAAAGTTGGAAAAGACCTCAGAGGTCATCCAATCCAACCTGTCACCCAGCACCTCGTGACTAACTCCACCACCTCCCTGGACAGCCCATTCCAATGGCCACATTTACATTTATAAGCACAAATTGTCACTTCTGAATGGCTTTCTGTAAGGTAATCTCTTGAATTTGGGTGGGGCTTTTAAAATGTTAAGTGACATTTCAAGAGTGATGTTAGTTCTGTTATATTTCTAACTTCAATACCTCTTCCAGAGCAGCTTATTTTGGTAGCTCTAATAATTACACTCTGCAAGAAGAGGAGTCAGTCTATTTCTGCTGCTAGTTGGTTAGTTCTTGTTTATGCTATCTGATTGCCTGAAGTATAGCACCAAAGGTGTGACCAAGAAAATAACCAAAAACATTTTTGTAAGCAGAAATTAAATGTATTTCTTGTTTTCTGTGCCTGTCATTAGGCTTCAGGTTTCTCACTAGGGTTTTCCTCATCACATTCTGATGTATGTGAGCAGGCTTTATTTCTGATGTCCCCATAGTTCAGAAGTTGGATAATGCAATAATTAGATTTGGACAGAAGTATGCAGGAAGGCTGCTGAAGAGAAAGGGCTCTGTGCCTCTCTGCAACACTTTCATCAGTATGTCTTGATGCAGTTCTCTCAGGTGGTTTTTTGTGAGGGTTTTTTGTTTGTATTTTTTTGTTTGTTTGTGTGGGGTGGGTTGGCTTGTTTCTTTTCTCCTGGTATCTGCAGACTAAGGGATATTATCTCTGCCCTGAGAGGGGCTGAAGGGTCTCTCAGCTCAGACTTTAGGTATCAAACCAATTAAACTTTTGTAGCTTTTACAGGACTATTCTGTGATTGAATTGTTTCCCGTGCTGTTACTTTTGTATTCTTTGTAGTTGTACTATATTTTCCTAATGGTATTCACACATTTAAATTTGTTTTTCAGCCTCGGTAGTACACTGGAATTCCTGTTTTCTGGTTCCACTTTTCTTTGTTTCTTCTTAATTCTCATGCCCTAATGTATTTCCTTTACTGTTGACTTGATTGTCTGAAAAACCTTTCCGTTACTTGATTTTGCTTTTTAGATACTTTTTTTCCCTCAAATTAGTGTACCTTTCATGGTTTTTTCCACAGTATACAGGGAAAACACAACCTATGTTGCAGTGGTTTTTTTTGTCTGTTGAGTGTCTGAAATGGTGCAGTAATAAATTGTCAAGCTGGTGCTGTGTCACCATGATTCCCACAGGGTGGTCTTATTCTCTGTAACTGACTGAGGTGTGTGGACTACAATAATTTTATAACAGGACAAGGACCAGTGTTTTACTAATTAATATCAGTTACAGTACAATTATTTTATCTATTTTAATATATTGCATTTTCAAGGCCTTATTTTGCTTTAGGTAAAGATTATTATGTATTATTTAAATATAACTATTTTAATAGCTGTTAATTTTCTGGACAGATTTATATCAACTGGGGTTTCATTTGTACTGAAAACCATTTTCACATTGCATTGAAACTCTTTATTTATACTACTCTAAGTGGTACCTTAATTTACTTAGGAAGATCTACTATTGTAAATTCATAAATAGCAGATTAAACAATACTACAAGTGCTAGTATTTTATTATACTGACATCCTGAATTATTAAGTACTGTATATTTGCTGATCTTTGCTTTGTGTAAATTAGTGTAACCACAATATATGGAATTGAAGTAGAATTGTTACAGAAGTGCCTTAAATGTCATGCTACAAGTTGATCACTCAAAATTCCTCCTTACTGCAGTCAGTGAGGTTTTATACAACTGTAACCCTCAAATTCAGCTTAGTCAATAAGGTCTAAGGTTTTACCCTGTTACAGATAGTGTGCTGAGCTGCATGGTTCAATCTTAAAAGATTGTGGGGAAAAACACAACACATTCTCTAAAATAAAAAGTAGGTCTGTGTTTTACTTGCATGTTGTGGTTGTTTTTTGGTTTTGTGCTCCACTGTGGGTCTAAATCTGTGAAGAAAGAACACAGGACTAAAAATCCATAAACCAAATAATGTTACACTTAATAGTCATTTAGAGTAAGATGTAAAGCTGTACTAAAGCTTTTCACTCACAGCTCCTGAATTTGAAAACTTAAAAGGTATTTACAATCTGAAAAGTTGTTATGAGTTGGATATGCTATTTTGACCTTTGATTTTTAAGCCTAGTGCTTTTCATAGTCTTATCCATGCTGACCACTTGGTAATAGTGCCAAGTGTATGCCACTTGATATGTTTACAGAGCGCTTTACAAAGCGTAAGTTTGCATATATAGTCCTGAGCTAAGGAATTTTTATTGTTAGGAGTAATTACTAGGGATTCTGGGATCTATAGAATGCAATAGAAACCCTTAAAATTTGAATGGAGTTTAAGAGTTTTAGGCTTGACAGCTAATGGAGAAGCTGAAATCTTTATATGCTGGTAACAAAATCTGGCAGAGTTAGTCTTTCTGAATACAGATATTACAGATACAGTTTGGGATAATGTAACTAAGTTATTGGGGAAATAAATAGTAGTTATTCACAATTTTCTATCACAATTTCACAGTTCAGAACTGCAGTCTAACCCAACTTTGTATCAAGTAACTAGCTTTTGCTAGTGGTGTGTTTTGCCATGCATTGGAGGCCAGCACACAGTGCTGTTAGTTCAGCCGTAGTGGTGGCTGTATTGTGGTCGAGAAGTGTTTGCCTGTCATGGTGCTGATATCTCGGTGAATTGTGTGTTACTGTTAAATTGTCACAGTATGTGCCTGGAACTGGTGAGCTTGTTTGATACCTGATTGCGATGACAGGTTTGTGTCAAATGCAACAAGCTTTGTGGACTAACCTTAGATTGCTTTGCACTCCCAAATCGGGATATCTCTGATCTGGAGAGTGAAGAGTAACTGACCTTTAGACATTTATTTCTTTGAAAAGTCCATTTCCTTCAGAAATATTTTACATCAGACCTTAAATCTCAGGGGAGGGAGGGCAGAAGTTAATAGTTGCACAAAGTTTGACAAACTTTGAGATTTGCTGAAATGGGAATGTCAGGGAGAATGGCACTTGTGACTCCTTACCGGTTAGCTTCAGGTGGCCTGGGAGAAGAGGAGCCCAGTGTTTCAGTTGAGGTGTGATTGAGGGCCATCTATTACCTTAACTTAGTTAAAATACGTACAGTGAGAATCTTTGAAAGTCTGATTAGACTGTGCAGTCAAGTCTAGAAAATAACTTTGGCATTCTTTTTCTAGCTGGCTTCCCAATGGGCTATGCAGCGGCTGCTCCTGCCTATTCCCTAATATGTATCCTGGAGCAAATCCTACCTTCCAGACAGGTATGTGTAATAGATCATGTCAGAGCAGGAACCCAAAGTTTGGAATTTGTTAGAACCACAAAAGGAGGGGAAAGCTGTAGGGGCTTACAATGGTGCTTTTACTGTACGATAAGTTTTACATTGCTTTGAATGTGACTTGTAAGGAATCATCTGAAAAATTAAAATCTTAAGCCATACTCTTTTCCCCTTCAGAAAAGGAAAAAGCTGATTTTTTTAGTTGTTGTTTCGTTATTTCAGGCTGATACTTGAGGATTGCATCACATTTCCCTTGACTTGCTGCGAGATTCTGCTTGCTTTGCATCTTACATGTTCTTTTCAGATTCCCCCTTTTTTTTTTTTTCTTCTTGTCCTCAAAATTCTTTTTCATCCTTGTTCTTAAGTCCTATCTTTCCAAGTTCAGCTTGCCCTCCTCTTTCGGCCCTTAAAATGGTCTTGCACAAGCTAATTGTCTGGAAAGCCTGGTTGTTGGGTAAAAGTATTTTGTCTATAGTGGATACTGGGGGAGGAGTTAGATAACCATGGTTACATGCTTGTCATATCAGAAAAAGGGTGATGAGCATAGGAGAAGGGAGATGGGAAAACAGCTAGAAGAGGAACCAAAGCATTCACTGAAGTTGTGTTCACATAGTCCTACTTTGACTAGTTGATGATTTTCACATGATGAATGCTTGAAACAAAGCAGAAACTTTCAGCTTTAATTTCCACTTAAACCAGGAACATACATCTAGTAAGAACAATATTGACCCTGTGTACTAAGGAATTCGTTACACTGCTTTGTTAATGTAGTTCTGGGCTATGTTGCACTTACATGGATTATGCCAGTTTTCTGGAGGTACACATCACCTAAACTATCTGTTGCTGAATGCCCTTGTGTAATTTGTGGGGATAGGACAGAATGCTGTTTGAAACTGGGAAGCTGAGATCGTGGAAACCTGCTGGCATTGTTGAAGTTCAGTATTTGTAACGTATGGCATTTCATTATCTACCAGGAGACTCCCAAAAGGGTCTGGTAACAGTGTTTACTGAGGCAAGAGAGTATATCATCTGAAACATTTGCCTGCAGAACCTGTTAGAAGTGTGTAGCTTTCATTGGAATTGTCTAGTATTCTGGTTGCTACAATCTGAGTCTCTGCTTAGATGCATAGTGAGCACAGAACTGATTTTGGCTTTTCTTCAGTCTTAAGACAGGGACACTGATGGATATTATAAGCTTCAGTAATAGGAGGGGGTGGGAAAGTATCATTTGGATAGGGTATTGCCTCTGTGCAAGCGTCACATCTAGGGGTACCGGTTTGTGTCTGCATTGTATTGCTTAAGAGCTTCTTTGAGTGATGTTGAAGGGAGAACAGCTCCCGTCAGGGGTATGACTTAGCACAGGAATCAAAACTGTATGTGGCGTTTTTATCATCATCTTGTATTGCTAACAGGTTCTTCAGTTTCATGATTGAGATTACCTTAGTGATATGTCTCTGCTTTCTGTGCTCCACTGTCTGTATCACTAGGATTCCTGCAGCTGTGCAGAGGAGTGGCTGTAGATTGTGATCCTATGATGAAATAACTGAAAGGTAGTTTCCAGTCTTATTACTGGTTGCAGTTTGAGTGTCCTACTGCAGGAAGATGAAGATAAGCTGCACATAATCAATTTACTAAATCACAAGACTGATGGTTTTATCCAGTTGACTCTGGGTTTTCTTCCATGTCAGTTATGTTGTAATAAAAGTTTATGGTTTCTGGGGAATATTTTTTTACTTGTTAGATTTCATTGTGTTGTAAGATTGGTTTGCATTGATTAATCTTGGAATATATCTCATGCTATATAACAGAGTAAGAAATTTTTCACTTTTGTGTGGAAAAGGAATAAAAACCTCTATAAGTGGTACATCATCTTCAAATGCCCTTAGTTTTTCTGTGAAGCTGCTACTGCTACTGGAGTCCTTAGTGCTATTGAATAGGAACATAGCTTTTTTCAGGACTAAGAATAGCTTTAAGTTTTTGGCTGCTCTTTAAACTATGAACAGAAATTCAGAATGCCCAGATCTTCTAATTCAGGCAGATAACAACTTGAAGTACTTTGTCCTAACAGATGTTTTTTTTCCCCCCAGCTTTTATGTTGTAACTGCTTGTTTGTAGAATCAAACCTTTTATAAGTTCACATCACACAGCACTGTTTGAGTGTGTTGTGCCACTGCTGTTCAGAAAGGGTACCTTTTTACAGTACCACCTTAAATTTCTGTGGTTTTTGAATAACTGTGTGGTTTACTTTTAAGATCTTTGATCCATTTTAAGGATGAAAAAGTTAAATGGGAAGGCAGAATACCTCTTGCACAGATGTACTACTTTGTAAGAGTGAAAGTTCTATTGCCTGTGCAGATGTATCCAGTGAGTTTTCAGAATGAGAGCGGGCTTGGCTGAGGGTATAACTGTAGTTCAGCAGTGGTGCTTCTTGTTCAGCATTTTGTATCTGAGTTTATCAACACAAATAGCTCCCCATTCTAGAAATAGAAGTTACTTTCTCAGCATGCTCCACTTGTCAAATACTTAGGATCTCTAAAAAAGAAAACAGTTAAAGAGTAAGTGCTGTGGTAGCTTGCTTTAGTGTCTCTAAAGGTCATAAATTCTATTTTATTAATAAAAGAGACATACTTAGTAAACTTATTTCTTCAGTAACATAATTTTCAGTTTGAAGGGCAGAATGAAATTGGGAAGAAACTCAGACTTCTGCAAGAGGAATCAAGGCTATCTGTCATCATGCCATCTGCACAGGCTGATCTTTCCCATCATAAATGCCAATGTGCTCTCTGCTATATGGCTTCAGATCTGTTCTCTGTATTGAAATCAACACGTTCTAGACAGTTTTTAAAATCAACCTCATCTCTGTTCTCACAGTCTCATTTTTTCCTATGATTACAAAGTGTATTTTCTTCCTAGTGTTGCCTTAGTACTAGTTTGTACAATTCCAACTAAATACAAATTGTATCTGTGACTGTTGCATCTCCCAGTGTGGTGGATCTGCATGAGGCCCAAGATCTCTTCATCCTAGCACAGACCTGGGCCTTGATGCTTTCTCCAGAATAGGTGATGCCTGTTGTTCACTAGTCTGAATGTCAGCACTGGTAGATGCTGCTGCTGAGGTATTTGTATTCCCACTATGGCCATTAGGCTGCAGTGTAGTCTTGAGCGTGTAGTGTGCAGGAGCAATGGTGCTGTCCTCCATGACTCATCAAGCCCTGGTCCTGTTATCCTGAGACCTTATCTGATGAGGGTAGGAGAGATTACAGAACATCTGTCTTTAGGCATGGTCTGAGGCAGCACTTGCTACTTATCCATTTAAGAATGGAATAGTTCCCAACATAAGGTCATGTTTTAAAGGTAGGGCCTTTCATAGTTACTTTAACCAGTCTAGAAAATGCCAGAAAACCAAACAGAATAAATGCAAGTTGAAATACAGATTGCAGATTATTTACCTCTGTTCTCTGAAAATTTATCTTGAGCTCTTTGTGTGATTCTGACTAGAAATTGCAACTCTTGTGCTGCATCATTTTCTACAGAGGGTAATTGCTGGTTACTTAACCTTTTAGATGTTTTGCCAGTACTCTTTAGGGAGCTGATACTAGGATGTGCCAAATTCCTATGTAGGAATGCTGCCTCATGTGCTGGATCCAAGTGTTGCATGATATTACTACAAAAATCAAAATTGTCTTTCAGTCTATGGCTATGAGATAGAAAAGTGAAATTGTGCAAAAATACATTTAAACATTTCATGCTTGGTTGACATAGTCAAGTCTTATTTTCAGACTGTTACCAGAATTATGTTAAGGGTAGAGCTTGTGCTTGAGACTTGCCTATGGGGTGCTCACATAAAGATTAAGAAAGCTGGAAATCGATAAAATTGTTATCTCTGAGTTCAAAAAGCAGTGTACTGACACGTTTTTCATGTTTTTAATGCAGATTTACCTTTGTTTCAGGTTACACACCAGGCACTCCATATAAAGTATCTTGTTCACCCACCAGTGGAGCAGTGCCACCATATTCGTCATCACCAAATCCCTACCAGACTGCTGTGTACCCTGTTCGAAGTGCCTATCCACAGCAGAATCCGTATGCACAGGTAAATGAGCAAACCAAACAACTCTCTGTTTGGACAGCATTTTGTTTACCTTCTTCTACCTACTTGAACTTGGTACATCACATTTATTTCTTTGTGGATGGAGAGAATTTTTAACTACCTACAGTAAGAGTTTTTAATATAGTGATATGTCAAGTGTGTCTCTGCATGCTCTTTCTCACAAGTCACCCAGTGCTTACTCATAATGTGTTCAGTCTTTGAAGAGACGCTAGATGCAGTAGTTTGAAAAGTGTATGCTGGATGCTGTGGTTTCCCTTTTTGTTTTTTTTTTTTTTTTAAGACGCCCCTGGTGTGATTCAGGGGTTTACCATGTCTTGTACTACCAAACTGCTGAAAACTATTGAGAAAGGATGGAATTAAGAGACCTCAATAAATGTGATGTTTTGGGGAAAAGCTGTCCCTCTTTCTGCATGGAGGAAACTTGCCTGACATGTATGCAGTAGCTGAAGGGAATTAATAAGCGTGCAACAAACTTTACCCAGGCTGTTTACTGTATTTGGATTTATCAGAAACCTTTGGTTCTTTAAAAGCAGCTGAATAAAAAATTAGGAAAGAATGAAGGAAGTTCTGTCATAGATTAGTGTATTAAAAGGTAGGAAACAAAGGGGGTGAATGACAAGTGAGCACTTGCTGTGGCGGGTATGGTCAGCACTGGAGTTCTGCTTTGCATTTTATCCCAAATGCCCTAGAAAGGAGCTAAATGGTAAAGTTGGCAGTGAAACACCATTTGAGTAGTTGAATGTTTTAGTTTCTGATCTGTAAGATGGTCTGCATCTTTAGTGCTTTTATTTTATGACACATTCATGAAGGAAGACATAATTTATCTTCCCCAGCGGGCAGACTGCAATTACTTAATCTGCTTGTTTTCTTCAACAGCAAGGCACTTATTACACACAGCCTTTATATGCAGCACCACCCCACGTAATTCACCACACCACAGTTGTGCAACCCAACGGCATGCCAGCAACCATGTATCCTGCTCCGATTCCGCCACCACGAGGAAATGGTGTGACCATGGGAATGGTGGCTGGGACTACTATGGCAATGTCAGCAGGTGTGTGGACTTAGAACCCCTCTGTTTCTGTGATGAAACTCTTCTCAGGTTGAGACAGAATACAGCTGCATTATGAAAATGTGGTAACTAGAGGTGTGCTTGGCAGAATTGTAAAACTGTTCAGATTAGAAGGGTCTTCTGTAAGTTGTCTAGTCCAGTGCCTTCAAAGTGGGTCTGGCTGCCTATTTGTTCAGTAATATTTCAGTCATCTCTGAAGATAGAGATACCACATCCTCTTTTCAGATATTAGCATTATGGTAGTTTTCCTTCTATATCCCTATGGAATTTTGCTTACTCTTGCCTCCTTAATTCTCACCTTAACCATCTTAGGAGTCTGACTTCATCTTTTCAACGGATTATTTTTTTTTTTAATGCCTAGTCAAAACCAGCAATCTTTTAAGGCTGAGGAAGAACCCAGTGGTGTTCTCAACCCTATCCCTCCTATCGCTGAGCTTCTTTGCATGTTGCGTTTTAATATTGTATGTGTTTGCACTACCTGTGGGTCTTCTGTGCCAAGAAAATGAATTGGGATGTCTCTCCTACTGCCACACTCTCATAGTGGTAGTAGTTTGGAAAAAAAATGTTATTTAACCAATATCTAGACTCATCTCTGAGTGTCTACTGAGGGGTGTCATGCTTGGCTACTCAGGGGGTGTTAACTGAAGAAATGTCCTCATTCACCCACAGCAGGCATTCCATTCAGTAAACTAAAATTAATGAGAGCCATTAGCTTGTTTTCAGATCCTGTTTTTTTGTCTGTTGGCTTTATCCTTTAATTTGAGGAATCTTGAAAATGAGAGTAGTTACAGGTCTCAAACTGACTTAATATTGGGATTTCAGACATGGGCAACCATATCCCAGGTGTTTGTTGCTATTTTGACAAAGCGCTATAGAGTGAGACTGTTCAGACTTTGCTATCTCAGCCTCTTTGTTTCTGAAGCCCCTTAGTCTGTAAAAAGCTCTAATTATGCAAAGAAGAACTAGAGGAGAAGACTGAGAGGGGATCTAGTAAATGTATATAAATATGAGGGCTGGGTGTCAAGAAGGAAGGGACAGTCTCTGCTCGCTTGCGCCCGGTGATAGGACAAGGAGCGGTGGATGAAAGAAGTTCCACCTCAACATAAGGAAGAACTTCTTCACTGTCCATCAGGCTCCCCAGAGAGGTTGTGGAGTCTTCTTCTCTGAAGACTTTCAAGACCCATCTGGATGTGTTCCTGTGCAACCTGCATTACATTATATGACACTGCTCTGGCAAGGGAGTTGGACTCAATATCTCCAGAGGTCCCTTCCAACACCTAACATCCTGTGGTGAACTGATCAATCAACTTATCTCTACCATGAAATATTTTTACAGCAGGTAAAGCCTGCTGTGGGAAGAAGTTTTGTGATGACTAATGCTTATGTCACAGGGTTTCTGGTAGAGTAATGATCAATTTTGTGTGCATTGGACTAAACATCAGAATGATCCCTTTGCGTAAAGGTTTGAAGATTGGGGTGATTTTAAATTGAAGATGAGCAAGCTGTAATTATTTTTTAAACTAACTCTTTTTTCTCTCCCCCTTCCCTTCCTTCTTATTTGTTGGTTGTTTTTTTTCCCCCCTCTGTACTGGAATTTGTGCTGACTGAAACACATGTTCTCTTCATCCTAGGTACTTTGTTGACAACTCATTCCCCAACTCCAGTAGCCCCTCATCCAGTTACTATGCCCACGTACCGGGCTCCAGGAACACCAACCTATAGTTATGTGCCCCCACAGTGGTGATCATCCTGGCAGTCAGTGTAAGTTATGAGTTGAAAGCATTGAAAGCAGTTTATCTTTCTTACAAATGACAGTGTTGCAGGTTCTTGCATGGTGACTTTTTGGAAGGTAAGCAGTCTGGGGTAGTATTCTAATTGAATAAAAATACACAAGAAGTATTGTTTAGTTAATAGCTGTTCACTGCAGAGGAAAGAAGCCTCATGCGACATCTTCAGAAATCACAGAATCCTTTTCATTGCTCATGAGTGCTGAATATGGAAGAATGACCCTCAGGTTTGCCTTATTAAGATACGTCTAGGAGGAAATGTATTCAGCATTTCAGATTTGTTGTTGGTTGTTGAATTCAGCTTCCTGCATGAAGCAGTGTGTGTCATTTTGTAGTCTTTGGCTAATTATGTAAGCAAGGTAAGTGGTTTGTTCTGAGGCTGAATCTGTGTCACAAGCTGCTGAAACAAGTATAACCTTGAGCTCATTTCCTATATTCCTTGTGTTTCAGGTAAGTATCAGTTCATGCCTCTTGCGGTCAGCGTGGAAAAATTTTCTAGTGAGGACTAACATTTAGGTCTCAGGTTTTGAGAAACGGAGTTCAATGTTGAAATCGGCTATAAGATGGGATGGATTTTGGGGGTGTAATGTTTGTCAAACTGACAAAAAGCCTTATGTTTATGAGATCCTTGCTGCTGTTGCTGGGTTATTTGCAGGGGTTTGGGTTTTTTGGGGTTGTTTATTGTTGGTGGCGTTTTGTTTTGTTTAACGTAAACTAGGACTTGTCGGACCATCTGAATTAGAAACTTTCCGTCCTAGTCCATTTAATTTGTGACAAAGTTAACTCTGTTTTAATTTCTCTGGATTTCTGTTTCAGCAGTTAAGTGTCCAGAGTTCTGTGATTACAGGTGACTGTGTTCTCTTTGAGGTAGTGATGCAACAGGCATTTCTGATTTTGCTGTGATGCTATGTATCAGTCTGCAGATTTGAAATGTTTCACCTACAATATTTAATCCAAGATTGTCATATTACATGAGTATAGAAAGTGAGAGGATTACTGTGACTACACTCATGACTGCTGATAATTTAACATAAAACACTTTTAAAATATTGCACCTTCTACTTAAGACAAAGCTGATAATGATGGAATAGACATGACATGAAAGTCAATCAGTGCAGTGAACTTTTAACCTAGAAGCCTATAGATGTCAATTGACTGGATAAGTGCTGGGGTAGCACAATACGCTACTTGTGCGTGCGTATCAGTGTGGTGCATGTAATGTTAGAATGTTCTGCCACACTCAAATAACATTTCACATATTGAGAACGCTTCCTACTGTTTTTCCCCCTCTTAACATAGGTTTGAAGATGGGAGATATGCAATCAAGAAATTGAGGTTTAAAAGTTGGTGCTGAAGCCCTCATGCCTCCAACCAGGACTTTTCTTCTGAATGCTTTCAACACTTGGCTAAACACTACTAATTCCTGATCACAGAAGATTTTTCCAGTGCTGCATATCTTACATCTTGGAACTCCAGCAGTTAGTCTTAAAGCAAACCCTGTTTTGTGGACTGTCTTGCAATTTTTTAGCTAATTATAATGATAAAAAGGGAGTATAAAATTATTCTGATCCATATCTAGTTGAATGCATGTTAAAAACACAAAAACAAAGCTTGCTCAATCTACCTGCAGTGACTGATGCAAAAACCATCATATGCAAATCCAAAGGAACCGAAAAGTATTTTACAACTTGTATCACTAATGCACTGTTGTAATGTATGCAGGGTCTTAAAAGGTAGAACCATAAAAGTGAATTTCTTTAAAGGATACCATGATATACATTAGATAAGTGCTTCAGCCTCTTTCAGGTTGAGGGAGTTGCCAGTTTAAAAGGGGTGTATTTTTGTCTAAATGACGTATTCTTTCCAAATTCAACTACTAAATTGGAGTGACTGGAAAGTGAGTCAGACAAGCTGTAGAAATCCCGCACATGATTAGTTTACTTCATACCTTTTCATTTTCATTATATGGATTCAGTGTTATACAGGTGTTCTTAAGGATCAGAATGAAACGACAACGGAAATGCTATGTGTGCCAGTAAATAAAGCAAACTTCCTTGAGGCAAAACTGGCTCTTAGGAATAGTAGGAGGTGACATCACCTGCATTATGAAGTGCATGTCCTGGGGGAGATATCCAGTACTATCTTCCATATGATGCAAGATGTGTCAAAGTGAGACTGCCAGACAGTCTGACAGAAAAACACTTTCTTTTAGTTCTCAGTTCAGGAACTCTGTGCTGTTTTTTCTAAAGGATGTTGTAGTCAGTTGAAAATGTATGTGCAGTTGATCCAGCTTGCTTTCCTAAAACTAAGGCTTTCTACAACATGAGGAGTTCAGCTGCATGTTATTTCGAGGAAAGCTTGTGTGCCTGATGAGTATGTTAAAAGGGAACAAATCATTTTAACACAATTTTGTTCTTAGCTACCTGCAGTATGGACTATGGATATGCTGTAGTAGGGCTGCCAGACTATAGAGGTTTCAAGTAGCTGTTTGGTTTTTTTTTTCCTGAAAATGTTCGTAATTGAAATAGGAGACATGTGCTGGTTATGGCATTTTGATGTCTTGTCTTAGTATTTTCTTTTTTACATCCTAAATTGCACTTGGAAGCACATAAAATAAGACTTGACTGTAGATCAGCATTTCATTGCAATGAGTCATTTCTGATATTCTTTCTTGAAACTGCAATTTTTAAAAAGTACCTCAAAGCAAATGCTGTGGTGATAAAGGGCTAGCCTTAGAACCCATTTGTATACCAAAATTGTTATGGGGGAGATTTTAAATTTTTAAATTTGAATATTGCACACAAAATCAAGGGTTTTGTGAAACCTGCTTGACCTACGACTCCGGAAAGATGCGATTTTCTTTTTTTTTTTTTTTGGATACGTTCTGCTTGCAATAAATTATGCAGTTAATGGTTATAAAATGTTGTTCCCTTTTAAGTGTTTCCACAGAAATATATCAGGCTGTATTGTTCTTGTAGGTTAACTTCCATTCAGAAGTAAAATGTTTAGATTCTGTATCTAGCTAGGCTTTGTTCTGGGGTGTTCTGCGCCTATACAGATTTGGCAGCTGCTTCAGGCTAGCATCAGTGTTGATTTACTGCTGCCATTCCAGTACTCTGCCCTGGTGGGAGGCTTACATACCTTCATACATAACCCGTTGGTGGTTAGAGCCTTCAGTAACTTTATTTTTTACAGTAAGCACTCTCCATATTTTGTACTTTTTTTTTTAAATTGTTTAATAAAGTTTAGGTTTGTTTTGCATGAATCACTGTCAGTGGACGGCCCCCTTATTTCTAATGCCTTGAATGTAACTATATCGGTGGGATAACTACTTTAAACCTTACTCATAAGCACTTACTGCAGCTTAGAGATTTCCATATGTTTTTATAGGGAGCAGAAAATGACCCCAGACAAACTTGTTTGAATCTGTTCTGCTTCGTTCAAGTCTGTGTAACAATTCCATTTGTGTAGTAGATTTGCAGCTGTGATTAGTCAGGTGTGCCAGAGACCACAGGGAACAGACACAGGCCATTTGTCCATTTTTGCCCGTGGAGAGTGACCTTTTGTTGTCTTGGCATGGTTTTAACAAAGCGCTGAGGAATGAAACAGTACTATGCTGGGGAGAAGCTACGAAGAACAAGCTCAAAGCTTTGCTGTCTCCTGTCTCACCACTCGATAAACTAAAGATCTGAAAATCATAGGAGAGAACTTTTGAGTGCTGCAATAGATAAATAGGTAAGGAATGAATATGACCACCTATATATTTTCTCTGACTTCAGATCCCTAAATGTCACTTTGGAATTGGTCTCTGTATAATACTCCATAACATTTAGGCAGTCTCACTTAACTTGAGCACTTTTTTTCTAAGTTGCATTATGGGATTCATCCGCAGGGGGGAAAGTGAACCTTTTTAAAAAGGTATATGTACACCTTCCAGTTCTGATCCATTGTAGTCTGCTGGGAGGGTGGAGCATGTCTCCAATTGTTGATACGGAAAGTAACCAAAAGCACAGCGCAGGGGGATGGGGGGAATACATGTGTATATATAACTATCTTAATGTTAATGTTGCAAATAGTAGAAAGCATGGATATAAAACTGCAGTGGGGGAACTGTGCATCATTAAATAGGCGTTTACACAGTGAGGGTCTTACAAAACATTCTCTCCTGCTTTTTATATAACATTCCCTGTTTAGAATTCCTTTATAAATAAATGCGCAGTATGTGTTTGCACTGGAGCTCCTCGGCAAGTGGAAGGAGCCAGTGCAGCAGAGACATTTCAAGCTTCTCCTTAAAGAAAAAAAAATAAATAAAAAAAAAGAGGAAAAAAAAAAAAAAACCACACACATGAAAAAAAACAACCAACCAAACTTTTGTGGCAGCTTTATATGATTAAAATAAAGAAACTACTTTAAACCTGGAACTGAAAATAACTTGCAGCAATAACGAAGAGAAGTCCAAGAAAGATGAACTTTTTTTTTCCCTTTTTTAATTCGAATTTCAGGTGTTGAGTTTATCTAAAGTATTTTTTAAAAACGGAGGTATTCCCTATGTCAGAAACGACAGATAAAAATGTCTTTTAAATGTAGCAGCAGCAAAAGAAATGGCTAACAAGGCACCAAAAATGTGTAGCCCTAGTCAGTGGTGTGGGAAAACAGAAGCTACTACTAGACCTTGTTTGTGTGTGTTGTAACCATCTCCTGCTTGGAATTTCTAGGAGGCGTGATGGAATGCTGTTCAAGAAAGCTTCTTTTGAGTGTACTATGCAAGTTAAATGCTTTTATGCAGTGGTAGACAAGAAAAAAAATCCTTCAGCTTAGTTGAAGTCCTTCCTTGTACTGCTTCATCCACTAAAAACCAAACTACCACGACCACCTGTAAGTGCCACCATGTCTTAGTGTTGTCTGAGAATAGTTCATGGTACAGAGTTGTATACCAGGGTACTCGACATTGACTGCTCTGCATGGAGTTGCGGCTTCACTGCTGCTTGGGTAGTAAGGCCACTTAGTGTCTAAGCAAGAGGTGGTCAGAACTGACTTGGAGTCACTCTTCTCTGTTTAAGCACAGCATTAAACACCATTTGTTGGAGTCTGGAACATATTTTTGCTTGAATAGGCAAGCACAGCGATCCAATACCACCACTTAACTCTAGGCTTACACTTGTGCCAGAGTAGTAAATACCTCATGTGTGAAACCTCCCATGATGGGAACATGAACAGTAGTGACACTTCAGATGGAGTTTATGGGAAAGAGGACAGATGCTGTGGCTGTCAAATGGTAACTTGCAGTTGCTGGGGTGTGGTTTGTGTAGTAGCTGGTAGGAAATGGGCATGATCCTTACTGGGCCTTTTCCAGCAGGTGTCACTGGCCAGCCTTGGCCTGTGCCAAGGGTCAGAAGCCATCCATTAATCATCACCTCTGAGGGCATGTGAACACCTGTTCAAAAAATGTAAAGATTTAAGCTCATTCAGATTGTTCTTGTAACTGTCAGCTTTCTAATCCTGTATTTTATCAACTGTAAGCTTCCTGCAGAGACTCCCAAATGGCGTGAGGTAGAATGCCAGTGAACAGGAACAACTGCAGCAGGGTTAGGGTAGTTTTGCGCATCAAGCCTCACCAAGAGTGAAGGCTTGATTCAGAGACCTCCTCTGAAGTAGCAAGGACTGATTCTTTCAGCAGGCTGCATATGCCTTTCTTTGGGGGCTGTTGAGGAAAAATGAGTAGGGTGTGTGTAGACAGAAGAGAGGGAAGAGGAACAGTGCTTATCTAGGGACAAAGAAAGCTTCTCTTGTGTGGGTTAAACATAACACTGAAACATCCGAATTTCACTGTTAGTAAGGGTCCATTTGTGTTGTTTTCTAATAATTGTACACAGTTTATGGGCTCTGAAGCTTCAACATCAAGAAAGTGAACGTGGCTTTTCTAAATCGTTGTGACTTTTGGGCACTTAGCAGGCAAACTGGGAAAGCTTTTTTAGCTGGCTGCTGTACAGACTTGTTTTAAGTAGAATGGATTTGTTAGTGGTTTTTTAAAATTTCTTTTTTTTTCATTGTAATGCTATTATTGGCTGCCCTCCTGTCTAAGATTGAAAAAGTGAGTGCATGCAATGGAAGTACAAGAGGCCCCAGTAATAGTTCTCCATGTTTGTTCTAGAATAGACACAGCTTTTCCTTTTTATGACTTTTTTTTTAAACTGTCTTGAGAGCAGTTGTGTTGGTACTTTTTTTTTTTAAGTTTAGGTCAATGTTGTCTTCCAGAATCAGTTTCAAGGCATCACTCACTCCTGCATTGAACTATCGCATCAACACAAAGAGTGGAGATCCCATTCTGAGCCAGTTCAAGTGTGAAAATTCATACTTTTTTATTTTTTATGCAATTCAATGAGTAGATGAGCTCAGATTTAAATTCCTAAAAGCACGTTTATTGTAACAAGAATTGTTATGTATTAATACTTCAGTTTTCAATAAAGATTGACTTGTGTTGCTTATTGTGTTTTTTTTTCCTTACTGTCAGCATCCTTTGGAAACAGATTCTGCTTCTGGATAGCAGTACTGTGTGTTTCAACTCCAGGTAATGAAATCTGGTGACCGGTTAAAGCAAAGCAGAACATCTGCATTGGTTAAGCAGCTTCTCTCAGTAAGGTTTCTTAATGGCTAACAAAACCCATTAGGAAAGGCTTCCTGATGGGGGAGTAAGCTGCCCTAAGTTATCCTGCCTGAGAGTGTGGTAAAGAGGGAGCAGCGCTGCCTCATTCCCATTGGAAGGCATTTCCTGGCACTCCAGGTTTTTATTAGCTTATTTTATAGTTTAAAACAACATGGAACAGATGTAAAATTTTGCAGTGCCTTAGCATTAACTTAATACCAAATCAGTGCTATTTCAGAAGTGACAGGCCCTGAGCAGAAAGCTGTTGTGAATCAATATCCTGTGTTCCCCAGAAGGCAAAGAATTGAGTACGTGTGAGGTGTGGGTAATTATCCCTTTTCCTTAGAATATGGGTGGCTGTTAATGCCTGAAATGGAAGTACACGTATTTGAAAGGGGGACAGGACTATGCTGCCTGAACTAACCAGCTATTTTCACTTCTTGTAGGTCTCCAAAAATAACAGTAACTTACCTGGTAATATTCCTGTGAAAAGCAGTGCACGTGGAAGAGGAAGGTATAACATCAGAGATAGTGTTTGCTTTTTGAGGTTATTGTTACAGATGTGTTTTGTTGCTCAATCAAGTAGTTGAACTTATGAAACAGTAGCCAAGTGTTAGGAATCCCAGGGACAGGGTTGTTCTTGGTTGTTGTTTTTTTTTTCTTCAATGTGTTTTACTTAAAGGCATTTACTGGTCGTGTAACCTGGGATCGCTTTTATTTCACAGAGGAATTAAGGTTAGGTTTTTTGCAGATCACTGGAGCTGATGAAAATTCATAAACCAGTGAGTTGCTGGAATCTGGGAGGTTATAGAAGGGAAATACTGTTCTTTGGAATGATGATGATTATTCTTGGATTAGAGGGCTTTTGGTGTAGCTGTTCTTTGTGGTGGTCTGTTGCTGTGAAGAGTTTGTGTCTGACATCAGAATATGCCACCCTTCTAAAGGTCTGTGCATGGAGTTTCTTAGTTTTTAAATGTATCCATGGAGCTACCAAAACAGTAGGTCAGTAATGGTTGATTTTAACCTTTTCCCAGATTAATTTTGCCGTGGCACTGTGATGTGCATTGCTCTCCCACTTGCTGATGAGTGGCTCTAAGTTATTTGCTGTGAAGGTTACATGTGTTGGTAAGAACTCCCTTATGTTGGAGGCAGCTTTGAACACTTGGTAACAGCCAGAGATCCTTCCAGAAAAGCAGCCACTCAGTTAGCAGTTGTCAGGAGTAAACATGTTTTGAGTTTCAAGTTTTCCTGTACGTACTTCCAGGCAAAAGGAAGGATTGCTTTTTCTAATGTCTGAACTTCATGGCTCGCTGCAGACAGGCAACAGAAATAACTGTCTTGATGAGGTCCCTTGGAACCAGGAGTGATGTACTGATCATTATTTAGCTGGGAACTTTCCTTTGTAGGAAATGTCAGTCATAGTGCTGGGCTAGAAGGTGTTGCTGTATTATATGGATAAAACATCTGACTTGGGTGTAGGAGGCTAAATGCTCTCCTGGATTGTAGTTTGAAATCCATCAGGCTATTAATTATCTTATATTAATCATTCAGACTGGAATGGGATCCATCTGACTAATTAAAAAATAATTTTTTACAAATGGTCCAGCAGTAAGAGGTGTTTGGTAGCTCCAGGAGGTTGCATTGTCTGTGTGTATTACAGAGAATGGTGGACTCTACAGGGAAGGTGGTTGGGCCTCATGGGTACAAAGTTAACCCATAGCTATAGGCCTTTGGTGGACTACAAGTTACCTCAACACAAACTTGGAACTGGGCAGCCCAACTGTCAGCTTTAATTAGTGCATCTGGAGAGATGCACTAGAGGATGCTCTAAAGAGGAGAGGAGTTCTTAAGCAGAATACTGTTACGTAGCTCCATTTGATTGTGGCAGCTATAAAGGCTTATTTTGTCTACTCTGGTTGATGTTTTATTGGGAGGATTACAGAACTAGACAAGTGCAAAGCTGATACCTTGTTTATTTCTCATCTCACAAACGTGTATGTGAACAGTCACACACAAAGGTACACGAGTTGGTTCAGTATCACAGGTATTTCATTTGCACAGGCTGTCAAACAGGGAGCTGCTTTGGTAGCAAAGTTGTGCACTATGTGCAGAGGAGAGTGGTGTAGTTGCAGGGAGGAGGATGACAGGAGTGTTCTGCAGAAAGAACAAGCAGCCTGTGTTTTTCTTAAAACCAGCAGCACTGCCAGGGCCAGGGGATTTTAGTGCTGCAGTTGTTAAATAAATGCATGGGAGACATGGTAAGAAATTGTGTGGTGCAAGGTGGTGATCCCAAGGCAAGGCGAGCTGCAGTGTGGCTGTGGCCAGGGGGAGTGTCCCTTGGCCTCTGGTGAGTCTGAAGCTCTGTGACTGTGAAGGTAAAGGCAAGTGAAAGCCAGGTTGCTCTGTTCATCGCTGTGTGGTAGGCTATGCTCCAGTACCTCACCCTGCTCTGGAATAATGCAGGGGTGCATTCTTGCTTCTGCCATGTGGTTTTTCTGATGGCCTTCTTGCACTGGCTCAGCTCTGAAATGCGTTGTATTGGTTTGTCTCTGCTGCTCTGGAGATAGAGCAGGGGAGGGAAGCTATCAAACTGAATGATCAACACCACACCTTCAGTGTGTTAATATAATTTGAAAGCACTTCAGATTTTTTTTGGTTTTCTATCTATTACCAAAGCTCTTAGCCCATTACTTACCTGAAGACCTGATCTGTGTCTCTCTTAGATTGGGAGCTCTGGGGAACAGGGACTTTGTTGTGGTAGCCTGTTACAGGACATTGCAGTTGACCTGATGCCTGTAGCAGTGAGGTACTGCTGCTTGTCAATAGCAAGTCTTGATAATGTCAGTAGGAAACAAGCAGCAGCAGGTTCAGGCTGAGGCTCCAGTAGTTGATTGAAGTGTGAACAGCCATTCTTAAAGCTTCAGGAGTTACTGTACTACCATATTCATTGTCCAAACAAGTATTGCCGTGCCATAGCCCTCATCAGCAGGTACACAGCAAATTGAAAACAATTGAGATAACAGTAAAACATGAAAGCAACCCTTGCTGGGAGCTTTGCCACCTGACAGAGTTCTTAAGTAGTCTGTGAAGTGAGGGGTACAACACTTGATCAAAAGACTGATACTTAAAAATCAGTGACAAGGATGATACATTTAGTTCAGCTATACATAATGATATGCTTCCACTACAGTAATCTGGAGGAGCACAGCCTGATACTTCGACAGATACTGCGAAAGATGAAAGACCTTTTTATTACAAACAGCTAATTTGTGGGTTTTCTGGCATCCCAGGAAATGGAGCGTTTTGACTCTGAAGCTGAGCATCTTTTGGAATGTCGGTTACTTGCACGTGCAACTCAGTTTCAAGTTGTCCCAATTAATGATGGGGTGTCCTGGCTTCTGATGGCCTTCTGGAAGCTGCTAGGACACCCAGGTGCAGATGCTTGATGCATTGTGGGCTTCAGGGTGACAGACTGTGCTAGTCTGTGGAACAGTGTCCTGGAGAGCTGGAATTGCATGAGGTGTGCAGTAGCCAGGCAAAGACTAGGCCAGGCAAACAGGGCTCTCCTCTGCCTGCACCGACCCGCTTCAGGTAAGGGGCAGAAGAGATGGAAAAGACTGCATCAGGGCGACTTCTAGCTCTGTTGTTTTGAGTACAAAGACAGTTTGTTCTGCTTTTGATGCTATCATAAGTTGAAGCATAGGCATTTCTCTAATGTGTACCCTCACCTTCTCTGACTCAGTTATTCACAACTAAGAGTTCAAAATACATCCGATTTTTTTTTCTTTAAATTTCTTTTTGGTCAGAGCAGAAACTAGATGATTTAGCAACCACTGATTCTCTTTGTATTAACTGGTAACTTCAGCAAATCATTCCTCTGAGGGGTTTATGTGCTTTACATAAGTCTGTGTCTTACCTTGTCCAAGTAAGTAAAATCTGGGCAGATTTTACTCATTAAGAATCATGGCTGCTTTTCACAAAGAGCTTCCTAAACAGATGGTTACATAAGGAAGGGAATAGATAAGAGCCCCAACCACCCCTGGATCGAATAGTCTGTCCTTTTTATGCATGTTAATGCAGGAGCATTTTCTGAGTAGTTAGGTAGGTTCTACCCTGAAATCTAGAATGATTGGTGCTCTTCAGACTTGTATGAGGAGCGTCAGTTTGTTGTGCATGAAAATCTGCATTTCTAGCCATGGGGAAGGGTCATCTCCAGAGGAGGTGGTTAAGAAGTCTTGCACCTCTGCTCTTTCATGCTTCAGATGGACTCTTGTGAATCTGTTAAGCTCAGAAAGGTTGACAGCAGCTGTGCTTGACCTGTTCACATGCCAGAAAACCCCTTTATTATGAGTATACATAGATTCTCAAGGTCATCATCTAATGTGTGCACAGATGCCTTCTGTCCTACACAGGCGTTCTCCCTGATGCTTTTCACTGGCAGTACAGTGTGAGTAGCTCCAGTGAAAATCCAGAGACCAGGGTGAAGGAGGAAGTGTTCATTACCAATGTGTAACACATGCATTTCACTGGCTAGTCAATAACTGAGGAGATGACTTTTGGGTGTCTAATCATTTAAAACCAATGGAGGCTACACATGATCTGAAACAGTTTGTTCAGGAAATAAGTAGGTTTTGTGGTTGAAGAATCAGGAGGTGGTGTGGAGTAGGAGATAAAGGATGGCATTTCTCAATGAAATCCTCCTCAGATTTACAAAGAAGTCTATCTTGCCATGCTGGCACCAGGGTAGGTACATCAAGCAAAATGAGTTTGATCCTTACCTGTTCATCAGTGTCACTGCTGTAACTCCACTAACTGTCACCAGGTTTCCGCCTCTTTCAGCTGATCAGCTGTTACACCTGATTTCAGCCTTGCATAGGCGATTAGGTCCTAGCTCCAAATGTTTCTTGCAAGACTAGAATCTGAACTGAAGACACTTTTTAGGAAGAGTACTGATAGGCAGTCAGGTAGAGAATGTATTTCTGTACCAGAAAAAACCCTTTGTATCAGCTGGTGCAGTGCAGCGTTTGGCCAGAGAGGTCTGGTCTGGCACTTAGAAAGGTTTCTATAAAAAGTCTTGCTCTGTAAGTGTGCACAGGTCATAAGGAAGTTCTGGAAGAGGTGGTAAATAATTTGATCATTTGAACAACTTGATGCATATTTGCGGTTCAGAGTATTGCTCCACAGATAATTAGTAGCAGCCAATTCTTATGTGTGCTTTAGCACAAAGGAGAGTGGGGACATCTGTCATTGCTCTTCACAGATGATGTTCTCCAGGGTACTGTGCCACTATAACCCTGTTTGATTCTGTAGAGCAAGTCAGGATTTGTACTGGACTTACTTCAGTGTAAATGTAAAGCTGAGTGTGTAAAGCAACATACAAATTAAAAATATGAAAAGTTGCAGCAAAGGAAACTTTGAATAGATTTAAGAAAATTTTTTTCATAATGCAGACAATGAGGTATTGAACAGAGACCCAAAGAAGTTTTGGGGGCATCTCCATCCCTGAGCACACTCAGACAGCAACTGGACAAGCCCATGAGTAACCTAATGCAGCTGCACTGTTAGTCTTGTTCCAAGGTCATGAGCATGTGTGGTGGCAGGGGATGTGTCCCATGGTCCCTTCCAGCCTAGGTTTGCTGGTCGGATGCAGCATTCCTCACTTACTGGAAAGCTGATAAGCTCATAAAACTATTCATTTCCATGCTAACAGATTTTCTTCCTGGCCAATCAAAACAAACACACCATGGGTAAGGAAAGGGGGTGCAGACACTTAGGGTAAACACAAAAGTGACAGTTGTCACCCATTACTGAGGGTGGGGTTTGCTGGCCACAGCTGTCTGATCCTATGCTGGATGTGGCCAATGCAGTGAAAGTACATCAGCCCTATAGGCGCTGTGCCATCCCCCAGGAGTGTTGTTCTGCTCAGCGTGAGTGCAGCAGCACATCCTGGGCACACAAGCAAGCTGTGTGCGGTTACCCTGGCAGGGGAGCATGTGCCAAAGGCATAAGCATGTTGGAGGGTGGATGCTTCTTGCAGCAAAGGGGTGTTGTGCTGATGTAGCTGTGGCACCAGGAGGCTGCAGGTAAAAAGCCCAGCATTGAGGAACATGGTTTGGTGTGTTTGTTTTAGCAGAGCTTCCCTCCACATTCAGGGGCAGGCTGCCTGCAGCATACAGGATTTAGCAGAGGTGTACTGTGGATGGACAGCTCTGATCAGCAATTAGAGCAGCGGATGGGGAGGTGCCCAAACAGTGTTAATGCTCATGGCATCCACAGCACGGGTTTGGGAGGTGTTGCTGTCAATTTTGGTGCTTGGCAAGCAGTAGCAGAGCCTGATCTCAGCAACTTCTTGCAGCATCTGTGGGCTTTCTGGGTAGAGAATAAATGTTCTGTATCTTAGTTCACATTGGGAGCCCCAGCTGGAAAAAACAACTCTTCATGTTGGCTGCTAAAGCTTAGGCCTCCACTGTATTCTGTCCCACGAGGGTGGCTTAGTGAGGTCTTGTGGTGTGTGTGAGGCAGAAGAGGGTGAGGCTGGCCAGTGCTGAGTACTGTGGCCTTGGTCACACAGATGTACTGTACAAATAGGCTGATCAATTGTTTTGTTGGTTGCTTCCCTGCCACCCCATTGGAGTGGACTGCACCTGTTTGAGGGCCATTCCTGCAGTGTCCCACTGGCTTGTTTTCCCAATTGCTGCAGTGGCATTAGAGAGGCATTTTCGACAAATGACAGACCAGACCTGTAGATCCTAGTGCTGGTTCAGGTCTCTATGAAGTATTCCATCAGCATTGGTAAGCCCCATTTTCCTCTGTTGATCAGGGTGGCCTGCCTGGGTGGGAGGGAGTGTTAAACCTTCCATGGGCAGACAGCTTTTCTGTGAGAGAGGAAAGTTCTGGGTTGTTTTTTTCCTGGTTTTTGGTTACCATTCTCTCTAGCACAGCAGTAAGTAGTGATGTCATATCTAGTTCTGCCTAGGAGAAGAGGATGGAGTTGTGTGTTTTCCCAGGAAGGAGGGCAGGTGCCAGGAGGAGAAGCTGGGTTCTCTTTCAAGTATATGACCTCTTGGCGCTTGCCATTCCTCTTTCATTCTATATTGTTCAAAGTAGGTTTGAGCATGCTCTGCAGCTGGATATTCCTGGACGTGTTTTTCCATTTAATTCACATGGGCTGTTTGGGAGCTGGTGACTTGCTAACCTGGATCAGTATTCTAAATGACCAGCACATCTCCGGCACGGTCTTCCTTCACCAGTCTTCTATCCAAGGGATAGCTGCTTTGAGGCTAACTTTCTAGCATGGCTTGTACTGATCAGTGGCCACTTCTAAGCTGCCAGAGCAGAATCTCTAAGTGAAGAGAAACAAGTTCACACAGACATGTTGGAGACAAACACAGGCTCAGAGTCGCTTTTTACAAGTTTCTTTATGAAATTAAGTGTTGCCCCTGGTCTTGGGGGAGATATAGTGCAAGAATGACTTTGTACATGCTACTGAATTCAGATATCCCTGACAACCAGACTGGTTGCCTACAGCATCAACAAACACTAGACTTCTGAGCTCTGCAGACAGTGCTCACTCAGACTAGCATCACGATGAAATGAACAGGTGTCTTCCTTCCTCTGTAGCAGGATGTCTTTTAAGCTAGGGAATTCAGTCAGTATGGCTTCTAACGCTCACTAGGGTAAGGCAAATCTTTCCTTTTGCTAACCAAGGTTTGAATTTATTTTTGGCCACAGTTTAAAACTTAGGTATTTAAAGTGAGACACTTAATGCCAAATTTAGGCCTTCTTAAAGTGGCTTGCTTTTTTTTTTTTTTTTTTTTTTTTTTTTTTTTTTCCCCAGGTGTACAAAAACCTGTAGTGATGCCCCTTGAATCGGGAGCCTGTGGGAGTTCGCATAACTATCATCTTGGTTTTAGTCTTCCAGAGCTGAACTGTAGATTGTGACTTCTGGGAGCTAGTTTTGAAAATACTGACCTTTCTTGGGGAGGGGGGAAGAAAAAAGTAAAGAAAAAAGGAAAAAAGAAACCAAACAACCAAAAAAACAAACAACCAAACAGAACAGACAAAACAGGCATCAAGTTAACAACATCTGACAGGAACAATTACAGACTTACAAAATACACAGTTCTGATTTTTACCATAAATAAACACATTACAAACAATGAGCATTTTCATTGGCCAGGAAATATGGCAGAATGATGGAGAAATGAGAATCTAGGAATTGAGAACAGTATTAATTAGGCACATTTTTCTCTAACTTAATGTTACTCAAAGCCACTAGAGATTCTTGACCATTAATCATGCTGCAGGTTGATTGGCACAGTTGAATGTCCTATGGTCCATGGTGGCGTTGGGCTAAAGGAAGAGGTCACAGTGGACTATTCACTGTTGTCTGAGTGCCTGCAAAGGCTAACTGAATGAGTTAGACATGGGTGGGAGGATCATGTCTCTAAGAAATGAAGGAGTGTAGGTGGGCAGAGAGCAGAAAGGTTTATCCCTCCATGGATCATGTCAGTGACTTGGAACTGCCCTTCAGAGCACGTCAGTGGGCTAAGAGCTGGCAGGTGTAGCAGCTGCCATCCCCACCCCTCTAGCAGCTGCGAGACAGCAGTAGTGTTCACAGCAGGAAGGAGTGAGTCCAAGTATAGCTGACAAGCAAAATCTTTTCAGCTGAACCATGTCAGGCTCCCTGCTGTGATCTCCTGAAGTTTGCCTCTTGGGCGCTGTGCGAGCCTGGCTCGGTGGGACTGGCACAAATGCACACAGGTGCAAATGCACACACAGGGTCTCAACTTGGAGCCAGTGCAGTCAGTTGGATTGCAAAATAAATAGAGAAGGCAGGAGCACATGTGCCATCCTCCATAAACAAAGGAGTGGAAGAACCTGGACTCCACCTCCCAGGACTGACAGTAAAGTGCTTTCTTAGAAGTGGTTCAGGCACAAACACGGGGCTGCCCTTATTTCCGGAAGGGTGTCAGCCTGCTGATGTTTTGCCAGAAGTTCGAGGGCTTGCGCTTGGGCTCTGCCAGCATGAAGACTTGCTGCTGAGGGAGTGTAGTAGGCAGGGTGGGATGCTTCTGACGCATCAGAAAGTCATAGTATGGCCTGGTGACAGCTGTGATGAGGAGATGGGAAGCAGGTTACTTGAGCACAGGTCCCTTCCCCACCCTCTGCCCAGCCCCTGTTGGAGCTCCAGGGGAGTGAATCGGGTTTGTCTTATCTCTACCCCTGGTTTCAGCACTGCTTTTTAGGATTAGAGTTGGTGCTGTGGAAGTCCCAGCAATGTGAAGCATAACTGGTGTTGTGGCAGCGGCTGCAGCTTACCATTCATGACCAACTCCACAGGAACCTTTGGTTTGGGAGAGGCAGCTGACATGCCTGTGCCACTCTTGCCTGTTACAACTTCTGCAGCGTACTTCTGAGTGTAATGGTCAGTGTTTAGCCTGCGGTTGGGGCTGGTTTCTCTGCTGCTTCATCCCTAGGGCTTGGTGCTATTAGGTCTGGCCTCCTGAACATCCCTCCATTTGCAGCCAATACTTCTGGCTGACTCTGAAATGTAGCCAAGCTCTTGGCTCTTGGAGACTTGCCTAGGATTTAACCACCAGCTGGTACCACCAAGAGGAAGTGGTGTTCTCTCTGTAGGTCTTCCTCTGGACATAAAGAAAGAGGTGGTGCATCACAAAGTTTGGTAGCAGGAATCTTCAGGTGATAGTGCTGTGGGCACAGGAACCTTCCTTGAGGTCACACTCACCTGGCTGCTGCTAAATCTTCTACATCTCTTGAAGGTTTAACTAACAACTCTGAAAGGTTGTGGTACCTGCCTGTAGCTTTCTGGCGAGGTCACGGGTTTCCAAGCATCTTCCACAGGCACAGCTTGCCACACAGGAATAGTTCCTGCTGCAGTGACCTTTATGGCCCTCTGAATGATGGGGAATTGCTGTAAAACTTCATCTTGTCTGTTCACAAAGGAAATGCTATACTGCTTGTGGCAGATGAGACTACCAACTAGTCCTAGAGCAGAAGCGGCTTGCTTCTATGTAGTGGTGCTTTCTGGCTCAGTGATTATGTGCAGAGCAGCCCTGCTGTAGTTAGAAATAGTTTCCTAACTCCAGATGTCAGAATCTGCTAGGAACTATGCTGCAGATGATGAGCTCTGGTGTGACAATCTGGCCTCCTCAAGAGTTTGTTAATGCCACTTCACTGAAACTATTCCCATATAGTAAATATGGAGCTACTCCCCCACCCCCGTTCTAGCAGCATCTATATGTTCAGGTGTGACTCACCCTTAGGTTTCCCAGTCTGGTGCTGCTTGCTGGCATTCAGCATTGCCTGCTTTTTCTGCACCTCTGTGATTGAAAAACCTTGAAGATAAAACAATTTGTCAGGTCATCATATAGATGGTCATAAAATAGAGCAGCAGGTCCTCATTTTGTATCTATCTCATGGGAGAACATTGGCTTAGAAAGGGAAATACGGTAGTAGGAAAATGCCTGACATGAGAGGTCACAAACTGAAATTGCTCCTAAAGTTGAGAAGGGGCACACATTGCTCCCCCCAGCCTGTGCTATGCTGTACAACTCTCCCTACCTCTCCTGCAAGGTTTACTGCCTGTCTCTCTTGCCATGCTTTGCTGGGTGAAGAAGCCAGTCCATATCAGTTGTGTTTCAAATCTCATTAAAGCACAAAAGTCTGAATTAAGCAGGATTTGAACTAAATAATGGAAAACTTCCCTCACAATGTTTCGTATAGGTATTGCCGTGCTGGGCCCTCACACTGTACTGTGAAAGAATGGCAGCTGCCTGCAGTGTATTGACTGCTTTGTCAGCCCTGCCTGAACTCATTAAAGACACATCAACCTCCCTGAGGACATATGGCACTGTCTGCTCACAGGGGTGTGCTTGAGTTTTATTTCAATTGGACAGATGAGTTCAGATGTGCAATTCCACAGCCCAGAGCTAGACTGGAGTGTGGCCTGGCTTCTCTGTACTTTCAATCCTCTTCAGTAACTGGTGACTTAAAGAGGAAAGAAAAAACCCAAACACCACCCCACTGTCTCGTAGCAGTGCTCTTTCCGTACCTGTCTCCTGGTCGAGCTGAACTTGTCTCCGTTCGTTCTCAAACGCCTTCAGCCAGCGCTGTTTCTGCTCAGGTTTTTTTGCACAGAACAAGTGGACTTCCTCAGAGTCTTGGCAGTGTAACTTAAATGCATTTTTCACACTGATGTTGAAGTCCTTGTCCTTCCCATCTTCGACATCCAGTATTTCCATATCATCCATGTTGATGCGGCTCTTGTAATACAAGATGTCCCGGCGCAGGAGGTCCTGTAAGAGGGAACACAGACTCATACACACATTAAGCATACTGGAGTAAATTCTTGGTGGTCGTTTCAGTCCTATAAGAGAAAACTGATGCTGGATTTGGATCTCTGGCATTGCAGAGTGCTAAGCTCCTGTTGATGCTACTGGCAGGGGTTGTTCTAGTGGCAGGGTCAGAATAGGCTGGCATCTGCTGTTGTGGGATGTCAGTTTCCCTGAAGAGCTCTTAGTGAGAAGCAAGCATGTGTGATCACACACATGATTCCCAAAGCCTCATTAAGCCTGTGTCAGAAAACAGATTTTGAAGCCTACAGTCCCGGTTAGCCAAAAAAGGCCTAATTAGCTTTTTGGTTTTGACTTGACAATAAAAAGTAAATTTGAATGTGCTGATAAAACCGTGAGGGTCTGATGCCTAAGTTAACCAGAAGTACCTGTAGGCCATGGAGTATGCAAAAAAATTTGGCATGATCAGTTCTGAAATTCCAATGGAAAATACCCTCCACTTGCTGAGGTTATATGGGCTGTGCTTACAGACTTACATGTGATGTTAATGTGGTCTTACTGACTGTCATGGCTCACAGCTTTTCATCACAGCTGCAGTTACCTTCAGAATATGCTATTAATCTCATGTGGATTTGCAGTTGGGGAAACCCAAAAAAAGAACAGCCCAAAAGACATTGCTCATACCTGAGCTGTATAAAGTGAACTCTGATGCACTGTGCCTTGGAGTAGTGCAAGGCTTTCCTCTCTTGCTGTAAGAATTAGGCCAGTAGTTAGTCCTGTAGCTTAATGGCTGTGGTCAGGTACACAGAATGCACTAGGACATCAGGGGAAAGACTGCAAGAAACACTTATGAATCTGTGCCAGAAGCACAAATAAGGCCAGTAAGTACTGAGGAATCAAAGGGGTGGAGAGTGAGTTCACCCAAATTCTTTAGCACTGTCATAGATAGCATTTGTCCTGGCTAGTGAAGATGAGGCACTTAGTACCATGGTTTAGTTGATTTAAAGAGGGTTGGGTGATTGGTTGGAATTGATGATCTTGGAGGTCTCTTACCTTCTTGCAGCAGACAAGCTGGTGGTCAAAGAGGAAGAACATCCTCTGTTGGCTCTTGGCTTGGGGGTGGGAGATTTTGGTTAATTCCCCAGAATAGATGAGTTCTGAACTTCTGACTAGGACATCTTCACCCTAAGAATAGCACAAAGAACAGGTTGGCCTCAGAAATCTGAAAACAGGGGAAAAGAAATAGGCCTGTAGTCTTATAGGAGACACTCAGCTTGGCTGAGGTGCCTGTGTGGCCATGAGGCCTGAATTTCTGCTGAGGGAAATTCCTCTGGAAATCAGAGGGAGCCTTTGTGTTCAAGGGTAGTTCCTGCCACATCAAGGAGACACTGTGCCCTTGGCACCTAGGGAATGGGAACTGAATTTGATGAGTTAAAAATGGAATATTAAAATCTCCTTATCCAGTGAGTCTGCTCAGGGTAGCTGGTCCATGCCTGACGTGAAAGGAGGCACAAAAACAGCTGAAAATTTAGCCTGATACCCTTGTAGAGGGGAGATGGTCTGGTTTTATTGTATCTAGAATTCAGGGAATTGGTAGTCCTGTTGTTTTGTTTCTTTCATTTAGCAGGTTCTTTAAAAAATGAGCCTACAGGGAGGCTTGGCTTCCTTGGCAGAAAGGCAAGCAGCAAGAACAACGTGGTTTATTATGTATTAAGGGGCAGATCTGCTCATCTTGAGAGTTTGAAGTCACTCACAATAAAAGGGACAATGAGGAAAAATAATAAAATTAACATGTAGTGAAATTCTATTCTGTAAGGAAAGTGGGGAAACAAAAATCCCAGGGAGCATGCAAAGGCAGCCAGTTTTTGGCTGGGTTCTGTACTGGACTTTTTCAGTTGTACTGTAAGATCTGTTACAAAAACCAAACCAAATAAATGACCCACACAATGAGGGGCAATAGAACAGAGGTAGGGCAAGATAGTAATCCTTAGGAAGAGCTTACTTTAGCAGAAGCTGTTGGAGGGGAGAAAGAGGCAACAGAGAAGATTCCATCTATGGGGAAAGCCTCTTACCTCCCAGTCTTCTATGGAACTCTGCCACTGAGCAATTTTGTCAATGTTCTCCAGCCGCCGCTTTCTCTCGTTGATGAGCCGAGCAACATTCTTCATGGCATTTAAGGCAGCTTCAACATCTTTAAAATCCCTGGGGTAGGTAGGGCAGAGGTGTTAGGCATGACAAAATTACATGTGCTTACTGTACCTACACTCCAAAGGAGTGGTATCCAACATGGCCTAGGGCTGGAGAGTAGAAAACAGGAGTTCCACTTGCAGTTCTGTCCCAGCTGTTTCACACTGGAAGTCCGTTACATGTTTCTGTGGGTGGCTTTTCAGGTGCATGCTGGTTTTGAGGCACAGACTAGACTGCACAAGTCCATAACGCCACTGCTTCCGTACAGGCACCGTTTCTATCACGGACAGCTAAGGCAGTGCAGCAGTAACTGGCTTCATTTCAGATAGGAGCTGATGGCTTATCTGGAAGGGTAGGATAGGCAGTGATCTAGCCTTCCCCAGATATTGTCTGCTGGGGAAGCACTGGGCAAAACTCACGACTGCCTCTCAGCCCTGAGGTGCTATGGTGTAGTTACCTGGACATTTTGGGGTATATTCAACCAGTGCTTTTGGAGGCAAAGTTCCTGATGCCAGTGCCAGAAATACTTAACTCCAATGCACATGCTGGTATCATAGATAGGTGGGCCAAATAGAATCAAAAAGTCCCATTATAAGGTAGATCTGTAACAGACAGGAAAGCCCAGGTGTACCATAATGGAAAATGATAGAAGAATGCTTCTTCTCTTGCTTTCTACAAGCTATCACAGAAGAATCATGGTATCAGCTGCTCTTGGCAAGCAGACTTCCATACACAGTTTTGCACTAGTCATAGAATCACAGAATCAATAAGGTTCAAAAAGACCTCAGAGATCATCAAGTCCAACCTATCGGCCAACACCTCATGACTAACTAAACCATGGTACCAAGTGCCACGTCCATTCCCCTCTTGAACACCTCCAGGGACAGTGACTCCACCACCGCCCTGGGCAGCACCTTCCAATGGCAAATTACTATTTCTGTGAAGAACTTTCTCCTCACCTTGAGCCTAAACTTCCCCTGGTACAGCTTGAGACTGTGTCCTCTTGTTCTGGTGCTGGTTGCCTGGGAGAAGAGACCAACCCCTACCTGGCTACAACCACCCTTCAGGTAGTTGTAGACAGCAATAAGGTCTCCGTGAGCCTCCTCTTCTCCAGGCTAAACAATCCCAGCTCCCTCAGCCTCTCCTCACAGGGCTTGTGCTCAAGACCTCTCTCCAGCCTCATTGCCCTTCTCTGGACAAGTTCAAGAGTCTCAATATCCTTCTTAAATTGAGGGGCCCAGAACTGGACACAGTACTCAAGGTGCGGCCTAACCAGTGCTGAGTAGAGGGGCAAAATGGCTTCCCTGCTCCTGCTGGCCACACTGTTCCTGATGCAGGCCAAGATGCCATTGGCCTTCTTGGCCACCTGGGCACACTGCTGGCTTGTGTTCCGCCAGCTGTCAATCAGCACCCCCAGGTCCCTTTCTGCCTGGCTGCTCTCTAACCACTCTGACCCCAGCCTGTAGCACTGCATGGGGTTGTTGTGACCAAAGTGCAGCTCCTGGCACTTGTACCTCTTGAATGTCATCATGTTGGACTCTGTCCAGCTGGTCAAGGTCCCTCTGGAGAGCCCTTCTACTCTCTAACTGATCAACACCTGCTCCCAACTTGGTGTTATATGCAAATTTACTGATGATGGACTCAATCCCCTCATCTAGATCATCAATAAAGATACTGAATAGGATTGGGCCCAACACTGATCCCTGGGGGACACCACTAGTGACTGGCCTCCAGCTGAATGTGGCAAAACATCCACAGCCTTCCCCACATCCACCAGGTGGGTCACATGATCATAGAAGGAGATCAGGTTGGTGAGGCAGGACCTGCCCTTCCTAAATCCATATTGGCTAAATCCATGTCAGTCCATTTCCATGAGACCAGTCTCACTCCTTTGTTCTCCACCATGCTGCCCTACCTGTGTTGGGGGTTTGTGTATTTGAGCAGCTCAGCCAGTTGCAGGGGGTATTTGCAGATCTTTTGCACAGGAGTCAGCAGGAACCCATCCAGAGAGATGTCGATCATCTTCTGCAGCAGGCGGCAGGCTTCGAAGAAGTAGACATATTTGTTGACTTTGGTGAGGCGGGACAGCTCCATGCAGGCGTTGGGGTGGTTGTTGCAGTACTCAGAGTAGATCTGAAACTCGGTTTGCTGCAAGGGAAATGGAGGGGTTTACTGTCTGTGTTCTTTAGGGTGATGGCCTGGCTCAAACTGTCATGTGCAAGTTCCTCAGGTAGGTCCTGCCCCTGTACTTTATGGGGCTGTTCAGTAATTTGTGTCCTCCCCAGATTGGGAGCCCAGAGATCTGGGGATGGAGGTGGGCAGGGTGTATCAAGAGTTCCAGCACATGCAGCTGTCTGAAAGACCATGACATTTCCACATGTTCTGGCCTGTGCTCAGCTGAATGTTTTTAATGGCAGATCAGCCATTGATGATCCTGCTCTGTCCTGAAAATGCCAGGGCCATCTCTGGATTTTGGGAACTTCCTACATTTTTGCCTGAAGTAACATGGTCTGGCAAGGAGTATCAGGCACTCGGGCACTTTGAAATGTTTTTCCCCAGCCAAGCGTGTTTCCTTGAGAGGTGGGTAGTGGTGGAGTGGGGCAGGGGCTAATGGTATTTAATTTGGCTGTGTGGTTTGGTTTTTTTTAGAGCTTCAGTTCTGTCATCAATTTCTAAATCCTCTGGCTTTAATCCATATTCAGCTACCCCTTTGCCATGAAGTCAAATGTACTTACATACTCCAAGAAGCACGAGCCAACCTCGCTTAAATGTGGGTGGTCTTTGTTGAATTTCTTCTCTAGTGCTTTAACAAATTTTTTCTGGCACTTGTAGATGTCCTCAATATTCCCAAAGATTGTCTTCAGCTGTTCTTCTGTAAACATGTCTGCTCTTTTGCGGCACTGCTTAATGTAACCCTAGGAGGAAAGCAGATTGGAGAACTTCGTGGGCATTTGCTCTTTGACCTTTGGTTGTCAACAGAAAACCCCACGAACTGTAGCCAGCTGCACACCAGATTCCTGTACCCCCTTCCTGCATATGAGCATCCATTGTTCAGCTATTAATGCCTCTGGTATCACCCAAAATGTGGTAGAAAGAGAAATGAAGCAGCAATTTCATCACTGCCTTAATACTGTAACTGACACTGGAAGAGTCCAGTGCAAAGCCACAAAGATGATTAACGGAGTGGAGCATCTCCCTTATGAAGAAAGGCTGAGGGAGCTGGGTCTCTTTAGCTTGGAGAGACCTCATTCATATTTACAAATATGTGAAGTCCCAGTGTTAGGAAGATGAAACCAGGCTCTTCTCAGTGATGTCTAATGATAGGACAAGGGGCAGTGGGTGCAAACTGGAGCACAGGAGGTTCCATGTAAACATAAGGAAAATCTTTTTCACTGTGAGGGTGACAGAGCACTGGAACAGGCTGCCCAGAGTGCTTGTGGAGTCTCCTCCTCTGGAGGTATTCAAAACCTGCCTGGATGCTTTCCTGTGTGACTTATCCTAGGTGATCCTGCTCTGGCAGGGGTGTTGGACTTGATGGTCTATTAAAATCCCTTCCACCCCCTAAAATTCTGTGTATGAAGGAGTCCCAGAGCTACTTTTTCTCCTGTTAAAAACACCTTGATCTGTCTTCAGACTGCTAGGTGCTCTGACTCCAGCACTGATCCATGGATAAATATAGGCCAATTACATCCAGTTGAGGATCTGATCTGGATGCTCATGTTAGGAAATGGTTGGTTGACTCAGGGGAGGAGGAGTGCACAAAGGACACAGGGGACGCTGCAGGAGGAAGGGCTTTTTTGGTGGGCGTGTGCTGCTTTGCCCTATCTGGGTCTCCTGGCAGGCACTGTGTGTCATTCCTGTGAAGAACTGTGCTCATGCAAATCTCTTCAGAATTAGGTTTTCTTTACCCAGTGTATGTGACAGTGGGACGAGGTTGCAAGGGAAAGCCCTAGTTGGCTGAACATCCCCAGTTGTTTGTATCTGAGCATGGCTTGCCTTGCTGATTTTGGTACGTCAGAACATACATTAGAGAGGACAGCAGCACTAGACATCTACTTCTCTCTGGCTTGGGAAATTTAATTAATTCCATTTGATTGCAGCCCATGTGGGTGCTCCAAATACAGAGGCATTTGGGATATTGCTGTAAGGAAGTGCCTTGTGTCCTCTGAGCATGCAATGCCATTTTTCCATCAGAGCCTGCTCTGCTAGAGAGTCTCATTTTCAGAAAAAGAAAAGTCACTTTCTGGCAAGAATGGGACATAGGCTACTGTCCTTCAAACAAGTTCTTACACTCACTGCCCCTTTTATTCCATTACCTCACAAATGTCCTTCAGATGCTTGATGTAGTCTTTCTCTGTGCTTATGATCTCATTGATGACGTTGGTCCTCATTTGATCTTTGGTGGTCTGCCCCATCCCAAAGCGGCGAGTGCCACTGCTGGACTCGTCCTCTTTGCCACCCTCAACCTTCAGCGGATAATCTTCCATGGGTTCATCCTGGTTTACTCGCAGCTGTGCCAGACACAAAGTATCTGTTCACCATTTGATTGCTAAGCATGACTCTTCCAAGGAAAATTAAGTTGGGCACAGCTGACTGTGTAGCAAAGATTGAGCTGGAATGAGGAGGGCTGCTACATACGTATTACCTGTAAATACATTTTCCCCCTGGGGAAGCTAAGGTCCCATAGTTTTGGGAGGATACTTTTAAGCCATGGGACAGCTGCTCCCACTGTGTGACATGGGTGGTTTTAAACTGAAGTCATAGAAATCAGGAACAATGCATACAAAATCAAGACAAAAATGGTTTATCAAGAGAAATCTGATTAGGTGCTTGTGAGGGGCCACTTAGGAAAGGAATGGAGAACCACCAAAGGGTTGCTTTTTGTATAGGCTTATTGATGATGTCACATTACAAGTAGCAGATGCCTCTCAGTGTCTGCCTCTCCATGATTATGTAAAGTTAACTTGTTGTTAATATAAAAACAGAGATGGCAGTGGGCACATAATGTGGTAGGGACTGGCACTAAATTACAGGGCTGTGTGTGAAATTCATGGTTTCTTCCCAGTGCCCATCAGATGGCAGCACAGCATGAGCTGTGGAAAACACTGGTAGTCTACCTTGTCAGCAGCAGCAAAATACCTTAGTTAATAGCAGGCAGTTACTGGTGTATGTCATGTAGAGCTTTCTGTTATGTAGTAGTGCTGGAGCTCTCAGAATGCCCAGGGAAAGGTTTTGTATGCAACTTAAATGAGGCACTTTTAGTACCATGACACAAGACTGCTTTACATGTTTAACGTAGTTGTTCTAGGCTGGCTTACAGTACCACTTGATACACATCTATCGATATGCAGAGCACAGTGCATGCCTATTCCATGCCAACACAGGCATAGATTGCTTTCACTCACAGTTTACAGCTGGTGAAACCCTCAAGGGGGCATTCCTGGTCTGAAATTCCTTGGCCTGAAATTTGTGTAGAGTAACTGAGAGACCTGCAGATTTATTCAAGTCCCCAGACATTGCAGCCTTCTAAGCAGTAGGCTGAGACTCTGTGATAATTAGCAGGAAATCTTAACTCAGATGATGTTTGAATAAGAGGTGTAATTACTCTGCATCCCTAATGGCTAGCAGAAGTCTGCATTCCCCTGAAATATTATCACAAGTTTTTGCCATTCAGGACAACAATCAAACTTACACTAATATGAAAGAAAAAAAGCCTGTGTTGTGACTGAGAAAAAACATCAGTTCCATCCTCAGCAGGGCCGAGCATTTGGTCCTAGTTTGCTCTACTGTGCAAAAGCATCCACCTTTTGTAATTGTTAACCCGCTGAGACTGTCCCCTGCAATCCGTAACAAAGCGTTTCAAAACTTGTACAGCACTGTCTGCTCCACTTCTCTAAGGGCTTTTGTTAAAAACAGTGGATCATCTCATGTCACCTCCCTTTATGCTTCACCTGATTTTGGGTCACTTGTGATCTGAAGTGACCTGGATAAAGAGCTAAAGGGCTGAGTATCTCTGTCCTTAGGCACCTAATTGCCTTTGCAGTACTGAGGAGTCTGCCCTGCAGTGGTCAGACAAGTACACCAACACTCATGGCCCCAAGAAAGGAAAAAAGCCTCTCTCTTCACAGCAGGGGAGGTGTGCAGAGGGGCTACCCAGGCCCTTATTTTACACAGAGACTGTACTTTAGAAGGCTTCACTGGAAATTAATCCAACCTCTGCTGTATGCAGCTGGCACTGTTTGGGTTCTTCTCTACAGCTATGTCTCTATGGTCTGTAACTGGTACCAGGGAAGAGCCATGGCATACAAACCTTGGCTCAAAAGCATCAAGTGTTTTATACCTCCCCTCATCAGTTGTTCCATATGATCTCCAAGACATTTTTGTGGGGCTTTTCCTCCATTTTTAAGCACCTGGAATACAGTGCTGTGTCATAGCCCCACAGCCTGATTTTGGTAAAACTCCAGGACTGAGAGAAGGTGCTTGCTTGAGTCAGACACTTGCATACTTTGGGATATGGCATTGCACTGCACCCAGCACCAGATGGAGAAAACAAGTTTGGTGACATGCTCAGCCATACTGTCTGAAGTAGATACTACAGCAAAGACCTCTGCCAGCTGCATCTGGGATTCCTCTAGAACATTTGGTTTTTTGTTCCTGAAGGAGGTGTGTGTGTTTGGGCACAGACTAGCTGATGCAGATATGGGTGAGCAGCTCCCAAGCCAGTGCAGCTCAGCTTAGCTCCAGAGTGTGGAACCTTTGCCATGCTTTACTCACTTAATGAAGGACTTGTCTACACTGGTGGCAGCTCACATGGCAGGGCCTGATGCACTGCAGCCATGCATAGAGGAAATAACAAGACATGTTTCACTAGCAGTGAAAGTGCTGAGGAGTCAGTATAGAACACTAAGCCTAGAGAACAATAACAAACATCTGGTTCCAGTGGAGAGGCATAAAGAAACATCAGCCTCTTACCCGTACAAAGCTTGCTGGAAACCAGCCTTCACTATCCAGAATCCTTCCCCACCACCACTCCTTGTTGGTAGCATCCATTACTTCAATGACATCACCAGCCTTGAATCCCAGCTCTTGGTCATCCATCGTGACATGGTCCCAGAGGGCTTCTGCATACACCACGCTGCCATCACTGATGAGCTGTGGGCAGAGCAAATGAAACTGTCAGCTCCCTCCAAGAAAGCAGCAGTCTGTCAACATGGCTGCAGCTTTCACACCATTGCTACTGAGCCAAACATAGTGGTAACTGTTTAGTCCTCATAAGCAACATGAAAAGTAGCTGGTGCTAGTCAGGCAGTTGCTTCTACTGACCTTGCTCTCAGTAGCATTTATTTAGAATCACCTGGACACAGTACAGTTCATAGCATCAATAAGGTTGGAAAAGACCTCAGAGATCATCAAGTCCAACCTATTACCCAACACCTCATGGCTAATTAAACCATGGATTCAAGTGCCATGTCCAATCCTTTTTGAACGTCTCCAGGGATGGTGACTCCACCACCTCCCTGGGCAGCACATTCCAATGGCAAATTACTCTTTCTGTGAAGAACTTTTACTACCCTGCAGTTACTACCCTAAAGAACATAAATTTGATGCTCTGGATTATTTTACTGGTGACTTTGCCTTAGCTAGTGAACAAGGCTCAGTGGTTCATTATTGGTGGAGAATGTTCTTGTGATGTCACTACAGACCTGCATTAGCCGTGAAAGAAAATGTTTAGAGGTGCATCAATGTTTAGAGGTGTACTTCAGAGCAGAAAATATTCTGAGGTGTCAGAGCTGGGCTAGGATGGATAAAGTCTTAAGTCTTTAAGGTGTTAAACTTAGCACTTAAGCTGCTTAAAATAAGTCTCCTGGAGAGTTTTAAGTAATTACACTGAGGGACCATGGTTATTTATTACATGTCCCATACAGGGCCTACTCCAGGAGGAGAATAAAAAGGACCTCCAACAATTTTTTTAAATCTAAACAAAACCAACCCAACCCACATGTCTAGAGGCTGTGAGCAGGCTCCTGAAGAGTGATGATTGTGTCTATATGTGCCTGATGCCATTCTCAAGCATCCCCACCTTAGCTATGGTGTAGCTAAGTAATGCTTGGGACCTGATGCAGTGGTGTAGTAGTGGCCTTCAGGACCAGCTTACAACAGGAGTGCCTGCTTGATGCCCATAGGTGTATCATGTCAGACTCTCCTTTGAATTTCAGCAGGTACAGAGTACTCAGACTTCTCAGGGCCTGAGTTTGACTGAGACTGTCTGAACACCAAGGATTTCTCCAAGAAGGCAGAGTGTGTACTGGACTCCTGCTAAACAGGACTTCCTCAGCCATTCTGCAGTGGCAGTGATACCCTGTTTTTCCCCAATAACACAGTACAATGATAAACTGTGGGAAGAGAAGGGGAAGGAGAGCCTGTGAGGCACAAAGGAGAAAGAGAAGACCCCACTTCATGATGTATCTCAACATTCCTGCAGTATCACCCCAGCCACCCACGTAATGCATTTGTCATCTGTGCTGGGCCCTTAGATTATTGGGTCACACAGTTATCTGCTGCTCTGGATCACTGTTTTTGCCTCTCCCCAAGAAGAAAGATGCATGCTGTGGAAGGATATCAGGATAATTGTGCATAGAGTGACTCAGGGGGGAACTAACAAGGCACTGGAAAGAAAATTCAAATGTGGTCTGCCTTGGGATAGCAAATGCCCCTGCACTGAACCAGAAACAGCTTAATGCAGTGCTTCTATTCTGGGAAGAATAACAACAGGATGATGGGGAAGGAGGAGATGAGAGGTTCCCATTTATCTGTATGGCCAGGGTATTGGTGTTCCCCACCCTGCCTTTTCTCAGCTGCCAGCTGCTCCGCCACAACAGGGCTGGGTGTGTCCTTACTGCAGGTTTCTGCTCTTTATAGAGGTGAGCAGTTGCTGTGGTGAGGCCCAGCGAGCAGAGGACATAAGGGCCGGGCTGCTGCTATACAGCTGGTCAGTGGCATGATGGAAAAACAATCCAAGAGTTTTAAAAGGTGTCTCACTAATCTAAGCTAATAGAGCAAGAACAGATTTTGATCACAAGGCAAGCAAAGAAGCAGAATCATTTGTCTCAGAGAGCCAAACATCAAGAGAGCAATGAATGCACCACACAGCATCTATGCCCAGCCTAGTGGCAGGTATTTGGCCAAATGAGCTGTGGAGGGAAAGGACATTTGGGCTTGACAGTTCATGCATACAGCTGTCAGAACTGTGTGTTAGTGCAGCAGATCAATGCTATGTGCATCTCAGTGGAGGTAGGGGGTAGAGAACCATGCAGTAGTAAAGACACAAGGGTTGTTGATGTGTTGGAAACCATGGAAGTACCTAAAGGTCAGGCAGAAATGGGGCGTCTCTTGCCAGAAAGGTGTCAGGGTCAGTAGCCCAACTGAAGCACAGCTACACCAATGCGTGTAGCATGGGCAGTGAATAGGAGGGGAGATGGAGGTTGTGATGCAGCAGGAAATGGCCTCAAGTTGCATCAGGGGAGGTTTAAATTTCTAACCAAGTAGTGATGACTGGATTAGGGAAGACAGTGGGTGTGAAAGCATGTGTTTTTCCAGACTCAGCTATCACACTTCCATTACCCAATGGAGAGCCACGAAGGTGATTAGGGGACTTGAGCACTTCCTCTATGAAGAGAGACTGAGAGACCTGTGGCTGTTTAGTCTTCATATGAGAAGACTGAGGGGGATCTCATCAATCTGTATAAATACTTGAGGGTGGGTGTCAAGTGGAGGAGGCCAATCTTTTCAGCGGTGCACCGTCATAAGACAAGGAAGAATGGGTACAAACTTGAACATCGAAGATTTCACCTCAACGTGAGGAGAAACTTCTTTACACTGAGGGTGGTGGAGCACTGGAGCAGACTGCCCAGGCAGGTTGGACACATTCTTTGGAGACATTCAAAACTCATCTGGATGCATTCCTGTGCAGACTACCCTAGGTGATCCTGCTCTGGCAAGGGGGGTTGGACTAGACGATCTTTCAAGGTCCCTTCCAGCTCCTAACATTATGTGATTCTGATTCTGTAATTACAGAACAAGAGCTGGGCTGTGGACAATGGGTGTGGATGTTAGCTACTCTCAGAAGAAAAAGTTTTCCTGCTTTAAGCAATCTTCCTGTGCACAGCCTGTCCCTTTGCTTTAGCAGTCACACTTCACTGACTACTGACCACAAGCTGAGCCCAGTTCCTGCCTTTTGCAGGAAGAAAAGAATGATAAACACAGGGTAATGGGGTGGCTGGACCCCTGTAGGGAGAAGCTGATTAAGTACACTGATCCCACATAGAATGCTGGGGAGTCACCTGCACCAAGGTAAGCCCTATCACCAGCTCACAGCAGAGCTGCAGCCATACCGCACTGGGGCGGATATCCCTGTGGGTAAGGGATGGCTGCTGCTCAGGAAATGGGCATATGCTAATAAATCTTTGGGAAGAGTGGCATTCAGCAGCTTTTTTGGCATGGAAATTGTGACCAGCACATAAAGAACATAGCTCTTTCTGAGATAAAATTCCTTTGCTGTGTGCATAAATAGGCCACTCTGAATCAGTGCTCCAAGTATGATGCGGTAGGTGGCACACACACCATGACCTTGACTTCAGAGACTAAATGGACTTCCTGTGTAGCGTTTTGACAGTCACACAAACAGAGCACTGATGATGTGAAGACATGAAAACCTTACAGTACCAAGCTGTCAGATCTCGGTATCTTGATGAGACACAAGCACCCAAGCTTGACTTAGCATTAACAGCATGTTAGGGTTGATACACCCAGCTCATAAGAGGACAGAGCCACATGGTTCTTCTCAGAGTGGCTGAAAGCCATGGGGCTGACGGGTGAATTCTCAGCTGGTGTTTTAATCCATCCAGTAATGCAGGTGCCTGAACAGCAGCCATACTGTGACTATGATTTACCAGATACAGAAAGTCACAACTGACAATCACCAGCCTGGCAAAATAGGTGCAGGCAGACAGGCCACTGTCTGGTAGACCGTTCTTGTGCAAAGGAGTCATTGAAAATACACCTGAAATACAGGCCAAGATTTGATTAACTGACACCAAGCACCATGTTTGTAGGAAGGAATGCTCAACATGGAATAAAGCAAGCAAGAAAGAGTGAAAAAAGTGCTTTCTGTATGCTTCATTTTGTCTCAGTTAATTTAGTCCATCAGCACTTGAAACACCTCACTGACTGCAGGCTGACAGGCTCAGCCTGGTTTCCTCCCTGTGCCACTTCAGTCTGTGCTCCTATACCAGGGTGAGCAGGGGAGCAGACACAAAGGCTGAGAAGTGTTTAATCATCACCATACTCAGTTCTTATTTTTCTATCAGCCCTCAATCTCTGCCTGTTTGTACCTGATACTACATTTTTTCACTTGTGTCCAGTCCAAGTCCCAGGCTGATAGAGAAATAACAGACACACCCATCTAGCAGTCCTTTTCCCAGGGCAAATACTAACAGGCAGCTCTGAGCCAGGACTGACATTTCCATGGCCCAGAAACACCAACCACACTGCGTGTCACTGCAGCAAGATGAGCTGCTCCAGCTGAGGCAGAACACGCTGCAGCATCCTCTGAGTAGCATACTGCTACTGGGAAAAAGGGGTTAGGATTCCAGTCTCTCTGGAGAGGAGAGAGTGGGACCTAAATTAGGGTTAACTGAGAAATCAACAGCCCAGCTGAAGTGCATGTACACCAACGCACGCAGTACGGGTAACAAACAAGAGAAACTGGAAGTCTTGGCTCACCAGAAAGACTATGGTATAGTTGCTATTACAGAAACATGGTGGGATGATTCACATAATTGGAGTACTGCACTGGGTGTTACATGCTCTTTAGGAGAGACAGATGAGGGAGAAGAGGAGGAGGAGTGGCCCTGTACATTAGGGAATCTCTTGATGCCTCAGATGAAAAGATTGAGTGCCTGTGGGTTAAAATCAGCGCGAGGCCTAACAAAACTGACATCCTGATTGGAGCCTGTTACAGACCACCTAACCAGGATGAGGAGGCAGATAAAATATTCCACAAGCACCTGGAGGCTGTCTCAAGATCATCAGATCTTGTCCTCATGGATGACTTTAACCTGCCAGACCTCTGCTGGGAACTTAATTCAGCAGAGAAGAGGCAGTCCAGAAGGTTCCTAGAGTGTATGGAGGACAGCTTCCTGATGCAGCTGTTAAGTGAGACTACCAGGGGTCAGGCCCTGCTTGACCTGCTGTTCTCAAATAGAGAAGGGCAAGTGGGAGGTGTGATGGTAGGAGGCTGTCTAGGGTGCAGCCACCATGAGATAGTGGAGTTTTCGATATGTAGGGAAATAAGGAGGAGCAGTAACAGAACCCTTACTTTGGACTTCTGGAGGGCAAACTTCAGCTTGTTTAAGCAACTTATTCAGAAAGTACCCTGGGTGGCAGCCCTTAGGAACAAAGGGGTCCAGGACAGTTAAACCTACTTCAAACAGGAGCTCTTGAAGGCACAGGAACAGGCTGTGCCCACGTGCCGAAAGATGAGCCAGCAGGGAAGGCGACCGGCCTGGATGGGCAAGCAGCTCTTGAAGGGATTAATGGGAAAAAAGAGGCTGCATCACCTTTGGAAAGGAGGGGAGGCAACTCATGATATGTTTAAGGATGTTGTTAGATCATGTAGGAGAAAAATTAGAGCGGCAAAAGCCCAGTTAGAACTCAAGCTGGCCACTTCTGTGAAAGACAATAAAAAGCATTTTTGTAAATATATTAGTGCTAAAAAGAGGGCAAGAAGAACCTCCACTCGTTATTGGACCTGGAGGGAGCACTGCAACTAAAGATGAGGAAAAGGCTGAGGTTTTACCTACCTTCTTTGCCTCCATTTTCAACAGACAGGCAGGAGGACTCCAGGATAACTGGCCTCCTGAACTGGTAGATGGGGTCAGGGAGCAGTGTAGTACACCTGAAATCCATGAGGAATTAGTTCGGGACTTCCTGAGCCACTTGGATACTCCCAAGTCCATGGGGCCGGATGGGATCCATCCTAGGGTGCTAAGAGAGCTGGCAGATGAGCTCACCAAGCCACTCTCCTGCATTTACCACCAGTCCTGGCTCAACGGAGAGGTCCCAGATGACTGGAAACCAGCCAGTGTGATGCCCATCCACATGCAGGGCTGGATGGAGGAACCTGGAAACACTAGGCCTGTCAGCCTGACCTCAGTGCCAGGGAAAATTATAGAGCAGATCATCTTGGGGGCAATCACTGCACACCTGCAGGATGGCCAAGGGATCAGGTCCAGCCCACATGGATTTAGGAAGGGCAGGTCCTGCCTCTCCAACCTGATCTCCTTCTATGACCAGGTGACCCGCCTGGTGGATGTGGGGAGGGCTGTGGGTGTAGTCTACCGGGACTTCAGCAAGGCCTTTGACACCATCCCCCACAGCAAACTCCTGGCCAAGCTGTCAGCCCATGGCTTGGACAGCAGCACTCTGTGCTGGGTTAGGAACTGGCTTGAGGGCCGAGCCCAGAGAGTGGTGGTGAATGGTGCCACATCCAGCTGGAGCCCAGTCACTAGTGGTGTCCCTTAGGGATCAGTGCTGGGCCAAATCCTATTCAGTATCTTTACTGATGATCTGGATGAGGGGATTGAGTCAGTTATCAGTAAATTTGCAGATGACACCAAGTTGGGAACAGATGTTGATCAGTCAGAGGGCAGAAGGGCTCTCCAGAGAGACCTTGACAAGCTGGACAGATGGGCAGAGTCCAACATGATGACATTCAACAAGTCCAGGTGCTGCACAACAACCCCATGCAGAGCTACAGGCTGGGGTCAGAGTGGTTAGAAAGCGGCCAAACAGAAAGGGACCTGGGGGTACTGGTTGACAGCTGGCAGAACATGAGCCAGCAGTGTGCCCAGGTGGCCAAGAAGGCCAATGGCATCCTGGCCTGCATGAAGAATAGTGTGGCCAGCAGGAGCAGGGAAGAAATTCTACCCCTCTACTCAGCACTGGTTAGGCCGCACCTTGAGTTCTGTGTCCAGTTCTGGGCCCCTCAGTTTAAGAAGTACATTGAGACTCTTGAACGTGTCCAGTGAAGGGAAATGAGGCTGGGGAGAGGTCTCAAGCACAAGCCCTGTGAGGAGAGGCTGAGGGAGCTGGGGTTGTTTAGCCTGGAGAAGAGGAGGCTCACGGGAGACCTTATTGCTGTCTACAACTACCTGAAGGGTGGTTGTAGCCAGGTAGGGGTTGGTCTCTTCTCCCAGGCAACCAGCACCAGAACAAGAGGACACAGTCTCAAGCTGTACCAGGGGAAGTTTAGGCTCAAGGTGAGGAGAAAGTTCTTCACAGAAAGAGTTATTGGCCATTGGAAGGTGCTGCCCAGGGAGGTGGTGGAGTCACTGTCCCTGGAGGTGTTCAAGAGGGAATTGGACGTGGCACTTGGTACCATGGTTTAGTAGTCATGAGGTGTTGGGTGACAGGTTGGACTTGATGATCTTTGAGGTCTCTTCCAACCTTATTGATTCTACAATTCTATGATTCTATCCCAGGAAGGATAAAATGCACCAGCAGATCTTTTCTGCCTGGCACAATCAACCACTACCTTGTGAGAGCTTCTTAGTTTCCAGAGAAGAATGTGTTAAAGGGAATGCTCACCATTTCCAAGCATGGCAACTCCTCAGCTCAAAAAGCTTGTCTTACCACAGGTTTTGATATTTGCAATTAAAGCGAGGTTTAAAAAGCAACTATTAATTTCCATATCAAACAACATTTACTTGCTGGCTTTGTAATATCAAAGACAGATCGGTACATGTTCTTAAGAGCCCCAAAACAGTCTCTAGAAGACAGAGAATGCCACCCTACAACTGCTCTAGTGAGTGCAGCTGCAGCAGTGAAAACAAACACAATTTGGCTATCTTCCTTTGTTTGTAACAACACTTAAGTTTGTAGGCAGCAACCCTGAAGCAGTGCTGATGCTTTGAAACTGAAAATTGACTGCAGCTCTAATAGTTGCACTGGCACTTCTGTGCAGCACAGCTGCTTTCCCTGCTGCCCAGGCAGCTACAGCTTCACTTCTGGTTTAGGAGTGCAGCAGATGTGAAGGGAAAGTGCTGGCAAATTGCTGCTGGTGCAGCTTGTTCAGTGTCCCATAGAAATATGGGGTGGGAGGATTGCTGCATTACTCCTCTGTGCAGTGCCGCTGTGAAGGTTGCCAAAGAGACACAGCCAGAGCTATTGCACATAGCTACCCCCAATTAAGTCCATTACATGTGGGCAAACAGATCCAGCTTGCCAAGGCCCACGTCTATGGGCTCGTTTGCATTCCAGCTACTCGGTCCTTGTGTCTGTTGCTGGGCACCTTGACATAATTACCTCATATGTCCTGGTCCTGTTCTGACAGGAGCTGCAGGCAGTATTAACAGAGATAAAAGATCTTGACAACTTACAGAAGAAGGAATGAAGATGCCTTTAGGAAATATTTATCTTTGAGCTGCTCATTTCTATTTGAATAAAATTTGAATAGCTTTCTCTTGATAATACCGAGTGTGCTGGATCACAGAGCTAAAAAATGAACCCAGGAGTGTCGGAATGTACTGGAAATGGGGGAATTCAGAGAGAGGATTACAATAAAACAATTTATTTCTCAGTTCTGTGACCCTAAACCAGACACCTTCCATGAAAAGCACCTGCACTCAAGTCCTAGTCAACTAAAATGGTTCCTGTGAAGTTCGTGCTCATTGCTAGCCTGCCACCCACCCCTCACTTCCTTCCCTGACTTTGTGCATTACAGACTGAAGCTGAACTGGGTCAGCACATCAAACATTTAAACCCTGCATCAGTCCTGACCCTAGAGGCAGTATTGCCCATTCCCAGGTCCGGTTCCTTCACCCATCACTTCCAGAGCTTCTCTTCTGCCTCCTCTTATGCAAAGTGCAACAGAGGACTTAAAAAAACCCCAAACAACTGTATTTCCACTCTTGCCCCAAAGTAGTGCTTCATGCACACAAATGCTTATTTTCCCCAAATGTGGGAAGAAGCCATCTGGCCTCTTCTCTTGAACCCACAAGGTAATTTTCAAATCATCCAGACAGTTTGCTCTTGTTTTCCCTCAAAACTTTTAGCTTCACCGTTTAATGATGGGCAACAGACATCCCGTTTTTCTGGTCATCTTCTGTCATCTCAACAGGAGGCATTTAGTCTGAACAAGTTATCTTGATGGCCTTTGCAGAGCATCTCCCCTTTGCAGAGACAGGCATCCCAGGGAAAGGTTCATCTTCGGCACCTATCTTAGCATCATGGATTAACCATGAGGGTCCTGTCTCCCTTCACTGCCAGGAAGGAATTTGGGTTAGTCTTACTTAGACTAGACTTGCTGCCTGACTGCCGAGTGCAGAACCTCTGACACAACTCCACAGGCACAGTGAACATTTTATTGCTTCTTGTTGCTCCTATGTCTACATGTTTCAGGGTAACACAAGCCTTCTTTGCTGTGGCGTCACACCAGGCATGTGTCTGCACATGGGCACTCATTGCTTCTGAAGCACAGACCCACACACCATGCCCCCAGTCAAGCCGTGCCCTCACCATTCATTGCCCTTTTGCCTGCCATGTCAGCTGCATACTTTTTCAGCACCAATTCCAGTTTTAATTCAACAGTGATTCTTCATAACAAATCTGAGAAGTCTGTCAGCCAAGATCTTAATCTAGTTAAATGTGCTACACATATTCTATAGTGCTACTTTTTAAATCAGTGCTTGTAGTCAAATTCCTCATGTGACATCTAGTATGGCTGTCTCCATTACCAACCATTCAAAATTTGTCTTCACATTTGGCAAGAACTATTTTCCACAAAAACATTCCAACTAGCATTAACTACATTATTCCCATTTTTTGTTGTTGGGTTTTTTGATTTTGTTTTATTTGGGGATGGGTGTGTGGGTTTGGTTTGGCTTTTTGTTGCTTGGGGTTTTGCCTGGGGTTTGGTTTTGGTGGTTTTGGGTTTTTGTGGTGTCATGTGAGTTCTGATTCCTCTTTAGCAGTGGTTTAAACAGATGGGAAGAGGAGGAGGGTCCCCCTACAGCAGGCAAGGAGCAGCTTTGAAGGTTCCCTTTATGAAGTGCTACAGGAGGAGGGAAGCATCTCTTGTAAAAAGTAAAGGAGACACAGGAGTGCTCCATGTTATTTCAACCTGGGTGTGAAGGGTATGGCATGAGAAAGCATGCCTGGTGCATGTCCACCTGAGCCCAGTTAAGTGGCATTTTTCAAACTCCAATAGTGATGCAAGGAGTTCTGGCTTCCTCAGCTAAGATATGGGAGGTTATTATTATAAATCAAAACAAATCAGGTTAGATTCCTTTAGACCATCTTACTTTTGGCTGAAAGAAGCCAGGAAAGTTGTTATGGAAGTAAGTGCCCTCAGTACCCCAGCCATCACTCTTCCCGTGACATGTACAGCAAGAGAGTCTGCTAATTTTGGGAACTAACATCCTTAAACTTTGGCATAAGGAAACAACAGGAGCAGAGCCCTTCTCAAACCTGTTGGCACCTTCAAAATGTGGTCTTCGCATTATATTTTGTAGTTAAACGTTGCAGTTGCTGATGGTGCTTATAGTAACTAAAGCTGTAAAACAGCTTCCATTGGAACCTTTCATACATCCAGAGGATGCTTATTTAAACTTACGTCATTTATTTTCTGGTATAAGTGAAATATGTTTTCAGTTGTTCTACATGTAGCACAAGCAATATCTAACACAAAGGCCTGACTAAATTAGTTGCTCCTCAGGAATGTCTCTACAGACAGATCAAAGGAAACACTGGCCTGCTCCATCAGGGCCAGGAAGTCTGAATGTCAGGAATGACTCAGAAAGAAAGAGGGATGAGGACAACTAGACAAAGCACAAAGGGCAGCACAAATCGAAAGTGTGAATAGTTTCTAGGCCAGTGCAAGCTAAGCAGCCCTTGAAACTGCAACAGAGAAGGGCAGATGGCAGTTGGCCATGAGATGAAGGCTTTATAAATTGTAGTGCAAGGCCAGTAGTGCCCAGTGAAATTGACAGGCAAGTTGTTCAGTGCAAAAGCAGTGTTATTTCCCTGTAGTACATAACTAACCTGTGCCACAGGATGCCACAGAGCCAAACATATAAATGGTTTAGAAAGAGATTAAGCAAATGTGCATCCTTTGAGGCCATTTAAACATGTCATATCAGAGTATGGCCCTTAAGGAGCTGAAACACACCTGGGAAGGCACAGAAAGGAAAGTCAGGCCATACTTGCCTGAGCAGTTATCTCAACTCACAGATCCAAGTGTTACTGTCTAGCCCTACAGACCTGATCTTAGGACATTAGGTAGTCAAAAACGCAAAAGAAATACTGAGTTTTTATGTTGCCTTCAAATCCTTCTTGAAAATGGCAAGCCCTGAAAACATTAACTTGACAGGGATGGATCTACTCCCTGAGGTACGTACAGCAAGACTCGTTCAGGTGGAAAATAAGCAGTTACCAATTACCAACATTAAGATGTCCTCTGGGGTTGGGTTGCCATCTTCCTAGCTGGGACTCCTCAGGAAAAGGAAAGTGCAGCACTTCCACGTGGCTTCAACATAACAGATCCCACACACTTTATCCTGCCACACAACACTTGTCTGGCACGTGAAGGAAGCACAGGCCACACACCAGATGTCCAGATCCTGGCTTCCCCCCACCCACCCAAGATAAAGGAAGATGAAAGTGTACCCAGGGAAACCTGGGTTCAGACATTGCCTGGGAGGTGTTCAGAGAGAAAGACTCCCTCTGTTAGAGGTTAAAGGACAGAATTTGAGCCAGATCTTCACTTAAAATGTTCAGAGAGGCCTTCACAATTAAGATCTCAAAAGACCTCAAAATGTCCTTAAGTATTCAAAACCAGAGGACTTAAGTCATTCCAAAGGTCTAAATCAGCTTTAACAGCTTAAACTCATCTAAGGCCTTAAAGTGTTTTAAGCATTTTAAACCCATCTAAAGCCTTAGATGGGCTTTAAGCACCTTAAACTTTTGGGTAACCCATTCCTCATACCTCTTTCAATTGTGCAGCACCTGCCACTCCAGGTTAAGGTAGGATCCAGGCACCACAGACCTATTTAACCCAAACAGCCCAGACCTCTGGAAGAATCACTCTTTTCAGCTCCCTTTTCCAGACGTTCTGGGGTAATACAGGAAGCCCTGGGCAGGATAAAGCGTTTGGGATCTGTTATGTTGAAGCCATGTGGAAGTCTTGATCAGCATGTGAAGCCCTGCCCAGCACAGATGTGGGCATCCCGCAGGGAACAGCTCCCAGGGCAGCAGCTACAGAGCATGCAGAGCTACTCGGGGGCTTGCTGGGCTGCTGCCATAACAGCACCTGGAAATTAGCCACACACGCATCTCCTGTTTTGTTGGGTTTCAAAGACTGGAAAGGAGAGAGGCCTAGGGTTGAACTCTCAGGCCTGAACAAGACTTAACCTAGTGCTCACACATTTCACTAATTGTCAAGTGTCTGGTTCCAGCCTGGCTGTGGATGAAAACTGTCAGCCTGACCCCTGCTTCACCTCACCAACAGATCTGAAGTCCATGTTTCCCACACAGTACCTGCTTGATGCATGTTTTACATTTTCTGACAGCCTTTTAACTGCAAACCTGAGAATGGAAATTGCCTAGGATGTTTGTGCTTGGCTCTTTTCACATTTAAGAGTGATTGCTATTGCATCTTTTTTGCACTACTGTTTCTCAGGCACCAAAATAAAAAATATTTTCTTTAAAAAGCTCTACTGTAACACAGTTCGATATCAAACTTGTCCCCCCATTCTCCTCTCACTGCTGCCTGAAACATGACCCTTCCTCTGTGCACCCCCACCAACACATCTCCTTGGGACATCCTTTTCTTTCTCTGCAGGACAGCTCCTAATGCCACTGCCTCTCCCATGAGTAATTTAGAGATCTTTCCTTTCTACCTCCTTTTTTTTCTTCCTGTTTCACTATTATTTCTTTGGACAAATGAAGAGTATACTGTACAGATCCCCCAGGACAACATATTCACAACAGGTCAGCTGCAGCTCCTCCAACACAGAGATTTATTGAGGATAAATGTTGTATCCTGGCTCTTTGCAGAAGAAAACAAAAGGCAACTATTCAGTTCTCAGAGCTCTCTGGCCACTGATGATTATTCCCTTCCCTCAAAAGATACAGCAAGTTATGGAATTAGTTATAGCTTGAAGGCAAATTAATCTAAATTTGGTTTACAAATAAGGTTAAAGAAAACATTTTAAAGCAGATACAAACTGCACTGCTAGCAAACCACTCTGAATCATCAAAAGGTCAGCATCTCTTCAGGCTCACAGCAGGCAGTAAGCCAGAAACCCAGCACACAGCTTTCCTTTTCATGTGTGTGCAGGACTTAATTTTAATGGAGCATACTGCAAAGAACATGCTGAAATTATTTTTATTGCTCCTGTCTCCTCGGATTAACAGCGCTGTGCCAAAATCTGTACAACACTGGTAAGTGCTGGTAGACATGCTAGGCCAACAGAGACTGTTCAGCAGCTTCCATGACCTGGCTATCAGAGATGGTCTCCCTACCTTAAAAGAACCATGTACAGTTCAGTATTTTCCCTTTCTTCATCTCCTGATACAGAAATCCTTCAGGCTCTTGAGGACTCAGAACTTTTGTTTTCCATGCCCCACATCTTTCCAGTGATCTTTCTCCCAGTGCACACACACACTGCTTTAGAACCTTTCTTCACTGACCTAAGAATTATTGTCCGTACTATTCTTTGAAAATGGAGCAGTGGAAAACCTTAATAGTAGACAGAGTAAAGGAAAAAAACCCAAAAACCTTGATAATGTCTCACTGCCAGCCAAAGGAGGTTGCCTAGCCTTTGTTTATGGTTAGAATCTGTAAACATAAAAATGAGTCATTTGTTTTGTAGTGCCTACAGAAGGTTCCTCAAACTAAACACACTCAAACAAACAAAAAAAAACCCCACAAAACCCGAACCAACAACAAAACCAAAACCAATTAACCCCCCAGCACCCAAACAAGCAAAATCAAAACCCCTAAAAAAAAAAAAAAAACAAAAAAAAATCCACACCCCAAAACCCCACAAACCCCCAAACACAAATCTTTTCATATTGCAAGTGTCCTGTGCCAGACAAAGACTGATTTGAGAAGCAGGCACATGGGATCAGTCTCCCAAGATCTTCTGAGACTATGTTTTTGAATATATCCATTTTTTTTTCTTTTCATGTCCACATCATCAGGATGAAGAGACCTAATGGCCTAAACAAAGCTAAAGCCTCAAATCAGAGCCACATTTTTGTTTCCAAGATCACAATGCATGTAAGCCCTGTAAGTATGTGAGACTGAAGCGCTTGCTATTCCTCCTGCAGAACATGGCTTCTGTAGTCCAACTAGGAGAAGATCCACAGATCTCTTGTTCCCCACAGGTTTTCATTTTAGTCACCTTGCCACCCAGCACATTTCCAGAGCGGCCACAGGCTTTTCAGCATGACAAAGTAGATTTGCAGCAGCAGCTCAATGCAGAGCATGTTCTGGTAAAGCAGCAAGGAGATACTGCAGTCTTTGGCTCTCTGTGTCTAGTACAAATTTTCTCACTACCCAATTACACAGTGCTTAGTATAACAAGTCCCAACTCCTGGGTTCTACAGGTGTGAATTGGGGCACTAAAAATACAAAGTCATGACTTAGCAGCCCATCTTCATCTACTGCTGGAACTGTTTCATTTGGTGAGGTGAGGAAAGCTGTGCTAGGCTGCTGCTGAAAGATCCTCTGTAGCTCTTTAGATTCACAGGTGATGTCTAGAGTGTTTGCATTGCTGTACCAATTTTGTCACAGCTCTGCAGACACTCAGCATCCCAAACTGGACAAGATCATAATTCAAAATAACCAAAAGCAGTAAAACCCAGCTCTGCTATGCTGTTCTGAGCCACAGGACCACAGAGGCTACAGGCACTGGGTCTGTAAATAGCATTTGTGTACTATCCATGTCTAGTGCTCACTACAAACAGTTGATAGAAGACAACATACTAATTCCATTCTTGTGTTCATAGACTTTCACAGAATGGCTTGAGCTGGAAAGGACCTCAAAGATCATCTAGTTCCAACACCTTGCCATAGGCAGGGACACCTCCTCCTAGACCAGTTTGCTCAAAGCTTCATCCAGCCTGCTCTCTCCCCACAGGCCTTCACACATGACTACTGAAAGGTTCAACAACATCCTCTTGGTGCTTGAGAAGACATTTTTCTTTCAGCATTATCAGCATTGCTGAGCTGACTATCACTCGTCAACTACAAAGGCAGAAGACTTATGTACATGCAAGAGGGCAGACAACACAGGTCCATGCTGCTGCTTTGAGTTTGATGTCCACCACTGCCCAACCCAGACACAAGAGCAAGTACATCATATGTGACAACCAGTCACACCTAGAATAATCCCAGCCAAAGAACAGGTTCAAGGATTAAAATAAGACAATTTTATTACAGAGTTTCCAACCCATTCCAACATGGTATAAATATTAAGCCCTCCCTCTCTTGAAAATCTTCTTTTAACCTGTGTAACAAGACTTCTTCTGTTATTTTGGGAGCTGGGTTGTTTTATGGGTTTTAGGTTTTTCTTTCTTTAAATCAAGACACTGGAAACATCAATTAAAAGTAATTCCTGATGGTATCATCCTAAATGCTTACTGTATTTCTTATCTGGCCATCTCATGCCTTGGATTCCAAGAATAAATCACAAAGACACGTATCACCACAGAAGAGAGTTTAGCCTGGGAGAACAAATTAAGAAAAGATACAATCTAAAGGCTGGATTCTCCCTTTGGAAATTATGTCTTTGTCTCACTCCTATTCCTAGATGCTCTTTGCACTTAGAAGGCTCAGAGTAAAGCAGTAGCAGAGCAAAGCTTTTGCCTGTTAAATGTTCTGGTGAACTTGCCTTACACAGAGGCAACACAAAGTACCTGTGCAGGGCTTAGAGAAGCAGTACCTTGCCCCATCCCTGCAAGCTGCTTTGCCAGGCAGCTACAGTATCCCAGCAGTGCAGCACTTGGAAAAGCTGAGGGCACAGCTCTTACTCTGCACCACAGGAGGAGGAGTCATCACAAGCAGGCATAAAAAAGGTTGATGTGATCTGATATGCAGCAGGAGCAGGGAGCACAGTGGGCTCACCAGGCACCCCAACTTCTTTATAGAGGGGCAGTGACTACAAGGCTCCCCCTTTCCTGACCATGCTGCTCCCTCCCTGGGGCTATGGCCCAAATGCCATTAGATGACTACAGGGAAGGCAATCTGAGCCTTCCCACAGAGCACACATCTCTTCTATCAAATAACTGCACTGAAAGCAAAGAGGGAAGAAGCCAACTATGTTGACAGAAATGCCAAAAGCTCCTCCTTGCTGTCCTTCTATCACCAGCTATGGCTCCTGCACATGATTCAGGTATCCTTCACTAGCTTTATTTTTCCTGGGCTTTATCAGCCATCACAGCTTCTTCATCCTGGATTTGAGGTAGGTTTGAATAAGTCACAACTAATATCAGACTAATTAACACTTAAATATCAACTGCAGCTTCCATTTGAATGTATACATCTGTAGGAGAAGTTGAGGAAGGAGAAAAACCACTGAGTTCCCTATAACAAGATTAGTCAGGTAACATACACCTAGACAAGCAGTGGAAAGTTAAAATTTGTCTAACATCAAATATAAAGAAGAAAAGTATTCCCAGGCTTTTAGCAACCAGCGTTAATGCCTGTGGCAGGTTCTAACCCGTGTCTCCAATGAGTACTCCTTAATATTGCAATTTCTCTTACCAGAACAATTTTTTTCCCTCCCAACTATTCTGATACTGTGGCAGTTTAGGCTGGGTGCCTCCTGTTCCTGCCACACAAGCTATACCTCCAGTGTCCCAAGGGTCCAGCCCAGTAGGTGGACACAGGAAACAGCATATTTCATACCCATAATATCCTGCGCCCTATAAATCCAGCTGCAAAGTCACTTCCTCTTTCTTCCCTCTCTGCTCCTGTGGGAGATGCTCCCTCCCAGGTCACAGTGGGGGCGTTTTCTCAAGGCCTCTTACGCCTGGCTAGGCCTAATGCCAGGAGGAGAAGGGGGGAGGGGCAATCTCAGACCTGAGACTGGGGTGTAGTGGGGGGGGGCATGGGGGTGTTGAAAGAGCCCTGGGGGGTTTGGGTATACCCTCAGGTGGGGAGATAGGAAGTGTTGGGAGGCTTTTGGGTGTGCTATAGGGGACTCTCTATGCCATTTGTGAGAGTGTCGTTCTTTTGCCCTTTTCAGGGGCAAGAGTGCATCTGCCTGGCCTCAAACCAGGACCGATACCAATAATCAGGTGAAATTTCCCTATGCAGGAATGGGAAGAGAAAAAAGGAGGCAATTTCACCCAGGGTTACATTACCTTTTTCTATAACATACTTTTCCTCCAGGCTATCGCTCACTGTCCTGGACTCCCCATATCCCTTGAGGAAAATAGTTCTTTGCTTTCTCTCTCTAGCAGCAGGCAGGTCTTCTCCTGCTGGGGAAAGTCTTGGGTCCTTCATATCAACAGCAGCAACACTTCCCAGAGAAGAGAGCCGCCCTGCAGGAAGCAAGGTAGCAGTTCTGGACCCCAGAGGCATCCACTGCCCAAACTTCCATTATTTCTGAGACTTGCATTTCCCCTCTAGTATCAGCAGCAAGCATTTTGGGGCACTAGATCAGCTGGTAGCTAGACACTCTTCCACCTCTCATTATGTGCAGTGACTGATTTGATGTGTCAAATAAGCAAAGACAAATGGCTCTGGCTCTCACAGACAGCAGCTGTAGCTGGGCAGAGCAGAGGGAAGATTTTGGAAATGAGGATGCTGTACCAGTTATGGTGTAAGGCTGGTAAAAGTGCACCAGACAGAGAAGAAAAGGAGGAGTCTGCAGCACTGTGGGAGCACTTGCCTGCTCACAACAGGGCTGTGCCTGCCCTGGGACCCCATCACCACCAGGTTTGGCATTTGATCCCTTCCAAAACCCAGCAGAGTCCTTTAGCAAGCAGCAGGAATTGGAAGTTCTCAGACTGAGCAAATAGCAGCTAGCAGAGGAGTATTACCTGATCACCACAAGACCACCTCCAGCTACTTAGTCAATTCTGTAGGATACTAAATGAAGAGAAGTTCCTGGAAAACTTCCCTGAAGCATCTTCCTAGGCAGAGCTTAACAGGAAGCTCCAGTCTCCTGTTCAGTGACAAAAGCTACCCAAGAAGCATTTTAGTGACATGACATTGAGTTAAACAAGATCACAAGTCACTTTGTGAATCTACTATCAGTCTTGGCTGACAGACATTTGTGCTCAGCTTACCAGCTGCCCCACATGGCTTCTATGCACTAAGCCAAACACTTGGGTTATGAATGGAGTTGACCTACTGGATATTCTCCAGGCCTACATGTGTACATGCAGACCCTGTGAATAACCACAGTTCTCATTCACCATCAGATGTGTTTTGCACTATTCCACCATACAGAGCAGACAGGACAGTAATTACTGACCGTTCATTGCAAGGGCTGCTGTGATTTGAGGTCTATTACTGCTCCCATTGCTGTTGACAGCAACAGATTTATCCACGAGGTGAGGAGCAAGAGCACTTTCAGAGACTGCTCAAACCTTGTGCATGATCAGACCTCACACACAGAGTGCCAAAAGCATTTTGTCACAGAGACCTATGACCCCAAAACCACACTGTAGTCTGTCATCTGTCATTTGAAGACTGAGGTATGCTTTTGTATCTTTCACTTATCCTTCCCAATAAACAATGGAAATAAAGTTCTGATTCCAGCTGTAGGTAAGACGACGGGTAAAGCTGTGAGAGAGACAACAAGTTGTGTGCTGAGGTTTGAGTTGGTTTGTTGTTGTTGTGTTTTTTAAATGGTAATTTCAGAAAACACCACATACTGGCTGGTTCCAGTGGCTGTTTATCACAGTGTCTAGCTAACAGAATTAGTACCCCATAGGAGATTTTTTAATAATTCAAAACTATTCATCTATGTAAGCTATTCCAAGAAAAGTGCAGAAAGCTAAGGCCTGCTGCTGTCGCACACCCAGCACAGCAGAAGACTGTTCTCTCCCAGGCAAAAGGATGTTCTGTACTCAGATACAGCAGAAAGAAGCTCAGCAAGTACAAATTTGATTTGTTTTGTGTGCTAAACCGACATTTTGGTACAACACTAACATATTACACGCAATCACATAAATAACTGGTACAGGGTACATCACTCGTGATGACAGAGACAACATCACCATCCAGCCTTTCTCAACGTCAGATTGTATTCAAGGAGCCATAAACATTCAGGACTGAAAGGACTGCAGTAACTTCAACCATCAGTGCCAGAAAATGCACTGCCTTTGTGAAAGCTGTACTTAAATTGCAGATTATTTAACACAGAAAATGAAGGATCCCGCTGAATTTTAAGGGCTTGGATATTTTGCACAGTCTCCGTCACAAATGCAAGCAGTGTCATTAAGACAAATGACTTCCTTTCCAGTCTGTCTTCCTCCAGGAATAGGTAGGTCTCCTTCAACACCATCAAGTAGAGGGTACCAATACGCAAATCTGGAAGTGGTGTAGTGTACAGGGTGGCCGACAAAACATCAACGAGGTGAACAGGCCTGGAGCAAGCACTCTGCTTTGCTGCACTTTCCTCCTAAAGGGGTCTACCGGAGTGCTCCTTAAGTCACTTCCCCACTGTGTGTGGCTACTACTGATCAGTACAAGACGTGTGGCCTATGAGCGGTGTCCTGTGCTGTGGGTCTGCCAGCCATTTTAATACATGTAGCAGATAAGCACTGAGATATAATAAAGAAAACGGGATAGAAGCCAACAAAACACTTCTTCCACGCTGCTGCAGCTTTTATTCAGCCCGAATTCCTGATGCACTCTATTATCAATCACTTTGGCTAATTGGGCATTATGCCACTGCAGAGTGCAGTGTCCACCATGGCAGAGCAATGGAGGCATTATGGTGTTCAGCTTTTTACAGCAGGTGTTTACATGCAGCAGGTCCTTGTGTAAAGGCTTGTTATAGGATGACTGTCCCTCTGCAAACAAAGCAGCAGCACTTTGGGCTTCTCCAGGGCTGAGAAGTGCTATGTGTAGACATGGTATCATCGTCGTTAGGCATTGAGGCTGATTAGTGCCACGGAGAGCAGTTATGATAAAGCAGGTTAGCTTGTTACCTCTTTCCCTTTCTCTGTTTAACCGTGATCCAAACTGCAAGGCACAGGTGATGGCAGGAGGAGAGTGACGGGAGCAGGGTGAGGAAGGACGATTAAAAAACAAAGGAGGGATAGTCTGAGACACACGGTTACTGTTAACAGCAGACAAGCAGACCAGAGGCAAACAACGACAAGCTGACCTGCTGATTTGTTGCCCAGTCCTGGAAACCCCCATGCACCACACCACTACCGGCAGTCCTCCTTCAGTGAAATGCCAAAAGAAACATCAGCACCACGTTGACAATGATGAGGAAGAGCAGGATGACAAAGACCACTACCCGCTGGGTCTCCGGGTTCATGTTGCAGCGGAGGAAAGTGTGAAGTGCACTCCACTTGTGCCTGCTTCGGTCAGGGACCTTTGCCATGGCTTCAGCCCCCAGGAGAAGGGGAGGGAGAAAAAAAAAAAAAAAAAAAAAAAAAAAAAAGAAATAAAAAAAAAAAAGAGGGGGTAAAAAACCCACACCACCAAGCACAAAACCAAAACCCCCACGGGCTTCTTAAGTGCCCACTGTACAGCCCACAGCAGGGGCACAGATGGGGGCAAAAGGCTGCAAACCGAGCTATTTTGCAGGTCTCAAAAGCAGAAGTCTCAACAGTTCAACACAACCATTGCTGGACCCGCACTGCACGTGTGCCAAAACACCCCTCCTCACCCCCTTATCTCAGGGGGATGCTGATCAGCACATCCGTGAGTTTATGCATCTTCTCTGCCGAAGAAAGCGTCGCCATGGCGTTAGCAGAAGGAAGACACTGAATTTCTTCTCGCAACCAGCCGGAGCCTGCGGAGCCCTGCAATCCGGGCTGTGATATTGGCTTTCCAGAGAGCAGCTCAGCTATTTGCTGGGCGCCGTCGCCAGGATACGTGCAGGCCTTAGCAACGCGGCCAGCCAGCCTAGTGCTGCGCAGGGCTGGCTTTTAAGGAGGGTCAGGAGTGGATTAGGCGGCTGCTTTTTAAAATCCTTCCACCCCCACTAAGAACTTGCCAGCAAGAGGCAAGTCTTGCCAGGAGGCAAATCCTGCAGCTCCGGGCGGGGCTGGCCGTGCCACAGCACAAGGGCACAGTGAAGGCACCCAGGGCTTCCTGCACACCTGAACGTGCAACAAGCTGCTGAGTGTTTGCCAGCAGCACGGTCTGCGAGGAGCCCTCTGACCGGGGGTCCAGGAGAGGCAGCTCCTGTTGGATTCTGCAGTCCACCTCCTTGCAGGACCCCGGAGCCAGAATGTTTGAAAGACTTGGCTACCTCTGCCAATAGCTCTGTGGGACCGTGGCACTTAACCCCCAAATCTCTGCAACCATAAAACCTCCAACCAGCTCTGCAGAGCCCTAAACATTCTTTTATGAACTTAATATTTTCCTGTGAAGTTCACCACACACTCATAGACACTCCAGCCTAAGCATAGCTCCCACCAATGCCTGATCAGTATCAGGATGAAAAGGCACTTACTCCCTCTTTAGGAAGGTCTGGGATGGCTCTTGGTGAGTATATATCGCAGACAGACTTTGACTACAGTTGCAGCCCTTTTCTAGCCATAAAGTAGAGACCATCTTTTACCCAAAAGCCAGTAACGACAGTCACCAGGAAAGGAAGAGGGGAACCCAGTATTCAAGTCCTTCATTGAGAGGCGGTAATTCCACATCCTCCAGTTCTCATGTACTCAACCCACACACAGCCTCTGGTGAAACTGAGAAATATGAATCCAATAATCCAGTCTCTGGAGCTAGGGCTAAGATGATACAGTAGCTACTGCCTGGAGCTGGGGACAAAAAGAAGATGACTCTGCACTTTAAGCAATAGTTTTAAACACATGCACACAAAATCCAGAGCCCCAGTAAGTGTATATATGTACACACACATGTTCCTAGGAGTCAGAAGTCATTGCTCCCCCTTTAAACATACTAATTGCTTGCCTAATTGATACCCTAATGGTAGCACCCTTCTCTGGGAAGGGCAATGAGGGAGCAGCCACCTGATATGGGTGTGAACAGAACACTCTCAGATGCTCTCCCAGCAGAGAGAATGCACATAGGAAACCCTTTATTTTTTTCAGGTGTTAGCACATCAATGTCCATAATGTTTCTTTGAAGATCTATATAGCTTCTGTATGTATTCTGCAACACAGCAGGCAAGAAACTTGAAAAGGTTTAAGAGTTAGGGTCTGGCTGGGTACTTTTCTTTCTCTCTCTCTCTCTTTTTTTTTTTTTTTTTTAGCTAGAAAGTGCTAAGCAGTCAAGTAACTTCTGCCTTCCACCACCTCCTTAAACTTCTTAATGTTTAAGATATGTCTTTATTAGACATCATAAAATCAAGTCTAGAATTATTTCAGCGTGCTAGTTTATGAACTTAAAATGAAGCTGCATATCACTCTGTCTCTACCCTAAATATAGAACAAGGGTAACTATGCATAGCATGAGGGCTTGTGTTCTCAATGCAGCTTCAAGATCTCATAAGCTGCACTTCACATTTGGAACAAACCACTGGGATCCACAGGCTGCCCAAGCTCCCAGGTGGTTTTAGGTTTTCACCCTGCATTCACTCAATGGCTTAAAACACCCCTCATTCTCCCTGCCATACAGCACAATACTTAGATCCCTAAGCCTGCAGACTTCAATATAATGCAAGTTCTTCAAGTCCTCAGCGGACTCTCATCAATGCATTGTTCAACTCCTGGGCATTCTGCTAGTCCTGGCTGGTTTTGAAGCCTTTTATGAAGTGATTGAGCATAAGCCACCACACAGTGTTTGAGAGGGATGCAGATCTTCAGGAGAAGCTAATTGGGGTGAATGGGTAGCACAATCACATACACTTCTTTGAAACCTGCACTGCAATTACCTCCTCCCCTGGTCACTTAGTTACACTGAGAAGAAATAGATGACTCCAGTGACCATGAAGACACACACTGGTGAGCCATGCTGGCAGACATATTCTGTTGGTGCCACAGAACACTAGACAATTTGTAAAAGCCACGATAATGTAATTCTACAGTAATCTCCCAAAGCCTTTGCCACCCATGAACATGATCTAGCATTTGAAGGTGAACACACAGAAAGTTTTACTTAATATCTATAAAGACATTTTGAAAGCGAAAGTCCTTCAGTTCTTGGGGACTGCTCTGAGACCACCTGGAAGGAGAAGTTGGGGGGAAAGAAAGATGAAAGTGCAGAGGGGGAAGATGCAAAATTGCAATGGAGGGCAGGTTTTCACCCAATTTTGTTGAAGCTGTCTCTAAGAAGCATCCTAAGCCACAGCTATGTTCCTTTGCTTTTCTAATGTACAGACTTCAAGTGCCCTCCTGCACTACATTGCCTGAGCACATATAACCTTGTGTACATCTTGGAACATTACACAACTCATGTTAAGCTGCAGTAACCCATTTCACCCCAGACCAAGCTTGAGCAGAAATTGCTCTCGACATAAATTGCAGAGCGACTCTAGCTGTGACCTGGCTCTTGTCTTCACCCCCACACACTACATCCCCTCAAACAGTGCTTTTCAGAAGCTGTGTATGGGGGAGTTACTTCCATGGTAACTCCAAGTGGGAGAGGGCTCTCCAGCTCCTGCCACAAGCTGCTGAACACCATGTGGCTTTTTTCTATGACAGACAAAGCATCAGTCTTATTTCTTACCAATCAAACATGCTTCTGTGGTAGGTGGCATCTGCAAGAGATTAATAGCTGAAGGTTTTACCTTGTGGCTTGCAGTAGAGTGGGATTTAGTTTATATAACTATGTATTTAGTTTGTATAACTATGACTCCTCAGTGAGCATATTTCAAGTAAGCATTGCACAATCTTCATTGGAATTTAATTTGCAATTGTAATAATTTGCTTCCAGTTCTTCCCTAAGAGCCACCTTCAGCCAGGACTGCACCAAGTGAATAACACTGCCACTCAGACAGTGCAAGTGGTGAGTGCAGAGCTGCCTCAAAGGTCTGGTTACACAAAAAGCCATGCTGCAATCGCAGAATTTGGTCAGGGACCAAGGCTTCAGACAGTAAATCACTCAAGAAGCCCCACTCTAATATTGAATAAAGTGGAAAGTGAAAGATACACTTTTACTTTTCATCAAATTGATACTAATTATTGTACAGCCCTTACTCATGACCTTGCTTGTATGTGCAGCAAATGAAATTGTGAGAGGGGATGGCATTGCCACCTGCAAATCAATCCTTGAAAACCAAGTTTCCTTAGCTCCCAAATATCCCACTATCACACTTTGCTCAGTATCCAAAATAAGCTACTATCAACCTTGTTACAGAATGAATTAACTCTCAGCAACAGCTGCAGCTAACACCTCCAGAAAGGATGTCATTCACTATTGAGCCATAGCCAGAAAACATCAGACAAGTACACCTTCTTAAGCTGCATGTTATCATGTATTGCTGAAATGGAAAACAGTCTGTCAGAGGCCCACCATTTGCTCTGAATTGTACAGTGTGTAACACTGTTACTAGAGCACAGTTACTCCCACTGTATGTTTCTCCAGCAGTACTGCATGATTTAATCCCACGCAGCTTTTACAGCCAGTACTTCCCTGGACAGTTTACTCACATAATGCTGCCAAAACATTACAAGCTGTTCACTTCCTTTAAGTTCTAAGATACAAGATATTTCTCAATGGAAAGAAAATTGGCCTGACAGTTTCTTTGTGTAGGGCATGGATGAAGGCATGGCCACACTTGTACACTGTAAGAAAAGGAGCCATTCTGACAACAATTTAAAAAGGAAAGGGGGAAAAAAGGCAAAAAAAAAAAAAAAAAAAAAAAAGGGCAGAACCTGCTTCACTTAAGTCTTGTGCTTTCAGACTCTAGCAAAGCTAAAAATTCTTTCATGTTCTCCTAAAGCAAGTTTTATTTTTAAGGACAGCAATGTAACTTTTAACACATTTGAAGCATCTGGGAATTATTCTCAAGACCTAAAGGAACTGTGTTCCTGCTGTGAGCCACGCACCAGCACATCACATCCCACACTCTTCTGCTAGCTGAGGCAAGGGAGCTTCCAGCATCACACACAGAGGATGACACATTCCCAGGGTGGGTTCAGTTAGTGCTGGGCATGCACTTGGGTTTGACTGGAGGTGGAAAATTCTCTCTCAATACTGACAGATGACAGGCAAGGGATGCAGACAGGAATGGCCTGGGAATCAAAACAAAGTGTGTTTGAATTGGTGAAGCAAGAGCCAGAAGAGAGAAGCCACAACAGGCTGGCACAGCCCATGCAAAAGCCTTAGAAAACAGGTCTTTTCAATATGAGATTGGACACAGGCAGAACAAAGGATGCTGTATTAATCATGAGAGGACACAGTCTCAAGCTGCCCCAGGGGAAGTTTAGGTTTGAGTTGAGGAGAAAGTTCTTCACAGAAAGAGAAATTGGCCAGTGGAATGAGCCGTGCAGGGAGGTGGTGGAGTCACCATCCCTGGAGGTGTTCAAAAAAGGATTGGATGTGGCACTTCGAGCCATGGTTTAATTGTCAGGTGGTGTTAGATGTTAGGTAATAGGTTGGACTTGATGGTCTCTGAGGTCTTTTTCCAACCTGGTTGATTCTGTGATTCTGTAATGACATCCTGAAATAAAGACAGGCTGACTAGGATATACAGTAAAATGGATGGGAAAAGAAATGCTGCATCTTAGAGACAGGCAAGATTAACAGCTTGAATGCAATAGCTAGAAATGGGTCAGAATAGAAGATGACACTCTTGTTACATAGCTGAGGAACAGACAGGTGACAGAGGTGGTGTTCAGAAGGGTCCTAGAATTTTAATGCCTTTTTTTTTTTTCCTATCCTGTTTTTGAGCTGAAAAATCTGACAGCCGTGGATAACACAACGACAAGGAATGGTGTTCACTGGGACACTACATGGGCTGGAACAGAGAAATGAGGGAGAAACAGAGGCAGAAAAATACTCTTAGAAGAGTCAGGGAAAGGAGAGAGGGAACAGCTATGGGCAGAGCTGTGGGACCTGAAGCAGGTGAGGTCAGAGGAAGCTGCAAAGAAGCCAGTGAAACAGGTGAAGTGGGTGAGAAGAGGAGGATAAATAATAGCTCAAGGTGAGTGATGAGTGTGGTGGCTAACATGGGGCAGAGGAAGATGCATAATATACAGAGCTGAAAAACCACTGAAAGATAATCTCTGTTTTTAGCAGAAGTGGCTGGAGAGGGGAAACAGAGTCAAGGTTAATTTTCAGTTGTTTCTAGGCCATAAGATTCCTTTCTTTCAGACTGCTCAGGAGTTTTCAAGAAAGCCATGCCATTTTGGGCTGGCATATTCTGTTGAGCCCACACATTATAAAATATGAGCACAGGGTTCCTTAAAAAAAAAAAAAGAAAAAAGGCATTTACTGGCAGAACAGTGTTGTGACACTTCTCTGACTGTTCAGCTTCCTCACCTCTTAAGAGAATATACCAGCCTTGTAGATGTAGAAAACAGCACAACTGTTTACAAGTAACAGCTCTGTGAAGCTCTTTACAGTTGGGATGTAATAGTGTTAATTTGAGAATTCTCCCTCATTGTCTTCTGGTGCAACTTAAACGAGTCATAGAAGGGCTGGGCAGAACAAGCAACTCCCTGGAGTATGAGAACCAGAAAAGCTATCAGAGGATAAAAGACATACATAAACTGTGAAGAAGAAACAAGCTAAACTTTTTAATGTCCTATATGACAGAAAACAATTGAAAGCCAATAACCCCATAAACACCTTTCTAGGTCACTTCCAAGGCGACCCTTTTCTAATATAACTGTTTTAGCCAGCAGGCTGGAAAGAGTGTAGCAGAACAACACACTCTGAAAAATGAATCTTGATGGGCTGTTTTCCAAGAGCCTGCCCCATCAACTGAGAAATTGGTAATGATGTAAGATACAGCTCAGAAGGAAACTTGGTAAGTGGCTGTCAAGAGCATCAGCAAGACAAAGATGGGAAACTGGCAATCCCAACAGTAAATGAACAATGTGTCCCTCTGTTTTACTAGCAAAGCATCCATTAAAGACAGAGGAATGTGAAAAAACCAGAATATTCAGTCCATACTGGACAGCTCAAGAAGTCTCCCTGGTTTGCACAAAACCTGTTGACATGAAAACTTGCCAGTAACAAGAGTGTGGAATAGGCAGAAGCACAATCCTCTTTGAAGATTATAGATAAAACCATTTAGAAGTAGGATTGGGGGGAAAAAAAAAAAAAAAAAACCAAAAAAAAAAAAAACCCCACCCACACAAAACCCAAACAAAACCCCACAACCCATCAACCTGTCTAGGTCACTGTTCCCTACAACTATACCTGCCCCTCAACTTAAAGCTTGAAGAGAGAAACTCAACTTGATGTTCAGCTACTGGAAAGCAACACAGCTCCACTCCTGTTCTCCAGGGCCCTGATCATACTCCACACCTCCATGCAATCTGCCTGACAAGCATATGCCACATGGAGGTATTCCAGTCAGTCTCATACTGGTAGGGACAAAGCCCTTTCTGTCCAGCTGCCTGCAGAGCACACGTGCTCCAGTGTGGGAGCATGGGGTTAATGCAAATAACATTTCCTCCTTTTGCTGCAAGGAGCAAGGCACCTGCACAGGAGCAGTGTTTCAGGGCATGCCAAGGGCATGCAGCAAGGGCTGGTCCCCAGTCCCCCAGAGGGAGGGGGAATCTTTCCACAACCCTCAAGAAAAGCAAGGTTGGCACTTCAGCACCTTGGTTGTTCTCAGTGATCTTCCTTCCCTCTACTGCTCCCAGAGTTTTCCTGCTTTTGTCAGGTTGGTATAAAACTCCAAGGAATACCATCGCTGCATTAAAGCATGACTGAACTTGCTGCTAACTCTGCCCACAGTTTACTGAGTGTGGGACAGGGGTCTTGGTCACAGGACCAGGATGAGGATGGCTTTTGAGTACCAACAATGCTCTCTAAATGGCCAGAAGAGTCAAGAGCGATTTTATTTTTCCACTACATGGTTCAAATATCTTCTGAGTATTAAGGGAGGAAAAAAAAAACAAACCAACCAACCCAAACAAACAAACAAAAACCACACAAAAAAACTCCCAAAAAACACCCCCCAAAAAAACATAACAAGATCTTTTGCAGAAGAAGCTGCTTTAAATCAGGATTTGTCGAGAGGAGAATGAATTCAAGAAACATTCTGATATCAAAGCTACATTGAGAGGAACCTGAGGCACAAGTACAGTATAAACCCAGATATATTCAACTCCTCTGTCTTTATACAAACACTTGCACCTGGAATAACCTCTACACTAACCTTTAACCACCACTGATGGTCTGTCACATTCCTTCTTTATCCCCTTCTCCCAGCAAACCTTTGTACTCCACTATCCCCTTTGTTATTGTGTTGTTATCCTTCACATGTGTTTCTTGAACTAGCAAACCAGTGCATGGACATCCCAAAAACTATTATTAAAGACACTATCAGAGTGAATTGTAGCAGTAAAATTCTGCAGGCTTTTCTTTGCACACCATCAGACTACCATTTCAAGGAGGAATAAATGCAATTTAATTTATGCTATGCTTCTGAAATTAAATCTTTGAAGGGATGAAAATGCTGCAGTACTCTAAGATTCCTCCTTCCATAGGACAGAGTTGAAACACCAAACCAAGGATCCCTGAAAAGCCAAACAAGGACCTCCCAAAGATAGCTAGTGAGATACACCAGGCACAGGGGCAAGTTCCTTCTCAGCCTAAAACAGTCACACAGACAAAGGGCAGCTTTGAAAGGGAGGCTCCTACTTTACATATGAATGGTGAAATCACTCATCTTCACTTGCTCACAGGTTATCCTTGGATGTTCTTTCACGGGACCTGATCAAGTGTGTGCACTCCTGAAGTGGGCAGCACTGCTTGAAGTATGGCAGATTAGAAAGCCTGTGATTATGTGCATGTAAGAGCCCTTAGCAGATAGGGAGCATTAGGACCTCAGAGAGTCAGTGCCTGCCAGCTTCACTGACTCAAGTGCTTTAGAGCAACGATTTGAAGATCTCAGTGACGCCATGGTAGGTGACCCTCATGTGCTGGAAAAGGCAGGCAGGAAGCCAAGACCTTCTGCAAATGTAGCCCTTAGCCTTACAAGATACAACGCTACTGGTAGAAATTAAGAGAGCTCTTTTGGAGAGAGGAAAGTATTGAAAGTTGGTGATAGCCTTCACCATAAAGAGACAACAAACCCTTGTGATTACAGTCAGTAGACACACCATAGTGATTTTTTATGTGGTGGGGAGCATCACACAGTTCTAGGAACCCACATATACACCTGATAAAATACCTGAAAACTTTGAGATGACTTGGAACAAATAGTTTCAGGAGTTAAAACACTGTTGGATCATTTTTTTTTTCCTCCAAGGGGAAAACTATTTGTGGAGCCAAGTCTCTCTGTAGATCCCAGTAACTGGGAACATGTTTAAGGCCAGCAAACAACAGACACAATTAAAAGTCCCTTAATACTCACAAGCTATCATTAACATGCATTAACAGAAGCTGTTAGAAGCTTCAAAATTTCATAGCTGGCAGGGCTCATGTTAGAGCTCCAAAGCTATCGTGCTATCTCCAGTTACTTCCTTTGCCTGTCACATTTAGGTCTGGTTTGCAGCAACAGATGAAAGTTTGGGCAGTATTTTCCCCTCTTTAAACATGCCAGTATATGTGCACAAAGAGGTGAAACACACCTCTACTCCTTCAGTTTGGCTCCTGGAAGGAGAAGTTGGGTCCATTCAGAGACCAACTCCATAGTCCTTATGCATGTGCAGTGCCCCTTCCACTGTAACACTTCAGCATTTTTGTTGATGAGTTAAAACTGTCACAGACCCTCATGTGTTAATTTCGTGGCAAGAATAAAGCTAAGCCTGGTGGGTTTTTTGTTTGTTGCAAATGAGTATTAATAGTGCTATGGAGAGAAAGCATGAGTGTAGGAAAAAAGAATGTAGTTTATAGAATGGCTTCTGTGTGGATTGAACTGCTGGTGGTCTGTGTGTATGCTGCAGACCATGGCATGTATACTATGGGAGCTACCTACTCACACCTCACATATTTGTGTGGGAACAGGTATTTGTGTTGCTAAGGGCTCACTGTATGACTGCAAGAGGGAAAGCTCATTTCATTTCTTCCATCTTCCCCAAACTGCCCACATCCACTTACAATTCAGTCTTTCTTCAGATGTGAATAACCCACAGCTACACCATCTCTAATTGCTCTCTCTTCATCTTCAGCCTGCAAGGAGAGAGCCCCTTGTGCAGGGAACAACCAAGTCTCATTGCTGACGAAGACACAAGGAAGTGACCACAGCTGCTTGTGGTAAAAAGAAATACAACTGGTGACTTCTGTGACCAGTTAGCTCCTGATCCTGATGTCTGGTGAGACATAATACTACAGAGTATTTTAATATACTGAATTGCTTTAAATACACAGCCAAAAGCCCTCTGAAACAACCTGAGAAGTTTGCAGACGTGAGAATGGTGCAAGCTAGATCCATCAGGCAATAGAATTCTGACTCCATACTCTGCACATTCCCATCTGAGCCCTATACAAAGTTACACAAGTGCTTGAGACCAAAAACTCATATAAAGTAAAGATTTATGTCCATTGGGGAACATTATTTCTTGTCCTTGACAGCACTGAGCTTTATACAGTACTCTGCATGTAAATCATAATTGCTGCCTCTGGACCACAGTTGCCAACTTTGGTTGCAGAAACATGCAAGACAAAACCATGAAATAAGTTCTCTGGATAAAATAAAGGAGGGAGAGGGGAGGTATTTTTTAACTGGTTTCTATCTGCTTTAAGTATGAAGTTGGGAGATTAATATGCTCATAGTGAGATATAAAAGTGATAATAAATGAACCTCTCCAAGATTACACAAGAATTGCTTCCATATGATCGATAATTCTAAATCTGTCTTCAGTCTGGAAATCTGCAGTGATCACAACACTTTGAATCTATTCTGTACTCTGCTAAAGAAAGAGCATGATAGTGTTTCGTAGTGCTAGTTTAATGTTTTTTCTGTCTTTTGAAATTTGTCCTCCTATATTACACAAGAGATTAAAATATGTTCTTCTGATTTAATATGCATTAACATTTTATCTGTTTGGGGGTTTGTCTTTGTTTGTTTGCTTGCACTACGTTCTGAACATTTTTCTGTAGAAATTATTTTGTTAAATCAGAAGCAATTAGCTTAACTGCATCTTGTCAACAAGCGCAAACATCTGTAAGATACTACAATATTGTCACTTTAAAACATAAGGCAATGGTAATACATGTCTTAGATAAAATCCTGGCCTACTGAAGGTAATGACTCGTGCATTTCCTCAGCAACAAGATGTCCTGTGCCAAATTCCAAACATATCAAATGTGGAGTCATAGGAGATAAGGGAAAAACAGGGAGTATTGCCATTATTTTCAAAACATTTTGTGCTTTGCTTTCACAAACTAAGGAGAGTACTGGTCATCTAGGGCTGGAAGAAGCTGAACAATCCATGTGTTGAACTGCAACAACATTCTTACCAAAGAACAGAGCTGTATGGGCCCTCCACAGCGCAGGACAGTACAAACCTTTTGGACACGTCAGGTATTTCCAAATGAACAGGCCTAAGCCTACTTGCTCAGGCCTACCACCTGATAAGCAATATAGTTTTCTTCATTATCTCACTCAAGAGCTGTGCAGTCAGCCTTTGTATTATGCTTAATCCCTCAGGTTCTCAACTTCAGTCTACATATAACATTTAATGAACTTAAAGCTATGTCTGTCCTATATGTACTCCTGCACATTTGCAGTATAGACTTTTTTTCTTGCCACATTTTACCTTATTGTACTGTGGAATCAAAGAGATACAAGGACAGAACCTTTATTTGGAACACACACAAAGTAAGCTCTACCTAGTACAATCTTTTCTTTTGGGATGGTTTGTTTCTTTGGGTGGTTTGTTTTTTAATGCAATGCTTGGTCTGCCAAATGCCTTAAAAATGTATTCCAACCTTCTCTGTTTATTTGAAAGCTGCTTCTTCCGAAAGGCTAAGAATAATGTGGTTACCATAGTTTCCTTATCCAAGACCAATAAAACACAATTTGGAGTACAATAAAACAAAGACTACTCACAAAATATGACTAAATCATTTGACACTGGCATCACTGCTAGCACTATTATGGAAAGAACTCAGAACTAACAAATATCCAGTTTTGGGTCCAGCAGGGAAGATTAAGATAACCCTGTCTATTTGCTGGCTATTTGAAATATTTCAATTCTAAAACTTACCCTGTCTGTGTCAAATCCCTACCTCACAGACTTAGGATTTCACCTTTAATACTTTGTGTTTACTGTATGCTTCTGTTCCAGAAAGTGATTGTGTAGGAAAGCACTTTGCTAAGGCTCAGTGAAGCTAAGTGATGGATTAATTATCCATAGGAACCAGCTGACACAGTAAATAGTGTACTGCCTGTTCTTACAGTTTTGTTGGCCCCCGAACAAGCAAGCTGCTAGGGAACAAGCAAAAAATAATCTTTTTTTCTTCCAGTCCAACAAAACCAGATATACTTCATACATAAATACTTTGTATAGAACCACATATACTTCAAAGTCTATACAAGTTACACCTGCCTTAGACACATCCATTTGCTTTCCTGATCAAAAGTTACATAATGGAATTCTACTCTAATAAAATGAATTCTTAAGAAAATGAAAACAATTGTTCTCAGGAAGTAATGAATTACTAAAGGGAAAACCACAACATGCAGGATGGATATACAGACCTCACTGTCAAGTTAAATTTTTTCCTGATTTCAAAGAGTTATAAAAATTTTCCTTAAAAAGGTAAAATATTCTGCCTTTTACTTAAAAAAAAAAAAAAAAGAAAGAAAAGAAAAGTCCAGAGGATGTTCTGCTTGAAGAGACATGCTAGGAAGATTATTTACCAATGCAAGCAGCTGAGTTGGAGAGAAGCAGAATCCTCCTCCCATACCGTGTATGATACAGGACTCTCTCACAAACACACCAGGTAACCGTGGGAGTATGCAACTCAAGATTTTCTGGTGTTCTGCTAACATTTGCTTGTCAGTAACAGCAGCCCAAAACAGCTGATGTTAAATCAAAAAGCTCTGGCTGTGGTTTGATAACCCCTGGATGTAAGCAATAGGGGAAGAAAACATATTAAGTGTCTTCCTCATCCCAGGCACCCAGGGATCTAGTCAGGAATTCTGAGCACTAGGAACAGGAAAAATGCTAGAGGAGCATTTGCTGTTGTTTTTGAAGAAAACCTGTTACCTTCACTGTACAGCTTTCTAGAGCCTTTTACCAGACCTCAGAAGCACCACTGGTTTATATAACAAACATAGAGGCACAGAGCCTTGGCCATCATAGTTACAGTTAGGGCTTAGACACAAGAAAATAGTCTGTCTTTTATCCTTGCTTTTTCATCTTGTGAAGGTCATGCAGAGGTAATGGAATACAGGGAACAAAGAAGGAAGGCTTAAGAGTGCAAGAGATCACTCATATGGTAAACATGCTCCATTCTTCCAAAGAAAAAGCTTATTAGTTCACTCCACCGAATAAGCATTCAGTGTGTAACAGGATGCCAGCTCTAATGCATTAGTCAAAGCCACTGTATTTTTGCAGAAAAAACATCTTAAATCCTGTTAACATGTTGCTCATCACACCAGTTAAACCAAGTACATTTTTAAATGGCAGATCTCAAGTTAATCAGTGTCCAGCACTAAAAAAGAAATAGCTAAAAGCACTGACTAAAAAGGCACATCTTTCACATCTCTCAAATGAATTTACTGAGGAACAGGAAGAAGCAGAGAAGACCAAACCTACGTTAAAGTTTGAATCCTTCTCATCTATCAATAAAGTAGTATACAGACTAAGCTTATTTTTCAGCATTCAGTACACCATATTTCAAGTCTCACAGAAGCCCTGACCAGGCTGGTCATTACCGGTTTTAAGCTTCCCATCCAAGAACACCTAGGAACAGTGTTACCTAGCCAGGACCCATGGTTCTGCATGGCCTTACATTGCTGTCCTTTACTCTTAGTGGCAAGGCCCAGACCTTGTTGTTACCAAGTTGTAAATGTTACCTACAGTAGATGACATCTAAAGCCACAGAAGCATTTTGCCATTGTCAGTTTGGTTATTGATGTCTTTTACAGTTCAAAAGAACATGTATCCTTCCTTATCTTGCCTGCCAAAAATCAATCGGGACAATACCTCATTGATAGCAAGCTGCTCTCCGCCTCCCCCAGCATGGCCATAGCGGTGGCTGGAACTCCGGAAGTCCTCATACAGATCCTCTTCACTTCCCACATCGTCTGTTAGAGCTGTCTTATCCAATGCCCCATCGGCAATCACTGCAACAACAAAAAGAACAGATTGGTACAGATCACAAGATCCTCATCAGCGCTGCAACAATTGTATGATCTTGGCTGGGGTGAGGGACACTGTACCACGGCACAGAGGAAAACACAAGGAAACTACAGAGGCAATTTCAGGGAACAATTCCAGCCTGGTGCATGTCCATTTTTCAGAGGATTTTCCTTCCATTCGTGTTTTGTTACCGCAAATGACAGTATCTGTTTTCCTAAACTGGAAAGTATGATTTTAAATAATTCAGCTGCTGCATGTTGCAATGAAATAATAAGTAAGAATAAGAACCCAGGCTCTCAAAATAGGTGCAGGGCTAAGACAATACAAACATGATTTCATGATGATGTTACCATGTTGACAGGAAACTTGACTAGGTGAAAAATACCATAATCTTCCAATTCATACCTTGATGATTGTGATTTACTAAATTGTACCAGACCAAGGAAACTCTCAGTCTCTGGGAAAAACATTCACTCCTTTGTCCACACACTTATTTAATTTGATAACCCTTTTTGTGTCCTAAAAGGGTGTTTGCTCCAGAAGTATGTGTTATTACCACAGGAGGGCCATTCCTCACAGCACAGACCCGAATCAGCTACAGATAATGGAGGCTTAGCAGTCTACAGCTGGAACAAGCGTTGAGGTCTCAAGATATAAGCATAAGCCTAAGAGAAATAATAATAGAGGGAGCTGGGGTTGCTTAGCCTGGAGAAGAGGAGGCTCAGGGGAGACCTTATTGCTCTCTACAACTACCTGAAGGGAAGTTGTGGACAGGCAGAGTTTGGTCTCTTCTCCCAGGCAACCAGCACCAGAACAAGAGGACACAGTCTCAAGCTGCACCAGGGGAGATTTGGGCTGGAGGTTAGGAAGAAATTCTACACAGAGAGAGTGACTGCCCATTGGAATGGGCTGCCCAGGGAGGTGGTGGAGTCACTGTCATTGGAGGTGTTTAAGAAGAGACTGGATGGGGTGCTTGGTGCCATGGTTTGTTGATAAGATGGTGTCGGGTGATAGGTTGGACTCTATGATCTCGAAGGTCTTTTCCAACCTTGTGGAAGGGTGCTTGGTTGTGTGGTTTAGTTGATTAGGTGGTGCTGGATAATAGGCTGGATGCGATGATTTTGAAGGTCTCTTGCAACCTGGTTTATTCTATTCTGTTCTAATAAGGCATTTATACTCCTTGCAGAGGAGAAAAAGGCACTTCATCTGTTTCATAGGCAGGAACCTTTTCCTAGGGCCTCTTCAAGGTATTAGCAAATACCCTTCAGTGGCATGTTGACCAATCATTCATTCATCCCATACCTGTACAGGCTGCTGAGCATAAACTTTCTGTTCTCAAAATCTGCTGAAAATGTCAGTGATGAAATAAAGTATTTCCTGACATATTCATTCAGATTAGCAACTGCTAGGACAACAGTTTCCATGACAGAGGAGATCTTCACAAAGAAGTAAGTAGCCAACACAAACATGATGCACTGAACAACAGCTGATACAAGCAGTGATTTTGGCTTAATGGACCTGACATATTTACAGTGGTAAACTGAATGAAGCACAAATGCAGCTATTGCTACCAGCACTCCTCGTGACATTCTTAGCTGTCCAAATTATACACGACATTACATTCAAGATTTTTGCAGAGTAGGTGGAAAAAAAAAAAGCAAAAAAACCCTTTGGGCTTGGTCTTGTATCATTTGCACAGGAAAAGCACTAGTCAGAGCCTGGAGATGCAGAAGCCTGTACTTGAGCCCCCCCATTTTGCTTCATAATGTATTTTATGAACATAATTGTGTCTATATGCTGAGGAAAAAGTGCCTAAGGGCTCATTAGCCCATTGAAAGCAAATCTCTCCAATAATATGAAGTGCTGTCAGAAGTGACAGGAAGACTTGCAAAGATGGCCCTTGTCAATGATTTCATTGCAGAATCACAGAATATATCTGGTTGGAAAAGACCTCAAAGATCACCCAGTCTAACTCTCAACTCAGCACTGAAGATTCAACACTAGACCATGTCCCTAAGCACCAGGTCCACCACTTGAACACCCCTTGAACACCACTTGAATACCCCTAGGGACATTAGTACACTTATTACTTGTAAGAGAGAGAACATATGATGTTTTGTTAAGGACACATCATTTGATTACTTCAAATAACATGGTGAGGTATAAAATCAGTGTAGCAGCTAAAAGTAAATGCAGTAACTTGACACAAAAATGACTGGAGTATTAGCTATTTTTTAACTAAATGCTTGATTACTTATGCTTTGGATTCAATAAATACACACAACATAGCAAAGATAAATTCATTGTCAAAATCCAGAGCTCCACTCAATACTGAAAGGCAGGTAAGGACACAGAGATGCATATTGGTTTATGATTAAAGCAGAATTTCCTGTGGAACTCTAACTACCCAACCATTCAACTTCATGTGACATTTCACACACAAAAAAAAAAAAAAAAAAAAAAAAGGAAGGCTTTGCCCTGACACATCCTATCATTATACAGAACTGCTCTACTAATTACATGCCAGATTGCATCTAAAGCAGTTCTGGGGCTAAGACCTACCCCAGTACTATAACACTCCAAACCTGCTGGAATGGCATCGATATTATCATTTTATGGAGAATTGCACTGACATTCTTTTTTTTTTTTTCAAAAGCACCAAAGTGTCAGTTTTTGCTCATACACTAGCTGAAAAAGTAATAAAGAGCTTTCAGCATTTCAGTGCAGCAACAAGAATAAATTAGAAATATTTTTCAAGAATAAATAAAACTTTTATAAGATGGGAGTTAACAGTCACTTAATTCAAAACTTCCTTTGCATCTCTCTGATTCCATTCTTTTCCTTTATTTTATGCATGTTTTTGCTGCTTCTGCCTTATGCATCTTGGGCTGTTTTCACTGTTAGAAATAATTTTCAGCTTGAAAAATGTTCAATGACATCTTTAAACCTTTTGGACTTTTTTTTCCCCTCACATTTTCCTATTTGTTCTGATTAGTGCTTAGATGAAAAAGCAAAAGCTCCAGGGAGATATTTATCTGTATTACTTAAAATGCTCTATACCTCTGCTAAGTGCTTTGAAAGCTGTGTTTGCTTTTACTAGAGATCTGTTTTTCTCCTCTGATCTTACCAAGCTCATAAATTTCCTGCAGTCTCACAACCTGCTACTGCATTTTGGATTAGTTTTCCTGGCAGAAAAATCCCAATAAACATATCCCTCTCACAAAAAAAAAAAAACACAAAACAAACAAACAGGTAGTTCACAGCTATACAGAAGATCTATCTCAGTCCTTGAGGAAGACTGGCCCCAGATAGCCAGTATATGTTTTCCCAAACTAGCTACTTTTCCAGGGAAGAATAAAAGTAATGAAAAACAAGAGTTTGCTCTGAAACAGCTTACACAGGAGACATGATTACAAATATATAAATAAACTAGTAGTCTGGAATGGTGACCCAATGCACTAGAAATCCACCACGAAAGTAGGAGAATGGAGGCTTCTAATGTAAGTAGTGACAGAACATGCACAGCATGAACTAGGTCAAGTAGAAAAGAAGCAAGCACTATACAAAAATCTTTAAAGACAAGTTAGTGGAGATTGCTGAAACAGTCCTCCTCAACAGCACAGCAGTAGTTGGACAGGCAGCTATTAAGCTGTGTGGTAACTGAGTTGGATGCCTCAGTCTCACCCCTCTGCAAATGCTCATCTCCATTTAACACTGTCATTCACTGGTCTGGTCACAGCCTGGCCTCTGCATGTCTCTGAAACCACTGATCTGACCTGTCCTGGGCAATGAGACCACACCAAAGAACAACGTTCTGCCAAAAAGTCGTGTCAAGCCTCCAGCTACCTCAAGGAGATTTCTACATATTTTCTATGACTGTCCTGACAAATTTCACTGAATACAACAAATTCTGTATGCAGGAACACAGGAAGGGGTTGTCACCAGCATTTAGTACTACAACCTTCTGTGTAAGCATTAAAACTATGCTTTATACTCTTGTTAATCCAAGCCCAAGCTCAGGATTTATATCATGAAAGCACAAAAGCACATAAGCACATGGATAATTCTAACAGTAGCTCATGAAAGAATGCCACACAAAGCCCTTTTTTTTGCACCCAAATAAAGATTAAGGTGTCATGAGCCTGGCTCCACAAAGAAATATTTTTGAAGCAGCAAAAGTCATACAAAAAATGGCACTGACTGGCACAGGTGGTCTGAGTCCAAGCACTGAGACAGGCTATGTTCAAAAACAGATACAAAACTAAAAGGTAGAATTTATATGAAAACATCAAATGAAGCTTGATCAAAGTGGTCCAGAAGGTACAGAAGTCCATCCTTATGCCTTCCTACAGGCTTTGGGATGCAGGCATAAGTGGTCAGCAGTCAGAAGGTTCCTGGCTGGGCTCTGCTTGTACCCCTACCTGATGAAGGGCAGCATGTGAAAGGCTGATGCCAAGCAACCCTGGGAGGTACTTGTCCTACACAGCTCCTTAAAAAGCTGTTACCAGCTCTGTGGTTTCCCACAGGAGAACACTTTGTACCTGCAGTGACAAATAAGCCATGCAATGGCTGCAATATGAACCATGGTTATACAACTCCCAGTCACCCCAGCTTGCCAGCTGCATCCTGCTCACAACTAACTTGGGGTAATTTGAAATGCATGTAGCTGCCTGTTGGTAGGATGCTTATTCTTGGGAGCCACAATCATGCCTATCTGTCACTGGAGAAAAAAACCACCCAAAAACCAGCGGGGCGATGCAGAGACAGACAAGTGAAGATGAAAAGGAGAGAGGAATGAGAAGCCTTGTGTTGTTATTATAGCTGGTAGGAAACATAAAGAAGGTCACAGACTGAAAACAAGTATTACCCTTAGTTCAGTTAAGACCCTGTTCACCACATCTAAGCTCCTTGAGCTCCTTTCCTCTCTTGAAGGACTGACCTGCTTCATACATCCCAAGTACCTGGAATTAGTGAATAGAAGTTGTCACTGGCCAAAAAAACCCAAGCAAACAAACAAACACCAAGGAAGAAAACCCCAACAAACCAAGCAAACAAACTACCAAGACTACCATTATAAAAAATTAACCAAAATCCCACCTCTCACTGGAGAAACAGAATAAATTTCTAGAAGAGGCTCCTCAGAGCAGCTGGGCACTGCAGCCTAAAATCTAGTACAGCCTCTTAACAGAGATCTCAAAGTCACATAGGTTTATTTCTCAGCTAGAACAAACCCTTGTAGCACCCTGTTGGCAAGAAGCTCCATCCGTGTGTCTGGGTCAGAAGCCTGAACATTGACCCAGGCTTAAAGGAAAATGGGCTGGAGGCAGTTTCCCCCGAAGCTTTGGTTGTCTGTTTACACTTGACTTACAGCCTACAGCTCTTAGGGGTAAAGCTAGGACAGGAAGTGATGATTGCAGACATTTGAAAGCCAGGAACATCCCTAGTTTATTAAAAGCACATTATATTAATGACAAAGAGAACAGCTTTTGTGTATTTGAAGCTCTCTTTCAAGTTTTTTCAGTACCACATCCATACATCTGTCTCTGTAGCATTTACATTTAAATTAATTCACCAAAATAACAGCACCAGCCTGATTTACACTCACAGAGCAAATTAATTCAGAGCTAACAACATTATTCCCTCTGCCTCACTGAGCAGGGATTGCTGTGGTTGTGTGTAGTGCCCACAGGAAAGTGCATTGCAGCTGAGGAAAGGAGTCATTCAAGAGATTTAAGAGGATAAACAAGCTAAAAGGGTGCATGGGGTGTGGGAACCAAACCCAGACTACACTGCCCAGGTGAAAAGGGCCCTTCCTGCACCTCTGCCCATTCTGAATTGCTAAACCCTTATCTCCTTTAGAAAGACCTGCCCCAGTAGTGCTGCAGCCTCAGCTAGTCCTGTTCTGAATTATCTGCTTCATATATCATCTGCTTGATATATCGAGGTCCCTATGCAGCTGCCACAGTAAAATCTATCAGAGTGATGTCATCCCACTTCTGCCCCAGCAGTGCAATTCTCCAGCTCTTTACTGTGCTGATGGACCCTCTCACATCACTCTGCTTATGGTTGTGGGCCAGTTTCACAGGAAGAGGGAAATCTGGCAGGGAATTAGCAGCAAGGGAACAATGACCAGTTACTATGAGCTTCATGAAGGGGGAAAAAAATATCTAGCAACAAACTAACAAAGAAAACAGCCAAGGGTATGGGCCTGAAATGCCAAGCATCAGACAGCTAAAGCTTTCCTGATGACATTTCTGAGCAGGTAATGAAACTGTGTTCAGTGAATCTTTGAGGGAAAAAAGGGAACATAGAATGGAGAGGAGAGGCAGAAAACATGAAAGTGTGGAAAGCAAGCTTCATCACCTCCATTTTAAAGAAACATTAAGAAGGGAAAGGATTCAACACGGCAAAATTAAATTAACATTTTGGTGTAACACCACAAATGGGATTGCTGTTGTGAATGAAGCCAGTTCCTAATTAGCTGAAGCAAAGAGCAAATCCGTGCTCAAAACCAAAAAAGGACACAGTTCTTTAACTGAAAGCTGAGTGCAGGTCCTCTGTGGGTCTGCTGGGCGCGTCACCCAGGGTAACATTCATCAGAAATAATGCACTGAGCCACCCACTCAGGCTTCAGGAGTTTTTAAATCCCAATTAGAATCTAAATGACTTGCAGGGAGGCTTAAGGGAGTTCTCGGCTCTCTTGGGTAGCAGAGCTAATTATGGGGACGAGAGATGTGGATTATGAATGGCTCTGCAGCTCCAACTCCCACGTTACCACTTGATACATACTTGCATCTCAGCCTGTTTTGCCTTGGCAGACATGTGGCAGAGAGCTGACCCCCACCCCTTCCTGCTGGCTGAGTGATGATGGAGTGGGAGAGAGGATGGGGAGCACTTTAACGAGATTTGAAAAAGAGTGGAAACAATGGGAAAAACAGATAGGATATCACCTACATGTACTTGCTTGATCCAAAGCCTGATGCTTTGCTGAAAAGCCCCTCTGCTGCACTGCATAAAAACTACTTATTCGTTGGCTGTGTTCCTGTCACAGCTACTGACTTGTCAAAAAAGCAGGATGTCCTCCTACTCTGTGTATTGTTATTTGCTCAGGTCTGATTACTCATCCGCACCGACCTGTTTGCTCTCATTTTTTGGATGAATGTCTTTGGAAATGCTATTTATTTTATGCCTGGACAATGTTGAACATGATGGGACCAATTCTAGTTCAGTCCTTTAAGCCCAATCACAGTCTAAACATTAAACCAACTGTAGCCATCAAAACTAGCAAACAAATCCCTTGTAGTTTCCAGGCATGTTCTTCACCATGTCCTCATCAGCACGTACTGATGTGTCATTAAATGTACTGATAAGGTGTTTAATGCCCAAACAAGTCTCATTCATTGACATAGATGATATTTAAAGGAGTGGGGGATGAGGGGGTGTATATGTGTGCGTGTAGGATGAAACCTCCCATCACAATTCCTTGAAAGTTTCCTCTGAAAGACTCAAATGTTTTGTTTGTGTTTCTAACAGGTAACAAACACTGACATGGCAGACTCATGCTGAATCTTTACCTGTCCATTTAACTCTGCTGCTTAGTCCTGTGCCTGCTATGCCTTGAAGTAAAAAATCAAAACCAGAGCAAACGCTCCTTCCTTGAAGGGAAAAGCAATAACAAAGCTGCATCTTCACCAGACAACTGCCTTCCAAAATAGTGACAGGCTGCTGGTTTGGAAGCAACATATCTGACGCTGTCTAGCAGAGCATGATCAGTCAACTCAGATCAGCAGTAACCTTGGATGAGCTTTTGGCTCACCTACAAAGATGGATATATTATGTCCACGTCTCCACAACCACCCATTCTCACCCCAAAGTGTAAGAACAACTGAGGAAATTCAAGCAAATGAGCCAGGAAGTCAGAACAATAGTTATTTAGAGTGGACAACACCTACTTCAGCAAACATAAGAGGCAAAAGCAACATCAAAGACTATTAGTGCAGCTGACAAGCCTGACAAACACGAATTTGAAAGGGTCTTATCAGTAAGAGTTCAGGGGGTTATTTATTTATTTAAGGAGAGCATCTGCTCCAGCTTTTCCAAACCTTATAGGCACACCTCACAAGTTGGAAGAGCAGCAATCCGGAGGTAAAAAAGAAAAAAGACACACTATTCTCTTTGAAGTTTATTCCTACAGATTCCCCTGCTTCCCCTACTACATCTGCCATACTTCAGTGCAGGGTAACATATAGTATCACTCCTAAAAATCACACTCATCTTTTGCTTGCACGAGTACATGTGAGAACACGCAGAAAAAGGAATCACACCATCTTACTGCTATCGAGTCTTACTGCTATGTTATTACTTAATCTGAGTTTGTGTGAACCAAAGCCCAAACTCTGTACTTTTGTCTTCTTTTCCTCATCTGGAAAGCAAACAAAAGAGCCTCAAACAATTTGGACATGATCAACACTTCTAGTCATCACCAGTCTTCAAATGAAAACCTTGAATAGAAAATATACCGTCATTCTCTGAGGAATTATTCCTCTCAACACTGCAGCCACTTTCCAGGGACTTAATTGGAGTTTTCTTAATGCAAGTGCTGTTATCTCCCTAATCTCACACTGCCCTTCTCTGCTTTAATTATATTGGGATGTTTGCTTCACCTCTAAAACAATTTCCTAAGAGCACTTGCAAGACAGTGTTAGAAGCCCAAGCTACCATGGGCTCTCACAGTGCCTCCTTTCTTGTACCTGTTATTTTGTCAATGGAAAGAATGTAAACATGCTGTAGGGAATTCCGTCTGATTTAGATTTCCAAAGAGTCTGTGTTTTTATTATGTCTTTACCTCCAAGTACACCCTCAGAACACAAAGAGCTTGGAAGCTAAGTCTTTGCTAAAGACTTTGTAGCCAAAAAGGATACAATTTTCCTCAGTCTTAAGACATGGTCTAAACCCAGAAACATTCCACTCTATGCAAAGTTCTACCTACTGGTCTGATAAAGATGATGCTGTAAAGAATGGTTAAGATCTTTTTAATGAAGACTTGTCACTAGGAAGTAAAACAATTCACAAAAGCCTTTAAGCTGTTACACCCAGTCATGCCAACTCTGCATGGAAATAGCAACTTCCTTTCACTGTTTTCTTGAAAGTCAGACCTGGAACAGGACAAAAAAAGCCCCAAATAAACAAAACAAAACCAACCAAACAACACAAACATAGGTGTATCTTACAATGGAGTAATCTGCATCATGACTTGATGATTTAAGAGTGGAGAATTGTCTTGATAATAATTTAAAACCTTTGACAATGAAGACAACTTTGGTTCAGACACAACTATTTCAGAGCAGGGCCAGAGCTGAGGCCAGCTAAATAATGAGATGAGCAATACAGATGTGCTGGGCACAGCCCGTTTGCAGTCAAGTCAGCACAAAGAGTCACTGCTTGGCCCTTTTGAAAAGCAGGCTGTTTATATTAGTGTCTGAAGATGGATTTAAGAGACTATCTTTGAACACTTAAATTTGAAAAATGTGACCTTTGTTTTCTCCCAGAATCCTGCAAAATGCTATAAATCTCGCCTTTATCTTGGTGAAGCTATCCAGCCTGACAAGTGGCTTATATCTATGACCTTGTACCACAGAAGTAATTAAAAATGAATGCCATGAGAAGACTTTCAATTGCTCTTGTGCATTATCAAGCATAAGTCTCAAGAGGTAGTAAGACTGTTTTGTTGATATTGGTTTGAATGACCAGTCTTCGTGTAGCACACAACAGATCTGCTTTCATACTGGGTCTATACTTTTCCCAAAAATACTGGTAAAACTGCTTTACCTTTTAAAAAAATCTCTGTCCCTATTTAAATTTTAATCTGAATTCTAAGAAATTCCCCGAGATCAAACTACCAAATATTTCTGAAGGTAAAACAGGAAAGGTAGTATTAATATTATTTAAGTACAACTACCATGACATCTGAAAATCAGGTTCTTTGCTTCCTTTTGTAGTGTTGTGTGATGTAAACATGTATGCTGCCAAGTCAGGCTCTGAGTTGGTCAGGGTCTTTCTTCTTTGGTGTTACTTAGAAGAGATTTGAGAGCTCTACTCTAAGCAAGCTTCAGGAGAGATGCTGAACACGGCCAAGTGTAATCCGGTCTTTTCATTCTGGGTAGACAAAGACATGAGAATCTCCACTGGAAGAAGGGTGCATAATACGAGAACAACACATTAGCTCAGTTTAGGGGGACCTTGTGTACAGAGACAAGGTGGAAATGTCAAAATCACTCAGACACTGAATTTCCAGGACCATTTTTCACTACCAGAATCCAGAACTAACTGGTTTTAATATCCAGTACCGCTCTCACTTGCGTTTAAAACCAGCCCTACAAACTGATGGAAAAAAGAATGTTGGAGCACAGAAGTGACCTGAATGAGAGGATGGTGCAGTCACCTGCCCCCATTGCATGGCTGGGAGTGTGCTTGACTCCAGCTACAACAGCAGTCCCCATACCAGTCAGCCCTCAATACCCCTCCTCCCCAGGGCCTCCGGACTTCCCTGTCATTGAGGTATATGAAAGTGAAAGAGCCTGCACTAAAATCATTTAATGACAGCATATTTCATCTCTGGAAATCTGAGGGTGCAGATATGCTATATTACTGTAAATAAAATTTAATTAAGTTTAAGACATTAAACCTGTTGACTCACACATCTCAATAAAATTTCAAATATCATAGAAAAAAAAAAAAAAGAGAAAGACTTCACACCCAATAATTTAAAGTTTCCTGGGAAATTGGTATGAGAAGGTACCTTATTTCAGAGTGTTTTCAAAACATTCAGCTCCAGGTCTGAATTAGAGCTGAATGTGTCAGACGCAATCTCACCCTACAGCAAGAAAACTCTTCCAAGGAGAACATTATTCCTCTTGGAATATATCAAGTATTCAATTCAAAGGTGTTATTAATCATTCTTTTAAAAGGGGAAAGCATTCTGGCAAGGTCACGTTTGTTGGGGTGCCTTTAATAGTTAAATTCATTACTTAAGATGTTTACTGCAGGCTTCAACAAGGAAATAATAGCAGGATTGGTAAGATCAGCATTTCAGCAAATAATGAGCCCAAGATGCTAACTGTGCATTTTGAACTATGAATTTTAAATGACACATGATCACTGGATGCAACACAGAATATGTTGGAAGCTTTCAAGATTAATTTAAAAGTTGAATCTATCCCCGGCTGGAGATGGCAAAATGAAATGGCAAAAGTATATTAACACAGGCAGCAATATAATCTCAATGCCAACTAATAAAGGAGAATTGCTGATAAGCAGTGATCAAACTGAATGACTTCTCTTAAAAAGGTAAAAGAAGATGAAGCCTTCTCAGAAGTTTACCTGAAGCGAGCCTATCCTTCTTTTGACCAGTATGTACTGTATACAGTCAACTGCAGCTCTATTTAAGGCACATGTCAGAAAAAAGACATTCTTCTAGAAACATAGCTGAAGCAGTCAAAATTGGCTTTGCAAATTTAACATTAATGATGTAACTTGCTAAATCAAAACAGATAAAACAAGGACAGTGCTTTCCAGAGCAACTCTGCATGTTCTGGTGCACAGCACCAGCCAAACACACAATTCTTTACCAATTGTTTGAATATAGAAAATATATACAGTAATCTTTTCACCTATGTTCAGATACATCAGATTTGATCTTTCCTGTGATTAGTCAAGATTTAAGGCATTCAGCTCCACAGTGTCACTGTTGTTTCCATTTATAAATTGATTCTTATTTAGATCTGATATGCCACTAATGAGAATAGGAAAAGGCTTTGTTTCTGACAGAAACTCTACATTTACTATTTCCCAACCCTTAGCTTTTCCAAAGCAGCTACAAAAATACAAATAAAATTTTCCAGACTCAAGGCTCAGACCTCCACAAAAACATTCCAGTTTTTCAAACATCTCTCCATCTATAGTGTATCCAACTGAGGGGCAGAAGAAAAGAAATATGGGACCCAAGCCCCATGCCACTTAGCTTTCAGAAGTGATCAATGTATAAAATTACCTTTATCCTCAAATATACACAATGTATTGTGGTTTATTAGTTCCACACTGGTCCTCCAGTGTCTGAAAATTACTGTTCCTCAGAAATAAAGTGAATGGTGAAGGAATTCTTCCAGTAACAACATGCCGATTTAGAAGTGAAATTGAAATTAACCTTATTTTCTGAAGGTCTCACACCTGATGCACATTCACTTAGGATGACAAATGTAAGTGCCTGGTTTCTTCTTTTTTCTGACAATTTAACCGAGGTGATTCCTCTACCTTTGCAGCCCATTTACTTTGCCTATGAACTTTACTCTCATTATCAAAATCTGATCTTTTGAACAAAGCAATACATATTCTCCAGGCTCAAATCCTACGGCTAGTAGTCTCAGTGCCCTTATTACATTTTCAAATGAAGCTCCAAGGACAACAAAACCAATGCCCATGCATTAAAAAAAAAAGATTATTTGCCACATAGAGAAAACTGCTAAAAAGCAGGATATGGTTGAGGTATATTTTAAAAATTGTGCAATGAAAGGGCTACTTGCATCTGTGTATTTTAAGTTGGCTAATGACATAGCCTGGATGAAGTATAAACACAAAATCTGTCAGTTTAGATTTTATTTCTGTAAAACCAGGTTGCTGGCTTATCTTCATATTCATCCTGAATGGTCTGTGCATAGAATCTTCCTTTAAGGTAAGGCATAGCTGTTGTCTCTGTCTCATAGGTTTAAATAATTATTCTCATGTTCAGTTTTGGTGGTATTCCCCTACACCAAACGCCCAGTTTCATAATTTCTGAGTGACAGACTATGCAATGCAGGATTATTACATCAAAAGACAACACTAAACTATCAATACAGTAAAGAGACCCCCCCAGAGACTACTGTCAAAAGATATAAATTTCTTCCTCTGATACAAAAGAAAGATAGCACTCTGAAACAAATTCCCAGGAGATGTCTGTCCAGCCTGGAAACCATCTATCTTTGCTTTGACAGGGACTAGTGCTCTCAGTACCAAAAACATTTGTTTTACTCGACAAGCACAGAGTGTGTAAAGAGCAACCTGGAGATACCAATGGGACAACAAAAAACCAAAGAGCAGGCAAGGCACATACTGCATGCTGCACTGCCATGTGCACCACGGCACCTCTCTGCTCCAGGTTTTCCCCAGAAGCAGGCATAGGAGATACTGGTCTACTGCTTCTCAGTTTCTGTCAAGTCCAGAGTTGAGGAATGGAAGAGAGTTGTAAAAGTATTGTTGATATATTCTAAAAGATCTTTCAAAGAGGATTATTCTAGTGACTAGAATCAGTGAGAGAGGCATGTAGTAGGTATTTGGGATCATGGAAGTTTAGCGTGCTGTAAAATTCATGATAAAATTTCGGATGCATTTTATGTCCACAAGGCCATGTGGGATGTTCCATATACACAGGTTTGGCACTTGGCATACTGCATGCAGAATGTATGGCTAAACTGAGCACAGTGTCAGCCTGACTTAGGGGGTGATGCTGCAGTGCAGTGCCTTTGTGATAGCCTAGAAAAGCAAAATGATTAACAGACCTTATGCCTTACCCTTGCTAGAGATAGCCAGCACTGCTAGCAAATATAAAGAACAATGGCAGACAAATGCAAAGAAGATACTTTAGCCATTCAGGCATGCCCAAAGAAAACTCACAAATCTTTATAAACTAGCTTTTAGATTATGTCAATAAACTGTTGATATAACCCTCTGTTCTCCCTTTCTTTCTCCCAGTTCTTCAGCGATCAGAACAAAACCAAAGGACAAGGGAAATAAGGACCTGCACCACCCAGCGGAAACTTCCCCACCTCCACCTGCTTCAGCCTTTAACCCACTATGTATAGCTCTAAATTCCATCATGTTGGACAACAGCCCCTTCATAGAGGCAGTCGTGCAGCTGACAGAGCTATCATACATAATGATGTATATAAATGCCGTTACAATCCTGTTTCCTTGTACCTCGATTAATTACATTACTGTCTGCTGCCTTTCCTTTCCAACACAAATGCAAAGGACAAGTCCCAAAAAATGCCAAGGACGTTTTCCCCTACTTGAGTCCCTTTCTGAACTCAGCAGGTGCAATTCTACTGAAGGCCAGGAAACTACCATTTCTAGACTATGTTCCTGGCGTCTGCTTATCTTTCCTGATGAAAATGTAGCAAATGTCATCAAAGTGTATCAGAACTTAAACAATTGCCTTGACTCCATTATCCTTTTGCTGTAAATACAGTCAGCTTGTTTGAACTGGAAATTGTTCTTAGGCATAATTGCTCTGTACACAACACTGTCTCAAATCAATTCCAGGGCACATTTTCTGAGCTGTACAAGTTTTCATTACTAACCGCACAGTAAACTTAAAGGTTTGAGCTCATTCTCTTCAAATTGCACAGATCCTTCTTTGCATAATCTCAAAAATGTCAACAGCAAAACAATTGAAACAGGCATGACTGTGCTTGCCTTGTTTCAATACAGCATGGTATTTCCAGTCTGATAAAGATTAAAAGCTCTCAGAAGAAAAAGAAAAATGTTCCTCGTGTACACATCTCTCTCTTAATGATAAGCACTGATAAGCACAATGAAACTAGATGGGAGGAACAAAAAGCAAAGATGAATTCACAACTAAGCAAGGTAATAACAGAGAGATTATGAAAAGTATTATAATTAGTACCCCCATTATAATTAGTACTCCCAGTCCAAAGTAACAAAAAAGCATCCTTTGATGTTAGCTTCCCCAGATTTTGGCTGAGGTGAAAGCAATATTGTACGCAAACTATGTGAAGCTTTTACTTGTACCCATCATTTCTCATCACTTTCTGCAGTGTTTGAAATCACCAAAGGTATGAGTTCTCTCTTAGGAGTGGGCTTGGGTACTGAGAAGCAAAATCCAGGAACGCTCGGCACTCAGATACTCTGGTCATGGATCATCACAGTTCCAAAGACTGCACTACTAAAACCACAACTTCACTTTTTAGCCAACTCCAGTTGAATCCAGCTTTTTAGGAGATGGAGAAGCACATTATCAGGCTGTTACTCTTCTGAGCAGTGGGCTCAGAACAGAAACTAGGGTTAGTGAAGAAGTCAGTAGGTTTTCTCAGTTCCAAAATTATGACAGCTGATGAACTGACTTAGAAATTATGAGAAAGCTTCTGGACTCCCAGTGACAATATTAGAGGCATGGCTGTATATGAAATACACTGATTCTCCTGGTCCCAGTTATTGCTAGAATAAGTGAAAAGCTGACTTACAAAATCGGCGAAACCCTGGCAAGAACTGAGCTTGGGCTTCCTGATTTGAACACTATTTTCTGCTCCCTTTATGGGAATGTAAATAGCACAAACCCCATCTCACCACAACTGATGCTACTTTTTCAACTATGTATCCACATTGTTGCTTATAATAATTAGAAATAGATCTCCCTTTTGAAAACAAACTGACATATAGCTGCAGGAAGAGGAGAGATTTGCTATGGTTTGGGGCTTTTTATTGGGTTTTTGTTGGGGTTTTGTTTGTTTGTTTTAATATTTGCATTTAATCCAGCCTTCTGTCAATATTTTCTCAGGCAGAAAAGCAACATCTTCAGCATTGTCACAGAATTAGTTACCTGAAAACGGGAGTTTTAGGCAGAAAAATGTCTCCTAATTCCACAAGAGAGAAGACAACATAACCCAAAATTATACAATGTGCAAAGGGAGTCCTGAGTAGACTAAGTCACCATAAAGGCAAGAGGATATCAGGACCTAGCAGGAAGAGAAGCAAGCATGCAGGACTGCTTCATGGACTCAGAGCTGACCACCTTGTCTTCCATTATAATGCAAGCAGCAGCAGCTTCATCTAGTATTAGCAAAAGATAGGAAGGGTGCTATCTGCATTATTTTATGAACAGACCTACCTTGCCCAAAAAGGATCCATGATGCAAAACACTTTTCCCCCCCCAGAGTATATTAATTTATACTCCCAACATCAGTGAGAGAGGCTATTATTACCCATACTTGAGTAAATTCTTCTTCTGTGTGATGTGGAAAAAGCAGAGCAAGACCAAGCATGCTGCAGAGTAGGAGGACAAGCCAACAGAGTTCTGAGCATTACAGTACTATTTTACTCAAAAGCACTACAGTTATGTAATTTTCCTTTCCCACACTAAGCTATACCTACAAACAGAAAATTATTTTCTGCTTTCAAAAAAGGAATTTTAAAAATTGTACTCAGCCCAGACTCATCTTCACTCATGCCATGATCCAAAGCTCTTTTTCACCTGGTGAGAAAGGATTCATCTCCCAAAATACTGGCAGGGCAGAATATTTTCTGAATATATCATTAGTGCAATGCAGCTACAATATAAACTCCAAAGAGTATACCACTCCTCATTATTTTATTAAGGAAAAAAAAAATCCTAGCACTACATGAGATGTACTAAGATTTCTCCTAATCCACCAGCTTTCCTTCTTGGAATCTCCAGGTAAACACTGCTGGGAAGACAAGATCTTTGACCAAATCAACACACTCTGTTCTTGGTTACCTGCAGGCTTTTACAAGGCATTGTAAGTTGAGTTTTATGGGTGTTGGCTCTCTTCCACTAAGATGGCCATGGGATGAGTTGGGATGGGGGAGTAGCTCTGTCTTGGGCTTTTAGCTCACTCGCTTTTGAATGCTGCTTGCTGCTGTGCTTTTTCTGCAAAAAGGCTAAGGTACTTGCACATTTGTATTATGATTATCTGATTTGCTCAGCAAACTCATATCTCACTTTTTTATGTCTCAACCTGGATTTTTTTGTGTGCTGTTTCTCCTTCACTTCTTTGTTGAGGTAGGCAGACAAGATGATGCCAACAAGACACTCTGCTTAATTCCCTAGTCTCTCCCAAGGAAAGGGAGCAATTTGTAACCTGTAGAAGAGCTAGATTCCCTCTTGTTGCCACTCAACCTACTATGACTAGTATCAATCTCCACTGTAGTGGGAGGAGAAGATTTGGGCCTTGCAAACAGCCACATAAATGAAGCCACATAAATTTGTTCTGGTAACACATCTGAAATAATTAATTTACTGCAACAATCACTCTCTAATGGATTGCATTTAGCCCATGAGAAGCAATGGGCAAATTTTGGCTTGAGAGAGCATCTTGAAAATTGTACTCCCAGGTCTCACGAACAACTTTTAGTGGTTCTAATGAGAAAGATGTTGAGGGCCAGTTTCCTCTTGATCCAGCACCTGATTTGCATAATCTTCAATAATTTCCCAGTTATCTCCCTTCTGTAAGAAGATCAAGTCTGCAGTCAAATGCAGCTACTTAGAGGGAAAACCACAAAGATGGCCCCAGAGGCATCACAGCAAATATGGAATCCTTATTCCTTGTGGGTATACAATACCATTTTTAGGAGTTGCTGACCTGTGTTAGAGAAAGAACAGGGTCAGAAAAGCAAGAAAATGCAGTCACAGCACAATGTTGCTGGCAGACAGACAGTGTTTGAGACACCCCACCAAAAACTGCATGTGCCATTAACTACTGAGCAGGGCTTTGCTGTTGAAAACATTCCCTGATAACGTTTGGCATCTGGATTCTGTCTCACACACATGAGGAACCGATGATGTCAGTAAAAATGTTAAATGCCACCATATCTAAACCAGTCAAAAGTGGTGGTTTTTTGTTCATTTTTTGAACAGAGTGAAGATTCACTACAGCTACGTTCTCCAAGATTACTAAGCCATCTAGAATCCCAAGCTTTATCTAGTACTTCCTCCCTACATGACTTGCATAATTTGAATTATCTATGGAACCACTGAGATACCCTACTGAGTTCTACAATAGTCACAACTCAAACAACTACACATCACTGAAGGTGGAAAGGGGGCCTGTAAAAGTCATCTTCATCTTTTGCAAATACATATTTTTAAATACATAACAAGTTAGTAAGCAATACCTTAAAACCACAGCTGTGCTCCTAACTGCAGTAAGGATTTAATCCAACTTTTTCCAGAGTAAAGAATATTGGAATGGAATCAAAGGTATTTTCCAAGCAGTAATAAAAGGAAAAGATCAAGCCAATTACTTGAATTGTACCTCAAAGCATAGGTGTTCATTCTGACCTTGTCTACAAAAGGCAAGGCTGGAAGGGAAACTTACAGTTTTCATGTCAATTCATCTGCTCCAAAGCTGAACCAACAGCCATAGTAGTTTTTCAGAAAGGTTTCTCCAGCCTCCTTGTCAAGACCTTCACTGACAGAAACTTCACAGACTCTCCATATAATATTTTCCTAGGGCTTGTCCTAAGAGTCGTCTTTGCTCCAGATCTCCCTGCTCCTCCTACCCCCAGTTCTCCCCAACCCCATGAATAAGAAACAAATTATTCCCTTCACAACAGCTTTTTTAGATATTTCAAGATTCATGTCTTCCCCAGTTTTCCTCTACAGCACACTCCTAAAGTCATCCAAACTTCTGCTGTAGATCACGTTCTCCAGATTACTCTCATTACTTTCTTCTGGATCTGCTCCAATTCATCCCACAGCATTCTTACTGTAGTGCCCCAAAATATGCATGATATATCCTTTAAACAGCTACACATACATTTAACAAGTCAGCCTACACAATGTTTCATACATAAAGCTAAGCATATTCACATGATAATGTTACGAGTTCAAGTCAGCTTTATTTTATGTTACAGAGAAGACCAATGTAGTGCATTTTAGCTTAGACTGGGCAACAAGAATATATTTGTCATGAACTCACTCACATTCAGTTAAATTAAAGGCATGGTGTTTCTGGGCTCCAGCAGGCCTTAATTTCCCCACAGAAGACCTTGGGAAAGGTGCCAGACAGTTATATATCTGGTCTATAAACCCAGTGCAACTGGTTCTGGTACAACCATGGTCTATAATTTGGAAGTCCTCTTGTTCACTGTGACTCTCTTCATCTGCACTAAGCACACAAAGCACAGTCACTGGTATGCACTCAGGTCTGAACTTTCTGCACACCCCTTCAGAGAGCTCTACTGAACCTGGAGGTCTCTCATGTTCTCTTACTTACTGCAGCTCAGTCAGATCCTGGTAAAAGACCTGTCAGTTCCTGTGTGCAGCTCAGTGACATTCAGGAGACACTCTTGCTGCTGAGCATTTTGTTTAGCAAACAGCCAAGAGGGAAAGCACAGACCCAGGTCTCTGTCTTGCAAAGCATAACACTGCTTGGATCATCTCTCTCCCTAGAGCAGAAGGCCATACAGAGCATTCCCTTCCATTTGCCCAAACTAATTTACTGTTTCTACCAAACCACCATTTTCACTAGAAAAGTGCAACTTGCATGGCCATGTGACTTTTAGCTTTTCATTGTACTCAGTCGTTGGAAAAAAAACCTTTTAGCTATCATTATTTGTTTTGGTTAGAGTTTGCCCTCTAGACAAAGCATGGGCCCTGCCAAATACCACCAAAGGAGCACTAGTGCACTGGGTTAAGAAGCTGCTGCTTGGCTCCTGCTGCAGTAGAGGCTGAGATCACACAGTCCACAGGCTTTAGCTGGGCTGCTCTCACACCAAGGGCTTGACACACACTGGCTCTCCCAGCCCCCTAAGGAAAGAGGATGTGGGAAGCAGGGGATTAGGCCAATCTGATGCAGTGCAGTAGATCAAGCAGTCATTGGGGCACAGTGGGGAGGGAGGAATGCTCAGGGCAGGAGGAATTCATGCCGAGCAGAGTACTCCCACTCAGCTTCCTCTTCAGTCAAGGGTAACTGGGAGCAGTGCAGTCAGAGGGCTCAGAACACTCAGCCTACCGTTCATAGTGGATTTTGAAAGATTTTGAGCAGCAAGGGGTTTGCCCTGAGTGATATTCACCTGTGCAAACAATAACACAAGAGCTGTGCTGGATAATGCTCTCTTGCTCCAAATAGCTCATGGCTGCTCACTAGCCATCTGCCCTGCAAAGAGTGGTTTGCTGTTGGAGCATGACTTCCAGCCTCACTTCAAGCACCAGTAAGAAATTGTTCTGACCAAGCAACAGTTTGCATTTTTCTCTCCTTAATAAATCTGCCTGTTGATTTGGCTCTGATACAGCACCATGCCTATGCTGTGATGTGGAGACTGGAGAACCTAAGGGCCTGAAGCCACTCTGCAATACAAGCCACTTAGCTGGGACTGGTAATTAGGACCAGCTAAGAGTTCAGGTTAGACATACACCGAATTTTAATGCTCTTATCAATCCTATAAGATGAGCAATGCACCAGTGCAGCAAACACAATAGTTTTTTTGGGGTTGTATCACATCTAGTATCTTGTGGACACCTGAAGATCAAGACTGTGCCAAGATCAAGAATGAAGCTATTAACTACAGGAATTAAGGGAGTGTCTCAGCTTGCAGTCACTGCACATGCATTAGAAAGCACAAGATGATTTTAAACTTTTTATTCAAGAATGGAAGGATCAATACCCCAGTTAGCCCACCATGACCTAGCTCCAAGAAGAGCATAGATAAATTGATTCACTGTCTCAGCAAGGCTGAATAACCAGACTGTTAATCACTGTCCCTGTCACAACCTGGCCACAAAGATCTAACCCACACAGACATATCTGCTCGTGAGTAACTACCTTGGAAGTCTTTAACAGTGCTCTGTTTTGACAGGTAGAAGCTAACTTTTAAGCTATCCACAGATCTTTCCAGGAAAGAACTACCAAATTGAATTGAAAGCTCTGCTAAAATAGGGCCCACAACAGACCAAAATTGATATCAAAGGCTAAACTCTGAATTCTTGAAGTTCTCCCTGCAGTTGCGCCTTGTAAACCAGTGACAAGTGAGTAAGACCTCAGCAGTCCAAGTGGATCCCAAGTCATATGTCACCACAGCACAGACTGGGGCAGAATCTGGCCTGCCAGTCACAGGTCCTGGAAACACAACCTCAGATGCAGTGTTTTGCCCTTGGTCTTGAAGTTCACTCCCATTTTCAGCAGACTCGTAACCAAGCAAAGCAAGTGGGGACTGTGAGCTTGGAAGATGTGACAATTTACAGCTTTCTGATTTGGGCCATAACTGCAGCCTTGCTCTCTTCCACACAGTCTCTAGTGAGGAGAAAGACCAGTGATCAGCAGCTCAAGAATTCAGACATTTCCTGGAATTGTTTTGGCTTAATGCAAATGCATAAAATCCAGGCATCACAAAGCTTTTTGCAATATAATTTCAAAGCTGCTTACAAGCCAAATAAAAATGAAATTTTTATTGTTCCTGCTTGGTTACAATGAACAACCTCTCAGATGCTGGTGCCAAAGAACCTGAATTTACCTTGATATATGTGTTTTATATACAGCAATATGTTGGCAGTAAAACAAAGCTCTGCAGAAGACGCATCTTAGTCATGGTCTATAACCCTCCCTTGGAAACCATTTTGCTGCCCCTTTTCTCCAAGATAATTACTTTTTGCTGCACGAGGTGCTCAGTATGAGCATGTTTCAAAATTGTAACAGGAGAGTTTTGTCTGAAAAAAAAAAAAAAAAAAAAGGTTTTAATAACTCCTTGTGTTAGCAGCATGCAGAGACACTTCAGAGTGAATACACCACCACTCTGCTAGGCAATTTAAGGCCACAGCCCCTCTGGTAGGTGGGAATACAGAAGGGTATAAACTGCAATACCAGGATGATAGTAGAAAGCACAGACAGACAAATCAGTTTGCTGATAACAGCACTGAAACCAAAGCAAGATCATCCTCATTCTTACTCCCTATAGGTTTTGCTGCACCACTAACTTGTGTCATTACTGGACATCACATTCAGACAGGACTAAGTATTAATTTCTGCCAATTCCCCTGATGCACTCCCCAGTGAAATAGCTCCTGAAGAAAGACTCGCAATATTATGGCTTATGTAAATAGGCCTGAAAGCTCACTTGTTTTTGTAATCATCTTACACAACTGCTCTCAGTCATGACAGCATCCTTTCAGATTATAATGTCCTGAGACAAGCAGATAGGAAAGACTTGCCTAAGGCTATTCTTCTACCACTTGTAAAAATAGTAATAAAAATACCTAAAAGCAAAGGCTTAAATTTTTTGTTATAGATTACATGAAAAGGCAAGTTTGCAAGAAGTCTGGCCAGAAGGATTACCTTTTTATTGATCTGGTTATTGTCTGATCAGGTCAAGAGCAGGATTCACACTGATGCTCCACAGCCCAATCATTCAGAGGAGATTTGCTCTCAAAAGGCTGACTTGCACTGCCTGCTGTACTGCATAGATTGGAATGAGGCTGTAGATTGGCAGGACTTCACTGCTACTACACAGCAACATTTGGAATGGAATAAAACTTGCTATTTTGGCTGCACTTTTTCAAGCTGCAGAAGTAAACCCAGAGGGAATGGCCACATATGTGGTTTGACTGAAGGTAAAAGTCCAGCAACCCTCTGAACACACACCGTGACAAATGAAGCAGAATTTGGGGGTTGCAACATTTGGTGGCCCTTTCATTGCTGTGCATGACTCAACTCTGCTTTCTCATCATGCAGCAAGCACCCAGACTGCCTGCCTACTCCACTCTAAGCACAGAAAATCATCATAACACCAAAGTCAGCAAGCTGGGTCACATATCCAGCAGTAATTACAATGAAGAAAGAAAACAGCCGGGAAAAAGACAACACCAAGAACCAAGTGGTGGGATGCCAGAACCACACACTTTTGTGCTTCAGAATACTCATAGAATCAGCTCTTTGCAATTCAGTCTACACATTACTCCTTCAATCCATATTCATATAAGGATATACCTCTGATACCTCTGATTTTGCTTAGGAATGAGTGCCTTGCCAAGAGTCACGTTAGTGATGTACAACGACAAGCTTCCTAATTCACACAAGCATTCTGTTTCTCTAGCAGCAGCCCAGGGTGCTATTGTTCTCATGGACTCACACACAAGAAGCACCCCTGCCACTTAGATCCACAAAAAAAAAACAACCACTCTCCAAGGAAGAATCTTATATTTCCAAGTTTTAAATCCTTCCATCCTATATACAGATGCTGAACAAGTACCAGACATGCACAAACTAACATGGCATTCTGTGCTCTTGTGCTTCGTTACATCTTGATTGCACTGGAACTCAGAATGCTTTCAGTGCCCCAGAATTTATGCTGTCTTCATTCCCTACTCCTTAGGCAACTCTGGATGGATCAGGAAAACAAAACATGAAAGAGAAAGTAATTCAGAAGAAGGCTTTTCTAGGCTTATGGTAAATGCATTGAGAGACTGTGGAACCATTCAAGTTAGGAATAACAGGAAAGTGTGGAGATTTTACTTTATGAGACTTGATTATCCTCATCCAGAATAAATAGTTTAAACCAGATTGTAAGTCCCAACTATGGCTTTTTGGGGAAGGTGTGGAGAAACAAAGAAACCCGCAATTTATCTTAGAAAGTCTGGTCTTAGAGCTGCCTCACTCCAGACAAGTAGAGGTTTGGGCTCACAACTGAAGTCTCCAAGAAAATGTAAAACATGAATCTTATACCTGTTGTGGATATATATCTTTACTGCACACACTGGGAGGCACCGCCCTGTTTTTTTTACTGACAGGATGAGTGCCTCTCCTGCAAACCAGGCAAGATCTGTAAAATCAGAAATAGAAGAGAGCATTTGAGAGCTGGCAGTGCCAGACAGCCCCAGGCTGAGGCCATTACTGAGGTGAAGATGATTCTTTGCCTATGAGTTCTATTTTTCTGACATTGCTTCAGATTTTCAGTATCGCAGCTATAAAAAAACCTTCATCTTGGGAGTCGCAAGCGAGTGAGAAAGGGGGAGAGTTCTCTTTCAATAGCATACGCACAACAAGGAAATCCAAAACAAAGGAGTTCAAACCCTGTTACATTCTAGAGCCTGTAACATTTGTATCACAGTTAATGTCATGTTCTCTTGGCTGACACAAAGGACTTGCTTTAAATTTCAGCTGAACCTGAGATCTACCTAAAACCTCAATTTGATTAATAAACTGCAAGTCACAGTTTGTGCCTGATACAGAGAAGAATCAGTTCAAAAAATCTGTGACCCTGTCACCTGGTTATTATAGGATATGAACGCCAATGATTAGTCCAACCTCCCATTCTTGCTAATGGGGGTGTCTTAAACCATGATGCACAAACACATTATATTCTTTTTAGGAATTCTAAGCTAAAATTTATATTCAAGTGTTCAAAGAAATCATCTAAACACAATGGCTGACATAACAGTAAATTAAATTTTGAACGCTGAGTGAGAATTACTCTAAGCTTTCTTCCTAGACAAGGTCAGTCTCTTGCTGATCTCAGCACAAGTAACCAAAGATGTGCCTAGGAAGGCTGGAATTCAGTTATCTCCCTACACAGCTTAAGCTAACACAGTATCTTCCATCATCAAATCTGTTTAGCCTCCATGGATATAAACAGTTCTCAAAGAATGTAAAGAATTAGTAAGAGCCATTAATACAAGGCCTAAAAGCTTCAGGTCTTCAATTTGACATTAGCTATAATTGTCAGAAAAGCATGCAAGATAGATGCTGCCAGATGTTTTAACTCAAACATCTTATTTGTTCACTGTCACAGTATTTCTTAAAGGAATTTGCCTTTGTGATGCAAGAAGTCTCTTTGGTGCAAAAGGATCACTAAATGATGGCGGTTTTAATTATTGCTTGACTGTGACATGTCCAAATTCCAGGCACTCAAGATATTTTCTGTTTTTTCCCCCTTTCTCCTCAGAAACATCTGGCACATGGGTTACCTGAGGAGTCTCTTTGCTACACTGAAGTTAACAGGAGTCTGAAAAATCCCACATGGAGAACTTTTATTCAAGGAGGACATATTCTGTGAGAACTCCCACAGGTCAGAGGAAGCCAAGGTTCTTTTAAACTGTTGGCATAAAATTCACAAAGCACAAAGTATCCTTGTTTGAGGAAATAACTATAATTCCAAAACCCAGTTCTCCTGGCACAAAGAAGGCCTCCTGCAACAAGCTGAGCAATAGGGGCTTCTCAGAAGAGAAATGCCTATGTTTCTTGGGGCTAAAGAGGGAGAAGCTGTTCAGCTGAAAGGACAACACTGGCACAAGAACAAACATACAAACTTTTGCTGTAAGGAAATTAAAAGACTGGGAAGACATTTTGGTTGCAGAAGACTTGTGACTCTCAAAGCAGTAAAGTCATGGAACAGCATCCTAAACAGCAGTGGTGAGAGCAGGGCAATCTACTTGATTTAGAGACACTGCTGGAAAATAAGTTATAGAAGTATCTCAGAACAGAGTTGGCTGCAAGAGAAAAAGGAGTATTCTTATTTGAGACTGCAAGACAATGACTCAGCAAGTCTTGTATTTTCTTTTAAAACAAACTAAAGATGAAAAACAGAGGATCAGTCACCACTGGAAAAAAAAATCCCAAATAAATAACTCAAAGGCAAAGCGTACAAGACAGATACCTGTGCCAAACACATCGGCCTGCAAGGAGATTGGTTACAAACCATTCTATATGCCTTTCAGGATGCTAACTCCACAAGCATAGAGAGAAATGTAGGGAAGCCAAGTATCTAGGCAGAAGAGTCCAAGAGTATCAAGAATTCTGTGCCCAGTTGTATCCTGGGCTACCTTTCTGAGTTCATAAAAGACATTCAAATCCCTGTCTTGGCACCCTCAAATAACAGGCACATAAAATCCCTTGTCAACCAGGTGTTATTGGACAGCACACAGGGAAGTTTTATTAAAATGTAAGGGAATCTGGATACTTCAATATGCTAAGGTAAGGCTCCAGGTTCTTTAAAAATCAGTGTTTTTAACCACTTTGCATATAATGCTAAATGAATAAAATATTACATGAATAAAATGTTACAATTGCATCAGTCTTATAAGGAAGCATACCCTAGAATTCAATAAAGATGAAAGAAATAAGATCCTTTTGTTATCTTACATATCTAGTCTAAATCGAATTGATCAAATTTACTTTCTGCAGATATCTTCACCCATCCATGAATAAGGCCTGTAACTCTTGCCTGTAGTGCTCTATCCTTTAACATGCCCCAGGGTGTAATATTTCTGGCTGACAAGGGGATGTAAGGCAGAAATCTTTTCCAGCTTTTCATCCAAGCCTGTGAGGCACTGCCTGCACTATAGAATTTTGTTTAAAATGGGGTTTTTTTTCATCAGCCATTTCCTGGTTTGATTCAAATCCAGGTTTTTTTTGCTTGTTTCCTTCAAAGGGATAAAGGCAGGAGGAGGAAGAGTTCCAATCTCCTATTAATCTCCCTGTCCTACTTCCATTGCCTTGTCCCCCATGCAAGTCTTTCCCAATTGCCTCTCAAGACTACTGGTTGAGGACTCATCTTTCCAGCAGGTAGCATTTTGCTATAAAACTCCCAGCTGAAGATCAGAGCCTACCCTAGTGAGCAGAGCAAAAAGAAAAAGACTTTTCCTAAACTACAGAAGAGGCATGACTTGCTTGCCGCCTCTTCAAACTCTGGGTGGGAAGCACTAGCAATGAGGAGTGTGCTTAGGCTGCTGCAGGACTCCTACTTGTGGGCTGAAGCCATGCAATGCAAGCAGAAAAACAATGAAGTCTTAATTACTGCAACTATGCAACTGAAACAAGGTCTGGAGTTTGAGACCATGGCTGGTAAGTGGCTAGATAACAGACTGCTGAACAAATCACCTGTAGTAGTTCAAAGAGCTAACAACCAAATGCATCCAATGTACTACATGCAGGCTGAAAGGTGTCCAAATATGGTACTCAAAACTGTACAACACACACAGAGTCATAGCTGAAGGCTGGAGCTTCACATATACATGAAGTAGCCAAATCAGAAGTAATAGCTTCTAGGAAGAAATATGAAGAAACACTAGATAAGGAACTGAAAATATACGTATAGCAGAACCCCAAATTTATATTTCATAGAATGTTTTGGGTGGGACAGTTCAAACAATCTCTTTCACATAGACAATAGCTTGAAAAAGCAGTGGTATCAAGTATCACTCTAGCTTTCTAGAAGTAGGCAGCAAGGAGTACAGATGGGCCTTCGCAGTGGAAGCATACCCAGCTACAAAGAGCCATACAACAGGATACGAACCATAACCAACTAGGCATCAGCAGCAGTTAGTAGCTTACATCACTGAGATATGACACAAAACTGCACTTCTGGCACTTTCTCCTTCAGCATCCTTTTATCATCAAAAAGCACAGAAAGGAATTACAGAACAAAGCTCCATTTCCATCATCATGTCACTACCTAGCAGCAGACAACAAACCAGGTGGTACAATGAAACAAAACATCACCTCTCTCCAGTGAAGTCAGAGAAATTAGGTTGTGCCTGAAGAGAGCAGAATACTGTAAGACACCTGCAGCTTAAGTAAATTTCACAAGAGAATAACATCAGAGTTCAGCAAATTTATAAATCTGGGAGGTTTTATGATGAAAAGATGCTGCTACTAGTAACTTCTTGTCCTTGCCTTCAGTTTGCATACTACAGACAGTATCACCTTCAGGACCAAATTGAATCACAGTTGACTGATTAAGAGCCCTCAAACCAAGTCAAAAAGGCATTGTCAGGCTGAACTCTCACCTTGGAAAAGGATGAGATAAACAATTCTAAAACTGAAAGAAAATAAATGAGAGATTCACTGTAACAGACACATAGTCAAATGGAATGTGACATGTCATCCCTTGAGGAAGAGAAACTGGCAGCCTGGTTGGCTTTTCCTTGTGACAACCCCAGGATATATGACTATCTAGGCAGAGAATAGAATGGGGTGCTACACTTGTCTGTATCACTACAGTCCAATTTAATTAGCAGTCTGCTTAAGAGGTAAGTTTCATAATTAATAGTGATGCAAGGAGGCCAACAGCACAACAGGAAAAACTGCAGTGTTCTTCTAGAACTAGCTGACTAATCCACTTTGGGGATCATTTCAATGAACATTTTTCCAATGAATATTTCTGACTCCAAATCAATTTCTAAAAATATAGGAAGAAGCAAGGAAAAATATTTGGTATTCATTTCTGCCTGCTGACCAACCTGCTCTTTCATTTTTTTTTGCCAACCTGCTATCAGATTAGGCATCTTATTTGCACAAAATGTTCATGTCAATTACAGCTGAACTACTAAATTGTTCCCTCTGGACATCTTGGATACCACCACCTAGGGAAAGAGGAAATAAGTGTAATTCACAGATGTTTCACAGTGATAAGCATCTACCTCCCATTAGCTATTGCACTGATATGCTATATTGGGTACTAGCCTGCTCTTGCTGGAAGCAACAGATCTTTAATTGGATCCATATTTCAGGAGGCAAAGGTATACCGGTATCAGACCAGTAACCCAAGGTTTAACTTGCTCATATAGCATACACATCTTTAGTTAGTTGAGGGGGAAATGTAACCCAGCTGCCTGGGGCCAGACCATGTCCAGTTTCCATTTTCAGATGCCAAGTTCCAGGGTGATGTATTTGTGACTTGTTAAAAGAAACAAAGCCTGAGTCTAGCTCTCTGGCACAGAACATGTCTTCACATTATGATTTGTCTCTCAGCTACTAATACCTCATTTAAAGTTTTCTCTGCCTCCCCCCCCCCCTTTTTTTTTTTTCAAAGTCTAAATAGACACAGGAAAAATACTTTTCAGAGTCTCGATCTTCATGGCTGTTTTCATGAGGCAAGACTTTACATTGTCTTGTAGAGTCTGACAATCTCTTGCTTTAATGCCTTTTTTTTTTTTTTTTTTTTTTTTTTTTTTTTAAGTTCACAGGTGTTCAATTTGGGCTGAGAGGCTGTTAGCAAGTTTTCAGATTTACGTCAGGAGACTTGTTCACTCCCTTAAATAAAACAGTCATCACAGAGGAGAGGGAGTTCTCCCCCATCCTACCCCATAAACTGTTGCATAGTCTTTCAAAGAGATTCTGGATTCTATACTGCTGGAGTGACACAAAGAAATGTAATGAAGCCAGCATAAGCATTGATGCAGACCTTCCTCTAATTGCAGGTTATTCATACACACTCATCACCTGTGTAATGGTTTAAATCAAAATGGCATGTTAAACCAAACCAGCAGGTTAAACCAAACCAGCAGGTCAATCTGCCTATTTTCCCAAGAAAAAAGTGAGGGAAAAGTAATACACAAAAACTTGGGATTGAGACAAAAAAAAAAAAAAAAAAAAAGTGAGATAAGAATAGAATTTCCTGAGAAAAATCAGATAGTCATAGTACATGCATAACCTTAGCCTGTTTGCAGAAAAAGCATGGTGCAAAGGAGCATCAAGCAGAAGCAAGTGAGCCAAAAGCCCAAGCTAGAAAACTGCTCCCCCATCCCTTCTTGTCCCACCACCATCCCAACAGGAGAGCCCACACCCAAAAAATGTGGAACACAAAAGCAGCAACTGGAATAGGAAGCCTCTCGTGTTGCAGTCTGAACTTCAAGCCCTATAATACTTTGTTCCAGCCAGAAATTTCATTTTGAAGCTGGCATGACTGCAGCATGGCATGAATAACGGCAGCAGATTCAACTCAGCCCATGACAACTTAGTAAGAGAGATCAACCTAGGATAGCATTTCAGTTCCAAAAAGTAGAGGATTTCACCAACACTGAAACCTGTTGATATGATGCATGCAAAGAATACTTACTCTGAAAACTTTAAATCAACTTTTAACCTCAACGTTTGCCAAAACTGAATTTTTGTGCTAAGGTCAGCACAACAAACTATGGGATCATGGCCAGCATATGAGAATGAGCTAGTGAAGTTGGTCTGTTCTCTGGAAAGAAAGACCCAATTTTGACTTCAGTCTCTTCCCATCTTCTAGCCTGTAAAGACCACAGAACATATCCCACTTCCACCTCAAGACTTACTAACGTGCTGCAGTGGATCAGAAACCACTTTTTTAAAAAAGTGGATTTGTTTGAAGCTGAGCAGAAGCATCATTGCTGCAGTGTCACAGCAGCCATTTGCACAAGCATGACTTCACTAATACTACTACAAAATGCAAATGTTGTTCTCTTCCAGAGAAACAAACCAAAGAGACAGACTATTTCATATGTCTTCTTCTGAGTGGTTGCCTTCAGACTTCCCTTTTCTGCAGTACTAACTAGCACGCTCAGCCTGCAGGTCTGTCCCTGGAAGGAACAGACCTGCAGGAAGGAAGCTCATACTCCTCAAATACCCTGTGGTGTCTGACAAGCAAACGAGGGATGTGCAGTCAGCTTCAGGAACCACATTACTAGTGATGTGTGCAGAAAAAAAACCAAAACACTTGACATACTGCTTAAACTGATTTTATTTGGGATGGAGAGAAGGACATATCCACAGTACTTTACTAAAAGCAGCACTAAATCTGCCTGTTCAAAATCCAGTATCCAAGTGGAATTGCTCATGGTGTTCATGACAACCACAAGTGGAAGTGCTTATGCCACTAGAAGAATGACCTTGCTGAAAGAAGGATACCAGACCCAAGACTGATTTTGCAGAACAGGCCCTCTGGAAAACTGTATGTACTGCTTCAATAGTCACTAGAAGAATTCATTACTCAAAAGTCCCCAAATATCTGGACAGACCTGAAAGTTATTCCCCAGCAATCTCTCTTCCAGGACAACCTAAGTGATTTTAGCCCCAGCATCTGTAAGTTCTCTGGTTTAGCTGAAAGTCAGCACTAGTTTCAACAGCCTGCAACAGCCACATGAAATCTCACTGTTTTGTGAGACCCCTCTCATTTTATTTACCACTGACAAGCCTTTGTATGCATCAAGGTCTCTTTCTTTACAGTAAGAGAGTATTTGCAAGGAAGGACATTGTCCTTCCTTTGCCAAAGGCCAAGACATAGTGATTAAATAGTTTATCTGTGAAACTGCTTTAAATTATTCTAACTCCAACACACTTCATTGATTAAAAGCCTAATCAATTTTACTAGATCTGCAGTCAGAAGTACACATTACTTCAGACTGAAAACAGTAAGAATGCTCATATGTAAGGGATGAGAGCCAAAAATCCCATCCATCATGTTAACTGACTTTTGATAAATTAAACTCAACAAAGCCATTTAGCAAAATGTCCCAGTCACCAAGACTAAGCAAACCATCAGAAAATTATACAAACACTCCAAAATCCCTTTTTCAAGGCAAGATATAAGCTTATATTTAAGGCAGTAAAAACCCTCCAGCCACCTTTACCACTTGCTTTTCTAGTCTGTGTTGCCTTTTTGCTCAAAAGGAGGACACCAGCATCATGTAAAAGATGTCTGTGCATCTTTCTAGGCTGTGCACTGTGCAACAGAGCTGTCATCTCTGCATTTTATAACACTTGGCAGAAAACCCACATTCCTTGTGCATCACAGACTTCCCCTAAGGCCATCAAGTGTGTTAGATATGGACAGCACAGGGTTAGGGCTTCCAATTATAAACCTAGATCTGCTCACACTTTCTGCCAATGAGAGATGCAGATCCCATGATACACATGTATACTAAACGTGTACAGGATATATTAGATCAGCATCCCTATAGTATCAGGGGACCCTCACTGTTTCGGTAAGATTTTTTGACCCATTTTTCCCTGCAAAATCATGACCTACATTCTACGCATAATTTCCAGAGTAGCAAAACTATCTCAGAACTTCAATATAAGGCATGGAATTAAATCTCAAAAATATTTACAGTCACCTCAGCTGGTAAATCCAAAGCAAAACATGCTAAGGAGCAATATAAATTTGTACTGTACTTGCTGACCAACTTGGAGCAGACGGCACAGAAAGTACCTGGGTTTAGACAAGCAGTGCTGAACTTGGGTGCAAACACACTTCTCTTAAGAAACTCTTTGGAAGAGCCATCAGTCACCCAGAACAGGATGAAAACATTCTGGCTGCAGATCAACAATGCAGATTGAAACTGCCAAAGAGAAGATCCCAAAGCGAGAGGTAAATTATCATTTCATGGAAAATCCTGTAGTACAAGGCTGCTTCCTGGGTTTCATGGCACCATTAAATAGCATGCATGCTAAGCAAAGACTGACCAGAAAGTGTACTTTTCATCAGCACATCCTAAATGTGCCAACAGATTAATCTTGGCAAAGGGGCTCAATGATGGCCAACCAACCAACTTTCTGGAGAATAAAAGCTAGTTGTTCCAGTGGCCCAGAGCAACATAATGAAGCATTTACAGAAAGCTCAGGAAATAAGATATGGCTGTAAATACTATGTTCCCTCTTTTTTTATTTGCTTCACTATAAGTTCAAGCTGGGGGTAGGAAACAGTAGTAGAGGTAGGGTTACAACACAGTTCTTCATCATCTCCTCCTAAGGAGATCTAGATTAATTCTTGAAGGTTTCAGGAATTAATGCAGGAATCAGGATTCATCTCAAAATGGCTTGTGGCTTTCTTTCTGAAACATATAGTCTAGTGCATCTACAGATACTAAAATAAAAATTCTGATTCTACCCCAGAATTGCAGTAGAGTTTACATACATCTGAGAATATCTTGGTTATACTATATTGCCAACACCGCTTCCACTCTCCACATGTTACCTGGGACTTGGGAACAGGTTTTGGTAGTTTCAGACAATACACAAATATACCACACAAGCCATCTCTAATGATTCTGAGATTAGTTTGAAATGCACCCTCTTACTCTCAAGTTCCTGAGATAACTTTTCCCCAGCTCTAGCCCAGAAATAGCAAGTGCATTCTAGGTGGCTGAAGAATGAAAGGGCCAAAGAACTGTGGGAATTTCAGCTAGAGCTTGTCTCTGGTTATTAGTAAAAGAAGCTCAGAAGCCAAAAAGAGGTCAGATTTAAAAAGAGGTGTTCCTCACTCCATTATGCAAACTGAATTTATTCATGTAGAAAAATTCCTGGAAAGAAAACTGTCCTAGCAGAGCTGCTGTTGCATATTGCTACAGCCAGCTCTTTTGGGTCTGAACTATGGCCACTGGGACTTTCCGCTTCATAATAGAAGTATGACTAGTCTGTTCTTAAGCAAAAAATCATGCTACACAATATGTCACTTTTTCTTTCTATCCTTTCTTAAAAGGAGAGTCATGCCTGCTTCTTTCATCAGATATTCCTTTCTCTTGCAGATATCAAACCCTAAATACCTAAAAGATGAAAGGGGTTAATCTGGATGAAAAAGAAAAAAAGACAAGGCAGGAAACAACGCCAACAAGCTGCTGCCTAGGTGTGGACACAGAGAAATCAGAATACTAACAAGGAATGTGTTCACATTCCAGCTATGATCACTTCATTTCAAGGTTAGCAAGGGCAAATCCCCAAATAGCACCTTCGACACTGATAGGAAGTAGGCACTTGAACAACATTAGTAGGCAGCCAAATCCTTTTAAGTGCTCATCCACCGGAGAGCAGGTGGAGCAAAAGCAGAAGCCATTTGAGCTGTCTATAGGAGGTCATAGTTATTTAGTCCTATTTAGGAAGAAACCTTTTGGGATGAATTGAGAAACCTCCTCAAGAGCCTGACAAGAATTCCCAATTTGTGTTTATCATGTTGTGGACATTTGTTTCTGAAGATAGGGCCAGGGCAGTGAGCATGCTCTGAATAGCAAGGCTAAATTTGTCTTGTCTACCTGAAAAGCTAACCCAACTGAGCTCTTCCATAAATTGTACCAGACCTGACTCCACAACCCTACAGTGGTCACAGAGAATGGAGAAACTTGCTCTTGCTTTTCCTGTAAGATCTGCAGCCTTTTAGCTCAATTATTAAAAGTTCCATTTTAAAATTTAGAATAGATATGTGATCTTAGAGTAGGAATAATTCTTACTGAAAGTTCATTGAAAGCACATTAGATCAGAACTATATTTTTCAATTAAAAGATAACATTCTCCCTTCTTTCATTCTACAGACTGAATCCAAGCATGGGGGAGTGATACGCTGCTGATTAATATGTATTGCACAAGAAATACACAAATGTCTTTAACTGATGATCACATTCTAAATCTTTATTGCAACCTCAGACATTGAAGGTGTCTTCCTTTAATCATGTTTTGAAACTTTGCTGTAAAACCACAATTACAAGCACCAAGTTCCCCCAGTCATAGCTCAGGTCAGGTTTCTGTCCATTTTGCACAGTGGCAATGTTATATTGCCCTGCTGTATCAGAAGTGTTACAGTTATGCTCTGTGACTGTAACATCCAGTCAACTAGGATAGTATATTAACTTAAAATCAAGTGTAGTTCTTTCTTCTTCCAGTTAACTGTCATCATCAAGAATAAAAACAGCAATAAAAACTGACCCAAGACAGCAGGATATTGTCCTCTATCCTGAAACCTGTCACTAAGAGTTGTTTGTGGCATAAAGAAAGACTCTGTTGAGTGAAATACAAACAAGAGAATGATGTCCTTTTATTGAATGACATTTGAGTTTAGAACCAACCTTCAATTTGCTGCAGTGGTGTGCTCTGCACAAGTGGAATTTAACTGCATATTTTGCTGCTCCCACTGAAGTTGACCAGAGTCAAGAACAAATGGGAGCAGGACAGAACTTGGAACAATTTTTGTTCTATCCAATCAAACCTACCAAATAACTGAAGCAAAAAATGCAGAAGTTTACACAGCTTGTCCAGTTTCTAAATTTAAAGTATTTCCCCCTGTGATGTACACATTGGGTCTTGAACTTCTCACGTTCTTGTGCCCTTACTCTTCCTGAGCCGCAGTACAACAACATGTAACAAAACAAAACACTAAACAAAACCAACCAAACAAGTGCTTTCATAAGTGAACACATTCTTCAAAGGAGTGGGGAAAGCAGAAGTGGTGTTTGTCACCTTGGGTTATATGGATTTTCCACGCAGTAATTAAATGTCCTCAAACTAAGAGCCTTGGATTTCAATGCAACTCCTGACATCTCTGAACAATGCATTTAGTATTTTCTCAAAAGTGTTCCTTTAAGTTTGGGCTTTGAGCTACTCGGTTAATTTTTACTTCATTATAGTTATTTCTTCCCAAATATACTTTGCATAAAGATTCCCAGGCTCCTTGTTTTTCAAAGCCAAGGAGTAAATTAGTTTCCTGAGTACCAGAGTGATTAACTCTGTTTTCTGCAACAGTTACAGCCAAAGCTGTGGAGCTCTGTCTGCCATAACATCTGGGCAAAAAGAGCAGAATAGTTTCCCTCTATTACCTGAGTTTCCTCCTTTCATAAATTATGCCTGCCTCTAGATCAAGCCTCTAGATTTTTCTTTCATTGTTAGTATAACTGAATTCCATAGCGCTAAGGAAAACAGTATGGCTGCACTCAGAACATGAATTAGTCTCAGAAAATGAACAAACTGAGCAAATACATCCTCATTTCTAAAATAAACATTAATAAAACAGGGGGAAAAAAAGCTCTCATGCTGGCTTAGAAGGTTAAGGCTTTCAGCTTCTTTCATCTCTGCTCTGGGTTTTTGAATGATAGCCCTTTTCTCTATTTCATTTTCGATGTCAAACTATGATTTTAGAGATGTTCTAAATTCAATTCCTCAGGTAAGAGTCATTATCATTAAACATTTCTATTCCCCTGAAAGCAAAATCACACAGAGTTATTCAAGAGTTCAACTGGCTTCTGTAAAAAGATGCACCAAACACTGTGGTTCTTGATTAGACAAAAATCCCATTTGCACCAAAATTCTGGTGCCCATTTAGGAATGGCATAGTGCCCTTTACAGGGACTTTCTATCTTGTCCCTCTCTCATCCCAGGGCTAATCTTAGACAGCCCATCAAGTAGAACAGCGCAGAAGTATGAAGACAAATGGCTGTTCTTCTGGCTCCCAGGAAAGATGTCCATATGTAGTAAGTATACTCAGCAGGCAAGGCATTCCATGTGTTTCTAAGCAAAGATGAAATAGATTTCACTCCAAGCACAGACTTCACTGAGCAATTACAGTCCAAATTCTGTTCCTGGCAAGTGTCACAGGAAAAGTTACACAAACTTTGGTGAGTGTTTACACATCTCATCAATAAAGGTCACATAACCAGTAAGTGACAGAACCTCCTTCCAGCACAGACGGAACCTGACGCAGCAATCCACCACCCTAATGGGAGCACCTAGAGTCTTTTGGTTGCAGGTCTCCAGATACCACTGAATTTCTGGAAGCCATGTGTGGAAAATAATTGCATCTTCAATCATTAATTTAAGCATTAATGGACAGGATGTCAGCCTTAGCATGTACGGTAACTAACTGCTAAACCACAGATGAGAATGCTGCGGTAAATGAGGATCGGGGCCCGGATACATCCAACTTAACTCTACTCAAATTCCCTTGCTCCAGGTTTCTAAGCTAACTGGCTCAAGGCCTTCATGAATAGCCAGCTGACAGGAAATACCAGAGGATTTTCCAAGGTAAGAAGTAGTTTCTGTGATCTAGCTAAAATGCATATGAAACATCCATCCACTGGTTTATGGCTCCAGAGGCTGAACTATGTCCATCCTCTGGCAAGAGTTCCAATATGAAAAGCTAAACAGTAGCTAATTCCTTAGCTTGTAAGAGCAATAAAATTACATCAAACAACATTAAAGCCTTCACTTTACAGTAGTGGTCCCAAAACAAAACCTGGTATTTTTTACTACCTCACAGTCTCTGCTGCTGCTGGAGAAAGAATGCAGAAAATTTTGAAGTCCAGCACAGGAATATGAAAAATATGGGCAGAACTGAATCCCTGGGGCATCAATCTATCTTTTGCTATCACTAATAAATCTCTAATAATCCATCTATAAATGGATGCTTCATTTTATAAGTGACTTACAGCCTATATCTGACATCAAAAAGTAGCACTGATACAAATTCAGCTCAGTCCTCCTCAGGAACTTCTGTATTTATGGACTCATCAAGTGTGAAATGGATACCAACCACTCCTTGAATTCCTTTCTGCATGAGCAATGCCAGAGGTTAAATGCCTCTGCTTGTGAGTCTGTAGGAGGAGATAACCAGTTACTCCGTTCAGACAATGAGCATGTCCACTCTTAACCTGAGGCACAAGATATTCACCAGAAAGGTCCACTGATGGAGAGATATTCCAATCTTTGTCAGAAAATCAATGCTGTATTACTTGTTTTGTTTTTTCCTTACTTTATCCACTCTTGCATTCAACAACTGTCACAAAATAGAGGTAAGATTATTTTAATTAAAAAATTAGCATTAACTGCAAATTATCTGACCATGAAGTCCACATACTACAAAATCCTTTACTGGATGCAGACCAAAAGTAAGCTACAGGCATAACCTAATTAATATTGCAGAATACTTTTCTCTTTAGCACTAAGTGCACTACTTGCAACTTTTCTTCTGCATGTTTGCCTCTTTTGCTTTTCATTTTATATTCCAATTAAGATCTTCCTCTACCCCCAACCAATTAACTCATGCCTCTTTGCATTACAATAACAATGAGAAGTTGCCCACTGTAAACCATTGGTATTTCATCTTGATGCCACAGAAAGTCTTCATTTCCGTGCACTCAAATGCAACCAATTAATTTTTCCAATCCTTCATGCTCATTCACAGAGCAAGTCACCGATTTCAAAAGCTGAAGGCCAGCAATAGGAGATCCAAATGTCAAGCAAAATAGATTTTACTTCATGTGGCTTTAAGTCTATAAAAAGGTAAAGCAATTAAAATTGAATTCAAAGTGAATTATCAAACACTAGCATGAATAGCTTTATGCAAAGTATTACTGCATGGAGAGGAAAGGTAATACAAATACTAGAGACACTCCCAGCTTATGTCACCTGTATCACAACTGCTACTTATCTACAACTGTATTCAGCTGCTGAAGGCAGAAAATTATTTTAATCAGTCATAAGAAGAGCTAATTACAAAATCACCCTCCAGAGTGTGAGAATCTCAGAATGCAAGTGAGACACCTGATGTGAAAATCACTATTTTAGATAATTTTAAGAGTTGACTAGAGCAAGATTAATGAGTCAGAGCTAACTTCTCAAGCAAATTATCTTTTAATTTTCCATGTCACTTTATATTATGCAGCTGTTTTGGAAACTCTCTCTTTCCTTAAGATAGCATCTTCTTCCCTGCATACTGTTCTTTCTTGCAGGAGGTGGTTTCAGTTCATGACCATACAAGCCGAATAAGAGCCATTGGAAAGCCTGTATTTTAATTCCAGGACACTTCTAAGGTTTCTCTTTGGAAAGGCAAAAGCTAACCACAACCACATCCTGCAGACCAAAGCCATCCAAGATTCTCATCAGATGTACCCAGGAGACCAATACAGATGTGAGATCACAAATCAAGAGAACTCTCTTCCTAGGAAGAAGGAGGAGAAATTAAAATGTGCTTTATTTAATAAGTGGTATTCAGTAACAGATAGATAATGGTATCTAATATTAACTATTGACCACCTTTTATTTCACTTGTCATGACAATTAAAAGCCAAGTTTACAGAATATTTTTCAGTATTTGGCTTTATCTATGCTCCTGCTCTTGATGTTTCTTTTTGGATGACCAGCAACAATATGGGCTTTGTAACCCTAATCTGCCAGTATGTTCAGGGTGACCAGTTTGTGCTAGGGCCACAGAATCCTGAAGGAAGCAAAAGCTTTCTCAGGCAGAACAGCTGGCATAGATAAGCAGCTAAAAAATTAAGATGATGTTCTTAATCTTGCAAATTTTACACAAACTGAAAATCCCTCCAATCTGGTTCCCTTCATACAAACACACAAAAACCACCAGGAAACAGAGTATTGCATCAAAGCCATAAGCAAACAAAAAAGCTGGTGGGTTTGGTTTTGTTTTTTATATTTGATATATATATATATCAAATATGTGATGTAAAATTTGATCCTAATATGGATTGCTCACATGTAATAGAATCTAGAAAGCTGATTAACAAATAAACATATTAAAATATTAAATCCATTACAGCACTTAAAAGTGGTTGGGAGCACAGGAGGGGTGGGTTCCATGTAAGTCCTCCCCTACCTTCTTGCAGGGGTATCTGGAGTGCATGGGACAATTGTCACACGGAGACAGGAGCTACCTTTACTTGCATTGTCAGATCTTCGGGGGCATCATGATAAGTGAAGATTTTTGTCATGGAACCAGCAAATGCCATCCTTCTGCAGTCTGACTGATGATTTTTGGATCATGATGGAAACACAACCCGGCTGCATTAGAAACAGCATGGCTGTTACTAAGTATGTACTGGCCTCTATTTGAAAGCTTAACAGAGAAAAAAAAATTAAAAAGGGAGGTGTGGGGGGCCTGATTAAAAGCATTGAAATATGCCCCCACCATGTTCAAGATGCACAGGAAGGGAGAGGAACTCCTCCCACAGATCCAGGCACTAGAGGAAGAACCCTGCAGGGCTCAGTTCTGAGGAACAGGATGCAGCTTCCTTCACTACTTCTGAAGTTTCTTATGTTCTGACTCCTCTTGGCACAAAGCTGAGAAGCTCTCTGTGGCAACAGTCTGTGAAAACACTCTTACATGAGGCAGATAGATCCAACATTCATTCTTTTATTCCTTTCCCGGTCTTGGCAGGGGCAAAAAGCGCACTAGGCATGAAATCTGCCAATATTACTAACTTCTACCCTCTAGGGTCACTTCCATTAACTCTTCAAATATTACCCTTTTACATGTGTTCAGGAGGAAATATCCAGCTCCAGCCACTAATGCTTCCAGCTACAATGTTTAAATGCAGAGAACAAAGGATGAAAAGTCTTTTTTCCTATAATTTTCCACATGGTGCATTTTGTCTTTTTAGGAACATGCAAGATCTTGTGCAAACTAGAAATACATGGTAAAAAGCACCAAGTAGAGACATTACTGCTCAGTGAGGCTGCTTATCAGTTGGAGGCAGCTATTGTAACTGGGAATCTATCTTCTGTGATGTTCAGTAAAGCTCTGTATTGAAGTTCAAATGTTGAGTACTGTTGTACGCAACTCTTTCAATACTGCCTTCCAAACAACTAATCCAACAGCTGTATGCCTTGCAACTGGAGCTAAGCAGCTGATGAACAAATATCACAAACGTCTGAATGCTGAGAGCAGGCCTCTTCCTTTCTCATCCATCGTCCCTCTGAATCTTCTGTACAGAACAAAGCTGCTCTGCTTTGGATGTGTCAATACAACCATTTCCATGACAACGGCCTAGGATGTGCCAAATATAGACATTTGACTTCAACAAACAGAGAAGGAAGAGATACATGACTAGAGAGTGTTCCACTGCACTGCATTTAAATCCAGTTCCTTCCTTAAGGCCATGAGCTCTCTGAGAAGAATTAATGGTGTCTCTTTGAGATACTAGTATTCCCAGTTGTTGATCATGATATTTCTGCCACCCATTCTCTCTTGCTGCAGAAGGAAGGAAACCAGCTGCCTAACCTGACACTAGGTTCTGCTGTACAAACAGCTGAGCATTAACTGCTGAAAAAAGAGGGTTTGGTTTCCCACCTTCATTTCATTAGCTCTAATTTGAAGGTAGAAGGCTCTGGTAGAGGTAAAGACTAAAAACTTCAGTCACATCAGAAGAACTTGACAGTAGTTTCCTTCTCATAGCTAGCCAAGTGAGGTTCACACAGCAGTAAGGCCTCCTGTAGAGTACAGTAAAAAGCATCACCCATTTTAAAAAAAATAATCATTACAGTGCAGGACCTGACCCGAGATCCTTCTTGCCAGCTGCTGCCTTAGCACAATAAGCTGCAGATTATAAGGCAAAACATGAGCATCTTGGTCTTCTTGCTGTTGTGCAGTGCCCCAAGTAGCAAGTATCATTCCAGCACAACTAGAGCTACACATGTGAATTGCCTGGACTTTCAACACCAATCCATTTAAAATAGTGAACAGGGACATACAGCTACTATTAAACTCTGAAAACCCACAAGTCACTCCCAGCCGCCAGGCTTTAAGACCCTGGATCAGTGTGATGCAGGGAGCCAAAACATTCCAACCTGCACCAGTCTGAGCTCTTTTGACAGCCCCTGCAGCAGAGGTACTTGAAGCAATGTTTTTGGTCTATGTCCCAGCTCTGTTTTCCTTTTGATTATCTTACAGACAGTGCTTAGCAACCCACATAAGCTTGTCCCTTGTACTTAGGCTTTGTAGGAGAGGAAAACAGAGTAGGAATGAAGGTAATGTGCCTGCCTGCCACAGAGAGCATACAGTGAGTAGCTGCCAAAACCTCTGCCCCCAGCATTCCTCTCTACTTTCAGAGTGTCTCTGGAGCATCTCTCAAAGTCTTGCTACCTCAGAGAGCAAGAAGCTGACAAGAAGCAAGAAGGCTGGACAATCCAACCAGGAGAAAACCCTGTTTCAATGGTAAAGCTTTAAACCGTATAAGAACAACTGTTTGATCAACACCCTTTGTGCACTACAGACTGGGTGACAATGTAAGAGATTCACAATTGAGGGATGCTGTGTTAAACTGAGCTGCCCTTGGAATTTACTCACAAGTGTTCATTCTGACAAGCACACTGGCTTCTCATATCAGTTTCTGGGAATTAATAATTTCAGCACAGCAGCTGCGGAATTGTAACCTGTTGTGTCCAATATGTTGTGTCCCTTCTATGCCACAACTTGTTACTTTGCGTGCTATAAATAGAGGCTGAATGAGTCTCAGTGTATATTGTACAGAAATCACAGACAAGGCTTGCTTAAAGAGCAGAGAGCATCAGTGATTTCTAGAGAGATTTCAGACAAGGCTTCACCTTTGCATAAACTATTTGTGCAATCAGATCCCTTTTCTATGCACACCAAAGTCTGGCCTCATATATGCCTGAGGCCATGATACAGCTAATATCTGACAGTGCTCTGAGGAAAACAAAACCAGCACCAAACAGATGTTACCTGTCCCAGTTTCCACTGGCATGCTTAACAAGTACAGAAATGTGCACACACACCAAAAAAACCCCAACCCAACCCTCACAAACAAGCAAACAAAATACCTCATACCATGCAATCAGAGCCTTGAAGAATCAAACACTATTTCAGATATTTATTCAAACTCTGTCTGTACCAACGAACTGCCAAGGTCTGCTGCAAGTAAGCCACTCCAATCTGTCTTGTCTTCACAAGGCTTCCTCTCCAACTATGTGCTCACAAATCAATAGAAAACAACTTGTGAGGCTTGCAGTGATCTGACTGACAGCAAACTGTCCATCAGTACCAAGGCAGGAAAGACTTCTTCACATTTTTAGACAATGTCTGACTGACCTCCTGCTTTGCCAAATAGAGCATTTGGCAGATAAAGCTTCATAATTCACCTGTCTGGATGTGTTTCCGAGTGGTTTACTTTTAGTGATCCTGCTTTAGCAGGGGTTTGAACTAGATAATCTTCAGTGGTCCTTTCCAGTCCCTACCATAGTGTGATTCTGTGACACCAGTTGCTCCGCTACCCACAGGGAGAAGGATGATCATTAAAATGGCTAGGACTCAAAAATACCCAGCATACTAAACTGAGCCAGGACTCAGGTGACAGCCAATGCAAATAAGACTGCGAGGAAAATACAGATGTACTGGAATTGGTCCAGTAAAAGGCTAGACATGATCAAGGCATTGGAGCATCTGATGTCCATGGAGAAGCTGAGGAAGTTGGGATTGTTCAGCTTGGATGACAGAAGGCTCAGGTGGGTTTTATCAATGTGTATACATATCTGAGGGGAGGGGATGCAGGAGACAGAGCCAGACTCTTCTCAGTGGTGGTCAAAAAAGGGACAAGAAGAAACAGATACAAACTGAAATACAGTAAATTCTATTCAAACATAAAATGTCTTTCGCTGTAAAGGTGGTTACAGCCTGGAACAGATTGTCCAGAAAGGAATTTCCATTCCTGGAGATATTTGAAACTCAGCGGGCCATTCACTCTAGGTGATCCTGTTTTGAGCAGGGAGATGTGTCTAGACAGTCTCTGCAGGTGCCTAATCCATTCTGAGATTCAGAGTGGGAGGAAGACCTGCTTTAGAAGCCCTGATGTGAAACTAGAACTTTTTACAGTAGATGAAGTTTTCAGAAACAGCCCACTGCAAAGGATGCTTCAGTTCTCCAGGACTCAAGAAATAAGAGCATGATTGAAGAAAATCGCTACCAAGTACTGATGCAAATCCACATCAAGGGATGCCCTAATAGAAGTGCAAAGCACAAGAATGGTTTGCAAGTTATTTGACAAGTGGACAGAATTATTTCCTCTTCCTTGTAGTATTTCCACTATGTTCCATTAAAATAAAAAATAAATTAAAAAAAAAAAAATCCACAAATCCACAAACCCACAACCCTCCCCCCCACCAGAAGTCCTTATCTTTTCTTTTCATTGCAACTGGGAAAATCTTAGTAATCAAGATACTTTTCTGAAAAAGGAAAATAGAAAAGGAAAGACAGTGCCTAAAAGGAAGGGGAAGGAAGCCTGGCATTCTGCCATCTTCATTCCCCAAAAAATCCCTTGTATTTGTCCAGTCTTTCAGGAACCAACCCAGTAGTTCTTACAGTCATCTACATTTATAATTTGAGAGGCATTAAGAACAATTTAGATGAATCAAAACTAATGATCTGCCCATTATTAACTAACTGGGGTTTTAAATAATTCTGTTTAAGGATCAAATCACAGGCTTGAAAAGCTGTGACATTTCTTTATCTTAGCCTTGGAAGTATATAGTTTTTCTTTAGAAAGCTAAGTTCTCCAGATCAGAGGAGTGATCTAGAGCAGAGTAGCATAACTGGCTGCCTGAAAAATACATAAACTGTCCACCATAACATTACTTTGGATACTTCCTCCAGTGACTTAGCAATGATGTTCAAGTGGTACTTAGGGACCAAGTGGAAGTCTCTCGAGTGAGGCACAAAAGCAACATGAACACAGGTGAGTGTTATAACACCAGCTGTGACCATAGGTACAGAGGAGAAAGCTTGACCAACCCCCACAGAGTTCAGCCCATGAAAAGCACTAACATTATCGAGCATGAAATAGGACTGTCAGGCCCTAGATTTACAGCAGTAGAGACTGTGGTGAAACTCAGAACTGGGACCAGAAATAGCCCCAAAAAATTATTTTGCTCTCTCTAGAGAGAGCTGACAGATCCACTCAACAAGTTTCAGTACAGATGGTTTCTGCATATTTTTAATTTATTCAGGCTTTCAAGGTTGATAAGAATGGTACATTTCAAATTGATCCAAATCCACAATCCACTGTTTTCAGGGTATTAGTAACACTGTATTTTCATAATAAACTCTCTTAAAAGGTTTATTGTAAAAGCTTCTTTCAGGCATGCAGGGTAGGTTTTTGCCTTGAGCAGGATGTACCATCAGTGACCTCAAACTGACAGGCAGCTCTGCTCAGTGCCCTCCTACCAGAGCACCAGGCAAGTCAGCAGGAGCTGAGCCAGCTGAGAAACTACTCAATGCTTCAGAAAAAAACCTAGAATTCACGCTATTCTTTTCCAGGTCACTCTGCATCATCAGAAAGTGAGACACTTCGAATACATCCATACAACAAAACCTGCACAAGAACCACATGAGCAGTTTTACCTGCTGTAGGACTACAGAATAACTGAGGCTTGGAGCTCTGTGCCTCACACCTGTCTTCAGCACCTTGCTGCAATTTTCCACTTCACAACTGACACAGAGGTTGTCTGAGCACTGCAGACATGCATTTTTCAGGTGAACTCTGAAATGGCCACAGCAATGACCAGGGTTGCTGACTTGTGTGCTTCTTTTAAGTCTTACAGCCACAGTGCATCCACACTATCAAGCAGAACAGAATATAACAATAAGTCACGTGAGAGACAGCAGCAGAAGTCACACTACAGAGGAAGTTCCAGCAGCCATTAGAGTGCTTCTCTTCATCAGATGATGCTGATTCTTACTCCATGCTGTTCCTTACTGCTGCAGCTGAATTTTTAGTTTCCAAACTTCTCTTTTTCCTTTTTCTTTCTTTTTTTCTTTTTAAATTCAGTAATCATGTAGACAGCTTTTCCTCCTCCAAACTTGTATACGCCTTAAGTTTTTTTAGAACCACTGCAAAGAGTAACCTGAATGGCAGCTCCAAGAACAGGGAGTCATGTCCAATTGATGCATAAACACTGGTTGTATGATTTTCTTATTAAAAAAAATCATCTATGAACTGCAGTGTCTAAATGCCAAGGGTGTATTTCTGCATGCACATTTGAGTGGAGATCTTGGTTCATACTTACTTTGATTAGAAAGGACTAAAAATAACAACAAAGTTCTATACCTGTTTAGGCAAACATACCCTGAGGTATATTTGTAGTGACAGCTGCCAAGGCTCGTATGTTCACACAATGTAATCCAAGACAGTTAACCGGGTACAAACTATCAACATCTTGATTTCATGTGCAGACACACCACTTTTAACACCAACTCTGTTTGAATAACACAGCCACCGAAAGCATTTAGTACTCGGGAAGATAGCTCACTTTCAGACTTTGTGCTTGCTCAGAACAGTATCTTGTGCAGCCTAGTGTACCCAGCTTGTTCTTAGCACTTCTAAGCAAATTACTGAACTAGTTAGTTGTTTTAACAAACCTCAGACTATGAAGGATTTTGAGATAAGACAAGATTCTAATTAAATTAGAAACCTCCACGGATAATTACTGGCACTCAGAAGCAGGCTATAGTTCTCTAATCCTTCAAAGATACTCCTCATGATTCAGATGAATTAGAGAACAAGACCTTAATAGGGAATAAGATTAGTTACAGCCAAGTTCAGTAAATTAAGGGATACATCCCCATGGCAAATAAAAGGCAAAATTTTTACCTATATTGTTTAATCTAACCAACTGCTAAGCAGCAAGTGTAAAGCTTCATCATGTAGGCAACAATTATACACATCCTTCATGAGCATTGGGCATATACACAATTTGCCAGCATATGTTGCAGTCAGCTCTTTTCACTGCTTTCTGTACCTACATGAAGTAACTCCAGATAACAAAAATGAACAGGCATATTCTAAAGCTACTCCAAGCCTTTGCATGCATACCCACAGTTAAAGTAAGGAAGGGCCAAGTAGGCTTCATGGTACCATCTCACTCTACTTTCCATTTACTCTTTGACCATGCAATTTTCCTGCTGCAAGAGCTGTGATGCTGGTGGCTCAAAACTATTTTGCTTCCATCTAGAAAAATAACAGCTACTGGAGTATGGCTGTCCAAACAATCATTGGTCTAAAAGGCCACTCTAAATATAACTGAATCTTTGAGGAAATACAGCCTTAAAAGAGGTCACGTTCCTCAAAGGAACAGTAATTGCAACTCAAATGTTCTTCACATATGTTGTTTTCAAATAGAATGCTGTACCTAGATAGGGTGTACACCTGTGAAGTGTCACAGCCAGTGTTCCCAAAGATTTACCTTTATTCCTCTGCAAACACAAGCTTACATACACTTACCATTTACTGAGGCTGCATTCACTAGAATGAATTCAACCGCTATTAACATAGATGTCCTCAATCTTTGAGTACGATGCCAAGTCACAATTTAGTAACACTCAAAATATTATTGGGAGGATGTATATTCAAATAAGAACTCTCTACTTAAGCTTTAGGGCAGCTCATTAGTTCAGCTAAGAGTTGTTAATCATGTAATTCTTCCTCAAAAGTTCAAAATCTCCCTTAGGTTTATCTAACTGGATCAGTCACCATTACAAATAAATCCACACAGAGAGAAAAATCAGAGTTAATTTAGCATGGATTGTTGCATCTTTTCAATTCATTGATTAATTGTTCAGAAGATGAGTGGAAGTTGTTCTAGCGGGTGATGCAGGAAATACAGGAAAACACACAGGACATGCTCCAATGCAATCAATGAATGCAGCTGAAGCATCCTAGCTCACCATTTGTCAAGGGTGAAACATAACATCAACATGCTGAGGTGTATGCTTTGAGGCACCAACTTTTTTCCTATCCCATTCTCCTTTGGAAGCATTCTGAAACACTTTGAACCTTAAATCAATCTCCTGTTGTGTGACCTCTAACTCCTGCTGACTATGTGACCCTAGAGAAAGAAGGTCAGTGGGATTATGCATAGCAGTCCATGACACAGCTGCAGACACCAGTACCAAAAAGGCAAGTCTAGGGGAAGAAAAAGGAAAAAGAAAGAGCTCAAAAGAAAATCTCTTGCCAAATAAGAAAGATGTAAAGCATGTGCCACAACTCCATTACTGGATTCCTCATCAACCACAATAATGAAGTGAATTAATTAGGGGGAAAAAGCACCACTTCTTTTTCTTTTTTAGCTCTGAATAAAAACAAACAAACAAACACAAACCAACAACAAACACTCCCCACCCATACTCTGTGTTTTCCTGTTTGTTTAAAGGCCATGTTCCCAAAGCAATTAGATGAGCATATCTGATTATTTGGAGTCACAAAACTGTGCAGAGGTGCACTGAAGTGTAGTCCATATAATTCAGTTGCTACATATGCACAAACACACAGCGGACCTCTTTGGGAAACTATGGCAACCACTACTCCACAAAGCTGTGATTCCCTTTTCCCTTATCTTTGCTCGCTCATCCTTCCTAACTTGGCTAAGTAAAAGAATAAATGGAACTATTAAGGAGGTCAAGATTGGACTTGCGACAAAGGAGCTGAAAAAGCAAAGAGACCTACTTACAGGCTTGAACCTGCAAACATTCAAGGAAAACTTCTCAGTCAAGCTGTACAACAATGATGAATGGGATATAGGTAGTATGAGCCTGGACTACACAGTCTTGCCTAGAAATCTGGAGTTGATGTATCCATAATGCCACTGGATCACTTACTGGAGCACCATCACAACTGACCTTTAATTTGGATGCCTCATTTCTTTTTGTCCAGATGAGATATTTAAAGCCTGATCTTTGGAACTACTGAGCAAACCCAGCTCCCAGTCATTTTCTCGCTGGAGTACTGCACCAGCCAAACATTCGGAAACTGCTCATATATAAAAATAGTGAGGCTACTATCCAAGTATCAAACTATAGGTACCTCTTTTTCTATCCTAAATCAAACTTTGAAAGCCTCCCTGGCTCTCTGTGAGGGTTATTGGTGCTTGTGAAGTCCTCTGGCATCCTCAGATGGAAGGAAGTGCAAAGCATTCCCTCTTTTCATGTTTATATTTAGCCTCAGGGAGAAGGCTCTCCTCACTTGATGTATAATGTATATTAACGTTTAGACCAAAAATGCTGTGGACTGATATTAAAAAACAGTAATTTTTTTTTAATTTCATATAAGTCTGAACTAGGTTTTTCCAACCCTTGTTAATGCACCATCAGGTGGCTCATAGTATTTCCACACTGTACTTTTTCTCCCCAACTTCTTAATGTGACACATGCCAAAACGCTGGAAACTGTGCTCCCCCAAAGTGAGGACACTGACATGCATTCTAGTTACCACTACTCTCATGCACTGACAATTGCTATTGCTCCTACTGGCTTGTTAGGTTTAAGCATCTTACTAACTTTTACCACTCAAAAAATTTTATTTAGCACATGCTTTAAAGAAATTCTGCCTCACTCCTCAGGAATTGAATTGAGGATCAGTTCTCCCACTACAGCTGCCTTAGTTTAATCAACAAAACAAAAAATACTGATAGAGCAGAACCAAAACAAAATAAATTATTCTGGGAGATGCATCGCTCTCAAGGTTTAATTCTAATTCTGACCTGAATTTTATTCGCAGTTAGAGGCAAAACTGCTCAGATATGTTTTGTACATAAGAAGATACCAACTACAGTATTTTGAGGCAGCAAGGAGCCTGAAGTGAAGTGATCTACTTTTATTTTATTGCTGTATCAATATTGTAATTATGAAGTTTGACTTGGTTTCTCCCATCCTCACATTGTTTCCACACCATTTTCTTTTCTATTCCCTCCTATCTTTGTGTTTCCTGCTAAATGCATGCAACATCCACAAAATGACACCATGCCTTACAGCCTTTGGAAGAATATTGTGCAAATGAAAGAACACTTAGAAATAGACTTAGCTTGAAAGCTTTCAACCTTACTTCTTTCATATTACTGTACATCATTTGTTCAACTGTCTTGATTAAGCTCAAGAATCCATCTATGGAGGACAGCTGACAGCAAATCCTCTAAGACAGAGGAAACCAAACTACCACTACTGCCCTGTGTGCAAATGAGTAGTGGTTTGAAAGAGATCCTGTGCCAGGGTTATTTTATGCCAGTGTCAAAGCTATGCTAGGGATTGTCTGAATTCTATTGCATTACAAAGTGAGCCAGCAGATGCTACCAAGAGGCAGAACTGCATCCCCTTGAATTTGCAGCCCAGATCTTTCCCCAGTACAGAGCACCAATGGCCTGGTCTCACTCTCATCCTTTTTTCCTGTCCCTGGACTCTGAAGACACACTGTCTGTGTATACTGTTTCTTGGCCACGTAAGAATTCCTGTGTGGGGGTTGGAAAGCTAGATAGGCTGGCCAATCTGCTGTAGCCCTTCACAGTATGATAGTGCAGTTGCTCTCACTTCAGCAGAGGACTTCAGAGCAGCAATGGAAGCAGACCCAAATCTACACTAGCAGATGGAATTACAAGACTTTTCAATAATTAAAAGTATATGTGACTAAAGCAGATTACACAGAACTACTCCTAAAATTCTCATCAAGCCCTGCCTCTAGCTGGTAGCACTGAGTATTTTCACTAAGGAAATGGCAGCCACTGGTGGACTTGAAGGCACTTGTCTGAATTTATCTAAGAGAGGAACTAATTTGCTGTAGCTCTACTGAAAATCTCTCTAAATAGCAACAGACAAGAAACAAACAGAACGGCTCAGCAATAGCTGGCCATGAAAGCAATTGCCAGGCTCCTTTGCTATTACCAGTTAGGAAAAAGAAAGCTTCTTTCCCATGCTTGCAGTTCAAACATCCAAATACTACACAGGCACATGAATGATTAAAAACTAGAATGCCAGATCCAGCAGGCTGAGCCACAACAGATCCAGACTATATGAACATGCGCCCAGAATCCCTTGTTTAAAAAGGAATTAAATGAAGGATGGGAAAACAGAAACCAAACTTGAGCAGCTGGGTCAGAGAACTGCCTTCAGTACACAGCAGTGCAAAATTGCCTAGCCCTCATCTGCTGCACAGCACTTGGACATTTTCTAGAGGCAACAATACTATATACTGGAATTTACATACAAAAATATCATTAATGTTGGGCTCTGTATAACTAAGCTGAAATAAGAAATGCTATTCCAAAAGGAAAGGACAGCTTTAATCAGATGGAAGCCTAAGCACAGCTTCTAAAGCCATTAAGAACCTATTTCTCGCTTTCTGACTTCTAGGCTCTAAGTCATTTTGGTTTAGCTGCAGATCTGCAGGGCGTACAACCAGCAAACACAGAATGTTTTAATTATTTCTCATGATTAGGAGAATGTATTTCCTAATTATAGACTTTTTCTAGGTTTGATTTGATTTTTCAAGGTCAGTGCAATATCAAAGAACAGCTTAAAAAAAAATACTATATTAAAAAAAATAATTTAAAAGAAGCCACTTACCTGTGGCAGAGTGAAGACTCTCCAAGCTCCAGTACCTGGACAGGACACCTCTCATGCCACCACCACCACACACCACCCCACTGCTGTCTGAATCGGAACCTGGTGAGAGCCCAGAGCTCCCACTGCTACTGCAGTTTTCTCCACTGTGTGCCCCACTGGACTCACTGGGGCACTGCTGGGTCCTCATGCAGGCAGGTAAGAGGGAGAGCCAGGGGCTCTGCTGTGCTGGGGGAGGAAACGGGCAAAATGCTCCGGAGCTGCTTGCAGGGCAGTGGTACCTGGCAGTGCTGTCTGAGGACTGAGCTAGATTCCTACCCTCCTCTCTGCCTGTCTCGATGCATCCTGACATCATAGGGGTCCACTAAGGAGGCTCCCTCTGTAGCAGCTCAAATGCTCTCAGCTGCAGTTTCTAGCAGCCGATTTCTACTAAAGCTGATTTCAAGGCATTAAAAAAGCAAGAGTAGGACAGAGATCATTCCTCCTAATTTAACAGAGCTGTCAGATTAAAAATAAATAAGTGGGAATAGTAGAATTTAATGCATTTAAAAATTGTTCAAGTGAGAGAGACCTTGTGTTATCTGCTTCCCCTGAGAACTCAGAAAGGACTTAACATACAAACTAATCATGTTTAGAACTGGCTGAGGCTGCTGCTATTAAAAACTATTTTTGTAAATCCTCAGCAAAATAATTCAAAATTAAATCAAAGCCAGAAAAACACAGATTGAGATTTGAGGAGGTTGCAGCTGGGAACTTGGAAATATCGTTTAGCATTCACTCCCAGACTGTAGACCTGCGATGGTCCCTACTTGTGTATGATCCTTATAAAGGACCCCAGTCCCCAGAGAAACAGTATCACTAACTACTTTTTAATTGGTTTTATATTCTCATTACCTAAGATGTGATTCAGTGTGCTCCTATCAAAGCAATTCTGAAAGAATACATTTCCTGAGAATGCAGAAATACCTGTACTGTCTGACAACAGCTTTAAGTCATCACAGAAGTGTTATGATAAAGGGAGTTTCCAGACTCTGTTCTGCTTAAACACCTGCCTAACAATGGCAGATTTGTCAGACTATCAATATAATTTAAGAGCAGCCCCATGTTTTGTGGCTCTATGTACAGCAGAAAACATTATACAGCTTCCTTTGCTAGTTACCAGAATAAGCGTAAGACCAGAACTAGATCACTTCAGTGAGATGATCCAGGCCAGCTGAAAGTTGGCCAGGTGAGAGGTGTGGACTAAAGCAAACAAGGAGCCCAGCACCACTAGAACAGGAGGGAGAGTAACAACCAGCCATAGCTGGGACACAAAGGAAATACCAAATGGGAAATACCAAACTGCTCCTACCATTTGCAAAGTGAAGGTGTGTCTAAGCACCCAAACTCAAAACTAGGGCATAATTTCACATAAGAATTGAAAATGCTTGTTTTACTATCTTTGTGTAAGGTAATTCCATCCCAAAGTAATAAAGCCAAATTATTACAGCATTATCACAGCCTGCCCTGAGAGAGCCCTTTGCCTCAGTGTGTGCAGTAGCAGGGTTATTCTATTTCAGCAAGACTGCTGTTTTACTGAGTACTTCCTAAAAGGAAAAAAACCCAACAAAACCTTTACTCTCTCTCACTGCAAGTTGCTACAAAGCATCCAATGCTGCTGAACCAACTTTAAGTTCTTCAGTATTTCTGTTATTCTTTACAAGAAAAGTCTCTGCAGTGGTAACAAAAATAACATTTCTGCAGTGGCCCCTAACAAAAAAAAATCCTTCAATTATCTTCTGAATGTAGCTATTTAGACCAAAATATCTTTCTCTAATGCTTCTCAATGCAGAAATGGAAATGTGTTCTTGATTTGACTGCAGTACAGCCACTGTTCGGCATTGATCTGGTCCTTCCAGGGCCCCAAAGAACAGTCTGCATTAAAATACAAATGGAAAGAAACACTTCTTGATCATAGTAATGGGGGAGAAGGCAAGTAAAGCATTAACACCAAAGATGAATGCAGCTGTTCTGTGTATGTGAAGCACAGAGTGATGAGAGGAGGAAAGAACAGCACGGCAATTCAAATACAAAAGGTGCCAAGAAGAGGCTACAATTGAGTCCAAGCCTGTGGCTTGGATAGCAGCACTCTGTGCTGTGTTAGGAACTGGCTGGAGGGCCAAGCCGAGAAAGTGGTGGTGAATGGTGCCACATCCAGCTGGCAGCCAGTCATTAGTGGTGTCCCCCAGGGATAAGCTGAGCCCAATGCTCTTTAATATCTTTATCGATGATCTGGATGAGGGAATTGAGCCCATCATCAGTAAGTTTGCAGATGACACCAAGCTGGGCACAGGAGTTGATCTGTTAGAGGGTAGAAGGGCTCTGCAGAGGGACCTTGACAGGCTGGACAAATGGGCAAAGTCCAAGGGCATGAGATTTAACACATCTAAGTGCCAGGTTCTACACACTGGCCACAACAACCTCATGCAGTGCTACAGGCTGGGGTCAGAGTGGCTGGAGAGCAGCCAGGCAGAAAGGGACCTGGGGGTACTGGTTGACAGTAGGCTGAACATGAACCAGCAGTGTGCCCAGGTGGCCAAGGCGGCCAATGGCATCCTGGCCTGCATCAGGAACAGTGTGGCCAGCAGGAGCAGGGAAGTCATTCTGCCCCTGTACTCAGCATGGTTAGGCCACACCTTGAGTCCTGTGTCCAGTTCTGGGCCTCTCAGTTCAGGAAAGATGTTGACTTGCCGGAACTTGTCCAGAGAAGGGCAACGAAGCTGGTGAGGGGTTTGGAACACAAGCCCTATGAGGAGAGGCTGAGGGAGCTGGGGTTGCTTAGCCTGGAGAAGAGGAAGCTCAGGGGTGACCTTATTGCTCTTTACAACTACCTGAAGGGAGGTTGTAGCCAGGTGGGAGTTGGTCTCTTTTCCCAGGCAACCAGCACCAGAACAAGAGGACACAGTCTCAAGCTGCACCAGGGGAGGATAAGGCTGGATGTTAGGAAGACATTCTTCACAGAAAGAGTGATTGGCCATTGGAATGTGCTGCCCAGGGAGGTGGTGGAGTCACCATCACCGGAGGTGTTTAAGAAGAGACTGGATGGGGTGCTTGGTGCCATGGTTTAGTTGATTAGATAGTGTTGGATGATAAGTTGGACTTGATGATCTCAAAGGTCTTTTCCAACCTGGTTAATTCCATTCTATTCTTTATTATCCCAGCCCTGCTCCATGAAATGCATGCTTGGTACAAGAGAAGAAAGGAAACGCTATGCACCCCTATCTCTCCTTGACCAGACTACTAAACCCAATATTATTTACTATAAACTCAGGCTGTGGAAGGCACAATGTTGTATCAGAGTATCAGAAGTAAAACCCAACAGAAATTCACAGATTGCATTGGGTTGGAAGGGACCCTCCAAGGTCATTGTGTCCAAACACCTGCAGCCAGCAGGGATGCCTTGAACTAGATCAGATTGCCCAGGACTACATCAAGTCTGATCCTGAATGTCTCCAGTGACAGGGTCTCAACCACATCCCTGGGAAACTTGTTCCAATATTTCATCACTCTCATTGTAAATAAATTCCTCCTTATGTCCAGCCTAAATCTACCCTGCTTCAAACTATTGCCCCTCACCCTATTGCTACAAGGCCATCTAAACAGTCCTTCCCCAGCCTTCCAGTAGACCCCCTTCAGATACTGAAATTTAGTCATAAGGTCTCCCTGGAGCCTTCAGCTCTCCAGGTTAAGCAGCCCCGATTATTTCAGCCTGTCTTCATAGGAGAGGTGCTCCAGCACTCTGCTCATCTTCGTGGTCTTCCTCTGGACCCGCTTCAGCGGGTCCTTGTCCTTGTGTTGGGGGGCCCAGAGCTGGAGACAGTACTTCAGGAGTTCCATTCAACTACAGATTTTTGTGGCTGTTTTTGTTAAGTATACTTTTCTTCTGTCATACTAGAGAAAGAAATAAGTGAGCTAAAGTTGCTGTAGTGGCAACTGCCTTCAACTACAAATGAAGGATTTCACTACACAGCCTAACCAAGGTAGTCAGGTTAGCTTAAGCTTTGGACAGCCTGAGCTGAAGTACCTACCAGATTTTTTAGTCTCTGTTGTGTTCTCCTATAGTCTCATGGCTTTGACCAGTGATTGCTGGAATCATTCAGGATTTGCTAGGATATTTTTTCACTTTTTGCCCTATTACATTTTTTATTGGTATGCTAAATCTTTCACCTTGTAACTAATACATACAAGCCCTCTAAACTTGCTAAGATGAATTTTCAGGAACTCAGACATCACTTGGACCCAGCTCTTAAGGTTGGATGAAAAATTTGAATAGGTACATGCTATCAGAAACCTCACAGAGTGCAAACATTTGTGGCTGTGGTTAAACAGAATCGAGATTGACATAGCAAGTTTAATCTCTCTGTGATTGTGAGACAAAAAATACAGCATGCAACATGATTGTTTTTCAGCCACTTAAATTAAATTGTACTTCCACAGATTAATGAGGACAGAATGGACATTTAATGCTATAACTACAATGATACATTTCTGAGGACATGTATACCACATTTTTTTCTCTGTCCTTTCAAATATTAAAATGACAAAAATGGAATAAATATCTCAGCTTGTTATTTTGCTGAACTACAAGACTGATAAATATTTATAAGACATAATGAAGTCCTGTTATTAAGCTAATACTTTCCCTCTTGAATAGATTTCTCCAGTGGCTGTCAAACATCTTCACATTAACTGTTGCCAAGTGTGAGTTTAAGAGCCCATCTATAGCTGGGAAAAGAAGATGAAAGTTGGCCACATGAGGTTGAGTAAACAAACAGTCCTTTTGCCTCTGAGAAATACTTTCCACTACACCAGTGAGGCCAGAGGATAATTCAGTATCACCAAGTGGTCACTGTTTTCCAGACTATCCATAAAAGATTCATCCTCTGAGAACTTGGCCCGCCTATTCTTAGTGCTTATGCAAGACTTCCAAGGTCAGTGTGTTCATCATTAGTCAGAATGAATTCATGCCTCTTTGGTTGGTATAACCAACACCAGTAGTGTGGTGGAACTTCAAGGCATCTCTTGTAGATAAATATCTGATAGCAGGAAACTGAAAGACCTTAAGCTGTTTAAATCTGACAAGATATGGGGAAATTTGCCCAAAAGATTCAGTCTGCATTTAAATAATGATTTTTAAATAACAGGTTTAAACATTGGTACAAACCTGATCTCATAATACATGAGTTACCAAGATTATCTCTCTAAGAGGCTACAACAAACCCTGAAGGTTTACAGTCATGTGTGCCTCCCTGTCCACAAGTTTTACAGATTCTCTGGGAAGCTGCATGGAGGACGCACCTGAAAGGGTGCAACAAGGGCAGGTACTAAAACAGAAAATTTGAGAAGCATAGATAGGAGCAAGAGCAGGGACTTAAGGATCTATGCCTCCAAGTCTTACACAATTGCCTGTGTCTGTCACTATCATCTTGTGATTGTCTCCTGCTGAAAAGTCACTATGGAAAAGTTCAGAGGTGACAGCACCTCCCCAGAAAGTTCCATCTGCTCTAGACCTGTGTTAGTAGATTTTAGCTTCAGCCCAGTTATAGCTACATTCTCAGAGCTGCATCCACTGTACATCAAACAGCTTCCCAGTGACATTCTCAGTTTTAGGCAATGTCTTCAGGTTACAAATAAACAGGTATCAGGCTCAGGAGAGAGATGGGGAAGAAGATAGGTAAGATAGCCTAAAGACAACAAACATACTTGTCTGCTGCTTTAACCCAAAGCCATGCTATCCTACCACCACTCCCTCCACTATGGTTTGGGCCCTTCCCTCTCAGTCATTTCCTGGGGTGATTCTTGTGTCAAATGCTCTCTCAGGAGGCTATCAAAATCTGGAAAAGCATTCCCATATCTACATTAGGAAGTGGCATTTTTCCTGTGCTGGTCCTTCACCTCATCTCAGCCTGTTCAAAACACTGCAGTAAACCAGGCAGTAAGGAACAGGTACATACTGCAAGGTCCAAAGAAATATGTGGGCATAACCAGAAAGGTTTTTTTTAAAGTGGCAAGACACTTGATATTCAGCAACACTGTCTGCCAAAGTGCTCCTGGTATTTGAACGGGACAGTTAACTTTGCAAACTTCAGCAGTGTATGTGTGTGCACGTGCAAATGTTGGTGGGGCTGTTCCACCTCTATACTTCTCTGGAAAAGGCTCAAAACATCCCATCTTCACTGAATACAGGATTTGTACCTCCTCAGATGCTCTTTATTTCACAGATGTTAGAGCCATCTACTGGATCCTTACATTTTTATCAAGTGGCTGCTCTGGACAGAAGACGTGACTGGAAGGCGGTTGGCAAAACTTGATCAGGGACCAACACCACAAGTATGCCTGACCCAACCACTGAGATAGCCAAATAACAGGTTTGAGCCTGCCACACTTAGCCCAGCATGACATAAAGGCAGAGAGAACAATGTCTCAGGGCTCTAGTGCCAGTGATTAGTCAGAGGAAGCTAACAAGCACAGTACTGAATATAAGCTCCTCTTCCAGCACTTGTGGTATTGTTCTAGCTGAGATCAGGCAGCCACACCTAAAAATACTAAGTTCATGCCTGGCCAGGTAACAGGTAGGTCCATCAGAGATGTCTCATAGCAGCATGACAACAACCACCTTTTCATATCTGAAGAACCAGAGAAGGCTTCAAAATACCCCATCCCCTATAGTCTCTGCAACATGACTGCACAAGGTGACCAGGTACAGACTTTTGGAGTGAGAATTTTTTATGTATTGTTGACACAGGGATTCACAGTACAACTTCATATTGCACAGTGCTTTCATATCCAGTGTCTTCTGTGACTAAAGCCTATGTTAGGATCATTGAACAAGTAGTTGTAGCTTTAGAGTTAGAAAGATAAAAATGATGGACTCGACATTTAATTTTATATATAGTGACCTACAGCTCTGTCAAAAGCAACAGGTATCACAACAAGGCTGTGCAAGAACCAAAGAGGACATTCTGCTGCATTACTGCTTCCTGAAGGACATTCCCAATCCTTAAAGCGATCCAACAATTTAAGGAATATTGTTTCATTAATTTGCAGTTTTCTTGCCATCTGCATCCTACCACAAGGATACCCACACACACTCATCATCCACAGCATGATTCACATGAAGCCCAAATGCCATCAGCTAAGAGAGATGGCTGTGGCAGAAGAATTACAGTACTTCCTCTGTTCATCAGTTTTCTGCCCAGCTAGCATGTTTCTGGTCATGGAAAAGGGCTTGTGTGTGTTTGCTTGCTTTTGTTTGTTTGTTTGGTTGGTTTTGCTATGTTTACACAGAAATTCTGGGGGTTCAGGCTTAGGTCACAGTATGAGAATCACTTGTACCTACCTCAGGAATATTGTGTGAATCACAGACAAGTCAGGTTCCACACTCCATTTCTAGAGAGTACATAAATGCCTACAGCTCTGCTAACTGGTCACTCTACTTCCTCTATTTACCTTCCAAAATTCATATGTATTTTTAACTCCCTTAGATCCCATTTGGGAACCACCATGAAATCTGTAGCAGCTGCAACTCAAAATTTACTTCTACGACAATAGTGCTTAGGGATTTCAGCTAATGTCAGAGATACACAGACAACTTGACAATGATGGGTTTCCATCAGGGATTTCCAAGGACTAAAGCTGCAGTTTCTTATGTTCAGCCAGGGAACTGGTCCTAAATGTTGGGGCAAAACCAGGTGCTTGTGACAGCAAGTGATCAAAGCCCTCAATGTTGAGGGAGCAGAGGCAGGCTCTTAACACAATGGTAATAGGTGGTTTGGTTTCTTATTTCCAGATCTAACCTCATGGCTCTGCACATGAGTTGTACAAGGTGTCAGAAAGCAAACCAGTTTTGTTTGACAAAATATTAGGACCATTCAACTCTGATGTAATCAGCACAATGTTATGGTCCCTTAATTAGGTAATTCCATCAGTGTTTAATTGACAGCATGAAGAGACTTTCAGAAGCAGAAATGGCAGCTTGGCATCCAGCTGTGGTTGCCTTTTATTGGATAGATTCCTAACCACCAAACAAATCCTCTGCACACTGCTTTTCTTAATCTGCTCCAAATTGTTGTGATGAGATATCTGCAGTGTTTGGGCTGGCACTGTCAGATGGAGAATTTAAACATCTAGCACAGATATGCCTCACTGCTTAATAATCTTTGCAACTTAGATTTTAATTCTGAAAACATCAGTCATTGGAAATGAAGCAGATATGATACTTCATGCATGGTCATGAAAATACAGCAGACTTGCTCTTTAAGATGATATATTTAAAGTACAGGAAATGTCTACCTCTAGAGGCTCATTTAGTTTCTTTAGTGCCTAATTAACAGCTTAAGAGCAACCTCATCATAACCACTGTAGTCCTCTCTAGCAAACACAAGGCAGAAAGTCTGTTTCATCTGCAGAAATCTAATTCAAGAGTGTGATATGGATGACATCATTCCAGGTGAGACAGAGTTCTCATGAGACAACACAATGTTGCTACATCAAGCATGCTGTCATCACCGTTAGTGGTCTTCACTGGAAAGCTGACCACTGCCTTCAAATAGCACCCTGGTTTTTCACTCAGGGGAGAAATAAACCAGAATACAAGCAGCACATAAAATGATTGATTCTAAAGCAGATCTCTGTCCAGATACAGATGCAGCATTCAACATAAATAGGTTAGAAATCCTAGTTTCCAGACTCCAAAAACCAGCACAATTATCTCACAATTCATGTCCAACTAAGACTAGAGTACCCACCAGGAGAGGAGATGCGCCGTTTCCAGCCCATGCAGTCTAAGCCTGTTGGAGTGCTCTGGGAAAAAGGATGGAGTTTCAGTGGTAGGATGTCAAAGGCAACAGCAGATGTGATTGATGGACTTATTCCAGCCTGCAACAAGAGGAAAAACAAAGACAACAAACATTAAGCTTAGATGCTCTATAGGACAAAATACAGCACTCATCACAGAGTGCCTCTTTCCACCCTGATGCCTATTAGCATAGTAGTTACACACATGTGGATGATTATGGCTAGAGAGGTTAGAAAACACTGAGAAGTCAGGAAAACTGCAAGGTAGTAGGAACAGAAGTGAATAACCAGGTACTGGACTCCACATATTACCAAATATATCTATATCGACAGAAAGTTTCACTCCTTCTTATCAAGTGGCACTCCAACCAGTCACCCCTCAGCTACAGAACTGTGTCCTACAATTTTATTACTAATAATTGCTATTCCGGTATTTAGCATGTAAATAAAGCTTTTGCCTTCACAGATTAATCGGTACCAGTCCCCAGCCATTTAGGACACGGATGCCACAACATTCTCCTCAGTTTAAGATACAAGTAGGCTCTCTCACCCTCTCCCCTGCCTGGCTGCTTGTTCTACAAACGTTACAGAACTTTATTAACATTTGAAAGCTCTATACCATTGCCAGATCTCATTAATAACTTTCAGTGCTTCAAGGAAGAAAAGACATATAGACACAGCTTACAACCTCCAATGTCTCAGCAACTCAGAGTTAAAATAAGCCAAAAAGACAAGATTTAAAAAAAAATTTATTTAAGAAATCACAGACATACAAACCACTGCCATAAAGATACCACATCCACCCACTGGCTAACTGCACTTTCTTATGCAGACATTCACTTAAAGTTTGAGGTTTTTCAGTTAAATTTATCAACCAAATTCAAAACATAAGGTTTTCCTTTCCTGTGTCAAAACCAGTATTTTCTGTCAATCTTGCTGCACCAATAAACTTTCAACATTTTCTGTCTCGTCTCATCTACCTTGAAACAGAAATAATATCTGTTTGAAATAAGGAAACAAAATCAATATTCCCTTGATACTTCCTTGAGGAATCACAAGATACTGGACAAAATACTGCAAGAATATAGATCATCTGACAATGAGCAACACAGATTATACTCAAAGTCATTGAAACTTGCAGAATTTGATGCATAATGCAGATATGCTTTTATTCCTTTTTCCTTCTCTCTCTTTTCTCCCACATACCTCCTATGGCTGGCACATACAGAAAATACCAGTGACTGCAGGCAGCTGAGAGATCAGCTGGTCAGTAAGCACTGGTCCCATGGCCGTAGCCATTTTTCCTCCCTGTATTGCCCCTTCTTTTGCTATTGTGACACCCAGTTACAACATATCCATACTTCATGGAACCAAGAGTTTGGTACATTGAGGCCTAAGAGTTCGTCTAGGATCTTTCCTTCTGCCTACCAGCCTACACTGTATCCAGTGACATAAAGCCTGCTGACTAGCCCTGATCTGAAGCCTCTTCTTTAGACGATGGCAATTAGTTGAAACATCCAAAACTGAACAGCAAATTAAGCTCATGGAATAGCCATACTCTGCCCAAGCAGCTGAAAGTGCTGCTTCTCTATGACCGGTTTGTTTTATTCTTACTGGACTTAATTTCCTAAACAAAGAAAACACAGCCAGCACTTTGGCTCAAATCACCATATCCTGAATGACAGCATGAACCCTGCTCAAATTAACCTGAGAGAAAAGCCGCAGCAATGCCCCAGCGGGAGCACGTGCTCTTCCAGTGACAATGAAATCAAGCAAAACAGGCAACTTACTGGGCTACAGCTCTGAAAATGCCAAGGGTAAAGTCTAGGTTATTTACATGAAAGGTGAGAGACTGCATTACTGTTCAGTTTAAGACTAGGAAGCAGAATACTGCCTCAGGGCCATGACAATAAAAACCTGCAGACTTCATTCTTATTAATCCCAGGAACATCAGAGCACATTTCAGATATAGGCATCACTTGATTTCTATAGCACAGGGGAAAACCTGTACAGCCTGCAGTCAAGAAAAGAGGCATGTTCAGAGATGTTAGCAATACCTGGTCAGGGTTTTCCCCAACCCACAGGGGAAAAGAGAGGAAATAAGGGACTAGAGGTAGTAAAGAGTCTCTCTTTCACATTTTCTGCTATAGGTTCAAGGGGGTTATTTCTGTGCTCTTACGCTCAGCAGTTCAGCCCCTGGGAGAGACATTTACCCCTGTTGTATATCTGTGCCTTGCCAGGTACACAACAGGGGGAGACTTATGTCACTCAATCCCCTCCCCATAGTGTGTTAATTACCCTCTTGAAGTGTATCTCAGATGCCCACAGTGCTCATAACTATGGTAGCACACAGCAAATTTTAATTTTCTTCTTTTAGATGGGGTAAAATCAGATTTCCAGGAGCCATATTCAGTGCAATAAGCTAAAGGTCTAACCTTCACTGTTTCTCATTTCTGTTTCAAAATAAAAGAGAGGGGTTTTTCTAAGATACACGCCCTCTGGGTATAATCCTCTGACGGGACTTTTAGGAACCTCTCTAGTTTGGCAGTGAAGAAACCATGCTCTAATGAATGCATGTAGAAGCTGTGTCTGTGCTTCTGTTGCTGTGCACTTGAGAGGCATCAAGCTTAACAGTCAAGTTTTACCTTTTTAATCAAAATAAGGAAGATAAGGATAGGAGCAGACAGGCAGTTCAGAGACATCTCTAAAATACTTTTTGCAAAAATAATTCCAAAACAGAGCTCATTGCAATTCCAGCATTACACATATAAATAGTTTGGGGCATTGTCTCTGCTCCAGCTAGGGAATTTATACTGCATTAAAAAGAAGTCAGAGATCAGAAGATCAGAAGCTGCTCAGCTTGTTACTGGTAGCATTTAATTATAAGGGACACCTGGGTCAAGCTTTGAGTTTGACTCTGAGAATTTACACAGCTTGTTCTCATTTAAAGCTGACAAACAGCAAAACAAAGACTAGTACATAGAATTGCTTAGGACTGGTATTTCAATTGGTTATTTTTTTAGTTTAAAGGTAATTTCTTGCTGTTTCTCTATCTCCCTCTGAATGCCAAATTCCAGTCTTTAGAATTGGTTCTTATTACTACTACACCATGCATTGATCTGAATGTTAGAGTAGTATCAGAAATCAGCACTTGAAAAATCAAGAATTCCTCCTTGGTTTGACCTATTAGTTGTTTTATTGCAGCATTATGTTGCCTTGTATGCTGACCTGATCTTGACTTAACACAAGACAACTTGTCATAACTGAAGCCACACATCCCAAGGCAGCCATGTGTCAGAAAACATCAGACTTGCAATTTCAGATCTCTAAAGCCCCACATAGTTGCCTTGATCCAGTCACAAAATCAAAATAGACAATGAACATCTTACAAAGCTTCTTTTGTGATAATTTCTTGCTTCTTTTAAAAAGGAATTTAGCATCCTTATAAAACCACCCTCCAACATTGCAGCTGGTGACAGCACTCCCACCACACTTACGAGTATAAATGAGCCAGTGTTATGACAGGAGTAGAGTTGCAAAGACAGAATAAAATACAATAGGAAAAAGAAGCTACATGGTGACTATTATACACAAAAAACATAGGCCAAGAAATGCAGTCATGTGGGCATATAGGAAACAGCCATTGAATTCTAACCATTGTCCCAAAAACCTTAGCATTGTGCTCTCGTGGCCTGCCCACAAAAGCAGTCAATCCACCATAACACACTGCAACCACCCAAAACAGTAAAACAACAACTCCATCTTCATGTTACTAAATATTTTCTACTCACCTCTACTACCTAAAGAAGAGTAAAGCAAAACACTGCCTGAAGCCCAGAAGCCCCCAGACATGTGAGGTTCAGTGAGGATACCTTGATGAGCAGAGCAGCTGCCAGTCATTATGCAGCTGATTACAATTTAGAAGCAATTTTGCACCTGAAAGTAAGGGTGGAAATGCTTAAAGGAGAAGCTGCTTTCCTGGAGCATCAAAATGTGCAGTCAATCAGCAGAGCAGACGGCATTCAAGCTGTGTGAGCTGATGGCTCCAGGGGAAGCCATTGAGGCAACTGGTCACTCTTCTTAGAAGCACTAATGGTCTCAGTTCTGGCCAACACGCCCTGCAGCATGGGCTAGATTTCCAACTCTATCCACATTTGTCAAGGAACTGTAAGAAATATTTTTATCATGCTTTGTTGGCTTTTCTTTATCACAGAGCCTATGCAAGCCAATGATTAATTTTCCTTAGCTTGTTTCATGCCTATACAGCACTAAGCACTCACAGTTCTGCACAAGGTAGAAAAGTCACCCAATTTATTTATTTATTTAAAAACCAAACAAACCCAAGAAAACAAAAAATCCAACTCACACGAAAAAACATATCAACCAAACAAACGCAAACAACATGCACATACCTCAGGAGCATTACTCATTGTCTCCAATACAACCAAAGTAGTGGGGCTGAGCCCCCAGCTGTAATTCTAATCATCCAAGGTTCTGTCATTAGCAAAATGTTATTGAACCAAGTCACAAAATACACATTTATTTCTATGAGAAGTGGGCCGGGATGAGCTTTAGCTAGTCCTGGCATCCATAATCTTGCCAGGTCATGGAAAACTCTCCACAGATAACATTACAAAGGGGTGTTACCGACATCTTCAGTTGTTGGAGCTCACTATCAGAGTTTTATAAATCATGGGTCCATCTGCAAGTATAGCTACATGCACACACATACAGAGACAGGTCTCCAGCATCTTCCACATTGCAAGGCCCTAGATACAGATACATGGGTTTCCTAAATCTAGTGTTAAGCTTTTAAAAGATGCCAAGAATTTTGCTCAAGTACCTCTGTCTTTATTCTGGGGATGAAAAACAATGGGCTAAACAGCATGTCTCCTGTTCCTACTGAGTTTGACCCACCAGCCATGGCTTGGTCCATGCTCACTTGAACCACAGAAATACACAAGCCAGTATGGGGCTGAGACAGGGAATCATCCACACTGAACAGAGAGTAGGCAACATACCATAGAGTCATACCCAGCACTCATCTGAGCATCAGCTGGCAGTATTTTGATTTGAAGAGTCCTACACATACAAAATAGGAGCCCTACAAGTACAGAATAGCACAGACTTGTAGCCCCTTTTTTTGAGAAAGGGAGGAGAGCAGGCAGTTTTTCAGAAACCACTTCTGGAACTGGCCTGGCTTTCTGCCCCAGGTGTCCCTCAGCTTTCCTGGGAGGCTGTCCCCAGCAGATCGGTACAAGGCAGCAGGTTTACTGCCAGCAAGCCATAGTAGACAAGCTAAGCTATGTCAGGTGGATCCTTTCCCCTCACCATCCACACAACGATTTGTGCACGTATGCTCAAGCATGTGCTGAAGTGGTGATAGGACTGGGGCCTCAGCTCCCCTCAGATGTTGTCATTTTGATGCAAGAACAAACAGAAATAGACAACAAGGATGTTGCAGTTTGGGCTGGGTGCCCTCTGCTACATGAGGTGCTTCCTGTGTCCAGAGGTCCAGCCCAGTGGGTGGACACAGGAAACTAGGTATTTCTACCATAATTCTCTGCACCACTATAAAATCCAGTGCGAGGTCTAGCACCAACTCTTTCTTCCTCGCCGTCACCTGGTAACTGGGGGAGATGTTGTCTCTTGGCCATGGGCCTGGTTAGGCCCAAGGTCACAGGGGGATGGGCAGTTTCAGATCTGGCCAGCTGAGTCTAGCCTAGCAGTGGGGAGGGGGAATAAGGAGCCCTGGGCGTCTAGGATGTACCCCCAGGTGGGGATGGGATGCTTCTGGGTCTCTTGGGATTTCTTGTCACTGCGCTACCGGCTCTCTGTAAACATTTACTGCTTTTCATTTAAACTTTCCATCAGTTTGCAATCCATTTGTCTGAGTTGTTATTTTTGCCCGTGGTGGGGAGGGGGCTGCCTCAACCCACTACAAAGGACAACACAGCAAAAGGGAAATAAATGCAGAAAGATCATAAGAGAAAACCCTGAGGAAAGCTTTTGTTTGAATATCTGCTACTTGATTTCAAGGGTGCTCAGAAGCTTCCTCCATATTATCACCAGATACTGCATGAACTATCCTTCTGTCTTACATCCTTTTCCCCCAGAACTTCTTTGTGTGTATGAAGGCTAAATTTGGCTCTTGGATACAGATTCACAGCTCTCCCTGAAGGGAACGGACTTCATCTCTGGATCCAAGAGTAACAGATGCCATCAGTGTGAGTCACAACAGCCACAAAGTTTGTCACAAGCAATCAGAACACTGAACTAAAAGTCTGCCCCTGTAGAGAGGAGAATACTAATAGCTAAAGCCCCAGTGGCATTGTTCTTTGAGCACTTCACAGCAGGAATATCTCTCAGTAGGAAACATGGAGCTGGCATTAGATTCAAGGGAAGTCTAGTTTAGACACTCCTTGTCAAAGTTACACAGCAATGCCACAAGGCACCACATGAGATTTCATCAGTTTAATTTTTATTTATTAAAGGCAACTTTGATGGGCTGCCTGCTCCCCCATCGTTCAGCTCACAGAACAATCTGATGCTCTTGCATCCTATTGTCCAACATGGCATGAGACAAGAATTGCTCACAGTGACTAAAAAGCCCACTACCTTTAAAGATCATCACTTATGCACAAGTCTACTGTCTGAACAGTCTCCACAGACTACCAAGACCAAATAAAAGCACGCAGAAATGGTACCAGATAAAGTACAAGGACAGGATTATCTTAACAGTAGAAAGATGCAGCCAGAGCAGAGAGGAAGACAGTGCCAGAGAATGAGGAGGATGGTGTGAGGTTTCTTACTTTCAACTGGTCCTCTGGGAGGTGTCGCAACTGAATCCCTTTCTCTGGCTGTGTCTCCTTCTCTAGCTTCCTTTTTGGTTCCTCTCCATCCAAACATCATCAAAGCTGAAGCACTTATAGAGAGGTTTAGGTCTCTTCCTCTTCCTCTCTGGAATCTCCTTGGCTTTTTCATCTGGTGCAAGGAAAGAAAGCCTCCAGGCTCTGCTCTCACAGGTGGATAGAGGGTGTGGGGATGGTGAAGCCTGGGGGGGCCTCCTTTTACGATGGGGAATCCATTTCTCATTTGGCCTCTTTTCAGGTGGTGTTTGGCATTGCTGTTTAGACTCCTGTTTTACAGACAACAGGTGAAAACACAGGGTTTGTTTGGCTGGAAATTTTGTTTTCTTCAGAGAAATGGCAAGAAGATGATAAAGCTCAGCTATCTAGCACCAGAACTATTCAGCCAATCTTATCATTCAGCCTTCTCCACAGATTTAGAGGTGCTTCACCCTGAAGCAGCAGCTCTGCTGTCCTTTGAGAGTGTAATACACACTCCCTCTGCACAGGGCAATGCCCTTTCCACCCTCATTCTGCATGCCATATTACAATAACATTACTAGTGGGATTTAGGTCACTCTGTCTGTAAAATATTATTTACAAGGACAGACAGTGTCTCTGAAAATACAATAATGATCAGTCTTGTCTGCCTGTGCCTTTCTGACTCTGCTTCATCTACACTGTGTGAGAAGGCTTCCTAGATGCCTGCAGGTCTGATAGATTGAGCCCTATGCTTCCTGACGTGCTTTTTATGCTCTCCATTTTATTTGCTTGATTTTGGGCCAAGAGCAAGGAACTGCACAGCTTTTCACTGTGTAACCAGTGCTTACACAAAATTACAACTTTTGCACTGGAACAATTTGAAATCAAACATTCTCTCGGGCATCTAACTACTATTCCAGGTGGCACCAGTGTTAAAAATCAATAATAGTTAAGGTGGGAGATAACAACACTCAGGAATGATCTCATGAGCCTCTTTTCATAAGAAACTGTTGTGTCCTAACAGTAGTATCTCTCCAGTTTCTCAGAGTTTATTTGAAGAACCCAGATGCAACAACCTTTAAATTACGGCAGGCATTTCCTGTCTACTCTCAATAAACAAACACATCCAGACCAGTTCTTCTTCACCACTTGTAAGAACTAAGACCATAAATGCTTCTTATCTACTAGGTGCTATGAAAAAGGGCAGTGTATTCTCCTGGTATTCTGTGTCTAACCTCATCATATTGGAGAGAAGCAAGGAGAACTTTCACAGATACTGAACATGTGGCATAGTAAGACAGTTCATGCTTGCCTGCAGGGTAACACAATTATATAAGTAAAATGATACCATAAAGCAGATTAATTAACCATGTATTGAAGGTCCTGACACAGCACCAAACTGGTAATTGTTCTGTCTTCTTGTTTTCAGCTCAGAATCTTTGTCCTGGATGTAACTTGGAGAATGTTAACCATTGGCAGGGAATATCAGAGCTGCTCTGTGCTCCATCAGGTTAAGCAAGGTTACTTATCAGTGTGGCAGCCAGAGGTGTCAGGAGCAAGCTGACCCAGCACAGTTTAGCACCACACTATCACTGGAAAAGTACTTGGTTGGGGGCTTGGAGAATATATACTCATTGCAATCACTGAGTGCACACTGCAAAGTGAGCTCAAGGAACTTCACAATTATGCAATTTTTTTTGCAAATTTCATTCCTGCTGTGGAATAGAAAAGGAATTTTCTTCAAACCCACCATTAAAAATTTTATCACCTCTTTACTTAGCAACATACATGGAAGACCATTCTTCATGTTTAGATGATAACTATGTTGGAAAGGCTTAACACTGCAAATATACTTTGCCAAATGTTTCTGTTGTATTTTCAGAGATTCTTGAAAAAAACCAATTTCACTTAGAATATCCAGGGTGCAGTTCTACTTCATTTGACAACGTCATAAAAATGGGAATAAGTAAAAGCCCTATCTGCTTTAATAGATTAGATGTTGTGTCCTGAAGGCTGGGACATTTACATTAATTTCTAGGCTCCAGCTGTGTTGATCCATTTTCAGATGTCATATTCTGCAGCCTCCAGAAGAATTAGGAAAGTAAATCTGTTTTTATATAGCTTAAATTTTTCATGTGTTCCTTTAAATTAGCTAATCAATTTAAGCAATAATTTATGCACCTAACAATTATGTTATAGGATGTAGGCTTGCCTATTCAAAGCTTTACATATGCCTCATGTCTCCACTCTTTCCTAGATGCTTCTTGGGGTTATCATTTACAGATCAAGGATTTTATTCATACTGAGAGGCTTCATCTATTGTTAATATGTACAGTCCAAGTATCTTGCATTTTCCTAGGCTGGGGTAACACTGAAGTATCTTGTTTGGAACGTGACCTCCAGTATTAAGTTGTGGCAGTTTAGGCTGGGTGCCTCCTGTTACTGCCACGTAAGCTATACCTCTGGTGTCCAGAGGGTCCAACCCAGTAGGTGGACACAGGAAACAGCATATTTCATACCCATAATATCCTGCGCCCTATAAATCCATCTGCAAAGTCATTCTCTTCCTCTTTCTTCCCCCTCTGCCTCTGTGGGAGATGCTCCCTATTGCGTAACGGTGGGGGAGTTATCTCAAGGCCTCTTAGGCCTGGCTAAGCCTGATTCCAGGAGCAGAAGGAGGGGAGGGGCAGTCTCAGACCTGGCCAGCCTGAGACTAGTGTAGCAGTTAGCGGGGAAGAAAGAGCCCAGAGGGGTTTGGGTATACCCTCAGGTGGGGAGATGGGAAGTGTTGGGAGGCTTTTGAGTGTGCTATAGGGGACTCTGTATGCTTTGGGATTCTTTTATCACTATGCTTTGTAGCTTCTGTAAAACACTTACTGCTTTCCATTTAAACTTTCCATCACTTTTGCAATCCATTTGTGTGTCATTCTTTTGACCCTTTCAGGGGCAAGAGGGGATTTGCCTGGCCTCAAACCAGAACATAAGTTTATAAGTTAAGCTGATGCACATGGGAAAAAAAAAAAAAAAAAAAAAAAAGAAGGAAAATCTGAGCACAGAGATTCCCCTTCTGCCCACAGCAGTTCCAGTACTCACTCACTTCTCAAGCTGCCATGGAAACTTTTCTTTAGATTCCAGACAGCACTACCTTCAAAACAAAACAAAACAAAACAAAACAAAACAAAACAAAACAAAACAAAACAAAACAAAACAAAACAAAACAAAACAAACACAACACAACACAACACAACACAACACAACACCAACCAACCAAATCAAAATGAACCAATCTGCCAAAAAAAGAAAAAATAATTTGGAATATGTTAGGAGAATTCAAGGGAAGTGGGTTCATTCAAGATTATGTGAGGGCACTAAAGGCAGTACATAGATGGTGGATTCAATGTCTTCTCAGTAGTGCCAGATAATGCCAAAAGACAATGTCCAGAAATTGTTGCCTGGAAAGCTATGGTTGAGCATCAGGAAAAACAAAATTCCTGATGAACACATTTGCCAGAGAGATGGTAATATCTCTAGCAATGGAGGTTTTAAAGACTTGGTTAGTCAAAGTCATGTTTTTGTCTATCTGGTGTTGACACTAGTCCTGTCTGAAGGAGGCAGGATTAGATGACCTCCCAAGGAGCATTTCAACCAACTTTGAAAGACATGTATTTGTTGTCTAAAGAAAAAGATTTTACTTCTTAAAAAGCAACTGCGAGCAATGGGAATGCTATGTTGCCTTTCACTTAGAGAAGCTTATTTACTATACACCAGTTAGAAGACTAGTCTCTGCCTGATTTTAAGAGAGGTAAGACCCAAGTGAAAACTGGAGTTGAACAGAGTGGTGTTTGTGTCATCTGTCTGAGGCATATTGGCATGTTTTGATGACTCCATTCCTTGAGTTTTTTGTGGTAAATCCTCCCTTAGACAGTGCAGCAATTCATATTATCTTGAACAGAAATAGAACAATTAAGTATTGTTACTTGTATTAGACAAAGAGAATTATTTAAGCACCGATCTAACCTGTGTGTTCTTTAAGCAAGTGAAGAGTTTCACTGGAATTCCTAAACCATATTAAACCAAAATATTGCAAACAAAACCACCACCTGATCATTCCCAAGCAACAACTCACCTCATCTTGGACCATGTCACTAGTGGAAGAAGCTGTGTTTAAGCTGATCTGAGATTGACTGCTTATGCCACTGTCATCCCTCTGGTATTCATTGTCCAGTGAGTGTACAGAAAGTAAGAGACTACCTCTGGGTTTCAGTGTTTTTGGTCTCTCAGGAGCCTCCAAATTGTTTTCAACTGTGGAGCTGTTGCCAAGAGACAACATTGAAGCAGCATATATTCTTCCAGGATAGCGGAAGCTCTTGTGTGGTGAAGCAGATCGTGGACTCTGCGGTTTAGGACTCATGGGCCTACAAGGCATGTCTTTACCATCAGAGTTTGAGAGCTGGGGACATGATGGACTTGACTGATTAAATGGCAACTGCGAGTCAGTGGGGCTAAATGGAGGTTTTGTCCAGTATTCCTCTAAAGACGTATTTAAACTGCTGCTCAGAGTCTCTTGCTGTTCATCACAGTCTGAACTTGGTGAGTATCTCATCCCCGTGTCATAAGACTGTGTTCGCTTTCTTGACATACTTGCAGGTGAAGAGACACCAACAGGCTGCACAGAAGTGTCAAAATAGTTGGTGTCTGTTGAGAGGGCATTAGCTGTTTCTGCTCTGAAAAATGTGTTTCTATCGGGACTATCCTGTTGCTCTTTTGATTTTGTTCTCATTACCTGGCAGCTGGAAGCATTCAGGCTCTCCTGTGTTGGTGATAAACTTGCTAAGACAGGCCTTTTTAGTGCATCTGCCTCCTTGCTTTTTAGAAAAGTTTTCCAGGCACTCTGACGAAATTTGGCTTTCTCCTTTTCACTTTTCAATGATACTCTTGAACTCTGCTCAGTATTTTCCTTTTCTGGAGATTTGGATTCAAATAAGCTTGAGAGAGATTTGTGTGCCAAAGCCAATCTTGTCCTAAACTTCTTAGCCTCAGGGGTTTTGTTTCTTTTGTATTCATTTTCAGGGAACGATTTCCTAATTCCAGCATACTCTACAGGTTCACTGTCATTGTTTCCAGCTGAACCTGATACTGCATATTTAACAGCAGCCACTGTGGAAGAAGTTGAATTTCTCTCTATGTCTTCCATTAATATTCGACCAGAGCCAGAAGCCTTCCTCAGGCTCATTCTGTTGAATAATCCTGCAGGTCTCTCATAAAATAAATCATCATCATCAGAGTACTCAGAGGTGTAGCTTTCCTTCCTGTGGAAAGCTGAACCAGATGAACAACTTTTGAAAGACTGTAAACTTTCAGTGTCTTCATCCTCTTTCCCAGCATCCAGTTCTTCCAACTTTACCTTGCTGCTGAAGAAACTGCTATTCCCCTGATTTTCTGCTGTACTAGGCTTAGTTTTCCTGAACGATGTCATTTTTGAGAATACTAAAAACCTGGAAGCTTTACCACTATTCCCATTCTTTGTTGGCTTTTGCATAGTTTTATAGAGACTGCTGCTACTTCCCAGGATGTTAGATGCATTCTCCTCCATCTCCTCGCTGTTAGTGCTGCAGGTACTGATGTTATCTAGGCCCAGCATGCAAGCATTACGGGTATCCCTTTTCACAGAATAGTTAAAGACATCAGACTCATCTAGATTCAGCGTACCATCTTTGCTAGGGCTAGGTGTGTCTTCTGAAGGAAAGTTCTCCTTTCCTTCACTAGGAGAAAGTTCTTCACAATTACCTACTTCTTCCTTTGAATCATTACAGCCTTTACTTCCTTGCCTACCTACTGCTTGTTCAGAGATGATGCTGGACTCTTGAAGGTCCATATCAGCACCGTCTCCCTGACACAAATTTCTGACACTGCACATTTCCAGTGTTGCTGCACTAGCTATACACAAGCCTTCCTCTCTGATTTGCTGTGCTTTGAATTCCTCTTCCTTAGATACCTGCTTATCCTTTGTTTCAGCCTGTGACTTTCTGAACTGTTCTGTCTCTAACTCAAACCCAGCCTTTGCTCTGCAGGGCTCTTTCTCAGACGTCATACCACCACTTTTGCTATGCCAAGTGCTGTATGCTTCTTCACACTGATCTGCCTGACCTCTTGCAGTGGGTGTATCATCGCCCAGTGGTACAGAAACACTCTTGAATTCCACTTCTGCACTCATTACCCAGGAATTGTTACAGGTGAACCCTGAGGATAAAACTGCATCTCTTTTAGCTCTTGTCTCTTCTGAAACTTCTGGGTTTTCTTCAGCTGTATCCCTACCAGAGAACACCTCTGCACTACCAGGAACAGCATGGTTGGCTAGAATTTGTTCTTCACAGCTACAGCTTTCACTCAGAACTCTCTCTACTTCATCATGAGGCTTGCTGACAGTTTGAGGAGAAAACAAATCCCTCCTCACTACATTTCTCAATGTTTCAGTCACTGATTCAATAGGAAGGTTATCATTCAGTGTCTTGGACTGCAATCCTTTCTGCTCTACAGATACTATAATTAGGGCAGGCTTTAACTCTGGAACAGTCATAGAATGCCTTCTCTGGTTTAGATAATCTGATCTGGGAGTCACTTCAACAGTAAAGACATTGTCTTCATCCTTTCCTTCATGAGGAGCATGTTCATTTGTTACTAGCTCAGAGTGCCTCTTTGAGGCACCACTTTTGCAAGTTGAACTTTGCTGCATTGACTCTTTGTGCTCTGCCTCAATGTTACTGCTACCTAGTTGCAATGTGGTTTCTAGGATTTTCCAACCAACATCGTGGTTAGAAGAATCATCTACCCATCTTTCCCCTACCACAATCTCCATACCTGGCAGTTCAGATTCAAGGCCATGCTCTTTCAAACTAACACAGTGTATAGAAGAATCACAATCTCTGTTTTCCACAATAGCAGGAAAACCTACATGACAAGCTGCTAGGTTCTCAGTGTCACCAATGCCAGATTCAACATCAATATCACAAGGGAATCTGTCTGCTTCCAGATCTTGTTCAGCTCTGTACTGGTCATTATTTATATGTTCTTCAGTGTTTATGATCACTGGCTCACAGCCCAGAGCAGATGAAGTCTCCTTTGGTTTCACATTACACTCACAAGCATCAGTCTGTGTAGAAGATAAACTTGTACCTGCTGCTTCTGCACTAAGGCCACATGTCTCTGATTTATGGTGCAAATAATAATCAACACGTTGGGGAGAGCCTGCTGGTTGAGAAAGCTGAGGCTCATTTGAGCCAATGCCAGTATTAAGAAGAGATCTTTTTATGTCAAATTTGTCCTCAATTTGTATTGCCTTTTCAGGGCTTACAGGTACCTTTCCTACATTTTTCCAAGTGCATCCCAAATCCAGGCTTTGAAGATGTATTCTGGAACATGACCATCTAAATTTGTCTGTCAGATGAATACAGTTCCCCACATAATCTGTCTTGCTTTGAGCACTGATATTTTCTGGTACACTGTGCCATGTTTTACTTTCTGTAATCTCTGACCTAGTGAGTGGTGCTTGCGATTTTGAATAAGTCTGGTAAAAGAATGAATCTGATGTAAACATGGTCTCTGTACTCCCATGTTTTATCCTACCTGTAGTTTCCTCACTGCCAACTGAGTTCCTCCTGCTGCATTTTACGCTGGACATAGAATCTAAATCACACTTACAGTCAGACGTCTCCGTGTAAATCCTACAGTTCGGTCCATTTGTTTCAAAATGAAGATTAGGCAAACTACAGCTTGATGCTGCATCTGACAGGAAGGAAAACTGCCACACCTCAGGAAAAGTCAAACAACTTTCTGAGTTTGCTTTGAAACATGCAGTGCTTAATGCTGCAGGACCTTTCTTCTGTCCTGTAACATCATCTGCAGTAGGTACTGAGCTGGTACAGGACTGCACTGCTACACTCTCAAACTCTGCTTTATTTTGCAATGCTGCTACAAACCTTCTACTTGTCTGTGATATAATGCCCTCTTCACTGACTTGGTTCTCTCTGTTGGAAAGACCACCAGTTAATGTTAGATCTTCATCACTCAATTCTTCACCTTCTGACTTGACAGATTTCACGAAAAATTCCGTTTTCCTTAGTGCTGCTGTTAATTTTGAGGATGCTTCTAACTGCACCTGCTGGGTAAATTCTGGTTGCCTTGAGCATTTAAGTTCATGGAAGTTTGTTTCTGCATTTGCTTTAAGAAGTCTACGGCACAGAATCTTTTTTTCAGTAAGAAGGCTGTTTGAATCCAAGCAAGTGTCCCCAGTTACATCACTAGAAACAGATTCTGTGTCTGATACACTCTCATAAGGCTCAGTTTTTACATCAGACAAAGATCCACTCTGATGTGACAGGGTCTCAAAATAATCTTCATCTGTTTCTTGGCTGGATCCACGTATCTCCAGCTCTGTTGTGCTTGGGGTAGAAGAACTCAGATCATCTTCAAACTCTCCTTCACTGATGCAGTTTTCAGCTGGCTCTGGGGTCTATGAATAAACAGAAAAGGATGGCTTAACAATGATTTCTCAAAGCAGCAGGGTAGCATGAATTATTATTAGAAAAGAAGCGAGGAAGACAATTTAATACACACTGATGTCTTTGGAAATTATACTTGGTGTTTTACTTATTGATGGACTTGAGGTGTTCTATTTCTTGCTTTTTGTTTTTAAAATTTCTTAATTCATATTTGTTTTCATTTTAATATGTAATTACAGAGAGGCCAGCATTTTACTTTTGGCCATATCTTTTATACCCAAATACCAAGACAGATTTCACATTCAGATAAGTCAAATGGAAATCATCCCTTGCCAAAAGATTTAAAATCTCTAATTAATCCATATTCAGATTAAAGAAGATTTATGTGATTAAAGAAATTACAGAAATGTGACATAAATATATGCAGACCGTTTCTGTATCTGAATAACTACGCTAACCATACCAGAGCCTAAACCAAAGGAGAAGGAAATATTTGATCACTTTTCAGAAGGCTTATACCAGGAGCACTGCACATATTACTTATCAGAACACATCTAAATCACTGGCTGAAAGCAGAAAGATCAAAATCACACCATCAATATTAGGAAATGTCTTTGTCCCAGACAGCTACCCTGGGAGGCTCTCTCAATCTTCTTTTCTTTAAACATCAGAAAGAAACCTGGATATTTCTTGAGTTTAAAGTAGAAAATGAAATCACAGCAAGATTTTCTTAATAATAGCCTTTAACCCTGATGCGGGGTGTCTCTTTAAGCAGGCCTTGATAACAGTCATCAGAATGATTAGCGCATTTCAAGATCTGAAAATTGAGTTAAAGAACAATGAAAAACATTTCTTACTAAACTCTCAGCCACAAGTGAATGGCAGCCATCAAACTAGAACATAAAGTCCCTTGGCCTGAGCTGAATGTCACCTTCACCAGGGTGATCTGCCACAGAGGAAATGCAAGTCCTCATATGGGAAGCCAAATTCCAAATCAAATCAAAGGATATGTCACAGAATTTCTGATTCTGGACTCCAAAACATAGAGGGTAAATTGGAAAAAGGAAGGCACTAGGGTTACTTCCAAAAGGGAGTCTCAGTAAGAAGATTGGTATTTTCTCTTGACAGAAGGAGGAAAATATAAATTGAATGGATGAGGGAGAGGGAGGATTCAGTGCTTCAAAACAAACCCAAAAATCACTCTTACACCATTAAACCAAATTGCACTATAACGGCAACATGAGGCATGCAACCAGCAGAGCGGCATGTCCTTGACTGTATGCAATCAGTGATACATGTAATTGAGGTCCTTTAACAATGGCAAATCCCACTGTCACCAGGACAGAAGTGACCAGCATTAAAGCAGCACAGACCAGCATTTTCACATCATGATGGAGCAGCATAAACTGCAAGCAGCTGGCTCACACAGCAGCAAGTACAGCAGCAGCTGTTCCACAGTAACAGCACTGCCTCTTCAACAGTGTTCAGAACGCAAATTTACAGATGGTAATAAACTAAGGCAAAAAACATTCAGGCAAGATACCAAACTGTCTCCAAGGATAATTATGAATTAAATTTAAAAAAAAAAAAAAAAGGCACAGAGATTCCTTGTAATCCATCTATCATTCCAAGTACAGCTATGTATGGACATTCATATTGTGATCCCTTCCAAATTAACTATTTGGGTTTAATGTGTATTAGAAAAATTCATGCAACAAAAAGAAGAAGTAAAGGCCCTGCAATCACATCCATACATTGTGGGAAATGTGGAAACAAATTCTAGTTATGAAGAATATCTATTAATGTCAACCAGCATTCCTGGACTGGGACCAGTACTAAGCACGTGCCCCCAGTGCTGCTAAGGGGAGGGGTCAGCATCAGAATCAGGCCGGTGGGGCCCACTTTACCAGATGTACTTGGGATGGAGTTCTCCCGAGGAGACAGAGGACACAGAATCTTCAGTTCCCACTCTCTCAGAGCCCTCTGCCTTACAAAGAAAGGAAACCCAAAGATGACATCTATGAAACCTGAAATTCGTGAGCTTCCCATGCAGATGGTGCCATTTTTACCTTCTCCTATGGGTCTTTGACTTTTCAGTGCCTCTGGAAAGCCACCTGTTATATGCAGTTTAATTTCCTCCCAAACCACAGCGTGTGTATTTTTTTAGGATTTCTGGGACTAATTCTCTGTGGTTTAGTGTTTTGTTTTGTTTCTGTAAAAATTCAGTCTAAAGGACTCATTTGGAGCAGAAAGGGGGAAATTACAATGAGCAAGCTCTTTGGTATAGCCCTGTCTTCCCAACAGAGCCAATCACAGGCTTGAGACCTGAGTAGACATGTGGCAGAGATCCTCAGCTAGGTTGCTGATTAGACAACAGCCTGAATGCCCTTAATTTCCATGCGTTTGCACTGGAAATTTCAAAAGTCAAAAAGTCTTTCCTGGAAAGGCTTCTTGAGAAAACCCTCAGAACCCATGGACAGAATTGTGTGTTTATGCATTTCTTCAACCTCAAAGCAGATAAACAGTCAGAAGACCGGAATAAATATGAAAGAAACTAATAAAATGAGGCTTTTTCACTTCACAGAAAATAGACAGAGCAAAGCAAAGCTCCTCCTCCCCATTCTTCTCTTGCATCTCTTTCACTCTCTGAAAAGTGCCAAGAAAACAGGATGAAGCCGATGTTATTGATCTATCCTGCTATCATTGGATGCAGCCATATATAATTATATCAGCCAGAACTTTGATTTCTCAGTCAGCAGAAAAACAGTTTTTCTGAACTGATTTTTAAGTGCTACAGATATTTATAGAGAGCAAACCAGTATGAATAAGAGCAGATGCAGCACTGCACCTTGATAGGGATTGTTGAGAAGCAATGCTGTGGTCAGCAGTGGTTCTGAACCTTCAGACTGATTCTGCTCTGTGCACAATTGGCATCTCAATAGGCACTCAGAAAGACATCAGAAATGGAACCCTGTTCAGGTAGTGTGAGAAGCATTATATAACCACTGAACAAAGATATTTTACTTGCAAAACGTTCAGGTTTTGATGCAGGACACAAACGTTTGCATCTTAACTGCACAAGAGGAAGCAGAATTAAAAAATGAATCAGAAAACCAGAACTTCCCCTGGAGGTTCTTGCTTCAGCCCATGCAGATACGTACAGGCATCCAAAAGTAACTTTGGCACTACATCCTTTACCAGTTTAGTGACCCAGTTGTTTCATTAATCATCTATACACAGGAACAGCACTGTTTGCAATGGTCTCCATCCTTCAGCTGTAACATTTTTACATACAGAGCCATTCATATGTAAAGTCACTGAAAAGACACTAAAACATATCACCCTTTTCTGCAAGAGATGAATGAGCTTTTCATTGCTCCCAAACACTGCAGTTACATTGTGCTGAAAAAGATCTCAAAGAAAATTCTGTTGATTTGTAAGAACCTGCACTGCACTAACAACTAGTGGCATGAAAAAACAACATGCAAACATGCCCTGCATAATTGTATTTAGTGCCTTCACTGGAAATACCTCCAAACGGTTAAGCAATTCCAAAATCAGCAGAACTGTGTGAGCAATTGCATAAGGCTCTCAGCTACCACCATTGCAGGTGGTAGTGTCAGATGAAGACAAGAGGTAAAAGGGGCTGGAACCCATGGCAAAACAATGCCCAGAATCAGTGAAGTATCTAAACATCATCACAGCATCATAACTGCTAAAGTCTCAATGTGTTTCCCCCTCTTGCCAGCTTGAGAGACCATGCTCTCTTTCTGTTCAGTGAGTGCTTCGATATTAGATCCCAGCAACCTGGCCCCAGAGCTAAATCTGGGCCTCCAGCACGAAACTGTCTCATGACACTTGGTAAGTACAGCATTACATCAGCAGAAAAATGCCACAAAGAGGGGGGCTGCTGCACTCCACACAGCTTCCCTGATTCCAATTCCAACATGAAAACACTTATAGACCATATCTCTGTCCTTGGACGTTAGGATTCGTACTACCACACACGACTTAGCAGAAATGTTAGGCCAAGATAAAACGTGTTGGCCAAGGTGTTGTAGTTTCTAGTAACAACGTGACATCTGGGTGCCATCTAGAGGCTGCAATGAGGTGCCTGGTCAGACAGCCTGCACAGAGAAATGACATTCTCCCTTTAATAAATACAAGTTGCATTCCAGTGTCTTACTGTGCTGCAGGTCAAGCATCTTACCAACAAATTCCTCAGTACTGCTTTAACTCCAGCCAGATAAAGGCTGCCCAGCAGATAAAGAAGTGAGGCACAAACTTTTGCTGTGTTAAGTAAAAAACAAATATGCAAGATGTGTAATTTGTAGAATGTGATTGCACAAACCCAGAAAGTTCATGGCTCCCTGTATGTTGTATTTCTGGTTTATTTCTTCCATTAAGTTTTACAAGCTGCAGTTTGCGTAAGAAATACATTTTTATCAATGTATCAATATCAAACACAGCTATTCTGAAAGTATTTGTAGACTTATTCTCACAAGTACAACTTATTTGTATCAAAAGAATTCCTACATTTTAGCTAAGGCACTATGTATGTTCTCTCTTGAAATGTGAGGTTTAAACTGCATCAATAATTAATATTATTACTGTTCTGAAATATAAAGTCATTTTTTGGTCAACACTGCCATATCTCAAAATTTAGAATGTGAGCAGCTAAAATTGAGAATCAGGCAACTTCCCTGCTCTTTGATACTACCTGCATTCTTGCACTGCAGTAGTCCCTCTGCTGGCAGAGGTAAGAGGGGAATATATTGCTTTCCTTCTACTTCCACGGTCAACAAATGGAAAGCTTATAAACTAAGATTTCTTCATAACATCTTCATGAAAACAGGGATATATTTTGCTTGCCTTATAATAACAGATCAATACTCTTCCTCCTTCCCTCACACTCTTCATCATCTTCAATGAACAAATACACGTCAGAAGTTAGTGTTTGTGTCAAGATTCAGTGTAAAGATATGAACACGTAACAGCACTGCTCACATGAAAACAGGGGACTAAGCTTCAATCAAAACATTTTTTTGTGCTAAAATGGAAATGCTACTTGCTTGGCCATGGGGAAGCTCTTGCCTCAGAATTATGGAGGCAAATGTATATCTGCCTCTGTCTTCCACTAAGGCAGATGTACCTCTATGAGGCTGAACTGTCTGACAGATGCAGCACTCAGCAAGTCCCTTCCTCCTCTCTCCACAGTGGTTGAGAAATCTTGCTTATATAAGCAGAAGAGATAAAATAATATGCCAATTCCTATGAAAAAAAATGTTTAAGAAAAGTTTAGCTAGCAACATTGTTGGACTAGCTGATTTTGGAAGTATCCTCCAACCAAAGATACTCTGTAATTTTGTGGTTCATAGTATCAGTCAGGGTTGGAAGGGACCACAAGGATTATCTAGTTTCAACCCCCTGCCACACCCTACACTAGATCAGGCTGGCCAGAGCCTCAACCAGCCTGGTCTTAAACATCTCCAGGGACGGGGCCTCAACCACCTCCCTGGATAACCCATTCCAGGGCTTCACCACTCTCATGGTGAAGAACTTCTTCCTCACATTCAGCCTGAATCTCCCCACCTCCAGCTTCATTCCGTTCCCCCTAGTCCTATCACTACCTGATAGCCTAAGAAGTCCCTCCCCAGCCTTCCTGTAGGCCCCCTTCAGATACTGGAAGGCCACAATGAGGTCACCTCGGAGCCTTCTCTTCTCCAGACTGAACAGCCCCAACTCCTTCAGTCTGTCCTCACAGGAGAGGCGCTCCAGCCCTCTGATCATCCTTGTGGCCCTTCTCTGGACACGTTCCAGCACATCCACATCCCTCCCATAATAGGGGCTCCAGAACTGGATGCAGCACTCCAGGTGGGGTCTCACCAGGGCTGAGGAGAGGGGAAGAATCACCTCCCTTGACCTGCTGGCCACACTTCTCCTGATGCAGCCCGGGATCTGATTGGCTTTCTGGGCTGCAAGTGCACATTGAGAGCTCATGTTGAGCTTCTCGTCCACCAGCACCCCCAAGTCTCTCTCCTCAGGGCTGCTCTCCAGCCAGTCTCTGCCCAGCCTGGATTTGTGCCTGGGATTGCCTCGACCCAGATGCAGGACCCTGCACTTGTTCTTGTTGAAGCTCATGAGGTTGGCTTGCGCCCACCTCTCCGGCCTGTCAAGGTCCCTCTGGATGGTATCCCTTCTCTCCAGCATGTCTGCTGCACCACACAGCTTGGTGTCATCAGCAAACTTGCTGAGGGTGCACTCGATGCCACTGTCCATGGCACCCACAAAGATGTTGAACAAGACAGGTCCCAGGACTGGTCCCTGAGGGACTCCGCTTGTCACTGGCCTCCACTGGGACATGGACCCGTTGACAGTCACTCTTCAGGTGCGGCCATCAAGCCAGTTCTTTATCCATCTAGTGGTCCATGATGAAACCATGGGTTTCATCAAACCCATGTGTCACCAGCTTGGAGACCAGGATGTGGTGTAGGACAGTGTCGAAGGCTTTGTTCAAGGCAAGGTTCAGTTACTGCAGAGCATGGATTCAGCTGCAAGAAGTTATGCCATTTGCAAAGACCCTTTTTGCTCACTCTCTCCATTTCTCATCCACAAAGCAGAAAGTAAAAAGGCTATTTACAGGTATTTTAACACCTTCACTACAGGCACAAGAACTAGGTCTGATCTGCAGCTGAAATATGTGATCAGGTTGCAGTGCTCAAGCCCTTCCAATGGCCTCATAGTGCACTTCAGGGAAGACTTTCTTATTGAGTGCCCTGGTTTCAGACCTGGGCTGAAGCTGCAATGCACTACATAGTATTAAATGTGGGCGCAAGCTGTTTAGCTGCTGGGGCTTAAGAAGTGACTCAGGTGCCCTTTTTGGTGGCTATTCAGTATCCAGCCTTTCTTCACCTTTGATCTTGGGTACCTGATTTCACCTACATTCCTCCACCTCCTGACCTCAGAGCTGTAAATACAAGATTAAGTGACTAGGCACAGGGAAATGAAGTCTCCTGATTCAGAAGATGAACTGAGGTCACCTGAACCCTGCATTCCATCTCTAGATCCACAAGAGTTGTAGGAATCTGTGACCAAAATGCTTCCTACACTTTCTCAGAATCCTGCCCATTTTCAGGAACCTTCTACCCCAATGACAACTTAATTTGATGTCACTTGATTTGATTTACATTAGCGATACTAACTCACTGCATGGAGGAATTAGCATTACTACCAACTGTGCTTTTGCCACAAGACTACTTCTTCATTCACACAGCTGACTTCCAGGGCTTCCAATCCCAACAGTCCACAGAGCTAAAACAACAGATACTGTAGTTAAATTGGAATGGAGAATCTGAGCTTGGCATAGGTGGGGCCTCATCTGGAACCTTCAAGAAAACTTGATGTGTGTCTTCCATCGGGATACAGAGAGCAAGCGCCAGCAGTCAAAAGAACAAGAATGATCTAGGATGAATAAACCATGGGGTAAGACTGAAAGTACTGTATGTAGAGCAGAAAGAGAATACAGTGTGAAAACAATCTTTAACCACTGATATAAGGTAATCATCTCTTCAAGTGTATGACAAATACAACAAGTCTTACGAGATTTAAATTGAAGCAGAGAAAACTGAAGTTACAGGAAATCAATAAACCACTAACAGTATGGATAATGAAAAATTGGGAGGGATTGCCTAGGGAATAACATGGAGTCACCATCACTTTCTGTCTGTAAATACACATTAGATACACGTCTAACAGGAATGACAAAGGTAGAGCTGATCTCCAGGGTAAGAGCAGATGAGAAGACCTTTGTTCAGCTCCTTGTAGCCCTTTAATTTGACAGTTATTAACCTGTAGATACTCATTCATTTATTTTACTGCAATACATGGGTCCAGAGAGATATGCCATTCATTATACACAGATGATATGAAAGAGCAGTCATAAGCAAAGAAATTCTGCAGCACTCCAGATATATAATCAACCTACATTGCTCTCTTCAGCTACAGGAGACCACATATTAGGTGCAGAGCTCAGAAAGGGCCCAAGAGTGTCTACTGAAGAGGTGAGAGGTCTAGAAAACACAACAGACAAGAAAAGACTGAAAAAAACAGACCCATTGTTTAGTCTAGAAAAGACCCCATGCTACAAAATGGCATGTACCACCTAGTCCTTATAACTTAAGTTTTTTATTTCAAGTCTCAAAACATAGAATCATAGAATCAATGAGGTTGGAAAATACCTCAAAGATCACCAACCTGTCACCCAAGACATCATGACTACTAAACCATGGCACCAAGTGCCACATCCAATCACCTCTTTAACACCTCCAGGGACGGTGACTCCATGACCTCCTTGGGCAGCCCATTCCAACAGCCAACAACTCTGTCTGTGAAGAACTTTCTCCCCACCTCAAGCCTAAACCTCCCCTGGCACAGTTTGAGACTGTGTCCTCTTGTTCTGGTGATGATTGCCTGGGAGAAGAGACCAACCCCCTCCTGGCTACAACCTCCTTCAGGTAGCTGTTGACAGCAATAAGGTCTCCCCTGAGCCTCCTCTTCTCCAGGCTAAACATGACAAAGACAGCAAAATGGACAGAAGTTGTCCACAGCCTAGGTCATTTGACACAATCCCCTTCAGCATATCTGTCCTTCCCTCTGTCTCATGGGGAAATGAATAGTATGGTGAACTCTTCACTGGCAGAGTGCACTGTATATCCCTAAATTGGATCACAAATCATATCTACTTAGTTCTTCAGATGAAGGAACTGCTGCTTGGTCTGTCATACTTATTTAATACCAAGGGAGATTCCAGGGCTGCAGATGAAGTGTTCATTGTGGCTTCCCTAAACTATAGTAATGAAGTAGGAGCAGAAACTGAAAAATGTGTTAACTTCAAGAGCATGTCACTCATTAGTTCAGTGGGAAGGATCCAACTTTCTATATCAAAAGACTAGAGAGAGGAGGTGAGAGAAGCTGTGATAAATCATTACACACAATTTCTTCAATTTGGCAATGTGCAGAAAGGAAGAAAAGTTCTTGTTGAAGAAAATCTAGGGTGGCAGGATTGTGAGCAGGAAGTGGGTATGGTTATAGGAAACCATTTATTTCCCAACTGTTCCCAGGCTCCCAAACTCTCTTGTATCTGGGTATTAGCAAATTTTTCCATGTAGCAGGGAATACAGTCAGAAGTGAGCAAGATCCTGTCACTTGATCCATACCACAATTCTTTACCTAGCCAGCACTAATTTGAATACATAGGAAGATTTGAAAGCTTATGAGCTCAAAGATGAGCATTTCAGTCTGAAATCCAGTATCACAGGATCACCAAGGTTGGAAGAGACCTCAAAGATCATCGAGTCCAACCTGTCACCACAGACCTCAGGACTAGACCATGGCACCAAGTCCCACGTCCAATCCTCTCTTGAACACCTCCAGGGATGGTGACTCCACCACCACCCTGAGCAGCCCATTCCAATGATGAATGACTCTCTCCATGAAGAACTTCCTCCTCACCTCGAGCCTAAACTTCCCCTGGTGCAGCTTGAGACTGTGTCCTCTTGTTCTGGTGCTGGTTGCTAGAGAGAAGAGACCAACCTCTTCCTGGCTACAACCACCTTTCAGGTAGTTGTAGAGAGCAATGAGGTCACCCCTAAACCTCCTCTTCTCCAGGCTAAATAATCCCAACTCCCTCAGCCTCTCCTCATAGGGCTTGTGCTCAAGGCCTCTCCCCAGCCTTGTTGCCCTTCTCTGGACATGTTCAAGCGTCTCAATGTCCTTCCTAAACTGAGGGACCCAGAACTTGACACAGTACTCAAGGTGTGGCCTAACCAATGCAGAGTACAGGGGCACAATGACTTCCCTACTCCTGCTGGCTGCACTATTCCTGCTTTCAGCACTGTAGAATCAGGAATACCTTAACTATAGCCTCCTACCCAGTGATTTTGTTTGGCACAGCTCTGGCTTAGAACCATCAGCAAATAAAAAAATCTTGCAGATGTTATGTCTCACTTAACCCCATCTTAAGGCCAGTTCAGGGAAAATGACACACAGACCTCCATGAACATGCAAAACATTGTCAATTTTAGTTAACAAACCAGACCTCACCTTTGCTCTTAACCACAAAGATCAAGTGATGTTTAAAAGGAAACAAGGGATGCAAATCATACATATTCAAGTCTTTGAAGATCCTGTTGGCACTGCTTCGGGTCAGTGCACTTCTCAGTACAGTTCATTTCTCTTCAGTCATCCTTTTCACTTGCTTCAGTGCAGAGTATGCAAAAAGCACCAGATTTTTAAAATCTCATTAGTTTTTTTGTTACCTGTCAGGCATAGCACTAATAACAGACATCAGAGGTACCATGTTCAATTGTCCAGGACAGTATAAACATTTAATTATATTATGGTAGCTAATCACAAATAATTGCCTTAAGGAATGCAGATTGACTGTTCAGCTTCTGGCATGGAATTCAGCTAGGACAAAGCAAGCAGAACAGGAAGAAACCACAAACATCTCACAAACTCTATTTCCTCTTAGTCCTTAGTAGAACAAGAGGACACAGTCTCAAGCTGTGCCAGGGGAGGTTTAGGCTGGATGTTAGGAAGAAATTCTTCACAGAAAGAGTGATTTGCCATTGGAATGGGTTGCCCAGGGAGGTGGTGGAGTCACCATTACTGGAGGTGTTTAAGAAGAGACTGGATGGGTTGCTTGGTGCCATGGTTTGTTGATAAGATGGTGTCGGGTGATAGGTTGGACTCTATGATCTCGAAGGTCTTTTCCAACCTGGCTTATTCTGTTTTATTCTATTCTATTATTTAGATTACTTCAGCTTGCTTCTGTACAACCCAATGGATGACCATCTTGTTTGAGGACAGCCTAATACCCTATACACTGTGCTTTGGGTTCTCTTATTTTAGCATCACTTCTAACAACTGTCTTTTCCTCAGACCTGTCTCCATCAAGTTTCCTTATCAACATTTAGTTTGTTCCCTGCCTTGTTATCATCTTACAAAAATTGCTAGTTCCACCAATCTGCCTGAGAGAAATCCAGGCTGGATGAGGCTCGGGCCAGCCTGATCTAGTGTGGGGTGTCCCTGCCCATGGCAGGGGAGTTGGAACTAGATGATCCTTGTGGTCCCTTCCAACCCTGACTGATACTATGATACTATGAAATCAAATAAAGCGTGACTGTCAGAATTGAAGATGTTGAAATCATACCTTTTAAGGAAAAAGAAAGAAATAAAACCAATCAAGCAACCTAAATACACAAAAGAATAATTTTATTTTTTAATTTAAAAAAGAGGAACTGCTCCTCCTTTCTTCTGCCACTACATAGAAGTAGGAAGTTTAGATTCAAATAGAGCAGAGTACTGTGGGCATAGATATGTTACAGCAGAACTACAGCTCAGTCTTATTTCACAGGAACCTCAGATAATAACTCAAATCTATGATGCTGTGGCAGTTTGAGGCTAGGTGGCTTTAAGAACCACAATGAACCACATTTGCCTGTCCCCTCTTTATATGTTATTATTTATGATCTTTATTTACAGATATCTATATAAATCTAAAGTTTCATCACACAGCCATCACATTCCAAAGCACAATACCTATGGAACAATGGAGGTTTCCACAAATCTTAGCTCTTACAGAAATGAGTTCTGTTACTATGTGCAACATACAGGGTTATGATTTTCTTCAGGCAGTAGACAGCTTCTTTAGTATCAGGTTCAAAACTCCATTAAAAACGTTATTTCTCTACCAGCTCTTTCAGTAGAAGCCTCCAGCTAACACACCAATACACCAGAATCAGAGCAGACATTGCCTTCACCAAAGAACTCACCAACAGCTTCTATGTAAGATTAAAGTTTAAACTATCCTAAAGATTAAAGGACAAAAAACGAAAGTCATTGCACATAACACCACACTGACAATACCTTCACTACAGGAAAGGTTTTTGTATGTGTTCAAGTACTGCAGCTTAACCTGGAGGACTGCAACTTAGTCTTGAGTTAAGATTCTGTATAAGCAACAGACCCACAGCTTGAACTATTTGGTCCAAGGTGCCCTTATTTAGCTTTCAGTCACTCTTTCCCAGTCACTTGCAACCAACAGCCTACCTGGTACATCCCAAGTTTCACTTTTGAAGTGGCAGGACATCTCACTTGCCACCCCAAGTGCTGCTTCCCCATAACTGGTATAGATGACACAGGTCTGTGACAAGATAGGATGAACTGATTTTGCTTCTCTTGGTCATATCTTGTTCGGAGGGCAGGGAATTCTTTCTGTCCCCAGCAGTACCATTGATTACAGCAGTTACCATTTCTTATCATCCAGATTTTACTATTGCCATTCCAGTTCTCCCACTGCTTTGTCAGAATTGAAATAAACCCAGGAAAAGTTTTCTGCAACAGTCTCTCCATCTGTGATCCCAGCTCCACTGCCTGGGCCAGATTCAAGGTATCGAGTTCCATCAAGAGCTTCTCGCGAATTCGCCAGTCAGCTGCTTTATCAATCAACCGATTCAGGATCAGCTCTTCCTGCCAACAGCCAAAAGCACACACTGATGCCAATTCTTGTCGTGCCAAAGCAGAGGCTGTAAAGGTTTCACCTGGCAGTTGTGCCCGCTGCCTGAACTGGAACCTCTGTAATACCATGCTCTGTCTGGGCTTAACGTGCCCTGAAACCTTCTTCATTGTTTCTTCAAAAGAGGCAGCTGAAACCAGGCTTGTAAAAGTCCTCTGATCTTTCACATCCAACAAATGGAGAACAGTCTTCAGGGAGTCTTCAGTTTTCACTCGTCTGTATCAGCCAAATCTCACAATCAGACACTGGCAGCAGGGGCCTGAGACATTTCACAGTTCCAGCCATATGTATGATGTAAAGCAACAGCAAGATGCAGTCTTCACTGCCAATGTGTAGGTCCACTGTGTGGGTCCACTGATATTTCCACTACCTCTGAACAAGAGGTGCATCCCAAATGCTTTGCCTCCTGTCACAGGAAACTTTTTTTTTGTCACCTAAAAAACTGCTGTCTTCCAGCCCATATTGTCTGGCTGGGCAGGAAATACAGTGCTCCTCCCACACAGGCAGCAAAGGTAGGGGCAGGTGAAAGGAGAAAAGCGAATGGGAAGGAAAGAAGCAGATGAGATGGAAAGACTGTCCCACATGCCAGGAAAAATTGTTGCATGCCCTAACACCCCATACTAAAGCTTGTCAAATGTTTAATGGGAATCAAATACAAAATCTAGGTTGAGTGGTTTTATGTATGTTGTTAATCACAATAATATCAGCACCATCTTCACTAGTATTCCCACCAAAGCATATGTAGAAAGTTAGCAGGACTACCGTGGCAATGAGATGGTGCTGAAAGTCAAGGCTGACATGTTTGCCTTCATAGATGCAGGCTGTCAGCTCTTTCGTTATTTTGATATCTAACCCTCACACCTAAGAATGACACCTCCTATGCCAGCGCCTACTGATCTGTTCAAAAGTGGCACTGTTTCAGTAGCAGCTCACAGAGACCAGACCCTCAGGCAGGTAGGAAAAATTTCATTAGGAAACATTTTTTCATGGAAAGAGTGGTTGGGCATTGGAATGGGCTGCCCAGGGAGGCGGTTGAGTCACCACCCCTGGATGTGTTTAAAGGTAATTTCTGTGATTCTGTTTCTGTAAGAACTGCAGAACTCTAGAAAGATCTTTGTATAGGTAATTTTTCTACTCAGGGCTGGAGTTTGCAGCTGCCCGCATTGTGCAGCTTTTTTCAGCAGTGCAGTTTTCACACAGCAGGTACAACTGGAAATGCAGCACCTCAAAAGTGTGTGTTGTAGAAAGGATATTGAAAATTAAGGACTAAGTATCTTGCTTGCTCTGCACATTTGTGAATATGTATGGCAATAAGAAACACTTCTTAAGCATTTTTCATATTTCAGTGGATGCCTGCTGTACCCCAGCCAAAGAGACTGGAGGAGCTTGTGTATCTCACCCTATAATCAGGGAGGGTTACACAGTTCCTTGCAGCAAATCTCTATGTAGGACAAGATAATCACAGTTTTAGGGTACTCTCTCAATGAACTCTCTTTGTTAAGCAATACTAATCAATTTGTTTTGTAACAGTAACATAAGCCTAAAAAAATTTTCTGAACAACACTGGAGGATCTCAGAGATTTACCTATAGCTGCCCACTGCTTTACTATTTGTCTTTTACTGGAATACCCTAGCTGTTTCACTAAAGGCTTTGTAAAACAAGCTTGGGTGGAGATGGAATGCTGAATTACTCAACAGCTTTTGCATTTCTCAAAGGCTTGAACCTTAAGAGGTTTACAAAGTATTGTTCCAACAATTTAATAAAGGAGGATTTAAGTTAAAATGAATCTGGAGAATCTCAGCCCCATTTTTAGCAATAAGATTTACTGTACAGAGATTAATGACAGAGATTTTGGTTATTCTTATAAGAGAAGTCTAAACTTTAACTTATGGGCATAAATTTTTCTGTCATTCAAAATTCTCAGTGTCCACAGCCTTTACAAGATTATGAATTCATTTACAGATTCAGTTGTCTTGAAAGTGGTAAGATAAGTGAAAAAAGGAAATGAAGGTGAACTTCTCAAAAAAAATCCCTACAAAATTTAAAATACCAGAGTGCCTTGAACTGTTTTGCTCAGAACCCTCCACAGGGAAGCTGCTTTGTAGTCACCAGACATAAAGCATAGAAAATGGCTGGAGAATGGCAAGAGAGTTCTGCCCAGTGGAGGTAAAACATACATCTCAACTGCTGTCCTGCCTTTTCTTTGCACACCTGCTGCCACAGAAGGCATTGGGGAAAGATGCAGGGAACTACTCTTCTGTAGCACAACAATTTAAGAAGGCCACTGAGCACAGAATCAGCTTGCCAGGCTAATTCTAAGACACCTGAACATGGGTTTAAATTATGAATCAGTTTTCTGTATATTGGTTTACTTCCTTACTATGATTTGGTTAATGGAGCTCTAATTAAAAGTGAATGTTGCCAAAAGCTAGCAAACAAAAAAGACATTGCAAGACTTGGGTTGTAGTTATCATACACAAAAACAATGATAATAACTTAATTTAATGCATTAAAAAAAAAAATTAAAAAACCACCAAACCCAAAAAGAAGAAGAAATTTAGTTGCAAAGCCTGTGATGTAAAACTCTTACTAGCTCTTTAGTAGAGCTGGACAAAACCTATCAGTGACTACATTGGTAATGTCAGTTCATCTTAACGGATTGTGAAGTTTCAGCAGCAGATTAACTGACCTGTCAGGCCAGGCTCATCCTCCAACTGTGTTCAGACACCACTCATTTAACAGCCAATGCTTTGGTTTTTTTCTTGGCTTGAAATATTGCCAAGTTAGAGTATTTATGTGGATTAATTATAACAGGTTCACTTTTTCTCATGAAGCTACCCAAAATGCCAAGTAGAATATTTCATTACTACTTAGCTGTTAGGAATTTTGCTCCTTTACAAGGTGTGAATTCTCTTACTGAGTGTTCTGTAGTCAAAATCTGCAGGAATTTCCTTGCCAAGGAAAAGCAAAGCATCCCACTTGCTATCTAAGTTAGGAGAAAACAGACATGCACATGTGCCCATGGCTTGTGTAGAGACAGTGGAGTTCAGTGAAGAGAAACAGTTGACCAAACAGGAGAAGACAGCAGGAGAAGTGACCCCCCAAAACAGCAACTGCCCTGGCAATTTACAAGGGAACAGGAGAAATAGATAGAAGACAAAGGCAGCCAAACTACAGAGAGCTCCTTCAGAAAAACCCCAATCTAAGAGTTATGCCTATGAGGCAGGCAAGGTGTGTCAAGGCATGTTCTGCTCCATGCCATGGAGCAAATGACGGTGGCAGAAAGGCAAGCTCTGGGTGTGCTCAGTGTTCACTGGTGTGGGCAGGATGCCATTTACATAGGGGACTGTTAATCCTATTGATTCAAGTGATAATACACTCCACAATTCACACAGGCATCCCATTGCCAACTCTTTGGCCAGCTATCCAGGAACAGAATCATAGAATCCATTTCCTGTTCGGGAAAGCTATATTTATGAGAAGACTGCAGCACCTGATTCAGCAAGAACTAAGCTGATAATACACTTTGTTTTAATTTGTGGCCAGCCATGGTATGCAGGTCTCTCTAGTGATCAAGGCCTTTACCACCTTCAAGTTAGACAGGTGCTAACACTGGAAGAAACAAAAGCCAAGGCAGCTGACCCAAACTAGCCACAGAAGCTATTCCATATCATAAATGTCATGCTCACTATAAATTAGAAAGTGTGCTGAGGACAGTCTTTTCTCCTGATGGCTGCCATCCCTGGAGGCCCATCATTCATTACTCTGTTCCCAAGGCCAGCTCTCCTGTTTGTTGTGACTGTTATATTGTCACTGGACCTGTGGTGCTTGCAGTGCTTGACATTTACATTCACTGCTGGAAGTGGACAGCTTATGACTACAACATAGGCTGAGTATAACTTTTATACTTTATATTAGCATTAGTATTAATATTAAAGGTCTTATTCTTTTCTTAAATCCATTTCAATCCATGGGTCTCCTTGCTTTTCCCAATTCCCCTACTCAGAGCAGGGCATCATTGGGTGACAAAACAACTGACTAAACAGAGGCACCACAACCAAGGAGTCAAGAAGAATGGCATCAGCATTCAGGACACTTATCTAGGCTCTACACAGCCATGGCACACCACAGACAAAGCATGAAGAGCTGGTCACCCTCTATGGTTGCATTTACATTGGCTTCACAATTAAGATATCATTAAACCACATCACGCCCCATCATGATAAGAATCCTAATGGGACAGAAATAGTAAAAAACCTTTGCGTGAGATTAAAAGTGATGCACAAATACCATTCTGAAGCTTCTCATCTACAAACCATGATACCACAGAAGAAACCTGAGCAGATATATCAGCTATTCCTGCTTTCCCTCACACTCCAAACTTGGTTAATTTGGAACTATAAAGAGACTCACTATATAGCAAAGAAGGGAAAAAACCAACTTGAATGGCAAACATCATGGTGGTGAGATGCTGGAACGGGTTGCCCAAGAAGGTGGTGGAAGCCCCATCCCTGGAGGTTTTTAAGGCCAAGCTGGATGTGGCTCTGAGCAACCTGATCTAGTGTGAGATGTTCCTGCCAATGACAGGGGGTTGGAACTAGATGATCCTTGAGGTCCCTTCCAACCCTAACAACTCTATGATTCTATGTTTGAGCCAAGTTGTTTCTTTCTGTAACTATTACTTTGCTCCACATTGATGTGACTGAACATGAGTTTCCAACACTAATTACAGCTGCCGTGCATAAGACATTTTCTCTGCCCACCCACATCTCAGAAACTGCCTGTGTCACCACTCAGAGGAGTGACTGCACACTTGCTCATGTACCAGGAGATACCTGCTTGAACTGGAAATACCAGAAACACACAATGTGCATTGCTTCTAATACTTGCAGTCACTGATTCAACCGAAGAACACCACTGTTTCTTTACATCTTCTGTAAATAAGACACTAGGATTTTAGAAGTTTATGACAGAAAACTGAAGAATGAAACCTCTTCTTTAAAAAACTTCAGTTTCTGCAGTGTCTGACCATGTTAAACAGTGCTCATGAGTAAAACATGATCAGGCAAGATCTCTGGATGTCCTGTTGGCTGAAGCCCATGTTGTCTTGTATATCTACAGGACTCTGTAGACATAGGAATGTTCACATGGACATACTTATCAATGCACATTTCACTAAATCTGCACATCTTTTTTTAATTTATGTCATCTCTCCTCTTTCATAATCCTCCCCATTTCAGCAAGTTCATTTTGGGAGGTAGATTCAAATGCCATTTGATCTTTGTCATGGATTGTATCCTCAGTCCCTGTGGTTGTAAACTGCAGTGTGAGCAGCATTTCTCCAGTTCTGCTCTAGTACCCCCAACCTTTCCACCACATACAAAGAAGCAGGCCAGAAATCAAAATTTGAGATAAGAATGTCACTACCATACAACCTGCTGAGCTCAGCAACATAATTCTTAATCCAGAATATAATCTAATGACATTAAAGAGCAGATAGGCTGCCTCTGCCACAGCACTATACTGTGGCTGACCTGCCTGTCTTCCTAAAGAAACAACACTGAGATTTGAAAGGAGGGGATGTCAGGATTAAACAGAAAAGCAAGACATCTGGGGCTCTATGGAGCAGGAGACAAGCTTCTGTAAGCATTCAGTAAATAAATGGAAACTGGTGCTTCAAGAATTTCTTCACAAGTGTCTCCCAGTGAGAACTGTTTAGCTTGGCCAGAAAGCCTAAACTTGGCATTTGAGAGTGGTGGATGGAAGGCAGCTTGATCTGCTTTCTCAGCAAGTATACCATGCATTCAGGTGAAGGAAGATGTTGCCAAAACCCTACAGCACTGAAACAGGTCCTATAGGATTAAGCAAAAGTCTTCTAATCACAGACCTCCCTGAGCATCAACAGTAGGAAAGGTGGGGGAAATTGCAGAAAGCATTTTCTGCAGCTCAGGCAAACATTCTGTTAAAGCTTCTGCTGCAGAATCATACTAATATCAGTGTATGAAAAGAAGATAATGAGATTAAGAATAAGTTTAAGTTTGTATAAAGTTAACAAAAGCAGATTTGGAGAAGGCTGGCATTGTACTTGGATCTCAGTAAACACTGGGAGCTGCTGCTCATGTTTGTATTTCTCAAATTCTTTGTTTGTATTTCTCAAATTCTTTGTACTGGTGACTACAGATCACCAGGTGCAATGTGCAGTTTCCACTGAGAGCATGAGAGCACCAGCAGGATCTACAGTGATATACATATGTATGTAGTGAGTTATATATATTTCATGTTAGCAAAGCTATGAACCTTAGGGCTGCAGGACAGACAGGATGATAATTTGTGACACTAAGAAGACTATGACACCACAGTATGATGCATTTCTGCAGTCCCACAAAGTTTTTCATACAAGATGTCAAAATATTGAATATGAATGGCCTAAACTTATTGGAAACAACAATTCCCACACTGACAGCATAAAACAAGATTGGTTATAGTCCAGGAATTCCTTCATTACTATAAATCCAGGAGCTGCCAGGCAGCCATATCAGTTCAACAGTCTGAAATGAAAACCTTTATCAGATATTTTACAACTGCATGGATTCCATCAGTTTGAAGACTGCAAATGCATGGGGCTGGGCCCCATATCTGTTCAGTGGCTTATCTACTTAATGAAGTTAGTCAGTGTGGTATAGTATCACTGCACCAAATGAAGATTATAGGAACAGCCCTTCACATGTAATCCACCTTTCTCTTGTCCCTTAGTAAGACTAAGCAACTGGTCAGACACAGGGAGCATAAGAGGTCATGCCAGTAACTACTGCTGAGGAAGAGATGTATTAATCCAATTCCTACATACCTCTGTGGATAAAGATTATTGTTCCAGTTGTTCTTCAGTGGCTGCTGGACCCAGTGTGCCAAGTAATCAACAACACCTCAGAGAGAGAGACAGTATGGCAAGCTTGATGCAAATGAGTGCCCCAGCAAAACAGTACTCTTCTCACCAGCTGTGTTTCATTGAACTATCACAATAAACATGCTGCTCACTAGAAAGGCTCTCTGATGAGGCAGGCAGATTGTGGCTCCAGCAGTCTTACCCAGAAGCTTTCAGAAAACCCTTTTCATTACTCATCAATCACTGCACAGTTTCTGAAGTGAGTACTTCTTAAAAAAATGTGAATCAGCTGTACCAGGGACAACTGAAAGACCTCCTGGTTTGGGACAAGCCCCTTCAACTTATTTAAAATGAAAAAAGGATCATGAGACAATTGCCTAGGGCCTCTCTTTTTACCAGTGAACTTTGCACAGTTTTATGGAGATCTCCAACTGAAATGTACATGTTGTTAGTAACAGGATCACTTAACTTCAGGTGAGGCAAACATTCAGACTTGTTACCACACAGCCGACTTTGCACTAAGTTCATAGCACTGAACTAGGTACAAGTGAAGCCTTGTGCTCTAAAATGAGATGAACATTTTTCCCATGTCCTAATTGCCACTTTCCCCCCTGCCCTCCCTTGTTTTCATTAGTCACTGGAATATATGGCTTCTTTCCAAAGGAGAATTCTCTGTCTGCTTCACTGCTCAACTCTGTCTACCAAGTTGAGATAAATAATGTTCTGCTTTAACCACTCCTCTGGGATCTAAGACAATTTAAAGAACTTGAAACCAGTTGGACTTGGCCATATTTCTGGCATTACCTTGGCTTGCTACATGTTCTGCCATAGTGCTTCTATCTGTAACACGAACACAGGATGAGTGTGAACCCACTGATATTCACTGTCATTTGACAGAATGGGATAAAGGAGATAGAATAGTTATTTAAAAAGATCTAACCATTGCTGGATGTGCTCCCAGGATTTCCTGGATATATTTGCCTCTTTTTTATATTGTATGTATGTACTTGGTTTTGTGTCATCACTTTAAATGTTGAACAACTGAGGGGAAAAAAAGTGACCATGAAGCAAGGGTAGTTCCACCCTCACAGCATCTGCACTAAGTCTACAAATTGAAATATTAAGGGAAAATATTTTAACATGCAAATGCCAAAAGCTGCTCATAAAGGTAAACATCTAAGATGTGCTTGTGCTGGTATTTGGATGAATGACAACTGTTTGGGGGTAAACCTGAAGTGCTTCCTTAATGGTTATTCCATTTTAGAAAAGAGATAGAGATACCAATACAGCTTTCATACTCTACACTTCAACAATTTATTTCAAGCTTTCCCAAGTAGCAAAAAAAACCACTGCAATGTCAAAAGAGAGAGGGAGAAAGAGAGATAAGGAGGGGAGATGGGAGAGGAGGAAGAGGAGAGAAGGGAGAGGAAAAAGTAAAGGGAGAGGAAAAGGTATAGTTATATTATCTAATTCAGAGTGTGAGTGACAGCAGTTAAATGAAAAAATAATGATATTCACATCAAGATTATCAAGATCAATAACAGGATTAATGCACCTGACCACAGCTGACCACTAAAGCAGGACCTCTTATGATGTCAGTGTGACCAAGTGAACATTTAGTTCCAACTGGAGTCTAAGATACAGGTGCAGAATTTGTCCTGTCAACTCTTTTGCTATGGTGTAAAAGAAGTATGAGGGATCAAGATAAAACTGAAAGCTTGCAAGTGTTAATTTCCAGAGATGTTGGATTTCTGAACCAGGCCTTGGCTATAATATTCTTGCCAGAGTTCCCAGAAGATGACAAGGCATGTGAAATATATCCTGCAACATTTAATTTCAAAGCTCTGGTATCAGAAGTTTCACATAACTGAAATTTATTAATTTATTGTACCAAGCCAACAGTTGGAGAGATGAAACATATTTCCTGTAGTGCACCAAATGCAGTACATTCCTTTTACTCCCAGTACAGCAGAGGTCAGAGCCCAAAGTCAATCATCAGGCTTGGAAAAGGCTGATGACTGATGTGTCCATGACAATTTGCATCTCCAAACTGGTCAAACACAAATACCTTTCCTTTCCATCTTCATGACAAACAACAAGACTGTGCAACAGTAATGAGCCCAGTGAGCAAGGCTCACTCTTTAAGCAACCACACATGAGGAGCTGGTTATCTTCCTCGGCTGGGACAAGACTAGAAAGGCTTCAAGAACATCTCTATTTCTAGAGCACTGAGTCAAGATTGTGTTTGCAGAACACTTTAGTGGATCCACTGGTAAGCACCTGAATACTTGCTGCTGCTGCTGGGGAGAGCATGGTTCAGGAAGAGAAGAGAATAGGACATGCACTATGGGAGCTGAAGGAAAGTTACTTTTCTCAAGAAATCTTGAAAGCTCCATCAAATTAATTATTGCAAGACAGCGCTGAGCTTTAAGCTGTGACTGCTTGGGAAAAAAGTCCCTGGGAATCCTTCCCACCCCTGTGAATAACTGTGTAACTATTATTTCTTTTGTCTCCTATAAAAGAAAAAAAACAGCCTGGCGCCACATTATAAAGATAGACTGAAAACATGTGCTGACTTGGCATCTAGTTGTGTCATACAAATTTTAAGCCACAACAATGCAAACACAGGAAAATTTTGGGTACTAGGCAGCAATAAGAGGGAACACTGTCAAATCATGCAGTTCCCTCACACTAATTAATCTGGACAGTTCACTGAGGGAAGCATATCTTATTTATGGCATCCTTGTATACTAAACCAACAGGAGTTACCATATTGAATCATGTCACATTATACATTTAGACATAGAAGCATGTATAGATTTACATAAATTGAGTATATATTTACTTAATAATTAATTTACAGGAATATTCATTTCTTTTGGTACTGCACAGTTACGCCTCAATCTTTCTGAAAAGCATTGTAGACGCTAACATTTAAATCCCTGTCAAAAAAAAAAGAAATAGAAACACTTTTTCCTTTTCAGAGGACACTTGTTGAGACACTATTAGCTCTCCACGGATGTTTTGTGTGTGTGTGTGCAAACTGCTCGTATTTCAGCCTTTTCAGGATGAAGTCTGTGATGCAGAATGCAGCTTCCCATTTTGACAGCATCACTGACCAATGAGCACTGAGTCCATTTATGACACCTTGGTTTCTCTTCTGCTAAAAAAGTTATATACCCTTATCACATGAGACATCAGATTTTAAGGACCTTCAGACACAATATCAAGTTATCAGACAGAAATATGTTTCAAGAATGTCAGATACAAAATCTGATCCTTAGCACAAATGTGGAAGACCTGCAGTTCATCTGTCTGACAAAAAAATATTACTCTGAGAAGTGACTCTGCATTCTTATAGCCACTCTTCAAATAAAGACACACTATGCTTTTCTTCTTTTTGCTGTTACAGATTACCAGTTTTTCTAAAACTCTGAAAATCTAAAGCTTTAGTGTGCCTTGCCTATTGCCTTTAAGCAGTTTTATGCAAACCCACCCATTTCTTACATACAGCACACAAATGCATGGTGCCCACAAACTTGTTCCCCAGAGTTTCTGCCTCTAAATCACTCAGGCAAGTAGCCCTAAATCACAGGAAGTTCCCAACAGGAGTTTCAGCATGTAATTTTCAGTCAAAAACTACAGGGCCTCTGAACCAGGGAAATCCTGCATATGTACCTCATGTTTACATGCAGGGAGGTTGTCCCACAGCAATCTTAAACCTCATACAAGAGTCACTGGGTGTAGTTTTTTAGTAAGCAGCAATATGCAATCAGCAGTGGGAAATTAAGGGAGTCCCTCACAACTGAGCCCTTCAGGGAAGGCAAGAAGGAAAGTGGTAAGGCTGGGTAAAGGGGAGAAACTAGCAACTAGTGAAGGTTGCTAGAAAATTAATAGCTGCAACAAAAAAGCAACCAGAGAATGGAAGCCAACTTCTTACTCTTCAAATTAAGCTTTCTATATGAAGGACTATCTTTAGTCTCTAGCAAAAAGCAGTGATGAATCAGAGGAAACTGTTTAGACACAGTCATTGCTTGGCACTGCAAAGGAAGTGACATGCTCTGGGCTCGCCCCTAGTTTGCACTGCAGGGCCTGTCAGTGCACTGACACCCTTAGCAACTGCATAAAGGATCTTCCCACTCCCCACCACTACAGAATGAGGCCTGCCAGAAGCTATTCAATGATCTGGCGGACCATAGCCACAGATCAACACAAATCCAACTCAACCAGTAAGTACAGCATTCATGCCAGTTTGATTCACTTGCTCTTTATTAAAAACAAACAAAAACACCCAAGTTTTCCATGGAAAGCTTGTCTCTAAATGGGACCTTTGCAGGTTCTTGGGGCTAGTAAAAGAAGGGCACTGTCTTCTCCACATTTAAGAGGGCTGCTCCATGTGGTAGTCAGAAAAGAGTAACATCTTTGTATTCAGGTTTAAAAACTGAACTAAAGCAAAGAGCAGCTACCTGTTGTCTGGAAACCATCCTTCAGCTCTCATCCTCCAGTCCCTGAAAGATGTTCTGTTCCACCTGAGGCACTGCCAATTGTGGTTTTACGTGTGAGCTGAGGTGAAGGCTTGTAGCCACAGACGTTTGTTTAGTTCTTTGAGATTAAATGCCAATATAACAATATCTGGTCATTTCTGCAGTTAATAAACTCTTAGCATAATTTGTTTTTTTGCAGAGTTGCTGTTTGCATCACTTTGTGCAAAGCCAGGCTTCCAAAAGTTAGGTTTCCTTACATAACAGAGCTACACTGGCAAGGGCTCATAACGTATAGAAATACAGCTTTGCTGGTGAAAGGGACGGAAAAGGATAAATCCTAGCCCCAACTATGGTTTGTTTAAAAATAATAATAATTCCCACGGTCATCCAGAGAACAAAAACAAACTGTCAAGATACTTGAATACGAAATATTTGATCAGTCTGGTAATTAAAAAATTAATAGTATTGGTTGAAGCTAAGAAATGAAAATGCAAGATAAGTGCAGCAGGAAAGAAAATGGAATTCCGTTTCTGGTGCAACTGTTTCATCAGCTTCATCACCACTCCCAGCAGGGTATTATGGTGTTCAGGCTGGGCCAGAGTCCCTTTTCACTTTGGAAGGTGAACAAGGGATAAGATTATCTGTCGTAATGCAGACTTAAGGCAATGATAAGAAGGTCTAATGAGGACATGCTGATCCATCAGATAAGAGAGAAAGGAAAATTCTCAGCATAGAATAAAGACTAAAGCTTAGTGGTGGGAGTGATCAGCTTCACACCAGAGAGGCACTCATTCACTCTGGGACTCTCCTCAGCTCCACTGGATGCTTCCAGTGTGGCACCTGGCCACTGCAGAGACAGGCTCTGGAAAGCACTGTAAAAGCACAGGTGAGAGAGGAGCAAGCCACTCATACTTTAGAAAGCAGGAGACATAAAAATGGACTGGGAGCGGAAGACAGTAGTAGGAGAACAAGAACATGTATGATTTTTCACTATACATCTCAAATCTATTTGGCAGGTACAAAAGACCAGGGAAAAATGAGACTCCATCTTCTTAATGTTCATAACTGATTCCACTGACAGACTTGTCTGTCTTTTCCACTTTTAATGTCTTCTCTTTACTCTGTTTAAGGGAGGAAGGTGGTCCTCTTTTTAAACAGTGTTCAAGGATGTTGTGCACTTCAGAGTTTAATATGTTAGCTGTTCCTTTTTTAAGAGCCATATTCCAAGCCCAAGTCCATCTCAAAGAAAAGTATGTGTGGGCATTTCATCCTTTTCAGTAGTAGACATCCAAAAAGTAACGCAGAACTGAAGCAGAAATTTCTGCCCAAAAAGTCCTACAACTGGAACAAGCGCTTTGAAAATGTTTCAGTCCCGAACAGTATGTGGGCAGTGCAGTCAACACCTGCCAGTGATGTATACAGTACGGTCTGCTACCTTGTGTATACCACAGTCTGCTTATGATTAAATGCAGAGCGTAACATAATAAAGAGAACTGAATGACAGCAGGGGACAATTAAACTGCTTATGCTGCCACTTTGTGGTTTGAAACAGCATTTGTTGCTGAGTACATCAGTCTGATTCATGCAGACTTTCATAATCCAGCCTGAGTCCTGACATTAGAAAAAGAAAGAATTGATAACCAACAAAAATAGAGACTCCAACCCATGTGAAAAGGCACAAAGCCTGAACTGTAATGCAAGCAGCAAATGCCAGCTCATGAAGTTCCCTAAGACTCTATTCAATGTGGCAGTACTAACGAATACTAAAGGACACTTTTCCTTTTCGGCAAAATCATGCTAGCACCAGAATTACCAGGTTTTCCACATCTTCCTTCTTTGCTATGTGTCTTACACAGCACCAAGTAAACTATGAGCACTTCTGATGGAAACATATATTTAACTACAGCAGTATTGTGATCAAATAGTTATTTAACAGCACTAATGAAATGCAGCGAGTGCTGCTGCAAAATACACAGAACTCAGCTTTGTTCATCTTTCCACGCTCAGTGGAAGCCACCTCAAAGATTTCATTCAGATGACTGACTTACAAAGTTCAGGTGATTTCCAGGAGCACACAGTGCACTATGTACAATATCTGACACACACAATTCACAACTGATCTGTAGGAGCTGCTGCACATTTGCATCGACTACACAAGAGAAAACCCTAAACCAAGTTACATTTACAGCTTGGGGACACAATTTTCCTTTCTGCCACTGTTTTCAATTTCTGCACAGAAGAGCAAGCAGGAACAAGGGGTGATCACTCTCTGTTTCTGCGCCAAGCTCTACCGAAATTACAGCCCGGTGCAGAGCGTCCCAGTCAGCAGCAGGTGGAGCCCAGCCATAACACTCTCAGGAGCTGATTCTCTTTGATTTTCTCTCCCTGATGGTTCTTGTAGCTGATTTTGACAAGCAGAAGCTGATAACTGGAATATCCTAAAACAGTACAATTGTACATACTTGTCCTAGAACTGCCTAGCACAGAGAAATGAGCACACACCACTTTTAAAGCATCTACATTCATGTTTTCAAAACTCCTTAACTCATTTCCCAGATGATCTGAAGGAAACTAGAGAAGTATGTGCAGAGCACAGTTTGCAGAGATAAATAGCTTCTCACTTTGCTATAGGTAGCCAAAGACAAATGAGAAATCTCACTCCTGTGAGATTTTGCAAAGACCATTTAGACATCAGAGGTTCAGATTGCTTGGAACAATTCCCAGCATCTGGATATACATCTGGAATTTATAGGATTGGAATATAAATCTCTAGAGAAACTTTCAGGCCTAACATCATGCATGCTGCGTTTCCCTCCTGAGAGACTTCCTCATCTCTACCTGAGCTCCACAACAAAAGACGAAAAGGAAGCCAACACTTGACATGAAAAAGACTTGGATCCCTCATGCACAGCTCAGCCCAAGCCCGATCTTTACACCTGATAACCTCCTGTTATTTGAGAGTATCCCCAGTCTACCTGATATTCCTTCCTTTACTAGCACCGTCTGTCCAGAAAGTTTGCCAAACTGATGAAGGCAGAGTAAACATTGTCTGGAACATGAAAGGCAATTCGGTTTCTGCTGATAAATTACAGGGGCTCATCAGGGATTGGATGCTGCTGGCTCCTTGCTTTCTTCCTACACAGCAAAGCTGAGTACACTGATTCTTTAACTGTCTATAAGAAAGAAGATGACTCTTGTTCTGGAGCCTTATTCATCATACAAGAGATTAACATTGCAATCCAAAATGTAAAAAGACTAAGCAGCTAAACAAGAGTTCTGTTAGACCAGACAAGTCTTGGGTTCAGTGGGTACAGCAGAATCCAGATGTGCCCAAACTGGGGTCTCCACAGAAGCTGCAGCACTGAATGTCTCTTCTGGCTGACAAAGCATGGAAAAACTCTGCATTAGCTTACCCTGACCTGAAGCTGAGCTTCAACCTCCAGAGGGAAAGCTTGTTTCCTTAGGCTATTAAGTGTAATTCAACCTGCTGTTTTCTCCCTTTCCAGAGGAAAGAACAAGCCTTCTGAAACAAGTCCTGTAGCCACAGCAACGGAGCAGATTGCCAAGGTATGAGAAGATACTGAGAAGGAAAAGGTCGTGTACTGGCACATCACTCAACTTCTTTATCTTCCTCTCCCCACAGCTTTCTTTTAGCCTTGCAGTTGCTCTGGGCTCTCTGGACATAGCTTCACTTGTCCATCCCCAAATTACTCTGTTTTTTCTTATCCTTGGCCTCTCTCATACTAGGTGACCTCAAGCTTTTCACTCCTCTTCTGCAGAGGAGCAAATTGCTTTTCAGTCCATGCTCAGATGCCCTTCCTAGGAACAAGAGGTTCCTTTCCTGGCTGGTATTCTCCCAGGTTTCTTCACACTAAGGAAGAGTGTCATCTTTTCATCACACTTGAAAGACCTGGAGGGCTCTTACAGAGACATTGGGGCTCCTGGCCTGCAAGTAGTTGAACTTACTGTGGTCTATGTTTTCCTTCATCTGTTTAGACTTAGTGTTTGTTCAGTGTTAGAATAGCGTCAACCAGCAGTGCGAACATATCTTCATACAGCCACAGAACAAACTAATATGACAGCTTTGGCCATAGCTAGTTATTTTGGAAGAGTTTAAAAAGATGCGCTTCACCTTTCATCTTCACAGGGCATGTCTGACCCATATGATGTGATATTAGATTAGAAAGGCCTGCACAGGGCCTGCATTGTCACATGGAGATGCAAATTCATTCCCCAGGAGGTGTTTTAGCTCTGAGCTACACCACATTAGAGCGGCCCCTCAGCAGAGGTGATGAGCACGCACGACTTCAGAAGCCGGCTTGCCCAGAATACTTGCTGCAGAGTTTTCTTTTCACGGCAGGGGCATATCTTCAGAGTCCCTCTGCTCCCAGATCCCAACACATATAATTGCACCTCAGGGAACAGACAGATGTCAAAGGAAAGCAGGCAGCCAGACTTCTTCAGCCTTCCTGGGTGTCTGTTTTCCTTTCCAAATACAGCAGCTGTTTTAATGAAAAATAATATCTCTACTTTTGAACCTTGGCTCAAAGCAAAAGCAAAAAGATCAACTTTTCTGACATATTAGAAGGCATAGCTGGAGGCTTGGCAGAAGGGAAACAGCTTTGGACTGGATCTGTGCAAGTCACAAGTTGTTTGGCAGAATTTCATTTGTTCAACCTTTCAACCCCAGGTGAAGTGCATTGGGCACAAAGTTGAAATTCAACATGGGGTTATAATCTTCTAAAGCACAGTGCAAATCAAAATACAGCATGCAAAAACATGCAAGATTATGCAACAGTACTCCAGAAAACACTTCCTCAATGTCTCTGATAGATTCAATTCTTTTGTGGGTCCATATAATCCCTAGTTTTCAGCCATTCATCAGCAGAAGGAATCTTTACCTATTATTAGAGAAAAATCCAAACCAAAAACATGTTCATGGACAAATGCACCTTTGCTCTTTTCTTGCAGTAGGCTAGTTGTACCATATGTGTGGCTGTGGTGGCAGAAGTAAATCAAAAAGTAAAAGAAACATTTTCTTGGGCATCCTGAAGGAGTTCAGGGCTCCAAGGCAAACTACAGTCTCAGTGGCTGAAGTTGTAAGGCTCCATCACCACCCAAGGAACAACTCTGCAGCCAAAGCCAGCTCAGTGCTACTTATGCCACTACAACTTCTTTTGTTAGTCATCATTCTTTTTGCACAGGTAATAAAAGTTCAAACACAACACTCAAGACCTCTTCTCAGAAGTGGGCTCACAAGCACTTCGAAACCCACTGCTGCCTCTCACAAGGGAGCAATGTAACAGTACCTCTTCCTCTGGATTCAACTCAGTCCAGCCAAAGCTGATACTTCCTGTCTCTTGCTGCTCCTCTGGATAACCTCCAAACTATTCTTCCCCCCCACCACCTTCTTGTTCACAGCTTCTCTAAGCTCTGAGGCCAACCCCAGAGTTCTAGCCTACTGCTAAAAAAAAAAAAAAAAAAAAAAAAGCCTATTGCTCTATTCCAAGTCAGCTGCTTGAGCACCATCATGGTGGTAATTAGCTACTTGATTAACCACATTTGGACAGCTGCCATGAAGGCCACTATTTCATCAGGACTTCAGGCAGGATTTCTGCCTGTTGAATTGACTTGCAGATATTGGTATGCTCCTGAAATTTATCAGCTGGAGACTTTACTATGCAGAGATGAGACCTAGAAGTACAGCTATACCAGCACATTATTCTTGCACTTGTCCTGCTGTATCTGCTTTTATCATAATTACCAAAGTAGAAGGGCAGTATCTGCCTGTCTTCTTTACTATGCTTTTAAAACAGCAGGCTAAACAAAACCACAACCACACCATGCCATAGGATTCTATTTGTATTCCAGTATGTCCTTCCTCAAAAAAGACAGACACTTCCGCAACTCTGTAACATGTCTGTTTTCCCACATGAATCTCTGATACTGTCCCAGTGGCAGACTTCTCTCTTTCCAAGCAGGCACCATTCCGTTTTGGTTGTTGTTGTCTGTAGCTTATATCAGCCAAAGGCTCACAGGAGCAGCTTTTCAGAGCAACACCATGAATCACTCCCCATCCAATATCTTCTATTATGGCAATACTGAAATTGCTATATTTTATTGTATCAATCAATTCACCACCAGCTAGAAACCCATTATACTTAGCCATGGGCCCACTCTTCTGTTCTCACCCCTTTCGAGCCTCCCAACATGACAAACCATTCAGAATAGAAATATGGAAGAGGGAGGATGGGACACTGAGAACACCTTGCTGTGAAGTGCCAAAATCCTGTGCTAAAAGTCCTCCATAATATTGCTGACAATAAGAACAGAGTAAGGAAGGTGAATGTAAAAGGATGAAACCAAGAGCTCTACCCAAAGTACACAGCGAGCTGAAACACTTGGATATAGGATGCCACCTCACGCTGAAGGTTTCCTTGTGGCAGCCAGGCTGCTACTTTCTTGGTTTCGATGTAAAACCAACTGATTCAAGAAGTAACTCAAAATCCAAACACCACATTATTCCACTGTCATCTTCAATTTCCAATTGGAGGAAAGAGGGATTTCAGACACAAGTCTTATCAATGCTTCCTGTTAATTAGCTTACATTTCTGGTACCAAACTTTGTATAAAAGATGATTTGCATCCGTATGAGTGGGTGTTAGTAGTTGTGCATCATTCATCTGTTTTAAAAGTCAGGACATACTTGTTAAGGCTCAGCTTTATGGTAACATGGCTGTGAAGATTCTCTGATGGAAACAGGCCACATGCTTCCAGCTCAGAGATTAAGAAAAATAAACACATGGCTATATGTACAACTCTGAAGAGCATGAGGACATCCAAATTGGCAGACTCCAGCACATTTGCACTGTGTCCTCCAAGGACCTGTCTCTAAGTTATTTAGATTAGGAACTGTCCATTTAATACATAGTTCTTGGAAGAAGTAACAGGCTCAGAAAGTCAGAGGAGGAAGCCAACACATTTTTTTCAAGAGAATAATGGGCACTGACAGGATATTGGAGCTTCTCACTTTGTGTAATGATCTTGGTATGAAACAAATACAATAATTTCATTTCAAATACAATCCTTTTATCAGCCCTGCTATGTTTTAAGCCACATGAATTTCACATATATAAAATATTTTACTGGCATCTCCTGCAGGATATATGCTGAATAACAAGCAGCGTGCAAAAGATATTTTTGCTATAAATCTGTGTTTGGCTGTACAGTGAGAAAAACAGGAAGCTCTACAAAACCAGGCACTTGAACATCATGACCTGCTATTGAAAAATCCAGTTTATGAAACACCTGTAGTCAGAGCTTCTTCACATTCTCCGGAGACAACATGTAGATCCAGTGTTCCTTGCTGCTCAAAATGTGAGAGGCCATTTCACAGTATACTATTTAGAATCGTTTTGGTGATTGTCAAGGGTCAAAACTAGCACAGTTGCGTGGAAAAGCTGGCTGAAGTATCAAGGCCTGGGCCATGATTCAGCAGGAACAGAGAGGGCAGGCTCACTCCGAAGTCTTCACTGGCAATAATATGCACAGAAGTAGAGCAGCTTTCTGTAAAGGAATTCCCAACATCTTTTCTCACATTGGCGTTGCCAAGGAGACAGAGCTGTTCAAGGATGGTGAACTCATTCAGCTCATGTTTGCAAGCATAAACTGAAAATCCCAGAGCAGCAAAGTACCAACATCACAGTTTACATTCTGTATTAGAGCAACTTCTGCCTCAGGGAAAGACAGGCACCAACAGAACTTACAACAAAGCAGTACAACACATACACATAACCCAGCACAGGGAAGCACACACTTGTCTAGTTTTAAGCAGCTAAATGCAATTTTCAAATTCTTCCCATAGAGTATGGCAATTTTGAATCTTTTTCTTTACAGGGTCTGGGAAATTGTTCTCCAAGAGCATGTTAAAAATATCTCCCCTGGCACCAGCTTCAATTTACAATGCACACATTGTACAACGTGTAAGTTGTATGACAAGCCCTAAATATTTAGGAATAATTTTAAAATAATGTTGTATCTCTATATCAAAGACTGAAAATGACTAAGAGCAAGATCTGAAAAGCTTTCCTTATTTCCAAGACTGAATTCTTGCTTCAGTGGGGTTTAATAGTATCCCAGTTGGAAGAATACAGCCTTGTATTCTGTTCCTCTTACTTTTGGGGCAAAAAGGTCCCTATTGATTCAAAAGTAAAAGTCTCGTTTCTTCTTTCTTGAAAGCCTCATTTACAAGAATGACTGGAATAGGATGAATAATGTTCTCAGAGAGCAAAGGTTATTCTACTTCCACAATTAAAGTGGTGGGGTTTTTTTCAGAAAGAAATAAGAAAATTGAGACCAAAAAATTGTGTTGCCTATGACAAACTTTTCCACAGATATTACCTGTGAAAACCTGAAAACATCTCATCATCTTAAAGATGATAAATACATACTTAAATGTCAATGAAAACATCACTTAGATTTAGCAAGCATGGGTCACAAGAAGAGGATTTGCTCCAAAGACTTTTACCCAGTAGCCCCTGCTCCAGATTCCCATATTCTCTGCCCCCAGGCCTCAGTTGCTCTCTCTGCCCAGAACACCACTGCCTAATGCCAAAGGGCTCTGCCTCCCTGTCCTCGGGGTGTAAGGGTGTCACCCGAGGATTCAGGTTACCCGAGGACTTGTTTTCAAGCACAAGTTATTCTAAAGGGTGAGATAATACCTGAGGTGCCAGATGTAGACATGACAATAATTCATGCTGGTACTGAACGTTCAGCATTTTTTATATTTTCTATTGCATAATGGTTAATGCCACAGTTTTTATGTTTAAATAATTTCCAGACTGTCCATAAATTCAAGCTGAGAATGAACTGAGCACAGAAATGAAGCCTATTAACCTCTCAATAGTACAAAGAGTCTCCTGGAAATCATATGTAAATTGACTAAGTATGTCAGCAGGAGAAACTGCTCATTCTTAACACACCTGGGGCCAAATCAATACCCCAATGGGGCATATTCATCTCTCCAGAAAGTGACTTGTGCCTACAAATGCCTTATTTACTTCAGCCTAACATTAGCCCCTCACACACAGATCTGTGTCATTGCTCTTGTTTGTTGAACTGATTTTACTTGAAATGACCCCTGTAAAAAGAAGCAGGACATATTCCAACATGCTAAAATTCTTAAAGGTGGAAGAGTTACCGATCCCCCATCATACCAAAAGGCAGAAATAAGCATTCTCACCCATCTGCAAAATGAGGAAAAGCCCTTTCCCAAATAATCTGACACAGAACTTCTAACCTTGTAAAATTTTCAGTACAAAATCTTGGACGTGATCTCTGAAGTCCACTAATGGAAATAACCTTTTCAACGAAAACATTTCCTACACGTGTTTCTTACTTGGGCAGTCAGCTGCCTTTATGCTCATTTCTGTATTTGGCCCAAGATCCCAGCTCACACAATGCTTTGCAGAACAATCTGTGATGTTATTTCCTTTGAAACACCAAACTCCTGGTGTTAAAAACACGTGGAAAGTTTGTCCTTAAAAGCAACAGAGATGTGTCAAAACAGAAACAGAAAACATGAGAGGGAGGAAGAGGAGAATGACACTGTGAAGCAAAAGTAGAATTCATACCATTTTAGCTGACACCTTACAAAGCATCAGCTCAGATCCAGTGCCACAAACGCAGAACAAATACGATCCACTGACACAGACCTTATACCACTAATAGCAACGGAGGTGTGGTATAAGATAAATGAGAGGTTGCATTCTCTCCAGTATTACTGTGTTCTACACTGATACCTAATTCTTCTTGGCAAAACATGTGAACATTTAGCTTGCTAATTAGGGATTTTAGAGGTATTGCTCAGGCAACAGGAGCACAAGGACTGCGACAGACTGGATCACAGCTCATCCAAGTTGCAGCCGGGAAGGAATGTGCCTTTGCTATTGCCCTCTCTTGGGACTGGTTCAGGTCTGGGTGTGCTTTAGCCCTGCTGATGATCTTCACAGCATTGTCCCTGCTGGCTCAGAGACACCAGGACAAAACATCCCATTAGAATCAGCCCCCTTTCTGTGACTGGCACAGGGAATAAAGCTCAGGGCTGGAACAGTTCCTGGAGGGGAATTTCTCCACTCCTGGCCCTGTAGCACACAGTCCAGCTGGGCACATCTGCAGAAAGGCTATTCCTCAGTTGCTTTCTGGTTGATTCTGAATACTGATACCAAGAAGAGGTGACTAATATATTGAAAAACAGATGCTGAGAATTTGGAAAGATGCAGATTTCTGTGCTCTAGTTAAAGACCTGATTCTCCATAGATTTTTGATAGCTCAATTCCTTACTGTCCTCCAGGGCACCTTCCACACTGTAACATTCTGCCAGGTACACTGTGCCATGGTTGCTGTATGCTGCATCTGTTAATTTTCAGTTTGCAAATGCACATTTCCTGCTAAATGTGGGTGGCCTTGGCTCATGTCTCAGCTTTCAAGAGTATGGTCCCCATTCCCAGGGCACCGAAAGCACTTGGCACAATTCATGTAAATGGGATGCAGCACTGAATGGCTACAGAGAAACGTTGTAGAAAACTGTTTTGTCAGTGAAGTTTTGTTTATTACTTGCAAGTCTAGTGATAGAACCTGCTGTACTAAAGCAAGGATGAAATAAATTTATTCAGAAGGGTTTTTCTTTTCAGATCTTAATAAGTTTAGCTTTTACTCAAAGGGTTTATGATAGAAAAAATAGAGCTAAATCTATTGACAGAACATCAGAAAGCATCTGGTACTCGCTGAAATACATACCCAAACCAACAAGTCTATAATAAAATGTCAGCATTAAAAAGGAACTCACTTGCACAAATGCTTTGCACGATAAAGTACTAAAGTCAAGACAAAACAAAGCACTTTGCTGAAGCGTAATTCTTGAGTAGTCACCACTCTTACACAGCTCTACACTTAATATTACTGGGAGAATTTTGTCATAGCCTAACTTGGGACCAACGTAACCTCAAGAAGTGCCAACTGTTGACTTCACTGATTCAAAAGGTAAGGCACAGATAGAAAGGTAGATCAAACTCAAAATTCAAAATAGAGTTTCATTCTTTTGTTGTTGTTTTTTCTACAGAAAGACAAGAAATATGTGGACGTAAAGCTTATATTCTCAGGTTGAGAGGCACCATCTTTGATTTAAACTAAAACAGTTCTCTTCTAAAGCTCATTGTTTTAGCAAACAAAATGAGTACCAGATTGGTCAGATATCCAATTAAAATCAAGTGTAAACCGTCAGATTGTCTGTGGCTCACCCTTATAGAAAGCCAAATAGGGTTCCACTCAGGCAAGTCTCACCCAAGTGTGTTAGAAATGAACACACAGCAGATGCTGTCCAGGTACTACTGATCATGAAAGTCCTTAAGACTAAGAGGGCTCTAATATCTGTCTTCCCTTTTCCCATGCATAGAAAACAACGGCATTGTTAGCAACTACACTCTTGAGAAAAGGTTAAATATGTGTCATGCTAGGGCCAAACAGCCTCAGCACAGACCCAGACAGACACTACGGTGTCTAGACATGGTGCCACTCTCCCCTCCTTCCTGCAGAAAGCTAGGGTAACATGGGAAAAGGAACAAAGGGGACAGGACCGTGCATGTCTGGTAAACAACCTTGTATGGTAAGGGCACATGTTCTGGCCACAACCTGGCAGAACCCCTTCTTATTGGGTAGCTATATGCTGGTTTCAGTGCCCTATTGGCCCAGACAATCTCGGGCAAGATTTATATACAGACTGATTTCCAGTCGTCTGTGCCTTGCTCAAGCCTTGCTCAAGCCTTGTGTGCTTGAACCTACTTGGACCTTGTCTGGCTTGAAGTTGCCTTGAGTTGCATAGCCTCGAGTTGCATAGCCTCAAGTTGCCCAGTCCAGCACCTGGGATAAAGCCATGAGCCTACACACCTCAAGCTACGAGAGAAGCCACGAGCTTAGGAGTCAGAGCGAAGCCTTCTTCCCCTTGCAACCAGGATTTTTCCATGCCTCAGTTTCCCCAGGACAAAGCAAGCACCCATTGCAGAAAAGCATCATTAACAGCCTACCATCTGCTGAAGCCAGACCAGCCATCAAAGACCGCATGGCATTCCTGCCAGCAACTAGCCATGCCTGGTGCATGAGTGCCCCAAAGCCTCTAATACACAGCAGCAGCACTCCCCACTTTGGGTACAACCAGCTGTGAGTAATAAATTCATTGCCTCTTTGGCATAACAGTTCTTGTCGAGTCTCCCCCCCAACTGTGGTTGAGGGCCATTTAGCTCCTGGGGTATTCTCTTTCTGTTATATTCCTCCCAGTTTGCATAAAATTGTTAAATTGTTATAGTTGCCCAAATACTGTACATTCCCATTGTAAATATATTCTAACTATACCTCAAACCTTTTTATATGTTTTGACAATTTTCATATTAATAAAAGGTTATTAATATTTTTATTAATATTCCTATATAATTTATAAATAAAGGAAATAATATATCCTTCAACAATATGATGTCAAACATTTGGTTCTTAGTACAGGAAGTAATGCGGCAGGCAAAGTCCATCTTGTTTTGGAAGTTCCAGTGACACTTCTTACTAATATGAGTTATGCTATATTGTGTTAGGATATCTCTTACATTATTAGCAATATAATGTCATGTATTTCACCTAAATACCTTTCTCTTAATGTAGTTTAGCTGTCTGTAGACTTAAGTTGTTCTTCAGCTAATTTTTCAGTTAGTGAAAGATAAGGAGTGTGGTTTCCTTCTATGTCCTTCAAACCAAAAGTGGCAGAGAAAAGTCTCACCTACTAAGGATCTGTCCCACCTACTAAGAACTGGGAAAATAAAAGCTATCATAAAGATATCACCCCTAACGTTCTTCCGAGTCTGACTATAAACCAGAACAGATTGCCTGTGGCATCTCTTTGACAAGACCTAGTCTCCAAAAACAGATTGAGGTATTATCTACCTCACAAAACAAGATGTACTTGATTCTTATGCTCTATAAGAAAAGCTGATCTTTATTAATTAGTTAGCATGGAAACTCCTGGCCTTGGGAAGGCTATGAATGGTACACCAGGATCACATACTAATTGCTCTTAGTAAACATCAACATGATTTGGGTAAACAAACAATAAGCAAGGAAAAAGTTGGCCTATTTCAGAAGTCTTGCAAGAGAAACAAATGCCACAGGGGTTCAAAAATAAATAAATTAAATAAATAAATAAATAAATAAATAAATAAATAAGGAGAAGTTTAGGATATTGCGAATAACAATTACTGCAGCTCTTGCAGGCTTTCTGGCAAAAAGCTGTGATATTAGTTAATGGTGCCCAAATGATGAGCAACTGAAAATATCAAACCAGTAACAGCAAGTATGAAACAGCACTCCAAAACCAGGGTGTGAAGGCCCATGCTCTTACCGCCTGCTGGATGATGCATTTAACAGAGAGAGGCCAGGTGTGATGGTAGAAAGCCAAGGATCTTAGCAAGTGCCTTAAATTATTTCTTCACAGAAATAAAGACTTCTGGGAGTAGATTGTTCAAGCTGGCTTTGGCTTCTTTTCCTTTTTTTCAGAACTGTCTAGAGCACACTTTATCTCACAACAAAGAGATAAAAAGATACACAAGACTGATCTCCCCCAGCACTGAGACACACTACCTCATCAGGAGAAAAAAGCTGAACAAAACAAAGCGACAGCACTGAGGCCACAGAATCCAGCTGAACCTGACGAGCAGGCAGAATGCAATAGGCAGAACTGAGCTATTCCCAGCAAGATAAAAAAAGAGCTGAGGAAGCAGATCATTTGATTTCTACATGGGGCTGGTTTGACTGTTTCCTGTTGCATCTGAGGGGTGGATGAAGGAAGGACAGGAAGAGGGAGAGGCATGAAAATTTGTAGACTTCTGGATGATTCTTATAACATGGTGGTATCAGCTGGGTTATACTGAGAGTAAATTCAGAAACAAAAACAACTCCTGTGGAGTGACAGTAACTGCCCACCTCTACAGTGTAAGGCCTCTGTTCTGGTACTGCTACCACTTCTCTGGCTTTCTCACTTGCAGATACATTTTATCCTTTGAACTTTCTTTTGTCGAAATGTTGGGCTGCAGCAAAAGTAGGATGTACATTATGTATGTCATGTATATACATATATATATATATTGATATTGCAGTGCAAAATGGCTAGTTTTGCTGTGAATTTTTAAAGGGAATTCTACAGATATTTCCATTCAGGAAGGACTTGACAATATTTGTGGGATTATTGTATGATTTATTCTGGTTCAGAAAACTATTTTATTTGATAAATAAATGGAAGGTAGTCAAATAGTTTGATTCTTCTGAAGATGGTCAAAACTGGAACAAGGTAGTATTTGCATACCTCCTCAAATAAATTAGCTAGCTACTCCAAAAGAGATTAAAATAAACTAACATTCCTACAGCTGACTTGGGAGATGTTAATAATATCAAAATTCAGACCAACTTTTGTTGCAACAGTTGTAGATGTGAGCCATAAGAGGAGCTGGCAGCAGGATAAGAGTGCAGGCATAGCAGCAGTGGCTCCAAGCAAGCTCATGGTTCTCTTGTTTACCCAGACACTGAAGCAGATTCTGCTGTGACATCAATCCCCATGTTGTCCCATGTTACTTCACTGTCAGCAAGCAAGCTATCTGAGGTGGTGCTGCATGATCTGCAACTTTTGAGTAGACATTCCCTCTGAAGAAATAATTGTCTTTGTTGTAATTAGCGACAGTCTTCATTATAATTGGTGACAAATATTTAAAGCCTTGTGTTTCAAAACAGTCTCCTGAAGCTGGAATGAATCTTTTCACCCCAGGATGTTATGTTAAGATGGAATGCCAGGGCATTACAGCACTTGTTTAACTGAAAGCTAGAATAAACACAAAGGTGTTAGTGTTGATTGGGAGGGTTTTCATGGTTGTGCACGGAGCTGAATGAACACACGTTACCTTCATACACACATAGAGGAACTGCAATTACCTACCAGCACACACTACAGACAGATGGTGTGTGATAAAATAATGTTATAATTAATAGTGATATGGTATCTGATACCATGTAGTAACCATGAGTACTCTAGAATAACTTTATGCCTGATGAAAGAACACTATGAAAGGCACCTGTCTAGTCACTTGATCATGACTACTTCAGTCTGGTGGTGATTTCAAGTGCAGGCCAATTCTTTTGACTCCTTGAAAGTTACCTGCATATTACATATCTGTATTTTACCTAACTACCCAGAGCAATGAATCTAGCAGGCAACCTCTGAGATAAACCTGCAGAAGGGAGAGTGTCAAGTGAGGACAGAGGGATCCCATTTATTAGATGGCACTGAGGCTGACTTTCAAAAGGTATGATTTCCTTCACACTTGATTCAAACTCTCCCAATCATGAATTGCTTTTCCAACATTTTTTAATATTCCATTAGAGATTCCTAAGACTTCAACTCATGGAACATGTGCTGCTATCCAACGAGACTTGAACAGGTTGGAGAGATGGGCAAAGGAGAACCTCATAAAGTTCATTAAGGACAAGTGTAGAGTCCTGCATCTGGGGAGAAAAAACACCATATACTAGTACAGATTAGGGTCATCCTGCTGGAAAGTGTCTCCACAAAGAAAGACCTTGGAGTCTTAATGGATAACAGGTTATCCATGGGACAGTAATATGTCCCTGTGGCCAAGAGGGCCAATTGCATACTGGGGTGCATCAAGAAAAGTGTGTCCAGCAGATCTAGGGAGGTTCTCCTTCCCCTCTACTCTGCCCTGGTGAGACAACACCTGGAATGATGCATCCAGTTTTGGGCTCCCCACTTCAAGAGAGACAGGGATCTACTGGAGAGAGTCCCATGGAGAGCTACAAGTACAATTAGGGGACTTTAAAATCTCTCCTATGAAGAAAGATTGAGAGAACTGTGACTGTTTAGTCTTGAGAAGAGAAGGAAGAGGGGGATCTTATTTATGTCTATAACATCTGAGGGGAGGGTGTCAGGATGAAGGTTCCAGTCTCTTTTTGGTGGTGCCCAGTGACAGGACAAGCAAGGACAGGTACAAGCTAGAACACACAAGATCCCACCTCACCATGAAGAGACTTTTTTTATAGTGAGGATGATGGAGCACTGGAACGGGCTGCCCAGAGAGGCTGTATAGTATCCTTCTCTGGAGACTTCCAACACCCACCTGTATACATTCCTATGCAACCTGCCCTGGGTGATCCTGCTTTATCAGGGGTGTTGAACTAGATGACCTATAGAGGTCACTTCCAACCCCTACCATTCTGTGATAAATCCCATTAAATGTTCTCATGAATATCCCACATGCCATTTAATTATCTATATTTGCCATTTAAATGTCAAAGTAAGAACTGGATTATACATAAGCTAGAATTTGAGATAGCAGACAAGAATTCACTCCTTATGTGAACTGCAGAAGCTTACCTTCATTAACAGGGATACAGTGTGAACTGAAAGACATTTTCCATTCCCAGGACTGCAAGAAATACCCATTTTTAACCCAGTCTCAATTTGCTTATTTTTTAACACTCATCTGATAACGCATCAAATTGTTGTTGTGGTTGCTTTTCAAAGGATGTTTATTAAAACTTTGGTTTATTCATACAACTAGTTATTTGCTTTTTAAATTAGTATACCTGACCTCATTAATAAGCACAGGGAATACACAGGGCTTGATGCTATAAACAGATTTGTTGAAGTTGTATTTAAAACTGGAAAGCTCATATGTTGGCTTGATCAGAAAGATGTCTATTGACAATGTTAATTCTCAGCCTGTACAGAGCCAGGCTCTGAAAACAAGGCTTATCTGAGGCCTTCCAAAAGCCCAACACTGTTTTTGTAACAGGAGAACTTCTTAAGTCCCAGAGAAGCAAAGATGCTTGTGAGACCAAACTGAAAAGACGCAGCACTTGTCTTGTTTTTGTTTTGTTTTGTTTTGTTTTGTAGAAAAGTCACAAAAGATGATCAGGTAGCATTTCACTCAAGTTTAAACACTGTCCTCAACTTGACACATGTGAACACTGAGCAAATGTCTGAGGGAAGCCTACCATGAGAGATTTCCAAGGGTAACAGATTGCTCATTAGCCCCCACCTATTTCGCGTCACTGTAGAAAATTGGCTCAGCAGAGGGGTTTGAGACAGAGCAGGATTATAATCAGAAGGAGGAGGACTCATCCATTCCTGGAGCAAGCATTGCTAAATTTCCACCTGTCTTCTAAAAAGAACATCGGCATTTCACCATTATTTTGATGTGTATGATCTGAAACATGCTGTTTCAGCTGTGAAGCCTTTTAAGCTGATTGTTTAAAATGCCTCCACAGGCTCCAGCTACAGTTAGTTGAGATGCCTGCAACACAAGGCTGACCTATTCAACGAGCGCTGGCATGTTGCAAGAGCTGTTCATTAATTTGATCTCCTTCTAGCATTTTGCATAAACCCTCAAAAACATCATCATTGACAATTAATCTGATGCAAATTCTTTTCTTGTCTCCTGGGAATTTTATTCAGGCAATAATTCTTGCAGGGTCAAAAGTTGAACCTAAGGCTATGTATAGGTCCCGGTAATTTTTAACTTTGTGGTGTGGCTTAATCATACAGATTTTCATTCTCCATTTATAGTTTGTGTACAGGGTGAAATCCTTTTCTTAAGGAACACTCTTCAAGTGCTACTAGATTGCAATCAAGTTAATTGAAACTCTGCTTATCTAAGTAATTATATACTCATCTGTATGACCTCAATAATGTTACTGGAAGTTTCCCAGCAGCAAGCCCTACTCTAGCTGTGCAGGATTCCATCTCTGAAGGCAAAAGAAAATTGTGACTCCCAAGCAGCTTGAATTATTTGGAGCACTGTCAACAATGTCATTATTCTGGTGATCTGAGAAACTGTTGACTATGTACCAATGACTTCTAGTCAGGAAATCTCAGTTTTAACATAACATGAGTTTTGATTACACAAAAGCTGAACAGGACTTTTTCCACTAGTAAGCAAACCACTCTTCACTCTTGCATGGCATCTTCCACATGTATCCTCTTACTGGGCCAGGTCTTCCTTCTTTTCTAAAACACAAGATACTACTTATATTGAAACATCTAGAACCTAGGAACAATTTATTTTGTTGCATATTGAGATGCAATTTGCAAATAACCCTACTGGCCAAGAAGTCAAAGAGATTCCATCAAATGTAAACTAACTTAGTATCTCCTCTCAATGTCTGACAAAGTGCATGTATTTTTTAATTCTGGTCAGTGGGTACGTTATAACTGTACCCACTGTTACACTTATGTTTTAGTGTACATCCTCTGCAATGTAAGTCATGGATCAGTCTGCCCTGCCTTAAAAGTAACAGGCATTACTAGACATTGCAATCAATATTGCTCACAAGTGTTAATGATTCGGAAGCAGAATTTGCTTCCACCCTCCTAGACTGGTAATAGCACTCTTGCATCGAAGATGAAGACAACTTAGCATTTTAGGTAGAGTATGTGTGTGTTAATCACCCCTTTTAATTTACATACATACAGGCAGGTTAATCAGGAATTACCTGGCTGCCATTAATTCCAGTTTCCATTACTGTCAAAGACTTATTAATGCTTCAGAGACTGTCTTCTAATTATTCAGATACTTTGCATACTAAGCAGTTCTACCTTTCCCTTTATATTTCCTGAAGCTTCATCCAGGCAAAATGCATTTCCTCAAAAACAGTGGGAGCTCATTGGACACAACAGCAAGGAATGATCCAAACCTACCTCCATCTTTCAGCTAGTAGTGTTTTCAGGCTAATTATTTAAGCTTCTGATATGTGAACTAATGCTTAATTTAATCTCACCAATTTATTTGCTTTTCATAAAGAAATGGACAGCTTCTGTACCCCCATCCACTATCATGTTCTTTCCCACACTGCAGCATGTTTTAATTCATGAAGGCTGCCCATTGTCATTCACTAGTCAGCACCGCTGCTTTGGCAAGAGAGCTGCTCAGGACCAGCACCCGGATGGGCATGCTTGAGCTGAGAGGTGCTTTATTTTGGTGTATTTTTGGGGCTTTTCAGGGCGGGAGGACCTCAGCAGAGAGCAAGGACGAGCAGGGTCGTCTTCTCACGAGCCTCCTCAGGAGGGTGATGTCAGTCACAGGAAATTTAAACAAGGCAGAGCAAAGCCACGCGACCGCCATTTAGCAAGAGAGCTGCCTTCTGGCAGGATTGCAGCTAGCGGCATGTGCCGGGTCAGCCAGCAGAGAGCAGAAGCCTCTGTGGTAGCTTGGGCAAAATATAGTAGTCAGGTGGAATATATATATTTAAAAACAAGCAATAAAAAACCCCAAACTTAAATTCACCTGCCTGAAGAGATCCAGTCATGGCAACAACTTGGCCAAAGGCTACTAAAAAAAGGTAGGTATCCAGACAGAGATGGCACACAAGCATGCAGGTGTCCAGGCTGCTAGCTGCAGAGAGTGCTGGAGCCTGGCACTTGGAATGGAGGGTGAAGGAGACAACACCTGTGTGAGGTGTGACCAAGTGAATTATCTTCTCCATCTGGTGGCTGAGCTAAAGGATGAAGTATCAAGACTCAGGACTATGAGGGAGTGCAAAAGGGAGTTAGATATGTAGGAGCAGGCTTTACGGACCTCCCCTGTTGAGGGAGGCATCCCCGGAAACAGGGGGAATGGATACAGGTCCCTCTTAGGAGAAGCATGGGTAATCTATCCCAGCCATCTTTGCCTCCCCCATTGCCCTTGCACAATAAGTATGAGGCCCTGCAGGTTGAGGGCAATGTGGATGAGAAGACAGAACCATCTGAGGGGATGCCTAAAGCAAATCAATCCTCTCCAACCATCAGGACTAGTACCATAAAGAAAGAGAGGAGGGTAATTGTTGGCAGCCAGTTACTAGTAGTGTCCCCCAGGGATCAGTGCTGAGCCAAATCCTATTCAATATCTTTATTGACAATCTAGATGAGGGGATTGAGTCCACCATTAGTAAGTTTGCAGATGACACCAAGTTGGGAGCAGGTGTTGATCTGTTGGAGGGTAGAAGGGGAGAGACCTTGACAGGCTGGACAGATGGGCGGACTCTAATTGATGGCAATTAACAAGTCCAAGTGCCGGGTGCTGCACTTTGGCCACAACAACCCCATGCAGTGCCACAGGCTGGGGTCAGAGTGGCTGGAGAGCAGCCAGGCAGAAAGGGACCTGGGGGTGCTGATTGATAGTAAGCTGAGCATGAATAGAATAGAATAGAATAGAATAGAATAGAATAGAATAGAATAGAATAGAATAGAATAGAATAGAATTGAATTGAATTGAATTGAATTGAATTACCAAGGTTGGAAGAGACCTTGAAGATCATCGAGTCCAACCTGCAACCACAACCTCACAACTAGACCATGGCACCAAGTGCCACATCCAGTCCCCTCTTGAACGCCTCCAGGGACGGAGACTCAACCACTTCCCGGGCAGCCCATTCCAATGACGAATCACTCTCTCGGTGAAGAACTTTCTCCTCACCTCGAGCCTAAACTTCCAGCAGTGTGCCCAGGTGGCCAAGAAGGCCAATGGCATCCTGGCCTGCATCAGAAATAGTACGGCTAGCAGGAGCAGGGAGGTCATTCTACCCCTGTACTCAGCACTGGTTAGGCCACACCTTGAGTCCTGTGTCCAGTTCTGGGCCCCTCAGTTTCGGAAAGATGTTGACTTGCTGGAACATGTCCAGAGAAGTGCAACAAAGTTGGTGAGGGGTTTGGAACACAAGCCCTATGAGGAGAGGCTGAGGGAGCTGGGGTTGTTTAGCCTGGAGAAGAGGAAGCTCAGGGAGACCTTATTGCTGTCTACAACTACTTGAAAGGAGGTTGTAGCCAGGTGGGGGTTGTTCTCTTCTCCCAGGCAACCAGCACCAGAACAAGAGGACACAGTCTCAAGCTGCACCAGGGGAGGTTTAGGCTGGACATTAGGAAGAAGTTCTTTACAGAAAGAGTTATTTGCCATTGGAATGTGCTGCCCAGGGAGGTGGTGGAGTCACTGTCCCTGGAGGAGTTCAAGAGGGGATTGGATGTGGCACTTGATGCCATGGTTTAGTTAGTCATGAGGTGCTGGGTGACAGGTTGGACTTGATGATGTCTGTCTGAGGTCTTTTCCAGCCTTATTGATTCTATGATTCTAAGATAACTGTCTGGCGTAATTAGCAGTCCTGATGGTTTGCCATGCACTCTGCAGCTTAATTCAGTATCATAAAACAACTTAATGTTTTGCATATGGAAGCTATTGCAAGAATAAAATACAGGAATTTCCATTATTCTTTAGTATCAAAGCTATTATTCAAAAAGTTAACTCTGGCCACTGTACTCCCTGTCTCAGTGGAAAACACACTTCAGTCAAAGCATTTTACTTTCTGTGGACAAAATTAAGAGCTTGTGGAAAGTATTTTTCTACAGCTACTTCTGTTCCCCTGAAATCAAGATCTTCACAGAGGTGATTTACACACAAAGTTATGATCCTAGGATTGCTGCATTTTTAAAGATCAGGTGAATATTTTATTTTCATATATTTTTGTCTTCACAAGTATTCACAGCATTGACTACAATACTCCATAACCCAAGGATTCTTGCAATCATATGTGCAAACAAATTTGCTGTTTTGCACATAAAATGAGATGCTAGCAGCTCTCTTTAAGTTCTTAATGAAGAGGTGTGTGGTATTACTTGAGAGTTGTTACTCACGTAATATGAGTTGCTGTAGACATTACTATAGCATCTAAGATGACACTGTAGGATTGTCATTTTAGCTCCAGCTCAACATTGGCTTGGTTTAATTTATGCTACAGGAGGCTCATTAGCTAAACACTGACAGTCTTCTTCAGCCAGTTTAGCAAGAAAGCAGTTCCCACCTAAGAGTGAAATGTTCTGTTTGATTGTCCTTGCTACTTTTTGTTGCTATTTAGAAATCTGCAGTATCAGTGCACACGCTGTACAGGATGACCATGATGTCTAGAGGATTAAAACCCAAAATCCTGCACACTCACAGGGTGCCAAAAGGCAATACTCTGTTAAGATACCTGTGTTGTATCTGTCTGCCCAACAGCTGGGCATGCTTAAAGATCACATTAGTGCACCACAACCTATAGATTCAACAACAAACAACTCAAAAACCCATTTTAAACGCAGCTGCATATAATTTCAGGCAAAATCTGCAACATATTTAGCTCAATATGGTACCTTCAGAATATGGTGGTGATGTTACAGCTGCATGCAACTGTACCAATGCTTCTGCAGATAACAAGGTACATTTTCAATGAGACAACATTCTAACTTTCCAAGGGACTGTCCACTCAGTAGGGTGCCAGGCTCTATATAAAGGTCTGTCACAGGTTCACTGAAATCAGAACTTTGTCCAGAGATCTCTGCTATAGTTGCACTACTCACAGCAGAAAAATCAAACATTTTTTTAGTGATCATTTCACAGGTATCTTAGAGGTGCCAAGACTGAGACTAAGAAAGATTAGCCCAGCTAAAAAACTGATGGTCAGAAAAAAGGAACTAAACCACCATGTCTAGGAGGAAATCTAACCTTTCAGGATCAGTGAATATCTGGTGAAACAAATATAAGACCTAGAACTGTTACAAATGTGTTTGATTTCTTAAATCAGAACAAAAGTCCTTCAGAGAAACACATATATATTGTGAGCATACTCTTCAGTCCAGGTCATGTAAATGCAAGCTTGGTGTATTGTTCAAAGAGAAAACCAGCGTTTGCTTCAGATCCAAGATCTAAGCTGGATGGGTTGTAAACACTAACCAAGCCAATGATACACATTTCTAAGAATTGAACAACAGTTGTGGCCAGTGAGAGAAAAATGTACAATGCTTCGAACACCGAATCTGATACAAATTGGGGTTGTCCCACAGCTGTGCAATACCATTTCCTGTGGCAACTGCAGCAGCAAGGCTCCCAAAAGCTCTGCCTGCAACTGGTGACTGCAGCAATCCCTGTTCAGGCGTACATGGGCCTTTTCAAGAGGCCAAGAACCGTTTAGCTGGCATTAGTGGCCTGGAGCTTTGGTTCAAAAGAACAATAGGTGTACTATTTTAGAGGCATTAAAGGTATTAGTGGCAAATCTGCATTGTGCCTTGTTTACTGCTGTACCAGTGGTATTAGACAGGAATTGAAAATTACTGCAATAGACTGCTTGATCTGAAATGCTACATGCTGTAAATGAAAACATGACTCTTATTATAGCAATCACTATATAAAAAAAGGAGTATTAGTCAGTATTTTCTGGTTTTGAAATTAAAAGAAACAATAAATACTCCCACAAACTTTGCTGTTGCACTTGTCAAAAGCTGATCATTTGAGCCGTTTATATGGTTTTTCATTTAATGAGTTAGCCTTTGATTTTTGTGGTTTTTGTGAAAACCAAATCTTTTTCCACCAAGTGAAGAGACATGTAGAATACTTTAACTAGACAATTATTTAAATTAGTGAGAAAAACCATCAGCTAAAACCAATGCAGCCTCAACTTCAACAACTCTATCCATTCTATTGGCATAACTAAAGATAAACATATAAGCCTTTAAATGGATTATTATGGGAAAAAAATCTTGATTGGCCAAAATATAACAGGATATCTCTGCTGACACATTCAGAAAATCAGATGTGCATGCAATTTTTTGTCTACTTTGAGCACACGGTGAAAGGACCTGTGATAGCTCCACACATTTATGCATCCTAAACTCGTAGTTCTGTTCTATGAAACAGACAGGAACAAGTGAGGGCAAGCAGGGGATATCAAGCTTCCCTCCCTTACAACTTTGCCCCATCATCCTGCACCCACCTCTAGCTCCCTCCTAAAGATGTGGGGACAGGTTTATGCTGTTCCCATGTTTTCCTGCTCCTCTCATCAGCAGCAGCTCTGATGCAACTTCCAGAGGAGGACAAGAAGCACCACAGCAAGTCTGCTATAATGTCAACCGCACTTGTCTCAAAGCTGAGGGTAGGTTTATAAGCAGTTTGGTTCAGGCTACTTTTTCTTTCCAGTCATGTGAGGGCAATGCTTGTAAAGTTCCCAGTCATGGATGTGGGGATTTTAGGAGCTAAAATCCTGTTGAAAAACGTGGCTAAGACCTCAGACTGCATTTCAAGTTATTTGGGTCATTCACTCAAACCGTAAGAATATCAGAGTTTAGCACAGTGTGCAGGACCTGTAAAACAGCTCTACATATACTGTGGTTTGGGCAGCTTTCAATTAAGAGCTTTCTATTTCAAGAAAACTTCACACAAAACAATGAAGAAACTTTGATAGAAATAGTCTTATTTTTACCCCCATTTGAGATGTTTGACCAACTTCAACTGTTAGATTTAAGTCAATGAAGGCAAATTGAAACTCATAGACATAAATTGACCCTTGCCAATCTCTCAAACTGAAACCAACAGAGCTGTCACAAGGCTGTTGCAAACTAATCATCTCCAGAATTAATCCACTAAACACCATACAGTACAGTTGACCTCTACCAGTTTTACTCAGTCCTGTTTTTCTCTAAATGCTAGTGTCTTACTGCTATGGTAGATGTCTGATGCTTATGAAAAGGATCAATTATTCAAGTAAAATATTTACATACTGTTTAGCAGCAAGTTTTATGCTGAAAATTTTCAAAGTCAAGGCTTGTCATGTGAGAAAACAGCAATGCAATTATAATGAGTCAATAGCCACAGTTCAGTAACAGAGAAAAACATTCTTATTGTTTTTTACTGCTCCTTGCTTTTACCTCCCAAAACCCACAGTGTTTAGAGTAGCAAAGTAATTCAAGAAAAGCTAAGCTATTTTCAACCCATATGTAGGCAATTTTTAAGACCAGCTCCATACAATCTCCCTAAGGAAGATTGCCAAATATGAGGCCCATGTTCTATTTAGAAGTGCTACTGTTTTTCTACCAACCATCAGGTGGTTGCAGGTGCTAATTGTAGCTACACGTTTTAGGATTAAAAATAAACCTTTTCCCACATTTATTTCAAACAGCAGTTGGTCTCCACAGAGATACTCTGGAATGAGATTTACTGCTGACTTTACACTACGGCTCCAATCCTACAGCTCACTTTACCAAATAGTTTGGCATGCAAATGTGCAAATGACAACATGATGGGAAGTTGGAATTCAGCTGATTAGAGTTATTCTATTTCTTTTTTCTCTAAGTTAGCATAATTCACTATTGTGCTTCAAATTCCATTATTTTGGAACAGGGAATAATCCAATATTCACTAATCAGATTAAACTTTTATTTCCTTTGACCCACACTTCTTCAAATCATCTGCACATTTCAATGCACACAAAACCTGCAGCACATGCTCCAGTTGCAACACTACTGAGCCTAATTCTGAGCATGGTGAAAGCCACAGCTGGCACTCAGGTCTTAAACAGCTACTTCAGCCAAACAGCAGACAGTACCAGGAATTTGGTCATAAAATTGTAGAATTTATTACGTTCACAGAAAAGAAAATTGTCCCCAGAGAGTTACATACCCATCCCTGAGGATTAGATCTTTGATCTGGTTGTTAAATAATGTGAAATAAAAACTTCTATTCATTGGTCACATTTTTATAATTTACTTTGTATCCAAAACATTTTAGTGGTGGTGGTGTTCAGTTGCTCACTTTAGCATGTTTAAAATACAACAAACTACAGAAAAACATTACAGAAAAACATCACAGAAATTAGTTATCATTTGTTTCTGCCTCACAAAAGGCATCTTTCAGTGCTAACAACTCCCTGGTGATGGCTGTGACTTACATCATAAATTTTATGGTTTTCATCATGTAAGTATCCTTCAATGTAAATCCACAACAAGTATTTCCTTTTAAATGTAGCAGAAAATAACCACTTTCTACAAATCAAACGTTAACGTAGCAAAGCAAATTGCAAACTTGTTGAGCATAAGTTAGTTACTTACTGGGCATCAGTTCTCAGGAAAACTGCTTTCTACATTCCTGTACAAAGACTTCAAATCCAAGTTTCTCTCTCATCAAAACAAAACCAAACCAAACAAACTCCCACACTCAGGAAAAAGTTTGAAAATGCTTACCTTGAAGAAGCTCCGAAGAAAATACATTATACTTAGCATTTTGGAAGGCTTAAAATGAGGAATTGTTCGGTCTTTAGAACATCCAAGGCCTGGGTGAATTCCTATGCTCCTGCTGTGTCTTTAGTTACATGCTTTCTTGTTGCTATTTTGGACGGTCTTAGTACGAGGGAAGCATATGAGCCATGCCAGGAGCTTATGCTAAGGAGTTGCATAACAATTAGGGCTTATCTGTGCTGCGCTGTACTGTACAGCAATGCAAACAGGTTTGTTCACAATTTACTAGCCCCAGAACACTTCTACTAGGCATGCCCAGAATGATGCCATTGTATTTGCTAAAGAAACTAAAGCTATTTGTGAGTGCTTCTAAAAGAACTGGAACTACAAAGGACAGCACATGTTCTCTTACATCCCCCCAGCTTTTGCTTTTGCCAGCTGCAAGTTCAATCGGTGTTATACTTGCTGCAGCGTTTAAAAGCAAAGGCTCCCACACTGAGCTTTCTAGTTATTATCTTTAAAGGTAAGGAAAAATTGCAGAGCAAGTCTTTTGAAGTGCAGAAGAGTAAATGCAACTTCAGTTTCTTCTTTTTTCTTGCTTAACATTGAAGTCTCTTAAATATTATCTCAGTAACATTCAGCAGCACAGAGATGCAGCTTATGCCGCGCACCGAAGAATTTATCAACAGCTGGTGGCCAGGACGCAGAGTTACAGGTGGGCTGTTCACAGTGCACTTAGAATTAAAGACAGTAACTACAGAGTACAAGCAAGTCGCAGGGAGAGATCATTCTGCATTACAAAAATTGTTAGGCACAGCCTGATACTGTATGCTTTCATTTATGTTTCAATCTAACTATGGCTTATGTTTGAACTACTCAAACCACTCACATTAAAAATCATTACACCATGCAGAGGTATTTTAAGGAGGTGCTCCAGAGTACCTTCTGATGTTCCAAGATGCCTGCCACAGGGCAGAAAATCAGACAGATGTGTATTGTGCCCAGCACAGCAAGGTGGGAGGAGGGACACAATTCTGCAATATAGCTGATGCCCCAGAACTTGCCCCAGACCTTGCCCAAGACTAACACTATCTCTAACATGTAACAAACTCTTTTACTTGGTCTGTACAATAGGGGATGTCTGTCAGCATCCCTCAGTAAGCACATCCCCCAGTATTGTAAACCTTTCTATGGCTTCCAGCAGTTATTCCTGTTAGGCTATTTCAAATAGAAATCTTATTGTTTCAGCAATACATGGAAATAAGACATTTATGCATAAATCTCACACTTTAGAGCAGGAAGTCATATTTTGTGGCACACAACTTCTCTGTCATTGTCAGAACAGCTAAGTTCTGACATGTGCAGCCATATGGAAGGGCACACCTAACTTGTTAGAAAACAGGCCAGTAATTTCTGAATCACAATGTAAGGTGCAAATGCAATATAGTCTGTGGCTTGCCTTGCCAAATGACTGCTTCAATGAAGTGTGGCCCTGCCACCTCTTACCATTTCATAGATAAAAAAAGAGTGTTTTCCCTTAAATCTTAGTTCTACAAACACACATATGTCAATATTATATATATACAGAAATCTTTTAAAGTATAGTATTATGTACATACAGAAATCTTTTAAAGTAAACTTTTGGCCCACATTTTGGGAGGATAAAAACTTCAGATAAAAATTCTAAGATGACTCAAAGCAATTAGATATCCAATGTTAGTTTTCAAAACATCTGGGAGGGAAATGGGCCTGGCTCATGTGTTTTCAATGCTTTACTTTGTTAAGTCTTAAGTTTGAATTCTTTTGAAAGATTGCTTTTCTTGATTTATTCTGAAATTACTATCATTCCTTGAAATTATGATCAACCTTCTAAAAGCTGCTTGTTTAAGAAACTGAAGTCAGACATATTTCCTGCATGCCTCTCCTAGTATTGACTCAATGGGCTATGCTCACAAGGTTCAGCTGAAGCAGTTCTTTGCCCAAGCCCTGACGTCAGACTCTTGGAGCAGAGGGAAATGGCCACTCAGATGAGTCCAGCCCTGTGGTGCCTTGATATTTATTTTTCACAAACAGAAAGGAAAATAAAGCTTTCTTTGAATTAGGAGGGGTTTAATAACAATCAACCTATGCATGAGAAAACCTTGATTTTTGCTCCCTGAAGTATCTACAAGTATTTCTAATTTCTACAGAACTGCCCATGTTGCAAACAACATGCCAGAAGCAGGTCATTGCCACTGGCCAGGGGCATTGCCCCAAGAACCTGACTCCCTTTTCAGTTGCTTATCTTTTCTGAAATTAAGGTTAAAGATCACCTTCCCATCACTCACCCTATTCTTCTACATTTTACTTGTTCATGGGTGGAAATAAGAATGTTCCCTTCCTGTTCATTAGCTGGGATCTTTCCCTCAGATAGGTATGTTTTTTGTTGGAGTACTTTACTTCACCACATATTCCCTTTATCCTGCAATTCCTTAAAGACAACACTACTACTGCTGGAACTCTGCTGTTCAAAACTTCAGAAACATTACAAGAAATTTTCTAGAACATCACTCTACTGCAGATAGACTGGGGTTTTCACAGACAACCTATCATAGTTTTTTCTTCTCCCCTTTAAAGCAAACAATGGTCTCCCATATGTTTACTAATCATCAAGTCCATTTTCAGAGTGAGGAGTTTATCTCTTAACAGAAACCTTGCTAGTAAAACTGAGGTGATCAGTTTTTTAGTGTATAATTCTTTTAGTCAATGAGGATTTGTTCTCTTTGGTGTGGGCATAGAGCTCTTAATCTCCAAGTGCCCAAGGCCAGCCACTGTAGACATTTTCTTACTGATACACTGTCTAAACCTACACTCCTTTTCTGCTTTTTATAGAACAACAGCTGAAAACTGTCACTGTCTCATGGAACAAAATATCCACTTTTCCTTTTGCTACCATAGTCAAAAATTACTGTTTAAACTGACACTGTCTTCAGCAGGTCAGACACTATGGGATGCCTAGACCAAAACCGTGCATCTAAAGTTAGCTACCAAATCTATGCAGAACACTGAGACAAGGATTCTCCAAAGGCAGACAAGTGGCGCTGAAGTTCCACTAGTGTACGGCTTTTCTTCCCATAATTTCAGCTATTTGACCACTTCATGCACCAATCACTTGGGTTAGTTTAGCGCAGTTGGGTATTATGTAGATGTTGGCTTCCAAATCAACTAAATGTTAGAAAATGTATTGATATCATTCCAGGTTAATGACTGAAAACATCAAACATGAGTCTTGTGTGTACATCTTACAGTGAGGATGAGGACTGGACACACCTCCTTGCCTTTTCTGAGAGCATCATATACTTCTGCAAGATTCCTCCAAGGAACAACAATTTTGTCCGATGTTGTCTTCCCCTTGGAGTACAAAGCCTAGAGATGTCATTGTATTCATGCCAGTAAAGACATAACCATCCTTTATTTTAAAAAGTCTTTGAATAAGTCTCAGTGGAACCTTAATTTATATCTCCAGATTCCCATATTTTGAAATACTGCAAAAAGCTCCAACAGTAAAGATTCTAAGCTGTCATCCTGACCTAAGTACTAAGGGACACTTCAGGCAGCCATCACTAACTGCCTAAGCAAGATGACTTAAGTGACCAAACAGGTATTCTAATTTCTGAATGATCGTGTCAGACACTTTGATCTCTAGTGTAATTGTTTATTTGCCTGTAGGCAGTTCATTTGATTACCATTATCATAAAAAGATACTTGTTGATGCAGCCTAACATGTTGGTTCAAGTACTCTTCAAATCCTTCTGATTTTTCCTCCTGTAATCAAATCATTTAAGTTTTCTGTCTTCGTAGAAGGTAAAAGAACTTGTGCATATCATGGGAAACTGCACCTTTGGGAGCTGCAATAGGTATTTCTGTCTTTTACCACAGCCTCAGCTCTTGGCTGGGCCAACATTTGTGCTGCTAAACTGGAAATCTCCACTGCAAAAAAAAATTCCATTACTTCTGGACATCGACAAGCAGCAACTAAATTAGAACTTCTGAGGCTATACTTTACATGACAGGACAGTTTAACAGATGGCTTTAACTACCAGCTTCATAGGAAAAATAATAAAGACTAGCCGAGCAGCAGAACCCATGGATTGAACCCCGAGAGACATTTGGTCAGTTATGGCACCAGCACTTACTTCTGTCAAAGCATGTATTGGATGTTGCTGGTACTGCCAAAAGGAGACAAAATGTCACTGCTGTCACCATATCTTTGATCCCCTACCCAGAGACAGATGAAGGTATTTTTCTCCAGTCTGATACCTTCATTCAAGGTGAAGCCCAGCCTGAGAGGGACACAGCAGCCTTGCTATGAATCTTGCTCTGTTCAATTCATTTGTTAGAACAATGATAGTATTTCAAGGGCTCATGACATTCAGATTTCTAATCCAGAAAGTTTAATATGCATAACAGAGCAAAGTACTTTATGGAGAGGTTCATCTGTAGTAAGAGCTTTTTGGAAACAATTCCAGGAACAGACGGTGCACATACAACAGAGAAATTCCCACAAACTGTTGTCTCCCGCTCTAAACAGATCCCATGGCAGACCACTGGGGAGCTTTCTCCCCAAGCAGGTGACATCATGCGGTTAGTTATTTGAGATAGGGCCAGTTTTTCAGACAAGAACTACTTCAAAACTGAGGGGAAAAAAGTACCAAACAAAGTACTTGTACTCCTGGTGCAATTATTTCTTTGATTTACATACAAATGCTAGTTTTGTTAACCAACATGTTTTCAACCAAGGTGGTGTTAGCAACAGTATGCTTTCACTTGTAGGACAAGTAATTATATCATGCATACATAGACAATAGCTACAAAATACGTTGCATAGCTATAGACAGACTATGACATTATTGTCATATATTGCTACACTTTACAGTAGAAAATATTAAACACAGATCAGGCTGTTGAGCCTGTAAGCACAGAGTCCAAAGTATGGTGTATAGAGGCACAAGAGGCAATATTCTTCTGCATTCCTCTAACACAGAATGATAACCAACTCGCTTTCCTGCTTCCTGCCTTGTTGATCTGGCAGCACTCCCTCTTCCAGGAAATCACAGCATACCTTTCCTATGCTATCTTCAACAAACATTCACTGTGTCTGCCCTCTTGCAGGTGTTTTTCCTGCAGTACTGTATTGTCTGTAAGATTTTCTGGATATTCTAATTTTTATTTCACCATGTTAGAATTAGCTCTTTTGGGTAGATAATTTTTTTCACAAATATCTTAAATCTTGTCTTGTAATCAGTTTATTCCATAGGAGAGAAGACTTTATTCTGCTAACAGAGAATCCAAGTTCAAGATCCCTGCTTCTGCTTCCACCCTTCTGCAGATCTAGTTGGATGTCCTAGAGCTGGCCACATCCCATTTCTTAGCTTCATACTTACTGGTTGGCTCTGGTAGGAAGTACCACTGGAAAACCCACTTGTTGCTCACTCTCTACCAATAACTCTTTTCCTGGAAACTCCCCAGACACAAATGTATCTGATTAAAATAAGAAAGTATGCACCCCTTTCCTAGTATGGTATAGCAGCTGGCAAGGGGTAAAGACACATATTTGCCAGCATTCATTCTTTCCAACAATTTACTACCTATTGCTAGGCAAACCATGACCTGGTATTTGAGTCAATATTATAGACAGCAAATACAAACATCTCCACGGGCAGATTCCAAAAGCCCCCAGATCACTTTAACATGAATATTTTAGAATCCTGAATTCACCTGGTGGGAGAACAGCACCAAACAACCCTCCTCAGTTCATATCACAGAACTGTAATGCACCCTGTTCAGTGCAAGTGACTGAAGCAGGAAAAAGGAAGATTACAACTAGAATCAGAGAAGCTGTTGAAGGCTTGAACTGTAACATCCAGCAAGAAGGGAGAGTGAAGTGTACAGACCACCAGCCTAGCTTGCTTCTGTAGTCATCATTTCCTCAATTTTCCATTCAAGATTAAATTAATGAACTTGTGAAAAAAAACTGTAGCTCCGTCAGAGGATTAAGCTGAACAATTGCAGTCACAGCTGCAGTGCACCAGACCATCTGTTGGGATCTCTGGCTCAGAAACCAAAACCTCGTATTATTTATCTCTGAGTAGTTCCCAGACACTGTCATATATTTGTGTTCCACAGATTAACTGTGTGTGTACTGACTCTGCAGCTGGTATCTATTAAATGAGTACCTAAGCATTCAGCTTTAGCCACTGATCAAGGTGGCTAAGAAAAACTAGGACATGTACAAATCCAAACTAGCTGAAGTTGTTGCTCTGTGCCAGTTATGGAAGGAACAGAGACACATGGAGTTGCCAAATCCTGCCCAGGTGCAAAGACCTGTTCCCTATATGATAAGAAGAGAAGTATAATTTTGATCTGGTTACCTTCCTAAATTTAGCTCTTATCTTTCTCTGTTCTGGAAAGCAGCAAGGAATAGAAATATTTTCTAAAACAAATCAAATTTCTCCAAATAATCTCAGTTCCAAAGTCCTGTAATACTTCACAATTCTCCATACCTTAGCAGGTTCAGCATGTGCTGCTTTCCATAGGTGGCAAGAGTCATACATCATTCCCTCCCCATGCAGGTCATGCTGTCTGAGGACATGCAAGGCTTTATCTAGGAGTCCCAGTGAGTTCAGTGAAGACCTGCTTCCTGCCTGCTGCTAGGCCCAAGAATTAATATCCGTAGCTTTGCATTGGCCATGTAATGCTTCCAGGCACATTGAGACTACAAGCTTATGGAAGCATCTCTGCATGCTTATGGATAGAACTTGGATAAACAGAGTCACCTGAAAACAGATCCATTCCTGCTCAGATTTCAGCAGATCATGCTCATCACCGTGACAAAACTATCACACAACCCTAAGCTGCTAACTTCATACAGAGTATGCAGTTGCCCAGGACATTTGTCATAAAATGTCTCTATATATTCAACTTTTGCAGGAGTTAGTTTGTTAGTTTAATCTTCTTTGTCACTTCCATTTTACTCAGATCATGAGGCCTTGTCATTGCATTCTTAATTCTGCCTGCTGAAGTCCAACAGATACTGTACTCGCTGAATGCCAAGCACAAAGCAATAGGTGAAATTGCATTGGTGACCCATGGCTGGAATCCATTGTCTTTCCAGTTATTTGCATTGCTGAGTTTTTTGTAGGTTACTTTCAGTTTGGTAAAATATTCAGTTAGGCTGAACAGAAACAGCTGGAGTGAGTTTAAGAACACATATACCCATCTGTGTCAATTCATAGTAAGATCTTTTTAGATTCACACATCCGAAACTTCTCAAATTTTCCACTTCTGTTCTTTGAGGTAAGCAATTCTACAATAATGACAGATTGAAGCACAGCAGGGAAAAACAAACAAACAAACAAACAAACCACCAAACACAGTAATATGCTAAGTTTACCAACTGATTATTCTCACTAAGACGCACATTCCACACAAACCCATTTACAGTGACATAACTTTTTCAAGAACAGAGTCCTTGTGTTTGAATAGCTCAGGAGTAACTCAGGGAAAAAGTTTAAAAGAATTAAAACTAATTTCATTATCCAACCTAGAAAACCTTTCTTTGGGTTTTGTTGTTTGGCTGTTTTGGGTTGGGTTGTTTTTATGCCTCCCAAAAGAGCTACAGTAATTGTGGTGTAATTCCAAGACCTTCTCCTAGCAACTTCTCATGCAAAAAAGGGAAAATCTGAGGAAATACATCAGTGAGATAAAGTAAAAATAGTTATGACATCTCCAGAGAGGATAACTGAAACAGGACAGTCTAAGTAATGGAGAAAATTAGAGACACAGAGCATTATATACTCAAATGAACTCACACTCACCAGGCTACTTTGTCTGTACAACCCAGAGAACCCAGGCAGAAATGCCAATAAAAAAATCAGTGGTGAGATTCTCTGGCTAAATACTCTGAACAGCAGCACTTTGTTAGAAAGAAAGTTGACAATTTGGCAAATCTATGTTCTAAAACAGGCCATGTGAAGATTCACTGCATTTTATTTTTGCCAAACACTGCTGTTGAATGTTTTAGACCCCTTTGAGAATTCAAGGGGTCATAAGGAAAAGAAATTCAACCACAATATCCCATGAAGAATAGTTTTTAAATGTTTACACAGCAATGGGTCAACTTTTATACAGTGTGTGTATAAGAAACCTTCATATTTTGGCTTGCCTTTGCCTATGCACTAACACAGTACTTTGTACTTGCAAGTTCAAGCTCGTACACACCCATCTGTAAGTACTAAGCCTGCTTTGATCACTACTTCTGCTCCCATCCACTGGACCAGTCTTGCAGAAGTAACCTGCAAAAGTCTCCTTCTGATCAGCAGTAAAAGCAGGGAAGATACAGAAATGCAAAAATGCTCTCCCAAAAAGTGCAGTTCAGGCAAGAAATAGAAATGTTTCAAAATGTGAAGATATCACTGCATCTCAATCTTCATGTTGTATGTGTACATCTCGCAATAGTAATTGGACTGAAAGCCAGCTCTATTGTCTATCATTTAGCAGTAAATCAAGCAGTAAATCAAAACTTCCTTCTGAGTCATTAAGGGCTAGCTACCAGTTTTAATAGCATGCCAGATGCTCCTTTTGGCTCTCTACTAAACCAGTTCTTTCCTACCAGACTAAACAAAGGATCCAAGAAAACACTTAATGTGCTTGCAGAAGAGATCAGATCAGAAGACCTGATTTTCTCAGGCTGGAAGCTATATACCAAACCATGCTGGAAACAGCACTCTTCTAACTTACAGGTTATGCCATTCCTTACGTCCTGTTTAATCACTAGGCTTCAAATCATACATTCTAATGTTCAGGTGAGTCACTACCATCAAGAAAAACAAGATGAAGCCTGTCATATTCCATATGCTCCATGCACACAAAACCAGTTGTGCGGCTCCAGACAGTGAAAGCCATGCTGTGTCATGGAAACAAGCCAACCTCATTCTTGCTATATTGTCCATTTGCCATCCTTCCTTCAATGTCATGTTAAATGTTCTTGGTTTTTTGCTCTATTCATTAGGAAAATCTCACCCCAACAGTCTTTTCTATAAATAGAAGTTCACTTTAGTTTACACTTCCTAGGACAGTGTTGATTCCTCAGAAAGTAGCATGTTGCTTCATGTCTTGACAACACTATGCCAGCTATTAAAATAATACTTAAAACTCTTCTACCAACCATTGTGCTGCACAGTAGAAAATAATGGCTTTCATATAGATGAACTGAGTTTTTCAAGATTAATTCTAAATGCTTCCATTTCAAACTGGAAAAACTGATTCTGATTGGAAAAGGTTGTACATCCACCTAGAAAAACATCTGCGTCCACTAACTGCTTCATTAGATTAAACCCTTTCCAATCATCTAATGCTGGGACCCCTTCCTCAAGTAAACTAACCCGGTTTAGTTGTGGACAACTCTTTACTTGCTCAGAATATGCTATTTTGTTTGATACCTTCAAGCAAGTACATCTCCACTTATACAATACCTCCAAGTAAGTAACTCAGTATACTTATCTTCTAATGAAGACAGTATTGCACATTTATTTTCATGTCAGCAATCACAGCACAGCTTTTTACAAGGCTTTTTAGTTGCCTACAAATAGTTTAAACCACACACAAGACTGATTTGCTTCCATTCTAACTCCATACAAGACTTGAGTAATAGCACTTGTGCTTCTGCTTTCAGGAATCTCATGTTTTGTAGGTAATAGCAACTTGAACAATTACTAGGAAAATGAGGATTGAAAAACAATCTAATTTCCTCCACCTTTTGTGTATCACAGAAGCCTGTGTGGCACATCTCAGCTTTCAGTTATTGCCAATGACCATGCCTTCAGTTTCCTGCAAGTCAGTGAAAGTGAAGTGAGGATATCAGACATGGTTTCAGCAAATACAATTTTTCATATAAACTTCCACTTGATAACCAGCATTATCCCAGGAAAATTTGCTTGCTTACGGAGCCCTAAATATAAATGAAAGCACAGTTTCCATATGAATCCTAACTTTGTTAACAAACCATAATTACCCATGATGAGTTTGAATAACACCTTATTTCTTTTTGCAAGGAATCTGTAGAGACTGCAAGTATCAGCCAAAAATCTCAATCAGGAGTATGAAAGACATGTTGTTAAACCTATACTAAGTGGTTGATCTTCTCAGCTGTCATTTCACAGTTCACTTTTAGGTTAGGACTCATAAAATGGTTAGAATTTTCCACATGATGTGCAGCTCTCACCAGGAAGAGTTTCATCCTCCATTCTTGAGAAATATCAAGTAGTTCTTTTGAGCTAAAAGGATTCTCAATGCTGTTTGCAAGATCTGAGCTTGCTTGTAAGCCAGCACCTTCTGTGTCACCTAAAGGAAATGAGTGGAAGCTGTTCAGCTTCTGAAACACTGAGGTCCTCATCTTCCCAGACACTTATTATAACTTTTCCAACAGGAAAGGTTACGAGGGCCAAGTGCAAGGTCCTACACCAGGGTCAGGGCAACCCCAAGCATAAATATAGGCTGGGCTAGGAATGGCTCAAGAACAGCGCTGAGGAGGACTTGAGGGTGTCAGCTGTTGAAAAACTCCTCATGAGCAATGGGCGCTTGCAGCCCAGAAGGCAACCATGTGTTGGGCTGCATCAATAGTGTGACAAGCAGTATGAGGGATATGATTCTCCCTCTCTACTCTGCTCTCATGTGACCCGACCTGGAGCACTGCATGCAATTCTGGTGCCCCCAACAGAAGGACATCAAACTGCTAGAGCAGGACCAGAGGAGGCCACAAAGATGATCCGAGGGCTGCAGCACTTCCCCTGTGGAGACAGGCTGAGAGACCTGAGGGCTGTTCAGCCTGGAGAAAAGAAGACTCTGAGGAGACCTTATAGTGGCCTTCTGTTACCTGAAAGGGGCCTACAAGAAAGCTGGGCAGAGACTTTTTACAAGGGTTTGTAGTGATAGGATGAGAGCAAATGGATTGAAGCTTGAAGAGGGCAGATTAAGACTGGATATTAGGAAGAAATTCTTTACAGTGAGGGTGGTGAGACACTGAAACAGGTTGCCCAGGGAAGTTGTGGGTGCCCCCTCCCTGAAGATGTTCAAGGCCAGGTTGGATGAGGCCTTATGCAATCTGATCTAGTAGAAGGTGCCTCTGCCAATGCTGGGGGTTTGAACTAGATATGTTTTTCAAGGTCTTTCCCAACTCAAATCATTCTATGAATCTATGAAAGGAACTTCAGCTTCCATCTTAATGCAGTAAATTCTGTTTATTTTCATGTGAAAAAAATTCTGTTTATTTTCCCACACTTTTATGAGTTGTTGTTGCAAGCAGGCAACTCACTTCAGCTAGAAGCCTTCTAGAACTGGTTTCACATACACATAAGCTTGTTTTACTACTTAATTTCCCAGGGAGCAAGCAAAAACATTTAATATCTGGGATGTCTGAAGAATGATATTCTCTCAGGCAGGGCCTCTATGAAACCAGTTTTACCATTCTGTCCTTTCAAAGCTAAACACATATGGGGTGTTGTCTGATGTTCTTCTTAGGAGAAGACAAGGAGGGGAATACATTTATGCGTCTGCAGCACAAAATTCCAGAGTTTGGCAGAATATTTCACATGTATTACACTGACATGCAAAATCTCATGCTTAAATGTCACCCAAAGGAAGAGATTGCATATTAATCATTTCAATTTGGTGCTTGCTATAAAAGCACATAAGCTGGCAAGTAGGCCACTGGCAGCATTGGCTAACAAGTTTTCCTCCAGCTTTACCTGAAATTAAGCGAATATTTTTATTTTTCACTTTCAGCTGTACTTTAAATGTGGCTTCTTCTCAAGACCCCCACACAGAACCACAATGAAGTATAGATACAATCCTTTGAATTCTCCTCCCCTAACAGACCAATTTACTTTATATGATGAGGCAGTTTTAGCTAGAGAGAAAACATGTAATTGTGAACTCCTCCATGGGCAAGTTTGGGAAGGAAGAGAACTTGGCAAAAAGAACTTCACTGGGCAGATGTTTTTACAGTTCTACTTGCATAGTCACTTTCACTGGCATTTTGTTTACTGTCAAGTTCTCTTTTTTTTTTCAAAATAAAAGAACAATACATAGGATGGTTTTGTAAGTTCCTTCTATAGCTAGGGAGGTTTGCTTCAGTTTATGTGCCCCGCTTTTGGCAGCAGACAAAAACCAGAAAGATGCACACATGAAAACTGAGGTACTTTGTGACTTTGGGAAGAATGGAGTTGTAATAAATAAGAAACAGAGAGGATGCAAAATGGGAGACACTAGACCAAGCTTGTAAGTAGAGTGAGTATGTGAAAAGACAGAACATACCACAGCTGTTCCTCCAGCCTTCCACATCCACAGTCCTAACAAGTGACGAGTTATGCTCTCTTTTTATCTTTCAGATAATCATTTGTTGTATTACATAGAATAGAACAGTTTCAATGAATAAGAACACTCTTACCACAAATCAGTTCAACACATGGTTAAGCTATGAGGAGCAAGCATATTCTTCCAAAGAGTGAGAAACATGGTGTTTATCCCTCACATGGAGGAAAGAAGTTAAATGTAAGTATTCTGGTTCCTGACTGAGCGTTCTAACTAGTAAGCTATTGCATAGAAAGTGAAACCTCCATCGCCTGATGGGATTTTCACTGTATGCAAAGCCCAAACTCATAAAACTATTGGCCAGATAAAATACCTGAGGGAAGATAAGAGAAGAATTTATAAATTCCACTACATACTGAGGAACTGGTGAACTATCAAGCAACTCCAGGTACACAGTAACTGAGCAGATGTACTGAGTATTTATATCTTGGACTTCCTACCTCAGACTTCTGGTTATAGCATCCAACTTCCATATTTCCAGTTCCTCAGCTCTTCCCCAAGGATAACTGTGTTTCCCTAAATTGTTATAATGGAACAGCAAACACAAAGAATGCAAGGCACTTGCATCCTATGACTGTGGAGGCACACAAATAATACAGAAAGGTGTGAAGACTCTAAGAGCATTATTAACCTTCATAAAACAGGTCTACATAATACTAGCATCAAACAGGGCTCCAGGTACAAGGTCTGAGACATTGACTTGTCCACGATCAATCTGTTTAATATAAGAAAAGCATTCAGTTCCATTCAGAATCAAACAATAATTAACTCCCCATAGCACATAATCACTAAAACAAAAAAAAACACAACAAACCAAACCAAACCAAACCAAAACCAAACAAAAACCAACACGTTCATGCTCTGAGCTTTTGAGCTGTAGTTATTGCACACACATAGAATCATAGAATCAGTAAGGTTGGAAAAGACCTCAGAGATCATCAAGTCCAACCTGTCACCCAACACTTCATGATTAACTAAACCATGGCTTCAAGTGCCATGTCCAGTCCCCTCTTGAACACCTGCAGGGACTTTAACTCCACTACCTCCCTGGGCAGGATATTCCAATGGCAAACTCCTAGGAAGGCTGAACAACTTTAGCTTCCATTGTCTTCAGACAAATCATTATATAACATTCATACTCTGTATAATATTTAGTGTACTATCATAATTGAAAATCTATCAAAATTCAATGTCATAATAACATAAGAAAAATGAGTGAATTTGAAGTTGTGCCCTTGTTATTGTCAGAGCTTGGTAGAACAATGCCATACAATGAGATTTCCATTCAAGGATGCTCCTGAAATTTCTTTAAAGACAGCTGTAAGTACTGCAAGCTGACACCTGATAAAGATTGTGTTCAAACAGATTTTTTTTTTCCTGAACATTTTCTTGTGAGGCTCAAATACTCACACTTAAAGAAACCAGAATTTGTTTTGAACTGGCAGAACACTGATGATTAATTCCAGTTCCTAGCAGATACAAAGAGCCCTACTGACTATACCATGAATGAAAACATGTTCACACATCTAATAGGAGAAGTGACTCTGCACCTGGTTGTGAAGCTGCCTCTTCTCAGTACTTTCTTCCGTTTCTCCAACAGTGCTTCTAACAGTGCTTCCTTGGCACTCCTGTGCAGAGATGCAGAAAGGAAGGGGGAAAAAATCAATTAGGTAAAAATTATGCATATAAATAGGGTTTAAGGAACATCACTCTGGTTGGAAAATCAAGCCCTTAGACATTAAGAATCACCGGAATGAAGATTAGCTATGTGACACTAAAGAGTTCCCTTATATATTTGAGTAGTCTTTAATTATGTAAGCTAAAGGGGTTTTTACAAGGTCTGTGCTTCACTTAACACAGGAATGAACAATACTCACTTGTTATTTGGCATTATCATCACGGTACAAAGCAAAGGGAAGAAGCAGTTGCATTAGGCACCAAAACAGCCTTGTGTGCTATGGAGTACTGAGGGCATGCTGCTTGCTTGCCAGTAGTCATTTGGGTAACACTATGGATTCCCAGGAGAGAAGTTTCTGCTGTTTATAGCTCTAGCAACTCACAGGAGCTCATTTTCTCACTAGTGCAGGCAGTCTTCTACATAAGGTTAACTGGTCCTTCTCTGGTCCTTAGGTCTCTTCCAACCTGGTCTATTCTATTCTATTCTATTCTATTCTATTCTATTCTATTCTATTCTATTCTATTCTATTCTAATCACTTTACTCTTCCCATATCCCATCTGTTGTCAGTGTGTGGTCATCCAGAGATAATGTTGCTACCCACTGCCATGTTTGTCCTGACCATCAGACATCAGCTACACAAACCAAGAGGGATCAGGGGTATGTAAATGTGAAGTTGCTGTGTCAAGAGTTAGGGCTGGGCTGGCCATTAAATGAATGAATGTTCTCTATTAACCCCTCTCTCCTCACAGAAGGGAACAGGAATAAGGGAGAGAGAAAAAAACCTAAAGCAGACTTAATGAAATAGTAAAAATAAAAAGAAAATTAAAAGAAAATAATTAAATCTATACAAAAGCTATACCAAACTTGCCCAGAGTCCAGACTGAACTCAGTAGCAGATGCAGACTGGATTCAGGAACTGGATTCAGGAACTGGATTCAGGAACTCACATGCTGGCATGAAGTACGTGAAAGAAACTGAGCAAGAGCTTAGTCATTATGAGGTGGTCAATGCTGCTATTTGTCTGTCTGAAAAACACTGTATCACTTGTCTCAGTCTTGGGTGATTTTCTGAATCTTGTGACAGTAAAAGCACAAATCACACTGGATGGCTGTAGCACTCCTACAGGGAGTGTGGGATATGCTACCACAGATGGATCCCAAGTCTTGTAGAGGATTTCCTACTGGACCATTCTTTTATCACAAGGAAGGCCAAAATAAACACTTAACAAAAGCAGTTTTTCTTCTTTCTCTATATTCTCTGTAGACTGAGAACTAGGAATGTGAAAGGGAGACAGACTCGTGGAGCCAGGCTCTGCTGAGCCCCCTAGCGGAGGGAGGAGACCTAAGAAACAGAGCGGAGAAAGCCCTCCCGGCCCCCCTCTCATTCCCAGCCGCCCTTGCACAAATATGGAGCACTGGCAGTCTAAAACTTTCCTGCAGTACACTGATGACAAGTTTCTGCTGCAGGTGGTTGAAGAACCAGCGAGGAGAGGTGTGATGCTAGAGCAACAAAGATCTGATCACAGAAGTTAAGATATGGAACAGCCTCAGCTGTAGTGACCACAACATGTTAGATTTCAATATTGTTAGAGAAAGAAGCAGGGCAATAATTAAAATTTCTACCATGGACTTTAAGAGAGCTAACTTTGTCCTCTTCAAAGACCTACTTGGGCTAGCACTCTAGAAGGTAAGGGGCCCCAAGAAAACTAGTTCATATTAAAAAAAAAAGGAGTAAAGGCTGCAGGAGACCTGCATGGAAAAGCAAGAAGCTCCTAAAAAAATCAAATGGAAGAGGGAAATTTACAACATGTGGAAAAAAGGTCTGGTCAACTGGGAGTATTAGAAATGCTGTCAGATAGGCTCTTTTCAGTGGCACCCAGTAATAGACCAAAGAATAATGGATGAATGGATGTAAGCTAGAACACAGGAAGTTCCACCTCGACATGAGAAGAGACTTCTTTACTGTGAGGGTGACAGAGCCCTGGAGCAGGCTGCCCAGAGAGGTTGCAGGGTCTCTTCCTCTGGAGACTTTCAAAGCCAACCTGAACATGTTCCTGTGTGGCCTGCCCTAGGTTCACCTGCTTTGGCAGAGGGGTTGGACCCAATGATCTCTGGAGGTCTCTTCCAACCCATAATATTCTCTGATTTGATGAACAACTGCATTGGAAAGGAGCTGCCACGTATTTTCACCTGTGATCCTACAGCAGTTTTTCACCATAGGCTTTCAGTATCTAGACACCAAAGAGGCTCCATACCAAGGAAGGACATGCACTGCAGAGCTCTCGGTAAATAGCTGCTGATTCCTCTGCTATTCCCACCTTGGACTGCAAAAAGTGTGCCAGATCTGCAATGAATGATGCTCAGGGATAGACTGATTGCAGTCTCATCTTTCTGACACATTCTTGGATTTTTAAAGCTTAGTCTTTTGCTAATTCAGGAACACAAATAACTAATTGTACTGTGTCTAGTGCAGATTATGGCTGAGTATGGATCTTGTGGGCTGTTGGGGGAAATCACTGGCTTGTTTTTATTGTGGGAAGCATTCCCTAAGGTACTGGAGATGGCTGAAAGGGATTGCATCTGGTTAAGGAGGAAATTACAACCATAATTATTAGCATCAAATTAGTTGCTATCTCATTTTGAGCCAGACAAGCCCATCATATTCCTTGAACCAGTTGCCCCCTGGTGTAAGAATTTTTTGCAGAACAGCCCCAGGCAGGAAAATCCTAGTGCTGGTGGCCTGGTGAGGGCCACAAGTGGCTTTCACATTTCTCCTTCATTTCAGTGGTTGGCTCTGCCCCTCCATCTCCCTGCAGGTCACAGTTCACGTAATCTTCCTCTCTGAGGAAAAACTCAAGAGGCTGGTGGGAATTATGTGGCTTGTGTTTGCTGCAGCAAAGTAGAGGGGGAAAAACAGCGTCACTTTCTGTTGATCTGTCACAGCATGTGGCTCCAGTCTTGGTTCTTCAACTGCTCTGAATCAGAGAGCACTGTAAGTGTCTGGGAGTGGGAATCATCTAGGGGTTGTCCAGTGTGGAACTGTCACCTCAATGTCCCACAATTGTACCGAAGATACTGTGCTCCTGGAAAAATTGCTGGGACTAAGACCTGGAACATGCTTTGGCGGCCCAATGTGCCACGTTTGGCTTTGTGACAGCAGGGCAAGAGGCTTGAGACAGGGTTTTATCCAAGGAATGAGGTTTGTGTCTGTCAAATGATCCCTACTTAGCCAAGCCACAGGCTCTTGGAGGACTGCAGTATGTCTTCTAGCTTAGGTGCGTCTTTGAAATGGGGAGCAATGTTGAGCACGTGTATTGGGGGACAGAAGGACTGACAGAATAAAGAAACAGGTGAGTGTTTAGTTTTGATGAGGGAGGGCCCAGGTTACACTGGAGTCACCAGCAGCACCACAGCTCCTGACCTGTATCCTAGTGGTGCTTTTTCTTTCTGCGCCACCACAAAGCACCAGAGTTCTGAGAGCTGGTGTCCTACACCCACTTATACATCTACACCAAAAAAGTATAAAAGTAGCACAGCATCTCCTCCCTGTATGAATGGTATGGAGCTACTTTGGGGTAAAGACATAAGAAACCGCTAGTGAAAAAGTGTCACAGGATCACAAGTGAAAAAGTAGCACAGTGCTCATGTGTTCCCACTGTACCACACAACTGGACAGGCAGAACTGTGTGAAGCCAAGAGGTCAGACAACATGTGGGGAGTAGAAGAGGGAGGGTCAGATATGGGTTGCAGTAACCTCTGTGTTCTTGGCCACTCTCCAGTCTCTTCCCACCACACACACTTGTGTGCATGATGAGTATTCTTGCAGGCCAGATAACGAGTTCAAAACTCTTCATTAAAACATAACTCTTCCTCAACTGCCCCAATCACACACAGGCATATCCCTGAGCTACCTGATTGCCCTTCCTGTCCAGACCGAGTTAATTAAGTATACCAGAGCCAATTCCCCTTGGAAGGAACCACTTTGTATCACACATGTTGGGGATCAGCAGGGATACTCTCTGCACTTGGCCTAATTAGATGTAATGAAGGGGAGAGCAAAATCCAAACCCTGTGCTAGGGCCCTCCTCTGAATTTAATACAGTTTCAGACTGACCTGCTGACTTCTCCACCCAAAAGCACTGAAGCCTAACAGTCTCTGGATCTTGTAATAGTTCCCTGGGTCCTTTCACATGCCTCTCTCCAAACCCATGAATCCTGGTTGGCGGGGCTGTAGGTAGGGCTTTGTTTTCTTTCCCAATGATCTTACAGGGCTGCTTTTCTTCACTCTTGTATTAGGAGGCACTGGGCATTCCTGGGGTTGTGTCTTGGGAGTTTCAATTAGAGAGATTTATCATAGAGATAAAACAGTCCTCTTTCACATCGCAGACTCTGATGATGTTTTTCAGCTGGAATGTCTTAATGCTTTAAATTGTATTGGAATGTTTTTCATAGAAAATGGATTTCTAGTGCATTTCTTTCATGAATGATTTTGGTAAACCTCACTTGAGATTTAAAACTCATACCAAGTATATCAGTGATAAAGTAAATCCTATACTTGTATTCCATACTTTCTACATGCCCAAAAGTGGGATGAGGATGTTCAGGTTTGATTCTTTCAAGGGCTTTACAACTATATTATGATGTGATAAAGGCACTTAATGGTTTGCATTGTTTCAGTCTTTCATGTTGGAAATGTTTTAAGTAAGCTGTCCCCAGGTATTGACACAACACTTTAAATCTGCACACATAATTCTGTAACTTATCAACAAAATTCCCTGGTACATAAAGCCTCTAGACCACAAACATGGCAAGAGTTCTGAGAAAGGAAAGCACATTTTTCACCACACATGCACTAAAGGGCATGACTCAGTTTCCCTTCAGTCTTTGGGAAAACAAAGAAGCCTGGTTTGCAATCTGAGCAATAAAATGGACTCAAGTCTGACACTCACAGCACCACCACAATGAGCCCTTCATTAGCTGGCACTTCCCATCAGACTGTAAAAGGGGACACAGGTTTACCAAGCAGCTAATCCTCCATAATGAAAAGTTTCCAACAAAGCCGTCTTTCCAGGGAGTCTGGACACTTCCACATTACCAAGAAGTGAATAGACAAAGTGGTTCAGGAAACATGCCAAACTGTAGCTCATGCATTGAAACACAAAGCCCTGCAGTCTTCAGAGAGCTAAAGTAAAAATACAGTAGTGTTTCGAGTCGTTTCTTGTCATCAGTTACTTTCCACACTTTCTTTCATGTTATTTCATGAATAGTCATCCAACTATAAAATATACACACATTTGTCTTCTAAATTTCACTTGCAAATATAAATCAGTCTCTACACTGCCTTATCCCATTCTCCATGTGAGACAGAGATTTCCTTTACTTGCTGTGGGCCTCTCCTGGATATATGCCACTTTTTTTACTATCAGGCCCTAAGTGACTGTAACACCACTGACTGCTACCCCTTCATTTCCCCAGGGGTTTGGTTTATTTTGGTATTTAACAGGCCAACAATTGGATATTTTCCTTTTGGGGTCTATTTTAAGAAGGCTCTATTTAATCAGAGGTAATTAAGCACTTTAAGATCTGAGATAAGTATTTTTCCTTTAGAATTGTAAAAGCAATGTCTATTATTTGGGTTTGGGTAAATAATGTCAGGATTAGAACCAAAACATTAAATACAAGGGTCATGGAAACAGCTTTTCGTTTTGAAAGAAGGACACAGAAAAACAAATTCAGGGTGACTGAAGAACCAGTTCACAAGATAGAGAAGCTGTAGGTGGACAGGTTTGAGTATGGAAGCATAAGGTGTGTATAACCCTCAGTACAACCTGAAACTCATTAACTACCCTTATTCACCGTCCTTGCACCTAGTGAAGGCAGCAGGAGGGATAGCACGTTGTACCTTCTCCCAGAAGAGAGCCACACACTTCAGAATACACAAAGCAGTTCTGCCTATTCCTGAATTATGCATCTATTCCTTTATTGTTTTCATTCCAAGGGAATATCAAGGTGCTCTGAACTTCACTGGGAGCATGTGGCCCTCGGTTTCACATGTATAGTGGGGCAGAAAAAGGGAACTTGTTGGGAGGAATATAGCTGGTATAACCCAGCACTGAAACCCCTCGAGATAGAACGAGGCTGACACCTGATGGTTCAAGTTCGTGTTTGCGGACAATTACACTACTGCTTAAGGTTTGTAGATAGACAACTTCACTTTCTATGGCAGCACTTTAAAGAAGGATCTTTCATGTCAACATTCATTCAGGTCTAATCTCTTTATATTCCAGCAGAACTGGCCAGATCACGAGCTCAGCTCAGAAAGTAACTAGGGGTGTCACCAGATTGGTTCCCTTTGCAACAGACCAGCCACTCCATGCTGGCATCCACCAGAGGGCAAGCGGCTCCTGTTCCACCCCCCCACACCTACCAGGAAGCCCTCTCCTGACACTGCTTTCATGCTTCCCATTTTCTTCAAACACAGCTGAGCAAATATGATTTTGGACTGGACTGGACTGGACTAGGGCTAGGGGAGAGACAGGAACCTGCCAGCATTGCCCAAGGTGGGGAGAGACAGAGGAACCAAATATCAAGATTCCCTCCAACTCAGGCTCCTGGAATCACTCTATTCAATCTACATAGTCGGTTACCTTTCTAAAGAACATTCTTGGGAGACAAAGGTTGCAAACCATCTCATTTTTTATTTTTTTAAACTAAGTCACTAAGACTTGCAGTGTAAGAGTAACAGTGAGATCTGCTTGAAGCCTTAGGTACCAGAAGTCTGTGATCTCTATATGATGCACAAGAGGTTTTTGTGCTGAGCAACCATCTTGGACATGGTGCTGGTGGTGCCAGAAATCACAGCTACTTTGCCAAGAAAGCTCCAGCTTGGGCGGGAGGGGAAATTGTACCAGTCTGCTTTTGTAGCAGTCTGTTCACCTCTGGACTGAAACTGAGCCATCATCTTGATGAATATTTCCTGGCATGCCTGTGGGTATACAGGCACTGTGTTACAGCTTGCTGCATTATCCCCACAGTGAGAAAGGGCTGCCACCTCTTGTTTACAAAGAATGACCAAGAGAGTGCTCAACAGTGGCATCCAAACTGACACCTTGGAGGCGCTCAACCAGAGTGCTCTTGTGTCTTTGGGACTCTACTATGTCCACCACTAACAGTTAGGGAGCATCTGTTTCTAGACTGTCCATCTGTTTTCCAGAGCCTTATCAACTCAGGTGAGTCTCACAAACCTAGCTGAAGTGCAAAGTAGTGCTGCACTCTTTCCTTCTGGCCTCTTTCTGCAAAGTGTCCTGGGACTCATGAGAAAACAGACAGTGCTTTTCAGCCCCATATCCCTCACTTCCATTGATGGGTGCAGATCATCAGTTTGCAAATATCTGTAATGTATATACCTCTTGACAGAGATATGCAAAATTGCACTAGCACTTTGACTAAACTTAATACAGCAGAGAGTAAACCAGTTGAGACCAACCCACAGTGCAACCAAGATGAGTGCATCCTTGCCTTCAAAGTCTAAGGCAAATAAATGAGACTTGGGTCTCAATTCTTCTACAAGATTCTGTAGAAAGAAAAATGCGTATAAATCACTTTGAAGATCTAAGGACCATGGGCAAAGAAAGTAAAATAAGCCTTGCCATTAGAGCAGTATGAATTCTGCAGCCCTTAAAGCTATGTGAATTTGAACAGTTGCCATTTAGGGGTCCTCTCCTTGTTTATTTGTCACAATAAACTAATTGAACAAAAGACATTATATCTTTTTCTCTTTGGGACTAAATGAATGGACAATCCTCATTTGCATTTGGCAGGCTTACACAGACTATTCACCAGTCTTGACAGATATTGCATATAATGGTTTCTTTTTGTTCAGCTCCACTGTCCAAATGTTGAAAGATTCTTTACACATTATACTCTGTCACCAAAATTAAAAGGCTGAACTGAAACTGATGTTCTGCACCTATGCAACATCTCTACTCTGATGAACAACAGATCATTCCCCAACTGGCAGAACTGATGAAGCCTGGATTTCTACAGATTTTTGTCCCCTAATTTGTCCTCTACTCCCCAGATTAGTGCTCTTTGCACCCATATTCCTTACACATTGTCCTGTAAACACATAAATGTTGACTGTCCAGATAAGGTTTATCAATAAATACACAGTAAGAACACTTATTTGAGCAATTACTCAACTACCAGTACTCATGGAAGTTGCAGGAAGCTGTAGTACTTATACCTTTCTTTTAAATTTGTTTTTAAATGGTCACTAGTTTTAAAAGTTACATGCAGGAAAACAGACAGGTGTAGATATCATCTGCCTCATTCCTTTATGAATTAGTTTTAAAACTCATTAAGAAGTGATTCTTGAGTTCTTCAGGACTACAAAAGATGGTATGCTGCCATTTTAGAAGTTAGAGTGTTTACTCTGATACTGGGTACAATTGCATTTCCTCGTTGCCCATTTTGGGATAGTTAGGACTCCCAATTACCTTTCCTTGCTTCCCTGAATGTAAGGTATAGACCAATTTTAGTTTTACTTTAAAGGGATAGTGAAGCTGATAATGCGTCACTGGGGTGAAAAAATTTGTAGCATCCATGTGCAGTGCAGCCATACTCCTCAGCATCCTGACCTGCAATGAAACCTGCCACCTAAATCTAAAGGTAGTGGACAAATTTTGATGTGAAATCATACTGGATCAAGTAAAGCACTTGATGGGGGCACAAATTCCCCAGGGGCCTGTTCACAAATTCCCCAGGGGCCTGAAAGAAGACAAGAACTAAGTTCAGGCAACAAGAACTTGAAGACTCCCAACTTTGTACAGCATTGGGGGGATGAGTGATGTCTTTAAAACATACAGTTTGTCCTCACTAAAGGATGGAAAGATGAACAAGTTGAACAGCTGAATATGCTACAAACTCCAGAGAGTGAGAAAGTCACCACCAGAAGCAGACATCTCTAATGAAGCATCTCTGTATGAGCATCTCTTTATACAGTGATGTTATGAGCATCTCTTTATATAGTGCATAGCACAGCCACAAACAGAGATGGTAACACTAGTGTAAAATGCATTAAGTTCCTCACTCTGTCTTGGAGTTTCTGAATGAACTTAAGCAAAAAAATCACTGTATCCAACCCTCAGGCTCTTTTTGCTACATCACAAAAGATATTGGAATACTGAAATCATGGACAAGGCACTCAGACACCATGGTGATAAATTCTATACACACCAAAAAAAAGTTTAAAAAAAAAAGAGTTCTATAAAAAAAACATTGCAGCACAATTAAAAGAAAAAATTCTGTCCTGACTCTCTATAAATTATGTGTTCTCCTAAAAGATTTCCTCCTCCAAGCACTTCTATCTTTTGTTATTCACCAATAAAATATTTAGCATTTGCAAAGTAACAAATTATAATTTTTTATCATTTTCTTCTCCTTCTTTGCAAAGGGTATAGCCATCCTTTAGGCACTTCTTTAAGATAAAAGTTTACACAAATTATCAGAAAGCTAATGGTGACTTTACTACACACCAATTGCAGGATCACAGGATGTTAGGGGTTGGAAGGGACCCAAAGAGGTCATCAACACCAACCCCCTGCCAGAGCAGGCCCATAAAATCTAGCACAGGTCGCACAGGAATGCATCCAGACAGGGCTTGAAAGTCTCCAGAGAAGGAGACTCCACAACCTCTCTGGGCAGCCAGTTCCAGTGCTCTGTGACCCTCACAGTGAAGAAGTTCCCGCTCATGTTGAGATGGAACTTCCGGTGCAGTAGTTTATACCCATTGCTCCTTGTCCTATCATAGAGTGCAATGGAGCAGAGCCTGTCCCCTCCCTCTTGACACCCAGCCCTCAGGTATTTATACACATTTATTAGATCCCCTCTCAGTCTTCTCCAGACTAAAAAGCCCCAGGTCTCTCAGCCTCTCCTCATAAGGCACGTGCTTCTGTCCCTTAATCATCCTTGTAGCCTTCCATTGGACTCTCTTGAATAGGTCCCTGTCCCTCTTAAACTGGGGAGCCCAGAAGTGGATGCAATATTTCAAGTGGGGCCTCACCAGGGCAGAGCAGAGAGGGAGGAGAACCTCCCTTGATCTGCTGGACACATTCTTCTTAATGCACCCCAGGATCCCATTGACCTTCTTGGCCACAAGGGCACATTGCTGTGCCCTTGTTATCCACCAGGAACCCCAGGTCCTTCTCCACAGGGCTGCGCTCTAGCAGATTGCCTCCTAACCTTTACTGGTGCAGTTTATTATTCCTTCCCAGGTGCAGGACTCTGCACTTGTCCTTGTTGAACCCTCATTAGGTTCCTCTCTGTTCAGCTTTCCAGTCTGTCCAAGTCTTTTGAGTGGCCGCACAGCCTTCGGGCAAATTAGCCAAGCCTCCCAGTTTGGTATTGTCAACAAACTCGCTGAGCAGACATTGTCCCCTCATCAGTGTCACTGATGAAGATGTTGAACAGGACTGGACCCAGCACTGATCCCTGCAGGACTCCACTAGTTACAGCTCTTCAGCTGGACTTGGCATCATTGACAACCACTCTTTGTAACCAGTTCCTCATCCATCTTGCTGTCTGTTCTTCTATCCCACACTTCCTGACTTACTTACAAGGATAGTATGTGAGACAGTGTCAACAGCCTTACTAAGGTCAAGGTAGCCTACATCCACTGGTCTCCCTGCATCTACCCATTCAGTCATGACATCACAGAAAGCTATCAGATTAGTCAAGCAGGATTTCCCCTTGGTAAATCCATGCTGACTATTCCTGATCTTCCTCTCTTCCAAGTTCTTATAGATGACCTCCAGAATGAGCCACTCCATCATTTTTCCAGGGATGGAGGTGAGGCTCACTGGTCTGTAGTTTCCTTTAACCTCTTTCTTGCCATTTTTGAAGACTGGAGTGACTGGGTTGTTTAAATTGTTTGGCCAATGACACAAACTCTTTCTCTTGACTGCAGAGTATATATATGAGAAGTATAATCACTGTATGCAACAATGTCACCTGTCATGTACCAACATACAGCACATGTATTCTTTCTACAGCGGCCTACGAAGTACCAGATGAAAGCAAGTCCTAGCTGCAGAATGATGAATCCAGATTCTATCTTTGCTTTCAGAGCTTGTACTGACAGCAAATACAGAATAACCAACATGACACTTCATCAGTACAGGAGAAAATACTTGGCACAAATCCAACATAGAAGGCAACAGAGATCTGTAGCATCTTTGTAATCACGAGTTAGGTAATAAACACACAAGACAGACTATTTACCAGGTCTTTTTAATGGTTCAGTCAAAGACAAAAAAACCCAGAAGGCAGTATTTGATGGTACAGGGTAAAAGCACACCTCTATCTAATAGAAATATATTTAATTTCTAATGTGAAATGCTGCCTTTTGCACAAGCATTTCCCACAGTCCACTGCCTCATGGCAAGGATTACAGAAAATACGTTCTGGGCAGTCCTTTTCAAGGTAAGCACAAAGTCTAAACAGGCTTACCTGCTACAGAAGGCCAGTGGACCTTCAATACAGTTCTGGATGCTGGAGTTTTATTGCTTCCAGACAGTAACATATTCAGGTTTTTTTTATGGAGTCCTCTAATAAAAGGAGATCCATACAGGTTCAGAGATCATAGCTATCTCCAGTATGAACAGACTCATAGGTTCAGACCCACACCAAAACAGTCTGAAAATTCTGCAGTCTATTAACCACACAACATACAGCTGCTCTGAGAATCTGCATATCCCAAAACATCAGCCAACAATACATATCTATGCTCCCTAAAGGGAGGGGTTTTCAAAAATGCAAGAATGACATTGCCACCGAAAGTCTTGAGCTTTCAAAGTTTCATTCTACACTAATGAATTCCAAAGTATATTTCATTTGCTACTGTGCAAATATGAGACATCACAGTCTGCACTTGCCACTTGTGGAGATCATGACCACACCAACATGAGATTTTACAACAGTCTTTACACAGTTAATCTGTGTCCTTCTATGCTTGCTGCCAAGACAGAAACACATACTCTTTTTCCTCTAAAAACCATGCTTGAAACAAATGCAGATTTCTCATATTCAATATCATGTACACTCAGGACATCATTATTTATACCAAATCATTCTTTTCTATTCCTTTAAATGTCATTGAGCAGCTAGAAAGCATAATCTGTATAGTGAAAATCCAGAAGGAAAAATGTGAGCATACTCTGGTTAGATTTCTCTTGCCAAACACATAAGATGGCTTCAGAAGTATTTCACTTTGGAATTTTTTCAGAGTTTCACAAAGAGGCCACTGCTCTCTAACCCACTGGCTATCACTGCACCCCTGAGGGGACTCTGCTTCCCTGAGAACTTACCACACCCCAAAACACAAATGCTACAAACAATGAGAAAAAGAGACAGAGAGGAGAGATGTTTATGCTACATCAGATAGATTTGCTGGTGACTGGTGAGAGCTAACCTACTAACTTACTCGACTCCATGCATTGCAGCAGCTAAAAACACATTCAACCCAGTGTTTCCCCCTGGGACTGCAAGGATTATTATGGGGTAATGTCAATATAAATAGGACAGGAAGAGTTCTGCCTAGTAGAGGATGGGAACAGTGTGCTCCCTGTTAAGATTTCCTTTGTAATACTCTGATGATATTCTTTGCCCAAGGCATAATATTAGTCCTTCACCTCATCCTTTAGATACATCTCAGGTATGTTAAAGACAGCTGAAAGCCACCTGGATGCAAAGGATATCTGTTCTGAGCTTACTATAAAAGAATATCTCAGGGATGCTCTCCCTTGAGTAGCAACACAGCCTTCTGCAGAAAACAGCCAAAGCACCAATTAATGCCAGCGGGCTGACAAGTGACCCCAGAAAGGATACACTTCCTGACAAACAGGATGGCATGTGGAGTCCCTCTTCTCCCATGCCAGGGACAGCTGCCTCTCTGTCATCTGAGGAACTGTCTCCCCATTGTTCACTTTAACTCTTGATTGACACTTCAGCAAACTTTCTCTGGCAGTCAGACAGATCCATTGTGTCACACATCTTAGTGAGGAAGACAGGGAGCTGAAAGGAAACTCCTTTGGTTAAACAAACCCCAGTTAATGCCAGCTTGTCAGGGCTTTTTTGGTTGGTTGGTTGGGTTTTTTTGCATCCCTCCAGTCATCACCACTCCAGTATATACTAATAATTGAGCAAGATCAAATTGCTATCAATGGTCACAGAGCTGGCTTCTGAGCTAGCCCTTGGAGACATGAGCTAAATCATCAGCACCTGACAAAATACAGACTACTCTGTGAGCTGAACCAAGGTTCACCAATGCAAGGTGCTAACATCTTGTTCCATCAGCTGTGAATACTGCCATCCACTACAGGAGTCCCAAGCATTAATGCATTCTCTGGCTTTCCATTTCCTGCTACCATAGCACTTTGTATAAAATGAAAAGCAGATAGCAAGTCTGCTCTCCATGAAGCAACAGCTCCTCCTTCAGTGTTTAGGGCAGGAGAAGAAAAGATGCTCACCTTCACTTGAGTTAGTAACTTCCACTGTGCTCTACTCCCATTTGACTCCACTCCCATTCAGACAGAAGCATCTATCTTGAATTTATTGATGCCTTAAATCCAAACTAAGAAGCGACAAGCAGGACAAAGCTTGAGCACTGTTGACTTTTAATCCCCTTATTATGAAAATAATCTGGACTGTCAGTTCTGCTAATGAAATCACTCCTTGAGGTAGATGGTCACAGCACCATGCAGTTTCTGCAGTTTGGAGAGGGCACTAACTTGAACAGTGTAATGGAGATAAGTATTGTATTGTATTCTATGCCAAGTGACTTTCTTCTACCCATCTATCTCTTGGATCCATCTGCCTGCTCCCATCCTTTGAGACCCCAGACTTTGCCTTTTGACCTGTAATCTCTGCTGTGACTATTAATGTTGTATTTGAAAACAAAGTAACCAAAGCAAACTAACTAAAGCAATTGCTTTAGTAAGTATTTTTTATCAGTTTATGTATCTGGCAACTGCTCTATCACTCATAATAAATGTTCAGTGTTTATCTCACACTGCTGCTGGCTGAATACACACTCAAGTGGACTATGCACATTTAAAAGGTGAGATTTTGTTATGATTTTTGCCAAACTGACTTCAGTGTAATGGTTTTGTCCCACACTGGCTTCCCTCTTGTGTTAGGAGAATTGAGTGTGTACTGTATGTGGGTGCACTCAGAGCACAGCAGCCAGCGCATGAAAGCTTGCAACATGTTTTTACTACTCCTTGAGCCTCCCTGTTCATTTGCTTGTGAGTAGCATAGAACATGACACTATGGCATTCTGTTTGGTGCAAGAGCTCAGACAGGTCAGCTACAACTGGTAAATCATGTGGGATTTTTTTCTTAGGTCACAGGAGACCAAGACTCACTGTAACTAATGCAACCTGCCTAAATCAAATACAACAAACACTTCAAGTGCCACAGTTGCAATCATTAGAAATATCCCAGAAGTTAAAAATTAAAACCTGGTATAAACAAAAAACTGGCAGTGGGAAAATCACTTTCTTTCCAAAGGTTGTTTTGACATCTGATGACAAACTGTTCAGATCCTGAAAGGGAACTTCATTTCCATCCCAGTACTCTGTCCTCTTGAAAGCCTGGGATAGGGGGTGGAGGGGTGGTAAAGAGAAGAGACTGAAAAACGACACACACAGGGGAAGTAACCTTCCAGAGGTAATCAATGGCTTCCTAACGAGCAGCCAGCTCTACTGAATATTGATTAGCTAGCACTGGGAAGGCTCTGCTCCGAGGAGGTCAGCACTCCTGCCAGCTGCCTTGTGCAAACACAAAGGAGGCCTCAGAAAAGGAAAATTGTAAATGTGAGGTTGTATATGAGAGGCACCATTCAGGCCACAACACTGGTAAGCACAAAGCATCCCCAGTTCTGCTAACATTTGTTACTACACTCTGCTCTGAAGTGCAGATCCTGGTTTGCCCCAATAAACTTCAAGATTGTCACTTGCAGATATGCATAAAACTATGAGCTGCTGCAGGTTCCTCTTCCCTACAGATATGAAATGGAGCACTGTCACAAACATTTACCCTCAGAAGCTTTGTCCAGTGCTACATCTCAGTACAAGCAGGGTATTGGTACAGGTTTCAAGGTAATGCTGTATGCTGATACCTCCCTAGACCAGCTGTAAGCAGATGACAGGCAGGTGAAGCAGCACAGCCCTGTTAGTACTCCACCCCTCTCACAGTATTCTCAGTTCCTACTGTCCCATTCAATAAATATTATTTCGGGGTTTTAGTTATTTTCCCTTTTTTATAAATAGTTATATTTTAATTTTATTATTACAGGCACTGGTAAATACACACAGAACTTAGACTGCTAAGGAAATCAGCTATAAGTGACTAAAAGTTTATCCTACCTTTTCAGAAGAAAAGAGTCCTTTCTCACAGGCTTTCTGAGGAAAGAGAAATTGTGACAGTCACAGAAAAGATATCTGGAAACTCTGTTCTTTAAAAGAAGAAGAAAAAATAAAAAGAAAAGAAAAAAGTTCCAGTTCCTGACTGGTGTAACTCATCTGACTTCAGTGGGACTATCCCAGGGTAGTTTCGTCCCCCTGTCTTTGCCAAAAAGAGAACAACATGAGCCAGCCAAAGGCATCTGCTTTTGCATTTCCTCCGTGAATCCATTCATTACACTGTCATGATAGAGAAGCTATAAACAAAGGCACTTCATGATGTTGCTTTGTGCTATCCATAATTACATTGTATGTGCTCCATCAGTATACATGCTTCAGGGCACTTTGCAAAAGCTTTTTATGTATTCAGGATTCTTTCTGAGAGGGTGGGTTAAATGAAGAGAGCAAACAGTTAAAACAGAAAAGGAAATTCTAACAGTTACTTAGAGAGGAGATCAGCATGAGAGGGAGGAGAGGAGGCTTTATATTCACACACAGACAAAAAAAAACACACCAACAAAATCAACAAAAAAACCCCAAGTCCAAACAACACAAAAACTACTCTAGTGCAATTCCAGTCTAGCAGTAGCCCAGTTAGTTTGTGTGCTTTAATATTTTCCCTTACTCTTTAAGATTACAAGCCCTCTAAAACAGCAATCATGTTTATAAAGTGATACCACATGGCAGCCTTAGTCTGGATGGAGCCCCAGAAAATTTAGTAAAACAAAAAATTCAGTTTGGAAGCTCTCTGAGGCTAACTTTATATAAATGGTCCAACTGCACTCTGACCTCAGAGTGATTTAATCACATGCAGCTCCCTTACTTGGGAGAATCAGAAAACTCCAGTGTGACACCATAAATTAGTCCTAAATCCTTAACTGCCTAGCAAATTAGTTTAAAGTGATACTCAGTATATAGTGCAAGTCCTTTTGCCTCTGAGAAGACATTCAGTTTATCTTGCAAGCATTTACTAGCATTTACAAGTCTAACAGGAATATTATACTTCTGCTGAGAGCTTTGCTTTCCAAGATCCAGAATCTGCCATCAGAATGTGTGTAATCCACACCCTGTTTAGAAGTATTTGTGTTTGAAAATAACATGGGGGGGGGGGGGGGTGGGGGGTGGAATTCTCACATAGTCGACACCCAGATGGGCAGGGGAGGCAGAGGGCTGCAAGCTGTGGCTGGTCCAGAAAGAGAAGCACAGACAGAGGCAGCAAGCAAGCTTACCTGTATGCACATATAACCTGCTGCAAAATCACAAACTTAGTTGTGTTCATATTTTAATAAATGGAATTCTTTGGAGGTGAAAAGAGATAATAGAATGTGACCTATATCAAAATACTCTAAAAATGGTACTCAATGATACCAAATGGTTTTAAATACTAGATTGTACTGTGGACTATGGAACAAAAGAGTTTCAAAGTGCATACATCAAGGCATCATTTGGATAGTTTAACAGTAACCCAAAATATTTCTAAACTGTGCAATCCCACTTTTAAAAATATTCCTCCATATCCCCAGTTTTAGTTTATTTCAATTACTCCTCTGCTAAAGACCATAAAATTGAAAGTTTAGACAGTTCTTTTCTGAACACTTGTTACATAAAGATAAAAACTGTCAGGCTTGTGACACTTGAAAAGTGTTTATAGATGATTAATTACAATTAAGCAGTAGCTCCTTCCTCTAGAAAGTACTGAGCATGATTCTTTAGCTGCTGCTCGAGTGACAAGGACACAAGATACTGGGGAGCAGCCAGTGACAAGAGTGTCAAAGTGCCAGGGAAAACAACTGATTCATTTCTCACTGGAAAACCAGAGCCAAAAACTCTGCCTCCCTTGGGTCCCAGGGTGTAGCATCTAACATACAAAGCATACCCCAGGAATTCTCTGAGAGGAGATCGTTCTGAAGGGAGTGAGTGCATGGCAACCCTTTAAAACCTTGTCATAAGATCTGTAGACTCACTCCTACTGTTAAAAGGTGCTTGCATTTATTTCCCAGCCATCTTATTCGTGAGCTGCCCTTCATAGAGAGGAAAGAAAGCCAGCAAATGACATGTCAGAAAACTCCTCGCCAAGGCATAGTCATTTCATGCAAATTCAGAAGGTTATAGACTTGCTCAGCTGGAGTTTCAAAGTTATGCAATTTAGTATAACAAAGAGGAAAGGACACCCAATGTAGTAAAATAATAATATACCAACACTTTGCATCAAAATGTACTCATTCTGTAACAGCTTTTGTAAAAGTCCTCCCAACATTTACAACAATACATTATTACATTAATAATTATCAATAACATCTTACCTAGCTATTCAGCTCCACAGATCACAGTCTTTAACAATTAAAGGACCATCATTTGCTCACTTTGCATTATCTAAGGTTTACTCCTGACATCATGGCAGGTACCCATACTGTGGTCACTGACACAAATTAATCCATGGCAGGTGCAGGAGCCAGTATGTGACTTCTGCAAGGAATCTTCCCCAGACCTCGCACTACAGACAACAGAACCAAGGAACATTTTAGACTTATGTGCAGGAAACTAATTCTACCGGTCAAAAAGTCTCTAAGGATTAATTTTTATTTTTTTTTTTTAAAGTCCTTTGGACTAATTAAACCAGAAATAGTGCTTAGGAAAAGTGCCAAGATACACACTATGGAATTGCTTGGGCTTTCTCCAAATCCCTAAGTGTAGCCCCAAGAGTGAGTTTTTTCTGAACAAAAATGCATGTGGAAAACTGCAAGAGACTCAAACGCTGCCTCATCAGCTTTGAAATTTAGGCATATGGCTGTGTCTGTAACAACTATCTACTTGAAGACAAATCTAAGTCATGCATTCAAGACAATATTGCAACACTCACCATTTCTGTGCATTCACCATTTCTGTGTACTACTAAGATGCCACAGCCAGATATGCTCTGCATGCACTAAGTCAGTGAAAAGCACAGGGGGCTCTATTCACAGGGCTTTAAGCAAAAGCTTCACTCTGGCCTGGGCTGAAACCAAGCTTGAAATACTAAGGTGCATGCAGCCAGAAGTGCTATGTTTCAAGTGGCTTGGGATCAAACCCATCCCAATTTGCACCCAAACCATATACCACTTCAGGCTTGCTTGAAACTTGGCCAACTGTTGCTGAAGGGTTTACAAACTTCAGTTAATTTGCCTGGAATTTTGCACTGGAGATGAAAAAATAAAATAAAACTTTCAGGTTCAAGGTTTTGCCTTAAGACATTTTATCCATCTCAGATACTGATGCCTTAAAGCACAATAATTGCTGTTCTATTCTACATAGAGGTGCCAAACCCCATTTCTCATACACACTTTCCAAGATTTCCTTTTCTCTATGTCTAAGGACTTCTCCCAACTCATCAGCTTCACAGAAAGTATGATGTTTAAGATGAAGAAGATGATCTCCAGCTACAGAAACCCTATAGGCTATGCATAATTCTTTCACTCACAGGAGTAAAATCCATCCTTGCCATAAAGCTTTACTTAAGTAATGACAGTGACACATTCTTAAAGATTTTCCATGGCCGAATGAAAAGTTGCTTTGAACATTCCCAGCAGCAAATGCCCCACTGTTTCCCTGGATGAGTTCATGTTCTTCTCAATGAGGTACTTCCCCTTAGTTTTAACATCCACTTTTGACACATTCATTTAAAACCTCTGCCTTAGAACAAGAACTGCAGGCCTGGGGAGCTTTAAGATAAACTGCAAAGCAGTTTGTAAAGATAAGAAGAGGAAGAGTGAACTATATGTTCATGAAACTCTAGAAGCTCTGTTTAAATAGTGTTTCATTTAAAGGAGAATCAGTTTATCCCTGAACAATGAAGCTTACTGAAACTTGTTCTAGAATAGCCTTCAACACTATCCACTTTTCTCCATTTTTAACCTCTTCAGTCAGTTCCTTTTTTTAATGTAAAGCCCTGTTTTTATGAAGAATTACCATTTTTGTGATGGCACTATTAAACCATTTCAAAAATCAGCTTTTTGTCTCTAGGTTTTTCATCTGATCATAATCTGCTGCTGCTGTTGATCAGGGGAAGAGTAAGGTGATAGCAGGATCAAACGCAACATCTAAATAACCATGTCACTGATCTACTGAAACAACTATTTCACTCTGGTAATTTAAAAGATTCTCTCCTGACTCTTTTCATACTTGGTGTGTGTTTTACAACACAGATCTTGACCTTGCCTAGGTAGATTTGATTTTCTTAGAAAGACTTTCTGACAGCTAATGAGAATGTGGTAGAGTACAGGCACGTGATCTTGGGGCAATGACACTGTAATGAAATTCCAGCAGACCAATATTCCTGTTTCTGCACTGCTTGTGGGACTGTGTTCTGAAAGAAGCGAAAATTAAATGGGGCAACCTAATGGTTTTCAGATGTACACTCCTTAATTCATTAGTTAGTGCATGCTACAGGTGTGTGCATGGCGGGAAGAAATGAATTTACGAACAAGCAGTTATGCGTTGGAATTGCTTGAGGCATAAGCACCACCAAAATAAGCACTTAAAAGCCAAAAACAGTTGCAAAGGCTTCTCAACAATGTCCTACTGTTCTTATTGTACAGCTCTAAAAATAATCTGACAACTCAAATATTTCATTCATTTTAAAATCACAGAATGGTCTGGGCTGAAAGGGATCTCCAAAGGTCATCTAGTCCAATCCCCTCTGTAGTAAGCAGGGGCATTTTCAACTAGAGCAGGTTGCCCAGAACTCTTATCGATGCATTTTAACTTGTGAATTGCAGATGTCACTGAAATTCCAGTTCTTCTCTCCTGCTAACAAGTAGGCCTTCTCCTCTTCCATCTGCAGTTTGTAATGCAGAGATAGCTACAGGCCACTTCCCAAACAGGAGGCTTGCTGTACAAAACATACAGGCACATACTTTCTCACCTTCAGTGTCTTCACAGAGGGTTGTACACATTTCTCAGTCTGGAAGGGACGAAATCTGCTACATTGGAAATGTAGAGCTGGTTTGAACACATTCAGTAAGACAGTGTTGTTGGGAGGTACATCAATCCACAGCATAGATTTCTGGAGACAAGGGTTTTCAGAAACACTGGCTTCAGCCAGGCTGCTTTTCCCATGAGGATCCATGTTAGTGGTGTCCAACACAGACAAACATTAATTCTGCACAGGATTTCTGAACATAAGACAATGAAGTCAGAAGAGCAGTTCTCTTAGGGCTGACAGATACTTGGAAGTAAACAGCAATATAAGGCACACATGCCCATGAAAACAAAGATGCATGCTGAGCCTTGGTTTCAGGAAGATTAGAAATAGAACAAGATCAAATTAGATCATTGCTACTGTATGTTGTTATCCTTGCCTCTCTAACAGAGGTCCTCAAGCAAGCAAAGACACTTTCTAAAGTGCACTGATGTGCTACAACAAAAGCAGCAATTCAACAAGCAGTTGTCTTCTCATAGGAGAGGAGCAAACCAAGGTTGGACAGTGTGAAACATTCCAGCATTTATGAACACTAAGGGTCTGAAGACATCTTATATGCAGATTTGGGACCCTTTCACTGCTTAGTGTAGCTAAAATGCAGGGGGGGTTGCTGGGGGTTTTTTGGGGTTTGTTGTTTTGTTGTTGCTGTTTTGGTTTGGGGTTTCAGGGGTGTTTTTCGGTTTGGTTTTGTGGGGGGGTTGTTTGGTTTGGTTTATGTGTGGTGCTTTGTTTTGTTTTGTTTGTTGGTTTTGGTTTGGTTTTTTAAGAGGCCTTCCCCTGCTTCCAATGCGTTTTGCTGATGTTGGTCCCCTTGCACTCTCTCTCTCTGCTGGGCATCCTGGCCAGTTATTTGTGTGGGATGTGAACTGAAAGCCTGCACTTTTCAGATGAATACATCTATACTCATGCCATTTAGAATTTTTATTTGGATGAAGCAGCTATTATAATCAGCAAGTTGACCCAAGCTCTAAAACACTAGTGAGATGATTGACAATTACAAGGATGAAAGATTAATTGTTTGAGAGCTTCCCATTGCAAATTGATTTTTTACATCAGAGCATTGTGCAGTCACTTGCCTCCAGGAGCTGGGACTTCAAGGGGGGAAAAATTAAAATCTGAAAACTTTAACTTCCAACTCTATAAAATCCCTTTTCTCCTGAGCATTGACATAAATATTTCTTCCACATTCTAGTTTATCACCCACATGCTTCTTGCCACACCTCAAGCTGGGAGAGACTGACTTCCACACTGTACTAAGGTTGTCCATTTTGCTAACACGGTTATGGCAAATACTACAAACTCCCACTTTGTCATATGGAAGAAGCATTAATCCCTTCTGCCTGCCCCACCTCATAACTTTCTGTCTGAACACAAAAGCTGTCTGTCTGCTTTGGCAGCAGAGAAACACTCAAAAAATGTTTCTAAATCCTGGGAGGGATTTTCTCCCCACTATTCTTTTCAGTTAGCTCTGCAGGAAAACACATAGTATAACGAAGACTATGACATTCTCTCTCATGTAATTAATACAAGGCATTTAGAGTACTTTCTGGGGAATAACATCAAATATAATTACCAGGAAAAGGTGAAGAAAATATAGAATCATATAATCATAGAACTGTTTTGGCTGGAAGGAGCTACAAATGAAACAGCACTTTATATGTTCTTAATTTTGTTTCTCATACAATGCCACCGCAATGTGTTACTAATCAGTATGCAAGATTTTAGTAACTAACTTTCCAACACAATTTAGTGATCCAGTTTTACAGAGGTTCATACTACCTGTGCAATGTAACAGATGTAACATTGACCTTGTCTGACTTGTAGCAGAAACAGTATCTGCTGGCAGATTGTGGAAAGGAGAAATTGCAGTGGTAAACATGGACAGCCCTTTCCTTAAAACCTGCCTTGAACTTGTGAACTGTGTCTGTGCTCAAAGCTTGCACCAAAACTATGGAAAATTACTCTGTCTTGATGCCGCTATTACTTGTACTTGGAAGTTCTCTCAACTGCAACACTGCAATCTCACCTACTGTAGGAGGACACAAAAGGTGAGCTACCAAGGTTTACGCAGACATTTTGCTTTGATGGAATCAAAATTACAGTCCACATATAATGACCATCATCAAAATTATGCTATTTTCTCTAATCTATACATAAATCCACTGATTCTGTCAAAAAGCAAAGCTTAGACTTTAAGAACAAAACCTGCTTTGGACTAAATAAAAATGCAATATATCTCTTAAAACTCAAAGAAAATTGATAGCTTGCTTTCTTTTCTTGCTTGCTTATTTGCTTTCAATTATCCATATTATTCTACACCACTTTTACGTGAACTGAGATAGACTAGACTAGACTAGACTAGACTAGACTAGAATAGAATAGAACAGAACTGAACTGAACAGAACAGAACAGAACAGAACAGGTTGGAAGAGACCTTCAAGATCATCACATCCAACCTATCATCCAACACCACCTAATCAACTAAACCATGCAACCAAGCACCCTCTCTAGTCTCCTCCTGAACACCTCCACTGATGGTGACTCCACCACCTCCCTGGGCAGCGCATTCCAATGGGCAATCACACTCTCTGTGTAAAACTTCTTCCTGACCTCCAGCCTAAACCTCCCCTGGCGCAACCTGAGACTGTGTCCTCTTTTTCTGGTGCTGGTTGCCTGGGAGAAGAGACCAACCTCGGCCTGTCTACAACCTCCCTCAAGATAGTTGTAGAGAGCAATGAGGTCACCCCTGAGTCTCCTCCTCTCCAGGCTAAGCAACCCCAGCTCCCTCAGTCTCTCCTCATAGGGCTTGTGTTCCAAGCCCCTCACCAACCTTGTTGCCCTTCTCTGGAGACTGAAGGTAGATGGCCCTACAAAGTATAGTAAGACACACTCTCCCACAGTGCAACTGCAAGTTTCTAAATAAACCAGAGCCACATGTGTGGGAAGAAAACATTTTCTGATATTTGGAAGTTCAATTTTTTATTTCACTCCTTGCTCCTGAATGCTAGAGTGATCACGCAAACTATTGAAACTGCCTTACCCAGGAATTTTTGTGTTTATTTATATATTTTGCTATCTGGCAACATTTTATACAAGGCTTGCTTTTATCATCCAGTTGTAACACCACAAATTGTTCATTATTTGCCAGTTTTCATTCAGTTTTGTAAATGATCACACTTGTGGTGCCACAGTTGAAGCATCAAGTGAGGGTTTTTATTCCTGTCCAACACCAGCTCCTGTTTTCTTCCAACAGAAAACACCAGGAGGAGGAAAAAAAAATGCATCACCTTCTTAGATGTCTGTAAGAATGAGAACCTTTCTACAACGAGCATCAAACATTCAAGCATGCACAAGAGGCAGTAATTCCTCAGTCATCTATTTACATGTTCCTAATCCATCCTGTCTACACTGGTAGTCTCTCTGGTTCAGTCTTTTTTTTCCCTACCCTAATCATAAAATCACCACTCAGCAAGAAAATTCTGCCCTGATTCATGAGCTCTAGTGCTGCTTAAGTCTGCAGGTTTGTTGCAAGAACTGGGCTTAAATCAAAATAAACCCATTCTTATACATTAAAAAGCAATTGAACATAGAACACTTCATTATTCTATAATTTCTTTCTAAAACTCTTCTAAAGTTTATAAAGCTGTTTGCTTCTTTGTGAGCAAGTGTCTGAACATGATACAGTTAAGCAGCAATAAACTGGAAAATGGAAAGATGATTTATGATGGGAAAGACTAATGGCAACATAATGAGGAGAGACTGCATTTAGCAGGTAACAACCAGACACTGATCTGTGTGAACTCTCATACAGTTTGTGTAAGTTTACTTTCAGATTAACTGAAGTCTGTTCATGCAATAGCAAAATGTGTAAAAAAAATACATCAGGGAAGTGTTGCCTAATCTGGCAGCAGACCTGCCCTCACAAGGTTTGCAGACCAACCTTATAGATTCAAGAGGGTTAGTAAGGGCTACTGACTGCAAAACTTGTTAGCCCAAGAGGAGAAACTCACCACTTCCTAAGACAGAAGAACTGACTTTGATAAAATAGGGAAGAATAGAACAAGCTACAATGTTTAATTAAGGGCATCTTTGCACACAAGCAAGAAGTTGAACTTGTTCACAGGCCACTATACAGAAGTGCTTCACCATCCTTTCTTTGCAGCCCTCCAATGTTCATAAACGGGGCTTGAAAAGTAGAAGTAGCTGGAAGGAATGTGGCACATGGATTCCTTCTTTCCTCTCATCCCTACAAGTTATGGTGACAACTAAGAACTAATGTTTGCCCTAAGACATTAGTGAGAGGTTCCCCAAATGGTAGTGGACAGAAGACTTAGGTGGGCTTTGTGGCTCTCTCCACACCACTTACGGAAGAACATGTAATCCTAATTCCCCTTTTGGGGTAGCACTGAAAAGGAGTCATAGGGAGCCCCCAATATTGTCCAAGTCCTAGGCACCTGAAGCCCTATTTGTAGCCAAGAGCTGCAATAATTTTTATGTATAGGGGATGTACACAGGGCACCTCTGAAACAACAGCACCATTCCAATGCTGCTGCTGGCTCTCCCTCCCTTCCCAGTAGGGCAGACTAGCTAGGTTATGCCAAGCTGCAGAACCTGAGAAAAAGCAACACTGTGCTGCTTTTGTTCTGGTGTGGGGGAAGGAGGAAAAAATTAGCACTTTTTGAATGGATTAAGACTTGGAAGAGGCTTAAGCCATGGAAGAGTGTTCAGGCAATAAGAAAATGGAGTCTCAAAGCTGAACAGTCTTTAAGAAAGCTTAGCAAGAAAGAAGCATTAATAAATTAGAGGTTTGGTTATCCTCTCAGCTTATCCAAGGCATTATGAGAAAGCTTCCTGAAGAAATTTGTGATGTCAACAGAAGCTGCATTACTTCTCTTCACCCTGCTTTCATGCAGTATGACCTGCTCTTCCCAACTTAAAGGACTCACATGCACTGCTTAAATATAATGGTATATGCAAGCAGATACAATCACAAGCAGAAGTTTGTGCATTTTAGTAACTCCTCCTGTAATTTACGAAATAACATCCACACATAGAGGTGTCTCTAGGAGAGGGGTTACTACTGCTAAGGCATCACCTGGCCCCACTCCTGTGGTCTCCATCCCCTCATCATCATCATGTACTTCCAACCTGTCGCATATTTCAGAAGGAAAAAACAGCCAGCAAAGGTTGCTTTGATGTTTGTTTTGATCCGCACATCAACTAAATGCTACAACAGTAAGATTTGAATGCAGTAACACAAAGGAAGACATATTACACATTCTAAACGTGCTAATATAGCAGCACTACTATGCACAAAATCACCATCATTTTAAGTTCAAGTGTCTTGGTGTTCCTCCACTTAAATCTAAAACCTTAAACCTATCACTTACATAGAACTGAACGTTTCCTTAGTTGGATCTGAATATTAAAGCATCTTTCTTCAAGGTGAAATGGAACAAACCACCACATTCATACCAGGTCCAGTGCCTTGTTTCTTCCCTATCCAGTAGCACATCAGGCAACAATATTTTAATTAAATGCACCCAGATCACATTTAAAGTAAGTCACATCACACCCTCAAAACCAATCCCCTATTGTATCTGACAAACAACTCTTTATTTTTATAATATTCATATTTTCCAGGTCTTAAGTACGTTCTGTTGCTCATTCAACATGACAGATGACTATAAACGTACAAAGAATAATACAAGAAAATTCACCCAGAAATTAACCTAAAATAATCTCTAATCCCTCGCAACTACATAAACAGTATGTAGAAATAAACCACCCAGCAATTAGCAATGTATTGCTCTGTATTAGTATTATTATTGCTCTATTATTGCTCCATTAGTAGGTGTTGCAAGTCTTACCTTTTTGGATCACCTGTTTCTGGCTACACTGTTGATATTTACAATGCTCCTTTTAGTAATAAACCAAGGTGACTCTACCTAACATAGTAGTTATTTATCAAATGCTTCAGAAGAGACATTGGTCAATTTGTCTTTTAAGCACATAGGAAGTTAATTAAAACCTCACATATTTGTACTACAATTTCTTACCTTGCAGAGCTGCAGTAACAGCCAGCATGTCAGAGTGAGTTTTGCATTCATATATATGTCAGGCAAACAGGTAAGATACAGTTGTACCAAATCCAGCCCTTCATGGACAACGCTACTGCCAGCATTGCTAATATCATCTTCCCCACCTTCTTGTTTTCCTTTTTCCTCTTCTGCTGATACCCCCAAACAGCTGTTGAACTCCATTAAAAAACCATTCCCGACGCCCTACTCCACAAAGCTCTGATCCTTCCAGAGACAACTCAGGAAAGTTTTATTTTCATAGCAGTAATGCCATTCCCCAATCCTCCAGAAGTATATAGTTTAGCCTGGTACTTAAGACTATGGTAGAACAAACTTACTTTAACTGTATTAGTTCTTTGCCTTTCTCTAATTGAACAACGTCCTGCAAATGTGCATACAGCTACAAGATAAATGCAGCATCAGCTAGCCTTGTCATACAGCACAAGAATACTCCTACTTCCTTGCTCATTTTGCGGGGGGGCGAGGAATGAAAATGTTATTATCTTTGAAAACTTTTTTTCCCAATTGTGCTTCTGCAGAACAAACTCAAATTCTCTCCTTTTTTTTTTTTTTCTAATGTTCTTGTAGAGGAGAGTTTTCTTAATTCCAGAGACTTTCAGCCACAGTAATTCATTGTCCGTGATATCGCAGATGCAAAGCATGTGAAGGCTACAGATTTCAAAAGGATAAATGATGCCTTGCAGACAGACAAGAGCCAAGACATTTTGAAATAACAAATAGCCCTTCCACAGGCCAAAAGATGAGGAAAATATGCAAGAGATTAAGTATTTTTAATGTAAACATTAAGCAGCTAAAATTTGTACATTTAGAACAGTTCCAAAGATCTTCTGCCTACTCTTAGTGACAGAAGAGACCTAAAGGCTGAGGTTTAATTGTATCTGTTATGAGAATTCAACTGCATCAACAACTAAGATATATCATTTTAATCATTACAATTAACTTTACCAGTAACTTCATGCAGAAAGTTGTTCTTTCCTAAAACCATTTCCCCAACCCCAGGCAGGATATTCAAGTAAAGAAAGAGATCTCTGTGGTTTGCTGAACGACTAATCAAAAGCTCCACTATCCTGGAACCCTTTTTAACACATGGAGGATCTAATACCCAAAGATTCCATCATCTTGCACCACTCTTAAGCATCAGATGTGGCAATTCTACATTAAATGCTTAATGTTCAAGTTCCTGCTCTTTAATCACATTAAACACCACCTTGACCTAATCTCAATGATTTTCATAGGACTACCTTTGAGATACCTATTTCATTGTTAAAATGGGTGTATCAGAATATAAAAAGTAAAAAACAAAGCTATTACACACCCAGATACAGCCTGTGCATAAGAAATGACAAATGAAATACAGAAAACCTAACATGTTTCTTTTGTCTGATATATTTTGCAAGGTGTCTGGCTCACCTGGTTCCTCTGATGGCTACAGCTGCTACTATTGCCCTCTCTTCACCCAAATTTGAGAAAGAGAAAATGTAATGAATTACAGAGCCAAACCTTCCTGCAATAGTTTGCTGTAATAATGCAGAACATAATTTCTATTCCTGCAGGCAATCCAAAGTACAGATGTTGAAGGAAAGTAGGCTCTAGCCAGATTTCCTAGCAAAGGAGCTGGATAGCATCCCAGCATTCACTCCTCCCAGACATATCCTTCTACTGCCAACACGTGCCTACAATTCCCACATGATGCAGCAGATTCTACCTTTTCCCACTTGCAGGTGGTTAAGGTGCCACTTAGGGAGCTTCAACTGTCAGCAGGCAGCTACCTCAGCCTCTGTGTAGTGGTCTCTGCACAGGGACAAGCTAATGCTCCTCACTCCTGAGCTCAAAACCAAACTAGTTCATGTGGAGAGAAGTTTCACAACTCTTGCCTGCTCTCTTGTCCCCGGAGAGGCGTAAACTAATATCTCTGAAAGCAGTTGTGGCCATACCAAAAACTTGTATCGCCATTGCTGCCCGTTACAAACACAGCTAAAGAACACAGAAATTGACAGAATTCAAAGCAAAGGAACATCAGGAGGCAAATGATTGAGCTTGCTTCTAAACTAGAGAACGCTGTCAGCTGAGAATATTACAAGAGTGATGCAGATGAAAACTGCACATCTCAACTGCACACCTTTCTTTAGTTTGTTTCCTGAAGGACTTGACATTGCCACATACTGACAAAGTTATATTATTTTCATCTTTCCATTACCTCCCAATTCTCTGACCACTAAGGATTTCTACATGAGATATCTTTAACCCTAATATTTCTTCTCTAAATCCTGCCATTTATGAGTTGAATAATGACATATGAACCAAGTCTGCTTAAGCTGTTATCTGGCCCTGGTAAGTGCAAATGAAACGACAGTTAAAATAAGATCCACTCACACTCTTGAGATAGTCAACATTTCCAGCATTTCTGCCCTGAGCAGAAACAATGATAGCAGGTCTCAGCAATTTTAGGAAAGTAAGTCATAAAAACTTGGACCAAGTCTTAAAGCTCCTTTGTCCAAAATTCTTGCACTTTGCAGTCATTAATACGGTAGTTTTCAGCTCTTCCAGGTAAGTGCTGAGAGGCCTTGCACTACTATACCGTATGCAATCTTCAGCTTTAAAACCTTCATGCAGATCAAAGTGTATTTCTGTGTTCCCCTATATCTGATTAGATGTCTTCCCTCACTTTTACAGGCAGAGATCTTTTAGGAGTAAGTGGTAGCAGTGTCTGGTTTGGAATTTAAAAGGCAACCTTAGAGCATTAGGGTTCTCTTGGATATGTACACTATGGACCGAAGCTACCTAAAACATTTAAATAGTTGCAAGTCTTGGATTCCTTTAAATTGTCAGCACCTTTTAAAAAGTATAAAATCCTTTTACTCCTCATAATAATTTCATGTTGTCTCAAATGGTGACAATGTCGCTTCTCTAGTATACTCTATATACTCTACATATTTACACTACTTACCTTATGCAGGTAGCTGATATAGGTAGGTTCTAGATGAGTAATACAGGGTCACAACCTCAGCTAATGCTCAGTCGAAAGGCCCACTGAAACGGCAATAAACAGCATTTGAAACTCCTAGTAACCGTTCAGAAGCTATATAAATAAAATCTTCAAATGGGATATATCCCACTTCAAGTCCTGACCATGATCTCCTTTTATCAGACCTAGCTCTAGCAACAAAAGTAGCAGAGACTCTTAAGCTGGTACCTAGAATGTTTGTAAGAAACAACTCTATTTAAATCACACCACCTCCCACTGCAAATTATTCCATCATTAGCACAATCAAGATTTTTATGTTTTGGGTTTTTTTGTTGGGTTTTTTTTTTTTTTTTTAAGGGCTTTTACTGGTATGGTATAGGTATAGGGAAAAGACTGCCCCATCCAGGATGAGACAGCTCAGAAATGAAAAATGAACCTGTCTCCTCCTGGTGGAGACTTCACTGGTTTACTAACCACCAGAGTATTGCCCTTTCCTGTTTACAGTCAGCGACCAGCCCCAAGGACACAGTGACCACAAGTCAAGCTTCAGAATTGTGAGAACACTTCCACTGCCAAAGCAGAGTTTCTTGAATCCATACTTCAGAGTACTTTATGTTTATTCCCAAGATTACCTCCAGGAGCACAGTGGTTACAAATGTCTTTAAAATGAGAGCCCTGGCTCCTCATAAGATGACTGTGAATAGGGAGACATTAAGACAGAAAAAGTTGTTTGGGAATATGAGCTTCATCATGAATGAGGAGCACTCCACACTTCTTTTAGTATTTCTGTAGCTAGGGACTACTGCCCCATGACTCTCTGAGATCCTACAAAGCGTCATCCTGCAGTCTTGCCCTATTGCCATTTCCCCTTCCATTAAGGAAACAGAATGGTGCTAACCTGGAAATCTGCTGTCTTCTCTGCCCTTCTCAGTGCCTTTTGCTTTGTTGCAGCTGTCTTACTCAAAACTCTGTTGCTTCAAGCCTTGTGGCTAGCACCTTGGCTACCAGAAACCCTAAAAAGAGCTACAGGGCCCTGAAGAGAATTCTTTAACTCTCTGAGAAATCTCCCCAAATAGACCAGGAAATGTAAAATTTCTGATTGTTTTGAGCCTGCTGGCAATCCTGCATTAGTGCATAGAGATTAATTCAGCATCTAAGAAGACAGAAAAGTCTTCATGTTTTTTTTGGTGGTATCTGATGAGCTGTTTCCATCTGGCTGGACTGTTCCCCAGCATACTGCTCTGAGCTTTGCAGCTCTTCATACTTATCCACAAATGCACTGTAGTATTAAGAGACATTTCTTGACTGAGTTACCAATTGCTGGACAGCCATCCATTAAAACCTCCACTGGGATATAAACAGCAGTCAGATGCCTGCAATGGAGCCAGAGGTGTGACTATGCACATATAATTGCACTCAAGCCAGTTAACTCACTGGCATGCCAAGAGCAGTAAAGCTACAGACTGCAGCTAATGCTGTGCAAAAACACCACAGAGCTTTGGAATTAAAATGGCAGTCAGGATGTGTGGAGATATGTCACTGATGGCAATGAGAGAAAACCCAGGATAGGCAGATCTCTACCCACTACATACTGTGTGATATGCAGCTGCTGTGCATGGTGAAGCAGCATTGTGCCTCACATTAAGGGAAGGAAGTGGATCACGTGAAAAATACAAGGCTTTCTCTTGTGAGGCCTATCTATGAAAGGATTCAGAATGTTGGTTTAGATAAATGTAGGTGGCCAAAAATGTAGCATTTGTGAACCACACATACCATGTGAGCCTCAAAGGAAAAACAAAGCAGGAAATCTTTGAGAGAAAACTGCTTGGGACTGGGTCAGCAATGTCCCAAGAACTGGAGTTCACTTTGTTCTCTTGCATCTGGTTCTCGTCCCAGCAAGTTTGGAGAGGTGTGAAAATGAAAACTGGTTGTGTTGAAAGTTAAAAGGCTCTTCTGACCGTCAAGAAAGTTCAGCTCAGGTTTCAACCAGCAGCTTGCGGTTTGGCATGGAAGAGACTATTCCAGTTCATAGCAGGATGTAAACACCCCGTGTGAGCATTACTCTTCTTTGGGAGACCTCTGGCCACCTGCTTGAGTCTGGCTTATTAAAAGTGCCCTGGGATTTGGAGAGGAGGAGTGGCAGTAAATACATGTTTTGTTCTCTGTTTCAGAAAGCTTTGAAAACTTTGCTCTACACAAGAGAGGAAAAGCCAGCATGCTTTTCACACATGCTGCCCATGCTGTGCCCAACAGCCTCACCCCATTTTACCTCAGGGTGTGCTAGCCTGCTCTGCTCCCAGCAGCACCATCTGCCCTCATACCCCAACACTGGGCACACCAACAGGGCCCTGTGGATCCCCAAAAATATGTGTCCCTGCACCCTGAGAGCCTTACCTCAGCCCAGCAATGTGCCCCTCACAGAACCTTCCAGAACAATCTTTATCTCCCTACCTGAAGAATCTCCTCACACCCTCCCAGAGGGCTCTGTGGGGTGAACCTGGTGCTTTCCCGCCAACACCACCTCCACTAGACCACTCTGGCCTCTGCACTGTGAGGCGGGAGCCAGACTGCTCAGCTGTGCTGCTGCCTCAGGGCTGGGTCCTCCCTCAAGGGCTGGGCGGGAAAGGCAGCTCAGGGCCCTCGGCCAGTAGTGTTTAGCTTCAAACAGCAGTCTGTGCTCTCTTGTGGAGATTTAACCATTCATTTACTTTTGTTATTTCTTCAGATAATTAAGACTTATGAAGATGAAATACTTGTAGTTATGCCTGGAAATTAATACTTTCTTCCAGGAATTGACCAGCTAATTCATAAAGCACATCATAATTGGATTGGTTGATAGGTTGGACACGATGATCTTGAAGGTCTCTTCCAACCTGGTGCATTGTATTGTATTGTATAAAAGGCAGGAATGAGCTTTTGTTAAACAGGACTAATTTCTCAGACAGGCCAGAACATCCATTCTTAAGCATGGCACTTTTCAAAGCAATAATCTCAGATCAGATGGGAGAGACCTCTCTGATGTATAGAGGCTGAGGAGCTCTTGGTAATTCAGAGTATCACCGTTGCCCCACTCTCCATTTCTGCCCATTGTGAGGAGAAGGTGACAGAAATGTGACTGGGCAGGCAGAGGAGTGCGCCACATGGTGAGCAGGGCAGGGCATGCCTGCAAGGGCACATCTTCATCAAAGTCACCTCTGCATCAGCAGGAGCTCACTCTTGATGTGTTCTCAGTGCAAGCTCTTAAAAAAGGATGTACCACAAGGCTTAGAAATTCAACGGAAACAGGCACAGCAGAAACAACAAAGTCTTCAAATGTGTTTGTAGGTGACTCAATTTCAGTAAATAACAGTTCTTGCCCTCTTCCTACCTTCATTTACATTTCCATTTCTATAATCAAAAGACATTGCTGTATTCCTTTGGTACTTCAGTAGTTATTCTTACTGTATACAACCAGTCTGTCAGCTTCCCTAGGCATTAGCTTAAATGGTCCCCAGTCTGTGCCCACATTCTGAGTGGCTGGCAGTTGCCAATTCCTGGCTGCTCCCTGACATGGGCATACTTTCCAAGCAGGGAAGAGGCCTAATCCTTCAAGAATCCCAAACACAAGCACTGCAGCAACGTTTGTCAGGGCAGCACAGGAATTTGTGCTATTCACAGGCTTACTACAGTTTGTTTTCCTTAATCTGAGGCTGTTTTTCCATGGTTAAGGAGACAGATGAACCAGTTTGCCCCCTCTAGCATTGTGCAGCACAGCTTGGAAGGTGGTGGACTGTGCCCAGTTCCCAGGGTGGTGGTGCAGGATTCCCAGTAGGAGAGGTGATAGGACTGCCAGTGGAGCTCTGACCTTGTGGCTTCCAGACGCTGTGTATAGAGCCTCTGTAGGGCTCTGCTGCAGCAGCCTCAGGCAGCGGGTCTTTGCTGCAGTATCTGAGGTAATAGATGTGTTTCCATGGCTGGGCTCTGAGTCAAGGCCAGCTCAACTGCACTGAGGAACTGATCAGGTTGAGGCCCAAGCTGTGTCATTCCCAAGACATTTTACTAACAGACAGTTTCTTTGCCATGCCCCAGGTCACTCAGGCTGCTTGCCAAAAAGGAGTTTTGACACCTGAAAAACCCCACATCACCCAAATGTTGGCAGTCCCTGAAAAAAAGCAAAGTAGTTTAGCATGTGCCTGTGACACGTCTGTTGAATATGCTCCACTAAACTTCCAGTGTCCTGGAACTTTCACTGTCCTGTGATGCTGTCAGCTTGTGAAGTAGTGTAGGTTGCAGATCTTTAAAGTTCTCTCTACTGTGAAAAAAATCACACCAAAACCCCTGTTGCCTACCCCTGTGAAATGTCATCTCCATTTTACAGTGAGGTCAGTAAAAGTCTGAGGGTGGTGATTTCCTTGTTCAGAATACTACTTGTCAACATCTGAGTTAGTAACATGATAGAAGTTCTTAATTTGTGTCCCTTACTCTGGACCCCAGGACATGCTTCTGTACAGCCCAGAGAACAAGGGCACGATACAACAGCTCCAGTAGCAGTAGTGAGCAATGTCCACACGTCCAGTTGCAAGAAGTGAGATTTTTATGTGATGATCTGAATTCCCAAAAACTCCAGGCTGGCTGTAATCAGAAATCTGAAAGCATCAGTGAACATCTTGGCCTTCACAAGAATATAGAAAGAATTTGGACAGTAAAGCATTCCAGGACCATCTGTCCTCTTTTACCCATGCCCCCTGGCAGAGAGTGAATTGTACATTAGTATGGTCCCTGAAAGTTGAAGCCAGGGGGACTTTTAAGGTTCGTGTTCCTTGCAGAGACATTCCATGCAGCAGGCGAGCACAAGGTGGCAGAGCAGTACAGGAGTAGCCCCTCGGATGAACATGGGGCCCAGGAGGGGAGTAGGTGGGAAATACTAGAGCAGGTGGCTAGAGTGCTTCCCATTCCTTTCACCTTTTCCTCCTTTACTTTGCCTCCCCCTCTTCCCTTGCCTTTCCAATCAGCTTCCCTGAATCTTAACACACTATTAGCTGCATCACAGTGGAAAGAGGATGGTGGAGACCAGAGACCAGATGCAGACTGGACACTGCACTGTTCACAACTGGTGTTTGGTGAGATAATGTCCCACTTCCATGCAGCACCTTGCCCTGGCAATGGTGATGGAAGCGAGGGACCCTGCCTGTGCTCAGAGTCCTTCTTTTTCTCCATTCTGTCAATAGCTTTAGCTACGGAAAAGGCCTTTTGGCTAGGGGGAGGAACATCCACATTAAACAAGGCATCATCCCAGAGGTCAGGAAGACCTTAATTTCCTGTTAAGACAGCCCTCTGCAAAGCTACAAGCTTCTCAGATTATAGGAACTGGTATCACTCCGTTGAAGACAGACTTCTGAAAACAGGTCCAGAAACTACAGATAACAGATCTGCTTCCAACAGTAGTCAGAAAATAGGGCACAAGTGACACAGTCACTTGGAATAGCATCAGTCTCGGCCCCTGGGGACCACCTTCTTAAAGGGCAGCTCAGTAAGGGAAAAGAAGAAACAAAACAAAGATATGGTTGCAGGAAGAAAGAATCCAGGCAATTCAGTTAAGGAAGCATTCTGCATGTGAAAATTGGAGTATCTGATGAAGTTTGGCAATGGGCATAGGGATTTTACACATACTTGGAATGAATTCTAGTACATCTTCTTACAGAGTATGAAGCAGCAGGACAGGTTAGTAATTCGTGTCAGATACGACACTAAACATTCCCTACACAAACGAAGACTTTTGTATGAAGCAAATGTCTAACAACAACAAAATAAATAAATAACCCCCAAACCACTGCACAAGTTCAGGAGCAGCTGTCAATGCCTGGATGATCCTTTTTTCCACAAATAATATTTTGCTGCTCTTGTTCATTTAGGACACAAACCTCAAACAAAATAGTAACTGATGGCTGGTGTTCTCAAAAAAACCATTTGAACTTATGTTAAAAAAAAAGTATTTTTAAAAAGTTAAACTTATTGTACCTATTATATTTTATAAAGATATGTAAAAGCAGTTCAGTACTAGAACAACTACACATTCTTCTGAGGGCTACATAATCCTCAACATCTGCACAGACCTCTGATTGATTTTAGTGAGCTTTTCCTTTAATCCAAAGTTCTTGAGAAGGAGGAATCCCTGACATCTTTTTCCCAGCCCTTCACTTGTCCTCAGCTCCTCTCAGGTACATTTCTGTTTGTAGGAAAATACTGCACTCATGGGAACTTTGATTCTTCAGTTTATTCTTAGAATTTCCTATCTTTACCTCTTAAAGCAGGCTGCTCTCTTCTAATACACTCAAAAGAGCCCTGGTAGGGAAAAAGTGTTACCCAAAAAACCTCACTTTTCAGGCCAACTGCATCGTTCACCTGTGCTGAAGATAAACAGCCAGTACAATAAGAATTGTCACCACAGGTACTCATTTTCATCCCCTCATTTTTAAAAAAAAGGCAACCAACAACTGATTTTCCCCACTGAAACAGTTACATAATAGCTGTGATATCAAATTTGAAAGCTCCTCAAAATTTCAAAGCCGAAAGCCAGATTCTAGAGGGAGACAACATGGGTAAAAAAAAAATATCAATACACGTTATTTTAATACAAAATATTAGCTTTTTTTTTTTTTACAAGTCAGTTTTTTGAAAATATAGAACCTTAAAAAATGAACAAATTGCTATCCACACACTATAAACACTTTTTTGTGCTGTTTGATCAAGTTATCAGAACAATTTAAACACCAGTCCATAGTTTAAATACTGCCTTGAAGTTTTATGAAAACTATGCCGCACTGTGCGCTACCATTATCGTATGTACAATGTGAAGCATCTTCTTTCAGTTCTAATACCGTAGTAGAAACTGTTTTGTTACCAAGTTCTTTGTGCAAGGATTTCACATTCTACTCATGCTCATGACAGATTTGCATTACATTCCAGTGGCACTGGTATGAGCAACCACATATAATTCTGTGAATGTTCACTGGAAGAATGTCCATTACATATTCTGGAAGTACAAATTCTTCTGCTGGATAAAAGAAAGCTTGTTAGTTGAGGGGGAAAATACTAGCCTGATTAGCCAGAATGTAACAATTTCTAAGCACTGAAATGAATTTTGATTTCTCAAAGTTGAATAAAAATAATGAACTATCACATTTTCATAGAGATGAACTATATATCAGGAACATCTCAGGATTATCTGTAATTGCCTGTTTTTAGAACCCATAGAAAGGGAAAAAAAATTTCCCTCTGAGATGGAGGTCTTTAAAGGTCTTGTTTTGGTAGTAAATCATCCACAAGTTGCAGGCTGTTAGCCAAGTAGATATAGGATGATTTACTTGCATTACAGATTTACACAATTGAACTTTATGCATACAGTACAAAACTATGAACAAAAAGGTGAAACAAAGTTTTTTATTTATATTCAGGTAAAAACATTAACCTGATGAAGTAAATTATTGCAGATTTGAGAAATCAGCACATGAAACAGTTGGACAGAGCATTGCTTACAGGTGCTTTTATCTGTGTCAAAAGACAAAGGGTGAACTGTTTTTTGTTGAAAGCTAGCACTAAGGGCAGGGAGGGAAGAAGAGAAAAACTACAAAAGTAACCAGGAACTGTTTACTTAAACAGGGAATGAAACAACTAATTTGTCTTTTAAAAAACTTTACATCGATTCAAAATGCTCTGGCCTTACCACAATACACAATGGCCAGCCCAAGCTGTTGGACTTAACTACATGAAAGAAAGGATTCTTCCTAGCCTCTAGCAAGAGGCTTTTTGCTGCCTGAATCACTGTGTAAACAGCTCTAGAGCGTCAACTGGTAGACTGTCGCCATTATATCCTATCACTACAGTAAAACTATGCTATAAGAAAGGTTCTATCTAGTTACAAAGGCTGAATTATATTGACAATATATATTTTATTTCAGTAAAATTTAAATTATCTTAATCAGAGAAAGAGGCATGAAGCAGTTAAATGCCCATGCTAACCAAAACATAACAATTGTTGAATGTTGCACACAAAAAGAACCAAGTGAATTGCACATCAGACAATACATGAGGATGGGTAAAATTAGAGGCAGGTGAGAGTACACAGAACTAGTCTACTAAACTAGGTTTGTCAAATACATGGTGTATTTTAATTTCTGTACTTATGTACAAAAGTTGTCTTTGGAGGAAAAACTTCAGACTTAGCTAGATGGATACACACAGCCCAGTATTAAACTGCACAGCGACATTTATTGTTCCAGCCTGGAAAAACATCCCTTTTTAAATTTCACACAGCAAAGCAAGTTAAAAACTTCACTCATCAAATAAATGATAATTTAAACAAGAACTTGCTAAAGAAACCTTGTCACAACAACTTTTAGGGCCTGATCACTTTAAGTCCATAAGGGCCTTTAATGAATATCAACCAAGTGTCTTTGTTTATAATCTGCAAGCCATTTTTCTACAACAAGAAGGCGTAACACGTTTCCTTGACTCAGGTGATATATTTAGAAAAGAATCATGAGTTTCTCTTTTGCTGTAACAGGCAGACATTGCATTTTTCATTGTGATCAGGAAAGATGGAATGACTGCTGCCCTTCTCTTGCAGCTATCAAGAGTTTTTCACGCATTATCTCAATGGTTGAATAGTCCGGCAGTTTGAGATAGTTCACACAAGTCATGACTGAGGGTAAGAAATCGTCTGGGTTCTCTGTAGACTCAAATGTCTTGCGTACAATTGTCAGCGGAGGATTCAAACTTCGAAAGCCTGTCAGTGAAGAAAAAAAAAAAATAAGGTTGTTATCTTGAGAACCCAGTTAACACCTTAGACATCTAAGTGACAGAAGCATGTCTCCCAACTATCTCATCTTAAAAAAAAAAAAAGCCCACCTTTAGAATATGACTGTGAGACCACGTGGCAAGCCTACTTTTAATTCTGTGATCTTTACATGTAAAAAACCTATTCCACTGATGGTATTTTAAGAGTTTGTTGATTTCATACACATTTTAAGATACTGAGAAATTTTCTGACTGTCCCTAGCAAAGACAGCACATTCCTCAGTTTTCCTCACTGCATCTCCCCTAAATTCTTTTACTACATTGAAATAATCAGTTTCTTCTGAAATGCATTAATAACATTGATCTCATATATAGCAATACGTAATAAACAACCTACCTCCAACAGGCAGTCTGGGGCTACCTGTCACAAACTGAAGAAACAGTCTTTGCTGCTCACTATCAAAGCTACTGAGGATCTCAAACAGATACTTCACCGCTCGACTAAGGAGGGAAAACAGAGGTTATTAGCATTTTCTTTACAGTTAAAATAATTGCACCAGATTTGTATTCAGTGTAATGTATTTTCAGATAAATGTAATCTAATTCCTTTACCTTGAATAACAGTATATCGAAATATATATATTTTTCTAATGCTACCATTGCTATATTTTTAACAAGACCACCATTACCTGTCATGTGTATAACCGTGATCTGGCCTGCAACACTCCATTAAAGTCTTCGCATCCCAAGTGTCTGTTTTACTGCCACACAAGAGCTGCTCCAACTATAAAAGTGGAGGGGAGAAAAAAAAAAAGGGGGGAGTGGGAAGTCAGTTTTCCTTTTCAGCAATTGAGGCAGAACCCATGCTAGTGGCTATGACAGACTTCTGCTTTCTGGAATGTCTTGCTGCAGAACCACTTCAGCCTCTCCAAGAAATGCCCTCCACATTCACAAAGGACCATACAATATAAGGTCACAAAAGCATCAGCACAAACCCATTTACCAACCTCCTCAGGATAGAAGTATTGAAGATGACTGAGGGGGAACACTGATTCAAATCCATCTCTGAATGAGTCAAACTGTCTGGCAACACCTTCATTCAGTGCCCAAAATATAACCAACTGCAAGAAAGAACGAACAAGAGTCATGTGAACAAAAGGAAGCACAGAATGATTACTGCCATACAAGAGATTACAGCTGCAGAAATAACCTTTCCAGAAGGCTAGCTATGCACTTACTGTAGTTGTGGTTGTGTAGTTGTGTGTAGTTTTAACTGACTCACAGAGATGCTCTCTAGCACTGCTTTAATTAATAAGCTCAGCCTACAGCACATAAGTGTAGTGCTGCTGCAATACAACAGAATTGGAATTCACTGTTCTTTTTCCTTGACTGCTTTCTCCTGTGGTCTGCTCAATGCATATTAGCAAAAGTAATCTGGAGTTCAAACAACCACAGATTTAGAACACCCTAAGTATAGAAACCATTTAAACAACTTATTTGCACACACACACACCTTTTTTTTTTTTTTAAGCAGAACAAGGTTAAATGCAAAGAATTCAGAATATATGGTTAAAATAAACCTACTTAAAATATTTTAAAACAAATCTTAGCTTCATTTCATGTTACTGAGACTTGGTCAAGAATCATAAGGCAAAAGACAGTAGCTGGGGCTTTTTTTGTGCAGCTCTTGTGGTTTGGGGTTTTTTTTTTGTTTTAATTTTTGTGTGTAGGTATTTTTTGGTTTTGTTTTGTTGTTGGATTTTTGGAGAGAGGTTTGTTTCATTTTCAGGGTTCCATTTGTCTTTTCTTACTATATTTTTGTGCGGTTTTGTTGGTTGGTTTGTTTTAATTTATCAGCAGTTTTCACCTTCCAAAGTGGAAAGCACACACCTGAAACATGAATCACTGTGGGGAGAGGAAGGAGACATGACACATGACAAAAATTTCTTGTACATTTCCTGCAGCGAGTATTTCTCCACTAAATTAAGAAATATGTCATACATGGCAGACTGCCAAGTTCAGCTTCTTTTGTCAGTTAGATGATTACACTTCCCCCAAACACCCTCACTTCTAGCAGGGAACAAAGACTGGTTATAAAAGATGTACTGTCAACACACAGCTACTTTTTTTTTTTAATGTGTTAAAAGTTCTGACCTGGAACACTGGGATAAACTTGAGGGACAATTAAGGATGCACCACAATGATGATCAGAGGGCTGGAGCACCTCCCCTATGGTGACAAGGTGTCAAGAGTTAGGGTTGTTCTTCCTGGAGAAGAGAAGGGTCTGGGGAAACTGTATAGTAGCCTTCCAGTACCTGAAGGGGGCCTACAAGAAAGCTGGGGAAGGACTTTTTACAAGGGCTTGTAGTGTAGGATGAGGGGGAATGGATTGAAGCTGGAAGAGGGTAGATTAAAACTGGGTATTAGGGAGAAGTTCTTTACATCAAGGTTGGTGAGACACTAGAACAGGTTGCGCAAGGAGGCTGTGAAACATACTCCCTGGAGCATTCAAGACCAGGTTGGACAAGGCCTTGAGCAACCCTGTCTAGTGCACGGTGTCCCTGATCATGACAGAGGGGTTAGAACTAGATGAACTTTAAGGTCCCTTCCAGCCCAAACTACTCTATGAACTGAATCACCACCCCACTGATAAGCGCTGAACTCCTGAGGCAAATATTTAACCCTTTTCCAATAACCTGCTCTAGAAAGCTCTCAGAAAGTCTATTAGCATCTGCTGCTAAGCCTTCCTACAAGAGTCAGACACTGAATTTCAGGTAAGACACATACCCCTATACTTTCACACAACAGGTTGTAAAACTGAAAAAGGAAATTATAGCAGCAGACATGCTTACTTAGAATTGTAACTCCAAAAATTCGCTGTTATTACAGCAGTTCAAAATCCACTGAAGTAGGCAGGTGCCAAACCACTATTGCAAATAAATTCATTACTATTCCCAGGTATGGGAACTTAAGATTCTGAACGTCCACAGCTCAAATTACTTCATTTACACCTTCTATCCAAACCAACTCCAAAATACAAAACCAAAAAATCCTGCAAAGCCCTTCTGATGAGTTCGTAATGCATAAACCAAACTTTTTTGTACTATGAAAAATTTCCAGTCAGGTGTGCTGACTAGGATTCAAATATGTACTAGTATTACTCCAGAAAAACTAAGAGAAGCAAACAGTAGGAAAATTATTGCTGTGCACCAGTTCACAGAAATGAAGCAAAATGTATACAGAAGCAAACTACTTGAGAACGAGGTGAGGAAGAATAAAGATGTTTTTAGTCCTAACTTTGCTTTTACATACTCTGAGGTACTCCTCTAAGTTGTGGATGGTGACTGGTGTATCTTTTCCCCCTTTTTTCAGTTCTATATTAGGAAAACCAGGAAGTGTGAAGTCCAGCCCTAGATCTTCCACTGAGCAGCCATTCATAGTCAGAGCCTCCAATGCATACTGTAGACTTTCTTTGGTCTAAAAAAATATTGGAAGCAAAACCAATTCATTCATGTTAACTTGTCCAAGAGTTATGACTTCTAAAGCAGTTCTGACTCAGAAAACATCTATAAGGATATTACTACTATTACAGCACTCCTTGCTTTCCTTCGTATTTTTCATACACAACAGTAAACCAAGACAAACCGAATTAACTCCTTAAAGGATAAACTTGCAAGACAGCAACAATACACTACTTTTTTTCCCTAGCAATTTCGGAATTACTTTAACTTCTTGCATATTCAGAAAACACTACTGCAAGACAAGGAGACATACATTACTCTAATACTCTTAGGCTACATTTTCCCTTAGAATACTTAATGGCATTGATATTTGCATGCATACTGACATTTTTCAGCTTTCATCCACCAGGTTTCACGTTTTTCAAACTCTTGTTGGAAAATTAAAAGCGGTGATCAAGGAGAGAGAGTGAGACAGTGAGGTGAAGAGGAACAAAGGTCCACAAGCTTGCAATAACTTGGCTAGTAACAAAGCAGATGTATTAAGAGTATAAATTAGGTTATTACCACCTACCATCTATTAACATTGGATGCTAGAAAGCATGCATGCCAAAGACCCTTTATCGCTACTCTGCAACAGCAAAGAGTGGACAGCCTTGAAAAATTAAGACTCTTCTGTATCTCCTAAAGAACTTGTATGCTCAAATACAAAGGCAGTTCATACCAGTTCTGCATCCAGCTCATTAGTGCCCACTAAAGACACTTCTATGAAAAACCTGAGTATTTGTTAAAACCAATTAGGTAAAAAAGCAAAGTCTTTTGAACGTTCAGAAATCAAAGTCAGGTTTCTTTTTCCTCTGATATTATGCTTGATGTTTTCAAAGTGAACCAAAAATAAAGGGCTAGTTCAGGCAAGCATCTGGCAGCTTTAGCCATCCCATAATAAGTGCCTAACACTACAGTCTACATTACAAGATGACCATGTTATAATTACTAGCCACTGATTTAATAACATAATAACTATTCCTTTTATTAGAATTAAGTCATCATTGCTATTACCATCCCTATTAAGCATTATCAGACACTCTCAATTACAGCTACTTCACAAAAATCCAACCATGTGAAGATGCACTCTTCCATTCTTAGGGTTACTTTCCCACCTGTGTTTTGTCCTGTTCAAGTCTTTTCTTTTGTCTTACAATATCTTCAAGATGATATATTGATTTGGCTACTACTGGATCAATACTGAACAAGTCATGTGATGTCAAGGAAGTTTCCTGTCGTAGCATCCATTTATAAAAAGGAAGCCCAAGAGGAAGGTCCACCTGGAAATCAGAATGTTTAGTGTTAGCTGTCTTCCAAAACTGTATCTTTTGCTATATTACCTCTTAATTAGATCTAGAATACTATTTACTAATTCATAGTTCTGGCACATGAAGTACTGCATGTGATCGTTTTCACCCAAGAAATTCACAGTCAAGAACACATAACTGTCTAACTAGTGCATATACATTGGAACAAGCAGCAGATAGCAGCTGGAATCATAGGTCCAAACCGATCTTGTGAGAAGACTGGACAGAGATTGCAACAGCTTTTCCTTTTTTCACTAAGGTCTCAACAGCCACTGTAAAGATCTTCAATGTACACCAGCTTTCTCCCACGAGAAAATCTGCTGCTTCCTTCTCTCCCATCCTCACCCAAATGCTAGAGCTGAAAATAATTCCGTGCAACCCAGAATCACATTTTCCAATTTATTCTCACCAGCCTAAAATCCATGATTGCCTTGGCCATTAGTTTCCCCAGAAAGCGGAACTTCATTTTAACTTTTGCAATGTGAGCTGGCTTGGCTGTTCTACCAAAAGGAAGTGCAAAAAGGCCTTGAAGGTTATGGATGTACTTGGTACCTTCCTGGCTTCCTGTTGAGGAAAGGAAAAGAACACCACAAAAATAAAAATCAAAGCTTCATGTCTAACACACACACTGCTAGTTTCACTCAGATGCAAGTTTATGCAAGGTTGAAAGCAGCTAAGAGATAATCATAACATAAAGCTTCTTGTAACATTGGTAAACCCCACAAAGATAATTGCACACTATCATGAGGCATACTACTTGCCCAAAGACTGAGGTGTTCTTTCAATCAAGGCCATTCATGTAATTCAAGTCAGGTTACATTGATTCAACAGTAGATCAACAGTTAAGGTAATAAAACATTTACCTTTTGGATTGGCTAAAGTCACTTCTTCTCCTCTCCAAAGGCCTAAGTCTGCTCTCTGTAGTTCCTGAGATACAAGTGCATAGAACTCTAGTGTGGGGCCTAGGCCTGTGCCAACCTTCAGGGGAAGGGAGGGTGTGGGGAGTGGAAAGGGAATGAGATAAATAAGTCCATTAGGTCTGTCCAAGTATCAAAATCTTTACTTAGTCTAAGAAATACAGTATACTACAAAGACACATTGCTAAAAGCATCTAGAGAATCTAAATGCAGCATTTACATGACAGACAGCTTGGGAAGACCACACATTGAGGGGCATAATGGTGGAACAAAAGTATTAACCACCTAATGATATTATAGAGAAAATGCACAAAGCTGTTTGCTTGGACTTAGAAAAAAATGTGCTCTGCAAAACAAGACTGATTATGAAGTTTAGTAGACAGAAAGTTACTCCTAGAAACTAAACATCACAAGCAAGTGGGTTAGGGATAATTAGTAGACAAAATTTTATGGTACCGCAGTGAGAAGGTCCAAGAGTCTGACAAGTCATTTTAGGAAATTCATAGCTTTCTAGTATTAATCTTCAGTAAAAAAAGGGTTAAATTAGATTGCATTGATATTACTTACTTCATTCTCATACTGGATTTCCAACATGGCTCTTGAACTGCCTAGATCCTGCATCACAGATTCTGCCTGTTTCAACAGCTCATCTCTGTTCACAGTGCGCTACACATTAGAGAAGTTTTAAGTAGTGAAATTATGTCTGTAAGTCCCAGCTCCCAAGGCAGTTACAACAGGAAAAAAATAATCAGTTAAGCAAGTTTTTCCACCCCATGCTAGTAGTTCCACAGTTCAATAACTTGTAAAGCTTATACTTCAATAAAACAATTTTTACCTCTATGTGAAAACTAACTAGCACTAAAGTGTTAGATATAAAATGAAAAACCAATGCCTTACTCTCAAAGCTTATACAATCAGTGTAACTAACAGGCACTACACTCTTACCAAGAATACAGCAGGACAACTATAGCACAGCAAAGAAGTGTTGTCATGGGATGTTACATACCTTAAACTAACAGCAGAAGAAAACACAGAATAAAGATACCAAAATCCAGCAACCTAAAGGAATATTCTTATACCCTGCCCCTGAGGATTCTCTAGCAGGGAAAGTTGCAGGTTTCAAAGAACAAAATAAATCAAACATGCAACCAAAAAACCAAACCAAAGAAACAACACACCAAAAAAAAAAACAACAAACCCAACCAAACAACCCACAACAGCACTGGGATTCCTGCACATTAGAAGCTACATTCTAGTTGAACTAGATTCTCTCATTTCTTCCCCAACCCCTTTCCCCAGAGGTGTCCAACACCTTACAACAAATTTACACTGTACAGCAAAACCTAATTAAAAAAACAGCTCTACAATCTCAAGCCAGACACTAGAACAGTTGCATCCCATTTTTATCATGTTGTGAAAGGATGGCTAATACTTTCCCAAAACACAAGGGCAATGTTTTTGTTCATTTGGATAACACTAAATCCTATTACTTGAATTCTTCTGAAATTCTACATAAAGAAAACTACACGTTCACAAGCTAATACAAGGAAATATCATTAATGGAACTAAAACTTGAAGTTTATTCTGGAGTATTGTTTCCAAAATTGCATAGAGACTCCAAAAATCAAGCAGGATTTGAGATAACAGTGTAGCATAACCTAGACCCTTCTGCCACCTACTGACAGACACCTAGAAGACATTGTGCTTTTGACTCCAGGGCTTCTGAATGAAAAAAAATAAGCCTCCCTTCATAGGTATACTAGAAAAATCCTCAAGTTTCAAATCAGTCTTGCTAACAGTGATATTCTTAAAGACAATATAAAGATTAAAAATTGAATGAACGATCCCTTAAACAAGATATACCTACTTTTTTCCTGTCCAGTCGTGGTGCCACTCTGCTATCCTGAGAATCTGACTGATTGATTTCTGGATTAGTATCCAGTAGTCTTTGCATGGCTCGATCACGATCAAAAGCAGTTACATAAAACAGCATTTGACGGGTATCAAACGGAAAGAAAAATGGGCTGTAAAGAGCATTGGATTAGTTAGCTGGGTTCCAACACTTCCCTTCTAGTTACTATACTTATGAGCGAGAGTCTGGAATTTAATGTAAGATGGAAACAAAAAATTCCAGGAACTTCTAACATCTCTAGAAAAATGGCCTTGGCTATGCAAAGGCTATATCAGAAAATAAATATTCTTGTTAAAACCTTCAATCTAAGTTATATTTTGTAATGGTAACACAGGTGTGAAGACAGTGGCTCAGTATCATGTATTTGGGAGGCAAAAGAAAGAAGCTGCCCACAACAGCATCATCATTCTACCTTCCACTATTCTAAAACAAGTCTTTCACAGATTATTTAAAGCAATCAAAGAAAGTTCTTGCTCTCATTCATCAGCTCTACTATTCTGAAAAGCATTTGGATCTTGATGGTGCAGTCCTTCAGTGGCATTTAAGTGAAAAGGCAGACTTACAGAACAAATTCTGCTGCAGAGGTCTGTATAATATACATTCATGCTCATCATTTGTTGTCTAGATGTTTAAGAAGGAAATTTAAAGATCTTACTTTAAAAACTAAAACCCACAAATAGTTTTTCTAGAGTACCTATTTCCAGCCAATTGCTTCCAATGTTGTGTCAATTAACATGCTTGAAAAAAAGAGTATCAACTCTGACATCCTATTCTTTTAAGCATAACAGTTTTACAGCTCATACTCTGTAGCAAGAGACTGCAAAGTACTCTATACATAGCTAGAAAAAATTATAACATTTTTATAAATGATAAAACTATTTTCCTTTGTACCATATTGAATATGCCAAGATAAATGTAATGGAATGACAAAAATACCATTAAGCAGTTTAACAGGAGAAAAAATGACCTGAAAAAACACAAGTACTATTATTATTTCAATAAAAAAAACTATATACATGAGTTTGACCTATTTGAAGTGATCAAAGCTTTGCAGCCAGTCTGTTCCTCCATATATTATTTAAACTATGCAGAGGTCTAAACATTCATCCAAGTGTCAAACTAGGAAGACTTCTGTGACGACCTTTAACTCTCCACCAGCATTTCCAAATGCCTTCTAACATAGGATGCACCTGAGCTGCCTAGCCAAGCAATTAGAACAGCTATACAGTAAGTCATTCATACCATGTTTTTCCAAGTTCTGTCAACCAAGTTGGTATGTTTCCTGTCATGATCACCAAAGGATCCTGAAGCTGCCTGTTTGCTTTCGCTGTCAATTTACTGTTGATAAATTCTGAGGTTGGAATTATCTCCTTGCAGATTGCATTCTGTGTATTAAATAAAAACAATGTACTTCCAGTTAAAGAAATACCAAATCTTTGTTAAGGGGGCTTTTCTATGCTTCCAATTTGCTTACTGTAACAGGAAAAAACCCCAAACTTTCAGCATTTCTTTGGTCATACAGACTCTAAGCCATGAAGAAAGATCAAGTAGATTTTTAACATTCATTTTCTTTTCAGGAATGGTATTTCTCTTTGAACGTTAAGGGAAAGATGATAGTATTTGTATTTTTCTGTCTCAATGAGGGGTGGACAGTGGAAAAAAGGCTACTTTAAGGATAGAGTTGCCTGTATCAAGTATGAAAATGATTTAAAAAGAGCACTACTCACATCATACAAGTAATACCAGTATCGACTGATAGCATGTAAAACCCTCAGAAGAAGAATAACATCTAATGAAGGATCTTCAAATGTTATGTTTTCAGGTGGAATAGAGATGAGGTAAACTTCTAGAGGATTTAACACCGAAGGGCATACACCATCTAGTGGGGGGAACACAAAAAAACAGAGGAAGTTATCAAATGTAAGTCCTCCCAGGAATTAATTATTAGGAGCCTAGATAGTATTAAGTCATAGCACTCACTTAACTACAACAGTTAAGACAATTCAGTAAGTAGCTTATTTTGAGTTTTAATACACATATTAACATATGTTTACTTTTCTTATACAATGCTTGCTTTAAAAGAAACACTATGGTGTCTTTAAACACTCTGCCTCTCCACCCTTTCAGAAATTTCACAAACATAACGTATTAGCAAGGAAACACCCTCACCATGCCACAATTCGTCGTGCTTTTTAGAATTTCTAGGAGATGTTTTCGTAGGAGCAGTTTGTGCTCTTCCTCTTTTACCACCAACACAGTCCTTATTGCCATCTTCATCCTCTCTCACAGGTTTGTACCTAAAAAGTAATTCAAAGTTAAAAACATGTTTGTGAAATATTAATTTACATGGAAACAAAAGTAGTTAATAGAATGGTCAGATTACCAGACTTTTACCAGAATAACTGTTAAAAGTAAAGACAAGAAAAATGCATTTGGATATGATCCAGCCTTTGATACTAAGTTATCAGAACCAAAATGTCATACAGGGGAGAAAAAATGGGGACCCTCTGGCTCCAAGAACTGGAAAAGAAGCAGAAGGTAAATAAACAAAAAGCCCGAAGTGGTTTGACCTAGAAATAATGTCAGTAGCTAACAGTGAATTCTTCTTAAGAGGTACCTTCCTCAAGCAGATTTGGAAATGCAAAGCTTCACAGTTTTGGAGAAGAACACTACCCACAACCAGGAAAGAGCTGTTGCTGAATTTTCTTTATGCATATATAACTAGGAAACTGGAAATGCTGTCCTCCCCTGATTTCTCTAGCCAACTTACCAAATGGTATGTGTTTTTGTCCAAATCCCAGCTCTTCCTAGCGGGTTGCTTTCATCATCTGTGGATTCCCTCTCCTCCTCAGCTTGCAAACTGTACTGCCTAACTGCTTGATACACAGTCATATTGTATGGCAGCAAGTGATCTCCAATGTAAAATTGTAGTCTATGTCTCACATTCCCTGAATTTAAGAACTGAGCAGCCTGAACAACAAAAACAACACACCACCACACAAGTTAGGAAGTTAGGACATTTGTTGCTTGCCCTTCTCTCTCCCTCCCCTTATACTGAGCAAAAGCTTACCAAAGATTCATCTATTTCTTCATCTGACCCATCATCATCACTATCTTCATCATCTTCTCTAACTCTTCCATAGCCTGAGGCAAGAGAAAAGAAAGACATCCTCCTTAGTTTTTGCACAAAACACAGCAATGCTTTTGTACTGACTTTTACAAACTCCGTTGTTTGAAATCATTCCATAATATACATTATTAAAAGGTTCAGAAAAGGAAGGCTCTGCCCAGCCTCAGTCTCCTCCCCTGTGAACAGGTTATAAAGTACCTCCCATATGTCTTCAGTATAATCCTTACAGGTGACTATATATCTATACATACCTCTAACTACAAGGTATCTTTCAATGGCTTGTACCAAAGCCAGAGGATCAATCTTCACAGGACCACCTTTCCACTGCTTCACATTAGCGCAGTCTGGATGTCTTTGCAGCTGACATTTCAACTGATGTGTATTGAAGAATTTTAATGCTTGGGATCCTCTGTTAAGAGAAAAACTCAAAATAATTTGTGAAAAAAGTTGCTACACAAAGAATCTAATATATGGTTACACTTTTTAAAAGGCATTAAAACAGGCCCACACACACATTTACAGATTCATGTGTTCTGAGTATCATTTATCTGGGGGAAAAAAATAAATTTAAAAAATATATATATATATAAAGGCTTGGATAAGATGGAAAATTTTATTCCACAAAAACATCAGAATCCAAGTTGGACAACATCTGCCTTCCAAGAGATTAAGAGAAAGTCTGCTCTAAGGTCTGATTACAATGTGGCCAGTTGATGCCATGTGAGATTTAGAGCTGTGCTTACCTGCAGTGCATTAAGGATCAGAATTGGGGAGGGGAAAATACAAGTGTCCATTTGCTTATGCTTTATTAAAGACCTAAAGAGACAGCCTGAAAGCTGTTATTTTTTCCAGGCATAGTTTACACACATGCTCCATCTCACTATACTATGTATTTTTATACACAAATTTGCTATACTGAGCTGCTTCAATTTCCAGTGAAAGACTATCAAACACTAATGCCTCAAAATCCTCACTGACAAAATCCACAGTAAGATTAGCAGTCAAATAATAGTGTAGCAGTCTGACTTCTCATGTTCCGTTTTCTATCAAAAAGAATAGTACAATTTTGCTTCTATGATTAGCAGCTTTAGAACTTCTGTTATCTCAGTATTTACAGATACACCACATAATAGGAAGCGTTGCAAGACTACAGAGTATATACTAATTGCAAAAGCCAGTATCAAGACAATTAAGTCCTTCAAGTACTAGGAATTCTGTGTTTGCATTCATTCCCATGGATTTTAAGTTTCACAAAAAATCAGTACTGAATTTTATCTTAAGTTGAATTAATGCTATAGCGTGAGGCTCTAATACATCTACCATAACGAAGGTTGTGTCACAATTAGTGACAAAAAAAAATCCACACTATCTTACTACCTGAGAAACAGAAGACTTGGCATTTCAAACTTTAAAGAACAATTTTCAAAAATTCATTTTTCAGTGCTCCTCCCCTCTTCATGCCTATGTAGTCACAAGAATGTCTATAATCAAGTTGAGCTTTTAGCAAACACCACAAAATACTTTCAAAACATATATGCAATGTATACTGAAACAGACTTACTAACTGCTACACACTGAACAAAAAATGTCGATTTAAAGTACAGGAAAAGATGTAGAAATAGAAATTCAGCCACTCAAATTTGTTACTTAAAGTAAATAAGACAGATTAAATTTGGAATCAAATTTATTAAGACAAAGACCAGGTCTACATTTATTTTAAACTATGCTGATAGCCAACAGTTATCACTCAATCCATAACCATCCTAATGTACAGAACCCATCTGAATAAAAGTTAAGCACAGCAATACAAACTCTCAGCAGTTTAATTACCTTACTACAAAATAAAAATCAGTGTCTCAGCAATAATTATTTCTTCCCAGTGTTTACATAAGGACAAGGATCACACATGAATTTTTGACGATTGGACTTCAGAGATTGCATTTATTTTTATGTTCACCCCCAGTCTAAGTGAAAGAAATTTCAAGATGCTAAGCAAATGTTTGGTTAAACAGTTGTATTTATTTGTATACTGTTGAACTGTGTAGTTGCTTTTGTCTTTAATAGGGTCAAATGTTTCCATTAACTCCTGGAACCTTCAGCACTGAAAACATGTTTTCAAAAACAAAAGCTTCTGATAAAATTGTTACCTGAGCATTAATCCTTACCTGCTCCCTGTTCCATTTCCACTAGGGAAGTCATGCACTTTGACAGGAAACTGTTCCATTTGACTGAGGCAATTGTTCATTTTATGGACTAATGCCAACAAAGGTGCATTTTCTAATGGCTCTAATCTTCCAAGTGGTTCTTCTCCAGGAAGCTGAAACACATTCCAGTCTTTTAGTTATGTGTCTGAGTTAATCCATTTTACACAATTTACACCACAAGCTGTTGTTTCTCATTTGTTGAAACAAAAAAACACCACCACCACAACCCACAAACTTTAAAACTTAGAAAATAAACTGAAAATAAAGGAAATTGAGCATCACTGCTCTTAACGTAACAGCAGTATTAGGATGACACACAGCAAGTTCATGAAAGGCTTCTCTCTACCGGTTTCAATTGAATAGCCCTACAGATTTTAAGAACACATCCTTAAAAACGAGCAGTATGTATGTTTCATGGAAGATGTAACTATATACCTTCCTCTCTTCCACTTGCAATTTCTTCCTTTAAGAACAGGACAGTCAAGTTTCTTGCAGTATTTCAGACTAAAGAGCAAGCGATAAAACTACTATCCAAACTCTTTCTACATCAACTTAAAAGTCAGGAATAACTTTTAAGTCTCAAACAACTGGCCGTTTTGGAATCTTTTTTCCATTGTTGTGTGGAATTTTCCACAATTACAGGACATTTTAAAGAATTTATGACCTGTAAAGATACAGAACAAAGCTAAAGGTGCAGTGTTATAGATCTTAGGCATAAAACCAACATTCCTTCCATACTCCATCTTTAAGTCAAGGTCACTGATGAACCTGTCAGTCAAGTAAGTACAATCTGAGAGATATACAACTAAGAATGACAAAACAATAAGAAAGAAAACTTACTGGAGAAGAAAAAAATACATGAAGAAATCTCTTCAATCTGATATCCCTGCTTACAGCATCTTTCTCACTTTTAGATGTCAAGTAAAGTAGCAGTTGTTTAACAAACCCACTATGCTGGATTTCAAATGACGAGACGTCAGACTCCGAGACAATGCTGCGGATTTCTACAAGGCACTCTGTTCCACCATCCACCTGAAAAATATGAAGGCTGTACTGTACTGTGCAGGTAATAAGGGTTTAAGAAATACCGGTTTTCCTCCCACTGCATGGAACAGCTCTAAAGAGGCATGGGGTATGCACAAATAGCCCAGAAAGCCTGGACTGTATAGTAACTTAATGCAAGCAATAACAGAGTGAATAATCTGAGGATAAGAAATTTCTCTATTCAAGGGGGAGGCACTACAGGCAACACCTATGTTTTCTTGTTGTAAGAAACAGAAAGTTACACTATTTCATGCAACGTAAAGATGAGCTCCAAACAGAAAATTTAGAATAAATAAATCAAACCACCACACAAAAAATCCCACCCAACTCAGATTGATATATATTTTGTGTGACATTCATGGGAAAGAAGAGAGAAAGTTTCATGTTTAATGATTTCTTAGATCAAAGCACAGAACAAAACTTGGTTCTCTAGCTACTTTTAAAATTTACAGCTTTAAACAATCTCTTAAGAATCACAACTGCCTTAGAAGCCAGTCTCAAGTTTCAAGATGCTGCAGATTTGTCCCATTCCGTAGCTCTTCTATTCTTTCAACAAAAGACCCTGTCCTCCTACCCCGAAAGCTCTTACTGCAAACTGCGTTCTTCTTTTGGTGTAAAGTCAACCCCTAACACTTAACTGTAGAATTCTTAAATTTTAAATAAAATGCTGCTAGTGATATGTTGCTAGGAATCAAGAATACCCTTGGTAATACTAGTCACTTATCAGCTGTGCCAGTTTCTACATCTATTCTTCAAAAACCCAAACCAAACAACACACCAAGCAAAGCAAGTTCAGAAACACTGTACCATTATTTGAGATAACAAAAACTGTGCTGTAAGTATTGGCCATGCTTTCCTCTAGCTTCCTTTTAAACACTTCTACTGCTTCCACTACCACCTGAGCCCCAAGAAAGCTTGCTATTTCAAACCTGGAGGTTGAGTTGTTCAGTTGCAGTGCAAAGTCTCTGTAATACATTTAGTGCTGGATTGCTTCCATCCATGTTTTCAGAACTAAAATAACGTTCTACAAATTTATGGGCTTGCTCCTTAATCCAGCCCTTAATTTTTTTCTCTGTAAAGAAGCACACAAGACATTTGGCCATACTTAACGTTTGCAGACTCCAATACAACAAGTAAACACAGCCAGAGTATAATTTTCTCCTTACATAATAGCAAAGACAAAAACCCTTCCCTCTTACTCCAACACTGCACAGGTCTATTCTCTACAGATTGCCTGCATCTTTTTTCCCCATTCAGATTCTTCCCAAACATGCTACTTTAAACTATTAAGAAGTTGTTTTCTCTACCTTAGTTTCCTGATTTTTCTTTTACAGTTATTTTAACAAGGGTTAAACAAACTGTTTTGATAGATGCACCTCCATGTCATCACCGTATTACAAGTATTTTGATTGTGTGTGTATGTACCTGTTATTGGAAATGGTATCCTTGGAAGCAGCCCTTGCAAGACCACTTACTCCTGCAGTTCGTGCTGGTTCAATGTTATTACTGTTGGACTGTGTGCTTAATCTTCCCCATGTTTTAGGATTTAAACTTGCCAAGAAAGAAGATTTTGGAGACTGAGTAGCTGTAGGGCTTTTAGCTGGTGGAAATAATGACAAAATTTAGAGATCAGTAGGTTTATTTCAGCTAGCACTTCTGACTGATTATAAGCTTATTTTTAACAGGAGATAGAGTACCATATTTTAAGAATTACTTACCTTGATTGTCTACTTTGTCATCATCTCTTGGAGGAGAGTACTTTGGTCTCCTTGGCCCTCGTTTTGGCAGTCTTTTTCTCTTTAGAACATCACTCAGTCGTCTGTCCAAATTTAAAAGCAAGATGTCTCCATCTACCATATTCATATGCAAACCCACCCCTCAGTTTAAGATGCATCTGCCAGATATTTCCTTAAAAATTAAAGGTTTCATCCCCTAATGAGGTGGGCACAAGGGAAGAATGAGTCCTGGGAAAAGAGGCCTATTTTAATTGTAAAGACAAATGACTACTCCACCCAGAAAGAAGGGGTTTTCCTTGCTGACACCTTTGTAATATAGGAAGTCAGAGACAGCCAGAAGTGACACTGAATAAAGGTTTCTCATAATTTGCACATTTAAATTTGTGTAAACATCTGGATATACTTTTAATACACTTAAAAAGAAAACAAACAATTAAAAAGCCCAAGACAAATCCTAACTAAGAATCGAGAGGCACTGGATATTTGGACCTGCCTCCCCTATTAAACCACAAATTAAACCCCTATTAAACTCCTTCGGTAGTTCATGGAACTTCTACTCACCAACCCCTGCACTTCAAGTTCACATTCCAGTTCTGGTTAAAATTAATTTCCTTACTAGGCCAATACATTAAACACATACATTTCACCTTTAAAATAAAGGCAAACTGCTTAAACACTAGACTTATTCCTACAAGTGGTTTTAATTTTACAAGTGTTAAAAATGGTTGTACTCCAACAAAATAACTTGAACTATGTACCACAACTGTCTTTTGCTCAATCTCTGTCCTCAACAGCTACATGAGACGACAGCTGTTGCTCTTTGCAGTCTCCAGTGCTCTCCCAAACAGCATACTATTTCATACTATTACATCATGACTATCAAGTCACTAGACTTTTATTTTAAATACTTAATATAAAACAAAACTACCCATTGGCAGCTTCAACACCACCCTCCATTTAGTTCCTTTAGAGTGAAATACCACAGCAAAATACAGATGATGTGTAGCAGCCATATCAGTGAAGACTTTAGAAAGTAACAACCTCCAAAACAACCCATGATACCAAAACCACACAAAAAAATTCAGATGAAAACCACCACCCTAACAGATAGGTGTTTTCACCACAAAAAGTGCACCTACCCCTGTGGGCTCAGATCCAAAGAATCCTCCCGGCTGTGCTGCAAGCTGGGAGAGCCCAAATCCGCAGCTGCGTTGCCGGCAGCATTGGCTGTCCCAGTACTTATAGTTGTAGTGGTACCAAGCATTCCTGATCCATTAGTGCATACTTTTGGTGGGCTCGTCAGCAAAGCCTCAGACTCTGCTAAGTTCTTCACTTGGTGCATCACCCCTTTGCAAAAGAAGGAATCTTTTGGTTTGGTTGTGGGGAATTTTTGGTGGGGGCAGCAGGGACAAAGGCTTGAAAAGGTAGAAGTGTGTAATTTGAACCTCTGTTTTGACTATAGCAGTACTGGCTCGTCCCACCCATCTATACTAAGTAAAAGTTCAATCTTTCTTCAAAGAAAGAATTAACCTACATAGTCGTTTGTAGTTTTAAAACTAATTAAAGGACAACAGCACTAGCAGTACCGAAAGAAACCCCCCCCAAAACCCCAGGGGATTAGAACAAACACTTTCTGCTAAAGGTTCACAAGTTTTGTCCAGTAAGACTACCCATGTGACTTCAGCAAGCAATCTTCAACCCAAATGTAAGTTCACTAGCATCTAGCAAGCCTATACAAACTTGTTTCATGTTCCAAATAAACAAATCTGTCTCCTTCAGAGTGTGTCAGCTCTTCTTTAGTCATATGAGAATAGCTTGCATGGAATGGACGTTAGTATTCAAAAGCAATATTAATATTTTATAGCTTGGGGAAAGAAGGGGGAAGGAAATCAAACAGGGGGTAGAGGATATGCTTTTAAAATACTAAGTATGGAGTTTGAGGGGGAAAAAAAAAAAAAGGCAGCATGACTTACCTTCTCTTCTGAAGTAAACACTAAAAATGTCAGGCAATTTTTGCATTAAAATCTCTGCCATTTGCAGAGCTCCAACTACTATCTTAAGGTCTTGACTCGACAGCATGGAAGCAATATGACTAAAACAGAGAATTTACTAGAATTAGGTTTATCTTTCCATTTTTTGTATTAAAAATAAGCTATCTTATCTTGCACACTTAAGTACTGGAGACAGAAAGAAAACTTATTTCAGTATGCTTTTGTAAAATCTATAAATAAAAAGAATAGAAAAAAGACCTCTTATTTAACTAACTTTAAAAGTTTTTAAACAAACAACACAAGAGAATCTTCTTCCACATCACCATGTTCTTTAAAGGAATGAGATACTGCCTTTGAAAATGCAGTCAGTTTATACTACAATTGCATCTTTTTCTCTAGATCCTAACTTTATGGTACAACAAGTGGGAGAGGTTTCACTAATAGAACTTACCACCCAAAGGTCATGCATCGTTCACATTGTATACCTCAAAAGTAATCTTGCCCTCAGAAAAGGCACATTTTACAAATAAGGAAAACAGTAAGTGGCAATATTAGACATGACTAGCACACAGCCACACAATTACACACTCTAATATCTAAAATTGGCACTTATTGCAAAAAGATTCCTGAGGAGCTGACAGCCTCAGCTTTTGAAAAAAAAATTACTGAGACCTGAAAACTACAACTATCCCCTGAAAAAGAGGACTCAAAAATGATGAGTTGTAAGCTCAAAGTTAGGCTCATTCATAAGGATTAATGAACCCACCTTGAAACAGCATGGTTTTTCAGTACATCTTTCAGAAGTTCAGCATCAGCAAAATAAATTATCCTAAGAATTGCTCTAAGGCACTTGTGTCTAACTGCAGGTCCAGCTGAAGAACTATATACTTCATAAAGAACACCAAATAATGTTTTGATAAAAGATTTTGCCAGTTCTGGGTCCTCTTTCATTAGTTGTGCTCGAGCATCATCCTTCTTCAATTCTGAATGTCCACCTGTGAGAAACATGCAACAAATCACTACACAGTACTTTGAATCTCTACTCTTCATTTAAGAAGCAGAAGTCAAACTGATGGCAAGAGTGTAGGCACAAATTCTCCTCAAGCAATAGAAGTTGGTTTCTTCAGTTTTCTTATATATTGCAGTAGAGTATCAAGTATCCCTTACAGAATCTTCATTAAATAAAGAGCTGTATTAACAAAACTCTTGCAGAAAATTCCAAGCCAGAAATGTCCCCATCTTGCTCACAATTTAATGCATTCTCTGTTCCCAGAAAAAAGAGTTCACATAGTAAAAACAATACATTTCAGCAATTCGAGTTTTGTGGTAAAACTGTCTTCACTGACAGAAATCAGAATAAACAGATGTTTCACAGAAAACGCACACAACAGAAAAGTAAGCTACAACTATTGCATAACCCAGAATTGGGTTGGAGTAGGCAACCTTTAAAAGATCCCTTCCAATTCAAAAACAGTCTGTGATACATCAGGCATAGCTGGAGCCAGCAGGTACTCACTAGTATTTGTATTGGCTAGAGGGTTTGGTTTTCGCTGAATGGCACGTGCTGTTCCAGTATCCTCATTGATTTGCTGCATAGAGTTAAAATCTATAGTATAGACACGCCCAAGCGTAGACAGGCTGATCTCATCCTCACCAACCTGATGAGCTGCCTAGAAACAAGAGCAAGCCTGAAGTTAAATTCCCTAAAAAACAGGAAACTATATGAAAGGTGAGGAAAGGGGCAACAGCAGGAAAATCAAACAAGTGACAGACATAGAAGAAAAGAGTGTTTCAACAGTTCACCTATAAGTGATACCGAAGTATTGCAATACATCAGTAGGAGGATAGAGAAAACTCAGAAGGAGTAAGGTTGATATCTTCAAAGCTGTAAAGCACTTGATTCCCTGTACAACCACGTATATTTAAAGAACACCACACAAAGATGTGTCATTACTACCTCTATTATTCGACTGTCAATCCTGTTATAGGGGTGCCAAAGACCCCTGTCATCTCGCCACTGCCATATTGCACCATCTGTATTTTGTGCATTTCCTTTCTTCAGCATAGTATCAACAGCAAAGATTCCTTCTTTTGGCAGGCAAGGCATCAGTTCACTGTAAAGGACGTAAAACCAGTATTTTACTACAAATATACAATATAGTCCCATCTAAACTGAAAACCATATGCCTTCATTCTACAGAAGTTAGGGATTTTAATATACCAAAACCAGACCTGTAACTTCAGGATGCATAACTTACCAGATAAGAGAAGTAAGCTCATAAAGCTCTTGAGGACTTCGTGGAACAAGGTCAATTTGTTCCTGACAACTCCCATTTGAGGCTCCACAAAGGAGGAAATGAAGTGTTTCTGCAATGTCTATTAAAAAACAAACGTGAAATTGCCACTATCAGAGTATGGACTCCATTTTGTCTTGGACGCTGTGCAATTAGATAGTTGCCCAAATCAAACAGACAGCAAACAGCAAGACAAAAGCCTTGTGGGTTTTTTTAATTCGGGGGTTTTTATGTGTAGAGGACACTATACAGGGCACAGAACAACACAAGGGAGTATATAGGGCAGTTAAAATGCAAAGTCAAAATTAATTAAATGAAAAGAAGATGAGCAAGAACAAAGACAGCTGCACAGAAGTTACATTTCTTACGGTCTTCTCTTAGAAAACCATGTTTCCCCCATCTGGCAAAGGCTACAAAAGAATTATTCAACTTGTGTTGGAATGAGAATAACTTGTGCCACTACGACAGACTCAAAATTAGGCAAGCACTCCAGTGACACCACCTACAGAAAGGACGGGGGGGAAAACCCTCAGAAAACAAACCACCCCAAAAAACCCACACACAACCAAAAGAACAGCAAAAAACATGCTAACTAAACTTTGTGTCCCAAAGGAAGCAATAGCAAGAAAAGTTAACCCCACCGCATTTATAATCAAGTGCACAGAATTCCACACAGACTGTAGGCACTAATAGGTCCCCCAGAACATGAAGAGTAAGAACTCACTTTGCTTCATTAGTTGGACTGCAAGAGTAGGGCAATTGGAGCACATTAAGGAAAACATGCGCACCACCATGATGAACATTCCTGAGCTCAGGATAGGAGGCGTCACTACCAAAAGTTGCTGGATATTTGTTAATAAGTCCTTAGAAGCGACCTGCTGGAGCAAGTTCTTCAGGAGGGAACAACAAAATTCAAAACATTAGTCTGACTTCAAAAGGTAAACTCTTCAGAGAAACTGAAGGAGGGAAGAAGGAAACAAAAATTCACCCCCAAAACCCCACACCCTTACCTCCTCATGCTGGAAGTTGTCTACTAGCCGTGCAAAACAGAGACAAGTGCTTTCAACAGACTTTTTGTCCTATTATAAGAAAAGTATTTGTTTAAATTAAGGTATTTTAACTTGATTAGATTACCCTGTCACTTTGTACCTTTAGTAAAATTTCTCCAAAAAGGACAGTCAAATCACATTTTACAGAATATTACAGCTCTGAATGTTAAATGCATTGATACAGTCTAAACTGACCTCCTGATATGGCTGTGCTCCTGCATATTCCCTGGGAAACACCTCACACTTGCAACACAAAAACCTCTATGGACTTTTAAAGGTGAATAAATGGATCTATAATATCCTTTTTGGATTCTACAAGGAGGAAACAAAAGGCAAGAGAGCTACAGAGCCAAAGCAACAGAAGATACAAATAATAAGCAGGAGTGAGGGCTACTGTTCTACAGACTACATTAAGTCTGATTTTTTTTTTTTTTAATATTATGCAGTGCAGCCAAGACAGCAAACCCAAAGACAACAAAACAGAAACAACTGTTCCAAAAACAGCTCTAGCTAAAAGTTCTTTGAAACACTTGAAGTGCATCTAAATACAACACTGTCACAGTGGTTGAACACTAAAAGAGGTTGACCAGAGAGGTTAAGCATTCATATGTGAAGATATAAAAAGAAAAAAAGAGGGAAAAACCCACCACACACCAAAACAAAACACACCACAATCACCACACAAAAGAACCCAAATTACAATGAACCAGTTGGACATGATCCAGGACAATCTGCTCTAGCTGACCTTGCTTAAACTGTGGGTTAGGATTTGCTACAAAAACTCAAAATTTCTTGATATCTTACTTTTGTGAGCTTCTACTCAGAGTGCAGAAGTCAACATTTGTCCCTACTACTGCTGAGAATTGTGCTTCCTGTTTGAAAACCACTATCTAAGGCTGACATTTGACTTCTGTGAAGCTGCCTCAAAGATTCAAGTAGTCTCTCAGCAAGATGATGTTGGCAAAATTAACAATAGCACAAGAATACACAGAAACATTACCTGGTAGTTTTTGCTTAGTTGTGTTAAAGAACAAAATTTTTCCCCCTTTTTAACAGGCATCTGCCAACCAAGCAGTAAGTCAAAAATCACTTTCAGTGCAATAGTCATTGCAAGCACTCTATGATTATAGCAGCACCACAGGGCAGGCAGATATTAGAAGCCCCACAATTTAAGTTTCATCACATTGAATAACTGTGCAACAGTAGAAATTTTCTTTTTTTAAAAAAAGTCACAAGCCTTCCCAAAAAGTCAGAGCGGGGAAAAAGTCAATCAAAAATTGAAGAAGTTTTCCGATTTGAAGCAGGAAGGAAACTTACAAAACATTCATTGGGAAAAAAGAACAGTAACGCTACCATATTTCCTCTTACTGATAGGCAACAAAGACTACAAAACCACTAAGATGAATGCCTTAAACTTAAGGCCTTCAAGGAGGAAGTCCTAAAGCCTCAGGAACAGATTGTCTTCATGGGCCAAAAGCCAAGTTGATGGGGAAGAAGGGACCTGGCTGAACAGAGAGATCTGGTTGCTGCTTAGGGAGAAAAGGGGAGATTGTGGTCTTTGGAAGAAGGGTTAGGCCATTCTGGAGGACTACACAGGTTCTATGAGACTGTACAGGGAGAACATTACAAGGGCCAAAGCCCAACTGGAAACTAATTTGGCTTCAGCTGTTCAAGAGAACTGGAAATGTTTCTACAAATAATCAGCAACTAAGGAGAATCTCTGTCCTTGGTTGAATCCAGAGGGAGCATAGTGGTAAGGATGAGGCAATCAGCACCTTCTTTGGCACAGTTTTTAACAGTCAGACCAGTTGTTTGCTGGATACCCAGCCCCCTGAGCTCAAAGGTAGGGATGGGGAGCAAAATTAAGCGCCCATAGTCCAAGAGAAGATGGATACTTCCCTAGGTAAAAGAACTGACTGGATGGCCAAGCCCAAAGAACGGTGGTGAAATGAGTTATATCCAGCTGGTGACTATCACAAGTGGTGTTCCACAGGGGGCCATTTTTCTATAATGTCTTTACCAATAATCTAGCTGCAGGGATCTATGCACCCTCAGTAAGTGTGCAGATGACACCAAAGTGGGTGGAAGTGCTGGTCTGCTCAAGTATAGGAAGCCTCTACAGAGAGACCTGGACAGGCTCTTGAGAGCAGGTCTTATGAGGAGTAGCTGAGGGAACAGGGGTTGTTTAGCCTGGAGTAAAGAAAAATAAGTGGAGACCTTATTGCTCTCTACAACTACCTGAAAGGAGGTTGAAGTGATATGGGTGTTGGTGTCTTCCCCCTAGTAAGAAATTATAGGGCAAGAGGAAATGGCCTCCAGTTGCACCAAGGGAAGTTTGCAGTGGACATAAGAAACTTATTGCCTGAAAAAGTTCTCAAAGACTGGAATAGGCTGCCCTGGGTAGTGGTTGAATCCCCATCCCTGGAGATGTTCAAAAGACACAAAGATGTGGTGCTGAGGGGCATGGCTTAGCAGAGTTAGATAGGGGCTGGACTTAATGATCTTAAAAGGCTTTTTCCAACCAAAACAATTCAAAAAAATAAGACCATTACAAATCCTCAAGAACATTTACAAATAACAAAACCTGAAAGCATAGAAACTTTAAGGCAATTATCACATTGCAAAGGCAAAAAATACACAGTAAAGAAATCGGTATCTGGAAGTATCTTTACACTACTTTCAGGCCAAAAATAAAACTTCTCATTTTATAATAGCTTCTTACCTGATGGGTCAACCTTTGTGTAAGCAGTGGCAACGAGTCTGCCACAAAGTGAAACTCATCAGGTGTTATACTCTGGCAGCAGTTGGCCGCAATAGCTAGTGCATTCCTCTGTGCATTTATACTGAAGAATTCCAGATACAGCAAGCAGTCTGCCAACCCACCCTATAATAAAAGAAACAAATATTTTCACACTCAATCTCACTAAAATTCACAAACTTGTTCTCTTGTTTCACCTTCATGAAAGATCACGAAGATGTAGCACTGCCAGAGTGCCTTTTCTTCACTTACCGCTTGCAGAATGGCTTTACTATGCCTGCGTGATAACATTTCCAGGGCTGTAAGCGCCTGCTCTGCCACATCAATGCACTGAATAACTTGCAGCTAGAAGAACACAAGAAAGCCTGTAGATAAATTTCTAAACCAGTTTGTAAAAATAATCATCTTCATTAATACTTGAACAGCTAGCCTGTATTAAAGCATGTGTCAATAGAGCAGCACTGTAATGAAGCTAGATCAGCGGCAGAGCTATCCCAGTTTGTATAAATACACAGGATCTTCCCAACAGCAATCAGACAAAAAAGTTTCAGTGAATCAGAGACTTTTCAGTGTGAACAGGTGTAAATCTGATTTTAAAAGCTTCTCATACATTATGTATTATCTAGTAAGCTATGAAAGCAAGTCTATCTTCAAGTTAAAACAAAAGCTAAAATTTCCTTAGATTCGTTTAACATTGTTTTGGTTTCATTTTACCTTTTCCAAGAAGACAGGAATTGCATCTACCACTACAGCAGACGATCTGGGAAGTGCTTCCATCATATAGGTTAAAGCTCGACACGCATGGTTCATCTATAAAACCAAATATCTATTTATTTAAAGTTCAGAGGATACTTTTGTACTCTTTAAGAGAGATTTTAAATACAAAAATCACTTACAATGTCAAAGTTGTGCTCCATCTGCAGCAACGTTATCTGTTTTAAGAAAAGAATTGTTAGCTTAATAAAAAAATCTAGATATCAGCACTAAAGAGAACACATCAGTATGGTAGCTTTGACTTGGGACTTTGAATTTCGGTAAGAGTTTCTGAAGAGCCACTAACTATCCCTGAGCTATTCAAGATTTAACAAAACTATCAACATTTAGTAAAACATGCCCTCAAAAACAAATAATGAGATGAACAGATACACATATGCACAGATATATATTCTTAATTACAATTTGAATAAAGAATATTTAATTTAAGCAAGCTATTGGGTGAAATTATATCCTCCAATTGAAATACAAGATTTAATCTTTACCAAAGCTGGTACAACACTCTTGACTGGAAATCCTCCTAATGTTTCTTCATTTCCCATAACCAACAACTGGCACATCTCTATCACTGCCTGTAGTTGCTGACTTTCATCAGTGGCTTGGAGACCTTGTAACAGCTGTTGGGCTTTAGAACCTAGATAACCAGGGGGAAAAAAAATTAGGAAAGAAGGTATTAGAAAAGCTAAGTGTTAAAGGGAACAGTTATGCTATACTTCTGCCAGAGTGGAAGACCAGAGATAGATTGTTTTCGTCTGCAACTGTAGTTTCACTTCCTTTCCCTGTCATAAAAAGGGGAGGATAGGAAAGGGAGACAAAGATCTCACTCGTGGCTACCTTTCCAGTACACACTGGTCAGCACAGGGAATCCACCACACTGGTTGCCATAGCCTTCTTGCCAACCTACAGCAGGTGCCAAAGCCCACTCCACTCCATCTTTATAAAGCAAGAGACTTTTCAACACACCCCAGATAAAGCACATGCGGTGTATCCATGAGACCCCATCCTCCTCTTGGCAGACAGTGTAAGGGCTACCCTTGGCTCTCCTGGGAAGCCAAACAGACTCAGAATAGAAGGTACCCATCATGTTCAGCTGCATAATGCAGACGTGGTGAAACAAGACTAAGGACCCATGTTCTCACTGATACACTGTCTGAAGGAAATTTGTCTGAAACGTAAAATACCTTTGAAACTATAAAAAACGTACCTTAGAACTAACATCTAATAGTTTTAAAGCTAGCTCAAGCATTTTTTAATGGCAGCAACAACCCCAAGGGAGTGGTCTTTTGTTAAGCAGCCCACCATGCAAAAGAAAAAGGAAGGGGTAAAAAGGCAAGAACCCTCCCTTCCCCATCTAGAAGGGAACATTCAGATACCCCCATAAAAAGAAAAGAAAATATAGCTAAAGCAAATTTCTCTCCCATATAGGAAGGCAAGGGAATTAATATAGTCGACCAGTGGTCTTGCACTACATGACGTACAAATCTCCAACATGTAAAATAGTGTACTAAACTATGAAGCTAATACAAATAGTAGAATATACTAGTGGCTGAATTCTACTAGTCTGGAAGTGGAAAGAATTAAGTCAAATTAGACAAACTTTGCTTACTAGCTCCACTTCCAATTGTCCTGTGGAAGAGCTGCGACATCCGAGGACCAAGAGGGCCAAACAGGTGAGGAGGAAGACCCCTAGCCTCTAATAGAGCTAAAAGCAAACAGAGGATAACAGCCATTGTCAAAGCTTCTATGTATAATTTTTAAAATCTTAAATTCCATGATGCTATAATTTAAGACTACTAGAATTTCAATACTTCAAGAAAGAAGAGTTAGGATTAGATGACTGCAGCTACCTCAATTGTGGGGGGAAAAAAAAAACACCAAAAAGCCCAAAAACCACACATGACCAAAACACCCAAATTACCCTAAGGGAACAAATTACTCATTTCTGTATGCATCAGAGCATTAAAACCCTTGAAGAAGTCACCCACTAAGCTTCCAGAGTTATATTATGCAGAAGAAATCCAGTCTACTAAGTTGTTTTGAATACAGATCCACAATAGCAGATACATCAGACTAATTTCAAATCTGAATTCAAACTATATAAAAATAGGTTGATCTTAACATTTATGGGAGCTGAATGGCACTGCCAAGCCAAAAAAAACAAAAAATGACACTGACCTTAGTTCTTCCCTCTTCTGCTCATCAGCCAATTATGTTAGATATTAGGATTTTTTAGGCTTTGTTTTAAACACTTGATAGTAGTGTTACTTAAGCCAGACTAAGTGGGTGATTCTGATTTTTATGACAGCAACCATGACTACTGCTGATCAATGCAGTAATGATTAACAGTAAAGCAATTTCTCAGCATTCCTAATGATTACAGTAAGCTCAAGTATGCAGGTGAACTGGTAGTGACCCGGTACTCATTTCCACATTAAATATCCACATTAACCAAAACCTGTCACTTGCAGGGAAGACCCTGATCTCAGAACTGCTTGCAATAGAGTGGCAAAAATCATTAAAACAGTTGCAGGAGATGCAAACTGAGTTTGCAGCTGCCTGTACACTCAGAGACCTGAATCCCTCAGCCCAAGCACAAAAGTAAGCATTTTAAGAATATTCTACTTTTGTTTGGTCAAAACTTACAGCAATGCAAGCGTCACCAACAAGCACGGAAAATACAAAGTTACCCAGAAGCAGGCAGAGTAACAGTAGACCTAACCTGGCCTGTCAACTGAAGGCATTCTTGCAAAGACATTTTCATGTTTGCGCTTACATAATTATTAGGAGCAAGTTCTCAATTCTCTCCCCCTCCTCCTGAAAAGTCAGTAGTTCTTTATTATATACACCATGTAAATCAGTCCGGATGCTATGCCACCCCTCCAGACACTGCACCTTTAGTGAATTAAGGCTTGTAACTCCATACTTCAGAACTCAGCAAAGCAACACAGAGAAATAAAAGACAGCCTTCCCACTATGTATAATGTAGTATTCGGGTAAGGATGGCTATTTATATACTGGAAACAAACAAACAAAAGATGTAATTATTAACAACTTTTATACCTTGTAGTCTTCCCATCTCAGAGTCATCTGACTCACTTTCTCCAGAGGTTGTCATACCTACAGCCCCAGCAACAGAACTAGAGGCTAAAGAAATAAAAAAAGAGATTAACACAAATTACAATGCCTTTAAAGCCACAAAATTTCCCATCGATTCCACTGTCAAGGAAAGTATTCACACTATCAGAAGAGTGCTCTAGATTTAACATTGCCACCATCATACTTCTGCAAAATGATCGTTTTAAACAGACCTGTCTACTTCCCAAAAGCTAAAGAGAGGCTGTATTAATACAAGATAATGAAAAAATACTTGCAAAAGCTAGATCAGCAAATTTCCTTTCAGACAGATTTACCTGCACCCCCAGTAAATTTACACTTTTCTTGGAGTATTATGCTGCACTTAGTTTCTGTTAATTCTGACTTTCCTGGTGATATAATTAGCTTTAAGCAGAATGTTAAATGTTTAAGACCAGCACAATTGCTGAAAAGCTCCTTTGAACTCACTACTGATTAAGACCAGATGATAAAAATTTGCCTTTCAATAGGACCGTGCAAGTGAGAATATTTAACTTGCCTACAAATTTCTGCAGTACAAAGAAATTTGCAATTTCAAAAAATTTGTCAAATTATTTATGAGCAGGTACAGAAGAGCTTTTACCTAGTAAATGCACGCCTTGTATATTCTGAGCAGTTTGGTATGTATATGAAAACCGCCTTGTTTGGAATTTCTTCTTACTTTACCTGCAGCTCCTTGGGGAGCCTCATCTGTACGTGCAGCTGAGGAGTTAACTCCATCCTGGTTGTTGTCAGGATCAGCCATCTTCTCCTGTCGGCGAGCTTCAGCTGCTCCTCTTTTGCCCAGGCCAGAGCCTCGCCGACTAAAGAGTCAAAAACCGAAGTGTCTTAGGTGAGTTTACTCATGAGACTGCTCAAAACCACAACGCATTTAAATAGATCACAGAATGGTCTAGGCCAGAAGAGACCTCCAAAGGTCAACTAGTCTGACCTTCCCACAGTTGGACACCCTCAACTAGGTCAGGTTGCCCAAGCTTTACCTTAAATATCTCCAGGGAATAGGCCTCAACCACCCCCTGGGCAACCTGTTCCAGGGTTCCACCACCCTCATAGTAAAGATCTTGTTCCTAATATCCAATCTAAATCTGCCCTTCTCCAGTTTGAAGTCATTGCCCCTTGTCCTGTCACTACAGGCCTTTGTAGTCTCTCTCCATACTTCCTGTAGACCTCCTTCAGGCTGCTATTAGGTGTCTCCAGAGCCTCCTCTTCTCCAGGCTGAACAACCACAGCTCCCTCAACCTGTCCTTGTAGCATAGGTGCTCCAATCCCCAACCATTTCATGGCCTTCCTCTGGACCTGCTCCATCAGATCCATGTCCTTCCTATATTGAGGGCTCAAGTCCTGTACACAGTCCTCCAGGTGAGGTCTCACCAGAGCAAAGTAGCAGAATCACCTCTCTGGATCTGCTGGCAACGCATCTTTTGATGCGGCCCAGCATATGATTGGCCTTCTGGTCTGCAAGCTCACACTGCCCATTATGTCCAGCTTCCCATCCATCAGCACCCCCAGATCCTTTTCAACAGGGTTGCTTTCCTCATCCCCCACTCTGTATTGAGAGCAAGGATTGTTCTGGCCCTGGGTGCAGAACCCTACACTTGCTCTCCTTGAACCTCATGAGATTCACCTTGGGCCCACCTCTCCAGGTCCTTCTGGATGACATCCCCTCCCTCTAGTGTACTGACAATACCACACAGCTTGGTGTCATCTGCAAACTTGCTGATCGTGACCTCGATCCTGCTATCTATGTCATTGAGAAAAATATTCAACAGTACAGGGTCCCAGGACAGACCCCTGTGGGACACCACTTGTCAGTGCTCTCCATCTGGACTTTAACCCATTGAGCACCACCCTCTGGATGTGATCATCCAGCCAGTTCCTTATCCACGGAACAGACTTACAGCTTAAGTCTGGCTTCAGAATATAAGCAAGTACAAAAATTTTTTGCATCACAGGACATATTTACTCTTACCTCTCATTTAATCTAGCCGCTGATTGCAATTACTAATTCAGTACTTCTCCCCTGCATCAGAAAGCATACCAAGTACTTAGATATTTGTGGTACTGCTCAGATGCAGACAACGGCCAGCTTCACAACTTACACTATTTGAACAGGCTCCTTTGTGGTCCATGAAATCTTATTTTTCAGAATAGTATCATAACAGATAGTAGTTTAGCATTCTCTTTGTGTTTAGTATTTTTATAAATAACATCTCCTCTAAGAAAGGGATTACTTGAAGTTGTGATGGTAAACTTTGGGTGTTCCTTTGCCCCCTCCACAGATGAGTGACTTAAAGATCTGATGGTTACAAACCATTTGTTATCCTTGATAACCACGCACAGAGTGACCCAGAAGGCCTGAAAAGTTACAGCTACTTCTACAATAGCAAACTAATAAATGGACATGGCCAGTTTTCACGCATGAAAATAATAGTAATATGAAGCCACTGCAGTAACTGTCTTTCATTATCTTAAGTCTCACCTGGTGCTAGCACAGGAGCCCGTGGTCTTTTGCCGTGTGCTCCGCCGCAAACTGGGGAGCTCAGCAGGAGGTGATTCACTGCGCTTCTTTGTTGATTTTCTTAGACCTATGCAAAGAGTCAAGTGCAAATTAGTCTTTAAAGATACACAGCAGCTCTACAAAGAAATGAAACCATGCACAGGAAACTTCCATCTAGAACAGCTTCTACACAAAGATCACAATAATCCCACACCGACTTTTAGTTACCTGCTATGCCAGTAACAGAACGATACAGGTATTTACTTTTAAGTAATACAAAACTCCAAGCTGTTACATAGACATCTTTTCCTAAGCTGCAAACTGTAGTTTTAGAAGAGCTTGCAAGTCTCTCATGCTAAACAGATACCACATTATGTGATACAGATTCATTCTTTCCACATGTTGATGTCCAAAACACTTTGAAGAGAAAAAAAAAAAATTATCTTGGGTGGGGAGGGCAGTGGTGACTTCCCCCACATCAGTAAATCAGAGTGGCATGAATTTAACATTCTTCACTAGCTGAATCATTAATTCTTAACCAATTTTATTCGTATTACTATGGCTTAGGAATAACCGTCTTAAATCAAAACATGCAAGCACTGCCAGTGTCATGTGTATTATTTAACTTCCTATTTAGATCACTTCAACCCCTTTCACTGTCATTAAGGTCTTCCTTACAGCAAATAACCAAGTATCTCTTCACAATTTCAGAACAGGACTTCAAGTTTTCAATTTAGAAGTGTTTATACTATTGAAGACTGACCCAAGTGATATTCATTTGCTCTAGGTTACAAAGCCATTGTTATGATACATCCCACTGAGGAACCAGATACATCTCAAACACACAAAAGAACTCATCCAATACAACATTCTCAGATGATGATCAAGTTCACTATCCCAGGCTGAAGGATCTCATAACAGCTTCCAAACCCAAAGTCTGGTAATCTAAGCGTTGAAAGTTCAAAATACTTATCTGGCCCAGCTTTACACTTCGGTCCAGTCTGCCTTTACAATAAATACAGAACTCTAACATGCACCTCAGACATACTCTTACTAGAAGAAATGCAAATAACTTTGAGAAGATGAGAAAATTAGATTACTACTCCCTCTTCTGGCAACAAAGCAGACATAAAGCATATCTAAGTGTGCTATGGTTTTGAGCACTGTACCTACCAAACTGGCATCTATCTCCTTAATGCCAAAATATCCCGGGAACACTGAATCAAGGTGCTAAGAGATTAAATTGTAACTATGCAGCTTCTAACTGTGTATTTAATAGAAAAACAAAAATTATCTGGACCTGGGTCAACAGTCTGTTCTTTCAAGCACTACATTATATTAGACCCAGAAACAATGCTGCATGCAGTTAAGTTCCATGTATATGATGGTTAACCTGGTATTTGTGTATTTACCATACACTTTGCTTACTAACTCAAGAAAAAAGAACCTTGTTCTTAAGGTTGCCAAGTTAACAGCCACCAAGCACTGAACTGAAGCAGGCCAGCCATTTGAATTTTCAGATGGTCTATACATGTAGAACAAAAATATTTGTTTTCTCAAATATTAAAAAACACAGTAGCTTTTACTACATATGCTTTCAAACAAACAAAAATCTAAGTTGAATTTGCTAGAATTGAACTACACAATGACCTCCATCCTATTTACATGTATTAAGCTGGGGGGTGGATGAGGAGTGTGTTATACAGGTACAAGATAAAACTGGTTTAAAGTAGTCATAGCAGGACCCCATTCCATAGTTATCTAAGCTTCTCAAGTACTAGAAGTGTGCAGATGCAAAACTCTCCTCATAGCTGGTTATATTTTTACAAGAGAAAATGCATGCTTTACCTGGCACTGTATTAATCGACAGATACAATCTGTTTACCACTCCGAGCTCATATTACATATATGGAAAAGTAGGCTACTCAGTACCTCTAACAGTATGGTGACATTTTAAGTGAGATATATTTTTGCTTTATATTTAGGAGAATAAATTCATCACCCTGTTACAATAGAGTTCACTGGGGAAAATGAAGAATTGAAATGTGTATGTCAGCATACCACTTACTATTTCAAATTTATTTTCAAGTACATAGACCTAAGCATTAAGTAACTTTGTATCTGCTGAGTAAAGCAGCAACAAGCCACAACTGTTAAGTGAAGTAAGACTGACTTGCATCAAAATATTTCTGCTAAGTGCATAGGTTACAGAAAACAGCAGAACTAGCTTGACAGTTTACAGTTGTTTAACAGTAGAGTACACCCACTCATGTCTTATTGTCCCCAAACCAATCCCAAGACACACAAGGTGCATACCTTATACACACTCTTTTTCTGTTAGCATTCTATCAGTTTGGAGAGTAGAGCTTACTAAACATGGGGTCAGATGGGCAGACACCATGAAGCAATAAGGTAATAAAGCTGTGAAATGGGTTGTCCTTTTCCATAAGGGGCATTAAATTAACTTAGCTATCTCTTTAAACTGAATTACCTCAGTAAGAGGATATTAGAGAATATGGAGTCACCCAGCTACTGCTCTGTAGATGAGCTGCAGAACACATCATAGCCTGGGAACCCAGGACAGTTTGGCTCATTTTCTCCTGCCACTCAGCAAGAATACTCTACCTGTTAAATCTTTTTGCATGCTTCTCTTTTACCAAGTCTTTACTTTTCTACCTCTAATTTGTCTGCCAGAGCACATATGAGCTTCCACCTCCCTCTAATTTCAAAGGCTAAAAAAGAAGCAAAGAAAAACTTCTCAGAGCTTGTTGCCTTCCTGCTGTTCAGTGTTACTTTCTGCCCTTAAAGTTTGCTCTTTAAGAGGGCTTCTTAAGTCTATCTTATCACCACCTTTTGCAAATTCGTTGAGCCTTCCAAATATCTTAAACTCAGGGCTGCTAATTTCTACAGCATAGGACTGAACCTTCTCCCTTTCACTCTCAGTGACATGAAAATGTGTTCCTCTCCCTTAACACACTGCCAGCACAGCCTCCTCAAAGCATTAGTTTTGTATCTGGAGGAGCTACAGGAAGCTAACAACCACAAGCCTTCACTGGTAAAGCAATCAGCATTCCACAAGATAGGATTAGAATTGCCTTGTGACTGCCTGATGAAGAAACACACCAGTCATATTGCTGCAGACAGACAGTAAGGGCTTACAGAGCAACTGGTTTGATCCTCATCTTGAGAGATGTAATACACAGATCTATCATAAAGAGATCTCTTTCAAATAGCTAACAGAAGTTACTAACAGAGATGACCTTTCAATAAACCAAAAGAAAAATTAGGTTTTAGTAGTTCATAAACTTCAGTATTCAAGCAGAGGCACAGGTTTTCTTATAGCAAACATATATGCTCATGCTCTGACATCATCCTATTTACATGCAGAAAACACATTAATGACTCATAAGGACAATAAACCTAAACAGGCTAAACGTGAAACAGCACAGACTACCAGAAATCAAGGGGGGGGGGGGAGAACAGGAAAAACCACACACAAACAAAAAACCAAACAAAAGAGAATACAAACATTTAAATTTGAAGACTATTCAGCCCCTCTCTTTTAAAAGGCAATTTTTTATTGTATGAAAGAAACATTCTGGATGTAGCTGTCTGGCATTCACTTACTTGAAGACTGTCTTAGCCATGCTGAAACAAAGCTAGTCAGACTTGTCCTTCATTTGCAGTACAGAAAGATAATCAGCAGAGAATTATTTGCTAGGACTGAAAGTTTAGACTTCAAGCTTGTCTCCTGTGTTGGGCTGCTCTCCATCTCATGCAATAAAGATAGGGTGAAAATAGCTGTGGCAGGGAAGGCAAGACAACCTCCTGTCATTCTAATACTCCCCCTCCTTCAGTACTAACCCAAGTAATTTCAGCTCTTGATTACAACCCCACCACCACAGTTAAACCTAGCATTTCCAAAGATACAGACAGCACTGTCACCCACAATCCCAAATAAACTGAAGGCAGAGCCACTTTCAGGTTCTTTACTCCCTCACCTCTCAAAGCCACAAGTTAACACACCATTCAAGCTCTGTATTCACCTTCTATGGCTTTCCAGTATATCCAAACAATCTCTCCAGTCTCCAAAAATCTTAAAAGCAATAGGTAGAGGCTTTTCAGCCAGGGACAGCTACCCTAGTTGCCCTGTTGTTGGCACTGTCACAGCCAACACTGCCAGCTTCTTCCTACTTAAGGGCCATACAAGACAACATAAAAAGGGCAGTAGCAATTTTCACTAATAATGGAGACATAATTAAGCTTGCTTTTATGTTGTCACATAATCAGTGAGATAACCTCGTATGCAACATTTTAGAAAACAGTCAACAATACATTTACTTCCCCTTCCCACCCCCAAAACAGAGCTACAAAAGTTGATGAAAAACTTTAGCCTAGCCTGTTTTTACTCTTCAAACAAATTCTCCTGCTGTTATTCTGTGATGTCACTGCTCATTTACACAAACTTGTGTAGCTAAAGACTCTAAAAGTCATTTTGGTTTCAATTAGCACCCCTCAATTATTCAGTAAGGAATGGACAAGAAACGTTGGGGTATTGCCCTCCAACATATGAAAAGCTTCTGCAAAGACTGGGACCATAGCTCTCCTCATTCTACTCCACTCTAAAAATGCCAGCTCAGCTTTTACAGTTTTTCCTTCTAGTACCCCACAACTGCAGTACCCAGTAGTGAACAACATTGCATTTATACAGACATGACTGACCATGTTAGCCAGCATAATTTACCCTCCCACTTTCTCCCTAGAAACACTCCCCGTCCTGTTATATCTGAAGTTTTACAACTCCTTACATAGTTATGTTTGCATGTTTCCTATTTATCTCACATCAGTTCTAGAAGTGCTATTTCAAACTTCTAACATCTATTTCATATTACACCCTTACACAAGCCTACTGAGTTTTAGCTTTCTCTTTCTACACAAGATTACTGTAACTTGTAAGGAATGTTTCCAGGCTATGGTGTGTACATCTCCACACTTTAATCTAGATCACCATTGCCTTTACTGCTTTAGAAAGCATTAGAAACGTCAGTATTTGTGTGGAAAATTGTCTGCTTCTGCTCCCTTATCCTCTAAGACTACTAGTGTGCTACACAAAACATTCGCATTCTTCCTCAAAAACCTACCCTGACAGATTCTTTCATTTTTTGTTGACACTTCTCAGCATTATCCAAAAATGTGTGTTTTATTAAAATATTTCAAGTTTTTCCACAATATTTTCAAGTTAGCAAAGCTGGGACAGAAAATGTTGTCTTTTTTTTAAAAAGGGCTAAGCTATCAAGTTATTATTGATTACAAGATCATTTCAACCTGTTGTCCAAGAGCTCTAATGCTCTATTTGAGAGGCTATCTGAAAACAGTAACAGTTTACTAACATTTCAATGTTGAGTTCTTGCTCTTAGTGACATTACATAATAATCAATGGAGTAAGTTTTGCTGTAATCTACAGTAAAATAATAAGGCATTAGATGTTTAGACTTCTGAAATCACATATTAGTACTTGCTCCCCTCAAACTCAGATGTCATCTAGAAAAAGCAAGTGTAACTTCTGTTAAGTATAGAAACATCTCTCATGCTGCTTTGTACCTCTTGCCAGTGACTTTATATATACACACGCACACGCCTATAGTTCACACAACTTGGTTTTGTGACATGAACATCTTAGTTGAATTTAAGTTTTTCTTTTTGCAAAAGATGAATTTCTCAGATCATGGAAGAGCAAAAGCTAGTGAAGCTGGCTTTCTCAGTATATTCTTTGTGGAGACAATTTAGCTTAATTTTCTCAATGCTGTTTTTCAAACTACTCAATATATCCCTTATTCTGCTATCCCATTCTACTCTCATTCCTCACAGTTTTGCAACCTGGCACAAATTATTCTCTGCCTTCACATTTCTCACTGTTTGCTTGTGGAAGGTAGATTCTTTCTCCTTCTTGTTACTATTCTTCATTGCTAAAAAGTTGCTAGCATTCAGGACAGCCTTACCTAAGAACCCCTTGGCCAGTCCCATTTCTACCAGATTCCCACCCACTTTCACTTGACTCCACACCTTGTGCAAATTCATAGTTCTTACTCTGGAATTCATGACCCAGTAAGTTCTGAACCATACAGCAGGTAGAAAAAAAATGTTACTATAAAAAACATTAATGCCTCTTTACTTCCCCAATGCCACTCTTCGTCCATTAAGTTCGGCCATTCCAGAATCAATATTCCAGTCATACAAATTATCCAAAACAAGCCTGTTCAGTCAACTAAATCTATTTTGTTTACAAATTAAGACATCCCATCCCTATTGTTTATTTCACACATCTCCTGCATTAGTATTAGTTACAGATATGTCCCAGTTGGGACAGAATACTCTGATCATGTCTAGATAAAGCAACAGCACTTAGCAAGCTTAGAAATCCAACTTCTAAATCAAGTTTCAGAGAGTACATTCTATAAGCAAATGACACAGGACATAAAATCAGCATAGAGCTTTTCCAAAACATTTTGTTCAAGGCAACAAAGCTACAAGCATACCAGCACACTAGAAAGCAAGTGCTCTAACTGAAGACAGCCCACCTTTCTTAGCGACAACATTCAAGGAACAGTACCTGGTATTCAAAAATCCAGCACCACAGAAAGAATTTTTTTTAGGTACAGTTTAATAGATAAGCGACTAACATCCCAGCTACTGACTATGCTAAGTTCAAAAGATTACTGTTCTCACAGTAACAAAAAAGTTTAAGTGAACTTTTTCAGTTTTCCAGTATTTGTAACTCCTGCTTCAGGACAGAAAGCTTAAGAAAAATCTAACAGGAACAATATAATCAGGACCATTCTGTAGCACACACATCCCCATCACAACATCCAACTATTTCACACGTTTTATTTTTAAAATTGATTTGCAAGACAGAGAAGCAACTTCCAGAATACTGATTGTATCGTTTGCTTTAGCTGTAGATAATTTCAACCAACGCTTTACTTAAAAGCTCAGCAGAACACACTGAAAGCAATTTCTTTAAGTAGATCTCAAAAAGCCCGAAAACAACAGAAATATTTGTTTAGAAGACCCAAAATGCTTATTTTTCCACAAAATAACAACTTACTTGCTAGCTTAGCCTGTAATCCTGAAGGTCCAGGTTTTGAGGTCTCTGATTTGGAGGAGCCTGGCAGAGACAGTTTTGTTTTAGGGAGACTGACTTTTGGGCTGAATCGAGCAGCCCAGTCAAACTTTGAAGAGCCACCTGTTTTACTCGTTTCTTTGTCCCTGCTACTCCTGCTTGGACTGGGGCTGGATGCAGAACGGGAACGTCTAGCCTTATTCTGGTCCTTTCCCTGTTTCACTCTGGCACCCTGAGGAACAGCAGAAGAAGCAGAGGCAACAGTAGAAGAAGCAGAGGCAACAGCAGAAGAGGAGGAGGATGTGGAAGCTGAAGAAGAAGAATCGGTGATGGTGCTACACCCAGCTTTGGCTGAGGTCACCGATTTTGAAGCCAGCTTGGAGAGTTTTGCTGACTTCTCTTCAGTGCCAGTTGATTCAACTACTGAACTACTCTTTATACAAGACAGATTCTCTGTCCTTTTCCTTTTCTGACTTCGGGAGCTACCAGCAGCTCCACCCTTTCTGGTGTGAGCCTTGCTTGTTGATGGCAACTGTGTAGACTTCGGCTGTTCTTGGTCTAAGTGTCTTCTCTTAGATTTAGTATGTGGCTTGTTAGTTTCCAAGGAAGTTTCAGTGTGTTGAAGTGCTTTGGGTTTTTTAGCAGAGCTAGGAGAATTGGTCCTCCTGTAATCTGGACTAGCACTGCGTTTAACTCCTCGGGAATTGTCTTTCTTAGGCACCTGCCCCGTTTTTTGCTTCTCTGAAGTACTGACTCTCTCTGGATCTTCTTGTTCTGGTATTGAAACAGCAGACGAACTACAGGCTCTGTAGAAGTAAGCAGAAACAGCATTAGTGTTGAACTCTGGAAATCGCACAGTTGCAACAGTTTTGGAAGATAAATGTTAGCATTGTCTGGAAAGGGCAGGCAGAAACACTGTTGACTAAGCTTATGTTAAGAGAGAAAAAAAAAAATAACATGCTTATATGAGAACAGTCACATCACAAATCTTTACCATGAAAAGTAAAATAAATTACAAAATTAAAGTTCAGTGCATTGCTTTGTAAGGACCAAGATATGAGGTGACTCGGATAGATTTCACTATCCTGTTTCAATAGACATGTCAAACTGTTTTAAAAAAAATAAAAACTCAAGCCATGAATCTATTATTTGAATGGTTTGGATTATAAGTTCTACAAGAGTAAGGAGTGTTCAGTAATGCATAACTAGTCATAACTGGATTCTAGTTCAAGAAAGGCTCTTAATAAAAGGATAGTTTCTTATGTATCTTTTGAACAAGGTGAAGAATCACAAACATGGCAAAACTCTCTTCTACATTATAGAAAACTGGTGTGTATATATAGCAGCAGTGTATGAAGAGCAGACAAAACTGTGATGATTACTCTGAACACAGGCATGTTTTACATGTTTCTCTTATTATAGGATATTGCTCGGAACCGTTTGGGTAATGTTCTCCCAACACGAAGTGGAAGAAGGGGAGAACGACCTTGCAAGTATTCCAGGACTAGTTATGCAGAAATCATTTCCTCATCATCACTGATGGAATGTTCTTAATTGGTGAATTAGAAAAACAAAACACAATGTAAAACACTGAAATATATCCACTGAATGCAATGCCTGGATTAGAAAAAAACAAAACAAACCCACACAACTCCATTTAGTCATGCATTCTTATAAGAACTCTATGTAACTGGATATATTACACACAATTGTGAGCACAGATAACACCAGTTAATATATGGATATGAAGTGCCATTACCTTTTAGAAAAGTGTCCCTTGGACTGCTCAGAAGTAGTATTAGACTGCACTTTTGGTGTCTTTGAAATAGATTTTCTACTCTCGGGAGGGCTATGTGCCTTATGTTTTGCCTGCCCTAAATGTGACCTGTCAGCAAAAGTCAAAACAGAAAGCTATCAGGATTCCAAAATAAGGATATAAACCTGCAGGTGGAATTATTTTTATTTTTGGACCATTTACAGGTATTAGTTTACAGCTTCCAACTTCCCCATATCAACACACAACATTAGAGCATTCTTCAAAACCTGTTGCAGCCACAAATCACTATCACTAACTTCTGTAAGGCATGCAAATACTTACTACATTTAACGAATAACACATCTTCTCACACCTGAGCTGTCCCAATGAATTCCAGTTTTTCTGCAGTGTGTGTGTCTGTGTGTTCACATGGATAAGACACAATAGGTCTTCCCAGCAGCTTTCAGATACACACAAGAAATGGTTTATTTTATGAGCTCTGACTAGAAGACAAAGATAATACTATACTATAGATAAAAATCTTATAATCATAGAATTGTTTCAGTTGGAAAAGACATTTTGAGTCCAACACCACCATCGACAGAATATTTTATCTGTCTCTTCATCCTGATTGGGTGGTCTATAGCACACTCCCACCCAGATGACTGCCTTCTTGGCCTTCCCCCTGATTCTGACCTATAAAACTATCATCACCACCAGTAACCTCAATACAATCAAAATGCTCCTTGACATACCAGGCCACACAACCACCGATCCTTCCTTGCCTACACCTTCTGATGAGTTTGTAGCTGTTGACTGTGGCACTCAAGTTATACAATATATTCCACCATATTTCTGTGCTAGCTACTACATCAGTTTTCCTGACACACAAACTTCCAAATAACTTCCTCCAAACACATGCCAGAAATCTCATACTAAAGGCAGAGCAAAGCCTGGTATTGACCAAAACATTTCACCAGACACTTCAGGATTTCAACAAAAACTTAAATATAAAGCTTAGAAGAAATATGAAGTCTAATCACCTAAGTGATAATCACATAATTTGCTTACAGTCATAATGGTAAAAGCTCAGTAGTACGACTGTTTTTCTTGATAACTTTCCTTTTTCTATATTCAAATTTAGTCACTCAAATAGACAAAAACACTTAGCACATATTAAAAGTGTCTCGTCTCATTTTCTAAGAGCACAGCAGGTTGAAAAGATGAATTTAACAGCATCTTCTCCATACTCCAGTATCTCATACTAGAAAAATTAAGTTCTGCTACCAAAAGTAAGCAAAATGCAACACTTTAGCTCATAATAGCAAACTCCATCATGGTTAACTCAGGCTTGTTTTACCTAATCTTGAGTGTCTGGATTTTCCACACAGATTAAGGCATGACATAGAATTTTCCCTTTGAAATGTTCTTATTATGGGAGTAATAGAAGTTATTACATAATGTATACTTGGCAGCCATCTCATTTATGTAAGCTAAATGATTAGGGTTCATTTATTTCAAAGTATATTTTTAAAAGTTGTTGCCCCTCTAATGAAAGCAAAACAAAAATATTAGAACAGGACTCAACTTAGTGCTTTAGATATTCATAAAACACAACAAATCTTTTCAACTAAAATATGGCTGAAGCAATACATCACAACATCTACTTAAATCATGCACTCAAGCATTTTCACTTGCTCCAGGCTTCCTGCCTTTCACCTTTAAACCCTTCATGTTCTCACAAGTTTAAAAAACTATTTCTACCAATATCAAATTTATATGGACTAATCTACAACTATATCCTGGGAATTGTGTATAGTGTATTATGCAGACTATTTATATTTGCTTTATTTTCTTTATTCATTAAATTATCAGTAGCAATAACACTCACCATCAGAGCAGAAAATTAACATTAGAAACATAAACAAGGAGTCAAAACCAATGAGGATTTAACTTTTAAAGACCTGCTGTACTCTCGCTTCTTATGGAGTTTAATCGTTCACCTTGCATGTGCTGCAAAGAGAAGGTACCTAAGACAACAGCAACTGTGCATGCAGTAGCATGTCGAAAAGGAGCATGACATTAACCCTCCTTCTCTAACTTACATGATGGCAAGCAGACCGACAATGTGAGAGACTGCAGGATTGAGTTAAAAACTTTGACCACACAACAACGAACAAGAATTGTCCCAGTTCATATGAAGTATGACACTTTGGTTAAGGTCACAGTAAAAGTTAACTTACACACACAGGCTAATAGAATCGACTGATAAGCTAGAAGTCAATTGAGTGCTATGAAAGATACAAGGGCAGCTGGAAGATTCATTCTTCAAGGTTGTAAGCTATCTGGTACTTTTGGCCATGATTCAATGTTTTTAACTTGTAACTTACCCAGTCACAAGCTCTTTATTGTATTCCATTAATGTATCATTCATTCAGAAGCTTCATTTTAAAAATATATTCTAACAACAGGTATTTCCAGAGGCTAAGTTCCTCAAAAATGAAAAACAATGAAGGTTAAGTATTTACGATCTTGTGTTTGTCCATTTCCAGTCAAAGGGGCAGATCTCAGAAAACTGAGCATCTGCTGCACCCTCAAGTGGGTTTAGGGGGTTTTCATGGGGTTGGGTGGGGGGGTTTAGTGTTTTGTGGAGTTTTCTTTTGTTTGGTGTTTTTTGTTTAGTTGGTTCTTGGTGCTGATGATGATGCAAGGTAAAAACCCTAACAACTTAAAGCCAGTTTCATAACCCAGTCCAAGACTTCTCTCACCTGGCAAGGCTGTATGCTAACACATATTTAAATCACTAGCTTCAGTTTAGAGTAACACAAATAGAAGTGGACAAGTGGCCCACCATGTAGTTTGCAGTATTTCTCAGAACAATCTCATGTAAACTGCCAGCCCTCACACTTTCTTAGCAAAACCATAATAAAGAACCAACTAAAACTTGTCCTCAAAGTTACACTATGCATATTTTTAAAATCCATATCTTTTTGTAGTTAATAAAAGAGTGTTTTGTCTAAATCATATAGCTCACTCTCAGCTGCTGAGGAATTAATCACTTCCAAACAAAGTTTACAAAACTAGACAGACTTTTTACTTCTGTCAAAAGTACAGGTGAATTGTGTAAATTAAAGGGAAAAAAAGGAACATAAACACAACATCCCACACACACACCAGACAAGTCTCAGAAATATTCTAATATTCTACTTACTCAATTCTACTGACTCAAACACTAAATTTAGTTTACAGGAATCTCAGATAAGATGTCAACAGTTAGTGTATTAACGGAATATATTAAAAATGTGATTATTAATATTCAGGTGTTTAATAAACCACTAAAAAAATCATAGTAATGTTAGTTTACTATTATTAAAATCAATAGCTAATATTACCAGAATATATAATATACAATCAGAATGCATCCTGTTCAGAACAAAAAGCAGTTTAACACCACTTAGGCTTTAGTATTCGGTAAAGGTCAGACCAAAGTGTTTTCCTAATTGTGCTTGCACCCACGTGCACCTAACAAAGATCTCTTATTTTTCAGTTAGCCTTCAATGCCAAATGCATAATGGATGTTAGAGTTAGAAAACTCACTTTTTTCTTCAATACCATGCTTTCATAAACAATTGCAACAGTAGTCATTTATGTCAAAATGATACTGCTGTTCCTAAAGACTTCAGAATAGGGACAATATGCAGATAAGCACCACTGTCATTCCATGCTACTAGAAAAGAAAATTTTCCAGCAGTAGTAAATAGGTCTAGGGCCACTTCCATTACTCCACACTTATATGCTGAAACACTGCTTGTAACTGAAAGGAACAGTGAGCTGCACCACTTCCAGAAAAGGTCTTGTGTGCTTCAGCATCACTTCCAAATTGCTCCCATTCCAAGCAAATAACACAGCACCACCGGGAGCTCAAGCCACAAGGACATGATTCTGCAACACTGATGGTAATGATATAGATACAGAGATAAAAAAGCAACAGTATCTTCCAACCTCTCCTGCCCCTATGAAAAGTGTGTTGTTATTAATACATCTGCTTCTCATTCCCCTTTGGTTCACTGCTGCAAAGGGAAGTTTTGCATATTGTTGCTTCCTTACAAACCTGCAGAGTCAGCCTTCAATGGAAAGTGATGGAAGAGATCAGACAGATATACTTCCAAGATTGCTGCAACCATCTTTCTAGCTTTGAGCCTAGCATTAGTTTGTCTCTTTTTAACCAAAGGGAAAAAAGTAAATAAAACTTAAGCAACCAAACTATCTATCAAGTTACTTTGAGTGCAAAATACGTAGTAAAGCTCCAGCAGAACAGGATCCCCGAGTCATTTTGACAAGTACTGATGGTTACTTAGGTGACATCAAACAAGCCCAGTTTAGAGGAAAATGGGTGGTTTGCTTTGCTGCTTCCAGGTAAAGCCAAACCTGCCAGTATTAGATGTCATAGCAAGATTCCTTGTTTGTTTTACATACTAGACCAGTCTTCATGCAACTGAACAGTAGAGGCTCACCAAATTAAGTGAAGGCTTAACAAAAGCCTGTTAAGCTGCAAAGGGGTCAAAGACTATAGAAGGATGTTTATTAACATTTCCTCCTGGATGTGGTATCATGCTCTAGCCTCTCTTTTAAACATCTTACTCAAGTGAAGCCTACTGTAGCATTCACTCCAATTAGAGTGCGAGACCAATGCTATCACAAAGCTAGTACTACCAAAGTCTAGATGATCACTTGCTTACATTGGACTTCACAAAGCCTCATATTACAGGCTACAAAAACTCCAGAAGTTTAATTTAACTTTCACTTAATTTATATTTTGAAAATGCAAGCACCCTGGCCACAAGAAAGGTTTAAGAATAAAGCTGTTGCATTTCTCTCATTCAGAAGGTATTTATAGAGAGCAGAAATACAAATACTCAAGTTTTGACAGTATCAAAACTTGTCCTTGCTCAAAAAGTTATGATTGTATATCTATGACAAAAGTGAAGTAATCTTCTACAACACTTAAGAAGGTGTGGTCCTTCAATTTGCTTATGAACTTTATGGCTAAATTCAGATGCAAATCCCCTACACACTCACATTACTACTTAACTCCCTCTACAACAGTAGTTCTTTTGTTGTTGTTTGTGTACTGGTGCTGGTTTGTTTGGGTTCCTTTTAAAGAAACATGCACATATAAAAGTGGCTCAAAAATCTCATACTGTCTGCACAACTATCTCAAGTAGAGAAGATCAGAGAGGAAAAAACAGGGGGAAAAAAATCTGTAGACCAAGACAGTTGCAGTTGAGGACCAACACCCATCATCTATGCAGTTCAATGATTTGTACTTCAAAGCAAATCAGGTTACAACCACAAGTGGCTTGGATGCATGAACTGCTCTTCTAGAGCACAACTTGAGTTGTTTCACCCAACAACAAAAAAAAATAAAGTTCCAATTCTATTGCTCCAAGACCATTAGCCAAAGCACTGCAGGTGAGGACCACAGATGTACCTCGAAAGAACCATTTCCAACTCCATATAAGATACTAACACACGACACACCCTAAGTTCAGTTATTTGTACAATGTGAGCGTTCTTGAAACTGGTAGTTCCATAGTTTGTTCTATTTAAATTATTTTACAGCTGAAATTGAGGAGTTTGATTTTACAGACAAAAATGCAAAAGAAAGACTGGAAATAAATTAGTGTCTCAAGTGGCCCAAAAACACTTATGTCAGAAAAGGTTGTAAGCAACTAGTCTGCTTTTGTTTCCCGTTTTGTTATTGGTTTGTAATTTTGTTTAGTTTCAGGGGTTTGTGTTGTTTGGTTGGTTTTTTCCTATTGTAACAGCCAAAGCAGCATGCATCACCACAGCATGGTACGGCATCATATAGAAGGTACATCAACCTGTGAACTGTAGACCATCTTATGCACTGCTCACAGCAATAGAACTACAGCATACTATCCCACTAGATGCATTGAAGGATGAGCCCTGAGGTTTGTGTCTTAAGACAGTCGAACAGAGAAAACAAATTATCTGAGTCCCTGTCTCTATTTCACCTAACAATTTGTCAAGGACCTGGTAGATCTGTCTTACATTGTTCATCTTATCATTGATATTTCTGCCTAGCAGCTTACTGAAGGCAAGATACAGGATACAATCAGTATTTCCTTTTGTAAAGTTTATATTAACCAGGATGTTTCATCTGGGCCTTTTCATATGCTTTGCCAGCTCAAAACGCTTATTCAGAGATAGAAAGGCAGGGCAGGTCTTGTTCCAAAGAGACCATGGTTTTCAGATGCTGGTTAAACTTCCATTAATTTTACTTAAGCAGAGACCTTCACTGCAACCAAAGAGAACATAGTTCAGGAGTGCAATAGACACTTGCTGCTCATGTAAGCAAGAGCTCCTGTCAGTTACGACAAGTTGCATTGTGAGTCAGTGGGCGACAGCATAAGCAACATGATTGCAATGCACCAAAAGACTGGACAAGTAACTTTCTGACAAGAAAATAGTGCTACCCCTAAAACTCTGACTCACTGTAGAGCTTCTTCCTGGCATTCTGCTGTAAAGCCTGAATAAGCAGCAGATTATCTGCAGGAGAATCCTCCACCCCATGCCCAAATAGCTTGCCTATAATTCTTTATTCCAGGGCAAGATGTATTCACCCAGGTCAAGTTCAGTATAAAAGGAAAGAGCTGGTAGGGCAGTATTTAACTTCAACATCCATTCAGATAGAACAAAGAATGGAATGAAGGGTTCACCATGCACCAGTTGAAGGAGGAGTATTTTCCAAAATTAATTCCCCCTTGCAAAATAATCAGCTACATGAAGGCAGCAACTTCCCCTTCCTTATGCTACAGAGGCCCAGGACAGAAGCCTTTTGCATTTGCACAGTAGGTAACTAGTTCAGGAAAAAAAAAAAAAAAAAAAAAAAAAAAAAAAAAAAAAAGCAAAGCCGTGTTTTGCAGGCTTCACTCACTCAGAGACTCTTAATTCCTTAAAGGACATGGCAATAATTATACAGCCAGTATCCACAGGAAAGTTTCAAGGATCTTCTTTGTTCTGCATTGTAGAGGCAATCACTTACAGAACAAATACAAGCTGGTCCACCTGTGATTGCAAGCCTTTTGAACTATCCAAAAGCTGCACAGGATGAATATCCAGGGCAATGTAACAGAGGTGCAAATTAACTCAAGCCTCTATAACAAGGAGATAGATTTTCCTTGATTTCAAACACCAGAGTGTCTCTTATCACTGACACCTGTATTTTTTGTTATTGTGGAAGAAAGAGGGGAAGAAATTCGTTACTCCCTCTAATTTCTGGAATATAGCTGAATTACAATTACACTTCCCCCCTCCCCCCCCATAGATCCACTAGTGTTATTCCAGCTAAACGTATGTAATAGTAAATTAATCATTTTTTCATCCCATGCAGTAACCGTACAAATCGCACTTCTGAAGCAAAAAAAATTATGCAGGTTTCAGTGCTGGAATTGCAGGGTAGAGAACTTTATTCTGTAATTGAATCACATCAGCTTTCCTTGTATACATTAAAAGACACTCATACATCTGTAACAGTCATACCTTCCTCCTACTGCGTCGTCTTGTGGCTGGGCCCCAGCAGTGTTCCTCTGTGAACGTCGCAGTGACCCCCTGGATTGTTATTAGGCCGGTTGGACATTGGCACCTCTCTCCTGAAGGGACATACCCTTTCTAGACACTATCATTCACTGAAAGACAAAAGAGAGATAGTCATAAGACATTTGGCATGAAGACTCATAGCCATGCCTCAAGAAGCAAATGTGAAGTGCTAGTGTTTAACCAAAAACTTGAGAAAAAAACCTTTGCATAAATTTTAGTTAAAAGATACAAACCAAGATTCTTCAAGAACATTCAGATCCTGAACAGAAAGCAACCACTTTCAGTATAGATAGCATACACATGACCTACTGGACTATATGATCCCTTTCAGCTCTTAGCTATGATAGCACAGTTCTTTCCTGGGAGGCTTCTAAGATGTTAAGGAGACAGGACAAATGCAATTTAGGAGAATCTGTATTTGTCAACATCAAGGAAAAAACACACTAGTACAAGTCAGTACCTGATAGGGAGCAAAAGCTTTTATGTATTTTAACTCTAATTGTGGGAGATAATAGTATGAGGAATAAGCCATAGTATCTACATGATTGCAGAAGAAATGTAACTACTGTGCTGTCAAAACATCTTCTTTCTTCCTTCTCTAGTCTGATTTATACAACTTCATTTGCATAAAAGAAGATACACAGTCAATCAGTAAAAGAGATCTAGCTATATAAGCAAGAAGTTCTTGCTCATGAAAACAGTGGTGAAAAATTTGAGACAGAAAAATTAACATGTACACAATCACTAAAAACACACATACAGAAGTAATGGATTTGTATTACTGCTTCTGGAATTGCTTTGTGACTGTTAGTACTTTACAAATATTCTTTTGGTAGTTATTTACAGGAGACTACCCATAACACCCAGCTGCAGTCCTCAGAAGTAAAGGTATTTCAAGATCAAGTCTCACTTAGCTCCTCATTGAAGAGAAGTAACTTTTGTTTCCTGTGATGCACTGGTATTTCTATACAGAGAGCATAGCAACAGGACTGCAACCAGCAAATCCAGTTTCTCTGTTTCTGAGTGGAATTTGGTTTTAAAACAAAACAAAAAATCCCCACAAAACTATTTGCAAGTGAAAAAAAAAGCCACAAGAAGGAAAATAGCCCAAGTTTAACAACACAATAGTCTGTATCTTGATTCTGTATCTTGATTCAGTATCTATTCTATCTGTAGCACAGAATGCATGAAGTATGCCAGGAGAAAAGTTTAAAACATTTCAGCTGCAGATAACCAAGGCTCAGTTCAAATTCTTCCAATAAAGTAACTCTCAAGATATATGGTTGTCAGAAGAGCCAGACAATACTTGACTGTAAGTGTTTGTTACCATGAAAGAGCCTAAAGCACGAGCATTGGGGGGGGGGGGGGGGAAAACAACCAACCCAACACATCACACACAACATAACCAACCACAAAACAAATCAGTCCTAAGTGATCCTGGTTTACTGCAGGCCTAAGAAACCAGGCACATAAGTTGATGTTATGCAAACCACTCCCTCGCATGCCTAGTAAGACAAGGCTAAAATAAACATCTATATGATCAAGACACCTACACAGCACAAGAAATTAGTGATCAGGATTCTGCTAACAGAGATTCAGACCTTTGGCACTTTAATGTCACAACCTGGTACACCTTCCTCTTAGCGTGCCAGAAATCTTTTAACTAAGTTCCATCAATCAAGAATACAAGTTATGCAAAACACTTGCTCTCTATCCTAATCCCTGCATCAGAGGAGTCTGAAGCATCCTTTAGAAGTTCTTTTTGTTCTTCTCACCTAGAGCTCCAGAGCAGCAGCAGACAGCAAAAAAGCAGAAAGTAGGTTTAAATAGTAAATCATTATTGTTACATGGTTTTACCTTATTCTTAGGAACTTGGAAGGATATAAAGAAAGCACAACATATACAATCACACAAAACACAATGAACCTTGTGGCTAGAAGTCTTGGTGACTGAAAAGTTGATAAAGCCATAAACGTTAACCATCAGAAACTGAGCATTCCCTCTTAATGGTTATTTCTCTTATCCTAACTCCTTAATCAGAGCAAATATTCCCACTAACAGAAAGGTTTAAAGCTTTCAAACAATACACACAACACTTTCAGTCTACAAACGCTTATACTTTAGAGCACAAAAGAAAGCAACCTACGTTGCAACATAAGAAGCCTGCTACAACTGGAAATCATGTCAGCTTGCTGGTGCAGCTTATTAGTCAGGTTGAGAAAAGCGTAAGTGGCAGCATTCTCTTCAGAGTACACTACACAGATGCAACACAAGTCTAGCACTGACCAAAACCCAACTCTTCAACAACAGCAGCAAAGAGGCACATTTTGTGCCTTTTCTGAAAGGAGGGTATGGTGTCCCATTCTCTACAGGGGTCAACTGAGGTTGAAACTGGTTACCAATCCCAAACTCTTGCCATACTATGAAATGGTTGCCACATTTATTGTATGTCCTTCTGACTGTGTGAAGGTGTATTCCAGCAGGTTTCATTCTGCAAGAAGCAGTGCTCACTCTAAAGCTCTGCTAGGCCAGTCGTGTGCTTTTCCACCTAGGTCCCCCTCCACAAAACACCGTAAGATTTAGCTGAAGAAAACATCACATACACAATCCCAGTGCTCTCTAGCAAAACTGTAATACTAATTTCTCTGGGTCAGCCAGCCACTTCAAGTAGCTTGTGCTCAGAAGTTATGCAGCACAGTATGTTGTCATACATGTATTTTCAGCTGTGTGAAAGAATGAAATGGCAGCTGTTTTACCCTGTAAGGTATCTGTCAAGTCAAAATAACATCCACAGCTACCTTCTATATTGAAACGTGTGAACTTAACTGTTTCTTATTGTGTAGCGTGTTACCATACAACTCCCAGTTTTCCTTCAAATATAATGCTGCTTCATGATTTGTCTGACCTTCAACACCATTAACTTCAGTCTCACTGCAATTATCTGAAGCCATGCATTACCATGTGCCCAGTTAGTTCAGTAGTGATCTTTCCAGAGGGTTGCAATTTTAGCTTTTGCATGCTAGAACAGAGCCCTGAGGTTTCTAAGTCTGAACTCTTCTTATTCAGACCTGTCCCTTCACCTATAAGCCTCATTGCCAACACTTGGCTTCTTCCCCTTCTTTGGGTACCTAAAATTGAAGATGTGCAACCCAATAGATCAGTTGAATGTGCCAGTGCAGTCTTGTCATATTTTAAGACTTTTCTCAACTACACTGAACATTCTCCACACACCCACAATACAAAATAGCTGCATCTGTACATCAGACCTCCTCCCTTCAGTTGACAAGCTTTATAATTTGAGAATGTTACGTTCAGGCCCTGTTCTACCACAAAGTTCTCTGTAAACAAAGCATTTTAGTTCATGTTTCATGAGTCCATATTCCTAGCTCTAATGATGTAAAACCACTGGCCGGCAGATGCTTTCCTCACAAGCAGACTGAATTCTAAAAACCAGCATTTCAAATGAACCCACAGTACATATTCTGAAGGCATGAAACAGCATTAGCATCTAACTATTGGTCTCTTGCATGATATTCTTGAGTTTTAGTAAACATTACTTCCATAGGCTCTAGGTCCGCTAATAGTGTAGCAAACAGGTAACAACCCCTGTAAAAATGGAAGTGAACCCTTTCTCAAGAAAAGTGCTTCCTTAACCTATTTGGACGAGCTCTAGAACTCAGTTGGTTGGTTTGGATTTCTTTTGTGTTTTTTTGTTTGTTTGGTGGTGGTTTGGGGTTTTCTTTCTTTTTCTTCTTTTTAAGTTCTCTGCAAGAATCTTAGTACCAAAAAGAAATTTTCAGGCTCTTGCACTCCAGTTTTCTGAATATTTAAGGATATGCCTGGCACCTCTACAAATAACATCCTATTATAATAGTTCTTACCTTCTTGAGGTTATTAAATTGTTTGGCATACTTTCTCTTCTGTACCTTGGCCCAAAAAAGGGTGCCTTACTCAATGCTGCTGCAGCAATCCAGTTTCTCAAAACTGCAAAGATAAACTGCCCTGAAGTCAGTATTAGGCAAAAGGAGGAGGAGGAGGAAGAGACTGGAGGATGTTTATATGCTTTGCAAGTTCAGAACATTTTCTTCCAGCAAGTTGCACATCTTGCCAGCCAGAACCCAGAGTTCAGCCTACTTATCAGAAAATGTTAAATCTTGTATTCTTTAAGGTAGAAGCAACAGTCTAAAAATAAAAGCATACAACACATCAAGGAATTGATGTGTTAATTGCAACTGAACTGGAGAACTTACTGCACATGATTTAGTAACTGCTAAACTACATTACATTGTTTTAAACCTATCTCATAGTTGCACCTCATTTTTGCTCAAGGTACTTCTTGTTTATCTGCAAACACACACTTATTTTCTCGCCTTACAAAGCAAGCACTCATTCCATTACCTCTGCCTCATCAGCTGACTCAAATTAAGATTTTTTCAGTCTGGTTAGTTGTTTTAAACTGAATCTTGTGCAGCTGATTTTGACATAGTATTTTTTCTCACTATACTCTCTAAAATTAATAGTTATCAGTTCCACCCAGTAGTCTTCAATGACAAACAGTAATGTCACATCAAAGCTCCAAGCAGAAGGTTGCATTTTCAGTTTAGCAGCCTCTTATGCTTGTAGAAGTAGTTCATAGAATAATTTAGGGAGTGGGAATAGCAACATACTGAACATTTCCTAGAATTCTTTCCTTTAACATATCCCAAGTCCTCGTTGTCACTTCTGTCTTCCCAATAGCAAATTTTTATACACAAACAAGGGAAAAAGATATTGCCCCACAAACAGCAAGATGCTGCAAGGGGCAGGGATCTTGGCTGCATTCACGCAAACTCTGTGTTATGCAGCTACGCAAATGCATTGCACCTTAAGGAATGGCAAGCTTTTCTTCTTACAGGGTAGGAAGAGCAAGCTATCACACATTTTCTTATCTGCATCTACTTGTTTCTTTTCCCCATGAAGAGCCATAAACTATCTATATGGTTGAAATATGCTAGCGTCCACGAAGACTTAACTATTGCACTGCATGTAACAAAATCCACATGGTGACTTATTATATTAACTTATTTTGATATAGAAATGACACAAGACTGCCCTGAATAGGGCTGGACTGTAATCTTCCTGTCTTATACCCCTCCAATGCTGAAGAGGAAAAAAAAAGGGAGGGGAGGGGGAAATAACCAAACACCACAAACCACACACACTACCCCACACAAACAACCTAGGCACTCCAAAATAAATGCATGGAAGTTTCTTCTTAAAACAAGTAAATCAAGATGCACAGAATTTCTACAAACTTTGTTCCATCAATTTTGTCAGTTCTCCTGGAGACATTAGTAACATATTGATGGGAAGACAAGTGGAGCATAACAGCATACAGAGGCAGTCTCCTCTTCAGACCACCTGCCTTTTTTGATGCAGAGTTCAAATGGAGTACAAGAGTTAATTCAGAATCATTAAGAAAGTATTGGCTGGAAAGGATGTCTTGAAATATGGTTCAACCTGTTGAAAGTAGAACCTTAGCTTACATTAGAAAATTCTCATTCTGCTGAGAGGTGACAATTTCCAACCACGATAAAATACATTCTGACTTTCCAGAAAGAGCAGAAAGGCAAAAAGTGAGTCATGTGAGATCCTGATCACAAATTAAGTAAGATATTAAAGTACTGTGCCAATTATAAAGGCACAATGAGCACACACTAACAGACTATCTGAAAAGACTACTTTCAGCAAAAGCATATAATACAAAAGGCATGCAACAGATGTCAGTTCAAGTAACTCAGTATCTCAGATCTGCGTAGATGTACAGGTGTGCAAGGACACATTCCCCATCCTTCCCAAGGGCCTCTCTGAGAGGTAAAGAAACAACTCTGTCTTTGTTCCTCACTGCAATTACATACAACACAAAGCATTTCCTTTCCTTCAGTTCCTCAAAAACACAATCCAGTAACCTGGACTAAGGTAAAATGGGCATGTAAGCCACAAGTATCAAAGCAGCCCAATCACTGAAGACTAGCCAGTGCTGGTTCACGTGTCCATTGTTACACTGGGTAACTTTAGACAACACTGTAGATTATTTTTTTTGCCCAAAAAACTTCTGACAAAAAGAAAGCTTCAGTAAAAACAAGAGTTTAATTCAACTATTCTGAAATCATTAGGATGGAAGCATTTCTTAAACATATGAAAAATACTCTATATATAAAAAGATTTATTGCAGAAAACTTCTCAAATACCACTATGCCACAAATACATTCAATGCATGGACTCCAAAAGGGGGGGGAGCGCAAGAAAAAAGTTACCCATGTCTCAACGACTTCACAATATAGTCATCACAAGATTATGGCAACTTTTGGACTTTGCTATATTAGGAAAAAGTCAGCTTTCCCTAATAAGTCATTTAAGAGCTTAGACCCTGCCTAGCCTCCTAGCTGAGACAGTGGCAATGCAGAAGGCCACCTTCACAGTATCAGCAAAACTTGTTCTGAACTTTAAAGGATGTAGCCATGAGGATAAGATTCTCTAAACTGTATCTAAGCATACATGTCATAATGACCTATAGACAAAGACCAGGAAGAGAAAGTCTTGGCATGGAAGAAGGGAAAAGAACTACAAATATCTCAATTTGTGATCTCACAGTTTGGAATTAGGGGTAACTATACTGCTGTTTGATGGTTAGAATATTCATTGCTTTAAATTGAAGGTTTAGAAGTTTCTGCAAGAGATAAGAACACTGAATATATACTTCTGAAAGATGCACAACACTGCTCACCAGAGCAATGCCCAGGCTGTTAGGATAGTGGGATCCATCCAAGCCAGTAAAGTAGCACCATTAGTTGGTGACTTAAGTCCAGTGAAAGGACTGGAAGCTATTTGTGCAAAAGATACCACAAGCTTAGGAACAGAGTCTGAGGAAGCCAGAGGCCAATTATTGTTCAACAACAAAAAACAAACAACAAACAAAAAACAAACAAAAAAAGAGAGAAAGAGAAAGAAAAGAAACACAAACACACACCAAACACCACAACCACCAAACTGAAAATGTCTTCAGGGACCTTACAGAACAAGGTTTTAAGCCTCTTAAGATTACTGAGACGTGGCACACATCATTGGTTTGGAAATTACGGAATTGCCTGGTTGGAAAAGACCTTAAAATCACTGAGTCCAAACATAAACCAACATCTGCCTGTATACAACCGTTAGACCATGTTACTAAACTCCCCATCCAAATGCCTTCTAAACATCTCCAGGGTTGGTGACTTCACTTCCCTGCATAGCCTGTTTCAGTGCCCAGAGACCCTTTTGGTGAAGAAATTTTTTCCTAATATCCAACCTAAACCTCCCATGGTGCAACTTAAGGCCATTTCCTCTCATCTTCCAAGTAACAAGTAACAGGACAATGCTGGCCCTCACCTTACTATAACCTCCTTTAAGGGAGTTATGGAGAATGAGGTCTTCCCTCAGCCTCCTCTTCCCCTACACACCACCACTAAAACCTTAGTAAAATCACTCTGGGCTGTGGAAAAGCCAAGCTGAAATAGCGAATGTGGTACTCTCAAAAACACCAAGAAGCACAGGTACTGCCAGCAGATGGCTTTATAACTAGTCAACAGTGGACCTGACTGTTCAAGAACTGAAACGGAACCAAGAGTAGGGGAGGGCCATGAATCAGCTGAAAAATGAAAAATTACACCTGCAGAAGTTATAGTAGAATACTCTTATTCATCTGATAACTCAAAAAGCTGCTCATGTTCTATTCTGTATATGGCTGCACAGAATACAAAGGTGACCTCAGGTGTGTCAGGTCAGTGTCCCCAGTTTGTGGTACACCAAAATCCACAGGTTTATTTCACTACTGATGAAGGAATCACCATACCAGCAAACTGGGAAATTAAATCAGGATTAAATCTTAACTGGATTCCTCTGAGCTCGTTAAGGGGTCTAGCTAATGTTAAGCTTGTAAATGCCTTTATCTTATACACTCCTTTCTTCTGTAATACCAGAAGCTGCAGTCTGAGCAGAAAAAGTAAAAGGAGTTGCACAGAACAAATGTAATGTTGTTTTGAGGGCATGCCTTTTGAGTTCTGCCACCTCACTGTTTTGGTTCTCTTATGCTCATCAAGAACACAAGTATTACAAATTGTGTCACAAAAGTACAAGATCATTCAAATCTTAGATCCTCATCCAAAAGAGGATTTAAGAAGAACAGAAAACATTTAATTTCATTGCCTTGCTTCTCTACAGTCTAGCATTCTGCATCTTTGGAAATTAAAGTAGTATTATCAACAGCAACTATACCCTTTGGTTTTAAGGGCATCAGCAATAGTTTATAACAGAAATAATCTCTTATGTACAAGGATAGATCATATCTTAATTCAAAAAATGCACCCTTGTAAAAACAAAAAGTTAAAAATTCAAATAATTAAGTTGTTCCCCAAATAAACCAAGTTTGCTACCTTTCTACAGCACCATTTATAGTAAGTCCAAACTACGTTAATTTAAGTTTTCCAACAGTGAACTTTATTTCATTAATGAAGGAAGTGAATGCTCCATGGCAGAATGCCAGGACTCAACACCTCAAGAAAATATTTTCATGTGTACAACACCTCTAGTTTCTAGGTCTTCAGTGCCCTATTTTGGCTTGCTTGGGTGTTTTCAACCAGCTAAAGTTCTGTGGTATGATTCAATCAAGTCTGCAGCAGTTACATTTTTTTCTGCACACAAATTATCAAAAGCATAAGAACCCAGACAGTTCTGATTAATCTGTATTTAGTCTATTAAAAAAAAAAAAAAAAAAGTATCATCTAGATAGCTGCAAGTCAGCCACTGACAGCTCAGCTTAAGAAGCCCTAAGGAGATATTGATAAGTCTCAGTAACACAAAAGATTTGTTTTGCCACATGGAGAACAGAGATGTATAGAACAGGAAACCTTAGCTGCAGAATACTAAACCAGTTTTTGTTTCTTTGTTGACAGATCTTCCTCCCTCTTAGCAAAATAAAGGGAAAGAAGGGTAAAGTGAGAAACAGGTATGTTCACAGTTTATTCTTCTGTACACTTATGTCATAGCAAAATTACTCTGCTAAATCAGATCTTACAGCAGGAGCTTGACTTCACCGTTACAGGAACTTTGAAATTACTGTTACTTACTGGCAAGCTGCTAGACAGAACTTCATACTACAAAAGTCTCAGTATGCACTTTTGCTACCTGGTATCAATACAAGCAAAGGAAGTACAATATTGTATCCTTCATTTTCAGGTTCTCTAAAAATCCCTGTGTAGTAAGAGTCATAATTCACTGTGCAGTAGCTCAAGCTTTCACTAACGTTTAAAAAACAAAATAATAATAAAACACACACGCTGCCTAGCAAGCCTGGAAGAGAACATTCTCTTCAGAAGAGAGGAACAAATTTGAAAGAGGAGCTTTTACCTTCTGTGAGACAACACAAACAAAGGCACAGAATCCTTCATGAAGTACACTGATAAGTAACACTGCCACGCAGGCTAGAAGGCAAATGGTCAAGATCAGATAAAGTAAACATCCATGGCACAGTTGGGAGAGAGGACACCTATTGCTGGTGAAGAATTAAGTCATTTGAGCAATTAATGCAATTTTCAATGTAGAAGCTTGATTTCAGCCTCCCTATTCTAACCCCACAGACTAGATGGTGCTTATTTACAGATTGACATTCACTTGCACCTGGCACATACCGCCCTTCAGTAAAATCAAGCGCAACAGCACAAGACAAATGCTGATATGGTCCATATCTATGTCCTACCTGCAGAGCCTGTTAGACAATACATGTCCCAAGTTGCAGCACAGCAGGTTGCCCGAGCTCTGCCAAATTCATCACCAACTTTTGCCACGTTGTCTTGAATTACGAAGACCTAGTGAGCTAAGTGGCTACTAAAACATGGCTTGGCCCCACAACACCTTAAACTACCATAATGTAATCACTGCAGTCTTTTGGACAAGTAGAAGCAGAGAGGAAAGGAAAAAAAAAAACACACCACCACACCCACAACCACTAAACCCTGAACTTTAGTCACTACAATGAAGAAAATCAGAGACTGTATGTTAACAGACTTTACTGCTGGAAGAAGTGACACAAAAACCAATTGACTTGTACCTGATTACCAGACAAGAGCCACAGCTGCACTAAATATTACAGATCTAAGGGCATTACCTAGATCTACCTTGAAAACACAGGAAAAATGGGAGCAGACTGTGTCTTCACTTTGATAATATTCAGCTTCATCTTGAAACTAGTTTACGTATAGAAATGACAAAAGTTAAGAACCCTGCCCCCTTATACCAGCTTGTCTTAAAGAAAAGCACTTTACAGATCACAAACAAACCAATCACTAAGCAAACAAACAAATTAAATAATCTGTCTCCAGAGAAAGGGGCAGTACTCTCATCTGTTTGCTAGTTCAAAATATCACTTAGAAAAGTTCTGGGAAAATCAGGAGGATCTCAGGAGTCTTCCTTTTGTTTTATTAATCACTGATGCACTGACTCAAGCTGACAGGAGTGTTTCAGGCAGGTTACACTTCCTCCTGAACTAAGACTTCTATCCAACTCCTACATATAAAAGGTCACAGGCCTAATGCAAGATTCCTTTGCCACATGATACAATCTGGGTAATGGTTTAATTGTAGCTGTTGAGGAGGAAGTCCAATTCAAACAGGTTAGGTTTCCTGCTTCCCCAGCACCAAACCTTTAGCTGTCACAAGGACACTGCAATAACAAAAGTATTCACATACATTTAACATTTCTAAACTGGATAGTGTTTGAACCAGTGGCACCTTGGTATTACATGCCACAGGTGCATCTTCAAGGAAACTGATTTCCACATTGACAACATAACTTGCAGTGATGTACTTAAGAGCCAGCTCTAATACACAACAGATTACTGACACCTTATTGAAGACCTTTACCTTATGTGAAACCATGAACCAACCCACCTACCAAATGTGTAGAGAGAAACAAAAGCTAAACAAGAAGTCACACAAAGAAACGCCTATTAAACACCACAGATTAAGCTGTCTTTAAGCTGATCCTATCAATGATAGGATCAGGACTTTACAGTGCTCAGAGCTACTCTTTCCTGGGAAATACAAAGAAGATATGGTATTAGCTTCCATTTTAGGAATGCTCCAACCTTTACAGCTGTGGCAAAATATGTCAAAAGCCAAAGCACCAAGCTTTATGGAAAAATTAAATAACTTCAGGGCACATTTTGACAAGACTCTCTACTCCACACACATACACTCAACAAATAAACAAGTTTGTCCAAACAAGGCACTGTACATGGGGACTAGGATGCTTTTCAGATTCAGTTTCAAGCTAGACAACTCACCATCACCAAACTAATACAGACAAAAAAGTCTACTACAAATTCCTCACATCCTATATGTGCTATTCTGCTTTACCTCTCCAATGATTTTCACCTCCTCTCTCCTAGGCTACCTGCACATTTTCCACATACAAGCAACAAGTTTACTATGCTCACATTCTGTAGTTCACTAGGTCAACAAGCTGACCTCAGGGTCACAGCACAGCAAGGTCTGCCAAAGCCCAAATTCCCCACCAATATCCATCACTTCAAAGTTGAAAGAAAAACTGCTCACTTCCAAGCAACAAGATGTTCCATAGATGCTGATCAGCAGTCTTATGTTATGGTTTCAAATATCAAGGACAGTACACATTGATAGCATATACTAATGTGACAATATAAATTACATTAAACAAATGAAAAAGACCTGAAAGTTTCAGAGGTGCTTTTTCCGTTTTCAAGAAAAGCATTTCAGATGTGGTACAGCAACGTGTGTTTTACAAAGGATACGCTAAACAAAAGCATAAATGATCTGTACATATTCCTGTACAACAGATGTTGAGCCAAGCATCTTTTTTTAGTGCTGCATTAAACTGAAGCTCTACCATTGTAATACTTCCTTCTACTCTTCATACAAGATTAAATTTACTACAAAAGTCACAGAACCAGGGCAAAGCCAACTAAAACTAGACTTTGGGGCCTTACAGCTACCAGCCTGCACTATGCAGTTTCAGGTGAACTCTACTAGATCTTCCAAGGAGTACACAATACTGATGGAAGTTAAAAACCCAGCTACATTTCTTGGTAGACATCCTAGTGAGCATGGTCATCTAAATAAATTCAAAGGGAATTTCTTTTTATTAGAAGAACTACTTTAAGTAAACATACTTGGTAGAAGGTAGTTTACAACTACTACGTATATTTATCCAAAGTTCCTATCATTGAGTACATCACTATTTCAAATCTTCAACTACAGATTTACAAAACCTTAAAACTTACACAAATATCTCAGAAGATAGAGTAAAACTACTAATTGTACTCTAATGCTTTTCAAGACTGTTTTCACGTTAGAGTTCAGCACATGAAACTTCAGGATTTGGTCAGATTGTTTCACCTACACAGTTTATATAGACAATGTGAAACCTGGTACTTCAGACTATCACAAATTATCACCAGTAAGTTTTCAAATTGTGCTGAAGGAACCTTCGGCCAGGCCAAAATAGTGGTGGTAAACAGAGTTAAATCTGGCTGGCAGCCAGTCACTAGTGGTGTATCCCAGGGTTCAGTAGCAGGGCCTGTCCTCTTTAGTATCTTACATATATCAATGATCTGGATGAGGGGATTAAGTACACCCTCAGGAAGTTTGTAGATGACACCAAGCTGGGCGACTGTTACTGATCTGCTGCTTTACAGCTTAGAATTACAGGTAGAAGACTTGAGCATGTTCCCTACAGAGACTGAGAGACCTGGGGCTGTTTCAGTCTTGAGAAGAGAAGACAGAGGGGAGATCAATGTCTACAAATATCTGAGGGGTGGGTGCGAAGTGGAGTGGGCCAATCTCTTTTTCAGTGATGCACTGTAGTAAGTCAAGAAACAATGAACACAGACTTGAACATAGAAAGTTTCACCTCAACATAAGGAGAAACTTCTCTACAGTGGGGGTGATGGAGCACTGGAACAGGCTGCCCAGGGTGGTTGTGGAGTCTCCTTCTCTGGAGACTTTCAAAACCTACCTAGATGCATCCCTGTCCTAGGCAATCCTGCTTTTGGCAGTGGGGCTGGACTTGAACTCTGGAGGTCCCTTCCAACCTCTAACATTCTGCAATTGTTAGATGAATGGGACAAGGTTAATTGTATGAAGTTTAACAAGGCCAACTGTTAGGTCCTGCACCTGGGTCACAAACCACCCTACGGGAAGCTACAGACATGTGGACTTGTGGTTGGAAAGCTGCAAGTTGGGAGAGGGACCTGGGGGTATGAACATGAATCAGAAGTATGCCCACATGGCCAAGAAAGTCTGTGGCATCCTGGCTTGTATTAGAAACAGTGTGCCAAACAGGAACGGGGGGATCATCCCCCTGAACTCAGCACTGGTGAGGCCACACCTCAAGTATTGTGTTCACTTCTGAGCTTCTCACTATAGCAAGGATATCAAGGTGCTGGAGTGTATCCAGAGAAGGGCAAAGCAGCTCCTGAAGGGCCTGGAGCACATGGCCTACAAGGAACATCTGAGGGAGCTGGGGTTGTTCAGACTGGAAACAGGAGACCAAGGGGAGACCTCATCACTCTCAACAACTACCTGAAGAGAGGTTAGGGTGAGGCGGGGACCAGCCTCTTCTCCTTGATGACAAACCACAGGACTAGAGGAAATGGCCACAAGCTGCACCAGGGCAAGTGTAGGCTGGATATTAGGAAATAATTCCTCACTGTAAGGGTTATCAAACTGCCCAGAGCAGTGGTGGAGTCACCATCCCTAAGAGTGTTGAAGCAGCACATGGACTTGGCACTTAGGGACATGGTTTAGTGCTGACCCTTCAGTGCTGGGTCATGCGTTAGATCTTAGAGGTCTCTTCCAAGTAGATATATCTTGTGTGATTCTGCATCTGTGTGAGATTACCTCAGCTTCTCCTCCACTCTCCCACCACAAGTGTTGCTTACATGACAGGCAGTCACAAATACATGTTTTTAAATTAGTCCCATCTCAAAGCTGGGCCAGCAACATTCCCAACCTCCAATGACACAGAAAACACATACCAAGAACAACTGCAACTTCAGTGTATTGCCATTACCTGGAGTAGTAACAAATTAGCTTGAAATTAGATGCACCTTGATGTTAACTAAACTTAGGCATTTAAATCACTATATTCTATGATAAGCTGATCTTCTGCTTCTAGCTGCTACAGGTCTGGACTTTAACTAGGCAACTTCTATTTCAGTATTGTCAACAGAAAGACCAAACCCTTCTGAAGTAGGCTGTAACAAGGTGAATAATATACACAGAGTAAAGATAAGGGCTTGAAAGGCCTAATTCAGCTGTATTTCTCACGAGCTATGTACCAGAGGATACACAGTTGATACTTAGCAATGTCTGAGGTAACATTCATGAATGGTCAAAGGACATTCACCTCTGGGTCTTTAAACTCCTTGCCTCAGCTGTTGAAAGCTTAAGCATGGTGGCTTAACACCTTCAGAACATCTTCCCTTCATGCACCTAAACAGAGTTCCCTGTGGGAGCAAGAAGCTTTCAGGTTTATGACAATACCGCTGGAGACAGTGGTATAAGCACTCAACACTTATGCGCTTTAATTTTTCTCCTCCTGTTAGCCTTTAGCTAGCAACTAGATATTCTAGGCTAAAATTCAGGCATTTAAAGTATTCCAAGTTAATGTAATCCAAAAACATAGTAAGAAAGTAGTGTCTACTTCCTTTAAAAGGCAAATAAAACAAACTGCTATTTATAAAGAGATCCCCCTTAGTGTTGACAGTATTCCCAGGAATATGCTCACTCCTTTTCTAAGAAGATTTTAGATTGGTACAGACTATTACACTGCAGCTTTCCACTTCTGACAGTTTCAAAGCCATGTTACAACAAACACACTAGAGCAATAGTATTTTTGTCTAAAGTACTTCCATCTTTTAGACATACCCGAACTTAAAATACTCACAGTTACTGCAAACGTGCAGACTCCCTGTGACCTCCCACGTTGGGCGCCAATTAAAAATATGTGGTGGAGTAGGAAGGTTCCCCCACATCATGCAACAGATTCCACCTGGTCTAAGTGGATGGCTCTGATAACACAGAGAGCTTGAATGGGAAATCTTGAAAGACCTGGTCTAGTGGAGGTGATCTCAAGTTGGCCTGAAGGTACCAACTGTACTAAACCTCCAGAGGAGAGAGTAACTCGTGCTGAGGAAGCTCCTCCTTACAATGACCTATCTGATGATGAAAAGAAATATGCTTTGTTCACAGACGGTTCCTGTCGTCTTGTCGGGAACAAGCGAAGGTGGAAGTCTGCAGTGTGGAGTCCAACACGCCGAGTTGCAGAAGCGAAGGATGGAGAAGGAGAATCCAGTCAATTCGCAGAGGTAAAAGCTGTCCAGCTAGCTCTCGACGTAGCTGAACGTGAGAGATGGCCAAAGCTTTATCTCTACACCGACTCATGGATGGTAGCCAATGCTCTGTGGGGTTGGCTAAAGAACTGGAAAAAGAGTGGTTGGCAGAGAAAAGGAAAGCCCATTTGGGCGGCTGACCTATGGCAGGACATTGCTGATCGAATCGAGAGAATTCCAGTGAAGGTGAGACACATTGATGCTCACATTCCTAAGAGCAAAGCTACTGAGGAACAGCAACACAACCATCAGGCAGATCTAGCTGCAAGAGTTTCTCCAGTAGACATGGACTCTGATCTTGATCTCGACTGGAAACACCGAGGTGAGATGTTCTTAGCTCGGTGGGCTCACGATTCGTCAGGACATCAAGGCAGAGATGCAACCTACCAGTGGGCACGTGACAGATCCATAGACATTTCCATGGATGCTATCACACAAGTCATCCATGACTGCGACATTTGTGCTGCTATTAAGCAGGCAAAACGACTTAAGCCCTTATGGTATGGTGACAGATGGTCCAAGTACAAGTATGGTGAAGCTTGGCAAGTTGACTACATCACTCTACCACATTCTCGTTCTGGTAAGCAGTATGTGCTTACTATGGTAGAGGCAAACACTGGATGGTTGGAAACTTATCCAGTTCCACATGCAACTGCACGCAACACCATTCTTGGTCTGGAGAGACAGATCCTGTGGAGACACGGAACTCCAGAGAGGATTGAGTCAGACAACGGAACTCATTTCAAAAACAACCTTGTAAAGAGCTGGGCACTCCCAATGTTGATAAAACAGAGGTATTTTCTGTAAGCTATGGATACTTATTTATTTGTAACACTTGAGGGCAGGCAACAAAATCTTGAAATCCTAATTCGGCAATGACAGGACATCAGTAGATTCCAGAAGTGAAAGGTGGTTTTGACAGAACTCAGGACAGGTGCTACCATTTCCATACTTATAGAAAAGGTAATTCATTATTTCTGTTTTGTTAAATTCATAACTATTTAAACAACCAGTTGCTGGTAAGTAACATCCAAATAGAATACGCCTTGTGAGTTTAGCAGAAACTATTTGAAACTATTAAAATACTGTTATGCATAGAAGGAAACTCAATGAAAGCCTTCTGTTACAGCCTTGCTTACTTCAACAGAACTACCCAGGTGATACAGTTTTCTAAAGCCAGAGCTGCTCCCTCAAAAGTCCCATTTTCTCCCAAAACTATCAAAACATAAAGGTTCCCTTTCTTCTTCTCCTTCCCTCTACCAAAACAGTAAATATACATCAAAAATTTGAACACTAGTTTATTCTAATGAGACACTTGCAGTGCTACAAAGTACAATATCACCAAGCAGTGTGGACTATCCTGTACCTCAGTACTAAAACCAGGAAGTTTTGCTGTAAGACTTATCAGGTCTTACAAGTATTAGTAACTACATGTTCCAGTTACTCAGAGTGATACCAGAGGGGAATGGAGGGGAAGGTGGGGTGTAGAAGAGGAACTAATGCTTAGGTATATATACAGATACCATCACATAGCAATTGCAAAAAATCTCCATTTTTTGTACAGAAAGTATTTATCTGGAATACTCTATGCCATCACAGTCGGCCTTCATCAAGAGAGATGAATTCCAGTTGAAAGAAAAGTGTTCCTACAGGAGGTGACTAATAAAGACTATTATTTAGCCTGGCAACAAGAAGGTTATAAATGCTTTCTGTAAGTACAAAATGTAAAACACCATGAGAAGATAACTACTTGAAATGAGAGCATAACATCAACACAGATAGCAGGCAAAACTGTTATGAGAAACTTTCAGGATGGAAATTGGATGATCCTAAATGTCAAGAAACAACATACTGAGTCTCCCAGGAGAACTGAAGAATTAAAACAACAAATATGAAAACAAAACCAACACATGCACTTAGGTGCATTTTAGATGGCTGCAAGTTAGAGATTTAAGTGACATACCTAAAGTATTAGCAGATTATGCTTCTAACACTATCAGGTCTCTTACTAAGCTTACTCCTGAACAGTAGTATTTCACTGTCCTTAGACTACTGACAAATAAGTTTTGTTGTTCTACAAGGCCAACTAGCAGAGAGATAAGATGCTCACATTGCTCAAGGCTGACCGAGACACTCAAGTACAAAAAGTACTTTCAAAGCTCAGTTCTTAGAAAAGACTAGTAGACCCACTTCGATCTCTTTGCTAAGGGAGTAACCGAACACCATTCTTTTTATCATAACATACATTATTTTTCAGAAGGTACAAAGTCCAAGTCACCTCAAACCTATATTATCTGAAGTTTCCTACCCCATGGGTACCTACCACTGAAACTCTGTTCTGATGAAAGAAAGAAAACTCATCCCCATACCTTCTCCTGGGAAGAAGACAAAGCAGAAGACAGATCTCCACAAAGCAGTAAGCCAGAGTTTTAGGATTTAAAAATACAAGGGAAACCTCAAACCATACACTACACTTTGATAGGGTTATTCTATGCAGACAGAGGTTGTTTATCCAGCTGTGTCTACTGCTGTGTCACTCTGTGCCCATATGTTCACGTTTGATATCTCTCGAACGGGGGGGAGAGGGTGGGGGTGGGGGGTATGTATCTGCCAGAATGAATATATTCAGAAAAATCAAACCAGCCACTTTTTTTTTTTTTTTTTAAAGATATCCATGTAGAACTAATTAAAAACACATAGAAACACTCTATTTTGTAACACATTTATTAACAGCAATCAAGACAGATAGTTCAGAATGTGTTACAGAACAGAAGCCAGAAGACTCATTTAACACTGTTCTTGTATCAAAATGACCTGCTATCAAGTTTAGATTTGACAGCTTACTGAGCTGACTTTGCAACTAGCCTATCATAACTTAATTGAAGGAACACAATATTGAAAAAGCTAAAAATCTGTGAGGAAGAAACAGTTAAGAGGAACAGCTTTTAGATGAAAACACATGAAGCAATTTTGCAATGTACAAGAATTTGTAATGCTCCAGCACCACTACAGATTGAAATTAAGTGCATTAATAGCACAAATGAGATCTAATAGGGTTTCCAGCAATTTCAAGTGATTGTGAGACTGCAAGAATAAAACAGCTACTGCAGACAGAAGCAATGCCAGTTTAGAACAGTCAGACTGTTATGAACAGCTTGAGAGAGTTGAGAAAGTCTTTCTGGTGACACTACAGGTTTTGCCAGCAGGAAGTATAGTTAGAATTTAAGTGTAAGATATCCATCTCATAGAAACCCACATGAAGTCTTGAACAAAGTGCATCAAATGTTTTGGAAAACAGATGATACAACTCTGTTACATTTATCCAAAGACTTTAGCTACCTAAGAGGATTCTACTTTATTTAAAACTACAAGAACAATTTTAACAGCTTTTGGCGAAGTTTTTGATAGAGGAAAAGCCTAATGCATCCGCAGTATGCAAAGATATACAAGGAAATGTGTTCATAGCATTGTATTTTGAAAGTCATAGATTGAGATTATTTTGTTGCTTCAGTGGAGTCGCATTGTTAACATTGCATTTACCTTAAGTGTACTCTCAAAAATTAACTCATTACATTTGCATTGACCTCAAGTTTCCAAATACATGCTTCTGAGGTTCTAGCTTACTTGAGTTTATATGCATAGGCAGGTAAGAAAATCTTCAGTGCTCATTCTGCTGCAACTCCCATTTAGTTTCAACAGTATGTTAAAAATCCCATAGCTATATGTATTAAAAAAAAAAAAAAAAAAAACAAACCACACCACCAACCAACATCCTCATAGTGCTTGGCATAGTGCTCAAGTGTTTAAATATTAATGGAAGGCATTTAAGAAGAATTCTGTGGAATGGAATGGTACTGCTTTCCTCTTCAGTCAACCTGAAGAATGCTCAGTTTCCACTCTCTCCATAAAGTACTTTCATTTGCAGGTTGAAGTGCACAATAGCATTTATCTTAAAATTGCTTCTCCCAACTCTACTTAAAAAATGCTGGTAGAATTTTCAAGCTAGAGTCCTGCTGTTAAGAGTCTAGCATAAAACATGGCTCCTTTAAGCTGCAGTTCTACAAACACTTGAGGTAAATGAGACATAGGATGTAAGCACAACTGTATCAACTTAAAAGCTGTCCTACAGGAAATCAGAAGAAAGCACATTTGCCATCTTATTTTTAGCAAAGAATTATGTTTATTATCCTGTCAAGCTTTTTGTACTCAGTAAGGGAATGAAACTAACTCCTTTAATCCATAATCTTATGATATAATGCAGGTCTACAGTTTCATCACCAGTTTTGAATGTTATAAGGTGATATGCCAAGTAAATCAGGCAGACTACTACCAGAGTAAGATATGGCAGCATGGACATGAAAAAAAAAAACCATTCTGGATCACAGTGTAGCAGATCTTTAAAGCACAACTTTAACACTTGGAATCCTGGCTTAAAGTCTGCCAAAGTTATGCAGCTTCCATCACTTTCTTTAAATGAGATTCAGTTGAAATAGTGTTTTCTCCAGAAACCTTTTAATGAAATTCAAATCAAGTTGCATTTTCATGCACATCAATTGTATTCCTGCCTCTTCCATTACTTGAATACATTCATTTTGGTTACCAGCATTAGTTAAAGGTCTGAAGCCAAACTACAACAAAGCTGGTGAGGGGTTTGGCGCACAAGCCTTATGAGGAGAGGCCGAGGGAGCTGGGGTTGCTTAGCCTGGAGAAGAGGAGGCTCAGGGGAGACCTTATTGCTGCCTACAACTACCTGAAGGGAGGCTGTAGACAGGTGGGGGCTGGTCTCTTCTCCCAGGCAACCAGCACCAGAACAAGAGGAAACCGTCTAAAGCTGCACCAGGGGAGGTTTAGGCTGAATGTTAGGAAGAAATTCTTCACAGAAAGAGTGATTGGCCACTGGAATGGGCTGCCCAGAGAGGTGGTGGAGTTGCTATCACTGGAGATGTTTAGGAAAAGACTTGATGGGGTGCTTGGTGCAATGGTTTAGTTGATTAGATAGTGTTGGATGATAGGTTGGACTCGATCTCAAACGTCTTTTCCAACCTGGTTAATTCTATTCTATTCTATTCTATTCATAGTATAGTATCATAGTATCAGTCGGGGTTGGAAGGGACCACAAGGATCATCTAGTTCCAACCCCCTGCCATGGGCAGGGACACCCCACACTAGATCAGGCTGGCCAGAGCCTCATCCAGCCTGGTCTTAAACACCTCCAGGGACGGGGCCTCAACCACCTCCCTGGATAACCCATTCCATGGCTTCACCACTCTCACGGTGAAGAACTTCCTCCTCACATTCAACCTGAATCTCCCCACCTCTAGCATCATTCCATTCCCCCTAGTCCTATCACTTCCTGATAGCCTGAGAAGTCCCTCCCCAGCCTTCCTGTAGGCCCCCTTCAGATACTGGAAGGCCACAATGAGGTCACAACAGAGCCTTCTCCAGACTGAACAGCCCCAACTCTTTCAGTCTGTCTTCATAGGAGAGGTGCTCCAGCCCTCTGATCATCCTCGTGGCCCTTCTCTGGACATGTCCCAGCACATCCACATCCCTCTTGTAATAGGGGCTCCAGAACTGCACACAATACTCCATGTGGGGTCTCACCAGAGCTGAGTAGAGGGGAAGAAGCACCTCCCTTGACCTGCTGGTCACACTTCTCCTGATGCAGCCCAGGATCTGATTGGCTTTCCGGGCTGCAAGTGCACATTGAGAGCTCATGTTGAGCTTCTCATCCACCAGCACCCCCAAGTCTCTCTCCTCAAGGCTGCTCTCCAGCCAGTCCCTGCCCAGCCTGGATTTGTGCCTGGGACTGCCTCGACCCAGATGCAGGACCCTGCACTTGGTCTTGTTGAAGCTCATGAGGTTGGCTTGTGCCCACCTCTCCGGCCTGTCAAGGTCCCTCTGGATGGCATCCCTTCCCTCCAGCGTGTCCGCTGCACCACACAGCTTGGTGTCATCAGCAAACTTGCTGAGGGTGCACTCAATGCCACTGTCCATGGCACCCACAAAGATGTTGAACAAGACAGGTCCCAGGACTGGTCCCTGAGGGACTCCGCTTGTCACTGGCCTCCACTGGGACATGGACCCGTTGACAGCCACTCTTTGGGTGCGGCCATCAAGCCAGATCTTTGTCCATCTAGTGGACATCAAACCCATGTCGCCAGCTTGGAGACCAGGATGTGGTGCGGGACAGTGTCGAAGGCTTTGCTCAGGTCCAGGTAAACGACATCAGTTGCTCACTCCTCATCTATTAATGTTGTGACCTGTTCATAGAAGGCCACCAGGTTTGTCAGGCAAGATTTGCCCTTGACAAAGGCATGCTGACTGTTCCAAATCACCTCTTCACTATTCTTCTGAGTCAGTAGCACCTCCAGGAGGATCTGCTCCATAATCTTTCTGGGCACAGAGGTGAGACTGACTGGCCTGTAGTTCCCTGGTTCCTCCTTCTTACCCTTTTTGAAAATGGGAGCAACGTTTGCCCTTTTCCAGTCTGTGGGGACTGCCCCAGTCTGCCATGACTTCTGGAATATAATAGAGAGGGGTTTGGCAACCTCATCTGCCAGTTCTCTCAGCACCCGTGGGTGTATCCCGTCGGGTCCCGTGAACTTGAACACTTTCAGGTTCTTCAGGTGATCACGAACCTGCTCTTCACTTACGATGGGCAATTCTTCCTCCCCGTCCCTGGCATCGTCTTCCATGACACCAGGAGTGTGGCTGGAGGCCCTTGCAGTGAAGACCGAGGTAAAGAAGTGATTGAGTACCTCAGCCTTTTCCACATCACTTGTGACCAATTCACCACTTTCCTTTCTGAGAGGGCCCACACCTTCCCTAGTCATCTTCTTGCATTAATATACCTGTAGAAATTCTTAGTGTTCCCTTTAACCTCCCTGGCTAGATTCAGTTCAAACTCTGCTTTGGCTTTCCTAACCAGGCCTCTTGCTGCTCGGGCAGCTTTCTTATATACCCCCTGTTCTAGCTGTCCTTCCCTCCACTTCCTGTAGAGTTTCTTTTTAAGTAATAGGGTGTCCAGTAGCTCCTTGCTCATCCAGGCAGGCCTCCTAGCATTCTTTCCTGCTTTTCTCTTTGTTGGTATACATAGCTCCTGGACACAGAGGAGGTGGTCCTTGAATACTGACCAGCTGTCCTGGGTCCCTCTTCCCTCCAGGGCTTCATCCCACAACACTTTGGCTAGCAGATTCCTGAAGCAATCGAAGTCTGCACACCTAAAGTCTATTCAGGTATTTAGCTTCTCAGGTGCTATCAAGCCTGTCTCTGTGCCCCTCTTCAAATTAGTGATTTCCCACCACCCTCTCATTCCTTTATGGTCAATGAATCCATCAAATTATTATACCCAAAACAACTGCAAAGGTTAAAACAAGTGAAGTTTTAAAGATAAGTAACAGTTCCCAGTCAGTAACTTAATTATTATTTTGAGGTCATACTCCATTAAGAGGAAGAGCAGACTCACGCTAAGAAATGTATGGTTCCATGTTTGTATTCAGCATACAGCCTCTTTAAATGCATAAGCCGTATCTCAACTGTGATCAGAAGGTTCAGTTACATTGCACACCTTCCAGGAAGGGACACTTTCTATACTGAATAAGCTAATTACATAAGGGATTTGACATTAGGTACAGAATGTCATTAACATGGATAAGATGCCATCTTCTATCCCCGATGCTAACCACATCTTACAATATATCTTGTCCAAAACTAGGCACCTACCACAAATTCTCATTACATAAATATATGATGTAAAAAACAGCTTCTCCTCACTAACTCCAGGAGCTGAAGTAAGCATCTAATCATTACAGTGGCATCAAGGAATATTTAATGCAAGTCCCTTGATTGGGGGAGGTGGGAAGGGGAGAGGGTGGGGAGGCAAATTTGTGTACATTTTTTCATTTTCTTTCAGGTGGGGAAGCAGGTGTGCATGGGGGATGCTGAAGTCCAGCATCATCATTGTTACTTAAGCACCGTATTTCCTTTTTGGTGTCTCAACTCATCTATATTGCTCCTAGAAAAATTCACATTTTTATCTTAGAAAATACAACCAAGTAGTATATTTCTGATTTCCACATTTGTTTACCTGTACTTCTACCTTTAAATCTTTGCAGCCTTGGACTAAGAAAAGTACAGGACAGGCTTCAAGCACATAAAAGCCTACAGTATACAGAGATCATTTCTCCCACATGGAGTGGATAAGACAAATCATAACAAGGCAAATAAGACTGAAGTTAGAGAAAAATGAGGGAGAATGAAACAGCATGTAAACTTTCTGAAAGCAAAAACAGCATAAGATAGGACATAGTTACGTTGGAGCACAAGTATCTACCAGATGACTTACAAAAGTTTGTCCCAGGCCTACTTTTCCTGTTGGTTTTACCTTTAGGAACTAACCCTAAAAATTAACTCAGAAATCTTCAATACAGTTACTGTTCTGCATTAATAAAAATTGGTATTCACCATGCTTTAAACACACAAGAATAGTCAGCCACAAATATAAAGATGATGCACATTGCTAATATGGAATCTAAAGCCTGTCTCAACTCAAGAGTCTTCTGAAAGTTTTAACACCTTTGTCTCCAAGTAACACATGCACACCAGAAAACAAAGAACATTCTTCTTTCATTTCCACCTTGACAGAACTCTATCAAGTAGTTGACTTTCTTTACACTAAGTTTACTTATTTGGGTGCTATGCAATAAAAAAGGAGTTGTCAGTGACCAGTTACTTTAAAAGCAGAATAAAGCATGAAATATACCTTGCCTTTCACATCTTAAATAAGCCTTCTTGTTTCGCAAGTACCAGACACTTCAGCTTCCATCTTGAAATACCAAACTGCTCCCTACAACTAAAGGTTCTCATTCTAAGAGATGACTCAGACCCTGTCATACTTTTTAAGGAGGTCAAATCTTTGCAGTTCAACACATACTTTATTGTGGACATTCATCACACAGCAGAACAACACATTCAGAAAACACAGAAGCTGCCATCTCCCCGCTATTCCATGAGACAGCCTTGTACTGCTACAAAGTGTAGAATCCTTCTAGTTTCCTCTCTACACACACACCTTTGTAGGTTTGTTGAAATTTTTTCCTGCTTCATCACTCAAGAAGATGAAGCTATTCTATCAGCAGTTATCAACGAGAAACTATAAACTATTTAAGAGCAAATAATGGCAAGTGGTAGCAGGGCCAAGTGACCTCTAGAGGTCCTCTCCAAACTGGCTTACTCTATGAATCATGACAAGGGATTCTTTTCTGGAACAACTGAGGGCAACCACAGTTTGAACATCACAACTAGTACTTCTCCTATGTGTTTAGTACAGAAATCCAGTATTAGATCATTGTGATTAACAGATACACACCCAACTTTTCCAGTTTTTCCTATACATAAGTCTTAACTTCAAAAGCTATTGCTCTTACACAAGGCAGTTTTCTGCCATATTTGTATTGAGTATGTTCACGAGTCAAGTAAGACTGGCAACAGTCAGTACACTGCAAGACAAGCCTTATTATAGACAGTGAGAGTAAACAGATTGGTTGTGTGCTCAAACTCTGGCTGTCAGACAGAATTGAAAGAGAATATGACTGCATATTTACAGTTAGATTCTACCAACTTGCAAAGAAAAATTATCACATGGCAGGATCAGGAGAACAACTGCTCCTCAAAACTAATCATCACTGGCATCTGAAAGCCTACAGAAGAAAAGCTAGTTGACTTAGTGCTATCTTTTGCACTGACTTGATACCATGTATAGGTATATTCTTTTTCTTTTCTGTTTTTTTTTTTTTAACAGAGTATTGCTGAACTCATTTTGAAGTTGGTCATTTTGTTCAAAAAGACATCCTGAATCTATATACCTGCATTTTGTCATGCTTGATCATGACAAAGTGTGAAAATAGTTTTGCTCCTTGAGAAACATTATTTCCTGTAAACTGGGGGGAGGGAAGAAAAGGTTCACGTGCTTTGTTTTTCAGTCACCAACCTCATGTCCCAAACTAAAACAAGGAATATATTCAACAAGTTGGTTCATATCATGGCATAAATCTGCTATGACATTATATAGAGATTAAAATATTCTGAAGTAATGGTTCAAATTTGAGCGTAAAAATAAACCCACTGACCCAAAGGTAATCTGTCAAAGAATTCAGATGTATTACTGCCTTCAGAGTCAGTACTGAATAGAGCAGTGACAGCATGATGAAGTGTTTCCACCATTAAGAATATCACAGAGTACACAAAGTGCTTTACTAATTAGTCTTACTAATTTGAAAGGTGATGAACAGGATACAGACCATGCAACAGACCAATGGAATATCTCAGAAACATCCCAGGTCAAGTTTTTGACAATGCGATAGTACACCATGTTGTGCAACTTAGATTTGATTATACTTCACCTCAATAATTTAGTCTCCATGTGACAGAAGACAGACCTGTGATCAGATGTGTTGTATGTGACGCTCACTAATTAGTTTATTAGAAAACATAATACAGCCTATAAATACAAGATTAACACAGATACTTCTGAGATTCACTTACACTGTAAATTAAATACAAACACAGGTTAGTCAAAGAATAACTTTCCTATTCATGCTTCATCTTCATTGCTTAGAAACAAAAGGAATTTAGTCAGGTTATCTACCTGGACTGTCTCTCAAAGTAAATAACTGTACTCATCAGTGACGTAAGAACCCACACAGAAGTTTTTCATGTCTTCCTTCACAACATTAAAGTCAGCTGCATTACATTTTTGATAAACTGTTGCAGAAGAAACACAGTGTCTTTGTGGCCTATAGCTTTGGGCCTCACATTCAGGAACAATGTTCTAAGAACAAATTTTCATCACTATTTTTTTCCCCTACAACATTTACATTCTGGGTTTGAAGATGCAAAATGAAAAAAGAAAATTAAAAATAAACAAACAACAAACATAACTTGTGCATGATTTCTGATTCACAGTTCTGATTCTGACACTTACTGAGAAGATACAGGTTGTTTCCCTAATGGTCACCTCGGCCTGAAGAACTTTTGCAAGACATCAAAAGACTCCATTTTCATAAGCCTCTTACTCAACAGGTTGGCACCCCTGCTGAAGCAGATCTGCTATATTAATAAACAGTAATGCCACACTGTGGATGACCTGCAATTTTTCTATTAACATCTAGTATCTGGTTAGACTCCTGTCTATGGAAACATCTGGAGACATAACATTCAGACTAAGTTGCCAATTCAAGCTTACTACCACCCATTTTTTCAAACAGACCCTAGGACTAGGGAGAGAGGGGGAATATCAGTTGCCTACATTTCTAACAAAGCAACAGGATACATGAAAAAAATAAAAATACTCTGTCATTTTAAAATTAAAAATGCATATACAGAGCAGTCAGTTACAATCACCTACATTTTACAAATATTGAAACTATTACAAGTTTTTGAATTTCAGTTTCTGAAAACTTCAGCATTATTTACAGTATTTACTCACCAGACCACTGCTCTTAAACTTCTCAGATCAAATATAATATTAATTGTTAAAGTAGTAGTTACAGAAATTGAAGTAGTAATTTTTTATCACTTTCATTCCTATGTTTATTAAATAGGCTGCCAAGCAGTAAAAAGGTATGCAGTTATTTCTCAAGCACTGCTTTCATGATCACTATGAACATATTTATACATATATAAATTTAAAAACTTTTAGCATAAAGAAAAACTTCAAAATCTTACCGATTTGAGCAGAACCAAACACACCCCTGTAAAATGAGAAGTCTAGTCTTGGGAGTTGAAGAGAAAAGAGAGAGAACTGGAGAGAATATGCCAGACAAATGTAAGTAATCACACCAATACACCCATAGTGATACCTTTCCTAAGAAAAGCTTGTAAAATTAATTTAAATTTAAGTCATGAGAATTTCTCCTCTTTCTCATTATGAAAGATGTACTTCATATTTGTCAGGTGGTAACTACACAACTCTTTTCCATAACCTTTAAAGCACCAGGAAGCCATATATTCATAATACACACAATACAAACTGTGGAAGCTATCCTTTTGTGAGTAAAGTTCTGTTATGATGTTAGAACCTCTAGATCAATATTATTTCTGCTGAACAAAGCAGGAAGGAAAAGAAACCCTCAAGTCTTTGGGGGGGGGCCGGGCTGGGGGAGAGGTCCAGATTAAAAATATTTTCTGATTGCTACACATAATAAAACCATCCTCAAAACAAACTGCACATACTCTAAAAATACCCCCAAGTTGTATGCCAGACTTAAACAATAAATTTAGGCCAGTACCAAGCACTCATTTCTTCCCTGTGTATAAATGCGACACAATCAGGCCTCACATGCAGGCCTCTCGCTCCAATACAGGCAGGACCTTTGTTCCATACGTCGATGTTTTTCCCTTAAAGCCCTTGACATAACTTTCCATTCTTTCCCCTATTATTTTCCGGTTCACAGTCTAGACTTTCAGACTCCCGTTCTGTGAAAAACCCTGGCTGCCGAGAAAGCCAGTCCACTAGGAAGGGGGGAAGGGGGAACAATAAAAAAGTTGAACAGCAGGAAGATGGGCCTGTAGGTCTGGCGAAAGCCCCGCTATCAGTTGGTTTCCCAGCCCCAGGACAAGCAGAGCAGGGGCCAGAAGGCGACTGCCGTCAGTACTAGCAGTACCTCCAAACTTCTCCCACTCCCCAGCCCCCCCAGCCCGCCAGGGAAGGGGAAGGAGGAAGAGCCAGGCAGGAAAGGCAGAACCCAGCGTTTGATCAGCCTCCAAGAACGACGCATTATGCAAGCAAACGCGAGGACCGAGCAACTTGCTTCTCGACTGAAAGCAACAAAAACATCAGCTCTAAAACATTAACTGCAAAAATAACCCCTCTTTTGGGTAGCCGGCACTGAAACTCCGACCCTACAGGCGCCTCCATTCTCTTCCCACCTTCTTCCTCCCCCATCAAAAGCTTGTGAAATATGGACGTCGGCCGATTATTTAGCATTTCTATCGAGCCGGGCAGGGGGGAAGGAAAGAGTTGCTATTTTCCCTTTTAAGATATTCGATAGCTCCTTCAGAAAACGGGGGGGGGGGGGGGGAAGGGAAGGAAAAATAAAGAGGGAGAAAAAAGGGAGGGGGGAGGGGGCAACTATTAGGGAAAAGGGGGACAACGGGAGTGGGGGAGGGAGAAAACGGGGAAGGGCACACAAATCGGTACGGACGGCAGTGTCAACACTGACATTGCCTTTTTGTATCAGCAGCTACACAGGGCCCGGAGAGGGGAGGCCGCGTTGCCCCCACACATAGGGCAGCCCGGGCGAGGCAAGTCGACGGGCAGCAGCCGTGCCTGGTGCCAGAAGGAGAGAGAATACTCCTAGAGCGGACTCCGGTGACTGCCTGGCCATTTTGTCAGCTCCGTTTCCACCCCTTCCCTCCTCAGCGAGGGCCCATTACACACCTCTGGGCCCACACACACACACACTCACCAACGCGGCGTCATGTCGTCCCCGTCTCCCCCCTCATCTGCAACAATGCTCCGGGATGGCGCTGCTCCCCTCCCCTGGGCCGCCGGGAAGGGCAGCTCAGCTAAACGCCGGGGATGACACAACAGGCCCAGCCACCCGGCCCAGAAGCTGCTGAAGGGCCCAGCGCCACGCTGCCCCGCGCCCGCCTCCCCGGCGCCCCCTAAAAGAGCGGAGGGGCCCCGAGTACCTAGTTTGTCCCGATGCGGCCTCCGCAGACGCTCCGTATCTCCCCTCCTCCCAAGAGCAGCCTCCTCTCTTCCCTTCAATTATCAGCTGAAGCCGCAGCACCGAGCAGCGCCGCCTCCGCCGCCGAACCCCTTCCAGCGGCAGGAGGAGGAAGCTGGAGGACTACTTTCTGCCGGCGCCCGGGCTCCGCCGGGGCCTGCGCGCCCCCTGGGGCGACGGGCGGCCCCTGCCCCGGCTGCTGCCCCCTACGCAGCTCCTGTCGCTGCCGTGTGCGCCCGCCGCTGCCTGCACTCGGCGCCGTCGGCGCTCGGCGGCCAGTATCCCTCCGCCGGGGTCGTCACCCCTAGGTCCGCGTGAGGGTCTCCCCCGGCTGAGAGATGAATGGAGAGAGTGGGGTGTAGAAAGGAGCCGGAGCCACGGGACGAGGACGGGATTTCCGCAATAGCGGAGACGGAGACCCTGCCCGGCCACCGAGTTACTACTGGCCCTACTCCTTTAAGAGGGGGATGGGCTCTCGGTGACCCCGCTCTGTGTCCGCCTCTTCCTGGTTGCCATAGACACCGCCTTCTAGCGTCCCAAAATGGCGCTGCTGCTGTGGGAGGATGTGTTCGGAACCCGCGCCAGGCCCCAGCCCCTGCCGAGGTCTCCTGCTGGCTGCCCGGCACTCGCGGGAGCGGCGTCTGTCCTTTCCTTCTCTTCCGCTCACCTCGTGGTCGCCGCTTCTTCCTCCGCCCGGGAAGACAGAGCATTTGGGGCCTGCCCTGGCTGCTGAGGCAGCAGCGGCTTTAGTGCAGGCCTGTCTTCGAGGAACGGCTGGTGAGGAGCGGAGGGGCTCGCAGCGCCATGGTGGGGAAGGTCGTGTCGCCTGTTAATGCCGCCAGGGTAGGGACCCGGGAGGCGTCACAGTTAGTGCTAGTGATGTGACGTCTAGAGGGCTGGAAAGGGCTTACTGCAGCCTCGGGATGTGGTGTCGGTAAGTAGCCGAGGAGCCGGTAAGAGTTTGCTTCCAAAAAGGGTTACTTCCTAGCACAGGTGTGTGTCTGTTTCTGTGGGAAATTCTGTATCTCCAGCCTGTGGAAAGGAGATAAGGGTGAGGGGGGAAAAACTGGTGAGTTAGTAACTTGCAAAGAAGTATGTAAACCTCTGTGATTTTGTAATCTTAAAACAGATGTAAGCTTACTTCTAGAAATGCCTCATAGATAAACGAGATAGTAACCTGGGGAGGTGGTAGGGGCCCTATCCCTGGAGATATTTAAAGTGAGGTTTGACAGGGCTCTGGGCAACCCGATTTAGTTGAGGATGCCCCTGCTTACTGCAGAGGGGGTTTGGCTAGATGACTTTCGGAGGTCACTTCCAACCCAGACTGTTCTATGATTCTGTGATTTAAATAACAAATCCTTAAGTAACCTCACAGTATTTCTCCTCAGGAAACACAAGTTTATCTGCACTCTGAGTAATTATAGAATCATAAAAATGTTTTGGTTGGAAATGACCTTTAAGATCATCAAGCCCAACCATTAGCTAACAGCTTCATTATCTAAGAAGCTGGTCACAGTGGATTAACTTATTTCTTTGTGAGGGTATTGCTCAGCAAAGCATAAAGGAATTATTCAGCTGTAAAAATTAAATAAATAAACAAATAAAGCACAGGATGAGTATCAGAAAGTGCCAGAGTATGGTTGAAGCCACAAAAATTAAGAACTTGTCACATGACAGTATTCCACAACACATTCACTCCCTCAGGGGCAGGTTCACTGAGTCATTTTAAGACTGTTAGATGTAGATCATGGAAATTTACTACAAGCCTTACATTCCTGTCACCATAACATCAACAGGCACAAGACTGGACACAGATCCATGTCAAAATAATAATTGCAGATGCATGCATCACTGACTGGCCAAGTAATGTATCATGTCAAATATAGTTAGCTATCCTCTGTTAGAACCTAGAAGGCCTAATTGTTGGTTCATGTTCCCAGTATGCAGTTTTCTGATAAGTAATAGTCATTGCCTGAAAGACCTTGTAGTGTAAGCCTCCAGCTTTGCTCATATTTAACATGAATGCTGAAATCTGCTACTTTGAATAATACTGTTCTTCAAAGTCAGTCATTTCAAAACAATCCATTGTTTTCCTTTCAAAACAGAAAAGGAGAGTTTGTGGCTGCATGGTGAATTTGTATAAAGGCTCCCATGTTTCTGTGAGAATTGCCCTACTTTGAATGGTCTGCTTCAGCTTGACATAAGCAGTAAATTCAAGTCCTTCAGGATGAAGTTATTAATTCACCAGGCATGCCTTATACAGCTCCAAAGTGTGTGTTCCTCTGGTCATGGCCAGGATTTCCAAGTATTAGCTGACTACCAAATCAAATCCTGTACAAATACAGAAAGTCTTAAGAATGTGTTAGGGCAAGAAATTTAGTTAGAGAAGCAAGCCATAATGGGCTGGGAGGGAAAGCAAGTCCTCTGTGTTCAGGCAAGTCATGTGAAATGTCTGTGGGTTTTGTCTAGTGACTTCCTTCACTTTCTAGGGCACTGACATCGTTCTTCCATCATGCAACATTATATGTTAGGGACGTTCTCCAGAAGGCATTTCTCAAGTCTGCTACCGTTTCAAGATCAGTACAGTAGGCCCAAACTATTCTATATTGTATAGCTAAAAATGAATGAACTAGAATTGATGTAAAGAAAGAACATTGCTGAGAGTAAGGGATATACTAAGAAGTTTGCTGAGACTAAGTATACGACAGTAATCAAAGAGGACAAGACAAACAATAAGAGTAACAGTGTGATGCCACAGGGGCACACATCTTCATCTGTAAACATGTGCATTATTTTGTCATCTTAGTCGATTTTATTTTATTGCAAAAACAAATTGGAAAACATTTATTTATTACTTTCAGTATTATCAATTGTAAGAATAACAAGATGTACTTCAGCATGCTTGTTTGTGTTTAACTCAAATATAGAGAAACTATAGAACAGCTGGAAAAAGGGAAGCAGGGTCTGCTACAGGTAAACAATGTGTTGGAAGCAGACAAAAGCAAAGGCTGGTTTGAACTCTTCTAACCAATCAAATGCAACAGTAGCGGGGGGAAAATACTGCTAGAAATACACTTACTTGCCTGTGTGGATGTATTTGTGTCCAAAATCACAGAATCATCAGAACAGTTTGGGTTGGAAGGGATTCCTAAGGTCCAATCCCCTCTGCAGTAAGCAGGGGCATCCTGTTTCCAGGAGAGGTTGAATAGAATAGAATTAACCAGGTTGGAAGAGACCTTTGGGATCATCAAGTCCAACCTATCATCCAACACTATCTAATCAACTAAACCATTGCACCAAGCACCCCATCAAGTCTCTTCTTAAACACCCCAAGTGATGGCAACTCCACCACCTTCCTGGGCAGCCCATTCCAGTGGCAAATCACTCTTTCTATGAACATCCTATCATCCAGCCTAAACCTCCCCTGGTGCAGCTTGAGACTGTTTCCTCTTGTTCTGGTTCTGGTTGCCTGGGAGAAGAGACCAACCCCCACCTGGCTACAACCTCCTTCAGGTAGTTGTAGACAGTACCAGAACTGGACACAGGACTCAAGGTGTGGCCTAACCAGTGCTGAGTACAGGGGCAGAATGACCTCCCTGCTCTTGCTGGCCACACTATTCCTGATACAGGCCAGGATGCCATTGGCCTTCTTGGCCACCTGGGCACACTGCTGGCTTGTGTTCAGCCTAGAATAGAATAGAATAGAATAGAATAGAATAGAATAGAATAGAATAGAATAGAATAGACCAGATTGGAAGAGACCTTCAAGATCATCGTGTCCAACCCATCATCCAACACCATCTAATCAAACCAACTAAACCATGGCACCAAGTACCCCATCAAGTCTCCTCCTAAATACCTCCAGTGATGGCAACTCCACCACCTCCCTGGGCAGCCGATTCCAGAGGTCAGTCACTCTTTCTATGAAGAATTTCTTCCTAACATCCAGCCTAAACCTCCCCTGGCACAGCTTGAGACTGTGTCCTCTTGTTGTGGTGCTGGTTGCCTGGGAGAAGACACCAGCCCCTCCTGTCTACAACCTCCCTTCAGGTAGTTGTAGAGAGCAGTAAGGTCTCCCCTGAGCCCCCTCTTCTTCAGGCTAAATAACCCCAGCTCCCTCAGCTTCTCCTCATAGGGCTTGTGCTCCAACCCCCTCACCAGGTTTGTTGCCCTCCTCTGGACACATTCCAGCAAGTCAACATCTTTCCTAAACTGAGGGGCCCAGAACTGGACACAGGACTCAAGGTGTGGCCTAACCAGTGCTGAGTACAGAGGCAGAATGACCTCCCTGCTCCTGCTGGCCACACTGTTCCTGATACAGGCCAGGATGCCATTGGCCTTCTTGGCCGCGTGGGCACACTGCTGGCTCATGTTCAGCCTACTGTCAACCAGAACCCCCAGGTCCCTTTCTGCCTGGCTGCTCTCCAGCCACTCTGACCCCAGCCTCTAGCGCTGCAAGGGTTGTTGTGGCCAGTGTGTAGAACCCTGCACTCAGATGTGTTAAATCTCATGCCCTTGGACTCTGCCCATCTGTCCAGCCTGTCAAGGTCCCCCTGCAGAGCCCTTCTACCCTCTAACAGATCAACACCTGCTCCCAACTTGGTGCCATCTGCAAATGTACTGATGATGGATTCAATGGTCTCATCCAGATCATCAATAAATATATTAAAGAGTGTGGGGCCCAGTACTGATCCCTGGGGGACACCGCTAGTGACTGGCTGCCAGCTGGATGTGGCACCATTCACCATCATTCTCTGGGCTTGGCCCTCCAGGCAGTTCCTAACCCAGCTCAGAGTGCTGCTGTCCAAGCCAAAGGCTGACAACTTGGCCCAGAGTTTGCTGTGGGGGATGGTGTCAAAGGCCTTGCTGAAGTCCGGGCAGACTACATACACAGCCCTCCCCACATCCACCAGGCAGTCACCTGGTCATAGGAGGAGATCAGGTTGGTCAGGCAGGACCTGCCCTTCTTGAAACCATGCTGGCTGGGCCTGATCCCCTGGCCATCCCGTAAGTGCTGTGTGATTGCACTCAAGATGACCTGTTCCATAATCTTTCCTGGCACTGAGATGAGGCTGACAGGCCTGGAAGGCCACTCCCTATTAGGTCTCCCCAGAGCCTTCTCCAGGCTGAACAGCCCCAGGTCCCTCAGCCTGTCCTTGTAGCAGAGGTGCTCCAGACCATTAATCATTTTTATGGCACTCCTCTGGACCCACTCCATCAGGTCCATGTCCTTCCTGTATTGAGGGCTCAAGACCTGGACACAGTACTCCAGGTGAGGTCTCACCAGGACAGAGTAAAGTGGCAGAATCACCTGTCTTGATCTGCTGGCCACACTTCTCTCAGTGCAGCCCAGGATTCAATTTGCCTTCTGGGCTGCAAGCACACACTATCTGCTCATGTCTGGCTTCTCATCCTTCAGCATCCCCAAGTCCTTTTCCACAGGGCTGCTTTCTATCACCTCATTCCTCAGTCTGTATGGATAGTGAGGATTGTTCTAGCCCAGGTGCAGAACCCTGTACTTGCTCTTGAGCCTCATGAGGTTCAGCTGGGCTCACCTCTCCATCTTGCCCTCTGGCATATCAAGAAGGAGACCACGATGGCAACTTTTTGTGTTGCAGCAAGAAACAGCTTCCATCGGGGATAAAAGTTCAGTTTCAACTATATTTCAAAATTAGAACCATTGATCAAGATATTATAAACAAAGCTATTGACTACTCATTGGTGAGCATGCACTTCTATTGAGCATTAGGAAGGGAAAATTGCCAACTAGTTTTTGCATAAGGTACTTCAAGGAGGAAGTGTAGGCAGCTGAGAGACGAAACTTCTTGCAAATAACTCTTCTAACAGTAGACTGTAAGAGATGCAGGGTCGTAAGTGTGTATTTATGGAATAGAGGTCAACCAGCTGGACTGCGTAGAATGAGAGACCTTCTGAACAACCAGTGAAAATAAGCTTTTTCAAGCAGCCATTTTAAGGCTGCAGTCATAACTTTACAAATGCAGGGAAGCTATCCCACCTGTTTCCTCTCTGTGGGCATCTCCCTGTTCCACTACAGAAATGTTAAGACTGAGGAGACTTTGAGTAATCAAGGCTTAGTCCCTGCTCTTTCATCCAGCTACATAATAGAAGACAGGCTGATAATTAAAAAGATCAGGCTGGTAACAAAAGAAATGTAATAGGGAAATTATCCACTCAACGTGTAATTAACACTAGCATCTGTCACTATTTAATAAATGCTGCATTGATTGTGTCATGTTAGTGAAATGTTGAACTACTTGTAAAAGGCAGGCATCTCACATAAAACTAATATTTTGTGCAGTATTCTTCATCTGATCTGCTCATACAGCAGTGAGGATAACTGTATTTTATCAAATATATAGCTGCAGAATAGTATGCTTGGTCAGAGATCAGCAGCTAGATTCTCTAACACCTAGGTAAGCAAAGAGTGTAAGCAACTAGGCAAACTGTTCTGATGGCTGTTCTTGTACTTAGCATTTTCAATAAAATTTCAATTTCAGGATACATTACTAAGTGTCTGATTACTGGTTGTGGGCTGGTCATTTTCCAGTGGTGAGTACCTTCAGGCTCTATTGAAACCTGCAGGGATAGTTCCTCCATTTTGAAAATGGTACTATGAAGTTAACTAAACATTGCCTTTGTATCTTGGCCTTGTTTTTACATCTTAATCATGACATTTGATATAGATATAGATATATATATATCCGATTTGATTGACAGAAGATGCCATTTGAAGTGCTTAAGACAGATGGATTGGGGGGGGGGAATTAACAGATGTTATGCCTGTAATTAAGCTGAAATTAATTTCATATTATACAAAAGATTTTTTTGCAAGATAATCTGATTTTAAGTAAAGATCTGTGGGAGGTGAACCTTTTTCAAAGTCATACTATTTTATTTGCATTTGAAACCTGATGGATCTGAAGGATGCAGTATCAGTTATTGACAAGCTGGACCAATTCTCTTGACATTTCAAATGGAGAGTTTGAGTTCTTAACAGAACAGTGAAGAAATAGATTTAAAGCCCATAGTTTTGTGATGAGCTGTTTATATAGGGGACTTTAATTGCACAAGACTATAAACTTTTTATTGTGGCTGTCTTAAAGAAGAATTGTTTCAAGAATATTTTGATGGCTTCAGAGAAGGAAGCCATTTTGTTCTAGGAAATGCTTTGTTGTGCCAAAATAATGTATTTCCAAAATAATTGAACATTTGATAATGGATCACATGGTATTAAGAAATTATTATTAGGAGAACATTTGTTAGGCCTGAAATACATAGGGAACCTTTTTCTCAGTCTTTCTACCTGTCTCCTACAGTACTTTTTTTTTTCCTCTACATATCCTACAAGAATCACCAGTATGTCCAATTGAACACAATTAAATTTTTTTAAACTCTAAAACAGGAGAATGGAGATGAATCTAAAGCCACAACGTGTTATAAGAAGTCTTGTATTATTCTGTTTTTCACTGGCAAATGAACAAATCATTTAATCAGATATGAGTGAATGAGTGATAATCACTTTCAGGACAGTACTGGTGAAGTTGTATGATGTGGAGCCAATGGTTTAGTGCAAATAGTAATTTTTGCTTTGTGTTTATTTTAGCAGTAGTTTTGGAGCATTTTGTCTTCTATTAAGCTATTCATGTTTATGATCTTAAAGCCAAGTTATAAAATTAAAGGCTTGTAGTGACAGGATAAAGGGCAATGGCTTTAAGCCGGAAGAAGGGAGATTTAGACTGGATGTTAGGAAGAAATTCTTTACAGTGAGGGTGGGGAGACACTGGAACAGGTTGCCCTGGGAGTTGTGGATGCCCCCTGGAGGTGTTCAAGGCCAGGATGGATGAGGCCAACATGGTCTAGTCAAAAGTATCCCTGTCCATGGCAGGGGGTTGGAACTAGATGATCTTGAAGTTTCCCTCCAACCCAAACCATTCTGTGATTATATGATTCTGTTGTTGCTTAGAAGATAAAGATGGAAGATAGCCACCTTCAATGGCAGTGAGTGATTGCAACTGCTTTCCAGCCATGATGTTTATTACAGCAATGCAAAATCATCAAAATATGGCAGACTTAAAAACTTATATTAAGGGTTTTGTTTTTCTTTTGTTTGTGTTTGTGATTTTTTTTAAATCTCACTTAAATGGAATGAGGATGTTGGTAAATTTCATGTGAGTTCTTTTTACACTCTAGGTCAAGCTAAACACTGTGAGGTGATGATGGTGCACAGCAGACCACCCATCCTCATCCTCAGCTGGCTCTTCTCTATATTCTGATATTTACAAAGGATTGAAATACCCAGCTCAGCATTTACCTTATATCCATACATACTGTAGAAGCATAGTTTGGCAAAAGTATTTCTTTTCAGATAAGTGTCCTCAGGTGATCATACTTGCCATAATCACAAGGTTCCGAAAAATCAAGTTGTCCACAAAAGAGGAGCCTCAGTGTTCACAGATTGAGTTGCTGATGGAATTTCATAAAACTGGTAAGAGATATCTGAGTGCAGGGCTTGGGTCCTGCTGTAAAACAAACCTTACCACTTTCAGTAAAGAGCTGCTTAATTTTTGCAACAATTTTTGTGTAGCTATTGTTAACTAACTTGCATGTGAAAGTGACTGACATTTTATTTTGTGCTCTATAGAGGCTCCATAATGCTCTGTAGAGGCTCTATAGATGATATAGAGAGATGAAAGAATTACTAGGAAAAAAAATGTGTGTAACTGCCAAGATTGTGGTATGAATATTTGGTAGTATTTGTTCAATGTCTCTGTAACTATTGATTTCTTTAACTGTTTCACAATATCCTGTGAGATACCTGTATGTTGCTTGTTATACTGTGTAGTGGGTTGAAATTACCCTGCCAACTAATTTGGAGAACTATCCCCAAAACCAATTTTCAGACTTAGTTCAGTTTGGGATGGAAGCAAATGAAGCTATAATGACAAACAAACTACAATCTAGGAATATGAAATGCAATGAATATATACAAAGCATTACATTCTTTATAAACAACACAGAAACTCCTCAGACCCCTATGGAAGGCTCCAAGGGACCCATTCACCTCCTCCCCAACTCCCTCCCTCCTTCCCTTTACCTCACGCAGTAGTCAAAACAGAGATACCCCTGGCAAGGCCACAGGAGAGAGAGAAAGAGAGAAGTTGCAAGCACAAGTGACAGAAGACGAGAAAAAGAACTGTTTATGTCCCTACTCTATATCCACATTAGCAAGCCAATGAATTAATAGACCTTATCATTATTTTGTATCCAGTGGTAATGTTTTTTTACTTTCAGTCTTTGCAGTCAGGGACTAGGCTAAAGTTCCCCCTTCATACTGTAACATACTGCATGAAGTCACAGTGGGAGTATTTATTTAAACAAGGGATATCTTTTCATTGCCAAGAATCTAACTGGTTTTGAGGCAGGAGTCTTCAGTCCCACAAGATCTGCATGCTTGCTTGTAAGTTAATCACGATATGCTATTAATAGCCTTATATGAAACAATTGCCCATGTGTGTTACCATTCTTCAACAGATTATCCCTCAGGGATGAAAACAGCATTTCCTTTAACTGAATCAGTGTCAATGCATAAGGATAGCCTCTCTCTTTATGAAGTTATGGAACTTTTTAAAATTCTTTTTCAAAAACCTGTGCATTGTTGGTGCTACTTGGTTCCATAGTTCAGATATAATACCTGATTACTTTTTCAGGGTGAAAAGGGAATGAAATTTTAAAGTACCTATTTTGCATTTTGTAAATACCTAGAAGCCTAAACATCATTCACTCATAAAATGAGCATAGCTGTGTTTAAACATAAAGATTTCTATTGTCCTATTCAGTTTGCCCTTTATTAGTTATGTGCTCAAACCTGTAGTAGAAATATATCTGCAATTTCATGGAAAACTTTACAGTACTGTAGTTTCAACTTTTCAGATGCAGCAATTTTAGTTAGAGTAGAAAAAGCTGTGACAGGAGGAGTGCCTTTTCATAAGTAGCATCGCATCCCCACTGTCAGGGACCAGAAAGGTGGATGAAGCAGGTAAACTGGTAGGTTTTACTGTGCTAATTAATTTCAGGAGTTTTAAAATATGTATAGCTAGTGAAGGTATTTTACTTCACGTCTTGGAAATTAGGTTTACAAACTTGGGCAACTGACTAGCTGATACCGGCTTCAAGCAATCAATTAACTGAATACCTCCTCGAAGATGTTTCAGTAATGTTAGCATTTATTCCACTTTTATTTTGTCAAGATTTGTGTCAAGGTGAAATGGATGATTTCTGTACTAAAGTGCGTGAAATTTGTCTGCTTTTAAAATTACAGATTTGTTTGAAATTGTAGTACAATAATATTCTGCAAGAGAAAATTAGGTGAAATAAGGGACAGAAGCATTTGAATATTCCAATTTTGAAGTCAAATAATAAGGCAACATAAACTCTCGTAGTCTCCTCCAATCCACAAAACCCAGCCAAGAGCAGAAATTGTTTATTCTTTCTTTTTTTTTTTTTTTTTTTTTAATCTGTAGAAATAGAGTATGGGATAAAACAGGATGAGAGAAGGGATTTAGTGAAGATACTAACTGAGAATGTGACTGCTTTTTCCAGTAGAACACACAATGGCTCCTTCACTGCACAGGGGAATGAGTGTTTGGACTGCAGTGACAAATCCAAGGCCAAAAAGAAATACTGGGGATTTAGGCCATTCACCTGGGAGAGAGGAAAATATTTGAATGTAGGTCTCCTAAATCTCAGCAAGCACAATTTTCTAGATTCTGGAGTCACCTTCCTTCTCCAATGAATGTTTAACTATTTAAAGTTGAACATTTTAAAGGAAAAATAGGTAAAAATAATCTCCAAATAATCTGCAATCTGAGAAAGTGCATTTTGAGTTACTAGTTTAAGCAAAACAGTTTCATCTGGAGATGTCTGCAACCCTAAAAATGTACACTGGAGATGGAAATGTGAATTTCTAAGAGAGCTACACAAGTCACACCAACTTTCTTCAGTTTCACCCAGAGGTTTCTCATTATACAGTATGAATCTGTCATGCAAGCCTTGTCTCTTATGAACTTATGAAATGGATTAAGGGAAGCTTGAGCCAGCATCCTTAAAAGATGGCTCACCATATGACAAAGTTTAGATACTTTCTCATACAAAGTCAACAGTACTATGCCTGTGGCAATCTATAGTCCTGATTATTTTTGACAGTAGATAATGCCTAAATAGTTTTTGTTGCTAATTTTCACTCAAATATTTTAGTTGTTTTATTTGATTAAAAATATGTATGACTTCTTATCTGAAGCCTTGGCTGATTGCTGCTGTTTAGATTTGGTTCTACTCATACTTTTTTCACAAAGAAATGCTAGTGGAGTAAGCAATGTGGTAATGAATTGCCTTATTTAATAATTGCGCTTCCAAATAACATCAAGAATTGCCTGTGTCCAAGGTAACCAGGATGCACTTGCAATACTTTCTATTCTTCATCTGCTTAATTTATGCAAAAAGCATAGGTATTACAAAATATATGCAATATTTTCCTTTGAAAAAACCATGCTGTAGCAATTTACCAAGGTAAACTGTAATTTGCCCTGGGTATTTTATGCATAAGGAAGTTTTTAAATGGAATTGACAGTTTAAATGACTATTGACAGTTTTTTTCCACTGTAAATCAAAGAAAATACACAGTGGTGTTTAAAATAATGACTTGAATATTTTACTTTGCCTGTGCCTCTGCATGTTGGCCTGGTCTTCCCTTTGTGAGAGATAGTTCTGTTGCAGCATGCTTCTTCATATAACAATTCAGAACAGGAGAGTTTATGGAAATAGGCATTTTGGGGTTTTATCAAGTTGGTATTTTTAAAAATGCTGTGGAATTTGTACAACGGTACTACGAGAAAATAAATTGTTATAACCATCTTAAAACATCTTCTGTAATTGCTTTAAAAAGAAGATAGAGGTATTTAATTTGCAGAGTGTTGACTTAATGCTGTGTTTTAGGGTTGGTTGGATTGTATAAAGATAAAATCTTCCTACAATGAAGTCTGTACACACATAGGCACACTCTAGAGCTTGGGTTAAATATGTTCTTGTATGTATGTGCGGTGCAGTGGACACGCTGGAGGGAAGGGATGCCATCCAGAGGGACCTGGACAGGCTGGAGAGGTGGGCACAAGCCAACCTCATGAGCTTCAACAAGAACAAGTGCAGGGTCCTGCATCTGGGTCGAGGCAATCCCAGGCACAAATCCAGGCTGGGCAGTGACTGGCTGGAGAGCAGCCCTGAGGAGAGACTTGGGGGTGCTGGTGGATGAGAAGCTCAACATGAGCTCTCAATGTGCACTTGCAGCCCGGAAAGCCAATCAGATCCTGGGCTGCATCAGGAGAAGTGTGACCAGCAGGTCAAGGGGGGTGCTTCTTCCCCTCTCCTCAGCTCTGGTGAGACCCCACCTGGAATACTGTGTCCAGTTCTGGAGCCCCTATTACAGGAGGGATGTGGATGTGCTGGAGCGTGTCCAGAGAAGGGCCACGAGGATGATCAGAGGGCTGGAGCACCTCTCCTATGAGGACAGACTGAAGGAGTTGGGGCTATTCAGTCTGGAGAAGAGAAGGCTCTGTTGTGACCTCATTGTGGCCTTCCAGTATCTGAAGGGGGCCTACAGGAAGGCTGAGGAGGGACTTCTCAGGATCTCAGGTAGTGATAGGACTAGGGGGAACGGAATGAAGCTGGAGATGGGGAGATTCAGGCTGGAGGTGAGGAGGAAGTTCTTCACCATGAGAGTGGTGAAGCCATGGAACGGGTTATCCAGGGAGGTGGTTGAGGCCCCATCCCTGGAGGTGTTTAAGCCCAGGCTGGACGAGGCTCTGGCCAGCGTGATCTAGTGTAGTGTGTCCCTGCCCATGGCAGGGGGGTTGGAACTAGATGATCCTTGTGGTCCCTTCCAACCCTGACGGATTCTATGATCCTATGATTCTATGTCTGTGTATACCTAAACTTACATTATGGATAAATGCACTTATACCCACAAAATACTGAACAAAAATATAAAGAATGCTTAATTTGAAAAGTTTGTCTTGCATACAGCAGTGCAGAATTTAGGCAAGTATCTGCTATCTGTATACTCTCAATTTTCCTGTCCTATATATCCCAGGCGAAAAGTGTTTATTAATGTATTTGATCACGAGTCATAATACACTGTAGTCTGTTGTGCAGTAGAGTTCTGCTTTTTTAAGAAGTAGACTCCTAAATGTGTGTATAGGTACACACATAAGGTTTTCCAGAAAATTAATCTTAAGAATTTTTTCAGGTATTAACATTCAAAAATTGAGAAATAATAATGTTTTGGTAAGTGGTTTTGGGGGCAGGTGACTGGTTTTTTCCTCAGTTACACTTGGCACTTCCATGCCAAGAATTTGTTGTTGCTGTTGTTGTTGCTGGGTTCCAACAGTGACATGAGAAGGCCAAGAGAAAGCATATTAACCAGGTTTCTTTTTCCCTCCAACAACGATTTCTTCCCAATAACATGCTGTATTCTTCCATTCTTCTATTTCGCAAATGGGAATGGAAGTAGCCTTATGTGCTAATTCTCCCTACATTGCTAGAAATAAAAAGAGCTTTTAGAAATACAGCACAGCATTCACTGTCCCAGTGGTGGCCTACAAACTTACTCATTCTAAAGCCTTCTCAGATAGTGAGATCATCACGAAATGAAATGAGAAGTGGTTTGTAATCTCTTCTGCACTGATTCCCCGTATTACCACTAGTATACTAAGTGCACTATTTATCAATGTGTTGGTCTATACTGTGTATGTACATTAAGAAGACTGTGGCCAGCAGGTTGGAGGAGGTTCTCCTACCCCTCTACTCTGCCTTGGTGACGTCTCATTTGGAATACTGCATCCAGTTCTGGGCTCCCCAGTTCAAGAAGGACAAGGAACAACTGGAGAGAGTCCAGTGGAGAGCCACTAAAATGAATACAGGACTGGAACATCTGCCTTATAAGGAAAGGTTGAGAGAGATGGGCCTGATTAACCTGGAGATGAGCAGACTGAGGGAGGAGGGTCTCAATAATGCTGATTAGTATCTAAAGGGATTTGTAATAGTGATTTTTCTTTAGTCACTCTATGGGAGCAGTCTTCTGTAGCTCAGTGAGAGCTAGCTCAAAGCTTGCTTTTAATTTTCGTTTTCTACATGCCAGTATAAAAACATAAGACTCTATCGAGTGTATTCTTGTATGCATCTGTGTTTATAACCTTGCCTACAACAGCAGCTGAATCCTGTTTTTGGCTTGGAGTGTGATCTTGGCTAACAACTTGCATGAAGGAAGAGATATGATTCATTATGCCTTTCCTCTCCTGTAGTCTTAGATGGGAAAGCAACAAAGCAAAAGTTAGTATTAAAAGCTAAGACACTGTTAAAGCACAAATGTAATGTTTTAAGAGAATTCTGGGAATACTGCTGATAGCCAGGGCCACTTGTTCCCTTTTATTGTATAGCTACATGATTAACTACTCATATTCATCTTTTCTCCCAGTTGCATACTTCCTAATGCAGACTTTCTTCTCCTGATTGAAAATGTGAGTTGAATGTGTACTTCTGGAAAGGTTCCTCTGGAGTTTTCAAAGTGCTGAGCTTTGAGCAAAACTGTTAAAATGACAGTTTAACTTCTCATAGTATCATTTTTGGATGCTTGAGCACATTTAACCACATACTTAATGCCTGATGAACTGTGTTTCTGCACCTAAATGAAAGCCAAAAAGAGAATGTTTATCATTTGCAAGTTGAGAGGTCATTACAAATGTTTTACTGTCTAAGAAAAATTTGCACACGTGAGTTGGAAACATTTTCTTTGTATGTTAAAACATTTCACACTTGTCTAGGTGCATTGTGGGATGTTTATTGTCCTTTGAAGCATGTTGTAGGGCCTCTGGTGATGTAACTACGGTCTGATCTCTTAAAATAACTTTGTTTTGGGAATGTAATATTTACACAACTAGAGTCCAGAATATTAGCAGCGTATTTAACTCACGGTACTTCGTATTAATTTCTTCTTCCTTTTTCTTTTTTTCTTCTTCTCCTATTTACTTCTTTTTTCTCTCTCTTTTTCTTTTCTTCTCCCTTTTTTTTTCCCTTCCATTATTGTAGATAATTTTCAGATGATGGAAAATCTCACCTAATTATGAATTTCATTAATCAAGACCCGGAGAAATTAAAGAATCTCAGGAGGATTTTTTGTAAGATGACAATAATGATTGCAAATGTACTGTGGATTGTAGCTGAATTAATCTGGCAATATTGATCTGTAATAAATTCCATGAAAGATGCAATTGCTTTGGCTAATAAACTTTTTTTAATTACTGTATTAATATGAATTAATGTATGAATACTGGAAAACCAAAAAGCCATGAGAGTAAACGTAAATACAGGATAAATCCCAGTAACATTGATAGCTTCAGCATAAGATAATGACAGAGATATTAGCTACAAAAATAGGCCAGAAAGCTATATTTTCATTGCAAATAACTCAGACCTTAAAACACTCTGTGCCAGGATATGTTTTTATGGCCATGTCACGAGCCACCTTTCCAATCATAGTATCAGGTGACAGAACAAGAAGAAATGGCCTGAAATTGTGCCAGGGGAGGTTTAGGTTGACTATTAGGAAAAAATTCTTTCCTGCAAGAGTGGTCAGGCATTGGAACAGGCTGCCTAGGAGATGGTGGAGTCACTGTCCCTGGAGGTGTTCAAGAAATGTGTGGACATAGCACTTTGGGACATTGTTTAATGGCCATGGTGATATTAGGTATTAGGCTGGACTCGATGATTTTAGAGGTCTTTTCCAGTCAGTACAATTCTATGTGAATCTCAGGTAGTAGGGGAGAGGGTAAACCTTTCCTCAAGAGAATATAACCTGTTTTCAAGAATAACCTTGAGTGTATCTTCACTTAGGGTCTCATGTAAAACCAACACATTTTCTATTCTCTGCTTTTTAAAAATCTAACACTTCCTACAGCATAGTCAAGAGATGTTTAGCCCTGTGGTCTGCATTTCTATGCTTAAGCTTGTGTTTCTGACCCCCATTGTCACTTTTGCAAATGCCCAGTTTCAAGTGAATTCGTCTGAAATAACACTCCCTTAGGCAGTTGGGCAGGAAGACTGCAAGTGCCTGCTCTTGGTGCTTTATTGACAGAAAGATGGCACATTCTGAGCTCAAGTGGTTGGATATGGGGACATACAAGGTCACATTATTAAACTGAAGGAATAGCAAATACTCATAGAATCATACAAAACATTAGATTGGAAGGGACACTCAAAGGTCATCTAGTCCAAACCCCCTGCAGTAAACAGAGCCATCCTCCACTACATCAGGTTGATCAGAACCCTGTCAAGCCTCCAATATCTCCAGGGACAGGGCCTCTACCACCTCTCTGAGAAACCTGTTCCACTACTCTGATTGTAAAGAACTTCCTTCTTCATGTCCAACCTAAATCTACCCTGCTCTAGTTTCAAACCATTGCCCCTTGTACTATTGCTACATGGCCTTGTAAAAAATCCATCTCTTCCCTTCCTGTAGGTCCCCTTCAGGTACTGGAAGGCTCCTACAAGGTCTTACCAGAGCCTTCTCCAGGCTGAACAGCCCCAACTCTTTCAGCCTGTATTCATAGGAGAGGTACTCTGGCCCTCTGGTCATTTTTGTAGTCCTCCTCTACACCCTCTACATCAGGTCCATGTTCTTCCTTTGTTAAGGGCCCCACAGCTGGACAAAGCACTCCAGGTGAAGTCTCACCAGAGCAGAGCAGGGTGTCAGAATCACCTCTCTTGATCTGCTGGCCACACATCTTTTGGTGCAGGATGCAATTTGCCCTCTGAGATGCAAGTGCACATTGCTGGCTCATATCCAGCTTCTTGTCTACTAGTACCCCCAAGTCATTTTCTGTTCTTAATCTCATCATCTCTTAGCCTGTATTGATAATGAGCATTCTCCTGACTTAGGTTTAGAACTTTGCACTTGGCCTTGTTGAATTTCATGAGATTCACCTGGGCCCATTTCTCCAGCTTGTCCAGGTCTCTCTGGATGACATCCTGTCCCTCTGTCATGTCAACTGCACCACCCAACTTAGTGTCATCTGCAAGCTTGCTGACGGTGCATTCAGTCTCACTGTCTACATTATTGATGAAGATAGTACACAGCACTGGTCCCACTACAGACCCCTGAGGGACTCCACTTGTCACCCATCACCATCTGGACATTGAGGCATTGACCAATACCCTCTGGATGGAACCATCCAGCTAATTTCTTATCCACTGAACAGTCCACCCAGCAAATCTGTATCTTTCCAACATGGGGAGAAGGATGTTGTGGGTGACAGTGTCAAAGGCCTTGCAGAAGTCTGAACAGATAATAACCATCGCCCTTCCCTTCTCCACTGATGTGGTTATGCAGTACCCTGCTTAATCATCCAGTATCAGACAGGGGCTTGGTACAAACACCATCACAATTCCTAGTAAGCAAAGATTTGAATCAGTCTTATATCAGATCAGATTGAATCAGATTATATCAGCCTAAGTTAGATCAGCCAGACAATTTTTAGCTGTGTAGATAATTTCTGTACTTGCATAAGAAATTACCAACTATATAGAACTGAGATGCTTGGAAAGCAAAAAAGCAAATAAGAACCAACAGCAAACTATTTGCTCTTGCTGTGGGATATACCACAGACTACTACAAGCCCTTCTAAACAGTCCTTCCTTAGCCTTCTTGTAGATCACCTCCAGATATTGAAATACAGTTACAAGGTCTCCCCTGAGCTGCCTTTTCTCCAGGCTGAACAGCCCCAATTCTTTCAGTCTGTCTTCATAGGGGAGCCCTCTGATCCTCTTTGGGGCCCCAATGTCAGAGATGCCATTATTTTCCCCAAAGCATAAAACTGAAGTATTTTTCCCAGTTGTTTTACTGACCCTACTCTTGAGTAAATAGCACATTCTTTACATAAATAAATATCTATCTCTGTGGAAAAGTAGACTAAATGGATATGGACAAGTTTCAGTTCAGCATTGCTACTGTTTCAGTGTTCCTCAGCTGAGATAAGAGGTTGCTGCATGCTAGATAATGTACAGGGTTTTAACTAAAGCCTTGTTTTACTGGGCTGGCTTGCTGGATGTCACTAGCAACCCTTAAGACTAGTAATTTGTAGTATTTCAGCTAATGTTCAATGTAAGTTATGTTATTTTCTCTAGAAAACATCAAAAAATTGAGCTGACTTTTCTAATTGATTTCTTTTTTTAGGATGTATCTGAATAATGTGGGATTGTTGGGAAGAAATTTCAGACTTTTACAAATCTCTTGTCTCTTAGTTTTGGGTCATTGGAGTTTTTCATTATAATTCAGATTGCTCTAGTGTTTGGTGCCAAAGTTGTGGAACATGTCCTCAATCTCTGCCAACGTAACTGATTTCCTGGAACAGCTTCCTGTCCCACTGCTCCTGTACATCGTTTCCTTTCTGGAGCTGGAAGATATCGCTAGGCTTTCTCAAGTTTTATGCAGATTTGAAATAGAAAATAAATAAATAGAAATTATTTTTACATTATTAGATTTGCTGTGCATCATTTTTTTAATTTTGATTCATATCCTGTTTAAGATAATCATCGATCTGTATGCTTTGCTTAAAGTTTGAGACAATAAATTCATCATCTGAATCCAAACAATTGAATAGGTGCAATAAAAAAATAGATCTTAGAAAGTCTGTTAGAGAGGCTGTGCTTATCCTGCAAACTTTTGTTGCATGTAACATGCACAATGATGCAGATAATTCCATTGTAACCACAGTTGGGTGTTACATACTCCTTCCAGGGTTAAGTATTTGAAATCTAAACTCTCTGCTTTGCATTATGATTTACATTATTGGAATGTCTAGAAACTTCAACCATGGGCCAGGATCCCCTTATGCTACACTCATTAACAAACCGAATAAATCATTGCGACCGTAAGGCTTGGGCAAGAGACAAGAGCACAAGGAAAGAGATTTTTTTTTTTTCAGGTTTTTGTAGACCTCACAGCAAGGAACTGTAAGAAACACAGGAGAGAGGCTATATTTGTTTGCTGGGAAGCTCTTTCCATCTATCAGGAGAGTACGGGAAACAGCATGAACACGCTGAATTGAAACTAAAGAGTGAATAACAGAAGTTGCCTGTATTGACTGATGAGAGCTAAGGGTAGCCTCTCAGTGATTAATTAATAAAATAATAAGTTAAGGAAGGAGATCCTGAAAGTCCTGGAATAATGAGGGCCAATCTATTGGTGCAAAAAGATAAAAGTCATAGGATAACTTAGGCAGTGTTGGAAAGACTTTTGAGAGGTCATCTTTTCCAACTTTGCTGGTCTGTGTAGGGTCAGGTAATTGGAGGGATGGAAAGATAATATGTTCAGAGCTGTGATCTAGGAAGCTTATTTTTGTGGGTCTGGATACCTTAAAAGTACACTTTCTATCCTGGTCAGAGCCTGAGAAGAGACTGCTGCAGTAACTCAGAGGAAGAAAAGGGATTCAGATCATAAAAAAAATTTAAAAAAAAAAAAAAAAAAAAAAAAAAAAAAAAGAAGAGAAAAAGGAAGAGAAACATATTACAGAGAAAATAATTTGATTCTTATCCCATGGGGGTGCCATAGTAGCCTAGAATGAGGCCTGTGAAGTTGTACAGTTACTGAAAACAGAAGTAATAGTGAGGCTTTAGGAGGAAGATGAAAACAGATGTAACTCATCTGGTGTAATAGCTAGGTATTCTCTGAAAGACCTCAAAGAGATGGAGTAACCTTGTTGTTGGGAGAACAGGACATGTCTCTGGTACAGAGTACATCTCCAGATTGTACCAGGATGAGACTTCTCGCAGGGTCTATATTACGTTGAGGCTATGAGGCCCAAGATTTCAAGAAAAGTTCTGTAGAAAATTGCTGACAGTTCAAGAGCCTATGGCTGTACTGCTCTTCTTATGGTGTGGGTACAAAGGCCTTAATGAGAATGAATTCAAGTGAGCACAAGAGTTTGGCCGTGGTGTTGTGGGATAACTGCCCAGCTTACTATGAGGCAAGACTGTGAGTTAGTGTGCTTCAGGAGCAAGGTCGAAGTGCTGACAAACCAGAGATGTTCCTGTTACTTCTGGCAATGAAGATCTGTGAAGCTGGCCTGCCAAACAGCTGATGCAAAGAGCCTTGTGAAGATGCCAGCCCTGTTTTGGCTAAAACTAGTGAAGCAAGGCTAAAACAGCAAAACACATGGCTTCAAAACAGATTTTGAAGGCTGTGGTGCCCGAGTGAAAACCTTTGCCTAATTAACTGCAGTTTTAGTGTTAAAGTTAGCAGTGCTCAGTGTGAGGAGCCAAACACAGCACATGCTGAACAAGTATCACTGTGTTACTCAACTCTCCACCCAAATCATGCTAAATGTCATCTATATGGCAGGGACAGCTGGGGTTATGGTAATAAAAAAAAACCACAAGAGGAACATCTCTCTGGGAGAAAAGACTACCAGAACCCACACTTACACAGCCATTGATTGAAACCAAAGTCACAAGTGAGGGGGATGGTAGCACTCATGTTACAGTGCACTCCCTTCTGTGGTCGCCAGCTGAGTGAGCACAGTTACAGGCACAGCGTTCCAGGTGCCTGAAGGAATCAGAGATGGAATACATGTGTTGAATTTCCCTTGATGGAAAGTGAATCCTATTAAGTGAGAAGGAAACAGGAGGCTGTTGGGGTCTTGGAGTACTTCTAAGCACTGATCCAGGCTGTCATACTGCTCATTAACTGTATAGGGTGTCCACTGGGGCGGCAGCACAGACCAGAAGGAAATGGAGATCCTCATGTTAGTAAAGCTGCCAATTTCTCAGATTTTGCAGTGTCTGTGCAAAAAGCCTGCACCCAATGAGATATCAGAGAGATGCATTATCTTGTTGTAAGTCTACACTAAGCTGCATATTGATCCACCAGCTGCATGTAACAGCTGATTGGACAGGCGGTTTATATACATATAAAATATATTTAATGTCATTTATGATATATTATATAATTAAATGTGGATGCAACATATGAAACCTGTCTTCTATTTTAACTTTCTGAACCTCTTTTAGTGCAAGCCCTAATTGGGGACTGGAAAAAGGGCAAATATTCATTTTGTCAAACAGTTCCAGCTAGAGTCCTGGGGCTCTGAGGCACATCAGGGTGTGAAGAAAGCACAGGAGAAAATAGTGATTTAGCAAAACAGAGCATGTCATTAATTTAGAGATGCAGGGCACATAGAAGTGCATAAGCTTGCTGACTTCAGGGCACTATTTCACTGTGAAGATAAAACTGATGATACAGTGACTGGGAAAAAACCAGTAGAGGATGACAAAATAGAAACAACTGAAAGAGAGGACAAAAATGGGTAGAAAGGAGGGCAGGAAATTGTTTCTTTACATATCTGTAATCCATCTGTCATTTGCAAAGTGTGAGTGAAGTAGGACGAGGTACTATGGGAGGGCAGTAAACTTTTTGTTAGTTTAACACAAAGCCTTGGATACTCTGGAATTTATGGAAATCCTGGAAATAATTAAATTGCATAGTAATAAAGGTAAAATTTTGACACAATGAAATAATTTGCCACAAATAGGAAAGCTTTCATTTCAGCAGTAGTTTTAAGGAACTACATATTTATCCCAATAGTGTGACTTTTCATTTCCAGACTAATTTATGTATAATCTGGAATGCTGTTTTGTGTGGAATTATAGAATAGCCTTTTCAGATTTTCAAATGGGAAAAAAAAATAGTTTCTGCACTCAGGACTGAATAGTGGAACCTGAAAGGCTCTGTACTTCCATCCTGTGCAATGTACCCTAAATGAACTAAATGAACTAAACAGGTGTCTTTGTTACCTAAACCACAGCATTCCTCTGTGTATTTTTGAGCACAAATCTTGCTCTCCAGAATATTCAGATGCTTTCAGTACACATTTCAAAGCATTTTAGGTTTTCATTAGGTACTATTTCTAAGTATTGCAAAAGAAGCTCCACCTCAAAAGAGACCATACACTGTCTTATGAGGAAAGGCTGTTAAGTCTGGAAAAGTGAAGACTGAGAGCTCTTATTAATGTTTATAAATATTTGAAGGGTGGGTGTCAAGAAGAAGGGAACAATCTCTTTTCAGTGGTGTCCTGTGATAGAACAAGTGGCAATGGATACAAATCAGAACTCAGAAAGTTCTACCTCAACAGAAGGAGAAAATTTTTCCTGTGAAGGTGCAAGAGCACTAGACCAGAGTGCCCAGAGATATTGTGGAGTCTCATCTGGAGACCCATCTGGATGCGTTCCTCTGTGAGCTGCTCTAGGTGATTCTCCTTTGGCAAGGGGGTTGAATTGATGATTCCTTCCAACCCATAGCATTCTATGATTCTATGATTCCATGATAAAGACGTCCTCATGTGGACACCACCCTTCAAGCATTCTGTGAGTTTTCCAAATATTTTTTCAGCAAAGTGCTATATTTTAGTTTATTTTGTACCAGTTATTTAGAGAATCAAAACAGGCAAAACTACAGTGCAAAAGAAAAATCTCTTTCAGTGAGCTCAAAGACGCTGCTCCCACCAGAGGGAGCCAGGTTCCCAATGCAAGACTGGAGGAGTTCTGCATTGGCCACCGTGCAGTTGTTCATTCTGATTTACAGAAGAGATCTAATTGTTATTATAAATTTCAGAAGCCATTGGAAGAAAATGCTAACAATTATTATCGGGTTTTTTTCCTGTCTTTTTCTAAATACATTACATTAAAAACCAGGCTCTGCTATTTTTAACTTAGCAGTGTAGTTTTTTCATCAGATCACCAAAATGATGAGACAGAAAGCAAGCAGAAATTTAAAGAAAAAGTTTAAATATGGGTATATAGTGGAAGGTGTCCCTGCCCATGGCAGAGAATTTGGAACTAGATGATATTTAAGTTTACATTAACATTTTCTCCAGCAAGAAGGCTTATTTTAAGAAATTACTGTGTGTTCATACCACATGTTGCAGTTCACTGTTACTTCAGTTGTTTTAAAAGCCATACATAACTATCCCATATGAATGAACCAGAGGGACGTCTTACAGGTTCCTTTTCTAGCTTGGCTCATTTCCATGACCTATTTTAAAACATATCCCTGTTGTAGAGATGAAAAACTAAGAAGCTAGTGAATTGCAATACAGAATATGAATTGTGGTTCAGAACAGTTTCTTAACCATCCAAAATGCCTGTATAACAGTAACATTTTGTACTGAACTATTTCCTATTTTTGTTCAGTGTAATTGAGTAATATCAATTATTTTTAAAGAATTCCAACAGCAGGTATCAGTATTAAATTAAGAAATTGATTTGTCATGGATTCATAAAGCTAACAGCGACTTTTATTTGATAGGAAAATTAACAGCTCACCTCTCAAAGCTGAAAAAAAGTATGTCCTTTCCCACTATACAAAACATTCTGCATTGATTACCAGGCACTTAATGATGTTTAAGAAAATAAATTTGAATCTATAGCTCCTCCATGCTCTGCATTATCTGCCTTTCTGGTGAAAACAAACATGACCCATCTTAGCTCATGGTGTGGAATATGAGGAGCCACAAAACTGCTCATAATGCAATAGTTTAACAGGCTTTGTTATTAAACTTGGTGTTCTGTTCTTTATAAAAGTATGTTTGGCCAGTTTTGCCCAACTTAGTTTCTTTAGTGCTGTTTACTAGGCAAACAAGCCAGTGTAGGAGTCAATGGCAATGTTATGAAGTTCTGCAGTGCTTTTAACTAGGTAAAGCAGCCATAAACTTCAGACTATTTCTGGAAACATTTTCCAAGTTTGTGAAAAACAATAATATTGTCCACACATTGCCTGGTTTTGCTTTTATGTTTGTTTTACTGCAGGTGCATTAAGTGTCGCAGCATTTATAATGCCATCTGCCAAAACCGAGAACTTTTCTTCAGTTCTGCATCACTGAAATAGTAATTTTAATACAAGGAATTCACTGAGTTATTGTACTGGCATTTCAACAGTAATTGACTGGCCAGGGATGAAATAGCATCACTTCCTCATAGTCAGGAACTTATCTTTTATTAGACAGAATACACAGTAGGAAACACTTATAAATCATTCATATCCAGATCAAATTCTCTTGTAGGACTAGTGTAAATCAGGAGTAACTGTACTGCAGTCAATGGAGTTGCACTAATGGGTAGCAGTGAAAAGAGAAGCAAGGGTAAAGGCTCCTAGCATCATTCCAGTTTAAAAGGACTATCAGGGTGCTTTTGATCGTTGTATTTGCTAGTTCTGAAGTAAAAGACCTTAACTCAATTTAAAATCATACTTCTAGTAATTTATTGGCATTTTGGAGCACATCTGCTTTTCACTTAAGTACAGCTCAATGTGGGTGGTTCCATAAGAAAAACAGCTTCATACTGTTATACAACAGAAAGTGAAACAAAAAAATTCTGTAAAAAGACTTCTGGAATTTGTTCTATACTTCTGCTCCTTCTGCAGGCTTTTCTCTTGTTTGTTTCTTTTGAATGCAAGGTTGTATAAGTAAAAATATTATTCCCACCATGTATAGCAAGCCAGATATGTAAAAGGAAAAATCGTACTTATGTGTGATGTCATAGATCCAACCTGAAAAACAAAGATGAGACACGTTGGTAACAAAGCTTGACAACGTGAAAAACACTGCACATTTCTCTCATCACATGTCAGTCAAACCCATAAATGTATTATGGGAAAAAAGTGTGGTGACTGTCTCCTCCTCTAGATGCTACAACTGGAAATGTATTAACAAAACTCTTGTTCATTCACCAAAACCCCTCATTTAAGTACCACAGAGGTCTTAAAATAGAACTCCAGCTATGTGTCATCCAAACAAGACAAGCAATCTTCACTCTAACACTGTACATTTTTCAAACAAGTTATCACAGGTCTGCCTTTAAAAGAGACATTTTGGAATTCAAAACCAATTCATTCTTCCATCCTGCTGCTGACTTTGTAAAATGTCTGATATTGCAGCTAGCTCAAATGCTGTGCCTTCTACAAGCAAACACATTTCCAATAGCTTTCTCAAAGACTCACATAACAATATAAGACTTTGCAAGTCAATACTCAGTACTGCAATGACTCTTGTTCTTATCTTAACTCATTTACAAAAATGCATTAAAGTTGCTTCAGAAAGGTTTCAGAACCCCAAACAGCAAAATTCCCGCATTGCATTGCTATGTAACCTCAAGATCAGAAGCTTTGTTACTGATGACCAAATGCAAAGACGTGTTCAGCACAGACTGAGGTGCTGAAAGAATTAAAACACCCCTACACTGAATGAGCTTTCTTCTACGTTATGTTGGCTCACTCGGTGATGGGGAGAGAAGGTGAGAGCATTCTTGTTTTCTGGGTTGTTTGTGCTGCTAAAAGCTTCAGCCACGTGTCATCCATGGCTGATGATGGCTGTTACTCACAAGGTTTCTTGCTGCTTTCTTCTGATGTGTGTCTCTGTAGATGACAGCTGTACTCTGGCTATAGCACTGACAATCAGCACCTATATCTCTTCTATACTCCTATACTTCTTTATACTTCTATGAAAAAATGTATGAATGTTTGTTTAAACCTAAGTAACTGTAGGGATAACATACATACACTTCTACCTTCTGCTGTGGATGGCAGTAAAGAGATTATGAACAGTGCAGTCCCCAGAGTCGGTATTTCTGGCTGAAGGAAGGCAAAACTAGGTTAGTTAAATCAACACATCCATTGGCAGCTCAGAGTGGTGACATCCAAACACACTTTAGAGATCTCAAAAGCAATACTGTACTAATAACACCTGCCTACCCTAAAAACTATTCATTTGTTCATCTAGAGGCATGAGCATATGTAGTGCATATATTACACAAAATACATAAATATAGGTTAAACTTTTCTCATTTTAAAAAAGTGTGTGATAACATTTTAAGGAAACATACCACTGAAAGGATAGATTGTGCTGGATTTGGGGTTATTTGCAAGATTGTAATTTGTAGTGTGTGAATAGTGGACTGGAACCCAGTGGAGGTGATCTGAGAATTTGTGCAATATAAAGCTGGATGTCCATTCTGGAGCAGCTGTAATTTTGTTAATTAAACATGCTGATAGCACATAAGAAACCTTAATAATATAACAAGTCACAAGGTTATTACACAAACATCTGTTGGTTAGCAATTTGAGCATTTTACCTGCAAAGGGTGGTCCAAACAATGCAGATATTCCATTGGCACAAATGATGATGCCATAGGCATTTGCAAGGTGTTTAGTTCCAACTAAATCTTCAGTCACAACAGGCATTAGTGAAAAATAGCCACTAGAAAATCCAATCAGAGCACAAACCACAGCCAAGCTAACATATGTTTGCATTAGTGGCAAAGTAAGAATGCAAGTGACCAGAGTAAAATTAGCCATAAGGAAGACATTCCATGTACTGATGCAGGGGAGATCAGAGACTATTCCAAGGATCACTTTACCAAAAATATGAACAATGGCTATAATGGATGTCAAAGGAAATATATTATTCTGACTAGGCAGGTTGTACTGCTTGACTATTTCTGGAAGATGAATGAAGGGGATGACAAAGCTGCTATAGGCAAACAAAGCCCAAATTATAAAGGCCACAAATACTCTATTGGTAAACAGTGATGCAGCTCCGAAGTAGCTGGAGTACCAGATGGCAAAGCCCTTCCTGACTGTAACCATCATTTGGCTCACTGTCTTAAGAATGCGCAGTCCATACATACTCCTTTGGCTTTGAGATTTACTTCAATCTCTATGTGCTGAACACTGTCAAGCACTTCTTCATTTGCTGTTTCTTTTTTTTCCAGTTCTTCACTGAGGACTCCGCTAGATTTTATAGTCTCTGCAGAACGGGACAGAGCTTTTGCGTGATTACCTTCACTGTTACTTCTCAAAACGTATTTTTCACTAACAATGTCTTTGGGAGAGAGTGGTCTCATAAGTGCCCCGCAAACACAAAGATTCAAAGAGATGGCACCCTGGATGAACATGGCGTTCCTCCACCCAAATTCAATACAGAGGTACTTCATTAAGGCAGTCATTAAGAAAGCTCCAAACCCAGTTCCGGTGGTGCTGAGTCCTTGTGCAAGTGCTTTTCTCTTCTGAAAATACTGCCCCACCATGACCACCGCAGGCAGATAAACCATGCCACTTCCAATGCCTATGAAAATAAAAGCCAAAATCAATCTGAACTTTTTGCCAATGAGATAAAAAGTGCTTGTGCAGTGAGTAGTAAAACCAAGAATAAATACTCCATTCTCATTTTAGATTTCATTCTTGTCCTGTAGGATTTTCCCAAATTTGCACTGTTCATTCCAGTGAGAATACAATACTACTAGCGAACAGCTGGAGAAACTGAAACACCTGAAAAACAAATCCTTTACATCAGCTAAGCATGACACTGCTGCAAACTCCCAAATATCCCACAATGAAACAGCAACACTTAATGTGGGGGACAAACATCAACAAACACTGTTTTGAAATATCTGCATTTGTTATACTTGCATCTGATTGTATTAGCAACCAGAAATGGCTTAATGGGCACATCTTGTTGCTCTTGCCTAAGTTCACCAGCAGTGATTATCTAGGCTGAGGTTTTGTCTTTGCCTTGTAACTCTGGAGACACAACAACCATGAGACATGTTTCAAGAGTGAGCATGGGGGCTTAGCCTGGTGGTGGGACCTTGGGTGGCTACCAGGTTTCAGTTTGGGAAGTCTAGTGGAGGACCACAGAGTAGCTACACAGGCATATTCTTAAAAGGTAGATCTGCAACTTTGTGCAAAATCTCTCACTTCTAATTGTAAGCCAGGGTATTAATTTTCAATCAGAAAGTGTTGAGGGTTGTGCAAACACACCACTGAAGTTAACAGTTGCCCAGTTTTTCCTCACAGCAAATTCCTGACAGCAAGGATTTGGACAGGAAGAGGTATATGCAGAATATGCTTCCAAATTCACTATGATCATAATTTAGAATACTGTTCTGGGCTTAAAAGTTTTCCTGAATGGTAGATAATGTAGCTGCATGCAGCTACAGTGTGATCCAGCTATAAGTGAACTGGAGAAAGGGTGTTATTCCAGCAAAGCCTTAACAATCATGGCAGTGACTGTGGTCAGAGCTGAACCATTTTGCATGTTAGAAGTATCTATATTTATTTGCTATGCAAATATAGGATTAGGTTTTTGTATTGCAAAAGGTCTCCCTCCCTACACCCAGCCAGAAACTATGGAAGTCTCTCTGCCTGCCTGCTCAGCCCAACCTATCCTTCACAGCTGTGAGCAAACAGCACAGCCTCAGTTACTGCACTTCCCTCTGCATCCTCAGAAAGGACATTTTTTTCTTGAATTGCTTTATCTTTTGATTCTGTGAGCTGCACAGCAGAACATAGTCTAATCCCATCGAAAGGTGTGCTACCTCCTCGGGTCAGCCCAGGGCCACAGACCTTTCCACACCTTTCCCTCACAGCTTTCTTATCCTAGGCTCGACCCCGCGGCAGGGCCGGCTCTGCCCGCCCCTCGCCGCCCGCACGGCCCAGGCTTGCCCTGGCCCCCACCCACAGGGACTCTGCTGCCAGCAGCTCCAGGCACACATCCTGGGGGCTCCCAGGATGGGTGAGGGGGGACAAGCCTCCTCTGTCCCCACAGGGAGAACTCGGGGAGCTGGGATGACGTTGTCAACCAGGTTAGGGGACAAAGTTGTGAGGAGCTGAGGGAGGGAACCACATTGACGGAAGAGGCACTTTGAGACTGGAAGCTGAGGCAGCAGATCATAGACATGCACCATCTGAGGGCACCTGGCACAGCAGGTCACCAGTGTGGAGAACAGGAGCCACCCAGAAGTGATCAAAGCCAGAGGCAGCCATGGTAAGTGAACAGCAAGGGAATGGGAGTAAGTGAAGGGGGTTTGAAGTGATGAGTGAGTGAGATCCTGAGTGCAGGGCCTGCAAGTGGGGAGATGAAGAAGGGGCCATGAGTGAGGGGAGAGTGAGTTAGTGGTGAGTGAGGGGATGGCAAGTGAGGTGGAAAGGGCATCTCGTGGAATTGGATGAAACATCTTAGGCATGTACACATTATTTTTCCAGCCAGCATTGCTCCTGCAACAGCATCTCACTTCTCTGCCTCATGTAAATATTTGTCTCATATTTTGTCTCAAAATATGGTTTTCACGCTTCTTTAAATTCTCAGTCTATGCTCTTTTGTCTGACAGCTTGTGTATGCTCCTTCTGAAAAGCAACAAGGGTTGAGAAAAACTGTAGATTACTGTCTGCTTGATTATATTCAATACAAATGGAAACAGACATTCCAAAAAGGGCACAATCTTGCCTGTAATTATTGTTCTTTGTTCAGATATGTATGACATTACAGAAATCTATGGTATGGTGGTATAACAAATCAACACAGTGATCCTTGATAGTTTCCATTTTTTCCCATCCACATAGCTAGAAGAAAAACTTATGTCTAGAAATTCTGCATATTTCTATGCCATTCTGTGAAAGGGTAGGTTGAAGGAATGGAGGGTACTGAAGCTGTTATTGGTACTGTGCACAATTAATTTTTTTTCATATCACTTCTCTCTGTAACATATAGATAACATGCTTCATCTACAAACATAACTGGCCAACGTTATTTGTGGAGTGAGTGATATTTCAAAGCCACCTGTATTGCTCTGTGTTACTCAGACAATAATTAAAGACCAAATTTCTAATTTCTTACTTGGATCACTTTAACATTTTTGTTTCATATTTATTAACAGTATCTCTTTTCAGAAATGAGCAGTGAATAAAATGGAGTAGTGCTTTAAGTAGATAATACTGGATTCACAGAATCACAGAATCCCACAACAGGGGTTGGAAAGGGCCTCCAGAGATCATCTAGCCCAACCATTCTGCTAGAGCAGGATCACCTAGATCCAGTTGCACAAGAATGTGTCCAGGTGGATTTTAAAAGTCTCCAGAGAAGGAGTCTTCACAACCTCTCTGGGCAGCCTGCTCCAGTGCTCTGGCACGCTCAAAGTAAAGAAGCTTATCCTTATGTTTATGTGGAATCTCCTGTAGTCTAGTTTGTACCTGTTGCCTGTTTTCATTTCACTGGGCACCACTGCAAAAAGCCCAGCCCCATCCTCATGACCTCTCACCTTTGGATATTTGCATGGACTGAAAAGATTCCCCCTCAGACTTTGCAGACTAAAGAGCCCCAGACTTCTCAGCCTCTCCTCATCATAAATCTGCTCCAGTCACCTAACCATCTGCATGGCACTCCATTGGACTCTTTCCTGTCTTCTACCTAACTTTCTTAAAGTAACTGAATTTTTTTCACAAGAGCCAACATTTTGCTAGAAACTGAGCATTTAAGCACTATGGATCTGTTGATTTCAAGAAAGATGCCTAAACATGCTTTTGAAATTTTGACTGGGGTCTTATACATCAAAAGGTATTCTGGAGACCTAATTCCAATAAAAAAATTACAAAATACTACTTCTTTCAATGATTTTGATTGCAAAAAAAGGCAGCAAAGATAGTTGCTATTAATTAGTGGCTGTTGATGTAATCTGAATGTCTTTTATAAGAAAATGTGTATTAAATATGCCCCCATGCATTGTTCTAACTGAGGCTGGGACAGAGTTAATTTTATTCATAGTATTTCATGTGGTGCCATGTTTTAAATTTGTGACCCAAGCACTGCTGATAACACAAGCATGTTTTAGTATCAAGCCTTTTTCTGTTTCTTGTGCAGCCCTGCCAGCGAATGTGCTGAGTGTGCACAAGAAGCTGGGAGGTAACACAGTGGAACAGATGACCCCAACTGACCAAAGGGACATACCATACCATACGATGTCATGCTCATCAATAGAACTGGGGGAAAAGAAGGAGGAAGGGAGGACCTTGGGAGCTGTGGTGTTTGCCTTCCCAAGTAATGGTTACATGTGATGAAACTCTTCTTTACTGGAAATGGCTGAACATCTGCCTGTCCATGAAAAGTAGTAAAAGAATTCCTTATTTTGCTTTGCTTCTGCATGCAGTTTTAGTTTTACCTCTTAAACTGTTTTTATCTTACTTCTACCTTTCTGATTCTTTCCCCATCCCGCTCCAAAACAGCAAGTGAGCAGTTGTGTGAAGTTCAGCTGCCTACCAGCAGTAACACACCCCACTCTTTTAAAATGGATTTTGAAGCATTACTTAGTTATCATAACATGCTATTTTATTAACATGGAGAAACTCCTGTAGAAAACATTTGCTGTTTCTTCCTGTGACAAAGAGAGGAGTTAGTTAAATACGTAATTTAACAGTGGCTTAACATCTTTATATTCCACTTGTCAGAGTTTGGGTTACACAATTATTCTAGTTAAAAATGTCCTCTAATAAATTCAGTTGGGAGAAACCATCTTCACACAGTTGATTTAAATGTCAACAGAAGCCATTGGGCCCAGTCCACTGAGCAAGTTTTCTGCAAACATAACAGATTGTAAAATGTGAAAGAAAAGATGGAATAATTTTACAGTCTCTTTCCTCATCCAGATCACCTTCAAAGGAATCGAAAATAATAGGAAGAATTTCCAAGTGTCAGTAGAGTTCTTACCAGCTGTTACTCCAAATGTAAGGAAGAGGCAGTGCACATCTGAGGCATAGGCACTCAATATCCACCCTAGGGCATTCAACATCCCTCCCATTATCGCAGTCTTGCGGCACCCACACATGCCAATGAATAAACCAATGAAAGGACCTGTTCAAAAAAAGAAATGGAAAAATGTTACTTTATTTAGTTAATTCTCTGCACTTTTTAGCAATTTTTCACATGAAGATTCTCAGTGTTTTAAAGAAATTGCTTAACATCAGACTACTCATGCAATTTGGAAAGAAAAATTAAACCAACTGACCAAATACTTAGCAAATTCCCACGGGACTTAAAATCAAAGAAGCCACCTGAAGAAAGGACAGTTCAAACTGAGGAAGAATCATAGCTCATAGAATAACAGAATGGCTTGGGGACACTAGAGACCATTTACTCCGACCTCCCTGCTTGAGCAGGAAGCCTCTCAACTAGATTTGGTTACTCAAGGACTCATCCAGTCTGGCCTTGAACACCTCCAGGGAGGGGGCAAACTATCCCAGAGTTTCACCACCCTCACACTGAAGAACTTCTTCCTAAGATCCAGTCTAAACCTACCCTCCCTCAGCTTAAAACCAGTCCCCTGTTGCTAAACAACCTCATGAAAAGTCCCTCTCAACCTTCCTGTAGGTGCCCTTCAGGTATTGGAAGGCAGCTATAAGGTCTGTCCCTGGGGTCTTTTCTTCTCCAGGCTGAACAATCTCAGCTCCCTTGGCCTATTCTCATAGGAGAGGTGCTCCAGCGCTTGGATCACCTTTGTGGTCCTCCTCTAGATTCACTCCAACAGTTCTATGTCCTTTTTATGATGGGGACACTAGAACTGGTATCTTTTTGAACATCTGGATAGAAAGTAAAGATTTTATTTAATTTCCAGTGGAATTAAACACAAGTTTTTCAATATTCAGTTAGGGATATAGAAGTGTCTACATACATATGTACACAAATGTATCCCTCCAGGTATATTTCTGGGTTGAACTAACAACAACTTAAAAAGTAAGTTTAAGTTCAGCTGCCAAACTGAGATATAAGCTGTTGAAATTCAACATTTTCTCCTCCCAGATAGAATACAGGGAGGACCACAAACTTCACATATCATGTGTTTTCTTAATTTTAGTGAGACCTTGAAGTCACAAGCATCCTTTCCTGCTGATGCTTCCTGGAGTTACTGTTTTCTCTGTCATCTTTGCTGTGGTTCCCTTTCTCCCTCTAACTTGCAAAATTTATCCTGGTGAATTTAAAAAGGCAGCTCAGGAGAACTTGGGCAGCTCTGTTAAGAAAGTGGAAAAACTATAAAAATACTTGAGGGATGAGTGGCAAACATATTGTGATAATCTACATAGTTTTCAAATAAATTATGCAGGAACATACCTACAATGAGTGTAATGCCCATGCTGAGGGAGCTAACCCACGCTGTTAAGCCACGACTTTGATTAAACTCTTCAAGCCACTCTATGTTGAGTATTCCAAGGGCCATTTGGGACCCCATGATAAGTATGTGCACAAGGAAAGAGGAAAATACAATCATCCAAGCCCATCCTCCATCGATGTTTGGATTAGGCTTAACTGGTTTACTTCCAACTTTTGAGTCATCTCCAAAATCATATCCAATATCCTCCCGACTAGCATACATCTTCTCCACAGTATTCTGAAATAAAGTAAATACCAGTACATACCTTCAAAATATGTACAAAAAGATCAGGTTGTGCAGTGTGGTTACAGTAAATAGCATACATCATACATCACTACTGCATTTCACCACTGTGCTTTAGTGCCACTGTAAAGTTTCTATTGCTCAGCCATAAAATGCTTAGAAAATTCTCTAGTAAACGCTTTTATGCAGCTTGTTTTCATGGTTTTCTGTGCAGGAATATTTACAAGCTAACACAGTAGGCTGCATTATTTCCACTATATGCTTCACTTACTTGTAGATGGCTCCAAGCACTCACTCTTCATGGGTTGACTGTGGTCACAAAAATAGTCTGGTCGCTCTCAATGTATTCTTTTGCTGTATCACCTTCTAGTGTCCGTCCTGGTAAGATTGTGTGCTTTTGTGTTCAAGCTGATAAAACTTGGGATATAAAAAGAAAACCTGTAAGAGGTATGTAAATGAAGTTACTACATCTTTTCAGAGGAAACCAGTTTTGAGATGCCAAAAAGAAGTGATCCATGGGACAGCAATGTACCCTTGTGGCTAAGAGGGCAGATGGTTTCCTGGGGTGCATCCAGTGTGTCCAACATGTCTAGAAAGGTTTTCCTACCCCTCCACTCTGCCCTGGTGAGACCACAACTGCAATACTGTGTCCAGTTTTGGGCTCCCCAGTTCAAGAGAGAAAGGGATCTACTGGAGAAAGTCCAATGGAATGCTATGAGGGTGATTGTAGGACTTGAACATCTCTCATATGAGGAAAGACTGAGAGATCTGTTTAGTCTGGAGAAGGCTGAGAGAGGATCTAATTAATGTCCATAAATATCTGAGGGGTGGGTGTCAAGATGAAGGTGGTATCCTGTAACAAGACAAGGAGCAATGGATACAAGGTGGAACACAGAAGGTTCATTCTCAATATGAGGAGAAACTTCTTTATGGTGAGGAGCAGGCTTCCCAGACAGGTTGTGGAGTCTCCTTCTCTGGAGACCTTCAAAACCCATCTGGATGTGTCCCTGTGTGTCCTGCCCTAGGTGATCCTGCTGTGGCAGGGGGGTTGGACCCAAAAGATCTCTAGAGGTCTGTTCCAACCCTCAACATTCTATGATTCTATGACTCTTAGCAGCAGAAAAACAAGAGCAAAGACAGAGAAAGATAAAGATTTAAGGTTCTTACTTTGCTTATATAAATTACAACAAGGAGATTGTATATACCTCTCTGGAAAGCTTTTTATTAGTCAAATTGACTGTTTGCTATTATGCTTTTGGTTTCCATAGTATTAATCCATATGATAGTGCTAAAACCTAAGTGAATGTTACTCTAAGTGAATCTGAAAATAATTTCAACTTCCTTTTTAACTGATTAAGAGGCAAGGTGCAGAATCTCCCTCTGGTTTTTGCTGCAGCATATTGAAACATTAGCCAACTGTGAAGCGCCACCTAGGTTTCCATGGAGACTAGAAATTTAATGATACAAATTCCCAGAAAGAGTAACTTTTTCTTTTTTTTTTTTTTTTTTTCCTTCTCTTGAGAAATAAAAAGAGCCATCAGCTACACAACAGTCAAAAGAGAGAAGAAAGTTATCAACAATTGTTTTGAAAAGCTCCTTACATATTCTACGAGCTTTCAGAAGATGTGCCTCAGTTAGCCTCTCACTACGGATAACTGCCAGTGAGTAACTCAGATTCTGTACTAACTGAAAATTTGAGCTCCTGTCTTTGAACTTCTCTTTACACATGGGTATATTTTGCTTATCAAATTACTACCTTTCCAAACTATTTTACTTTTTTTCTTACAGAGAGATAAACATACAGAGGCCTTGAGATATTTCACACCAATATGTAATGAGAGCTGACCAGTCAAAGCTACTTACTGCTCCTTGCACAGACACCAGTGAAAATCTGCCAATACACATAACATCTCCTGACTGCCTGGTCACTCATTTACCTTTGCAGTTCAGTGCTACATATCCCTTACTTGCAGTGCTGGGAATTACTAAGAGCAGCTTTAATAGCAGGTTCCTCCAAGAGCACAGTGATTTGTCTCGTACAGTCAATTGGAGCTAAAATTCCTGGTATCAAACATTTCACAGATGGATACTTCTTTATGGACTAAATTGTCATTACTCCTAACTTGGCCATGGAAGGTATTTGCCACACAGTAAAGAACAAGAGCTGGGCACATTTAACACTTGCCAGAGCAGCAGAAAAGCTGGAACCAACTGACAAGTCCACACCTGGGTGACAGTGGAAACATTTACTGAAATGAATTTCTGGATTTTTCTTTCTAAATCAAGAGGCAGAGATAATGAACAGGTCTTTCTAGAGGTCCTGCAGAGTGTTTGAGGCAGGAAGGGTAGCGAACAGGAAGTCAGAGTTTTTCGGTGATACAGGCTTTTTCTTAATGTAAGAGGACAGCCTGGGATAGTCTTAGCTAAGATCACACATCATCATTTCTCTGCCAAGGGTAGGTCTTAAAGATGACATCTCAGATTTTTCCTGTTAACATACTTGAAGCCAGGTACCCCGTAATGTAGTTTATGTGACTACCTATGGAGGATTCAGCCCACATGTAAGAGAAATACTAATTGCATAAAGGTAATAAAGATTCTGAATAATCATGCTAATAGGAAATAACAAAAAGCAGCAGAATGAGGAAGTAAGTAGCAGAGGAAGCATAATTGCAAGCTGTTAAACATGCCCAGTTCAAAATTAATGAAAACATATACTGGATATTACAGTGTATCTTAGATAATGGAATACAAAGTTATGTAACTGAAGATTCAGAGTTAAGATTAAATGTCGAGCCTTACCTTTCTATTTCACGCTTTTGACTGGTTTTGTATGCATCTGAATGCTGGTACTAGATACAAAAATTTGCTTCTTTGGACAGGGAATAGATCTGTCTCTTACTCTGCTATTTAAAGCAAAAATTATTGAGATGCAAGGATATGACACTGATCTTTGCAGTCTTATTGACAAAATGGGCTTAGATTGAGTAGATGCAAGTTAATGTCATACATGCATCAACCTCCACAAATCTTCAGAAAATGCACATATTTTTCTCTTTGGACCAGATTCTATAGTCAGCTCTTCTATAGTCATCTGGGGAAGACCTAGATTTTTTTAAATCTATCAATAAATAAATAAATAAATGTCTCTTTTTCTCTTGTATGCATACATAGTATGCAGGGCTTTTTAGAAAAACTGGCCCAAACATTAGTGCCCACAAACATGCTGAGCTTTTTTGAAAATCTGACTCATGGGCTATTTTAGAGATGAATGCAGGTGCTGTAATAAGACCAAAGCTAGCAGCAAAACACTCAAGTTCACTGCACCATCAGTAGAGCTATGGTTTTCTAGCTTGTCATTCAACTAGATCATCAAAAAAATCTGATCTGGCTATAAAAGGTCTGTATGATGAATAATTTATGAATATTTGAGTAACCTTGTCCAGTATCTGATTTGCCTCAGCGTTAAAAAGTATAGAACAAAACCATAAAGGCACTTCCAATGGATAACTCATAAAAAATGATTTCTGCTTCACAGTATTCACAGTAAGCATGCTACATGCTTTATTATTCGTCTTTTGAAGACACACATTAAAAAAAGTTGTTAAAAAAAACATTATTTGGAGCACCAGAAGTTTTGGAAGTACAACCTCAGCTTGCTAATACATTTAGCGCTCTAGTTGTTGATGACTTCACTGGAGATGTAGACACCAGCCACTTCTGCAGACCAGCGTCATGGTGCAAAACTGCACACCCAGCAAGGAAAACCAAACCAAGTACATGCTTAAAGGACTGTGCTATTTGCCAGTCACCAGTTTGCATGAGGTCAGGAGCAGTTCAATTTCCAGACCTGGGTTGATGCTTTCTGCTTCTGAGTGTTGTTTCCCAAATTTTGCTTACAAAACTTTTCCAGGAGACCCCTTGGTGCTGTTCTGCCTCAGTGTGAGTGGTCCCATGTCCACAGGGACAGCAGAAAGATGCTCAGATAGCAAACATTCTTATCACCTTGGTGCCAAGTATGGCTTGTATCAGGTGATGTACCTTTATTTTTGTAAATAGTTACAGGCTGTTACAGGACCACCCGAAGGCACAAGGGTGGTGCACCCTCAAGATAATAACTTCTGGAGCTTGGCATATCATGCCTTCCCCATCATTCAAGCTAAGCTCTCCTATGTAAAGCACTGCTCAGATGGTATCCTGGGGTGCATTAAGAAGAGTGTGGCCAGCAGGTTCAGAGAGGTACTCCTCCCATTCCACTCCACACTGCTGAGGCTGCACCTTAAGTACTGTGTTCAGTTCTGAGCTCCCCAGGTCGACACAGGGAACTACTGGAGAGAGTCTAACAGAGGGCCATGCAGATGCTCAAAGGACTGGAGCACCTCCCTGACAAGGACAGGCAGAGAGACCTGGGGATCTTCAGTCTGGAAAAAGAGTGGACTGAGAGGAGATTTTCACAATGCTAATCAGTTTCTAAAGGGTGGGAGTCAAGAATGTGGGGCTGGGCTCTTTTCAGTGGTGCCCAGTGACAGGACGAGGGGCAGTGGGTTCAAACTAAAGCAGGTGAGGTTCCACATAAATATATGGAAATAAACATTTCTTTACTATGAGCGTGCTGGAGCCCTGGAGCGAGCTGCCCAGAGAAGTTGTGGAGTCTCTTCTGGCGACTTTTAAAACCCGCCTGGACATTGTGATCGTGGGCAACCTGCTCTAGGAAAACGTGCTTTAGCAGGATGGTTGCACTAGATGACCCCTGGAGGTCCCGTCCAACCCCCACCGTACTGGATTTCTGGCATTCCATGGGCTGGGCTGCTACTCCCCGAGCCCCAGGTTGCCCCAGGGCCAGCGCTTGTGACCGAGCCCGCTGTGCAGGCGCGCGGTCCGCTGCCGCCTGCAAGGGCCGCAGGGGCGGCGGGGCCGGGCGGCGCGCGAGAGCTGCGCGCAGCTGCGGGCGCCGCCCGCCCGAGCACAAAGGATGGCCCCTGGTCACCTAGCGCGGCACGGCGGGACCAGCCGCCGCCAGCCGCCGCCCCTCGGGCAGCCAAGCGCGTACCGGCATCGCGCCGGGCCGGGCCAGCCCGCCTCTGCCGCAGGCGATGCAGCTGTCGCGATGCAGCTGTCGCGTTGCCCTGAGCACGCCCATGCCGATGCCGCCGCCGCCGCCGCCGCCGCCGCTGCTGCTGCTGCCGGTGCCGTGCGGCTTCTTCCGAGGTACTCACCGCGCCGGACCCCGCCAGGGCTGCCAGCCAAAGCGGCGGAGCCGCTACGCGTACCAGGTGCAGCTGCGGGCTCCGCTGTCCACCTGCGCCCCTCTCCCTCGCCCCGCTCAGCCCCGGCCCTGCTCGCTGCCTCGGAACTTATTTTCTGTTGCAGTCTGGCATCGGTCTTGAGCCTCTCCCAAGCGAGGCAGCTCGTCTTCGGCACCGCCTTGTCTCCATTCCCCGCGATTTCAGTTCTCCACGCTCCCTCATTCCTCCGATACCGGCTGATTCTGGTTTGGCAGAGCTTTGCAGCCCTCTCACAGGCACACTCTGCTGGCTGAAGGGAGTTCCTTGCTGCACAGGTTATCGCCCACATGTAGAGCTGAGAGTTAAAGGAGATCATCCTATAAAAACATCTGGTAGCAAGATTTCAGTGGCAGTTGGACTGTGTTTACTTCAGCGGGGCTGGTTGAATCTTTGCAGCCAAACCACCCTGAGAATGAAGCTTGAAAGCTTCATTGTGTTATCCATCTGAAACTGGGTATGCTGTCTGAGCGTTGAATACACTGTGCTGGTCTTTTGAGGACCACTGATCAGGGCTGTATGGTGTAAAAGTGGTCACTTTGTCTAACCAACACATGCCTTACTAGGGACTAATCCCTGCAAAAGGGCCAAAAGATTGATGGGAGCTCCCATCAAAATAAACAAAAGGCTTAAGAAAACATCCAGGATATCAAGAATAGCTCTTAGTTGGAGAAGACTTCTTGGGTTTGTATATGTTGAAGAACATCTTGAGATAATCAGTTGGGATTCTGGCAGGAGAAGTAATATTAGCAGGACCCTTTCTGTGAACTACCCTCATTATAATGTTAAAAATCACTCCTAGCTAGAAAGTCCCCTCCCTAAATAAACTGGGTTGCTGGCTTTGTGGGAACACCTGTCCAACACTCAAACTTCCACAACTTCATAGTAAATCCATAGCTACTCTCAGTGTGTGAGATTGGCTCATTGCACATCAGGGGACAGAACACTTTTTTTGGACAACAATAGCGTAATACCTTGTTTGTGCAAGAAATAAACTTCAAAAATAATTCCTTTGGAGAGGAAACAAGCAGCAGAAACATACTCCTAGTTTTTCAAAGCAGTTTCTGGACCTCAGTTGTACCTTCCTGAATGACCTGACATTAATGAAGTATACATTCTGCAATTAATTGCTTTGCAGTGTATTTACCCAGGCTACCACTGTACAACTCTTTCATTATCAGAGGGTCCTGGTGTCCTACAGCACTGCTCTGAGTAGCATAAGTAAATACTGTTCAAGAAGATGTAACAAGTAGCTTGAGAGAGAATAGCTTGGAGCACAAATATAGGCTGAGCAAAGAGTGGCTCAAGAGCAGTATCGAGAAGGACATGGGGGTGTCAGTTAATGAAAAACTCAACATGAGCTGACAATGTGTGCTTGCAGACCAGAAGGCCAGCTAGTCCCAAAAATATTTGTTTGATTTACTATTAACCCATGTTCCCTCTAGTACCTGAGATGCCATTTGCATGCTTAAATCCTTGTACTAGCAGATGTTCTCTTTTTACAGCTTGATCTGGTACAGAATTCATTTGGCTGTGTCATAGTGCCTCAGCAGTTTTGGTTCATATGTCATTGTGGTTCTAGATTTATGTTGTCTCTTGGGACGATCAGCATCTGTGGATATACTTGCATTTTAACCATTAAATTGCACAGGTCTAGCAGCAAGGGTACAAAGGATGTGCATTAGGGGGAAAAGTCCATTTTGTAAGAATGGGAAGGACAATTCTATAGTATTAGAATAAGTTTTCAGTTTTAATAAAGGTGTGTAAGGTGCCTGATCCAGTAAAATTAGGTGTCAACAAAGTCTGTCAGACCCTGGTGCCTTAGATATCATAACTGTATAAAATGGTTAGATGGCAAGCAGAGCAACCCCAGAAGAAAAGGAAGGACTTTTTACTAGTCCCTTAAACATGGTAATTATATGTCATAATGTAACATAAAGGAAGACAGGAGCAGAGGAAGACCTGGAGGAAGAAAGGAGTAGGAGGAATTGGTAACAATTTTCTTTACTATCTGGGGGACACTACAGTTACTTAGACCTTTACATTCGTAGAAGTAGTGGTTGGAAGAGATCTCTGGGGACCCACCCAGTTCAGCCTTTCACTGGAAACAGGACTGTGACCTGTGGTATTTCAGGTTAGCCATGGCTTTGCCTAATCCGCTCTCGAGAGCCTTCAGTAATAGAGACTTGAGAGCCTTTCCAGGCAGCATGTTCCTGTGCAGCACCACCCTTGCCCAATCACAGCTCCAGTGACTCAGCTTGTGGCCTTTGCTCCTTGTTTCACCATTTGCTACTATTAAGACTTCAGTTCAGTGATCTTTGCCACTCTCCTTCAGGTAGTTTTAGACTTTTATCAGATCTCCCCTTATTTTCTTCTTTGCCAGGCTAACCAAGCTCAGCTTCTTTCAACATCTCTTCACAAGTCATACGGTGTAGGCTATTTACCATCTCATCAGCATTCTGCATGCCCTTCCCTTGTTTCTTGACAGCAGGACACATTATCCCAGGTGTGGACTCAGTAGCACTGAACAAGCAGGGCTAATAATTTCTATTCATTGGCTGTCCATGCTTTCTTCCTAATGTAACTCAGTCTATGGTTCACTTTTTTGACAATGAAAACATCCTGTTGGTTCATATTCAACTGACAGCCACGTGGTTTTCAGCTGGACTGCTGCTCAGGCAGCCTGCACTGGTGCCTGCACTATTCAACCCGATATGCACAACTTTGCATTCCTTGATAAACTGTATGAGATTTCTCATGAAGTTTATCCCATTTTTTAAGTTTCTCAAAGTGCTCTCAGCTGAAGCCCCACTGTTTGGTTTGAGAACAACCCCTCCTACATTAGTATTATCTGAAAATCTGCCACAGGTGCATCCTGTGTCATCAGCCAAGTTACAATGAAAACAATGAATAATACTGGCTTCGGTACTGAACCTAGAGTGTTCTGCTTGCTTCTTGCCACCACCAACTAAACATCAACTCATTGATTACTACCCTTCAAGCCCAGCAATCCTTCCAGATTCAGCCCATCTAGCAGCTCATTCGTCCAGAGCACAGTCCTTATTTTTTTCTATACCTTGCACTTTCATGACTTGCCCAATTCCTGTTGCTCAAAATGGCAGCTGCACTAAAAGAGCTTACTGACTAGTCAGCCCTCTGAAAATTTATATTGATGAAAACATAAAGTGCTGATTTAGCTTCTCAGTGCTTTCCCCCTGTTATCTCAGGGAAGATTATGGAGCACTCACACAGCAAGTACAGGACAACCAGGGCATCAGGCCCAGTCAGCATGAAGGGCAGGTCCTGTTTGACCAACCTGAACTCCTTCTATCACCAGGTGACCTGCCTAGTAGGGAAGGGCTGTGGATACCTGGACTTCAGCAAAGCATTTGACACTGTCTTCCACAGCACTCTACTGAGGATGGCTGAGCCCAGTGAGCTGTGCTGAATGGAGTTAAATCCAGCTGGTGACCGGTCACAAGTGATGTTCCTCAGGGCTAAGTGCTCAGGCCAGTCCTGTAAAAGATCTTTATCAATGATTTAGACGAGGTGATTGAGTGCCCCATCCGTAAGTTTGCAGATGACATGAAATTAAGCAGGCATGTTGATCTCCATGAGGGTAAGAAGGCCCTACAGAGGGATCTGGATAGGTTGGATCAATGGGCAAAGATTAATTGCAACAGGGCCAAGTGCTGGGTCCTGCACTTTTGTCACAACAACTCCATGAAGGCTCCTTGCTTGGGGCAGAGTGGCTGGAAAGCTGCCTGGCAGAAAAAGACCTGCACGTGTATGTTGACAGCCAGCTGAACATGAGCCAATATGTGCCCAGGTGGCCAGGAAGGGCAACAGTCTCCTGGTCTGGATCAGGAATAATGTGACCAGCAAGGAGTAGGGAAGTGATCGTGCCCCTGTATTTGGCACCATACTGTACTCAAATACCAGGTTCAGTTTTGGGGACTGCAGTGTAACAAAGACATTGAGGTGTTGGAGAGCATCCAGAGAGGGGCAACAAAGCTGGTGAGGGGGTTTGAGAGCATTTCTTATGAGAAGTGGATGAGGGAACTGGGAATGTTTAGCCTGTAAAAATGATTCTATGATACTATTGCTGCGGTGCTGATTATTGTCCTCCCTAAAGCTTTCGTTAAGTTGGCACCCTATTTCACAGCTTTCTGTGGTTTCTCTTCATTTTGGCCAATTCCAGACTACCAAACAGAACTAATCAGTATTTTGTTGGTTTTCCCACTGCCTTTTTGAAGGGAATCCTTGGTGTCTTTGATGGAATTACCACAAAACAGTATCCTCAAAGAATACCCCAAGCAAATATTAACATTCTCAGCAACAGCCTCACTGCCTCCCATGATAGCTGCAGAGTCTTTTGCAAATGGGAAGGAATGAACTAGGTTACTATCTTCATATTCACTGAAGACTGAAGATAGACCGTGGGAATGGAATTCCAAAGTGGAAGAAAAAGAAACATTTTTATCATTGCTGGCACAGAGATTTCCATCTTCACAATAACTGCTTGGTTTTTTTCTTTGTCTCCTCTCCAAGACCTGACCTATTATTCCAGCTACAGATATGTGAGGGATCAGGAGATATAGTCCAATTTTCTTAATCTGGGGGCACCATGTCTAAAAAAATACTACATGTATCCTGTGAGAGAAATGCAAGTTTCCTGGAATGTATTAAAAGGGATGTTGAAGACATTAATAATCCTGCCTCAAGGGTGGCATGGCTATTTCATCAGTGCCTTGCCAAGATTCACATTAGCCTCCCTCAGCAAAATGCAATACTACTATTCCATACATGAGGAGTTTGGGCCAGGTCCTTCCACAAGAACTGCAGTAAGAATAAAGAGGAAAAGTGAGTGGGAAAAGGACACTGAGCTGGAGAAGCCTAGAGAGCTGGCAGAGTTCATTGGATGGGTAGAAGCATGTATTTCAGCATGTGCTTCTGCTTCTGAACTGAACTGTTTCCACTCACGCAAAGTCATTCAGGGGCAGCAGACATGGATTTCCAAGTTGCAGATGAAGAAGCCAACTGAAAAATGAATGTCCTGTTGATTCTTTGCCATTATTTCACTGCTTCAGAAAGTCTCAGCACAAGAAAAATAGCACTTGCTCAGAAAAGAAAGGAAGATGTGATTACAAATACACTCTCTCCCCATCCCCCCACCCCCAGTGCTGTTTAATCTCAACCTTGTACACTAGCAATCCCAGTTGATACTGAGAATGTAAAACAAACTATCTTATCAGAAAACCACTATTATTTGTAAGTGCTATTGTAACACTTCCATGCTTTGCAGATGGCAATATCTGGCTTTTCTGGTTGAAAACCTGTGAGCGTTAAGGGTGGGGTTGCAGCTGCTTAAACATCAGCAGCACAGTGCTAGGAGAGAGGAACCAGGGTCCTTCCAGCAGGACTCACAGCTGCACTGCCAGACACTTCCTCCTCTTGCTCAAACCTGTAATCTCAGAGCATTCAGTCAGAGATAGATCACTTGGTCATGGGGTGCACCTGTTGCAAATAAAAGAAATTAACAGCAAATTCCAGTCAAATTAGCACTGAACTAGTTAATATAAATTAAAACATTGATTTAGTGTTTAGTCCTTCAGCCTGTAGCATTCAAATCCCAGCATTAATTGGTGTGCTGTAGCTTTCTAAATTTTCAATCTTGAAATATTTCACTCCAGCAAGTACAAAGTAAATCATAGAACAGAATCATAATATCATGGAATCGATGTTTTACATATGTCTTGTCTAAACCAATAAATAGGGGTTTACTGCAGCCTGAGCATAGTGGTTTAAATCTACTGGTAGCTTTGTTCTGTAATTTGCTTTCTGCTTATCTTGACAGTCCCTTAGATCAAAAGAATCTCCTGATCAATAAGCATTTTGAAAATATTCAATCACATATTTGTGCTTGTAACCTCTGAGTACATCTAAGATGGATTTGAACTGTGTGATGTTCTTTTCTGTTCCTCTTTTCTCTGTAGCAGTACTGCCAAATATTGCATTCTTTAGAGGAATGAATCAAAAAATATTGTGGGTTTTATCAAATATTAACATCAACATTTTAGTAATTTGATGTGTATAAAATCCCAAAGAAATATCTTTTTTAAAAAGAACTGCAATAATATTTTGATTCATGAGAACAGAGCAAGTAAACAGTCATTAGAGAGGAGGAGAGAAATCTGCTGCTCTCCACTGTAATAAGAGATGTAAATATTTTAGCCAGGTTACAGCAGGCAACTTATTCAGTTCACAGTTGAACTGTATTGTGTGACTCAAATCTCATAAGATCATCTCCATCAGTACTTCAACCAGACATTTTCAGGTTGTGGGAAGCTGCCAGGGTGTTCTCACAGTTCCTGGAACTTTGCTGCTGTCTCACTCTCCAAAGTTTTACAGGCCATTTTGGAGGGCCAGAATATAACTGATCTGCATTAGGATCTGTAGAGATCCTCCAGCAGAGATCACTGTGAGAATTCAGCCACAACTGTTTGTACAAATCCTGATATTACATGTCCAAGGTAGAGTGATTCCTTCCCAGTAACTGTTCCTGTGTCGCTTGTTTTGTTAGTTGGGTTTTTCTCAGTGTCTATGTAGCACTCAGATTTTCAGTGGCCACAGTTTTGCCTAAACAGAACTCAAGTTCTATAGAAAATTTAAATAAATACAGACAGGAGTACAGAAACTAAATATATTTTATGTTTTATTTATAAGCATTTTGTAAACTTTGAAATTAAATTCAGACATCTATACTAAGGCCTGGGTTACGTTTCCTTGCTAAGCTTTTGTTCTTGAGCAGTAAACAGAGGGCTTCCTTTGAAATAAGTAAGAGCACAAACCAAAGAATTGTTGCCTTGTGCTTAGTTTGTCTGTATCTCAGCATATAAAGAAATCATAGAATCATAGAATGGTTTGGGTTGGAAGAAACCTTAAAGGTCATCTGATTCCAACCCCTCTGCAATGGGCAGGGACACCTTTCACTAACGAGGTTGCTCAAGGCCTCAGCCAACCTGGCACTGAACACTTTCAGGGAGGGGGTATCCACAGCTTCCCCGGGCAACCCGTTCCAGTGTCTCTCTCCCTAATATCCAGTTCTGTATCTGCCTTCTTCCAGGTCAATAGCATTGCCCCTCATCCTATCTTTACAAGTCCTTGTAAGAAGTCCCTCCCCAGCTTTCTTGTAGGTCCCCTTCAGGTACTGGAAGGCCGCTATAAGGTCTCCTTGGAGTCTTCTCCAGATCTCAGACTCTCACAGTTGGTCCTCATAGGGGAGGTACTCCAGCCCTCTGATCATCTTCACTGCAACTTTTCATGGTCACCTAAACTTTCAGTGTTACATTCTTATCACTAAGCCAGTCTACATATGAACTCCTCCCACATCATGTCTTCTTTTCCTCGCAGTACATTTCTCCAGTGAGCTCTAAGTGAAGATGAAATGCTTCATTTTTGGTAATATAATGGACTGAATCAGTCTTTGTTTTCTCCCCACTCTCTCCCCCCTGCCAATTTTACTGTTACTGCTTTAAATGACGTGGAATGAAATTGTTTCAAAATCTGCCTAGCAACCAAAGATGCTCTCTGTCCCTCTGGTGGAGAAAAAATAGTTGTTTTTTTCCATTTCTGCATGTGTAAACCCTCAACTACTATAAGAGGTAGAAAGCTTTTCTGAACAAGAATATATAATCATCTGCTCAGTGAGTTTGCTGGTGACACCAAATTGGGAGGCTTGGCTGATGCAGCTGAAGGCTGTGCAGCCATCCAACAAGACTTGGACAGACTGGAGAGCTGGGCAGAGAGGAACCAAACTGAGGTTCAACAAGGACAAGTGCAGAGTCCTGCATCTGAGGAGGAATAATAAACTGCACCAGTACAGGTTAGGAGGTGATCTGCTGGAGAACAGCCCTGTGGAGAGAGACCTGAGAGTCCTGGTGGATAAGAAGTTATCTATGGGACAGCAATGTGCCCCGGTGGCCAAGAAGACCAATGGGATTCTGGGGTGTATTAAGAAGAGTGTGTCCAGCAGATCGAGGGAGGTTCTCCTCCCCCTCTACTCTGCCCTGGTGAGACCTCATCTTGAGTACTGCATCCAGTTTTGGGCTCCCCAGTTTAAGAGGGACAGGGATCTGCTGGAGAGGGTCCAGAGGAGGGCAGCAAGGATACTTAGGGGACTGGAGCACGTGCCTTACAGGGAGAGACTGAGGCACCTGGGGCTTTTTAGTCTGGAGAAGAGAAGACTGAGAGGTGATTTAACAAATGTTTCTAAATATCTGAGGTCTGGGTGTCAGGAGAGAGGGGACAGGCTATTCTCACTTGCTGCCTGTGATAGGACAAGGAGCAACGGACATAAGCTGCAGCACAGGAGGAACTTCTTTACCGTAAGGGTCACAGACCACTGGAACAGGCTGCCCAGAGAGGCTGTGGAGTCTCCTTCTCTGGAGATTTTCAAGGCCTATCTGGATGCGTGTGGCCTGAGCTAGATTGTATGGTCCTGCTCTGGCAGGGGGGTTGGCTTTGATGATCTCTTTGGGTCCCTTCCAACCCCTGACATCCTGTGATCATCTGTGTGTAACATGTAATGTAAATATTATATGAGTAGCAGTTTAAGAAGATATATTTTCATATCAGTGGGTTTTTTTCTGCAAGTACATGGCTTTTAAAGTGATCCTTAATTATATGAATTGTAAAATATTTACCTGTAAATATTTACATATATCTAGACAAATTTAAAAATAATGCTAAAGGTCCATGAGCTAAGATTAAAAACAGCTCCTAATCTCCAAAGTAAAATACAGCATGCTTAGCGCTGAACACAGGAGCAGCTTGCATGTTGGTACTTGCCAGATTGAACCTCAGTTTGAAAAGCATGTGCCTATATGAAAACCTTTTTATTTCAATCCAAATTGAAAATCTGAATCCAAACCTTTTTATTTCAACCCAAACTGACTGTTCTCAAGGGCTTGTAGTGATAGAACAAGGGAAATGGCTTTGAGCTGGAAGAGAGTAGGTTTAGACTGGATATTAGGAAGAAATTCTTTAGAGTGAGGGTGGTGAGACACTGGAACAGGTTGCCCAGGGAGGTTGTGGATGCCCCCTCCCTGGAGGTGTTCAAGGTCAGGTTGGATGGGGCCTTGAGCAATCTGGTCTAGTGGAAGGTGTTCCTGCCTGCGATGGGGGCGTTGGATGTACATGACCTTTAAAGTCCTTTCTGGCCCAAACCGTTCTACAATTCTATGATACGTTTTCAGCATTTGTAGTGCTCACACTAAGAGGAGAAGGAGACTGCCACAGTGCCTGGGTGCAATGTGTATCTACCCCTTCCTCAAAACTGGCTGATAAAATCTACTGTTTTGTTTCAGTCCCCTCATTTTTAAAGAGCAGCATAAACACCTTCCACACACTTAATGCTCATTAGAAGTGCGAACTGCTTATGTCAGGGCTAAGTCCACAATTAGGGGAGTAAAAAATACTCCTTGTGTATTACGAATTAAAAAAGATATGTCTGTAATTACTTTGCTTCTAATTTCTAAACTTTAACAAGGCCATTGTTTCTTGGATAGATTCCAGTTTTGTTTTCAGTGGAAAGTTTTTCTTATTCTGCTGCTGTGTATTTTTCTATTTGGTGTTTTTATTATCTCACTTTATTGGTATTTTTTCTTTACCTTCCTTGTTGCCATACAAAATTTCACACAGGTAAGCGGAGAAGCCATTGGCTGAAGGGAATTTGGAAGATGATTGCACATGCAGTTACTCTTACAGTATTCCTCTTTTAGGGAGAGGGGCTTTCTCCACCTGCCTTGCACTGAGTGTGTCACTGTGAGCATTTTAGTTCAAATTAATTTGAGTTCATGTGTTTGTTGTTCTTAGTCCTTACTAAATGGTAACACATGGAGTGTTAGGTGACAGTTCTGGATTGCCACTGGCTCACTCAAATACCAGCAGAAAGTAGACTTCTTAGCAAGGAGGAAAAGCTTTTCTTTTCTTGTACAGGAAGTGACTCCAAGGACTGTGGTGCAATGAGTCACTCAAGTAAGAGGTGATAGAGAAGAGGTGGTGGAAGGCTCTTCAGAAATGGCAGTGTGGCCTCTGGACTGTCTGTATTTGAAAAAACTCCTCCAGCATGAAGAGAGGTAATATAAAGTAATAAGAGGGATATAAGAGAAGAGGCTGGCATAAATGCATTCCACGCTCTGGAATTTGACAGACTATTGATGACTCAGTTTGTGCAGTGTTCTAGTGTGGCTGACAGATAACAAATAGCAGAGAAGCCAAGTGTGAAAAATACTTGTCCATTCACCGTTTGTATTAGCAAATGGAAAGGGAGGAGGTGAAGGGTCTGGAGAATAACTCTTGTGAGGACTGGCTGAGTCAACTGGGATTTAGTCTGAAGAAGAGGAGACAATGGGGAGACCTTATTGCTCTCTACAGCTCCCTTGAAAGGAGGTTGGAGTGAGGTGGGAAGCAGTCTCTTCTCCCTAGTGTCAGGTGACAGAACAAGAGGAAAAGGCCTGGAATTGTGCCAGCAGAGGTTTAGGTTGGACATGAGGAACAATTTCTTTCCTGAAAGAGTGGTCAGGCATTGGAACAGACTGCCCAAGGAGGTGGTGGAGTCACTGTCCCTGGAGATGTTCAAGAATGTGTGGACATTGTTTAATGGCCATGGCAGTGTTAAATTGATATCTGGATTCAATATTCTTAGAGGACTTTTGCAAACAGAACAATTCTGTGGTTCTGTCATTGCTGACCAGGATAAGGCAGTAATGCTTGGATTTGTTGATGCTATTTTCCCAAATGCTGTGCTCATTTCCCTTTAGTGTAATAAGAATGTAATAAATATTTTTTGAAAGACAGTATTGGCTCCTGAGGTATTTGGACTTAGTCATTAACTTCTCCCTGGTTTCAAAATGGAGTCTTGAGCTCTCATGGTCAGTAGTTGCAAAGGACATCACAGATGATTGGAGATGCTCTTTCCACTGTTGTAATGGCTACAGCTGAAGTAGCATCAAATACAGAAAAGTAACAAGAAAAAACAAAAAAAATGTTTTCTAATTTAAATCAGTTGATCTTCTATGAAGTTGCTTTAATAGGGAATGCAAGTATTATTTTAATACTTTTTTACATGTGTGTATTAGGAAATTATTGTTAACCTTTATAAGATTACTTTTTGGAGCATTTGTTCATTTTCAGTTATTTGAACCAATTAGTGTATTCCTAACTTTGAGAAGATGATTGTTTCAGCCTCCTAGTATTTTCAGGTGCGCTGGCTTTGCAAGATTAAGGAGTGCAGACTCATTTCTCAAGATTTTCTTTTAAAAGGCACATGTTTTATTCAGGTCATTACTGAGCTGACAGTTCCCTGAGTTGGTAATTTTTAATTTATTTTTTAACAAGAATGTAATGAGACTGTAATGAGAAGCTACAATTATTATTAATGAGGCTTCCTGGAATGAACAGTTACCACATCATTTTACCATTCCTAAAAATAATGTTTCTGTGCCTCTAGTTGCTCCTTTTCCCCCAGTAACCATTTGGAGATACTGCTCCCTGAAGGGCTGGAGGCAGATGCTTCTTCTCACTGTAGCTGCACTGAGAGATGGCTTCTCTGCTGCTTCCAGCCATTGAGGAGCCCTCCAAACCCAACACCTCACAGAGAAGAACATGTCTGTAGCCAGTCCAGCCTTGTAAGCCTCTGTGGAAAACTCAAAAGGCCCTGCTGCACCAAGCAGACACCAGCCTGAACCACATTTATCTCATTCTGCAAGTCTGTGAATGTAAAATTTGAGGATTTTACATTCACAGGTGCTTGCTTTGTTTTGTAGAAGCTAGAATTTGGTATACCTTTAACCTTATTTTGTCACGGGCAGAAGCAGCAGCTCAGTAAGGTACATTACATGCAGACAGGATCATAGAATCATTAGGGTGGGAAAAGACCTCTAAGATCATTCAGTCCAGCTGTGAGTCAACACCACCATGGCCACTAAACCATGTTCCAAAGTGCCATGCCTACACATTTTTTTGAACACTTCCAGGGATGGTGACCCTACCACCTTGCTGGGCAGCCTGTTTCAGTGCTTTACCAGATATGAACATCAGACCGTTTGGTGAGGTGTGAACAGGAGTAATGCCAATTAAATCAGTGAAGTGACAGCAAGTCACACTGGAAGCAGACACATGATGCTTTCTGAAAACACTGATTTGGTAAGGATACACTATTTAAAATATTTATTTTAATCAATATCCATCTGAATATGTCCTTCAGAAGTATCAAATTAGATTTAAAATAAATTTTTATTCCTATATTAATTATTTTACATTGTTGCCAACTTACTGACATTTTGATAGATGTTTTGAGTAAGGCCATTATAAAAAAAAGAGGAGGTCTATTGTTCAAAAAATACTTGGTCAATATCTCTGGAATTTTATAAAAGTTTATTGCACTAAATAACAGCTTTTAATTCTTGTTGAGTATCTTTAGCATACAGAATTCATAAACATTCTACACGTCATTATAAACATTATATTCTTTCACAAACAATGCCATTTGTGTCACAGAGAAGCCAAGCCACACTTGGAGCAGATTGCTAAGAAGACACAAGATAATATGCTCATCTTCTGCTCTGTTTGATGGCTCTTTGACCCCAAAGGCAGGTAGTGCATGATAGGTGGGTAAGGCTGATAATTCTGGGCCTCTAAGAATGTTGTAAATTACATGAAGTAATACCTGTTGAAATACCCCTGACATCGGCTAGATAAGGAGGGCTCCTTGCTGTCAGATGCAGTATTCCTGGAGTATGGAATATAGTACAGAAGGTACATGTCTGACCTTTGTCTCAAAGTTTAGTTACCCCGATCTCTCTCCTTATAGTTTTTCTGGGGAGGTGAGGAAGCTTCTGGGTCTCACCAGTGCCCTTATATTCAGTTCTCAAGGGGAATTTAAAAAAAAAAAAAAAAAGAGTAGACAGATATCTGGTAAGACTACTAAATGATGAGGTCTTCATTTCCTGTAGTTACAGCAGCTTTACAGAACCAAACCTAGTCTTACTCTGTCAACAGCCAACTGCAAACCTTTGTTTCCTTTTGTGGAGTTAGCATCATGTGCCTTGGCTTGGTTCTGCTAGAGAGCTCCAGGCAGCTTGGGATAATTGTTCTCAAATATCATTTGTCAGACCAAGGTTTTAACTTACAGAAGATCAGAAGAGAGAGCAGTCATCATCTGATTGTCAGGTCATGACTTCAATGGGAGAGCACAGGGAAAGAAAACTGTTCAAATGTTAAATTATCTGAACTAATTTCACTCTCTGTTTCATTCATCGCACATCAAAAGTTCATTTCTAAGCAAAAGAGAAAACATTCCTAGCAACTGCTAAAAATGTTTTCTGAAATACTTTATTTTAAAAGTGTTTCTTGAAATACTTTGTTTATGGTAAGCAAATTTGAAAAGAAGCCTGGATCTGTAAATGTGTACACTGACTGTGAAAATTGCCAGCAAGACTCACAATATACAGAGTCTCACAAAAGGCTCAATTTGTGTTACTGCCTATTACACAAGGACCAAGTCCATTACAAATTAAGATGTTTGACACTAATCCTGCAGTGGGCACATTTGGGGACTAAATGATAAAGAATATTTTTCAGGGTTCTTTTCCCCTTATGTTTAGAGATCTGGATTTACATTTCAAATTGATGCCTATTTTGAGTCTCTTGGTTTGTGCAGTTATTAGGTTTCTAAAATATTATAATAACTTTACTTTATAAATTACATTTTAAAATTACATTTATTTTAGTATTTAGAAGTCTGCTTAGTTACTTCTAAACTTCTGGCCTCTTTTAGATGTTTCAAATTTGAGGTTTAAAATTGAGATGCTAATGACTTCAGAGAATAACAGAAAGCATCAGGTTGGAAGGGACCCTCAAAGAGCATCTTGTCCAACCACCCTGCAGTGAGCAGGGGCATCTTCAATTAAACCAGATTGCTCAGGGCTCCATCAAGTTTGACCTTGAATATCTCCAGGGATGGGGCCTCAACCATGTCTCTGGGCAACATGTTCCAGTGTTCCACCACTCTCATTGTAAAGAACTTCTTCCTAATGTCTAACCTAAATCTACCCTGCTCCAGTTTAAATCCATTGCCCTTTGTCCTATTGCTACATGGCCTTATAAACAGTCCCTCCCAAGCTTTCTTGTAGGTCCCCTTCAGATATTGAAATGCTGCTATAAGGTCTCCCCAGAGTCTTCCCTCTCCAGGCTGAACAGCCCCAGTTCTCTCAGCTTGTTCTTGTAGGAGAGGTGCTCCTGCCCTCTGGTCATCTTCGTAGCCCTCCTCTGAACCTGCTTCAGCAGGTCTGTGTCCATCTTATGTTGGGGGCCCCAGAGTTGGACACAGTATTCCAGGTGAGTTCTCACCAGAGCAGAGTAGAGAGCCAAAATCACCTCTTTTGACCTGCTGGCCATACTTCACAGTATCACAGTATTACTAAGGTTGGAAGAGACCTCGAAGATCATCGAGTCCAACCTGTAACCACAAACCTCACGACTAGACCATGGCACCAAGTGCCACATCCAGTCCCCTCTTGAACACCTCCAGGGACGGCGACTCAACCACCTCCCCGGGCAGCCCATTCCAATGACGAATCACTCTCTCGGTGAAGAACTTTCTCCTCACCTCGAGCCTAAACTTCCCCTGTTGCAGCTTGAGACTGCAACCCTTTGTTCTGGTGCTGGTTGCTAGGGAGAAGAGGCCAACCCCTTCCTGGCTACAACCACCTTTCAGGTAGTTGTAGAGAGCAATGAGGTCACCCCTGAGCCTCCTCTTCTCCAGGCTAAGCAACCCCAGCTCCCTCAGCCTCTCCTCATAGGGCTTGTGCTCAAGGCCTCTCCCCAGCCTTGTTGCCCTTCTCTGGACATGTTCAAGTGTCTCGATGTCCTTCTTAAACTGAGGGGCCCAGAACTGGACACAGGACTCAAGGTGCGGCCTAACCAAAGCAGAGTACAGGGGCACAGTGACCTCCCTGCTCCTGCTGGCCACACCATTCCTAATGCAGGCCAGGATGCCCTTGGCCTTCTTGGCCACCTGGGCACACTGCTGGCTCATGTTCAGGTGGCTGTCGATCAGCACCCCCAGGTCCCTCTCTGGCCGCTCTCCAGCCACTCCGACCCCAGCCTGTAGCTCTGCATAAGCATGCACATGCATGTAGCTCTGCATATTTCTTTTGATGCAGCCCATCTGGTGCTTGATTGCAGTAGAGTGTGTTGTGCTGTTAGATGTATCCTGATTTCTGTGTTTCCTACTCCACTTACTCATTTCTTTGCTTACAGTTAGCTGGAGTGGCCTGCACTGTGGAGTTCCTCTACTGAAGGATTTGGGTGGGTTTTAGCTTTGACACCAGTGTGAGCCTGCCTGTGCTCCAACCCAGAGGCTATGCAGCTGGTTTTTACTACACGTAGCTAGCTATGATAACATCCTATTAGTCAGAACAATGAGGAGGTAGAAGCAAAGCTAAAATTGAAGCTTATGGATCTGAATAATTCCATTTCTGGTACAAGGAGGTGCAAATTGTACTTCCTGAGTTTGCAGCACACATAGCAAATGCCAGTTAGAGCACACACGCCACACACACCCCAAATGCACTGTGCCATGCAAAGGCCTGCTCACTGCCTCAGCACATCCCTAATGAGCATGGTGTTGCTTCTCATGGCTAACACAGTGCTGGTAGCTGCTTCTTGTAGGATGTTAGCTGAAAGAAGGTTTTGTGTTGCAGTTCTCCTTACTGCCTTTGCAGTCTTTTATCACTGTCACCCAGACAGGTCAGCTTATATTAACAGTATGCTGATAATCTTCAGCTGGACAATAAATTGAGGCATACAAGGCTCCTATCCTCTCTGCCCTGATTTTTTGCATTGACAGGTGCAGTACTGGTAATTGCAGTACCACTCATGGTGGTAATAAGCAGTATATTGCCTAGTGCATTGGGTTTTGTTTTGTTTTGTTTTCTCTCAGAAATAGCAATAACCTGCTTCCAAGATGTGTTCCAACAAGAACAATCTTATGACTCCAATTTCATATAATTATCTTTCAAAAAAAGCCCAAAGCTGCCAAGTGTGCTGATGTCTTGCTGAAATATTGTAGCTACCCTTTCAGACCACAACCCTGCCTGAGAAACGCCAACAAAATGTAGTACATTTTGGTGTCACAGCAGACTGATCATGGACTCCAATATGATAATTGAAGACATTTTTTATAGCATCTGAGAGTCCTTTTATACCTGCCCAAAAATGGGCGATATGACACATAAAAGATACAAAGCCCAGAGCTGTACCAATTAACTCATTCTAATACAGCTGGCATAATATATGGGTAAAGATAACAAGTCTTACAGTTACACTAAAATAACAAGCATAAACTCCTTTCCACTTATCTTACAAGGTCAAGACACAAACAGGACAGTTGCCTCTTTCAGACAGACACCAGAAAGGTTTCATCCCACAGTTTTGAACTTACAACACTTCTTTGTTACCTGCCTGATCTCTTAAAGGGGACTTAGATCTTGCTAGTTCACATTCCCACATTATGGCAATATAAGTCAGATGCAGCATATACCATGCATGAGAGAGAGCCATTAGGTATGCTCAGCATGAGAAACCCACAAAAGGAAATACTGATTGCAAAGCTGTGGTGGCTAGAGCAAAGGAGGAGCTTTTGAGAGGGGGTCAGAGAAGATGATAGACATGTTTTACCCAGTGCTCATGTCATTACACAAATTATGCTGGTGAGAATGCCAGCATAATGCCCCTGCTTGCCACTGTTTTCTACACAAGATCAGCTTGCAGCTGGTAGTGAATCTGAACAAAGTAAGGCATGCTCCAGCTAACTTTTTAGGACTTTCATGGATTTGGGGGAAAGATTGTTGTCATTCTAGGGCTTGGAACCAAAATCCAGATCAAAAAATAAGAGGTTTTGTGGTTGTTTCATTCATGTTTTCCAGGCCGCTTATGTTTTTCTTCCACATTTAAAATTCACTGCATACATTTGAGATTCTCAAAAACGGTGAAGTGAAATTCTAGGAAGGAATTTCCACTGAAGATGAGTTAATTTTTCAGTGATGCTGTTATTTATTTGTTTCTACAGCACTTGGAAGATGCTCTCACGAACCTCCCTGGGAAAATGGAAGGCCATAGTACTCCCTAAAATCAGCAATGATTCAATCTCCCGTACAGAACTGAGTAATAAGCAGTGAGGATATATAGTACTTGTGTAGAAGGAGGCACACTTGCTCAGTCACACTGTTCATCTTGCTTATCTAAACTTACCTTATTGAGTGCCATGACCTTGTAAGAGTTACCCAACCCGTTGCCCATAGGCCCCATGACTGTAGCAAGAGCTGTGAACATTTTTAAATTGAAATAGTACACTATGCCTGCATCCTCCTCTAAATAAATACACAGATCTAAACTGAAGATAAGGCCCTTAAGCTACTGTTTCCTTTTGCCCATACATAGGAAATGACTAACTGATAGATGAGTGACTAAGCAAAGCATTAGTTATTTATGCACATATAAAGTCAACTTCCTAGGGCCCCTGACAACCAAGGAGACAGTGGTCTGTATATCTTAGCAAAAACAATAGCAGGTTTCTGCTTATTTAGTGCATAGTTCTGATGAGTTCATCCTACTACAACAAATGTAAGACAGAATGCCAACTACATACATACATACATATATTTACTTATGGTTGAAGAAGCTAAATGCTTCCCTTGCTAGATCACACTAGGCTGATTTGTGCCAATGCAGTGCATTTTAAAAATAGCTCCAGATGCCAGTATTGACATTGTGGAAGCTGGTTGACTGCACAAAGCCCGACTAAAGCCAGAAGCTGGCCTGTGTGGGGTAGTTTGAAGCTTTGGAGCCATAGCTCTGAAGTGGTGTGTTAGTGTTAACAGGTTGGCAGGAACAGATGAAGCTGCTTCAAGGTCTAAAAAGGCATCATCTGTATCATGAGTATTCTTTCTGTGTCTGCAAATCAAATGGTGATAGGTTTTTGGTGATGCACCTTGTTTTCTGTATTTGCAAGCACAGTGAGAAGTGCTGTCTCTGGCTATGAAGCAGTGTGCTTCTCAGTGCATTGCTCATTGATGACAGAGATCCTCAAAATCAAGTTATGCCCTTACTGGTATATGTTCAACATGGCTTCCTAGGCCTAGAGCTTTACTAGCACTTATAGCAGGATCATACTGACTTCACAGAATTTGTAGTGATGCAACAGATCAAAATTCAGCTTGAGAAAGGAGCTGAGTAAAGAGAAATTTCATGTACGTGTCACTCTCCAAAACATTCTCTCACAGAGTTAGCTGTTTCCAACTGGTTAGCACATTGCTGGCAAAAGACTTTGTGAGCATGTTTTGCTTGGATTTTTCTGCTTTGTCAGTGTGGCTTGGAACACAAAAGTTATTGTTTAAAAAAATATGAATGTCAATTTGCATTCCATTGCTGGGTTTTTACACAGAGTGTGGAAAGAAAAAGCAAGCTTTGATTTAAAAAACAAACCCCAACATTGTTTCCTTTTCCCTTTCTTCTTCCTTGTGCCTGGTCCTCCTTCATTTTGATGTTTCTTCTCCAGGCCATGCTCCTTGAAAGAATGAGTGTCCTCTAGAACTTTTAGGCAAATGTAAACACATCCACAGCTGTATCTGTATAATACAATAGGAGAGAAAAGAATAGGAATAGAATAGAATAGAACTGTTTCAGTTGGAAGGGATCTATAACAGTCTTTTAGTCCAGCTGCCCAGAGATCATCTAGCAGAGCTATATAAATTTTAAGACAAAATTAACTTACAGAATCAATTCTATAATGATGTCTGTGGGACAAAAAGAGACTAGACTACAAGGTTCAAATTTATTTGAGGTTTGCATATGGGTTTAACTGCAAGACCCAAGCAAACAACTAAGCTGAGCTTCACTTCTGGGTTTAACAGCAGCACTGCCCTGTTTGGTCTATGGTTTATGGGTGACGTGGGGCTGAACTATCTACACAGCTGCCCATAGGTTTTCTCTGCATAGATAGGGCATCAAGGCAATCCAAGTCTGGGTCACTTTTACAACCCTTCCATGAGTAACCTGTGTGCACTAGACAACAAAAACTTGTTCAGAACTATGAGCCCGATAATCCATACAGTCTGTGAACAATGACACCTGAAGTTAGGAGGTAACTGCAGTATGAAAATCCATATCCATCCTGTGCCAGAAGACTCTGGTGTAGCTTCAGAAGTGGCATAGATGCTCCACAGACCACACTGCCACCATCCATTGATTCTCAGCCCTGAGTCATGTGCTCCAGCTGCCCCCATAGCTCTGGTTCTAATGTTCATGTAAACAGTGTGCTGAGTTCACTAAAACAATAAAAAATAACCCTACCAAAAGGGGCTCAATTTTCAGCTGAACTAGTGAGCTGGTTTGACTCAACATGCAGCCTCACAAAAACTAAGGCTAACATAAGAAGGGTGGAAGGAACTGGACATTGGGAGGAGGAGAGAGTGGAGCTGTCAGGGCCCTGAATCCACTAATAAGCCTTTATTGACCCCATCCGGGGCTTCCCTCCACACCCATGGGCCCAGAGGTTCTATTTAAGTTCAGGCGTACAAATATCTATGGTGGTTATTTTTGCAGGGCCTGTTGATCTGGGTTGTTGTGCACTGTCTTGACCCAGACTTACAGACTGACTTTGCAGCCTGACCTTGGCTCTCTTCTGTCTTATAGACCTGCCTGATCATCAAGAGGCTGGGTCGCTGGGTCTCATCCTGACTTACAGAGTGGCTTCCTGATTTGACCTCAGCTCTGGCACTGTGAACCTGCCTTGGTAATCACAGGGTTGGGTCTGACCCTAACCTGCAGACTGACTTCTTAGCTTGACCTTAGACTTGCATTATTGCCATGAACTTGTCTGATGATCTAGTTTGACCCCAGGTACTACACTTGTCCTAAAATAAGGGAGCAGAGCAGGGTAATAAGGTGGTGTCTGGTGAGGCTTCTGCTCTTCCTGCAGTGATATAATTCCCTGTTCCTTGAGGAGCAGCCAGCCCTCATTGCTCCCTGACAGGGACCCCCTGCTGGTAGCGGTGTGGTCTTTGACTGGCTCCTACCAGTCTGAACTAATTACAAGACTGTTCAGAGGTGGCAATAGCAAGGAAGATGCTTCCTGAAAGAAGCAGTCCTGACTATTCCCCAACCATAGGTGCCGACTCCTCTTCTTTGTGCCAGCACAAGTGTTTGTGCAGCAAGGCTGTGAAGCAGAACAAACTAAAGTTATAGAGTTGGTTCTGGAAGAAAACATGGCATGGATTTACCTAGGGCACAAGGAAGCAGCTAGTTTTGAGAACAGTGGCTGACAGTTTCAGCCTCAAGTGTTTGTGGAAGTCTGGCTGAAAGAGCACCAAGAATGAGGAGAGGTCAAAACCTATGCGTTCTGTTCTGGTCTCTGCCAGCTTAGTTGTGTAAGGCTCAGCCCATTTAGTAAGGATTGGTTGGTTTAGGTTTTTTGACTGCCTGGTATTTCTATTTTTCTTTTCTTTTCAAATACCATCTGTGGTCAGAATCAGCATGGAAGTAATCTCATGACTGGTATGTATCTGAGAAAACAGTTATCAGAAGTTTTGAACTTTGGAAATCTTTAACTTAAGTGAAATCCCCATGAAAAAGCTCTCACCAATGACCATACTTGTAGCAGGGAGGATAGTGATTAATTAGAAATGGAGACTATGCAAATAAAAGGCATCTTCAACTTTGGCAGGTAAGAAACATTTAAGGTGATTAATGAATAGAGAAATGGAAATCAAGACTTTATTCAGTATGTTGTAGAGAAAAAACACATTTTATAAATTACTTATTCCTTATTGTTGGCTGTACATAAGACAGCATTTGCTTTCTTCTGCCATTAATATTGAGGAATCTGTTACAAACTTCGTGGAAGTTACTTGTTTTGAAACTATCAAGAAGAATTTACATAAATATTGTTATTCTACAAATGGATGAAGTATCAGAATTTATCAAATATCATGGAGGTATTAGGAATAATTGAAAAGGCACTCCAAAGGGTAATGAAGCCAAGCAGGCATGTGAAACAAACTGCCAGTGTAAGTAAAGCACAAGTGATTAACAGCATCAAGGGCAGAAGAAAAACGAAGGATGATTTTGTCTGGAATAGAGTCCCTGATGCTTGGTAAAGATGAAACTGTTGTACATCTTGTTGTGAGCTACATTAAATCAGTTTAAGATTAATGAGTATCAGGCTAAGCATGTTCCAGGAGCTGAAAGTGTTGAAGGAGATTGATATGGTACTTGGAGATGAATTTTACTCTTTATATTGTTTTGCTGTTCTTTCTATATCTCTCTTGATGCTTTAAAGAAAAAAAAAAAATTAATATAGTCATGCTGTCCTCTTCTTTGAAGTGATAAATTATGTGAATAAAGCAGCTGATTGATTCAGGCCTGATGGCCATTGCTTAGAATACCCTCCATTTCTAGATTTGCACCTGAGTAAACCAACATATGCAGCAAGAAATTCTTGGTGCTTACGAATGACCCTGCAAAGGTCCAGTTTGAATTACAAAATTAAAGAATAAATAAGGAACTTCCCTGCTGTTAGTCCACAGCATGCTGTTTTCTTGTCTGTTGAGCACTTCCTCTGAGTAATTATATCATGGTTTTGGAAGCCTTTTATAATGTTTGTACCTAACATCCCACATCCATTTGTCTCACAACAGTTCTTGGTTGGGATAAGCCACATGTGCACGTGGTTCTGGGTGCTGTTCCTGGGTGAATCACTTAGCCCCTCTTTTTCTATTTCCATCCATAAAATTAGCATAATAATGCTAATTTATCACAGGCTATAGTTAGACTCAGTGTTTATGATGATCTCTGAGACTGTTGTATAAAACATGCTGTAAAAGTGTATTATTATTGTTAATGAAGCCTTTTGTACAACTGCATTCTAACAAAGCACTATGAGTGCTCACTAGCTTCAGTCTGAAAATTTTACTGATATTCCTGAGGATTTCAGGGAGTCACAGAATGGTAGGGGTTGGAAGGGACCTCTGAAGAGCATTGAGTGCAACCCCCTACCAGAGCCGGATCACCGAGAGTAATGGGATAAAATTTTCTGTAAGTGTGCCCATTTCTCTTCTTCACTTATTCATACCATCAGAAGCACAGTTTCAGTTCTAAAACACAGAAGAGCTGCAAAGTGTGCATGAAGAGAAATCATGTCATTTCATAACTGATCTAGGACTGAAAGCTTTTTAACCAGGGCCTCATTTACACTAACATAACTTCCAGCACAACTACTTCAAACTTCAGAGAGCTGTGATTTATAGAATAGCCCTCTTAAAATGAGGTACCTGTCTAGTTGGGAGTATAAATACTCTTTAACCATGGAAATGACAGCAGTGTAAGAGAGTTCTGGTAAGCAAATCTCATTCTGCACCAGTGGAGGAAAAAGTCTGGTATTCAAAGTTTATTCTGGATAAGAGGAGGCTCAGGGGAGACTTCAGTGCTCTCTACAACTACCTAAAAGGTGGTTGTAGTGAGGTGGGGGTGGATCTCTCCTCCCTAGTAACAAGCAATAGGACAAGATTAAATGGCCTGAAATTGTGCCAGGGGAGGTTTAGGTTGGATATTAGGAATTTTTTTCCTCCTGCAAGAGTGGTCAGGCCTTGGAACAGGCTGTCTGGGGAAGTGGTGGAGTCACTGTCCCTGAAGGTGTTCAAAAACAGTATAGGCATGGCATTTTGGGGCACTGTTCAGTGGGCAGGGTGGTGTTGGTTTGATGGTTGGACATGATGATCTTTGAGATAATTTTCAACCCTAATGATTCTGTGTGATTCTGTGATACCTTTGTTAGATTGTTAGGAGTTATGAGACAGTCACTTACACACGTGAATGTTAGGAAGCAAGATTTCTCTTTTGGTTTTACCAAAAGCTAAACAGTTTTATTGGAATTTCTGAAACATTTTCTCTTCTGATGACATAGTGCAGCTTCCTACCCCTGCTTGTTCTGGTACTTATATTATTTAAAAATTATTTCTTACTATTTTTAATAATAAAAAATGTCTGTTATCCTCCTCCTGTCTCTTCTTCAAAACAGTTCTTGCTCAAACTTTATCAAAAAAATGATTAAAAATGCTGATAAATCAATCTGATCCTGTTTAAAGTCATATATATATCAAAAGTAATTTTAATCAGCAGTTTATAAAAGGAATATTTTTACTCATGTGAAGATGTAAAAATGCTGAACTTTCTTTTGCAAATGATAGATTTTATGTTGACTGCTCTGAGAAAATTTCTTTTTTTCAACCTAATCCTTATTTCCCTTCTTGTCTATTGTCTAGTAGAAGGATGTGGCTAAAATCTTTCTCTCTCCAGGATTTTATGTGACTAAGTGAAGAAGTCTGTTCATTCATTTATATGTTATTCAGCATAGCTCCCACATCCAGGGCATCTACTATAGCTAGAAGGACAATATATTCTCTTGATCCAGCTTGGGCCCATGTTGAATAAATCTGGAAGTGACCTGATCCATATAAAACTGAATGTTTTTGTCACTGGATGTGTTTGTCATTTTTTTTCTCAAAGTCTGCTGATCTTCTTCCAGCTATTTACTGCTAGAAGGCAGTAAATTCTTCAGAACTTGGCAGAGTTCTCAGCTTACCAGACTGCCCTTGTGTATTTTCTTCTTAGAATGACAAGGTGTGGCAGTATTTCCTGACAAAAATCAGCTTAGTTTTAGGAACTCTGTGTGCGTCTTTCTTTCCACACACTATCTCCTTTTGCTTCTGCTCCCAAATGGTCAATCTGGAAGACTAGGACTTTTCAGCTAAGAAACCATATACTGGAATGTGGAGATGGCAATACAAAGTGATGTTAGACCCCTCCTCACTCCTCACCAGTTTTGATGAGATACAGTATGTGAAGAGAGATTAGATGTTGTTGCCCTCAAGTGGTGATTGTGACCGGTTTAGGCTGTGCCTTTAAGAAAGAGACACTTTCTGAACACTCTAGCCGAATGTTTTGATATTAGAATGAAAACAATGATATGCTAATCCAATTTCATTAGTGGGACCCAGCTGTAGATTTTTGTTTAGTCTTTCAGTCGGGGGAGTCAGGCAGTCGTCTTCTTTCTTCCCCCTGTGCTGTGAGCTGGCTCGTTTCTCTCTACGATTCTTGCTAACCAGATAAGAAAACTAACTTTTTGCATTCGCTTTGAGCTTTAACAAAGTTTTCCCCTTTTAATTACCTTCCTTTCTCTCCCTCTCTCTAACCCTTTTGGGAAAAAGGGGTGGTAGGGAGGGAGAAGGGAGCGGCAGGCTGAACCCCCTGGCCGCAGGGGGGTTGGGGAAAGGTTTCCTGTATTACATACATTGCTGTATATTTCTGTATATATTGTAAATATTGTATATTTTTGTACATATTCATTGCATTCCATATCTGCTTGTACAATACAGCTTTCATCTGCTTCTCCGGCTGAGTTAGCTGTGGAATTCTTTTGTGTGGGGGGAACCTTCTTACTCCACCACAGTGATAAATAGAGGAAGAAGAAGCATGTTTACAATTAGGAAGCTTGAAAGTAGGAGAGAACAAATGGCTTATGAGATGCAGAGAGGACACTTGAAAGAGCCTCACTTTAAGCTGATTGAGTGACTGAGACAAGCTCACAGAAAGAGCCAAGACAGTCCTGGCCCAGCAAAGGCAGGAAATTTTGAAGTCAAGGACAAAAAAGTCAGTGCTTTGGGACTGCACAGTTACAAACAAGATTTTTCTACTGAGAAACATCATACAACATGAATAGATCTCTACCTTGAAAACTTGGGCCTACTTTGTGCAACCTACACGTGCAATTTTTAAAATTTATTTTACTGTGTCCAGTTCTAGGCCCCTCAATTTAAGAAATTTAAGAAGGACATTGAGACTCCTGAACATGTCCAGAGAAGGGCAATGAGGCTGGTGAGGGGCCTCAAGCAGAAGCCCTATGAGGAGAGGCTGAGGGAACTGGGGTTGCTTAGCCTGGAGGAGGCTCAGAGGAGACCTTATTGCTCTCTACGACTACATGAAGGGAGGCTGTAGACAGGTGGGGGTTGGTCTCTTCTCCCAGACAAACAGCACCAGAACAAGAGGACACAGTCCCAAACTGCACCAGGGGTTGTTCAAAAAGGGATTGGAAGTGGCACTTGGTGCCATGGTTTAGTAGTCATGAGGTATTGGGTGACAGGGTGGACTTGATGATCTTTGAGGTCTTTTCCAACCTTATTGATTCTGTGATTCTATACTGTGCCATGCATCATGCAGCTGTAGAAGGGCCTAGAATCTGATTTCTGAATTGTAATTATACTGAGTCTGAAGCAAAAAATTGCAACTCCAAGCCTGTTAAATTATTATTGCTAAGCAGTGAAAATGGCCTGTTTAAGCAAGAGGTACACATAAAGATTCGAAGAAGCTCACTGCTGTTCACTGTGAGGTGTTTATTCTTCTGCTGCATTCACTGCCAGCAGGCCTTTAATACTTCCTACATCACAAAACCCAGAACACCCTTCTATCCCAGAACAGTACTTCTCTGGGAAAGTGAGACTCCTGACCTCAAGAATACAGGAATAGATATATTTGCTGTGAGACTACACTAAAACCTGTCTTTTGCTGAAAATCTTTCTTTAAACAAACCCATCACTTGGTTTTGAAACTGTAGAATCATAGAATTGCCTGAGATCATCAAGTCCATCCATATCCTGACATCTCCCTGTAGGGACCATGTCCCTAAACTCCTCATCCAAATGTCTTTTAAATACCTCTGGGCATGGTGACCCCACAACTTCTCTGGGCAGCCGAATGACCCTTTCAGTGAAGAAATTTTTCCTAATATCCAAACTAAACCTCCTCTTGTGTAGCTTCAGTCCATTTCCTCTTGTCCTATCACTTGCTGACTGAGAGAAGAGGCCAGTCCCCACCACACTTGACGCTCCTTTCAGGGAGTTGTAGAGAGCAATAAGGTCTCTCCTCAGCCGCTTTTTCTTCAAGCTGAACAACCCCAGCTCCCTCAGCTGCTCCTCACAGGACTTCTGATCAAGACCCCTCACCAGCTTTGTTGCCCTTCCTTGAACACACTCCAGCACCTCAATATCTTTGTTGTAGAGAGGAGGCCAAAACTGAACCCAGACCTCAAGGCGTGCCTCACCAGGGCACAATCACTTCCCTTTCCTGCTGGCCATACTATTGCTGATCCAAGCAAGGATGCTGTTGGCCTTCTTGGCCACCTAAGCACACTTCTCTACCAGTACCCCCAGATCCCTCTCTGCCAAGCAACTTTCCAGCTACTCTGCCCCAAGCCTGTAGCATTGCATGGGGTTTCATGACCCAAGTGCAGGACCTGGCACTTGGCCTCGTTGAACCTCATAGAGTTGGCCTTGTCCCATTGATCCATCCTGGCCAGGTCCATCTGCAGAGCCCTCTTCAGCTTAGGTTTACCTTCTTGTAAAACTAACAGCCTGCTATATAAGGCCCAAATCTTCTGTCCTTGAAATCTATCAGAGATTTGCCATAATTTTAAACAGGGCATGATTAGTTTGATAGTCTGTATTTGACTGAGAGGAACATTAAAAAAAAAAAAAAAAAAAAAAGACTCTATGTCATTCTTAATTTAAAGTTGATATATAGTGGCATGTATATAATCAGACAGGTCATAGTTATAAAAGCTCAAAATGAATAAACAAAAAGTCCAAATAAAGGGTTGCTAAAATTCTAACTTATTTTGTAATCCTGTATTGGAATAGCTGATGGGTTTGCTGCTCTGGTCTGCCTTTCTGCTGGCTGGCTTCCCTTTCTGTGTGACAGATGTGCTATTTATAGAAAGGGATTCTGAATATTTTAATGCACTGACTATTAGGATCATCTCATTCCCAGCTTTTAAAATGAAAGAGAACAGAGTGCCAAATAACTTCTCAAAGAAAAACCTCCTAATTAAATTGATACCTATTTAATCACTAAAAATAAGACGATGGGAAAAAAAGCTAAATCAGATTGTCTGGTTTTTACAGGAAGTGAGTATGTACATGCAGCAGTGTAGTTGCTGCTGTGCAACATTTTCTGATTTAACACAGTACTTGCTATTAGTTTTAATTTTCAAAAACAAGTGCTCTTTTAGAAAAAAAAAAAAATTACAATGTTCACAGGTTCCTAGAGCAAGAATATGTGGCTGCAAATTTGTCTGCTTTCTTTCTCAGCTGTACTGGCAAGTCGTGTAAAAGATAACACCTCACAAATATCGCCTCACAAGCATCTGTTTAATTCAGCAGTTGACCAGGAACCATTTATATTCACTTACATATACCTATGATAAACAATACCTAAATAAGTCTTTCAGTGAAGCATTTTCAGAGCTACCACATTAATTTTCAGAACGCTGTTCATGTGCTGGCTGTCGGCTGGTGGTATTTGCAGGTAGAGAGACAGGAAACTGTGCACAATCACTAAAATAGTGCACAGGGAGAATCTGCTCTCTAAATAAGTAGATCTCACAGTCTGTTTTGCCTCATCTGATAGTTTAGCCTTCTGGGAAGGAAATTTAGATTGCAGTAAACTGTGGCATGCTCATCTCATCTGCCTTTTGGAGACAGGGATAATGAAAATAAACCCAGGTTTGCTTATTAGACATTTTAACAAATAAATTCAGAGTAGCAGTTTTTAATGCTTATTTTTATATTTTGCATTATATATGCCAAATGTTTTGCTGTATTTTGAAGTTTACACAAGATAACCCTTTTAAAACATTCATAAAAATCTAATTCCCACAATTACTCTTGCAGTCTCTGCAGAGGGTGATACCAGTTTAATGTATGCAGCTAAACAATGTGCATGTCATTAATCTCAGAAGGCAACAGAAGGATGTTAAGTAGATGATGTGAAATTTGTAAATTTTTAATATTTTTTTCATCTGTGGCTTAATATTTCAATTTTTTTCCCCTAAAGATGATAGTACTTTAATATCTGCATTGACCTCATGATGTCAGAATGTCATTGTGCAACCGTAGCTAAGAAAAGCCTCTGAGGGGAAAAAAAAAACCAACCACAAAAAACAAAGGAGCTTTGCATCTTCCAATAGCATGAGATGTGCACACACAGTACACAGCATTTTGGATTTCATACTGTGGAAGTGAGTTGCTGCTTTCAGTTTGATTAGATGATCATTGTTTCATTTTCCTTGCTGTGACAGCGAGTCTGCTTGTACGCTGCTTAAGTCTTCTTAGTGCTATCTAGGTCAGTATACTTAGGATAGCTTTTCCGATCTGTACATTTGACAGCTACCATGCCTGACAGATTGGTACTGAATTTTGTTTTATTTGCTATATCTGAGGAGAGAAACAAGATTTTATAATTAATCAGAATGGTATACCACATAGCACCTACAGCTTCTGCATTGCAGATATATTTAGCTCTAACGCTGCTTATGGTTAACAGTGTGTAGCATAGACACAGACAGCTGATCATGCAGTCAAACCCTCTGCTTGTGCGGTTTGTCAATACTGCTCAGCATTTTGATGGACTGTAAAAGAGAGGAAATGGAAAGAAAAAGAAAGGTTTTCTTTATATGAGCATTAGAACTTTAGTTGTGCTATTTTTGCTACCTTTTTTTTTTTTTTTTTTAATTCTGAGACTTTAAAATTAGAAAAGCGCAGCGAATGCATCCAGGATTTAATGCGTGCGACGTGAAATCTTTTTGCATCAAGAGGGTGTTGCTGTAGTCAGTCCAGCATTTCTCCAGTGAGCATGAAGACTGGTTTCTTTTCCTCTGTAGGCGGACTCAGCCATTGCACAGGCAGATTTTGATAAGAGTTTGAAATGCCTGCTACTGTATCACTGTAGAATTTGGAGTTTGCTAACAGTGTTAGTGACTGAAGCTCATCTCGCATCACCAATTGATGACAATTTTCTTTGTTCCCTCCCACCCAGTTGAACCAAGACTGTGTAGCTGATACGCAATGTCACTTACAACATTAATCAGATACTGCATTTAAGGTGAGCTGTCCCTTGCCTCCTCCCTTACCAGCGCTGTGCTGCAGTATGTATCTTACTCCTGCGAGCCTAAAATGGCAGGCAGGATTAACGTTGCTTGTGCTGTGTGCATGCTGTGTATTGAATTCATTATACTGTGCATAGTATCTCAAATGTGAGTATGTAAATGGTCTGTGTGCCATGTCATGCAGTAGTGAAGATTCATTTATACTTTTTTAGAGGCTTAGATATTTGAGCATCACCTTCAGAATTCTTTTTGCATTTGCAGTGTGGTGAGCTGTTAGCTCGTCATCACATTCAAACTACATTATTAGCCCTTGGAAAGGGATTAAAAAAAAAAAAAAAAAAAAAAAAAAGGCAAACTGTGCTTCCAGATGGTGTCACCCTTTTTCTTCTTGTGTTTACTGCAGTTTAAATAATGTATATTGTATTGTTAATTAATGTGAATATCGAATTAAAGCACTTGAAACTTAGATATTTATTATGCAGGTAGGAGGCATGTCAAATCTATTTTTAACTCTTACGCAGTTCACGTTGTGCAATGGGCTTTGGTTGTTGAGTTTATATTTTCAGCTGCGATATCAATAGGCTGATTTTCAGTAAACGTGACAAGTGGCCTTTGCTATGGTCAGCTTCAAGCTTTGAACCCTCTGAGGAGGAGAAAAAAAAACAACCAACCTTTTGTTGCAGTTTCAGAAAACCTTGGACGAGGACACTTTTCTCCCTCACTCCTGCCTTCCCTATTGATAAACTCAGTTCTGATCACAGTCTGTTCAAGCTGCTTCCCATCTGATTTTTGACTGCTTCTCAAAAATTATCAAGAAGACCAAGAACAGAACTTACCTTCATCGCTTCACGTAAAATGGCTGGGTGCACTGCCATGCTAACGCTGCACTAAGTGGCACGAGCAGGTAGGTTGAGATTTGCATGTTTTACTGATTTCTTGGTCAGTACTGCAAGAACATGAAATGGGCTTTGGAATGTAGCTTTCAGTTAAAAATGTATTAAACTGTTAAAGAAAACAAGCTAATATTAAACTGTTGGCTTCAGTAATTGGCATGACAATTGTTCTAACCTGCTTTTAAAAAAACCTATTGTGAAAGTAGAGCAATCATGCCTGTTAAAATAATCATATGTACTGAGGGCGTGGCAACGCTTATGCAACAAAAGAATTTTTGAAAACCCTATTGATTCAGTTACATTTTAAGGGTGACTATAAGCATTACTAAGCTTGCCATTAAAATGCAAAAATAAAAAGTGAAGTAGATAAGAAAAATGAAAAATATTTCAATTTTGTCATAAGCGGTTTCGTGCGAAATCTTAAATAAGTCTACTTGAATGTTTGTATTTTCAGTATTAGCTACAAACAGGAACCTGCAGCATTTCTTTTTATTTTAAGGTAGAAGGACTTTAAAGAGAGAGATTGATATAGATGGTCCTGTCAGCTTAAACTGAGTACCAGTTCACTGAAGTGTGTTTCACTTTACACAAAACCAGGTTATGAAATAAAACCAGCACTATGTACAAAACCCCAAAACTGAGTACCAGGAATAAAAATGTGTATGGTATGTCTTGCACCAACTATTGTAATCTATTTGTTCAAATCAATACTGGGCCAGAACCAGTTTCCTTGGCAACCAAATCCATTTAAAAGGTGCAATAGTATAGATGTAGAAAGATGTTTTGCTCTTTAATAGCAGTATCATAATGCAAGTGGAAATTCTGCAGTTATTTCTCTTTAGTTCTAAATAAGAATCTGATCTCATGTTATGTTTCCATGTGGCTCTAATTTCTTAAATGATGCCATTTTTATAAAGCTGTTCACAACATAGAACTGGTTTATTCATGTTTTTAATTGGTTGTTCCCAGTAACGTAGGCAGGTTTCTTTTTTTAATTTAGCCTATTCTTGCACGTAGGTCAAGGTTTGTACTGTGGGTATACAAAATGATAGTTCCATTATGACAAGTATAGAAGTATCATTTAAATATTTAGCAGCTGAGAAATATAGAGACTCAGAAGTATGTTTAAACCTTTGCTGAATTCAGCCCCTGTAATGCTAATAAACCTTTCTTTAAATAGTGGACCCATTCTGAAGTTCAGGTAACAAACTGTATTTAAGCAAACCATTTCTGTCAGGTCTTAAACAAGCCTTTACAGAATAAACTCACTTGTAGTCTGCGGTAATTTCCAGATCTTATAGATTTTTCAAAATGGTTGTTTCCATTTTTAGCTAACATATTTAACAGTACCAGTAAAGTTAATTCAATTCTTACCTGTACCACAGGTAACTGTTTATACAGAATCAGATGTTACTAAGTTTCTCCTCTGAGCTTATAACGTAGTGTATCTCCTTGTGAATCTCCTTTATATGTGACTTGAGAAATTCTCACTACTGCAATGAGCATTTTGCAGCAGGGTAGCCATTTTCCTTTCATGTCCTTGACTTTAAAATGACTAAGTATATTTTGTGCGGATGAGGAACCAGCACTGAAAATTAATGCAAAGGAGGTATTGAGAAGCACAGCCAATTATCAGTAATAGCCTTCACAGCCTTAGTAATATCAAACTAATTCTCATTTATTTCTAAATGTGTCAGTTTAGTGCATTGCAAATAAGCATAGTATAACCGTTCAGGAATATGACTTGTGACCTGCCTTGATAGGCCAATGCTTAATAATTATAATAAAAACATTTGAGTCATAATTATGAGACTAGTCTGAGGCAGTGCAATATTCCCCTGTTCCACCTGAAGAAGCAGAACTGAAAATGTAATAAGCAGCATCTCTCAAGTGGCAGATACAAGTCTGCAGGTTTTTGGTAATTTGGTTCATCTCCAGTAGCTTGCTCCTGCTGAATCTTTTCCTGGTTGAAATGTTAATATGGAGTATGCCATTACATGTAGCTATCAGAATTGCATTTCTTTGTTGCTTGTGGAGTTATTTTTAAAGGGAGTTGCTGAGCAAAGGCTGCGTAGAAGCAATCTATTTATTGCTGCTGATATTTATCTTTAGAAAAGACAGGGCACTTAGCAATAAGCTGGTTTTATTACGTCTTTGTGTCCAAGTGTACCCACTTGAGGCATTTTAAAAACTGTGTAGCTCCATTACATGAGTGTGCTTTGCTAGGGTTGTTTTAAATCCATCTGCAAATTTGCTCTCTTGTTAGGAGGTCCAAGTCCTCTTCTAATTAATATGACTGAATTCAAAGGCTGAAATGAGTCTGGAAAAACTCATTGGCAGCCTGTAAACTCTTAATGTTTTCTAGCTAAAGAAACTTATTTACTGAGGAGTCTACTAATTAGCAAGCTGTTTCCAGTTCGATCATTTTAAGTGAGTTGCTGTATGTGTTTTAATGGCAGTTACATACAGCAGAGGACCAGAATGGCACACCCAGAGGTGTCATGAGAAATCTTGCATCGGCTTAACCATTTTATTCTCTCTGGCTGAGGGGGCTAACCAAGGCACGTAGGAGCAGGTGCAGGTTTTCACACCTCCAGCAGAGCCTGCACATGTTATTGTTAGGGACGCTTGAGGTTTTTTCCTCAGATACTATCCTACATGCTTCTTAATGACCTTTCCAATTAAGGTTAGTTCTGCTTCTAAACTTAACCCTGATGTGAAACTGCAGATCTCTCGCTCTGAAACTGTGTTCACATATTTGTTAGGCTATTACACAGACTCAGGCAGAAATGAACTGGTATTAATTAACCCTTCTGGGGCACCTAGCATCTGTTGTATTTTATCATGTGGATTGTTACTACATTCTAAGAGGGCTTTATTACGTATAATATTAGATTTGAATTCTAGTTATTATCAAATTTGAGGGTTCTTTAGCTTTGTAAGATCTTTTGCTGCTGGATTGCTTCAAATGTGATGCTTAAGTTTCCCATTCACCATAACATTCCCATTCATGCGTTTTGTCAATACAACTTTCGTGCTATTTGAAGTAATAATAATAGCTTCATGTAATTGTCTTTTATTCTATCCTTTGTCATGGGCAGATGTGAACTGCAGAATACTTACTGAAATCAAGATATACCTAAACCAACAAAAAAATATAAGCTCAACTTCTTACTTTTTAAAGCCAAAGTGATGGATCCTATATTGGCTGTGAAATGTTATTCATAAAAATGTACTATATATTTGTAAATGGAATACGGATCTATATATTGTTAATTGCTGCTATATAAATGCTGATCAGCTCTGACATTTTGCAGTTGCCCTGTGGAACAATTTAATTTTGTTTAGTGTCTTTGAAACAAAGCCATGCTCTGAATAATTTTTACACTATTACATAATAGGCTTATTAGGATGTTTAATACATAATAACATAAAATTGGGATGTTTGACAACGATGAATAATCAATTAAGCAGAAAGATACAGGAATTGTATTCCATAGAACAAGAGCTGCCTAGAAATGTCAGTATCACAGACAGATAGCAGAATAGCAAGGGGAATAAAAAAGGCCTTTTGAAATAACTGCAAAAAAAAAAAAAATCATGGAGGCTTTTAAGATAAAGGATAACTTGTAATTAGTTTCAGCAGTTTATATGGAGTCAAAGCTGTTGACTAGTAATGATGATTGCTTCTCCCTGTACCATGACTTGTTTTCTAACTGGCAAACTGGGAAGCTAATCTTAAAATGTACTTGTTTTCCACTGATTTACCTCATGAAACTCAGGACCAGATACAACTGAGGAAACTGTGAAGCCTCCATTATTTCATATTAGGTAAATGTGTGAGGAATAATTTGAATCATATACTAAATAGTGTATTGTATAGTATATCATTTATATTACATTATATAATATATAATGTATAATATGCAAAATATAAAATAAATTTTAAACAACAATATTAAAATGGGGAAAGGGAAGTAGAGCTAAAGATTGGATTCAGCCTTGTTTTTCCAGTGACCCAAATGAAAAATTAAACTTGAAAACCTCCTTACAATTCTGTCTAGAATGCATTATGAAACACTATGTCCAGTTTGCACTATACAGGTTAAACTATAATACAGCAATGCAGGCAGAAGCGGTATTCACAATGCATCTGCAAAGTGTTACTTGTCTACTAATTTAGTAACTACATTTGGATTTTCCCCCTTTGCAGGCTGAAACACAGTAGCCATAAAGTTCACAAAATTACTGAGATGTTTTTGCTGAAAATACCTGTTGATACTACTTTTAAAAGATTCTAACAGAAGAACCTGATTTTAGGTGAGTAAGTTTATGGAGTAATTATAGCAAACTGAGATCTCTTTAAAACTCACATACAAATAGTGCTGAATTATTTCACACTTTAAAACCACTGCATTAAATGTTTTGGGTTTTTTCCTCCTACCAGAGTTCTAATTTTCTTATAATCATTTAAGAGTTGTTCTTGCTATGGCACCACATTGCTCTATTCTCCTATCAATACTGTTCGATTTTTCCATCTCCCGCTGGATTTTTATTGCCATAGAGGTTGGACAAACAAAATCAGGCAAAAGAGATCTTTGAAACAGGTTGTTACAGCCTCCAGTTATCTGTATAAACCAAACAAATTGGCAGGCGAGCAAAACCTCCTGAGCTTGCCATAATGTTAACCCTGGATCCCAGTCACTAGTGTGCATTACAAATCAGTGCCATACAATAAAGGCTGAGGTACCCTAATATTATTGTTTTGGTTAAGCTGTACATAGTTTAAGCTAATCTCTGCCCCTACACAACTGTAATCACATCAATTTGTAAATTCAAGAATAGTGTTGGGATAAATAATCAGGGTATTTCAAAATAAGAGTTTCACACTTTGCATGGCTTTTTCAAATATCAGCAGTTTCCTTTCTTATCACTATGAATGCACAATAATCATCTCGGTTAAGTATGTCTGGTATCTGTGCTTCAGATTAGAGATATATACATATTGAAAGAAGGAATCAGTGAAATCCTGATTAATTCCTTTTTTTTTACCATGGTTCCTTGTATTATAGCACATGATCTGCATTATACAAAGGGAGCAAGTTTAATTGATTTCAGTGGCACCATTTGCACAAATTTCTATACAAATGGTTTGTTGCATCACCATTGTTAATGTCATATAATGATATCTCTAATTAGAAATAAGTAATTAAGGCTACCAGGCAGAATGTAAGATAAGGATACATATTTTAAGCAAAACAAAGCAAAAACCCAAGACTAAACATCAAACCAAAATTCTATTCAATTCCTAGAATCTCTCAAAACATTTACTATATTTAAGTTTACTTCTAATACCCAGTGATGTACAGTGTAGAAAATAGCAATGGATTTTCAGAGACAATTAAATGGCACTGGAGATTTAATCAGTGAAACAAAATTAGATATATTCAGGTTACCTGGCTTTACAGAAGCAATGAGATACCAAATCTTAGTTGCACCTATTTTAAGTAAATTATCACAGAACATTTGCTCAGAATTTTCAGAATACTGGGCCATAACCAGTTTCCTTGGCAACCACATATGAATAAATGGTACATTAGCAAAGCTGCAGATGTGTGTCAGTGGATGCTTATTAAGCAACCCAATGCATTAACATACCATGTGCCTGCAATAATGCATGCATCTTGAAAATCACCATATAAAAAGATTTCCAGGCATGGCCCAATGTGGATTCTTAATACTCAAAGGTTTTAACTTAAAAATCTCATGTTTTCAATGGAAATATCTTGTAATTTTGTTTGTTTTCATTATGCTTTAAATTTAAACTAGAGTAACAGGGCAAAACTGGCATGGTAGGCTTGGTGTCCAAACTGAAACAATTCTCTAAGACTCTCAGTACTTATAGCAGTACACTGCCTTTAAGGCAACAAAATACAGATGTAAAGGGAGGTTTAGAATACTTAGGGATTCTAAATTTGAGTTTTGTACCATCACTCAGAAGTATGCTTACACTATTTTACACAGCGATAAACTAAAGCCACTTTATGATGATGTTGTTTGTTGTACTCTCATTCTATCCAACATATTCAGGCAAAGAGGTATGATGAAACACCGTCTCCTAATAGTCAACAACACATAAAGATGGGGGGGGGAAGGTGTAGAAATAAATGCAGAAGTCATCAAAATGGCATTTCATGGACTTTTAGAATAACATTTGGATGTAGTATTTAGGCAGTACTCACACTCTCTGTGCAATTGTTTGTATAGTACTATTTTGTTTTATAGGCATGGACTAAAAGAAGCTCAGATTTTTCCAAACTGATCTTACGTATTTTTTTACTGAATTCAGCAGTTTTAACTACCAGTTATTTATGGTGTTTCTTCTTAAAGCATTTATTTATATATAAAACAAAAAATGGGTGCAACCCTTTGGGTTCATATGTTATCCCAAGATGATATATCTATAAGAAATAAGCCTAAAATGCTAATTCTGTCTTTTTAAACAGGAAAAATGGGAATGTGCAATTCGTGAGCTTAAATTCAGTTAGTGTAATCTGAGTTGTTGTCTATGTGAACAGTAACCTAATAACAGGCCCATTTTTTGGAGTGTGCAATAAGAAAGAAGGCTTCATACATTATAATGTTATTTAGCAAATAACGATTATCCTGACAATCATAGAATCATTGAATGGTTTGAGTTGGAAGAGACCTTAAAGAACATCTAGTTACACATCCCTTGCTATGGACAGGGATACCTCCCACTAGACCAGGTTGCTCAAAGCCTCATCCAGCCTGGTCTTAAACACTTCTGGGTATGAGGCATCCACAACTTCTCTGGGCAACCCATTTCAGTGTCTCACCACCCTCACAGCAAAGAACTTCTTCCTAATATTTTATCTAAATCTATCCTGCTCTAGTTTCAAACACTTTCATAACTCTCAACAGAAACACTTCCATAACTCAAGCCTACCAGAATCTGGTATTAATTCCAGATAGTTTGAACACTGCCCCATGAATCTTTTCATGATGCTGAACCACAATGTTTTTATATACCATCATCTGTGACAATACTATTAAGGCTTATGAGCAAGTAAGAGTTCAGGAAATTATCGTGGAGATGCAAATCAACTTTTTGGCTGGGGTTTTGTCTTCTTTTTATTATTTTTTGCACCCCATCTGAGCTGAGCTTGCTGTCAGGCCAAGCTTTGTGCCTGAGGCAATTCATGTTGGTTACAGAGCATGCAGCACAAACCAGAGCTGGAGCCCTCAAACTTTTTCTTCTTACTACCAGCTGCTACCTGTTTTTGGTGCAGTTCTCCATTTAATGATCAGGGCCCTTGATACAGCTTTTAAGTTGGAAACATGCACGAAGATGCAAAAGGATGTGTAGGGCTTCAGCTGCACCACTTAATTCAGCACAAAATGGAGCATAGGACTATTCAAGAGCACAGAAAGCTACTATGTGTCCAGTAAGCTGCCATAATGGCCACTCTAAAGCAATGAGTAGCAGCTATCACTTGGTGCATTGGTTTTGACATGTTAACGTTTATCAATATAACAGCAACCCCCAAAATATTTTGCAATAGTTTAAAGATATTGGAGATCAGTGGTGGCCTAAAGTTTGAAGACCAGTTCTAGTTTTCAAAACATTTGTGTTCAGCCATCTAGCACACCAGCTAAATTAGTTGTTTCCAGTTAGCTTTCTGATAACTGAATGGACAACAGAACATCACAGAGTAAACAGCCAAAAGGAACAAAATTTAAATGTTTTATTTAATATTTTTGTTTAAATCTATTCAAATATATACACACATTACTGTATCAGACAACAACAAACAACAGAAAGATATTTGGTGACGTCACTCTGTAAACATAGCTTCGTAATTGCAACTGATAAATCTGTGCTAGCTAAGGACTGTGATACATCTCAGAAATGTAGGAGGCTAAAATGTGGCTTGTCAGCAGCAGATTAAAAAATGAAAGACTTAACTGGAAAATAATACTGAGATTGTTCAGAGAGATGAAGATGTAAAGTCAGGTGATTCTTAGTAGCAGTACAACATAAGCTTTTATATTTTCAGCAAAAGAAGAATTTGGATTTAAGTCAGTTATTGTTGTTGCCTCATTTTGTTTTTTAGACTGATGGAGGAACAAAAGTATAATTATACCTTTATAAATTGCTTGTATGTAGTCTGTTTAACATTGAATGAACTCAGATTAATCCACCCCTAAATTTTAAGAAGGCAATACACCTTGGAGGAAGACTTTCTCTGCTGCACATGCATAGCTTACACAGTTTGAGAGCCAAATGAGTTTTGCCAGATTCCTCTCTCATCCAGATTTGGAGAAGCAGGCAGCTGCTGCAGGTCTCCATTACTGTGCTGCTTCTCCCTTTCTCTCCCTCAACTTGATGCTTGAGAAGAGTAGAGTTATACAAAGGAACTCCTTGCCTTGATCAAAAACAGAAAGGAAGTAAAGTCACTTTGAGCTGCTGGGTCCTTTTTGCACCCCCTTTCCTAGAAAAGTGTTGGGTCTGCCTGAGGGGTGAAGAGCAGCTGTGTTTTCCTGCTCAGCTGCTTTGACCTCATCAGTAAGAGCAATAAAGATGACACTGCATCCCAGTCTTTTTCTCATGGATAGGCTCACCTGCTCTAGCCACTGAGAAGGAAAGAGGTCAAGCCCTGGTCAAAATCCTATCACTCACGAGGAATTTGCATGAGTTGATAATGTTTCCTGCTGTTGTTTAAGAACTGAACCTGCTTGTCCAGAGAGGAACACTGGAACTTTTTTTTTCCTAGATGGTCTGAAATACTCTAAAGGAAATAATTCCACATGCCATGAGTCAGAGAAACGAGATTATCAGACTTCAGCAACCTTGGAACTGTTTTATACATTTTAAATAAGTCAAAGTTTGCTGACTATTTTCTCCATACCTTGCAATATTACCACACAAGAAATAATTCAGTGCAAAACTACTCAGACTTATATTTAAAAGTAACATTTGTGTGATGTTATGTGCTATCATTTATATGTTTAATGGGAATTGGTGCATATATTCTAGCAATATTGCTCTTTTTACAGTATATAATTTGCATTGTGGCTTACACTCTGAAATCAGGACTGCAGATGCAGGTAAATCTTGTCCGACCTCTCACAGATGCCAATGTTCTCCATTCTCATAGGTATGACTTCAGCACTAGTTCCTCCACTATCTCTGCAAGCAGTTGGTTTTACATGAAACATTACAATGAGAACATAAATTCTCAGGTGTAGCTAAGACAGCCTTATGAGGGACTGTGAATTCCAAATAACTCAGATTACATATTATATAGAAAATGGAAACTTCAATTACAGCACTAGTCACAGAAAAGGTGGTGGGGTTTTTTTGAATGGATGAGCTGAAGTTGCTTTAAGAAAAGACCCTAACAATTAAGAACAAAAAAAAAAAAAAAAACAAACACCAAAAAAACACAACAAACAAAACCCCAAAACAAACCCAAAACACTAATCAAACAAATAACACAACAATAAACACGAAGAGGAAATAAAGAAAAACTGGGTCCGTTTTCTCCAAATCTGTTATATTGTCTACAGATATTAAGACTGCCAGAGTATCAAATGGTCTCTAAGTTGAGGGTATCTGCTACACAAATGATGGTTATGCATCTTATTTTTAAACAAATTAAAATATTTTAAGTCTAGATGGAATTCATAACCTAATATTCCTTACATTTATTTCATGTAGCCTAAAAAGATGCTGGTATTTATTGTTGTTCAGTAATGCATTTCTTTATTTTAAAGGATTACAACAGATTTGATCTTAATACAGATTATTGTATTGTTACTGGCAACACATTTGTCACCAATATGGAACTTGTGTCAGAAATCTTCTTCAATATATATTAATATGTATATATGTGCCTCAAGCATAATAAAGAAACAGCAGTTAAAAAAATAGCAATATCTCAAGACTAAAAGTAATATATATGCTAAGTATGAAACTTTGATTCTCAGGTAAATTGGAATGAAAAAGAATGTTGTGAAAATTTGGGGACCCATTTCACTTTTGCCACCAATACTATTGTGTTCTTCAATTATTTTTCCCATCTCTCTTAGCCGTTGGTAAACAACTCAGTTTGCCATGAGGTGAAAGAAACCATGTTTTGCTAGCAGAGGGTCATAAACTAAAAAAAATATTAATTTCCACTAATCCAGAAGCAGCAATTAAACTCTCCACAGAGATGTTCCGTATTTCTAAGATTATCTTTTAAGAGGGATGTATAGATCAATCACCAAAATTATGACAATTTCCTGACAAGAACAAATTTCTTCACATATCTTTTAAACAACCAGGAAAGCATATGCATTCCAAGACAGAATGCTGCAAAACCAGACATCCCCTCCATGTTCAGACAATAATCTGCATTTATAGTGACGGAGGTCTTGCAAAATGCTAGCTTCCAGGCCTACCACGGGTGAATATGATTAAAAGTAATGCTTCTGGGTTTTTTGGTTGTTCAGGTTTTGGTCTAAAGTGAATCAGTTCCTACTATTCAGTGTTTCTAATGCATAGGCTTGAAAGATTTGAAAACTGAGTAACTGCAGTCAAACTTCATACACAAAAGTCAGTAAAAATAAACACAGGTTGGACTTGATGATCTTTGAGGTCTTTTCCAATCTTGTTGATTCTATGATTCTATGATTTAGAGAAGGATGAGAAATTCAGTAATTTTCACGTATTATGCTTTTATTACAGTGCTGGACACAGGGGGGTCTTTCCCAAAGCCTGTGTACCAGCAGAGGTTTCAGTAGATGCTTGTACGCGAAAAGTTATCTATCTAAAATGACAGAGGCATGTTGATATTTCACGTAAAATCCCAGTTCTTCCTATCTATACAGAGGTTATCTAAGAATGACAGAAGTATTTCACAGAAAGTCCTGGTTCCTGTTTAATCTTCCTTTCTTCAAGGTCCATCTGCCCCTTCCTGCATTCCAGCCAATTATAATAAGGAGAGTTCTTCATCAATTTTGTAACTCCATTAAATTGGGTATCTCTTTATCAACTCTCTTGTCCTGTTAAACTCAGTAATTATTTTTAAAGAATTTTCCGCTCATCAACTCCTTATCAGGTTAACCTTGGGCAAAATTATTATTTTCAAGCAAACTGTCCATTTTTCTAACAGTGTTTTCCACCTGTCTCTATGACCACCTTTGGGGGTTTTGATTTGGTTTGGGTTGGGTTTGGGATTTTTGTTTTGTTTTTCTTTAAGCTTCATGATTCCAAGGACTCGGAAAGGAGGTTTTGCTGACTATTCAAAGTGAGAGGTAGAGAAAGCAAACATACAGGAAGGCTGTACCAAATATTTTTGAGCATCTGGCTAAATGAAATCAAGCTAATTGCTTCTTTATCTAGGTAAGCATTTGTTAAGTGCTTATGAAGCACCAACAGTTTGGTTGCACTTGATTCCTGAGGCGGTAAGCAATCGGATGAAACCAAAATCAGAAACTAAGATTACTGCTTAAAATTAACATCCTCATGATACTGTATGAGTTTCTATCTATGCTTTAAAAATGTAATCAACACATAAGGCAAATAAGGTAAATGCGACTCCGCTTCACATCTCTAAGAAATTTGGTTGCTGATTTTTTCAAAGTACTGTTTCATCTCTCCTTTTTGCGGAAATTTGCATAAATTATGCACAGAACTGTATCTCCAAAAATGCTCTTTCTTATTATGAGAAAGGTTTGGAAAGACAGCGGGGCAATCAGAATCCTTTGTTAGGTTTAAGAGGAATTCTTAAGATGTGGCCAAAACTGCAGTGATACCTCTGGAGCAGGGGGGTTGGACATAGGAAACATGGGATTTCCTCATCTTCTCTGAATTTGCATATAAACAACCTTGTCTGATCCGCTAAATAGCCCATCTGAACGTGTTTATTAAGCACAAAGCATTTGCTGTAAAACAAATACATTAAAAATACGGTAGCAGTTAGCAGAGCAAGAGGGCAAACGCCCGTGCGCTGGAGCCCGCCTGCACTCCACAAACCACAGCCTAATCCGCTCACCAGGGATTAGGAGCGCAAAATGGCGGCGGCGCCTTCCTGCCCGTCGGCCCGGGCCCTGCGCCGCCCGGAAGACAGCACCTGTCACGTCACCCCGCGCCCGGGCGCCCCGCGCACCGTAAGGCTTCGCCGCGGCTCTCGCCTCCCGCCCTGCCAGAGACAGCCCCAAAGCCATGGGTTTAACCGCCAGGTAGCTCAAAAACAGTGAGTTATAAGACATTCGAGCATAAAATTGCGTAAGCGTTTCTTTTGCTGCTAGGAAAAATCATGTTGCAGGTTAACGTGCTCGGCTTCCTCGGCTAGAGATCGAACCGAACCCAGACGACAGTTGTTGCCCATAAACCGGAAGTGTCTTCAAGTTATCTGCAGCTGACAGATTGCCAAATGTTTGATGTCTCAAGAGGCTCTGTTTTAAGGCAGACAAATATATTGATATTAACGTGCTTTATGTAATTCGCGCAGAATTAAGAGACAATTGCATTTGAACTCTGTAGTAGCAGTTGCTATTTAACGTAGTGGTGAAAGGATGGATTTAGTCTCTTGCTTAAGCAAGGAAAGGGGACGGGGCCTTTACTCTGCGCGTCCAGCTCCACCCTGTGGGCCAGCTGTGCGGGGGAGCCTGTGCGGGCCGCGCCGTCGTCCTTAGCCCCTCAGGGTCTGAAAGGGCCGTGGACGAAAGGATGAAACCTTTACGTATCAGGAAGAACTGGATATGCAGCGGGAAATCTATTTTGAATTTTTTTCCCCGTTTCTTTTTAAATAATTGCAAAGCCAGTTCAGGAGAGACGGGGAACTACTGGAGAGAGTCCAATAGAGGCCCTTGAGGATGACGAGGGGACTGGGGCAGATCTTTGACAAGCTCTTCAACCTGCAGAAGACTGAGAGGGCATATGTATATATGTATATCTAAAGGGTGGAGAGGTCAAGAGGATGGAGCTGGGCTCTTTTCAGTGGTGCCCAGTGATAGGACATGGGGCAAGGGGTGCAGACTAGAACATGGGAGGTTTCACTTAAACAGAAGACAAAACGTCTTTGAGGGTGCCAGGGCACTGGAGCAGGCTGCCCAAAGAGTTTGTGGAGTCTCCTTCTCTGGAGACCTTCAGTACCTGCCTGGACATTGTATTCCTGAGCAGTTTGCTGGGTGACCTTTGCTTTAGCAGGGAGGGTTGAAAAAGATGATCTCCAGAGGTCCCTTCCTAGCCCCTGCTAATCTGTATTCTGTTACAAAGAAAGGACTCGCCTTGGTTTTCAAACTGAGAAACACAACTTAAAAGCACAAACCCACTCTGAGCACTGATAAGGTTTTAAAGGCTGGTTTCCATATGCTGAGAAACAGTCATAAAAGGTGTAACGTAGGAAGTGAGAGAATGAGTTGGAGATAATATTAGTAGGGAGTAATTATGGCTCTGAAAGAATGGCTCATCTGTTGGCTTCAGAGATTTAACATTCTTTCGCTAAATTCCACCACCCCCAGCTGTGTGAATTGAAAGTTAGAGGAAGCAAGTGCAAGGATGAAAAAAAAATTGTTTAAAGTTCTGTGCTTCTGAGGCCATTAACAGTAACTATTCTATATTAATAGCGAAGGAGGTAAGCAGTGAGAGTTTAAAAGAGAAAAAATAAAAATGTACTTGTAGAAATACTATGTAGCTATGTAAACTCACATACTGCAAACTATTAAACATTTAAACTAAAAATACCCTGAAAAAATATCAATAAAGCTACCATTACAATTAAATTCAAACTACCATTAAAATTTTTCTGCTAACCTGAAGTTGTAAGGAGACTGAAGGAACCCTGGTTGAGGCATACTCATAGGCGTACTGAATAGTCATACTGCCCAGATGTGACTTCTGCAGTGATTCCATATAAGATTGAGCTATCATCATAAAGTGATGATTGGACAATAGGTTTCCAGGTAGGCAATGATCAGCATAGTAGAGCTAGGATAAGATGGGAGGTGGTGGAGGTGTACTTGTTTTTGTATATTTGTGGTGCCAAGCTGTATTTCTGCTCTTGTAGATGAATGTTACTTCTCAGTTAGGGAAACAGGCTGGAAACAAGAGACAGCCTTGACTATATGTTAATAAAGTGAAATTAATCTGAACATAAGGAAAGTACAGAGTAAACATCTTTCCATAGTGTCATGTTGATAAGCAACAAAAAATACTGGCATCTTTAAAATCCCAGTAGAAATGTGTGCAATAGGAAAAGAGAGGGAGAACTGTTATTTCATGTATCATGTATCTTTCTGGGTTTTATTTTGCCTAGGTACTAGCAGCTGGCTTGAATGGTGTTTTTTTGTTGATGCCATTAGCTTATCTTTCAAATTTAGGTGACTGAATTGTAACAAAAGAATCTGTTCTCATATATACCATTACACTTGCCTGGCAGTGGATTTCAAAAGTTTATCAAAAATTAAAAACTATATTCATGTATTGCAGCTGTTCTCTTTGGTAGTAAAAAAAAATGCTGTATTTGTTATATTTGGTATTCATCAGCCAGTAAAACTCCTTGTGATCTTGTAGTTTATGTGCAAATAATACTAATGTAGAAATTAAGAGTAGGGTTTTTCCCTCTTCAGTGTACATGTAGAGCTGGATGCTCCAATGTTTATAATTAGCAGTGTCATCTGTGAAGCATAAGAAGTCAGATTTATGTTTGGATGCATCAACCCTCTGGTCTTTCTGTTAACTTTTAGTACTACTTGTTTTCATTTACAGCTGTTCTGCTGAAGTGTTATTCTGTTGATGTCAGAAAAGACAGCATTATACTTGAAAGAGCCCACTGAGCATTACCTTTAAATTTTGATTGAATATGTAAATCTTTTTTTCCCAAAGTGATTCAACAGCTTTTAATGACAGGTTAGGTCTGTTACTGTTTTCACAGAAAATCTGCAAATAGTAAGGTAATTTGCAATCAAAAAATTCTGCTGTTTAGAAGCTAAAGTTGTCTATAGGTGCACCAAAGATGAAGTCATACTACAAAGGTACTGTTCAGATTACTAAGAAATTATTTATGTCTGCATTGAGAGTATAAAGTATCAAAACAACAGACATGCTTGTGTCAAAAAAGGATGGCATAGCAGGCTGAGAAGCTTTGTTGTCAAATGGGCAATCTATAAATAATATTAGAATTTTTTCTGTAAGTCTATAATTAAAAAAAAATACAGAAGAATAGTAACTTATAAGTATTTTAATAAAAAATATTTTAAACCAGTAATATAATACAAATAATGCTACTGCTCATAATACATCTGAAAAGTTTGATCTTTCTTTGTCTCCATAGAGCTCTCTGGGAAACAGAACAGGTTTTCCTTTTGCAAAATGAACTGAAAATGGAATGTGAAGAATTCCTAAAATACTCCGTTTATTGTGTGCTAGGAAGAGCATTCTGGTTTTATAGTGTTTCAGATACATTTGTCACAAATGCAAGAAGCAAGACAGGTAAAATAAAAGGCAGCAGAGAATCATTACACACATGAATAAATGGACCATTTGGGAAATGCATAGTCTGAGACAGAAGTCAAAATGTTGGCTCTGAAAATCGATTTGCTCTGGAATTTTTCAGTATCTTTCCAGTGAGATACATAACAGATGGTTTAGCACACAGCAAAAATGTAGATGTCCAAATAGCAAATGATAGTTTCAACTCTCTCTACACAAGGAATCTAGTTTGGTGGTTTACTGAGCGTATCAAACATTCAGAACTGTAAAAACTGGCAATCTGTGTACATGCAAGTAATTTAAAATATATACTTGTCTCCTTAGGAGGATGAATTTTGAAATAACTAGCTGAATAATAATACTGCTGCTAAAACCACTTGGGTTTGTAGGCCTTGGTTGTAAATGCAGTATGTCAGATGATGTCTTTGAACTAAACCCAGCTGTCTCCAGGAAAGAAACAGAGGAAACACAGGCAAATTCCTAAGGGGCAGTTCCCTGGGAGGTAGAGTTGACATAATTTATTTCCTATACTCGGGAAATAACTCTATCAATAGCTCCTGTTGTGAAATGGTTTTGATGTCTTGAGAGTTGGTTTCTAAGACCACATCACATGAACAAGTCAGATGTAATCTGAAGACATTGTCAATGAGTAGAAAGAATTATGGAAGAGTGGCTGCTTGCTTTAAGAACTAAGTTTTCTTGTCAGTATTCTTTCTGTAGAAGACTCAGTACGGGTTTTCAGATACTGAACCAAAGCCCATGGCCACATCTAATTACTGTGCATTTCAGGTTATCATTCCAAATTAATATACATCTCCTATTTTAAGCCAAATAACTGTAATAAACATAAACATGATAAACTGTGATTTTAAGAATTAAAGGCACAAACCAAATGCATCTAGATTTACAGCTGCTATGAGTGACCAGATAATAAAAGTAAGATACATCTACTTTTCTGTCATAGCTATACTAATGAATTAATTTTGTTACGTCTGTGATGTATACAAGCATCAAAGGCATTGTTTTGAATCACAATTTTGATTTTTCTGAATTCTGGGCAATGAAAATTCTCAGCCATTAAACTAGGTTGGAAATTTTGGCCATTTTCATAGACAACACTGTCCTGATAGAAACAGTAGCCATGATGGAAGGTAGAAATTTTACTTCCAAGCTTTATCCACAACATCCCAAATTACAATCTTTTTCATAGTACATTGTGTTTATCTGCACAGTAAGATTGTCTTTTATTTTGGTATAATTTGATTTGCAGCAAAGTAGTTGATGGATTTGTGATAGTGTCAAAAGTGCAAGGGTGCATGTCCCATGTTACTTTGTGATCAAGACCTATTTTCAAGAAAGGATTACTTCTGATAGCTTCAGTGAGAATGCAAATGTTCTAAATGGTCATTGCTCTTTGTTTAGTGAATATGGGTCAAACCTTTCTTGCAGCATTTGGTTCAAACCTATCCTAATAAATATATTGGCATTTCTAATGTGAACTATTTGAAGGTAAAGGTAAGTTATTCGTAATTTCTTAGAACATTATAGCACGTACTATTTTAACCTATCAAAGTATCTGTAGTTGGTCATTTTCTTTAAGGCTCAATCTATTTTCACAAGTTGAAAGAAAATGGTAGTTAACAAATGTGAAGATTTTTTTACTGTCGTGATAGGTAAGTGCCAGAAGAACAACTATTTCTTCATGACTTGAAGTTGGAAATGGGCAGTACTAGTTGGAAACTACTCAGATACAGAAGAAAAAGAACAAGCCTCATTATTATTTGAACAAAACAAAAAAAATCATCCAGTTAACTCAGAGATTTTCTCCAGATATGTACTGTCAAATTAATTGTGTTTTTTAGTCTGTTTTAAAATTCATAGTTAATTCATATAAACCATGAAGCCCACGTTTAATTTGTATAAGCCAATATATTAATACAGTAACAGCCTGGCTAATCTAAGCATTTTTTGTCATCTTTAAACCTCATTATTGTGAATTATCTGTTATTTAACAGCATTTTCTATTGCAATTAAATATTATTTGTCTGAAATTAACATACTGTGTAATTATTCTTATGGGAACACTATAAACTATAACTGAAGAAAAGATGCCCTATTCTCTACTTATTTTTCTCACTGAACTTATTCAGTTACTTAGAAATTCTCAATCATTTTCAAAGTTAAGTGTAAACTATTTAATAAAATGTAATCAGTATTTGAAAACAATGCTGTTTCTGCAAATGGTGTTACACCTACTCTGCTATTGTTTACAAAATTGTGTGGCTTGTAAATTCATTTCTTTATAAAGCCTTGTAACTAAAACTTTATTGCATGGGATCTCCAACTCCTATTTTAAATCTCAGCCTAATAAGGGGATCAGATACAGTTGTGTTGTAGTCATTGTCTGACAAACAGCCTCTGGAAAACAGTCCTTAGTATCCACAGAACTATAGCAGTTCAGCCTTCCCCAGAATGTCTATCAAATACTCAAGCTGCATGCCAGGGGCATTACCTCAAGGATTTAGTGAGGTATTCAGTGTGAACCTGAGCAGACACACCCACTGGCACAACATAAAGTTGGCAGCTGTGGTCCCTAGTGAAAGGTATAGGGCAGGCCAACAGACGCATGTAGGGACAGAGAAGATCCTCTGCCTCCTACTGAGGAGTTACTGGTATTCATGCACTCTTGATCTGTACATAGACTACCTTCAGGACCATTGGCATGAATGCACCTAAGATGACTTCAACCTGAAATACTATGACAAAATTTTATTCATTTTTAACATGTCTAAGTTAATAAATAAATAAATAAATAAACACTATAAATTTTATCTGTACTTAAATGGATGAAAAATGCCTTCTCAATAGATTTACATTTATTTTTTTTTCTTACTTTTTCTTGTAGATGACAGTCATGTCCCATTCAAAGGATCTCAAGGATGACTTCCACAGTGACACTGTACTTTCTATTTTAAATGAACAGCGCATTCGGGGCATTTTATGTGATGTCACCATAATTGTGGAAGATACCAAATTTAAAGCCCATAGTAATGTGCTGGCAGCTTCAAGCCTTTACTTTAAAAACATTTTTTGGAGTCGTACTATCTGTATTTCAGGTCACGTACTGGAATTAGATGATCTCAAAGCTGAAGTGTTTACAGAAATACTGAATTACATCTATAGTTCCACAGTAGTTGTTAAGAGGCAAGAGACAGTAACAGACCTTGCAGCTGCAGGGAAAAAACTGGGAATATCATTTTTAGAAGATCTTACAGAAGTTAATTTTTCAAGTTCTCCTTGCCCCTATGCATATTGCGTTAATGAAAAAGGGACTGTCAAAGAGGAAAAACATGAAAAGAGACATGAAGACTCTGCTGTGGCAAATGGACCGCGAATTACAAATGCATTCTCAATTTTTGAAACAGAAAGCAGTTTGTTTTCTCCACTTGATTTGAGGGCAAACTTTAAAAAGGTATCTGAGACAATACAAGACCACAACATAAGCCTCAACAGAAGTGACATTTGCAAAGATGCTGAGCCAGCCAGTACACTGGCTGAACACTCCTATGCAGTGTCTTCTGGAGGAGATACTTGTCAAGGAACACCATTTATTGAACAGTCCAGCAGCCCTTCATACAGGACAGGTGAAGACCACTATGAAGATGTCCAAGCCACACCACTCATTCAGCCACAAAAACACGCATGTAGTACTCCTAAGACAGTCATTAAACCCCAGGGTACTGGTTTGGCTATAGCAAAAGCACCAGCCTCTACAGTAACCACTACAGAAGCCCAGCATGAAGCAGTTACTGATCAGCCAATTACTTCCTTTCCAAAACCTCAGACCAAAGCAGGAGATTTCCATTTACCCAGAGAAGAAGAAAACAACCCTGCTAATGTCTCTGGATCCACAGCAACTGTAGTTCCACCTGTTTACAATTGCACCTGTTGTGCAAAATCATTCAGTGACAGGGCATTGCTGAACACTCATCTTCAGCTCCATTCAGAGCATCAGGAAACTTTCATATGCAAATACTGCAGCAAACAATTTGCAAATCTAAATGTATTGGAAAGTCATGAACAAGTCTGCACAAGATCAAGTGGCTTATCAGTTCAGAATGGAAAGGAACAAAACTTTGCAGGCAACTATACTGCTACAGACAGAAAGAGTGGAAGTTCATATGCAAATGCAGAGCCTCTGCTGTCTGAAAACAATGTGACTGATTACTCTAATGCAACCTGCACTTTACCAGAAACAGATCATTTGATTAAAGTTGTGGATGGGCAGATATTATATACTTGCATTGTTTGCAAGCGTAGTTATGTAACATTGTCTAGCCTTCGAAGGCACGCAAATGTACATTCCTGGAGAAGAACATATCCTTGTCACTACTGCAATAAAGTGTTTGCATTAGCTGAGTATCGCACTAGACACGAGATCTGGCACACTGGGGAGAGACGGTATCAGTGCATTTTCTGTCTGGAAACTTTTATGACTTATTATATACTGAAAAACCATCAGAAGTCTTTCCATGCAATTGACCATCGCCTTTCAGTAAATAAGAAGACAGCCAATGGAGGCTTAAAACCAAGTGTGTACCCATACAAGCTTTATCGACTTTTGCCCATGAAATGCAGACGACTGCCCTATAAGTCCTACCAAAATTCTTCATATGAAAATGTTCAAGCAAGTACACAGGTTAATGAAACTGCTTCTACTAACTGTTTCATTCCAACTTCTCTTAACTCCGAGCTACCACCACTGAATTTTCAAAGTAATATCATACCAAACAGCAGACCTCTTGCCTTGGATGCATCTTCATGTAATGATACAGCACCTGCTGTGAATACTCAGAATGTGTCCTCTTGGGGAGCAGGTATCTTAAATTCTGACCTGCAAAGGGACTTTTGTACCGTTGAGAAAAGAGTTTCCACTGCCACAGGTGACTCTGGTTCTCAGGAATGTGATTCCTCAGTTGTATCTCCAACTAACATGAATGAAAATTCAACCTCTGTCATCAGTTACAGCAGTTCTGCACCCTCTGTTATAATGCACAGTAGCAGAGTTTCATCAGTAATCATGCACAGTAAAACAGTCACTTCTGTAGAAAACAGTAAGACAGAATCTTCAAATAATCCACCTAGTCAGTCTGCAACTGATGATTGTAAGTATGAGTCAGATAACCATGGGAAGTGCATTACAAAATCAAAATCTAATAAGGAGAAAAAGAAGACACTGCTGCAGAGCAGAGCGGAAGCAACTGAGGATACACAGCATGTCCCAGGATCTGGAGGTTCATCTAACAAAACAACAAATACTGTCCAAGAATCAAGTAAAACTGAAACATACATTGCAAAGCCTGCCTTACCGGGAACATCTACTGACAGTAATGTTGCACCTCTTTGTCAAATTACAGTAAAAATTGGTAATGAGGCTATTGTAAAAAGACATATATTAGGATCTAAGCTGTTTTGTAAAAGAGGACGAAAAAATAAATGTGAGTCCAAACAGGACAATCTAATTGAGGAATCAGAAACAGAGAGAAAAGAAAGAAGCCCATCTAGGCTGTATAGCTCAGAATGCCTGGAGCTGACAGAAATGTGTGATGACGTAAGTGACCAAGACTCCAGTGATAAACCCTGGAGACCCTATTATAATTACAAACCAAAAAAGAAATCTAAACAGCTAAGAAAAATTAAAAAGACCAAATGGAGGGAAAAGCATGGAAGCAAGAATACCATTGTGGAAAACCACAACACATGCAATCGAGAGTATGCACTGAGGAATGCTCCTGAGGAAAAGGTTATTAGTCAAGAAGAGAACACAGAAATGCCTAATCTCCATTGTGAGCTTTGTGAAAGAGATCAGTCTTCCACTGAAAAAATTCAAGATCATGTACACTGGCACATAGCTACTTCAAAGCCTTACATTTGTGAATTATGCCAAAAACAATTTCAAAGTCCATCCACTTTAAGAATGCATATGAGGTGTCACACTGGGGAAAAGCCCTACACTTGCAAAACCTGTGGTAAATGTTTCTCAGTTCCTGGATATCTACAGAAACACGAACGTATTCATCTGGGTGTCAAAGACTTTGTCTGCCAATACTGCAATAAGGCATTCACTTTAAATGAAACACTCAAAATACATGAGAGAATTCATACTGGAGAAAAACGTTACCACTGTCAGTTCTGCTTTAAGAGCTTTTTGTATCTTTCTACCAAAAGGAACCATGAGCAAAGGCATGTACGTAAGCTTAATGGAAAAGGTTTTGCTTGCTTTCACTGTCAAAAAATTTGCAAGACAGCAGCTGCTCTGGGAATGCACCAGAAGAAACATCTATTCAAAAGTTCAGGTGCACAGGATAGAAAAGAACAGTTTTGCAATGAAAGTACTAAACTTTTGGAAAACCCACGTGTCCTTGGCTCAGAAGGAAGTGAAGTAAAAAATACACAAACTGTAACTCCAGAAGTTATACTCTGAGTGGCAATTTTGCAGAAAATAATAAAAATCCAAAACTATGTATTGGAGAAAATACAGAAACATCTCCACTCCAGTTAGTATCATTTACTATGACCAAATTTCTTCATCCAAACATGTCCCTCTATGCAAAGGAAGGAAAATAACACAGAAAAGAAAAACTGCTGTTTGCAATAAAACAAACTTAGTGTGAAAGACCCACAATACTTTTGCCACAACAGAATTCTAACACAGAGAAATAAACAAACAACCAAAACCTTTCTGCTTAGTCTTACAGGAAACTAGTCTCTGAACTATCTTACAGTGCTGTTTTAGGAGTCAGAATTGTTCTAGGCAAAATAAATACATAGATTCACGGTGTACTCTGCAGAATTTTTGCTGCAGAATGCGTACATTGCAGTTTCTTTAAAAAATGTGTTTATAAAAAAGTGTCATGTAGTGTATTCTAAAGTGAAGGTGGGAAATGCTTCATGCACTTGAGTACGCTGAAGTACAGCTGAGTTCTGATGTACTTTTCTGTAACTCAACATTTAGAAAACATTCAGGAGTTTAAACCCCTTTTCTTTCCCTTGTTCAGTTTTGTAGTTACCATAATAACCCGGTAAGTCTGAGTGCTCATGTGGAAAGTATTCCAGATTTATGGTGTCCCCGAGACATTTAATAAAGGTTCAGTGGAACTCAGAAGAGCCAGTCTTCCAAACTTCATGAATCCCAGTGTCAGTGGCCTGGTAGAGTTACCGAGGTTCATTTCTCTAAAGGAAACTGTTCTCATGAAACAGCCTAGCTTAAAGAATTGTATACAATTTGTAGACAAATGTCCACCTACTGGTGGCTCTGCAGCTCCTGTGTTTCAGAAATACTATTCTCAGCAGAAGAGGAAGTTTAAACTCTTCCTCCTCATCCTGGAATAATGCTTGGACAGCTAACAACAGAGCACATCCCTATAAATACTTCAGTTTGGGGAAGAGTAAGTAAATACTCAGATTCTTGCTTCCACGTATATCGCTAATGCAGTCCCTATGTATAAAGAGGGATAGGGCCAGTTTGTGGTGTTCCTTGTCACTCCCATGCTTTAAGTACAAATTGAAACCTTCCTATGTCCCCTTCAGTGATTCCCCCTAACCATGGCAGCATCTGGACCAAGGCAAGCTTTGTTGTACTGTCCCTTGGCCCAGCAGCATGGTCCCATAGCAGAGAGGTGCCTGGAATGGATTACTGGAAAAAAAAAGCGTTGGCCTTTCTGCCTCCTTCAGCCTGTCACACCAAAGGGTCATGGTGAGCCTTGAAGGTTCACAGTTTACTAGGAATCAGGAGAAAAGGCTCTGAAAGACCACCAAAACATATATACAATTTTATGAGAATGTGATTACTTTTAAGTGAGAGTAAGATTAATATTTTTTTTTTAGGAGGAGGGTTTATGTGTACAAGTTTTATATGATAGGGCTCTGATGTTCTGTTTATCTGAATTTCCAGGTAGTCATGTATGTTCCTCTCTGTGCAGTGTTAAAAAATTAAGTCAGGACAAAGTTTAGTGATCCTCTACTTCATTCTACGTGAAGATATGGTACACGGTTTACATATCTCATCCTCTTGAATATTTTAAAATAAACTATAGCTGGGTACAATAAAACTACAGATAAAATGATAATGCAGTATTGATTGAAGTAATAATATAGTCCACTTATTTATTCTATCATTGGTGAATGCTATGAATCCCTCGAGAAGTTTTTGGTTTCACGGCAGCTTTGGTTCCATTTAAATAAGGCTAATAGAAGAATAAACAGAAGAAAGTACAGTGATATTTCTAAGAAAATACATAAAGTTACTGTCTATGTGGACTTGTATGATCATAATTATAGACCAAAGCAAATAAGGTAGAATATTTATGAATATAAAGATAATTTTTGAAATATTTTATATAACTGTATAGTTCATAAAAATATTGATAGCTTGTGCTAGGTTGGGGGGGGTTTGTATATTTTGATAAAAACACAATGACTTTGTAACTCTGTATATTCTCTACAATTTATAGCAAGACAGTTTTAAGATGACAATGTCATGTTTGTAGTTCAGTTGTGGCACTTTTACAAGTAACACGTTGCAGTAATGAGTCAAGTATTAATGAACAAATTAAGTGTAAGAGAAAGTAAATACTATACATTGTCAAAGACTGTAATTTGCTACATAATTGCATCTGTATTTTTGTTTAGAAGAAAATATTAAATGCAGATGTTAAGGATTGATTAAAGAGTCTAATTTTATTTTTAGAAAGAGTGATTATAACTCTGTTTTTGCTTAATTAAAAGAACATCTTCCTAATTTTCTTTAAGTCTCTCCATTTTTTAAATTATGTTAATGCTTAAAACATCTGTGAGATCCAGAGATACGTACCTTCTAATAGTTACTCCGTTAGAAGATTAAGCAACGCAGTTACCAAATGCTCCCTTTGTTAAGGTCAAAACAGTGACTCAAGAATGCACCAGAGCTGAAGGGAAATTATGGTATCTCCTGGAACCTTTCTTTCAAAGTGAAGGCGATGCTGAGGTGAACAGAATTTATCTGCTTAGTATCTTAAAGGACTTGGAAGACTGGTGAACTGCTTTTAATACTTTGCAACATCTTAAATACCTGTTCATGAGGACCTGAAACTTTTAGAAGTCTTTTCAATCCTGATAGTAATCTTGCAGTACAGATTGTGTATTTTACACACTGTACTTCAGATCTTTTGGAACTACTGCCCAGAAACATTCAGAATGCAAATACCTAATTGCATAAGAAAATAAGAAGATACACAGAAAATAGAAGATTATGCATATTCAAAGTTCTTCCTCCTTCAGCTAGGTGTCACTGCTCTGTAACTTGCATAAAAAATTAAGCTATTTTAGGCAGATCATTTGGGGATGGTCCTCAGGAGAGAGATATAACTAAAAAAAGCTTTATAAGTTTGCTACATATAACAAAATACATTTTTCTCTTTCAAATGTTAATTAAAACCACAAGTGAATCATCAGAATGTTTGTACATCTAACAGATGCTCCTAAAATGTAACTTTAAGGGAGACTGAAAATGAATATTATGCAATTGAACCAGCATTCTGTATATAGTATGTTAGATTAAAACAAGGCAGGTTTAAAATAAATGGAGCGGGAAGTAGACAATGACAAAACTACAAGCTGAGCAGAAAGAAGTCTGTTTCAAAGGAAGGTGATGTTAACAGTAACCTCCAACTCTAATCTTAGGGTATGTGAGAATTAGAGTCACAGGATGTAACTTTTAAAATGTTGCAACCCACAACGTAAGCATATATCTTCATGCTCAGAGTGCTACCCTGTTTCTCACTTCAGAACTCTGACTCGGTTCACCAGCCACCAGTCAGACTGCAGCCAACCTAGGTGGCCAACTGGGATAACTCAAAAAATAATCAGACTACAAATAAGAAGGTAATCAAATTCTCTATTTGTACTATAAAGCAGTTTCTTATTTCTAACAGGTTAAAATTCATCTTGTGCAAACTCCTGTCTCGGTATAGATTTGGGGTTTGCATGCACAAATAGACCCATTACTGGTGTGATGAAGCTGCTTATTTCTCACTGCTCATTTCTCCTGCCTGCCACCTTTGAACATACCTGTGCCCCACCAACCATGAAGTGGAGTGTGAGGATGAGGAAGGAACCTCACTGCTGCTGAAGGAGCAGCATGGGAGAAGCTGGATGCAGGAAAAGCCAGCAAGGAATGAGGCAGTTTAGTGCTTGACTGTCAGATATGCAACAATGCTGTATCATAATGGGAAGATTCCTGTAGGAGAAATAAAAAATGGAGCACAACACAGAGGAGTTCCATTTGATACAAATTAGAAGATACGGTCTGAAACCTCCCAAACTTCCCTTTGCTTTACCAGAAGGGCCGGCTCAAGAGGGCTTTCTAGGCATAAAAAATCCTAGTTCTCTACTGCTTTCTCAGACAGTGTTAGCCCCCTGAACTACCTCCAGTTTAGGATATGTCAGTCACTAAAGCATTTTACCAGACTTTGTGCCTTGAGGGCTTCAAGACCAATGAACCCTCAGCATGCATCCGAGTGCCCACAAACTGGGCACACCACCTGCAGCTGGGTGGCTGGGTGAATTATGCAGACCTAAGAAAGTCATTGACCACCCATGTGGGACTGAGGTAAACTGCAGGTGTAAGCAAGATCCTGGGGTTTCACATTAGGATCTGTACCTTCAAGAAACATCAAAAACATGATGCAAAGGCCCATTAATTCTTGCTGAAGGTGGGTTGCTGCTGTACTTCATGTGCAGTGTACCAGCACCCTGAGGTGTCTTCAGAACTCCAGTGAACGCGGCATTACTCGCTGCAGTTTGCAGGCAGCACTACACCAGCTTTCGCAGGCAGCACTGGAATCTGCAACCGGCTCTGTCGCTCGTTTCAGCCGTTTAATGCAATTAATACAAGAGTTTCACTCTTCTGCCCCTGTGAGAGGCACACAAAGCCACTACCAGTGAGGGCCAGATCATCCCCTGGGCTCGGCGCTGCAGAGTCCCCGCGGCGGGAGCTGCCTGGGCCCGGACCTGGGCCTAGGAAAGGGTGGCCCCGCCGGTAGCCGTAGCAAGGGCGGAACCGCCGCGCAAAGCCCTGCTGGGAGACCGTGTCCGTCGCGCATGCGCCCCAACGCCCCCCGCCCCTCTTCGGTCTTTGGTGCCCCCCGACAGCGGCGGCCGGCGCGGTTGGGGTGGTGGCGTGTGGCGGGGCCGAGCCGCTCCGCTCCCCTCCCTTCCCCCACCGGGCACTGCACTTCGCAGGCGGCGCTGGCACGATGGCGACCGGAGACGGCACCGACGAGGTGCGGGTGCTGCAGAACCTCCGCGGGAAGATCTGTAAGTGCGGTGCTGCGGCCAAGGCGGGCTGCTGCGGAATCGGGCTGGGCTGGGCTGGGCGAGGGTCCGGGGCCGCCGCGTTCAGGTGCTCGCTGCCGCCTCAGCTGCGCCAGCCGCCGCTCTCCCTTTTGCTGCGCTGGATCTGGTGCTGAGGCCGCGGGCGGGACACAGACGCGGGGGCGCTGAGGGCCGGCAGCTTCTCAGGCGGTGCTTGTCGGGCTAGGCGCCGAGGAGAGGCTAATAGAGCAGGGGAGGCCGCGTTGACGCAGGCCGCGTTGTGGCGGCTCCGGTAAGGGGCTTTGTGGCAGGCGCGTCTGACACGTGTTGGTGGGTGAGGCCGAGCCGGGGTCTGCGCGGCCCCGGGGAGGGAGGGAAGGAGGGAGGGAGGAAGAGAGGGATGCCGCGGGTCCCAGCGAAGCACCGAAGGGGCTGGGAAACATTCGTTCCTCCGAGAGTTTACTTGAGCCAGCGGGAAACAGAAATGCTCCCACCCGCCCAGAGTTCGGGCATCGGAGTCTGTTTGTCAAGAAGAAATTGCGAAATAATTGATGTGCAGGAAGTCGGTGGTAGCGGGCTGTGCTGGGAACGGTCATTAATGCTTCTGTTTCTTTGTGTAGTGTGTGTGCGAGTGAGGGGGAGGCCGAGAGAGAGGCTGGTGACTTTATTTTGGTGGTTAGGAAGTGATGATTAAAAACACCTATACATTTAGTAACGTGGGAAACCAAAGGATGAACTGAAGAGGAGGGGCCGGGGAGGAAAACAGATAGTGTGGTACAGCTCAGGAAGACTTCAAAGCAAGAGGGAGAAACAGGATGTGCAGCGGCTTCCTGAAGGGGTATCGAAATACATTCATACAATTCAGATGCAACCCATCTATTTCCTTTCTCACGCAGATGTTGGTTTTGGGTTTGTTTTTTTTTGTTTGGGTTTGTTTTTCTTGAGAATGAAGTGAAACAAGCTGAATTTGGCATGGCACTGGAACTGAGAACCGACTGTGAAAATCTTTTGAAGGGTTAGGTTTGATGAAAGAATGGAGTCATGTTTACTTAAATATCTTATGCAATATAGACTCAAAGGTGTCTTCAGTAAACAGAAGTCTAGGTCACAAAAAAGCAGACTACATGAAGTGAAGCTGGAGGTACACTCACTCCAGGGCATTAGTGAGAGAATAATTGCCACTTGAGTAGACAAGGCTGGATGCATACTGAGATCTTGCGTTGTAAGCAGCTGTCACAGAAATAACAGGTCAACCTGCCTTTGAAAGATAATACTGTTAGTTTTAGAACTAAGGCATTAATTACTGAGGCTGTTTTATTTATTGTCACCCTTCTGTTTCCTAGTTTTTGTCATAAGGTTTTTCTCAACAGTAGACATTCAAGAAGTTTTACATCTTATACTACATGAACCGGACACAAATTTTCCATTAAGCATTGAAAGACAAAAGCCAAAACATCTTGAGACTTATGTTGAAACTAATTTTATTGTCCCATTTATGTGTTCTGGATTGAGACTGCTGTTGTATTGTAACTTTGAGTATTCAGTTACCTGGCCAAAGTAATGGTATACCAGACTGTGACCTGTATCCTGGGGATTACATAGAAAGCTGGTTGCCAAAGATGAACCTGTAGGAACTCTAGGAATCCATCTGGAAAATTAGTGGAAGTAATAGCTGCAATAAAAGATGATGATTTTCATGCTGCCTCAAGACATGTCACTTTGTAAGCCTACTTACTTCTAACAAAACAAAAACTGTTTTTTACAAAAGAGAAAAGTTAAATATGCTGTGGAAGCCTGAAAATCTGCTAATTCCTAGATGTCCTTTTGGCTTCTTTGCACAGCAAATACTGTTTTATTTTCACTTCTTCCTAGCATTTTACTAATGTGCTTTTTTAGAGGAAAACCTTATGAATGAACAATAGTAAAAGGAATTATAGAATTGTTTCAGTTAGAAAAGATCATGGAGTCCAACCTTCAACCTAAGACCACTATGGCCATTAAACCATGTCCTGAAGTGCCATGCTCATATGTTTCTTGAACACCTCCAGGGATGGCAACTCCAATGTCTGACTACTCTTTCAGGAAAGGAATTTTTCCTAATATTCAATCTAAACCTCCCCTAGCACAGTTTAAGGCCATTTCCTCTCATTCTAGCACCTCATACTAGAGAGAAGAGACTAACACCCCACCTCACTCCAACCTCCTTCCAGGGATTTGTACAGAGCAGTAAGGTCTGCCTTCAGACTTCTCCAGACTAAACAATCCCAGTTCCCTCACAGATCTTGTTTTGGAGAAGCTTCATGTTCATAATCTGTGAGAATTCCTTGTAATATGTTTCATACAAGTGAGGTGCATCTTGGTGCCTAAGCTTTGTTGGCTTTTACACTACTACCAGCCTTGGTCCTGGCTGGTTTTATATGTGCTACATGAGGGAGTGTGGTAATTTTAATGAAGTCAGTTCTGCAGTTGAAGTTCTTACTTATGCTGTTGTTTAAGAATACACCAGTGGTAAAATCTAAAGTTACTGATGTTGTATAAATCATCACAACAGATTTAAAACTGAGGCATACACTTAAAAGTGGTTTAAGTAGCTGTTACATACCTAGCGGTGAAAAAACTGGGTAGGATCACATATGCAGTCCCTGCTGTACTCTGGTTTTTTGCGGGTTACTTGTGTTTGCAGCCAATCTCATGCTTTGCAGCTTTCAATTAAGGGGCAAGATGAAGTGCATTTACCAATTTAAGACCCCCATAATATTTCTGGAATATATGGGTTTACACTTTAGCAGATTCCCACCAGAAACCCACTGAAGCTCTGTCCTTTCTTTAGGATGTGGGGGGGTGTCTATTTCATATGTCTTAGTGATGACCAAAGCACTTTGCAGAGGTATGTGAATATTGTGTAGTTTTAGGCATATCTCATAGTGTGGTGTTTTATGCTGTATACTAACAAGCTTCTGTTTTCATTTTGTGACATACAGTGGTACATTTTTAGGCGGTAAGTGATTTTAGTTGCTTTCCTTTTGATGTGATCTGAAGGGTAGTTTTGAGTTCAGTCTCTTTGGAATCTAATGGTTCTGTTCATGCTTCTTGATCTCTGTGTGTGAAGTTTAAAATGAATGTGTATACTTCCTCTTTTCCCATACCTATGTCGATGAAGAGCTCATTGATGCTTTTAAGAGCACAGGTTTTAACTGTGGAAGTGTCTGTTCATACTTTCCATCCCTGTACATATTCCTGACTTGGAAAACACCACACACAAAGTACAATCTTTGTTCCTGTTAAACTGTCATGTTCTCTACTCAGACACTGTTGTGGCAGCCTTTCCAATACCAAGCATTGCTTAACTTTCAAGATAGTAATTATTTATTATTTATTTTAAAAAATGATGGGGAGAGAAAGAGAAAATAAAGTTCTGATTTTACATCTTAACAGCATGGAAAATCTCACTCCACTCTGCTTCATATCTGCAGATTTTTTTAAATGGGAACATTTGTATGATACTTCAAATCTTGTTTCAAGCTGAGGTATTTGAAAGTGGAGATACGTTATTCAAACATAAGTAATTAAAACTTTGAAATAGTTTTCATCCTCTTACCTTTTAAGACCTTCCACAAGGTTTAGATAACTCCTCATTTAATTGGAATAGGTGTTTCCAGTAGCAGATAAGGATGAATGGTTCTGTAAAAGGTCCTAATGCAGAATACAATTCTGGTTGCCTGTATTTAAGATAAGAATTAAAGTGCCACAGAGTGGCTATTCACTGATAGGAACCTCTTCTGTGAGAGAATATCAGTAGAGCTTCTCGGTTGTTTTTCTTTTAGCAGAATAAAAGGTGAAAAGGCTGTGTTTGCTGTCTTCAAAGACATTCTGAGGGGAAGCAAACATCTGGTGGGAAATAACTGTTTAAGTTAAGGACAGTGTTGCTGTAAATAAATGTAGGTGTCTGTGGCACTCCGAGTTTGGAAGATCTTTCGAGTTGGAGCACTAGGAACTGCTTTTTGCTCTAATGACTTAGAAGTAACCATTTCTGGAAGGGGCTGCCTGATAGCCAGTGTATGTTAGTGCAGTGAACTAGAATCAATACCCAGCAAATCTTGGTATTCCTTTGTTGACAGTCATCCTGTCTCATTAGGAACTTCCTTTTCCTACTTGTTCTTATCCGTGTTGCACTTAGTAGGTGATTTTTTCCCTCAGTACTAGACCAGACAGGAAAATAGAGAGTACTCAAAGGTGAACCTTTGAAAATCCATCAGTTAATATCAGATGTTTGTTGTGGAGAATGAAATCAGGATTTGATGTGTAAGTTCTTCTTAACCAGCTTCCTTTAGCAGAGAAAATACTAAGTGAATGAAAGCTCAGCCAGATCATTAACACCTCAGGCTGCAAGCTTCTTGGATTTAGCAAGCTATGCAGGGTCAAGCCCAAGATGAGACCTTTCAAGGGAAAGTGCAGGTGCTGCAGGAAGTGGTGTTCATGAGTCACTGTGCTGTCCTTTTCCTGTCTACTCTTACTCCACATGAAAATGGGTGTAGCAATTTCTGTACACTGTTGGATTGTACAAATTGGAAATGAATGTGGAAATGCATGAAAAGAGAAGTAAATTTTGGACACACGTTACAACTGTAAAATTCTTGTGCCTGATACTTTTTCTCCCTCATTACTTACAGTAATTTTTTTATTTACAGATGATGCCAAGCACTTAGTACCAAACAAAATGAGAGACTTTTTCTGTACCATAAACTTGGACCAAGAAGAAGTTTTTCGTACACAGGTAGTTGAAAAATCTTTAAGGTAAGCTTAATTTTTAAGTGGAGATGATAATCAAGACTGCCTCATTCAGAATAAAAACAACCTATGTGTCAGTATGCTTTTGCTTATCCCTTTTTAAAGTGAGAGCTGTTTTGTGACAACTACTCAAATGTTACAGCGTTGTGTAAATTGTGAGTAGTTGAAGACACAGTTGAGGCGTGTGAGTAGTAGAGTGCTTTTAAAATGAAGTGTGCCAAAACATACTTCACTATTTTGTGACACTGGGCAGCACATAACATTCTCTGTCTTGCCAGGTTGTTTTCAAGGGAAAGAAGTCTGCTTGGTAATTGCTCTCCTGGTCATTTCCTGCTTCAGACGTGCAGTAGATTCATGTTGGTAGAATTTTGCTTTTAGTATCTGTCTTGTAAAACCTGTTTATAGAATGAGGGAACCAGAACTTTGTAAAGAGTTCTGTGTGCTGTGGGATATCTTCCTGAACAGGCCACATTCTTTCTTGAAATTCTTGTTTTGTGAACTGTCACCTGTACTCTCACAGAATAGGTGGTTTTGCCTTCCTGAGCAATGCTTGGCTGTAGATTGTACCACTGCCGTAGAGTCTTAGAAAGCAATCAGACCAAAGGGTCCTGATAACATAGATGTAGCAGTGTAGGCACTTTGTCTCCAAACACTTCAGTCCACTGATGATCCATACTGAGGCATCCTTGCAGCTGCCTTGGTCAGTATATCCAAGTGGCTGTTTACCTGGAAGAGATGTTAAACTTTACTCATGAAACCCAGAACCACAAAGTCTTGTCATTTTTCTTAAAATCACTGGAAATTACAAGAATTATTGTTAGTGTGCACTCTCCGAGTCAGCTTTGTGGATGTTTCCAGGTGACACACAGCATACTGCTTGTATTACAAATTTAAAGAGGGGAATGTTACTTCTTCAAAGCATCATTTTAAAGCCTTCTTACACTTCTGCATGAAAAGAAAATGCCACATGCATGAAGGCAGGAACAAATATTTTGCTCATCCTCCTGATCTGTAGCTGCTGTAGTCAGATACACAAAATGTTCAGAATTTAACTTGGTGCAAGTGAGACTTTTACTCAGACAATTACTCAGTTGAGTAATCTTTCAGAGCAGATGCTGTATTGATAAAGCAGAAACTTAGAACTTCCCTTTCAGTTAGACAGTTTGAGTAAAATAACTCAATTTATATTAAAAAGAACATCTTTGCTGTGCAATTTTTGACATATTAATAATTGTACCCTCAAAGAGCTGAGATTTGTTACATTTAACACTTATGCAGGCATTTTTATTATAGCAAAGAATTATTAAATGTATGTATTCTTAATCACCTGGTAAGTATTAACTGCATAGTAAAACTTGATAAATCATCTTAGAGCCATCAATTATTTTTTTTAATAATATTGAAGTTTCACTGCAAATTGATGAAATGAGAAGAAAGCCATTACTCCTTTACAGAAGAAAGGAAGGAAAATCTCACCATAACAAAGAAACAGTTTGAGGGGGGCTTTTAAGTGATATACACATCCTTCTCTTCAAATTCAGAATTTTTCAGGTGATACAAAATTGAGAACATTTCATTAGGAGATAGAGTCAGTATTCTGAATCACTTGTTGCTCATAGATGCCTTTCTGTCTCTGCTGACTACACAGAGAATCATAGAATGGTTTGGGTTGGAAGGGACCTTAATGTTCATCTGGTTCCAACCCCACTGCCATGGGCAGGGACACCTTCTTCTGGACCAGCTTGCTCAAGGCTCTGTCCAACCTGGCCTTGAGCACCTCCAGGCAGGGGGCATCCACAGCCTCCCTGGGCAACCTATTCCAGTGTCTCCCCACCCTCACTGTAAAGAATTTCTTCCTAATCTCCAGTTTAAATACATTCCCTCTCATCCTATCACTACAAGCCCTTGTAAAAAGTCCATCCCCTGCTTTCTGGTAGGCCCTCTTCAGGTACTGGAAGGCTGCTCTAAGGTCTCACTGGAGCCTTCTTTTCTCTAGGCTCAACAGCCCCAACCTTTTCAGACTTTCCCCATAGGAGAGGTGTTCCAGCCCTCTGATCATCTTCATGGGCCTCCTCCAGACCTGCTGCAGCAGTTCCATGTCCTTTCTTGTGGTAGGGGGCACAGGAATTGTGTGTAGTTAAAGACTGACATTTGTTCCTGAAAATTAACTATACCATCTTGTTGTTCATTACTGTGTTAGGCTGGAATGCCATACTAACCCAGAGGCACTGAAAAGGAAGATGAAAGCTCTGATATTTTACTAGTCTGAAAACTTTATAAATTGCTTTTTTAGTAAGGTGTAGTATTATGTAATTTTAGCCATAAATGCAACTTTTAATTTAATTGTTTTATATTAATTGCTTGCTTTTTTCTTACACATGTAATTCAGAGTCTGTTTTAATCACTGTATTCTGGATTGCAAATTTATAATAGCTATAATCTAAATTGCATTCTTTGAATATCCACCAGTTACATATCTGGATGTCCTATAACTAGAATTAAAATTACTTTTTACTACAGTGATTGAAAACTAATGAATAAATATATTTTTAGAGTGTGCATATAGATTTGGGCCTCCACCTGCATTGAGACTATTGTTAGAGTGCAGATGTGAAGCAAATGACTTTTCAGAGATAGAAAACCATGGATTAATACTGAAGTGAAAGAAGAATATTTTGAGTAATGACTCAAGAAATACTTCCTGACATGGTGTGAGATTTCTGTGGTTCTAGAGAAACAATTTCCTTCCCCCCCCCCTTGGAAAGTTTAAAGAATGTCCATGAGCTTCTTCAAATATGTGCTCAAGTATGAGGAATTGGAGAGTGGTTGTGATACCTGTGTCCTGCATTCTTAATTTAAACTAAATTCAGTTTGTTTTTCAAACTGAACTTTGTGTGAATGCAACATTATAGCAAAAATTACTTCTCATTTAGCTTTTATGGAATGACAGATCTAGGGAGATTTTAACAAGAAAAGGAAGAGCAAACATTTATGTCACTCATTTAATCTCATGTATTACTCTGATCCAGTTCTTCCTGTATGGCTGTCTCGTCTTCTCTTGAATTAGCACCATCTTCTACTTTTCTGTCTATCACAGTCTTTAAAGTTCTTGCATCAAAGGCACAAATGAAAGTACTAAACTGAATTCTGAGGAACAGGTTTGCCATTTTAATTATTCCTCATTGGTATAACTTTGTACCCTGTCAGCCAGCTCTCTATTCACCTTAAATTTTCTCTGTGCCTCATACTTTGCTAAATAATCACGAACAACTGATTCATACGGCAACGGTAACCTAGGTAAGGAAGAATTTCCCAGCTTAAATAAGGCAATTCATTATCTTCCATTTATGCTTACACTGTAGATGTGCATTTTTCTGCCCAATGTGAGACTTCATGTAATGTTGAGGTCAAAATAATGACTGTTAGTGACTGATACGGGGGAATACAGTAGTGAAGTTTGCTTTCGTTGTCATGGGGTATGGCTGCTAAATAGATATTTGGAAATCTCTACTAATAGTCTCCATCCTAGACTAATTACTCGATGATAATTGGATACATAGAGTTGTATAGATCCAGGGAAAACGGGGATTTAACACTTGGGAATAGAATAGAATTAACCAGGTTGGAAAAGACGTTTGAGATCGAGTTCAACCTATCACCCAACACCATCTAATCAACTAAACCATAGCACTAAGTGCCTCATCCGGTCTCTTTTTAAACACTTCCAGTGATGGTGACTCCACCACCTCCCTGGGCAGCACATTCCAATGGCAAATCACTCTTTCTGTGAAGAATTTCTTCCTTAACATCCATCCTAAACCTCTCCTGGCACAGCTTGAGACTGTGTCCTCTTGTTCTGGTGCTGGTTGCCTGGGAAATGAGACCAATCCCCACCTGGCTACACCCTCCCTTCAGGTAGTTGTAGACAGCAATAATACTTAGAAAATTAACAAAGTTTTTTTTTTGTTTGTTTGTTTGTTTGTTTTTTTTTAAAGAGAAGCTGAGAAACATTTCTTTCAACCAAGAATTCTTAAGTTGTTTCTCAATGTAGTTTAAAGCCTGGTTTGTCTCCTTTAAAGCCTGTGTTAAAAGGTCTCTGAACAAAAGGAACTGGTAAGTTAAGGATCAGTTCCTTCATCTTGCTCTTCAGATCCCACTCTGTCTTCAAATGCATTTTTGGGGATGTACCCACTCACTGCAGAGGTGTTGGCCTAGATGACCTTTAAAGGTCTCTTCCAATTTAATGCATTGTATGATTCTGTGATTTTCATCTGTGAAACTCCTCATAATGAATTCCTGCAGTTAAAGCTCTTGTTTGTGAAAAATTGATTATAGAAATTCAGAATGTGCAATTTCACTTTTTTAGTGAGTTAGCTCTTGTCTTACTTTTCTTGCTTAATTAATGAACAATTTGCCCTTAAGTATTTGGTGCTTTTTTGGTGATTATTTTTGAGGGAATAGAGTAATGATGATATCCCATTCTTCCTGGTGTTCTTATGGGTAGGTATTACTGATTTGGAACTGATTGTTCCAAACATAAGCGTATTTGTAGTAGCTTACAGTATTCTAGCAATATGGTGTCAGAAGGGTATTATAGTGAGAAATGAAAACCCCAGTCTTTGTCTCTGGGTTTAGTGTAGCAGTCATAACAGCACTCTTCTGTAGACAGAAAGCTGGCTTCCAGCCATTCTGTAGGATCCCTTCAGGTATTGAAAGGCATCTATAAGTTCTCCCTGAAGTCTTCTCTAGGCTGAACAACCCCAGCTCCCTCAGCCTATCCTCATAGCAGAGGTGCTCCAGTCCTTGGATCATCTTTGTGGCACTCCTTTGGACTCCTCCCAACAGTTGTGTGTCCTTCTTATGATGGGAACACCAGACCTGGACATAGAATTCAAGGTGGGAGTCTCACAAGATCAGAGTAAAGGGAAGAACTACCTCTCCTGACCTTCTGCATGCAGCACATTGTGTGTATTTTAGATGAACATTTATCTCTTTCACTCTTCTGTTGTGTAGTTGCTAATGCTTGTGGCTTCTTTTTACAAGTCTGAACCTTTAAGCATTAAATTTGACACACAAGTTAAAGCTAAACTAACATCCACTAGTGAAGTAATTAATTGCGTTCTAATGCCGTTTAGTCATGTACTGAATGAAAAAAGACACACCTGAAACTTGTCTCAGGATGTCATGTGGGTAGAGAACCAAGCAGAATTATTTCAAGACAGAAAAACTGAATTGGTAGAGGAGACAACACTGTGTACTTTTTTCTGGTTTTGAACATATATAGTATGTTCTCACAAAGTTTTAACTTGCAGTGTTGTTACATGTTCTTTTAATGAAATGGTTGTGGATGGTTTTGATGCTGTACAAATAAGTACAGTGCTGGAGGCCAACATCTAGGACTACACTAAAACGTAGTGGGTTTGTTTGTATTCTGTATAAATTACATAAAGTGGTTTTCTATTTTAACTTCCAGTCTTTCCTTTCAGCCCTTATTTTGGGGAAGAGTTTTACTTTGAGATTCCAAGAACATTCCAGTGGTTGTCCTTCTACATTTATGATAAAAGTGTTCTACAGAAAGACCTACGCATAGGTAAGTTCTGGGATGCTGTCTACATCTTCACAGAATCAACCAGGTTGGAAGAGACCTCCAAGATCACCAAGTCCAACTGATCACCCAACCCTAACTAATCAACGAGACCATGGCACCGAGTGCCTCATCCAGACTTTCCTCAAACACCTCCGAGGACAGTGACTCCACCATCTCCCTGGGCAGCCTATTCCAATGGCCAATCTCAAACTTCTTTCTAAGATCAAGCCTAAACTTCTCCCTGCACAGCATGAGACTGTCCTCTTGTTCTGTTGCTGGTTGTCTGGGAGAAGAGACCAACCCCCACCTGGCTATAACTTCCCTTCAGGTAGTTGTAGACAGCATTAAGGTTTCCCCTGAGCTGCTGCTTCTCCATGCTAAACAACCCTAGCTCCCTCAGCCTCTCCTCGTAGGGCTGGTGCTCCAGACACCTCACCAGCTGCTTTGCCCTTCTCTGGACACATTAGAGCAACTCAGCATCTTTCCTAAACTGGGGACAGAGCTGGACACAGGACTCAAGGTGTGGCCTAACCAGTGCTGAGTACAGGGGCAGAACCTTGCATAACATTTGGTTGGTTTCAGTGCCATTATCTGTAGTAATAATGGCACAGTTATTAAATTGATCTTAAAACACAGTGCATAGTGCACTTAAACCAAATGTTCCTTTTAAGTTTGAAAAGCAGGATTTGGGTTCATTGCTTTATTATATTAAAATATGTGGGGTTTTATAGACATGTATTTAAAATGGTATTAGGAGTATGAAAAGAAAACTGTTAATGACAATTATGCAGAATCACAGCATCATTAAGGTTGGAAAAGACCTCTAAGATCATTACGTCCAACCTTCTACCCAACACCTCCAAGACCACTAGATCGTGTCCTGAAGTGCCACATCTACTTGTTTTTTGAACACATTTAAAAAGATGTTCAGTGGAACAGAAGCAAGGGAAAAAAACTATTTGAGTAATTGTCACTACCTGTGGGTCTTTTAAAGAATGAACTATGGAATAATTCCACAGTAATTACAATTGTGGAATAATTCTTAAAGGTAGTTACTGATATTTTCTCTGTCTGTGCAGCATGTGACTTAGAGGTTGCTGCAAAATGCTTTATGTAGAATAGGTGAAAAATTGCAGGCAGTGGATTCCACCCCTTCAGTGTGTAACGGCACTACTGCAGCTGCTCATGACCTCCTCATAAGAGTGATATGAAAGAAAGGTTCACATTACTTAGGTTGAGGAAGGAAATAATTTCCACCAGGATGACAGCTAATTTGGTATAAAAACAGCTTTCCAATTTTTTTTGAGGCATTCTGCAGCACCATTACTGTTCTCTCAAGTCTTTATTGCGATGTTTCCAGCCACAAGAGTGTTCTTTGTTTTACCTAATCTTACTAGTGAAATCCAAGATAGCACATTATATTTAACTTAATTTGGCTTTATATGAACTTTTTCTGCTTTACTTAGCTTATGTTTCCATAAAAAGTCTTACAGTATACCGTATTACCAAGGTTGGAAGAGACCTCAAAGATCATCGAGTCCAACCTGTAACCACAAACCTCACGACTAGACCATGGCACCAAGTGCCACATCCAGTCCCCTCTTGAACGCCTCCAGGGACGGCGACTCAACCACCTCCCCGGGCAGCCCATTCCAATGGCGAATCACTCTTTCGGTGAAGAACTTTCTCCTCACCTTGAGCCTAAACTTCCCCTGGTGCAGCTTGAGACTGTGTCCCCTTGTTCTGGTGCTGGCTGCCAGGGAGAAGAGGCCAACCCCTTCCTGGCTACAACCACCTTTCAGGTAGTTGTAGAGAGCAATGAGGTCACCCCTAAACCTCCTCTTCTCCAGGCTAAATAATCCCAACTCCCTCAGCCTCTCCTCATAGGGCTGTGCTCAAGGCCTCTCCCCAGCCTTGTTGCCCTTCTCTGGACACGTTCAAGTGTCTCGATGTCCTTCTTAAACTGAGGGGGCCAGAACTTGACACAGTACTCAAGGTGTGGCCTAACCAAAGCAGAGTACAGGGTCACAGTGACCTCCCTGCTCCTGCTGGCCATACTATTCCTAATGCAGGCCAGGATGCGGTTGGCCCTCTTGGCTGTCTGGGCACACTGCAGGCTCATGTTCAGCCTCCCATCAACCAGCACCCCCAGGTCCCTCTCAGCCTGGCCGCTCTCCAGCCACTCTGACCCCAGCCTGTAGCGCTGCATGGGGTTGCTGTGGCCAATGTGCAGAATCCGGCACTTGGATGTGTTAAATCTCATGCCATTGGACTCTGCCCATCTGTCCAGCCTGTCGAGGTCCCTCTGCAAAGCCTCTCTGCCCTCCAGCAGATCAACTCCTGCCCCCAGCTTGGTGTCGTCTGCAAATTTACTGATGAGGGACTCAATGCCCTCATCCAGATCATCAATAAAGATGTTGAAGAGCATGGGGCCCAGCACTGATCCTTGGGGCACACCACTAGTGACAGGCCACCAGCTTTAAAATCCCAAAACAACAACAAAAAAAACCAAATCAAAAACCTAAAAGGGGAACTTAGATCTGAAGTTTGATTCTTCTTTATTTAAATATTTCTCCTATTAAGATGAACCTTGTATTTATGCTTATCTGTCCCTGTCATGTGTGTCCCCCCCAGGAAAGGTGTCAATCAAAAAAGAAGATCTATGCAACTACACAGGAAAAGAGAACTGGTTTATGCTTCAACCTGTTGATTCTAATTCAGAGGTTCAGGTAATAAATTGCACATTTCCACTTTTAAGTGTGAATATGAATGAGTGCATGTGATGGTAGAAATTTATATTGATCTGTAGGAGATGGATGTTAGCTTCTGTCTTAATTCTTGCGAGGCAGCTGTTGTATGTTTCAGCGTGATGGATGAACGATCCATATTCTACACTTCTAAATTAACTGTATTGTTTGTTGTGATAATTAAAACTGGCAGAATCATAGAATGATTTGACTTGGAAGGGACTTTTAAACCTCATCCAGTCTACCCCTCCTGCAGTGAATAGGGACATCTTTAACTAGATCAGGTTGCTCAGAACCCTGTCTAACCTGACCTGGAGTGGTTCCAGGGATGGCACTTCTATCACTTCCCTGGAAAATCTGTGCCAGTGTTTCACCACCCTCACTGTAAAAAATGAAAAATAAAAATTCTTCAATTCTTCCTTGTGTGTGGTCTGAATCTCCCTCTTTCAGTTTAAACCCATCATCCCTTGTCCTATTGAAATAATCCCTGCTAAAATGATTGTCCCAATCTTTCTTGAGCCCCCTTTAAGTACTGCAAGGCTGTAGTAAGATCCCCTTGCAGCCTTCTCTCCTTCAGGCTGAACAACCCCAGCTCTCTCAGCTTGTCCTTGTAGGAGTGGTGTTTCAGGCCTGCAGTTGCAGGTTCATGTCCATATGCTGAGGGCCCCAGAGCTGGACACACAACACCAGGTGAGGTGTCACCAGAGCAAAGGTGACACCTCCCTTTGACCCACTGGCCATGCTTCTTTTAGTGCAGCCCAGTAATTATCTAAACCCACCATACCTGTAATAAATGTAGGACTCTTGTAGTGTCGCAATCTGCTCCAAGTGCAGAAGCTGTAGAACAGTAATTTCAGATCTGTACTGACAGGTAATCTGAAGTGGGGATGATTAAAAGTTCACCAGAGTAAAAGCACTCTGTGTTTGAGTTAATTTAAGTTGGTGGTGAAAGGGGGATGATGGGCATTTCCTTTCAAGTGTATATGGGACAAGAATGGCCTCTCACCAGTCTTTGAAAATATGTAAAAGTTACTTTAATTTTATAAAGCATCTGCTTTGGATTTTGATCTTAGCTGGTTTGGGGTAGTTTGTTTTACTTTACTGGGCAACCTATTCCAGTGTCTCACCACCCTCACAATAAAGAATTTCTCCCTGACATCTAATCTGAGTCTACTTTTTTTCAATTTGAACCTTCTAGTTCTGAAGTTTAGGTTGGTGATTTGGCTTTGGCTCCTTAGTTACTATGTGAATCTTGGCCATGTGATTAACAGTTCCGTCTTCCTCTAGTCAGTATCTGAAATGTGAATTGTTTATCCATCTTACAGTTAAAAGAGTACCTACCTGCCTTGGAACTTTACCTCCTTGAGCTCTACAGATGAAAAGCATATTCACATAAAGTGTGCTGATTATTTATTATTTAACAGTGGCTCATTTATTTTTGTTTTGAATAAAATCAATCTGTACAGCTGTATTTAAAACATGTGCATTAAAAATCTGTACAACTACATTTGTGTCAAAAGCTCTGATGCAGATCTGCAGAAAACTATTGTGCTGCTCTCAGCAGACAATACAAACAAACAAAAAAAAAAAAAAGCCCCTGAAACCCCCTGTACATGTCAGGGAAACATTTACTTAGAGCCACCTTACTGCCACCATCGTGGTGCTGAGTTGTGAGCAAACTACATCTACAGATAGCTCCTCGGTAGCAGTGAATTGATGAGTGTAGAACACATAATTTGGGGCAAAGGGGGAAGTGTGGGTTTGGGGTTTGTTGTCATTGCTTTTTGAAAGAAAAGGAAGATTTACTTTTTTTTTATAGATTATTCACAAGGTCTGCTTAGTAAAACTAGTTAAGTCAGCTGTTGCATTAAATACTAATGTTGTCTTTTCATTTGTCATTCAAACACTTTGCCTTATAAAGGCTGTTGGCATGCTTCCCACTATCCTTGTTTTATCATGTAAATCTATTTTTGCAATTGAGTTTCTCTGTGACACAAATGTTTTCTTAACGTACCTGTGCTCCAGTCTGTGTAGTAACAATGTACACAACACTTGACAGGCATCCCAAAATAGTTCCATTAAAGCTTCCTTTATAAAATGAACTTCACTTCTCCCATGTGATGCAGAGAGAGAAACACGCCCCTTGCCCCAGGGAATGTGCAATTAAAAAACCATTCCAGTTCTGTGTCAAAACATAAGTGCTATAGGAAAAGGGGTGCTAAGCTTGCTGAGGGTTTTACTTTCATTTCAGTGTTGTACTTCAAAACTGCAGTTCAAATAATAGCTTGCTTCCTTTGTCATGCTTTAAAATGACCTTCCAGGTCTCTTCCCTAAGAATCATAATCATGGACCAGCCCTTGTCACCTGGTTTTCTATTTCACAGAATGGTAAGGGTTGGAAGGGACCCCTGGAGATTGAGTCCAACCCCACTCCCTTTCAAGGCAGGTTCAGCTAGAGAAGGTCACACAGGAACATGTCGAGGCAGGTTTTGTATGTCTTGAGAGATGGAGATTCCTCCACCTCTCTGAGTAGCCTGGTCTAGTGCTCTGTCAGCCTTACAGAAGTTCTTCTTCATGTTTAGATGGAACTTCTTTAGGATGATGAGGATGATCTAGAGGATGATCAGAGGGCTGGAGCACCTCTCCTATGAGGACAGACTGAAGGAGTTGGGGCTGTTCAGTCTGGAGAAGAGAAGGCTCCGAGGTGACCTCATTGTGGCTTTCCAGTATCTGAAGGGGGCCTACAGGAAGGCTGGGGAGGGACTTCTCAGGATCTCAGGTAGTGATAGGACTAGGGGGAATGGAATGAAGCTGGAAATGGGGAGATTCAGGCTAGATGTGAGGAAGAAGTTCTTCACCGTGAGAGTGGTGAAGCCCTGGAATGGGTTGTCCAGGGAGGTGTTTAAGACCAGGCTGGACGAGGCTCTGGCCAGCGTGATCTAGTGTAGGGTGTCCCTGCCCATGGCAGGGGGTTGGAACTAGATGATCCTTGTGGTCCCTTCCAACCCTGACCGATTCTATGATTCTATGATTCTTATGTTCAAGTTCGTGCCTGTTACCCCTTGGCCTGTCGCTGTGGAAAAAAGACTGGCACTGTCTTCCTGACACCCACCCTTGAAGTATTTATAAACATTTATGAGACACACTCTTTCCCCACCTTAGTCTTCCCTTTTCCAGACCAAGAAGACGCAATTCTCCTAGTCTTTCCTCATATGAGAGATGTTCCAGTCCCCTCATCATCCTTGTAGCCATTTTCTCTACCATCTCCAGCTAGTCCCTGACCTTGAACCAGGGACCCCAGGACTGGACACAGTACTCCAGATGTGGCCTTACCAGGGCAGAGTAAAGGGGGAAGGGAACTTCCCGCAACCTGTTGGCCACCCTCTTCTTGAGGCACCCCAGGATGCCACTGGCCTTCTTGGCTGCAGGGTCACATTGTTGGCTCATGGTCATCCTCTTATCCACCAGGACTCCTAGGTCTTTTCCCCCACAGCTGCTCTCCAGCAGGTCAGACCCCAGCCTGTACTGATCCATGCTACTCTGCTTTTCTAAGTATACCTCTCTGGCTTCAGAGTCCAAGGTAATTTTGGAAGTCTCCTGAAATGCTCATAAACTCACTGGCTGTTTGTTCAAGGGCTGATCCTGTGTTTAGGATGAAAAAGCTGAGAGGGGCTTTGCTCTTGGTAATTTGTCATGCTGGAAGATCCATTTGTGTGTGTGTGTGTGTGTTAAATCTATGGAGGCAATTAAGGTACTGTCTACAGCTGAGGATATGTGCTTCAGAAATTATAATTGCTAGAAATGATATATTGGAATTACCTTAAGTTTCTAACTTTAAACTGTATGTTTTTAATTACTACTTTAAAAATAAAGGCTTTAAAACTATTTGTTTCTCTCTTGTGTGTGTGTGTTTTGTTTTTTCAGGGAAAAGTTCACCTTGAATTAAAACTGAATGAACTGATAACAGATAATGGATCTGTGTGCCAGCAACTGGTAGTACGGTAAGAAAATATATTAATCCTTGAATATGATTTGTTGGTTAGAACATTGTGATTTGTCTCTCTTAATACTGAATGTCTGCACATCTTGATGCCAGTAACGGTTTTCTTTTTGTATGATTTCCCTTGGATCTTGCTAAGGGAATTGGGTATTTGGTTAGGAAACAAGGTTTAGCAAGTCTACGAGCAAGGTCCTGCATGTGGGTTGGGCCAATCCCAGGCACAAATCCAGGCTGGGTGCAGAGTTGAAAGTAGCCCTGAAGAAAAAGATTTGGGAGTTTTGATTGATGAGAAGGTCAACATGAGCCAGCAGTGTGCTCATGCAGCCCAGAAGGCAAACCATATCCTGGGCTGCATCAAGAGTCTAGTTGTGAGGTTTGTGGTTACGGGTTGGACTCGATGATCTTCGAGGTCTCTTCCAACCTTGGTGATACTGTGACACTGTGAAGAGTAGTCTGGCCAGCAGGTCAAGAGAGGTGATTCTTCCCCTTTGCTCTTGTGAGACCCCACCTTGAATTCCATGTCCAGGTCTGGTGTCCCCATATCTAGTGGATATCAGCGACAGGCCCTTTATAGTGAGGGTGGAGAGATACTGGAACAGGTTGCCCGGCAAGGTTGTGGATCCCCCTTCCCTGGTGGTATTCAAGGCCAGGTTGGATAAGGCCCTGAGCAACGTGGCCTAATGAAAGGTGCCCCTGCCCATGGCAGGGTGGGTTGGAACTAGATGATCTTCAAGGTCCTTTCCAACCCAAACCATTCTATGAATCTATGAAATGATACACTACACTGTCTTAAATTATCAGTTTCTTACTCTCCTGTTTGATTTTTTTAATTCTGTGTGCATGAAGTCATTGTAGGGACCATAACAATTCTACGAAGTATACAAATCCTGATGGCTGCAGTTACTTAGTTTCTGCACTTGCAGTTGATTTGAATGATGGAAGTAGATTCCCTCAGTCATTGAGGGGATTCATTGCAAGCTGTGTCTTTAAGGACTTTGTCTTATGGGCTGAATATATGCCAGTTATATATATGTTATATATATATATGTATGTGTGTTATATATATGGGGGCAAGAAATTGCTTTCTGCAGGACTTCTGTCTGCTAGAGAAATTCAGGACCTTAGTGAGTATGACACAAGCTATAGGAAGAGAAATTCTGGTGCTCTTGCTGACATACTAGAATTCTCTCCAGATAAGTTTGACTTGATCTGTCTGCTGTGAACTTCGTATGAGGTTGAAGCTGATGTTGCCTTAGAGGAACTCTCAGAAATCACACCTGAAATAAAAAATCTCTGGGAGCTGCAGAGGCAATGTGCTTAGTGCCACAAAATGCCTAATAGTCTGATGGAATCAAGTCCTGGCTGCCACAAATCAGATACCCCAACTGACTGAAAAGCTTAGACAGTTCAATTTTGTTACCACTCTTATATGGCACGTGTGTGTTGGAGGAGGAATCAATTAATACTTAGGAAACAACTGGATGTTTCAAGAACCCATTTAAGTGGTGGGTTTGAAATCACTGTAGGGTTCATTGTGGTTCAGAAATTACTGAAATACTGAAGGCCATGTGCTTGAAAACTGGAAGAAATATAACAAATGATTGTGCAGTGTTTCAGTGTTCCATAGACTGGCTAAGACAAAGGGACTTGGGGGGGGGTTCTAATCATGCATACTCAAAACAGAGTTGCTTTTGGAGGCAGCACGGGCGTGTTAGTGTCTGTTGTTTCCTCACTTGGGTTTGCAACTCTTGCTATTCTTTGAATGCAATTTTTCTACAGTACAGAAAGCATTTACTTAACAGTGTAGCAGTTGCTGTAACTTTAGCTTGATCCACACTAACTAATACCATTTATTTTAATATTAGAACATTTACCTGGTTATTTGTATGATCTTAGATCACAAAGTATGTTTTCTACTTAAAGTACATAGGGTTTACATTTTATTCAAACGGGCTAATTATAGTAACCAAGATTTTGTTGCATTACTTTCTTTAAATGCCTGCAATACCTGATTTTAAAATAGATTATTTTGAGAAGTTCACTTCTTATTTGCATCTTGTTTATGAACTTTTGTAATCTGCTGAACATTTTTGGACTCACTAAATACTACAGTGTGCATGGCTACATTAGAGCAGCATTTTGCTAGAAAGTCTCTGCTGTAAATTTACAAACTGGTTTGCTCTGCTTTGTTTCAGCTGGTTTTAGTTAACACTCGTATGTGGGCATATCTGAAGGTTAGTCAGCTTGCTGACTCAGCTCTGTTTCTATTAGTGTGGCTGCTGTGCTGATTCAAAAATATCACAAGCTTTCCAAAAAGGTTCAGAATGTATTTGTCAGTCTCAAGGAGCATTACTGTCTAGCCATCCCATCCTTTTTCATCAGGAGTGGTGAGCAGTGTTCCAATGTACCTGTTCAACACCAGCTTTATGACTTCTGGAAGAATTATATTCAAATTATGGAAGACAAGAGTCTTTTAAAAGAGACATTTTTTTCAGAATAGTTATGCACTATTCTGAAAAGAATTTGAAAATAAATTGTAAATGTTGTTCCAAAGGTGAACTGAGTGTCTGCATGGTTGAATAATATGGATGGAACCTAGACATGCTAGGACTAATAGTTTTGGATCCTCAGTTTTGTATTACTTTGAATTTCTCATCTTATTCAACTCTGAACATAGTTTAGCCAAAAGAAAATATTTAAGTATATTACTGCCTTCAAATATGGTTGCTGCCATGTGGATGAGACCAAATAGCTTTATGTGGGCCTTGAGGAATCAAGTTTAAAAGCTAATGAAGTCTTCATTTTCCTCTGACATAGATGTTTGGTTTACTTAGGATTTTGTCCTGCGTGTGTGCTACTGGAATGTGTCCTGTCAAAGCAATTCCAAGCATTTTTTTCCCTCAGAGCCTCCTTACTCTGACTTTATGTTTGATTATTACCTCATATTACCATCCAAAGATCTGTAGTTAGGAACTACTTCACATACATCATTACATTGGATCAGTGTATATATATCAGTGTGTAATACATCAGGATTAATAAAAAAACCCTTTACAAATAAGATTTTTTGTTTGGTTTTAAGCCCAAGACATTGTTTCACTGATGCATTGATTGCCTTTTCTTGTAGCATAAAGGAGTGCCACGGGTTGCCTCTTATAAATGGACAGAATTGTGACCCTTATGCAACAGTGTCTCTTGTGGGACCTTCCAGGTAACATTTTAGTTCAAAATTAATTAATCTAAAATGCTGTAATATTAAGCTGGGGGGGGGGTGGGGAGGAGGGGGAAGTCACAGCTTTTAAGCAAAATCTTTAAAATACAGGAAAATCTTAAAATGCCTTCTTTGTGTATCACATCTTCCATTGTTACTGTACTTTCCCCACCCTGCTCTCAAGATTGTGAAAATGTTTGCTCTGTCTGAATGGCCTGTGCTAGTCACAGAACCACTTGTCCCTCAGTTCTTTCTTTCTCCTTAGATTTTGTACTGGACTCTTAATATCTGCACTGTTTGTCAGATTCCTGTATGAGATGATAGAGTCATTTGCTCACTCACCTTCCTCTGTTCCCTGTTTTTCTTAAGGTGCGAGTTTCTTTCCAGCAGTTGTTTGGCAGCTGGGAAGAAGCAAGAAAGTAGAGGTTCTGGTGAGACCAGCACCTTCAGGATTCAAAGTCCCCACAGTTTAAATATGCCTTTTTTTCTTTTCTTTTTTTAATTTGGTAATCCTGAATCAGTTCAGAAAAATCCCACATCTTGTGCATGGCCCTTGCCCATTAGCAGCTAGGTTTCAGTTGCTTCTTTTTTGCAACATCAAATCTAAGTCCATCTACTTTGTTCAGTACTGAGGCATTGCTGCTGTGAGCATAGTACCAGAATGTCTTCTAGCAAATTTGTGTGTTTTTAAAGACTTTGGAAGGATTGTCCCTCAGTAAGGTCTGAGTGAATGGAGCATTTTTTTCTTTCTTGGTAATGTGTAGTCACCTTTTTTTTAGGGTTGTGTTTGGGGTTTCTTTCGGTGGGTGGATGTATGGTTTAGTTGGTTGTTGGTTTCTTTTTTAAGAGAACTAGGGAGGTTTGACCATTATACTTAGGGAGCATTGCCAAAGAAAGTGAAGTGACATATATTTCATGTGATACAGGTAGAAGTGGGTGAATGTTGGTTCTGCCAAGTGTTTACCCTGTTGGTTTGAGTGTGTGTGTGCGTATATATATATATATATAAAAAATGCTAATCTGACAAGAATTCGTGGTTAAAATTTTCCAGTCTTGTGTGTGTGCCTCATGTGACCAGCACCTGAAAACAATGAGCTGATGTCTAGAACAATTTGGGTTTTTTCTTCATCATCTGTGTTTCCCTCAAATTTTAAAATTATTTCTTCTAGAAAGCATTTTTATACTACCATAGTCCTTTGCTAAGTAAATAAGACTGTGTTCTTTTTTATAAAATGTGTAAAATCAAGTAAAAAGCCCAAGAAAACCAACTAGGTGAACCACAAGGGAGTGGGGAGCAATTGTTTTATTTGACCCTGTCCTGTTTCACATCTGGCATTAGCAGTGGTTCCTTCCAAAGAAAACATTCTGTGGCCTGTTGCAAGCCTCCTTCTGTGAAGAAGTAGTGGGTATTTCCCCAACAAAAGGAAAAACTGGGAAACCCAGAAATTGGCAGTTGAACAAGACAAGAGAACTGCTCATAACCTGCAGGCAGTGGTAAAGAAACTGTCTGCAGACTCAAGTTTGATGCTTCAGAAATTCTTGTTGCAGTTTACTCAACACGTGTAAATTATACTCATTTCTGAAATAGAAACTAGGGAATAGAAACTAAGGAAATAGAAACTAAGGGATGGACAGATGTACAATTAACTAGATACGGCACTCTAAACTTCAAGCTATGTTGTGAAAATTAACTCAGTATTTTCTTCCTTGATCAAAGTAATCCCTGTGAGAAAAACTAAAAACTGTTTTAATGTCTATGCATGGGTCCTTCTTGACAATAGAATGTCTTTATAATTGTGTGTTTAAGTTGTCTATGGTAAAAATTTTACCACATTGGAACAGGAATGACCAAAAGAAGACCAAAGTAAAGAAGAAAACAAGCAATCCGCACTTTAATGAAACATTTTATTTTGAGGTAACTTTTTGTGTGGTATTCTGTCTGTCTATTTTATGCAACCCTTCAAATGTTTTTAAGCAAGCTGCTTAGCAATACCTAACACAGAAAGCTCTCTTCAAGGAAGTTGAAGAGCTTTTATCTAAGCCTCTCGAATATAAGTGAATGACATAATTAGATTTCTGGGGGCTGCCAGACAGTAACATTTCCCTTCAATTGCTGTGTGAAGAATTACTCCCTCATAAACACATACATGTAGGTACTTCATTATCTTGAATAGTTTTATATAGCCTCTGTTGCCATCAGGAGTCTGAGAGATCTTTAACCTATCCTGTGGAATCCAATTTAATTTATTTTTTTCCCCAAGAACATTGAGCTAAAAAAACCCAGCTTAATTCTTTAATAAAACATACAGTGGTTATACCTGATAAAGGCTAATTTTATTATTTGGGTTTGGGGAATTAACTTTTTTATTATTTAGGATTTGATTTCAATCCCATGAGCTTCCCTACAATAACCAAATGATGATGAGTTTGACATTTCATCTGATTTGTCTCTGTACTAGAAACTACATTTACATGTAAGCATACTATGTTCAGCTGAGAGTTCTAAGTAGTACAACTATTAGATTTGGCTCAAATGTATTATAAATTACTGTATTTATGTAAGTCCTGGTCCTGCTGTGGGGCTTCAGTGAGAAATTGTTCAATCCTTAAGTATAGAATATGAACATATGGCATGGGTTCCAGCTGACCTGCTCAAAATGCTGAGTGTAATTTCTTAGGAAGATACTAGGATAAAAATGTGATCCAAACCACTCTGATAACTTCATGACCTGTAATTTATTTGAGCTAAACTGAGAAAAATTAAACTGAGGAAAATTGAAGTAAGGGGTTAAAATTGTAGTATAATTAGAGCAAGAAGAGTGGACTACTTATATGCTTATATGTTTTGTTTAAAATCTCAGAATTAATTTCAATTCTTCCTTGGGGCTTATGCTGAATCCAAAGAAATTCTTGTTATTTCATGTCATACTTCCTCCTTGGTTTTTGTTTTGTTTTGTTTGTTGTGTTTGGGGGGTTGTTTGTTTTGTTTTGTTTTTCTAATAGGTCTATACTATAGTTTGCTTGATGCCCACTAGTGCTCAGTCTCTAGCATGAACCCTTCTTGACCCATTTTTCACCTGCTTTCTGTCAGAAGGCAGTTTGTTGAATTGAAAGTTTTCCTTTTTAAAAGGAACATTAGCTATTTACCAGTATTAAAGAGGTGATATTTTTACACCCATAACACAATGGTAAAAAGTATGCTAACAGGAGGAATTTGCTTGCAGGTTACCAGGTCCAGCAGTTACACCAAAAAGTCCCAGTTTCAGGTAGAAGAAGAAGATATTGAGAAACTAGAAGTCAGGTAAGTTATGTAGATTCAAAAGCAATTTATCATTAATAAATTATAATGTTTTACAATCAAAACAAAGAACTATTTTAGTGTAACTCCAGAGTTGCACTAAAAGATCCTTCTAACATGTAAAGTTACTCAATTTCTTTAGTGTGTGTCTTACTGAAAACAAGGGGATTTATTTTTAAGTAATCAGTGGCAAAGTGTATTTAGCAGTTTAAACTTGTTTCCTGTACCTGTGATGAAAGAGGACTGAGGATCTCCTATCAATATATATTAATTTGGGTAGAATATTGGGTAGAATATTGATAATAGAACTTGTATTGAAGGATATATTTGGAGAGTGGCCAACTGAGTCCCTTGGAGGCAGTCCTGAAGGGCCAAGAAGTGCAGGAAGGCTGGATGCTGTTCAAGAAGGAAGTCCTAAAGGCTCAGGAACAGACTGTCCCCATGTGCCAAAAGCTGACTCCATGGGGAAGAAGGGGCCTGGCTGAACAGAGATCTGGTTGCTGCTTAGGGAGAAAAGGAGAGTTTGTGGTCATTGGAAGAAGGGCTAGGCCATTCAGGAGGACTACAAAGTTGTGGGGAGGACAATGGGGAGAATGTTAGAAGGGCCAGAGCCCAACTGGGAATTAATTTGGCTTCAGCTGTTAAAGAGCAGCACAAATCATTAGCAAGAAACGGAGGACTGAGAAAAATGAAGCCCCCATAGTCCAAGAGGAGATGGCTAGTGACCTGCTATACCACTTAAACACACAGAAGTCTATGGGGATGCATGGCAAACACCTGAGGGTACTGAGGCACCTGGTAGAAGTGCTCACCAAGCCACTTTCTATCATTTACCAGCAGTTCTGACTAACTGAGGAGGTCCCATCTGTATGGAGATTGGCAAATGTGATGCCCCATCTACAAGAAGGGCTGGAAGGAGGACCTGGGGAGCTACAGACCTGTCAGTCTGACTTGAGTGCCAGGGAAGGTCATGGAGCAGATCATCTTGAGTGCCATTATGCAGCATGTGCAGGGCAACCACATGATCTGGTCCAGTCACCAAGGGTTCATGAAGGGCAGGTCCTGCTTGATGAACCTGATCTCTTTCTATGACAAGGTGACCCTCTTAGTGGATGAGGGAAAGGTTGTGGATGTTGTTTATTTGGACTTCAGTAGGGCATTTGACACTGTCTCCTGCAGCATTATCCTGGAGAAACTGGCTGCTTATGGCTTGGATGTGTGAACACTTCCCTGGGTAAAAAAATAGCTGGATGGTCAAGCCCAAAGAGTGGTGGTGAATGGAGTTAAATTCAGTTGGTGGGCTGTCACAAGTGGTGTTCCTCAGGACTCAGTTTTGGGGCCAGTTCTCTTTAATATTTCTTTATCAGTTACCTGGATAAAGGGGATTGAATGTAGATTCAGTAAGCTTGCATGTGACACCAAATTGGGTGGGAGTGTTGATCTGCTTGAGAATAAGAAGGGATCTAGACAGCTGAGTCCATGGACCAAGGCAAATGGGATGAAATTCAACAAGGCTCAAGTGCCAGATCCTACAGTTGAGTCACAACAACCCTATGATGGCTCCAGGCTTGGTGCAGAGTAGTTGGAAAGCTGTCTGGCAGAAATGGACTGGGAGGTGTGGATCAACAGTGGCTGAACAGGAGCCAGTGTATGCCCAAGTGGCCAAGAAGGCTGACAGCATCCTGGCCTGGATTGTGAACAGTTTGGCCAGCAGGAGTAGGGCAGTGCCCCTCTGCTTGGCATTGGTGAGGCCACATCTTGAGTACCTGGTTCAGTTTTGGGCCCCTCACTACAAGAAGGATGTTGAGGTGCTGGAACAGGTCCCGAGAAGGGCAACAAAGCTGGTTGGGAGAACAGGTTGGGTGAGGAGCAGCTGAGGGAACTGGGGTTGTTTAGTCTGGAGAAAAGAAGGCTGAGGGGAGACCTTCTTGCTCTCTACAGCTCCCTGAAAGAGGAGGTTGGAGTGAAGTGGGGGTCAGTCTCTACTCCTGAGTAACAAGTGATAGGTTGAGAGGAAGTGGCCTCAGTTTGCACTGGGGAGGTTTAGATTGGACATTAGAAGAAACTTCTTCCCTGAAAGGGTTCTCAAACACTGGAACAGCCTGTCCAGGGAGGTGGTTGAATCCCCATCTCTTTGGGTGTTTAAAACAGAGGCAGAGATGTGGTGCTGAGTGACACAGCGAACATAAAAGTACCTCTTAGATGAGGTTCTTAAAATTTCACGTTGTTTCTTAGAGGAGTATTTGTGTTGCATCATTTCCTTACAAATGTGAAGAGTACTTCAAAGTACATTCATTCCACTTTCTGCTCATGTATCCTTAGAACAGGTCTGCCCATATTTATTTGAGTTGAGTTGAGAGACCCTCTGCTCAGTTACTTTTCCTTATTGTGCTTATGCTCATACATGCACCAGATTTGCCGAATGACAGAAAGTCTTCAAGACTAACATATGTTAGCCTTGAAGAAAGAATTTAGTCATTAGTTATAATAGCCATTGTAGAACTAACCTGGTGTGTGCATTTTTAACTATGACCTTCATGAATATATTTATTAGAATTGTATATTTCATTATAGATGCAAATGTATTTGGAAAAATAGTCCTGCCCCAACAAATCTAGTTCATTTTTTTGTTTGTTTTGTATTTTGTGTTTTGTTTTGTTCTTAACTGCTGTCTATCAGAAATGTCAGAGAGGTAAGAAGTAACAGAAAAAACCCAAGGTGCATGTCTGGAGTCTGTGATTCCTTTTGAGGTTGTAAGCATACAAACTGCAGCTTGGAAAAAGAAGTGCATGTGCTGGTGTGGCATTGCAGTGTGCCAAATTCTAGCTCTTGAACAGAGATGGGTAAATACATTGGTTGGAAAGGTCACTTGAGTTACCTGAGAGGAAATGTTCACAGTTTTGGGAACAAGAGACTGCTCAGAAAATTTATATGTTGCAAATATCACTTCTGTCTACTGATGCAAAGTCTGTAAGTCTAACCTCCACTGTTTGTTTCTTTATCTGTTCTTTGTGGGTTTAAATACCACTTGTTTGGTTCTTCTTGATTTAATCAGAGTGGAGTGAGATTTCTAACATTTTTTGCCCGCATGTATGTGGATTAGTTCTGTCAGTTATTGTTAACTTGAAGATTTTTATTTCTGAGAGGAAAAAGGAAAAAAAGCAGTGTTCTTATTTTCAGGGTTGACCTGTGGAATAATGGAAATTTGATACAAGACGTCTTTCTAGGAGAAATTAAAGTTCCTGTGAAGGTGTTACGAAATGATTCCTTTCAAGCATGGTAAGAAATAATAGCTCAGGAGTGAATCTGCTCTTACCTTGCAAATCTTGTCTCATCTTGTCTTCCTATTCTAGTCCAGGTAAAATCTCTCTCTAAAGAGTTTCCCTACTTAATAAATGTACCTTGCCAAATGGTACGGTTAGCTCTTTTCTTCCTGTAGTCTGCCCACTCCCACCAAATACTTCATGTGTCTCTGGGTAAAGTGCAGAGAGTACAGAAAGAGAAAACTGTTTCAGTCAGTTTGGTGGGTTGTTGTGATCTGTGTGTGCTTTTCAGCCTAACCAGCAGACCTGGAATTTCTCAGAATGGCATCACTTGTAATTCAATCCCTAAGGCAGATTTACACAGTGATGAAGAGTTTATTTTGTAACAATCATTAAGTAAGGCTGTTTTTTTACCTTGGGGAGGTTTGGAAGTGGAAAATGAAGGGGGAGCAGTGGATATCATCTATCTTGACTTTGGCAAGGCTTTGGATACTGTCTCCCATAACATCCTCCTAGGTAAACTCAAGAAAAGTGGGTTAGGTGATTGAACTGTGAGGTGGATTGGTAACTAAGAGAGTGGTTGTCAGGCTGTGCTGCCATCCAGCAAGATCTGGACAGGCTGGAGAGCTGGGTGAGGAGAACCTCATGAAGTTCAGCAAGGACAAGTGCAGAGTCCTGCATCTGGGGACGAATAACACCAGGCACCAATACAGACAGGGATCATCTTGATGGAAAGCAACACCGTGGAGAGAGACCTTGGAATCCTAGTGGACGGCAAGTTATTCATGGGACAGCAATGTGCCCTTGTGGCCAAGAAGGCAAATGGCATCCTGGTGTGCATCAGGAGTTTTCCTCTCCCTCTACTCTGCCCTGGTAAGACGACACCTGGAATACTGTGTCCAGTATTGTGCTCTCCAATTCAAGAGAGACAGGCCTCTGCTGAAGAGAGTCCACTGGAGAACTCAGGTTGACTGGGGATCTTGAACATATCTCCTCAGAAGACTGAGAGAATTGGGTCTTTTTAGACTTGAGAAGGCTGAGAGGCGATCTTATGAATGTCAATAAGTATCTGAGGGATAGGTGTCAAGATAAAGGTGCCAGTCTCTTTTTAGTGATATATAGTGATAGGATGAAGAACAATGGGTACAAGCCAGAACACAGGAGGTTCCACCTCACCATGAGGAGTAACTTCATTATGGCAAGCATGGTAGAGCCCTGGAGCAGGCTGCTCAGAGAGGTTGTGAAGTCTCCTTCTCTGGAGATTTTCAAAATTGTTGTTTGTCTGGGGGTTTTGTTGTTTGGGTTTTTTTGGTTTTAATTAAATTGAGAGTAGGAAAAAAAGCTATCACTTCCCCCCTCCCCTTTAATCTTGTATGTTTCTCAGGAATCCAGCCTGCTTATACTATGTATTTTTCCTGGTTTCAGACTAGACTGTGTGAATTCTTGACAGTAGCTGTTCCATCTGCAATGTCCAACACCTGAATATAACCTAGATGTAAAATGAGAAGGTCTGATGTAATTTCTAACTATTCCTGCTGTCCCCGGTGAGACAGAAGAAATATATCCTAATTCACTGTTTGGAAAGATAGGTGAAAATAAAGACATGTTTCACTATGAGCTAAGGGGGCATCAAATTCTGCTCCTTTGTTTTTCCTTTTGCATGTCAAGGGGGTTTTATGTGACTTTTATTGCCAGTTTTCAGACTCTGTTTATGTCTTCTGAAATAATGTGATAGTTTGCTTTATTGTAGAATTAGTCAAATTGATGAAATGTGAATCTAGTATTATAGAATTGCCCTGTTGCCTTCAGGTACTTACTGCAGCCAAGAGAAAATGGGAACAAGCCTTCTAAAACTGAAGATTTGGGATCACTTAGATTAAATATCTGTTACACTGAAGACTGTGTACTTCCATCTGAATACTATGCTTCCCTAAGAAACTTGCTGCTAAAATCTTCTGATGTTCAGGTACTTTCATTTAAAAATTCTTTTTTAAATGAAAATTTTAAGTGAATTATGCAGTCCTGTATGAGACAATGTGAACTATGAAGCTGTGTGATTAGGAGAGAAATGTAGACCGTTAAGGTTTCCTTCAAACCATTCTATGATTCTATCTGTATCTAGAGAATTTTTTTGTCCCTTTTCATGAGTTACTTGTCACAAGCACCTGAGCAGCTTGTAGAGCATTTGCTACTTCAACAAACTACCAACATTCTAATGTTATTTTAGAAGAACAAGCAGAGGGAATGAAGTAAATGTGCTGTGTGACTGAAAGAGATAAAATACTTTTATCTTATTGGTTACTTTTATTAACCTTGTGTTTTCCCACTGACTGCTGTTGGCCTCCTGGATTTACTGGTTTTCCAGGAACATTGATCCATTATTGGCACTGAAGAGGCAGATAATCACCTTGAGCAGAAATTCTCTGCTTCAAAATTGATTTCTAATTCCATTTGTTATGTCTTCCCAGTAGTTTTATCACCATGACTGGGGTTTCTCATGTGGACCTGGTGACAGAGGAAACTGTGATAGATGATTAGCATAACTGTGAGACAGGAATGAAATTAGAGTAATTAGGTTTTTTATTTCTAAGTCTTTTAATAATCTTTTTTACTTTACTTGATCAGGTTTTGTGTTGGAATTCCCAACTGTGAAATGGCCACAGACACTTCAGAAGTGTGAGAACTGTATTTTCATGTGCTGTAATTACAGTTCTAAAAGTCCTAAAACTACGTAAGACATTATAGTAATGCAATTGCTTACTGCCTCTTACTTGGATTTGCTACAAAGCCATACTCTAAATCTGTTAGGGAAAATGAGAAGGATGAGTAGATTCTGAATTCTAAATGTCAAGTATGGATTAGATAATACCAATTTTCAATGAAGTGGAATGGAGGCTTTTAATTGCCATGTTGTACAGCAAATATTGAAACTTTTTGTTAATCCATGTCTGCAGTTTTGTTAGATTTGAGCGGTACTTTGCTAAATACATGAAGAACATTTAACTACTTCACTCATGATTTCGTATTTTGCTTTCTCACAGCCAATTTCTGCATCTGCTGCCTACATACTGAGTGAAGTTTGTCGAGACAAATACGATGCTGTTCTGCCTCTTGTACGACTCTTGCTACACCACCATAAGCTAGTTCCATTTGTTGCTGCAGTGGCAGAACTAGATCTGAAGGACACCCAGTATGTATTTCAAGTTTAGTGATGTCATGCCTGTTTAAAGTATTCTTAGAGTTTCAAAGGGCATCATGATACAACATTAATAAGTAAGCATGTCAGATTTCTTTCTCCATGTAAAACTGACTAAATACATTGATCTTTTAATGCTAGTTTATAAAAACATTCATTAAAGTCACATTAAAGCTAGGAGTCAGAGATAACGATTGTGTGCTGGTGGTAAAATTTTCTTGGAGCTGGTATACAGCTAAATTTGACAAGCTTGATGTGTAGAGTTATGTCCACAAATGCATAGTTTTTATTCTAAACTGTCATAACTTGAACACATCAAATTGTATTGCTAAATAGGCTAGTACTTTATTTATTTTTAATTGCTGTGAATCTTACCCTGTTTCCTTTAATATATTGCTTAAATAAGGGGTACTCTCTTTCTGAAAGATGCCTTGGAAGTACATACACACTCTCCTGCGTGCCTTGAAAGTAGCAAGCGCAGGAGTTCTTTTAAGCAGCAGCACATGGCCTGCGAATTTGGTTAGGAGAGAATTGAAGCAGACCTGGGTAGTGGCTTCTGAGGTGCCAAGTCATGTCCTGTGGAGGTGTGGAAGGGATTTTGTCACCCCAGCATCGTTCATTTCAAAGCTGACTTACTCCTGATTTAAATAAGGTGTGACAATTTAACAGTGTGGAAAGAGGTGACTCACAAAATCACATACTTTTTCCATTATAAGTGAACTGTAACAAAGAAAACTTAAACTGAATCTCTCAGATTAGAAAGATTTACCTTGCAGAGGTGGTGCTCAGTTTTCTTCAATGGCTATAGTGAATAAAAAGTGCAACCCTAAAATAAAAGGATTTTTTTTCCCCACCCCAAGACTGGAGAAATGAGGTGCAAGTCATTATTTTGAAATTTTCTCCACTTGTTCTGTCTCATATTCAGCACTGGATAACTTGCACTCTCTAAAATCTCTTAGGTTTTTCCTTATGTTTTTATTTATGTTCCTGGGCTTGGCAATAGCTGTAATAATATTCTTGGTTTTTGTCTTCCTATTACTGAGAGCTGTTGCAAGCTGGGGTATGTAGGTTATAGAATTCCTGAGTGAAATATATGCAAAAAAGGTTTTAAAATTTTTAGTTCTTTAACAGATAAAATCTTAATCAGATTTTGTAACCAAGCTTTCTCTTTTCCCCTGTTCAAATAAAAATTTTCTTACAGAGAAGCAAACACAGTCTTCAGAGGCAACTCATTAGCAACTCGATGTGTGGATGAAATGATGAAAATAGTGGGGAAGCACTACCTAAAGGTTACCTTGAAACCTGTTATTGATGAGGTAGGCTGTCCTACTGAACTTTTTTTCAGGATACTTAGACCACTGGTGTATCCTGTATCTTCAGTAGGAATTCTTGCAGCTCCTTGTGTGGTGGTAATCACTCAGGTGGGGGAATTCCAGAGGAAAGTTAAATGGAGTAGTACTTGGTTGAGTTTAGTGGGAGGAGCTGCTTTTTATAATTTGTCTTCTAGATGCTTGAAAACATACAGTCAGTAACAGTTGTTCCAGCCTCTAAAACACCATAGAATTTACCCACAAGATGCTTCATGTAATTGATCCATGTAAAAGGCAACACAGAAGTCAGTGATTGTTGCATGCTATTGTGCCTGGTTGGAACCTGTTTGAAGTCTTAATCTAGGATGGAATCTCATTTTCAGTAGGTGCATTTCCATGTTTTCTGTTTGAGAAATTGAACTCCTACAGTTTTGTTTGTTTGTTTCAGATATGTGAGTCTCCTAAACCTTGTGAAATAGATCCCATTAAATTAAGAGAAGGGGATAATGTAGAAATCAATATGGTGAGTTTCCTAATCTGTTTCTCCTAATCTAAACGTCTTCAAAATCTGAGAGAAAAGCATTTTTAAAGGCAGATCTGTGTAATGGAAAACGAGTAACTTGACAGTAGCAGTATAATCCTCTGAGCAAAGGAAAAGTCCAGTGGCAAATGGGATGGGGAGGAGAAACAAGCAGAGGATTACAGTTCCCCTTACCAATTTGTTGGGTGTTGTGATTCCTTATGTTCTCTCTGTACTCGGCATCTAGATGATGAAGTACCAGATTAGGACTGCTGTAAAACTTTTCATTGAAGTTTTGTTTGCCACCTGCCTGTTACCATAGGATGACATTTAAGGCTATAGTTACTGTACCAAACTAAATTAACATTCACGAGGTATGCATGGGAAGTGCTCCTTCCTTGCAGTAGTTGCCACATTAGAAAAGTGGGGTTTGCTAGTTGTATATTGCTCAATGCTGCCTATATACTTTAATGTAAGTGAATATCACTGACCTGTCTTTTAACACTGGTAATTCCAGATAAATATTATGAGCCTTTTAAAATATGAACTGGACTAAAGTACATAATTGAATAGTCAGGATGTTAGGGGGTTTGGTGTTTTTTGGTGGTGGGGTTTTTGTTAGCTGGTTGGGTTTTGTATGGTTGTGGGGTTTTTTTTTTGGAGGGGGGTTGTTGTTCTTTTAATAGAAATTAATTGTAGTGTTATGTTTCTGTTCAGGGAAAAAAACACAGAAATGCATATGCCTGTGGTCTGAAAAAATACCTTTTTTTATAATTGCAGGAAAATCTGCGCTATTATGTAGACAAAGTGTTCCGTGAAATTGTGCGGTCAAGCATAAGTTGTCCTACCCTAATGTGTGATGTTTTTTATTCTTTGAGACATCTGGCTGCCAAAAGATTCCCGAGTAAGTGTTCTCTAAAAACTTTTGAAAATAGTTTTCAGAGTAAAATACAACTTCTACAGTAACCTTATGGGAATTACTGAAATTCTTGCTTTGTTCAAAGCCGTGCCCTGAACTGCTTACCGTGACAGTCGGACATTTGTTTTTCTGTCAATACTTAAGTTACAGTATAATCTCGTGATCAATCAGCAAGAGTTTTGATGGGGGGCTTTTTGGCACAAAATGTGGCAGGTCGGAAACACTGCAAGGCAGCAGCAAATGAGAAATCACCAACAAAAATGTGAGGTGATAAAAGTAATACAGAAGTGATTTAGTTGAAAGATACATGAAGTTTGGAAGAGTTGATCTGTTACTGCTTCGAAAGAGGCAAGATGTAAACTTAAAGTAGGTATTTACGTCTCATCTAGCTGCAACTGTGTTAGCTGTGACTAGCACATAACTTATATGAAGTTAGCTTTACTAATAATACCAAGTAGTTTTGAGGAAGGTGGATAATGTACAATATTTAATGTGCTTGTAATGTGACCAGTATTAGAACCATTTTACTCTTTCAGAATGTTTTCAATATAGAAATAATGTGGCTCAGAAATATTGTCACACTTCAATCACTTAAAAGATTCAATGCCATACAATAAGCTACAAATGAAGAGTATTCTCATAATCTGGAACCCTTATCTGATTCTAGTTTGTTACTGGAACTGGCACCATAAATTCCTCTGGTTAAGACAGTCCTTTCAGAACTTGTGATCCCACTATATTTTCCAGTATAAATTTGTAAATATACCCAAAATATTAAATTATAAAATCTTCATTTACAGCATCAAAATGAAATAATACCATTGGATTCATGATGCATGGATTCATGATTAGCCCTGGTGTTTGAAGGCAGCTGCCAGTGTTTTCCCTTTTGATGCAACATCCATGAAGCCATAACTAATCAACACTGCGTATGCAAATGCTTTCAATGATCTTGTCGTTCCTAGTAACAAAGCTGATGAGTCAGTTTTATGGGAACAGAACTTCTTCTCAGAGAAATAAACTCCATTTTAAGTAGTGCATTTCTTGCCATAATCATCTTTCTCATTTCATGCACTTCATTGATTTTTTTTTTCTTCCCCTGTTCTGTTTTAAAATATAAATGTCTGCTCTGATGTTACCTTCTTAAGGATTCTTACTTTGACTTTCTTCGTTATTTCCTATTAAGTTTAGTGCATGTTACATTTCATGGTTTTTCTCTGCAGATGACCCACATGTACAGTATTCTGCAGTGAGCAGCTTTGTGTTTCTTCGTTTCTTTGCTGTAGCCGTAGTCTCACCTCATACTTTTCATTTACGACCTCACCATCCAGTAAGTTTTGTGAAGCTTTGTTCTGGTTTATTCATAACTGTCTGATCTGTTTTTCTGGGAAGGTGTATGTTACCTTCAGTGGGTCTGTGACTGGGAAATAATTTACTAACCACCTCTAGGTTAAGTTCCAATTTTATTGAGTTTGCAATTTTATAACTCACCAAAGAATCCAAGACATTTACAGTTCTTGAAGCATCCAATTCTCAGTGAGGTGTTCTCAAATGGTGTAGAAGACCTAGTGATATTAAAGGTGCTTTGCCCTTTTGGGGAATATTTTTTGACAGAACAGCAACACAACCTAGTTCTTTAAGGTATATGCCTACGCTGTATTGGCTCCTTCTACTCTGAATATTAAATATCCAGATATCACTTCTACTTTTAAAAAATTATGTACATTTGAGACTTATCCAATAATTGATCTGCTGCTTTATTCTGGACTCCAGCAGTTGAAGTGGGTTGCCAAATCTTCCATTTTCACTTTTAAAATTGCCAAGTAGATACGCATGTCAAAAAACTACCATCTCAGAGACAGGAATAGGGTGATAAAAAAATAAAATACTACATTCTTTTCATGTAAACTGCAGAACAGATATCTTCTACTCCAGAGATTTAATTTATTAATTTTTTTTAGCTTATTTTATCTACTCAAGTGTGTTGTGCTTTGAAGAAAAGAAAAATCTGTGTAGTCAAATTCATTATGGAGATTACAAGATTTTGAAACTTGAGGGTTAAACATCAAGGCCCCTTTGTGCACTATAATCCTGTACTAAAATACAAGCACTGAGGTAGCAAACAAATTGGAAAAAAGCTTTAAAGACAGTAGCTTTAAGTTCACTTGGTATTACGAAAACTCCTATCATTTGTCCAGCAATAGGTCATTTTATTTAAGTTTCAAATAGTTCAGAATTATTACATGTGTAGTAACAATTACAGGACTTGAGGGGTTTAATATCTTTTATAGGTTAAAAGTATTTTTTCCAAGTACTAACACTGAATTCCAGTGGTAGTGAATAAAATACTAAGTGCTGTGCAGTAGCTCGATCTCACAGGACAGGTGCTAATAGAAGACAATACTGCATATGAATTACTATGTGTGAAGAAAAGGAATTAAAGATGTGTCAGACTCAGTACATCATGTAATCTAATAACTTTGTAATCTAATAACTAATAACTGATATTTTAAATTTCAAATTCAAAATTTTATCTAGAATTGTGACAAAATACACTTTCTGAATGTTGTTTCTTTATTTTAGGATGCACAGACTTCTAGAACATTAACTCTTATATCAAAAGCCATCCAGACTTTGGGGAGTTGGGGAAGCTTGACCAAAAGCAAACTTGTAAGGATACCAAAATTCTTTCTTATTTCATAGACACCATTGATTGAAAGTATATTTATGTCAATATACCTCTTCTTTCAGTCAAGTTTCAAGGAGACATTTATGTGTGAGTTCTTCAAAACGTTTCAAGAGGAAAAATTTACTGAATCTGTTAAAAAGGTACCTTTCAATTAGATTATTATTTTTTAATGGTTGATGTATATGATCAGTCTTAATTCCTAAGTGGTTCTAATTGTTCAATTTTCTGCTAGAGAGAAAAAAATTCAAATACACAAGAGTTATACATAGTAGACTAGTTTGGTTTTGGGGGGGGAAGGGGAGAACAAAACAAAACCACACAACAGACTTTATTAGATCTGCTGTTTAAGGAACTAATTAAAGTCTTGTGTGGCTTATGGGTGTATGTTGTTCCAAGTTCCTGCAGCATTTTTCATGTGTTTCATAAAGTAATTGTTCTGTCCCAGGAGAAAACTGTAGATGTATATTTCCAAATTAGCTTTTGCTTGTTCTGTTTCTGAATAGTATACATTCGCTGTGTATTTTTCTTTTTAAGTTTCTAGATGATGTTTCCTCTACTGAAAGTAAAGAGCCTAGTGGTCTGAGTGAACCAGTACATCTGAAAGAAGGGTAAATCGATTTTTGAATCTATGTTGTACGAAACAGAATGGAAATTACAGATTTTTCATTAATGCCAGCATCAGCTCCTCATTAAAATGTTTGATATACTCTAGAAATTATTATAGGCATGATTTCTTACTTTGCAGAACTTGTTTAAAATAGGAGCTATAATCTTTCGTCATTAATTTAAATACTTCAGAAAAAAATAATTCAAAGCAGCTTAAAACCTATGAAAGCCTGTCTGCATTTCTGTTACAATTCAGTGCATGTTCTCCCACGGTTTATTCAGGATTGTGAAAGTGTATTTTAAAAGAATGTACTAACTTAATTTAAAATTGCTTTATGTGCTGTTCAATCCCAGCAAGCTAAATGTTTTGCCTTTAAAGTAGGAGAAAAATTACCCTGTAATTGAAGTACTTAATAGTAAATGATAAAATGCTTTTAAAAAAACCGAGGTGTAAATCACCCTTTGTAAGGAATGAACTTTTTTTTTCATGTTGATCATGAATAGCTGATTAAACAATCCAAGCAACAATTATGGGGGAAAAACTGTATTTACCTAAGAAGCAGATTCACAGCAAGTAAAGATTCTTCCAAATTTCAAACAAGGAAGAAATGTATCGCTTATTAAAATACTAAATAGAAATGAAGGAGACAATTGCAGTGGATCAGCACTCTGTTTCCGCAGTTTGCAGGCTAATCTGTATCATAAATTGATGACTGTTGATAAAAAGAAAATGGTTGCCACTGAGTGCACTTAGTGCACTGAAGACAGCCTGTATCTACCCTTGCCATTGAGTCATGTTCAGCATAATTTCATTCATACTCAGTTTCTGATGCAGATACAGCAAGTACATTCTTATGTAGAGAGAATCTTGTAGTTGTATACATCTAATTCCATTGGAGAAAATCTGGAGTTCTGGATCTGAATAAGTGCATACCCACTCCAAATTCACTGGTACAAACAAGACTCTGGGTTGCACATTTTTTTAAACTCTTCCTATTTATGGAACCCTGTTCATGACCACCATATAGGGAGGTCATTTTGAGGATATATTTTTGAATATTTTAATTTTTCTTTTAATCTGCAAAGAACAACCTGATGCAGTTGGAGATGTCCAACCCCTACAGTGGACAGGGACAAGATGACCTTCAAGGGTCCCTTCCAAATGGATGCATTCTGTGATGATGAGCAATAATGTGTTACCTCAATAAATTGTTTTGAAAGCTCTTCAGAAGACTAATGGTTGAATTTCATGTGATTCTGTCTTTACAGAGAAATGTACAAAAGAGCTCAGGGAAGGACTCGTATTGGTAAAAAGAATTTCAAGAAGCGGTGGTTCTGTCTAACAAGCAGAGAATTAACCTACCATAAACAGCAAGGTAAATTATGTTTACTTTGCAATTATTTTTGTATTCTCAATATTTTCTAAGCCTTTGTATTGATTTGTGCCTTTTAAAATGTGTAATTGTTTTTCTTTTCCTGAAGTACATATGATACACAGCACTAGGGCAGTGATCACTCAGCGTTGGTGAGGTCACACCTCAAATACTGATTTCAGTTTTGGGCCCCTCACTACCAGACGGACACTGAGGTGCTAGAACAGGTCCAGAGAAGGGCAACAAAGCTGGTGAAGGGTCTGGAGAACAAATCTGGTGAGGAGTGGCTGACGGAACTGGGGTTGTTTAATCTGGAGAAGAGGAGGCTGAGGGGAGAGACCTCATTGCCCCCTACAACTTCCTGAAAGGAGGTTGGAGTGAGGTGGGGGTCAGTCAGTTCTCCCAAGTAACTATTGATATGATGAGAGGAAAAATTGTGCCAGGGGAGGTTTAGATTGGATATTAGGAAGAATTTCTTTCCTGCAAGAGTGGTCAGGCATTGGAACATACTGCCCAGTGGTGCAGTCACTGTCCCTGGAGGTGTTCAAGAATGAGCACACATGGCACTCTGGGACACGGTTTAGTGGGCTGGGCATGGTGGTGTTAGGTTGATGACTGAACTTGCTGTCCATAGAGGTGTTTTCCAACCTTAATGGTTCTATGTTTCTATATACTTTAATTACCTTTGCCATGATTACCAAATGCTTCTGTCTGATTCGTGCATATTTATTGGGTAATAAAACTTGGGAACTTAATCTACACTATCAGTGCACTTAAGTTGTCAAACAGGATTTTTTAAATTGCTTTGCTCATCTGTTTACAAATTTTTTTGGCAGATAAAGAACCCATTTTCACTATTCCAATCAAAAACATCCTTGCAGTGGAGAAACTTGATGAGAGCTCTTTCAACAAGAAAAATGTGAGTCAAAAGATAGTTTATATGTGGTTTTTGATGTATTCTTTAACTGACAGTTTGCAATTAGCTTATAGAGTTACTAAAATCTTATTACTGAACTCTCCAGGGGAAAAAAATCTGTTTTGTATTGGAAATAGTGCATACAGCTTTTTCTTCCTAAGTACTCTGAATATGGAACTTAACTTTGAGATATGGATCTCTGCACCAACTTTTCTGTCTGATTTTAAGATTCCTGCCCCCTTTCCAAATTTCTGGAATGAAGGTTAAGACCACCATGACCTTATTACAAAGCACTTTTATGTGAGGCACTAATAATGTGTGTTATATTATGTTCTACTAGAAAGATCATGTTACCAGACTTAGATTTATTCGTCTTGATGAGAACTTGTTGCAACACCTTCATCACCTGAGTCAGTTGTTTGTGCTCAGAGGCTCATTCTAGACCTGTAACACTTTACTGTTTCTGTTGTTACTTCAACCCAAAATTCTGAGATTAATGATAAAAGTACAGATGTCAGCTAAAGGAGTGACTTCTGGGAATCTCCTGTTACTCTCAGCATATGAAGCATGATCTCCGAGGTCACACTTAAAGATGGGTGGATGAAGAGAACAGAAAATGCATATTCACCCTCTTTAAGGATTCCTTTTTGGATGAGGAAATAGTATAGGCAGAACACAGGACGCTGTTCTGTTTTGTTGTTTTTTTCCCCCACTCGTAATAAGGTGCAATAAAATGAAAGCAGCAAGAAGCCTTCCAATTTCCCTTGTCTCACTTTCTGCTTTATTTGGCTTTGTTGAATTGCCTGTGCTTTAAAATGTATTTTGGCATATTCAAAGTTGCCCAATAACTGGATGTATTTTTTTTTTTTAATGAGCAGAATAATGCTGTGTTCCTTCTACAGATGTTTCAAGTACTACATGGAGAAAAGCCACTCTATATCCAAGCAAATAACTGTGTAGAAGCTAGTGAGTGGATAGAAGCTCTTTGCCGGGTGACAAGATGCAACCAGAAGAGACTTAGTTTTTACCACCCTTCTGCTTTCCTGAATGGGAACTGGCTTTGCTGCAAGGCTACAATAGAAAACACAGTGGGCTGTGCCCGTTGCACTGCGTAAGTTGCTTCTCAGATGAAAGTACGTATGCTTTGTAGGACAAATAACATTTGCTATACAACTTGAAAGGTTTTACCTGTCTACCTTGGTAAGTCAGGCTGTTAAAAACCTGCCTTACTGAAAAGGCTTGAAGTACTAGATTATACTAAGTCTAAGAGGTGGGTCTATGCCAACCTCGTGAAGTTCAACAAGGCCGATCCCCAGCACAAATATAGGCTGGGTGGGGAGTGGCTTGAGAGTGGTCTTGAGAACGACTTGGGTGTGTCAGTTATGAAAAATTCAATGTGAGCCTGCAGTGTGTGCTAGCAGCCCAGAGGGCTACCATGTGTTGGGCTGCATCAAAAGCAGAGTGACCAGCAGGATGAGGGAGGTGATCCTTCCCCTCCACTCTGCTCTTGTGAGACCTCACCTGGAGTACTGCGTCCAGTTCTGGTGTCCCCAGCACAAGAAAGACATCAGACTACTGGGGCAGGTCTGGAGGAGGGCCATGAAGATGATCAGAGGACTGATCATCCCCTTTGGGTACAGGCTGCAAAAGTTGGGGCTGTTAAGTATATTGAAACAGAATCAGTTCTTACTTGCTTTCAAACCTTTGAAGACTTACTTACATTGACTATCTTTTTATCATGTTTTAGAGATGTTCCTGCTGATACTCAAATTGAGATTGATGGAGACAGAGAGACAGAAAGAATTTATTCACTTTTCACTATCAACATGTCTAAACTACAGAAGTTGGAAGGTACTCATATGATAATTCAGACGAACTACACTGATATTATTCAGCTCTAAGACTTTAGGCCTATAACATCAACTTGATGTCTTAACAAATTACCTGAAAATAAGCAGAGACAGATTCTATTTCTTAGTCATTCTTCAGTCATTTCTTTACACTAGACATCAGACATGCACATTGTTATAATGGAATTTGCATATATGAAATAGCTTTAAACAGAGAGATTGCCACTATAGCTGGTTGCTCTTCTGTCTTTGGTCTCCTTATGCTGACTGTGGAGTGAACTCTGTTGAACCCAGTTGAGTTGCAAGAAAGCATTGTTCTGCTGTTGATGTGAACAGGAGAGAGTGAGGTGCTCAATATGCTGAACACAACCCGCAGAGAATAACCTATAGAACCATAAATCTAGTTGATGCAGTCTCCTGCTTTTGTCTTAACCCATAGTATGTATGAGCTAGAGTAACTTTATATTTCAGAATAGACATTTATGCAACAGTTAGATCTGGTTTGTTAATGACTGAAATTCTAATTGGGATAATTGTGTTAATTTTTGTAGAGGCTTGTGGAAGTATAGCAGTCTATCAGGGTCCACGGAAAGAACCAGATGATTATTCTAACTTCACAATTGAAGATTCTGTAGCAACTTTTCATACACTTAAACAGATAATAGATGTAGTAGAAAAGCTGAATGAATCACATGAAAAATACCGAAAGAAGAGATCATCTAGTGCCACATATGGTAGTGAGTAAGTATCTTGTGTAAATTTGGTATCCATAAATGTGTGTTTTAAACAAAACAAAAGTGCAGAGCAATGATGGGCTTCTTTAGCTAGAGATAATGAAGCTATAAGTAGATTTTAGAGAGCACAAAGACTTGGAGACATGAGGTATGTCATTTGTAGTAATGCAGCTTTTTACCAGTTATTAGAAGACACAGGAAGTTCCTCTGGTATGGGATTCATCTGTGTTCCTGATGAGATGCCCATGAGAGGGTTAATGATTCTGTTGTTTCCTTGCTACTCAACATCTGAAGTGCACACAAAGTGCATCCCTGTCTGTCTGTCTGCTTCTTAATTACTGTATTTTATTTTTAGAAAGTTAAGAAACAATTAAAATATTATGTTCTATAAACAATTAAAATACTATATTCTACAACTGTAAAAAAAAATTACACTGCAAAAACATACATTTCACATACTACACATACAGTTTGCAATTCATTTGCCATCTTCAATGATAAATACTATTTGTGGTGAAGTTAAATAAATCTGTTTCTTGGAGCACATTGTTGCTCAAGAGCAGATTCTTTCAGGTCTTTTCAGTCCAGGCTGATAGCTGTTTTCTGATTCCTTTTTTCATCAGTAAAGCTTGATCACAGAAAAAAGGACTGCTCAAACCCTGCATTGGTTTGCCTGTTTTAGTATGTGACCCAAGTTGTTCAGGAAGAATTGACTTTGATTTAGCAGTCTTACCTGGAGGTACATGAGGTTTTCCACAAATGATATTTCACAAGTAGTAGAAATTATGTAAAGGTTTGCTTCATGAATAAAACTGTATGATGAGAACACAAATGTTAACCTTAAAAATATTTACATACAGTATTTCTTTTTTTTTCCTAGAGAAAACCCAATTGTTGGAAAAGTTTCCTAACCAAAAAAACCTGGGGCACACTTGGCTGACAAAAGAAACTGGAAATGTTCTTGAGTGTTTTGGGGTTTTGTTTTGTTCTAGTTGTGTTGTTTTTTGGGTTTTTTTTTAATCACTATATGCATTTTTACAAAGTATTTAAGAATGAACATAAATGCTAGTTATGTTGACAATCTATTTAATACTTCATGGAATTATATCTACTTGGAAGTCTGGTCTTAAGATCTGTTCTCATTTTGCTGAGAAGTTTGAAGTTCCAGGTTCTTGAAGTAGCAGGTGTGACTAAATCTAAATGTTGCTTTGCCATTGTTGTCTAATTGGAAAGAACTTTGTAAACAAATAAGCTTTTTAATGGAAGAAAATCCACATGGTGTTTGTTGGTTGGATTACATGTCTCAGTACATAACACTGCAAACTTGCATGAATTCATCATGAGTGCCTGCTCTGCTGATAAGGATCTTGAAATAGAAATCCTAAGATACTACGACATGGGAAAGATCTGAAGTTTCACACTCAATTCATTTGACTTTTCTCCTTGTATTAGGTGTGTCAGGACTTGATTTATTTACAGCTGAAGTCTTTCAAAATCATGCAGTATGCTGCAAATAATCTGGGCAACAGATACCAGTGTTAGATATGCTTTTTAAAGTACTAAGGAAGAAGAAATCAGGGAACTTGTGTTGTACCTCTGTTTACATTTGGGATGAGTACTATTTGGAATGAACTTAGACCACTATCTATTTTCTTTAAGATTTTTTTAAGGTACATAATTTTTCTTAATCTAAAAAGACATGCAGGGCAGCAACATGCTTTTAAAATAAGTTTGCCTAAACATATAAAAATGTAAATGTGAACAGGTTGTGGTTAAGTCCTGGTCAATTTGCATCATCCCACGTATGATTTTATTTCCTTTTTTATATAAAAAGTAATAACTAGGTCTAGCTCACCTTTGGACTATGAATCTAATAAATAATCTCTATTATAATCACTCAAAGCACTTTAGATATCTGGACCATGCCAGATTATTTTTAGATACTTTGTAGTATCTGCTTGTTATGATCAGTTGAATGATCGAATGTTTGTTTTGTCTTATAAGCAATGCTTCAGTGAATATTTTTATATCTTTAGTTATATGGATTCGTATTTGCCACTTAATTTTAAACTGGCATTCTTGACTTTAAGATTAATTTTTGCTCACTTCATCTGAGAAGTTAGGTTTGTGCTGAAAGAACATACATGTATGGAACCAGGCAGAAGCAAAGGTATTACTGTGGCAACTTTGCTTCATCAGTATTAAATACTTGGAATGTTATTTTTAATAAACAACATGTGGTACTTTTATTTTTGGAGCATTTGCTCTGAGGCCTTCTATTGCTTTCTTATTGGATGGTTTGAGGGTTTTCTACAATCATCATTTGGCCAAATTAATTAGGAATGTAAGTTAGAATAAAAATCCACAATGCTTGAAACTGTAAGCTGTTTAAATTACTCAACATTTATTACACTGTTGTAGGGAGGCTTCTGTAATAGAAGGTGGTTGGCAAGACAAGATTGAAATTTCTTTGGGAATGAACAAGTGTTTGGTTTAGAACCAGACAAACTGTCGCAGAATATCCAGGTTTCAGTGTCTGCAAGGTCACAATCATTTTATCACCTCAGCTGGTTTTGACTTTTATTTTTCACACATCTGATGTATTCTGAGGGGGTTTATTTGCCAACAATTGAAATTGCAGGGGAGGAGGGAATGTAGGAATGCCAAGAAAGGTGTTTTGCCAAGGTAAAGTGGATCTGTGTAGTTGCCATTAATAAAAAGCTGCCATTAAACAAAGCTCAGTGTGATTGAGTGTCAGAGTTAGGTCTTGCTGTAAATGGATTAACCCTGTGGCATAGTGACTGTTCCTTGGAGCCATTTTCTGTTGTTTAGTCAAACATAAAGTCAAATTTATGAAAAATTAATTGTATACTCTTGCAATTGTTTTTGTTTTTAATATGCACTTTTTTCTGCTTTGGTACTGGAATATCTAGGAGAGAAAAAAACCAAAAGCCATTGAATATTTGTGACCATTAAGATTTGACTTTTCATTTTATAATGTTTTAAAATGCAGTAGATGTTCTAGAATTTAATTAGGTACGAGTAGGATGATGAATAATAAAAGTTGCCTTCATTTTGATTAGTCTAGAAAGATGATGTTATCCAGCAATTAGTTCTGTTAGGAGTGTAAATTATCATTAGTTTTAATTTGTATTCTGATGAGGTATTGTTGAATGTATTTTTATTTAAATTTTATTTTCTTATCGAGACATTAAAATGTTTTGTAACATTGCTTGAGAATAACTCACAAATAAATTACAACAAACTTGTGATGTCCTGTATGTTTATTGTGAGGCTTGGCTTTCAAAGTGTTAGCATTTATCCGAAGAATGAATTAATGGGGATTTACATCCAAGAGTTAGGTATAAAAAGGTAAATCTAGTTGACGGGGAAACCCAAAATTAAGGTGAGGGGTCCTCTGTGGTCATTAGCAGCATTGTGACATTCTAACTAAGACTGCTGGTTAATCATTTAGCATAACAGCATACATAGGAGCCAGAGTTTGTAAAATGTTTGCAGTGTCTGGGCTGATGAGTGGAAGTGGATCTAGGACAGTGTTGCTTCCTGTCATGGGTTGAATTGAATCTGCTGCTGTTACTCATACCACACTGCAGTAATGCCAGCTTCAAAAAAATCAAGGTGCAGGCTGGAGCAAAGTATTGGGGGGCTTGAAGTTCGGAGTGTAACATGGGAGGCTTCCTGTTCTGGTTGCTGCTTCAGGGTTCTGGGTTATTTTTTGAGTGTTGGCTTTTCTGCTGGGATGGCAGCGGGACAGGGAGGGATGGGGGATAGTTTTCTGGCTTGGGCTTTTGGTTCGCCCGCTTCTGCTTGATGCTGCTTTGTGCCAGGCTTTTTCTGCAAACAGTACAATGCATAATTACCTTAGCCTATGATTATGTTCAGTAAATTCTATTCATATCTCACTTTTTTTTTTTGGGGGGTTTCAATCCTGAGGTTTTTGTGTTATTTTTCCCTCACATCTGTGTTGGCAAATAGGCAGGTTAACCCACTGGTTTGGTTTAATCTGGTTTGTTCTGATTTAAACCATTACACTTCCTGCTTTGTTTCATTCCATGTCCTGTGTCCCAGTACCAGCTACATCATTTATCAGGTTAATTTTAGAATCACAGAACCACAGAATTGTGGAGGAAAATACCTCCAATACAGAGTCCAACTAACCTAAGACAACCATGGCCATTAAATCATGTCCCAGAGTGCCATGTCCACATGTTTCTTGAACACCTCAAGGGATGGTGACTCCACCATCTCCCTGGGCAGCCTGCTCCAATGCCTGACCACTCTTGCAGGAAATAATCTTTTCCTAATCTGCAACCTAAACCTCACCTGGCACAATAACAGATCATATCCTCTTGTTATGTCGCCTGCTACTAGGGAGAAAAGACCAACCCCCACCTCACTGCAATCTCCTTTCAGGGAGTTGTAGAGAACAATGAGATTCCACACATCTTTGTCCCCTGTCATACCATGCAGATGACTATAATGATAAAATGTGTATTTACAACCTATATATAGGTGACCATACATACTTTTCTTCATATGGTGTGTATATATAGGCTATAGATAAACAGAAGCGAGAATGGATGGAAAACAAAGTGTTTGCAAGGCTCTAATATCTGTGTTGTATGTATTTTTAAGTACAAAGTTTGTGACAGGTGCTCTGGTGTGATGACTGATTCAGTCATGTGAGCAAAAGAGCATGTGTATGGAATTGAGGGTCCATCCCAACCCAATGCAATCTGTGAATAAAAATTAGGTCAATAAGCAGCCGGTCCCAGTAACAAGGGCTGGTCCCAAGAGAATGGACAAATGCATGCCATTTACTTACAGTTCTCACAAATAGCTACACAAGCATATTTAACTGGAGGTTTATATGATTCATGCAGATTAAATAAACCAGAGAGCTTTTAATAGCAGCAAGGAGACTATGTCAGTGTTACTGTGTTCAGCTGTTGAGGAGATTGCTGCTGGAATATTTTGTTCCTGAGATTCAGCAGCGTAGGCAACTATTTTAACAGCCAAAAATAAAAACTAGATTTTGAGAGTAGGGCTGTAAGAGCTGTGAATATGGATTGTGATTTAAGTAAATGACTAAGTTAAAGTCACTCACGTCCCCAAATTGGGGACAGAAATTTGATAATCAGTTGCTCTACAATCATGAGGTTTAAAAAGAGATCCAGTGGCTGCAGTGTTCAAGAAATGCAGATGACTTGCAAGAATATTTGGGGGGTTTAATTAAATTTAAAAAAAAAAAGAGAGAAACCAAACACAAACCCAAAACAATTAGACAACCTCAATGAATTGCCTTTAAAATGTTACTTACATTAACAAATGCTTATGGAAAGCAACCAAATTCATCTGTGTATAGATCTTAATACAGTGTTCCATAGAATTGTATGATCAAGATTTTTAACTATTTGAAGTCATAACTATTTTACATAATTGCTATTGCAAATTCTGTGGTAGTTTTAGAGAAACTCTAGATAACAGTTTCACCAAAACCAGGATATAAGTCTTTATTCTTCTTGTAGAAATATTAATTATCTGAGGTATTTAAAATCCACTAAGATAATTTAGTTCCATTTATGGGGTTGTGATTTTGTTCTCTACTTTCATCCTCTATTTTTTGGTCATTCTTCCTACACAGGGAAAAAAAGCTGAGACAATCAGAACAGCCAAAGTAAATCTACCATGTGACTTGAATTCAAGACTTAAAGATAAAAATCTCTTACCTGGTCCCTCTGAAACAGTAGTGCAGAAGATGCAAAATATCCCCTCCTTTACTCCCAGGCTGGTGTTTCACTGACAATTCAACTGTGTGAATGAGCAGAGAGATGATGAAATTGTGAGGAATGTGTGTGTATATATAACAACAGAAGGCTTCAAAGCCAGCCAAACCCATGTTCACACAGTGTTTTCCTCCTAGAGCTGCATGCAGACACTGGACCCACTGAAAGGTTATTACTTCAGTTGCCAGCTAAGAAGCTCTAGCAGTGGCAATTTCACAGGGTTTAACACTGCCTGCTCAGCCTGCACCTTGCCTCTCCGCTGTGACATTGTTGCTAGGTAATACAGAAAGTAGCTTTCTTTGGAAGGCAAAAGGCAGGTGACAGAGATAAAAGAAGGGAAACTCCCCTATAAAAGCCCAGTGAGCTACACTAATGCTCAGACCTGACATTAATCCACATCCTGACATAGCCGTCTTTCATCCATTGATCTTTTAAAGTACTTAATCAAAGAAGGGTAAATAGATAAAATTCCACTTTCTTCCTTCCATGCTGGGAGAGGGCAAGGTGCTGCCTATTGATTAGCAATGCAAATCTAAAATGTCCAAGAGGAAGGGAGTACTTCCTTACAGTTTCTGTAACTAGAAAGTATTTAAATGCTGCCAGATACAGACAAAAAGCTTTGTCAAATACTTGGTCCTTTCAATCATCTCAAATCTTGAACTGACAGCCCAGAGTGTGATAGTGTAAGCGGAGAGCAGCTGGTTCAGGTGCCTTTCAAATCTTCCCTGTCAGACTATTCTGTCACTGTGTGACATTTACATGGCTTTGGGATTACTTTTTTTTTTTAAATTCTTTGCATGTGCACTGGAATTGTATGTACATACATCCTGGCATTACCTTGGCCAAAGCCTGAAAGTATCAAGGTGGGTCAAAGTCAAAAAACGTGTTGAGTGACATGATATAGAATAGAATAGCATAGAATAAACCTGGTTGGAAGAGACCTTCAAGATCATCACGTCCAACCTATCATCCAACACCACCTAATCAACTAAACCATGCAACCAAGCACCCCATCAAGTCTCCTCCTAAACACCTCCAATGATGGTGACTCCACCACCTCCCGGGCAGCACGTTCCAATGGACAGTCACTCTCTCTGTGTAGCATTTCTTCCTAACCTCCAGCCCAAACATCCCCTGGCACAGCTTGAGACTGTGTCCTCTTCTTCTGGTGCTGGTTGCCTGGGAGAAGAGACCAACCTCTAACTTGAAAATCCACTCTATCCAGGGGTAACAGTAAAAGCCCAGTTTTACTCCAATGAGTGAAACAATGAGCGAACATGTAGAATTTGATAAATTAGTCATAAAATCATAGAATTGTTTGGGATGGAAAAGACCTTTAGGGTCAAGTCCAACCATTAACCTAATACTACCACTTCTGCTAAACTGTGTCCCTACGTAAGATGTCTACAAGTCTTGTAGATACTTCCATGTCCCTGCGCAGCCTGTTCCAGGGCTTGACAAACCTTTCAATGAAGAAATTCTTCCTAATTCCCAACCTGAAACCTTACCTGTTAAAACTTGAGGCCATTTCCTCTCTATCACTTGACACTTGGGAGAAAAGACCAACCCCCACCTCACTCAGACCTCCTTTCAGGGAGTTGCAGAGAGCAAGGAGGTCTCAGCTCAGCCTCCTCTTCTCCAGACTAAATACAGTTCCGTCAGCTGCTTCTCAGAAGAGCTGTTCTTCAGACCCTTCACCAGCTTTGTTACCCTTCTCTGGACACACTTCAGCAACTCACGGTCTTTATTGTAGTGAGGGGCTCAAAACTGAACCCAGCACTTGGGGTGGGGCCTCGCCAATGCTGAGTACAGGAGCATGATCACTTCCTTGCTGGTGCTGGCCACACCATTCCTGATCCAGGCCAGGATGTTGTTTGCCTTCTTGGCCACCTAAGCACACTGCTGGCTCATGTTCAGCTGACTGTGGACCACCTCCCCCAGGTCCTTTTCTGCCAGGCAGCCTTCCAGACACTCTGCCCCAAGCCTGGAGCACTCATGAGGTTGTTGTGTCCCAAGTGCAGGACCCAGCACTTGGCCTTATTAAACCTCACACCTCAGGCTGTCAATCCCGCCAGCCCAATCCCTCTATAGACCACATGTACCATCAAAGCAGATCACCATTCACACTGAAGCATCTTTCTTTCAAGGACAGGCTGAGAGACTCTTTAGCTGGGCTTTTAGGGCTCTTTAGCCTGGAAAATAGCCAACTGAGAGGGGGTCTTACCAATGTTGATTGACAGCTAAAAGATGGAGGTCAAGAGGATGGGGATGGGCCCTTTTCAGTGGTGTCCAGTGACAGGGCAAGGGGCAATGGGTACCAGCTAAAACACAGAAGGTTGTACCAGAACATGAGGAAAAACTTCTTTCCTGCAAGGGTGCCAGAGCACTGGAGCAGGCTCCCCAGAGAGGCTGTGGAGTCTCCTTGTCTGGAGACTTTCAAAATCCTCCTGGATGTATTCCTGTGTAACCTGCTGTGCTTGACTCTGCTTTAGGAGGGGGGTTGGACTAGATGATCTCTGGAGGTCCCTTCCAACCTTTACCATGCTATGATTGTATGATGTTATTATTTTTTTATTTATTTCTGGATGTCTACTTCACAGAAACAGAACATACTCACATTGAAGTCTATTTTCCATTTCAGAAAAGTGCATCAGGCAGCTTCAGCAAAAGCTGAGGAATTACTGCAAGTGGTTTGGTCAGAGGTGATACCTCGCATGCTGACACAGTCTATTGACAGAACAGTGAGGGTCATAATACAATCCAGCATGTGTATTAGTTAGCCAAGATACACACATTCTTACATAACTGTCCTTAGCATTAGCATAAAAGTGACATTTCCATAACAGTTTTGTTATTAATAAAAATAATCTTCAATTCTATGTTTCAGAGTAAACAAGCTGTGGAAAAACCAACAAAAATCTCCAAAAGTTCTTTGACAACAGAAAAAACCCAACCCAAACCAAACAAACAAGCAAAGCAAACAAACAAAGTAAAACAAAAAAAATCAAGAGATTCATGAAAACCTATGGAAGGCACTGTACAAGCTTCCAAACCACTGGCTGTGCAATTTTCAGTTTTAAAAGGTGCAGAGGGTGAAAGTGTTCTTACAAGGTGAACATGCAGCCGTATATTTGAAATTAAGTTAGGAGTATGAAAAAAAAGCCTGTTATGGCTATTCTATAGAATCATGAAGGCTGTAAAAGACCTCTAGGACCATCAAGTCCAACCTTCTACCCAGCAGCTCCACTAACCACTAGACCATGTCCCAAAGTGCTTCATCTACTCATTTTTCAGTACTCCAGGATGGTAACTCCAGTACCTCCCTGGGCAGCCAGTTTCAATGCCTGACCACTCTTTCAGGAATCAAATTTTTCCTAATATCCAACCAAAACCTCCCCTGGCACAGCTTGAGGCCATTTTCTCTTGTCCTGTCATTAGTTACTGGGAGTAGAGGACAAGTTGCAAGTTTGGTGATGAGCACTTGAGGGTTTGAATGAGTATTATTCGGCATGGAGACAATCAGAATCCAATGTCAATCTGTGATCAATTACAGTGTATCCTGACTGTGAAATTATAGCAGAAATGTAATTGATTACCAGTATATTACATAAACCAGCATTCCAAATGTGGATGTCTACTGTTATGCATGTCTCCATTCACAGCTGCCAAACAAGGTTTTTCCTGTTTTGCAGTACACAATTGGCTGAGCAGCTCTAATTCTAGGTGTACAAGCATTTTATGGACCAAAAGGAGTTTAGTTCAAGTTCCTATATTTAGATACTGTTTGGACCATTTCCAGTGATGCTGTCTTTCCCTGCCCAGTCTAAAAAATGAGGGTTTTTTTAGTTTAAAATCACTGACAAAGTGCATGGAAAGAGCAGAGGTGTGAATATTTTATGCCACTTTCCCATGTATGACTTCCTTAATGTCACATGTGTCTGTAGGAAACAGTTGAATCCTCAGTGCCGGGACAGTATTGCTCCAAAGTGGATTGACATTTTTGTACAGTTCTTTAGGTGATAAAATAACCAAGAAAATAATTATTAGTTGGGTAACTATGACTTTATTTCTCTAAATCAGTATGGACAGAGGTAAGGGTACTAGTGTTCTATTTGCTCTACCACTTTCCATGCCAATGTAACTTCTGGCACTGCACAGTACAAATACAGGTTTTGTTTTGAAGAGTAGAAAAGACAAAGCAAGCAAGGGTATGCCAAATCAAAAGTTATCTCCCTTCTATTTTGAAAAAATAAGTTTTCAAAACACCTCTTTCATCCTAATACTGGAAGCAGTGCTTCATGTTGACAATCTCTCTTCTCTGAAAGGATATCCCAGTCTTTTGGAATAAATTCAGAGCAAGTTTGCTGGTTATGTCTGATGGGTTCTTAGATGGCGAGACTAAAGGAAAAGGTCATAACTGTTTTGATGAAAGTGTTTGATATTTATAGAATCACAGAATTGTTTCTGCTGGAAAAGACTGCTGGGATCATCATGGCCACGTTTTTAACACCTCCTGGGACAGTGATTTCACCACCTCCCTGGGCAGCCTGTTCCAATGTCTGCCTCTTGGAGGAAAGACATTCTTACTAATATCCAATCTAAACCTCCACTGGCACAATTTTAGGCCATTTCCTCTCATTCTATCACCTGATACTAGGGAGAAGAGACCAACCCCCACCTCACTCCAACCTCCTTTCAGGGACTTGCAGAGCGCAATGAGGTCTCCTCTCAGACTCCTCCAGACTAAACAATCCCAGTTCCCTCAGCTGCTCCTCACAGAGTTGTTCTCCAGAGCCTTCACCAGCTTTGTTGCCCTTCTCTGGACATGCTCTAGCAATTCAATGTCTTTATTGAGCAAACAATTGGTCTTACTACTGAAGACTGAAGCAAAGTTGTTGAATCCCTCAGCTTTTTCCTCATCCTTCACCACTATGCTCCCCCCACATGAAACCAAGGATAGGGATTCTCCTTAGTCCTTATTCTGTTGCTTATGATTTGTAGAAACATTTCCTGTCCTCTTAAATGGCTGAAGCCAAATTAATTTCCAGATGGGCTTTGTCCCTTCTGATGTTCTCCTTGCACAGCCTCATGACAAATTCGTTGTCTTCCCGAATGGCCTGTCCCTTCTTCCAATGACCACAAACTCTCCTTTTCACCCTGCGCAGCAGTCGGATCTCTCTGTTCAGCCAGGCCAGCCTTCTTCACCACCAACTTAGCCCTTCAACAGTTTAGCTCAGTAACTAGAAGAAAATTCATCACTGAAAGGGTTATTAAACACTGGAACAGGCTCCCCAGGGAGCTGGATGAATCATCATCCCTAAAGGTGTTTAGAAGACCCATTGACATGATGCTAAGGGACACTGTTTAGCACCAGACTTGGTAGAGTTAGAGAATGGTTGGACTTGATGATCCTAAAGTCTTTTTCCTGCCAAAACAATTCCATGATTTTTAAAAAAATTATTTTAATTTTATTACATAAGGCCAATGTGGACAACATGCAAGCCACTGCCTAAGTGTCTTACTGTTAGCGATCTTAGGAAACATGTCAAAAGTTGGCATTCTAGATGGATTTCGTTAGTGAAGGCTGTCCAGTCCATTCACGTGAAGTTGATTCACAGCTGGAGAAACTTCCACTACAAGAGCCTGTATTACTGTTTCTATATAGGGAACACCCTTCATGAGGAATGTTAATTTGGCATCTGCTTAAACACAGTAAGTATCAAAAACCCGTAAGCACTCTCAAAAATTTTGCCTAAAATCTTCTGTGGCTTTAAAAATATTTGATTACATATTAAAAGTTTTTATTTATATTCTCACTTTGCTCTTTGCACTTGCAAATCTGGGTGGATGTACAATGTGCTCCTTTTCTATGCTAGCAATAATTCATTGAGATTGATACACCGTCCACGAAATGACTTGGAGATGCTTTACTTCGCAGTAGCTTGAACTCTAATTAATGTCTAATACTAGTAGGTGTTAACATGAGGAGTAGCTAATACGTTTTACCACATAACTGCCGCAAATTTCAGCTGGTGTGCTGGCTTTGTGGGGATGCCCCCAGCCCCAAAACTTGGACAACTTTGTAATAAATCTGTATCTCATCTCGGTGTGTGATACGGGTTCATTGCACACTGGGGGAAAGAACCCGGTTTTCAGATAACTAACCTGGCCAGACTCCCACCGCTGCTTCACCCCATGGCTGTAGCTCTCCAGGCCCTGTTAAGAAAGCTGTTCTCATGCACATCGTGGAAGCAGGACAGCTGCTCCTCGGGCGCCACTGGAGGGACAGGGGCTGCCGCCACAGCTTGGCCTCCTGCTCTCAGCAGACACATCCTCTTCACCAGTTTTGAATCGTATTGGTTTGCCGAAACCTTAAGGCACAAATCCGAGTACAGCTTCCGGCCAGCTCGCCCCCGTCCTTAGTACAACTCTTCACAGCTGTCCCATGGGAGCGTGGGTCTCGCCCCACGGCTAACTGATGAAAGAGCCAATTTGCGGGTGGCTGCTCGCCAGCTTTACATTCTTCTCGGCCACCTGGTTGCCGCGCCCGGTGAAGCCTCCCGAAAGCTCCTTGGCGCCGGCACCGCACTCCCGCCGTAAGACAGCGGTGTCGGGCACTGATGTTGCCGCTGCCGCCGCTGAGTGGCGCTACAGCCCCGCGCTGCCTCCAGCCCGGCGCCGCGTCCCCGCCCCTCCGCCATGGCCGATGTGGAGGACGGGGACGAGCTGGGTGCCCCCACTCGCACCCGGGCTCGGCGGGCCCCAAGGCGGGCACCCCCGACAAGATGTTCTCGCTGAAGAAATGGAACGCGGTGGCGATGTGGAGTTGGGATGTGGAATGCGACACCTGCGCCATTTGCCGAGTGCAGGTCATGGGTAAGAGCCGGCCACCAGGCCCCGGCCGCCATAGCCGCCGCCCCCGCTGTGGGGCAGGTGGCGCCGGCGCTTCAGCGGCGCCCAGCCCGCGAGCCAGAGCGGGTGCCCGGCCGCCGCGCCCTCCTCACCTCGCACGGCGGGCGGAGGAGAGAGACGCCGTTTCCGGCAGGAAGGGGGCTGCCCCTTCTGCGCCTTCCCCTGCGGCCCGCCGTGCTGCTGTGCCGGTCTTCTCGAGGTGATCGAGCTGCAGTGCTTCAGAGTGCTGCAGACGAGTGCAGGCCCGTGCGGCCTCCTGGGGCTGCGCACTCCCGTAGGGGAACATATGCCTCTGCCCCGTCGGGCGCTCGCTGCCCCGACTGGCCTTGGGCAGCCCTCCCTGCGCCGCTCTCGGGCCCGACCGCCAGGTGGGCCTCTACGTGTGCCTGTGGGCATGGCGAGCGTCAGGAGAGCTGAGCCTGTGCCTTCTATGCCCGGCCTTTGCAAAGAGGCCTTCTGCCTGGAGTCTTTGTGAATGTACTGAAAAATCTCCTGAAAAGTAAGGGGTTAATTTACCTGGTTTTGAATTCGAGAATCCCTTTGAAAGCAGCCTCATCATTTAGTGGCTTGCTGTTTTGTGACATCTCTTACAAATGCGATTTTAGAAAATTCTTTAAACTCTTACTCCACTATATATCCAGTTTTTACTGTTGTGTCGAGTCATCCCAGGTATAACTGCCTTAGCAGATGTGCTTGGTGAAGCCTGGCAGAAAAAAATACCTTCCTTGTATAGGTTGAAGAACCGTGATACTGCAAATCCAGTCTTAATAGAAATACAGTGCTGTCATTTCTCACACATATTTTTAATGAGAATCTTCTGTGGAACAGAGAAAGCAAAAAAATGTACCAGAAGAAAGAAGGTGCAGCCCAGACTTCCAGAAGTGGTGGGAGATTTACCTTTTGCACAAGCATGTTTTAGAGATCATGTGCTTTTGTATGATGAACAGAGACCACCCTGGAAGTAATGAAATTGGCTTTGTGTGCTGTGTAAGACATAATTTTCAAAATGTGTATCCCTGTTCTTGCTGGTTTGATCTCTAAAATGAACAAAATCTTGCTCAAGAGTTGTTACAATTTTTTTTAAGTTACTTTATAATTTTTCTTAACTAGACCAAGGTAGTACATCAGAAACTATCTGAAAAATCTGGTAATCGTTTTTTCAGAACAAACCACATTGTTAGAAAATGAAACTTGATCATTACTGACTTCAGTTTTGCTATTTCATATTGACCCTGCTGGACCCAGTCTGGCTTCTGTAGAGCCACTGCATCTGCAGTAGTATCATAGAATGAATAAGGTTGGAAAAGACCTCAGAGATCATCCAGTCCAACCTATCACCCAACATCCCATGACTAACTAAACCATGGCTTCAAGTGCCATGTCCAGTCCTCTTTTGAACACCTCCAGAGACGGTGACTCCAGTAACCTTAGGTTGGAGGCAATGCCAGACTTAAGCTGGCACTTACTGAAAGTTAGTTTGATTTTTTTTGCAACATTTTTGAACAAAGTGTTAGCTGGCTTAATTTTCTGCTGGTTTCACTCTTTGCACAAACATGGCCTTCAAGGATCATAGAACTACAAGAAAAAGAAAGATGCAGATGTTAGCTGGGAAGGGTAGGATTGCTGCACTACCGACTCAGATTTGCTTAACCTTTCAGGCTGACACCCTTAGGATGGAGGAGAAGGGACACTTGCCTTGGTATGGCTGCAGTGGTTTCTGTCCTCAGGTCCCTGTGCTGCTGCTCTGCCTGAAACTGCAAATCTAGGGCTAGGACAGAAAAGCTGCTTTGATCGTGACTGTTGGTCTGCCATTGCTTACTGCCCTGCATGTTGAGGTGATCTCAGTCGAGTTTGCTTCAATGTATTGTAAAGCAGTTTGGCCGAATCTTCAGGGCAGATTGGATTTTAAATGCTGTGGAAAAACAAATTATAGGAACAGGCAACGGGAAACTTTATGTACTGCCCTTGCTGTCTTGCTTTTATCTCAGTGAAGAGAAGACAACTCTTTCAGAGTTTCTGCCCTCATTACACTTTATCACCTGGAAAATGTGGAATGTCTGGGAAGATGAATGCAAAACAGAAGTACTGGCAATACCTGGCAGAGAAATTTAAAAAATACTCAAATCTAAATTCCTGTAGCACATTGTGGTTCTGGCTTGTAGGAAATATGGTCCAACTAGTGACGTGTAGGCCAGGTCCAATCAGCAGGACACTTGTTTATTACCTCTTCTTTAGAGGAGATTATGTGTTTGCTCCCATAATAATTGAATATTTCCTGTTGTGAGTGGTATGTGCACATGCTTGGATGGCAGCCCATGTTGGGGCAGAGGAGGAGCATTCTCCATTGTTTGTGTGTGGCGCAGTACTAAGCCTGGAATTGGTTATTTCTGTATCTTACCGAGTCCTTAACCTCCCATACAGTCCTCTAGTCACAGACTGCAGTGCATAAAGATGAGAAATATTTTTAAGCAGATACTGTCCCATGTTTTTCCATGCATTTCTGTGGTCAGATTGGCCAGTATGTTCGCATGTGTTGTGCATGTGACTCCTGTGAAAAATGACATGCAGGTACTTAAGGCCAACTAGTATATAAAAGGTAGGAGGAGGTGTAGGGGCTGTGGTAAGAGTTGCACAGCCTAAAAAAAAAAAAGAAATTGAAATTCTGAATGATTTCCCTAAAAGGAGATGCTGACATCAGAAAAACAAAGACCTGCAATTAGGGTTTGGCTTTGTGCTTGCTTTGGTCTCAATATGCCTGAGAGCGTTGGCACAAACCTACTCGTTATATCTACAAAATGGAGAAGGCTTTTTTTCAGCAGAAGTTAGAAAAATAAGAAGCCAATGGAAAATAAACAAAACTTGTTGGACAATTTAGAGTCATTATGATCTCTTTCAAATATTTATTTCATTGTTGTACGCATTGGTTTAGATATTAGGAAGGTTATTTAATGATAAAGGGCTGAATTAGACATCGAAACTTGAGATTTTTACCTTTGTATATTGGTTCTAGAGTTTATATTTTCCTCTGTCAAACCTATTCTTAAGATGGAATCCTGAGAATCAAATTCCTGTTCTTGTTTACTTTTAGATGCCTGTCTTAGATGTCAAGCTGAAAACAAACAAGAAGATTGTGTTGGTATGTAGTGATTTCATTCGCTTGTTTTTCAATTGAAGCTTCTCTCAGTGGGATGCATTTTAAAGTTTGGAGGGAACGCTGCTTTTATTAATGCTCTAAAGTAAATTGGTGTTGTGTTCTACATTGTGTCATCTTTTTACCCTAGTAATACTTTGTGCTTTAATAAAATTAGTTTTCACTTCAGACTTTCTGTAGAAGAAAACAACTTCAATTTTGCAGTCAACACATAGACATTTGAGAAGTTTAAGCTTCTCTGACCCTGAGCACAACTGACGAAAGGATAATGTACACTTTTGAAGTGGGTAGGAAAAGACTACCTTTTTTTTTCCCCCTTCTGAGATGCGTGCCAGAAGGGACAATGGTAACACCAATAAAAATCTTGTGTTCTGAAATAAATGTCTTGGTTAGAAAGCATTCTGTTCCCCAGTCTTAATTCAGACACAGTAGATGCAGTTGATTGTTTGTTCACATTCCATTTGAAAAAGCAGAATCACTTTAGTTTGCTGTAATACTGTTTAAACATATCTTCAGTTCTATACCAATATATGCAAAAGCAAATCTTAACTTAGTTCTGTTGTATTCAAATTAGAAATAGTGAGAATTGTCTCAAAGAGTTTGCTTTAAACCATTAAGTCAACTTACAATCCAGCGGTAAACCTTTCCACGCCCTTGTTCTTTCTATTTTGAAGTACGTTGTCTTAAACTTAATCCACTGTTCATTTTGCAATTACAATTTACATTGTTTTAATGAGAACAAGAATTTCCTGTTCCAGATATCCTATTTTGCTTGCTAGGTGTCCTATTTAAGATAGAAAGAATAAAATTAGAAAGCGTAATTCAAAACATTCCTTTGGTACCCGGGTATGGCAGTAAAGAAAATGTGAACTGATAAGGGAATAAACTAAAGTACCTTAATAGCATTCAGGGTTAGATGGACAGTAGATAACCCTTCTTGTTATGTTGAAACAGTTGTAGCTTGTGAATTACTTAGGTTTTAAGATCCCATTTTGAGACTATGCTGCATCAGATATGTCTCTGTGGTATCATACGTTTAAGTTTGAACACTGCATTTCAGAGGATAATTTGGTTATTTTACTCTTATGTACATGGGCTGTATTTTGATACTGAGGATGATAAAGGGAAGAACCTAGACTGTTGCACTTTTTTCCTGGACAAAACTGGTAGATGCTGTCATATGTTCACAGAACTGTGTCACTTTATAAAAGATGGTGGCAATATATGCTTTAGTTAGTTAGTTACTGGTTATTGGAAATGAGTAAAAGGATTGATGACAGAGGACTGGCTGTGATCAGATTTACTGTAATAGACCAATCTCAGTGGATACATCAGTGATGACCTGTTTTGACTCTAAAGCTTGCAGTTGTTATAGACATCTGAGAATGATCATTTGGACCCTGCTATAGGTATTGATTGAACAGCAGAGTGACTGGAACATGCTCTTTCTTTCTTCTCTTTCAGTGGTTTGGGGAGAATGCAATCACTCCTTCCACAATTGCTGCATGTCCTTGTGGGTGAAACAGAATAATCGCTGTCCCCTCTGCCAGCAGGACTGGGTAGTCCAAAGAATAGGCAAATAAAAACACTGCTTTGTTTTTGGGTTTTTTTTCTGTTTAAATTTGTTGAAATAGTGTATGTCTTACACCATAGGCCTCATACAAAAGACTGGAACATGTTGATCATGGCATCATTTATTTAGTTCTTTGCCACAAGATCAGTGTGGTTTTCTTGTATGCTCTTTATTGTACAAGGAGGCAGCGGTCAGACTTACTGCAGATATATCAACAACTGAAAAAAGAGAGACACTACATTAATAAGTCTGTTATGATTTGAGTGTTCACTGCATCAGAGCACAGGAATGTGATGGTGCAGATCATACCCTAATTGCAATTTATTTAATGTTTTTGCATAGGTAAATTAATTCATTGGGAAAAGCAACCTTACCTGTATGTCTGATATGCTGCATAGTTTATTGTCATGATAAAAATTGTTCCCTAAGTAAAATTTTACACAAAACCACAATTTGTGAGTCTCTCAGAAAGTATTCTGGTTATTAATCTAAAATGGCGTGTAAAGCATTTGCCATGTGCTTTTCCCATCACACTGTACCAAACATTTCTAATTTACATTTTCTTCTTGACCTCAGAAGATGTGTTCTGTTGTATCTCTGAGTCTGTTGCTCTATTATATTCTATACATGGTTTCTACAACCATAGTATTAAAATTTAAGGACATTAATAGTTTTTTAACTTACATTTCTGTTAAAGATTGCAGATGCATTCTTAATACAGAGGCTTTTGGTACAAAGACACGTGTTTGTTTAACTGGGGGCATAACCAGTCTCTCTGGTTAGCTGACTCATACAGAAGGCTTACAAAACAGATACAATTTTAAACTGTGGCTTCATGAAGTTTCAGTAAATAGGCATTTCTGTATCATTGTTTTATGGGTTACAATAGATTACAAATATTGAAATGGGGAAAGCATTGTTTCATTTTTGTGGGAATCTTCCTATGAATTGTGATTTATTTTTTTTCCTCACAAATATTTAAGTGTTTGCCTCTGTCATTTCCCTGAATATGCAAAGTAATTACTATTAATCAGAACACACACTGGTGGGAGGAGGGGGAGTTTTAATATATGTAACAGAGGTTGAATTACTACTGGAGTCTGTAACAAATTCAGGCTTAATAAAATGGTTAATAAACCTGGGTGAAATTAAAGCAATATATGTGCATATTATTTCCCTCAAAATTATGATCTTAAATGCATTTCTCATCAGCTGTATTTCTATCTAGTTCTTTTTAAGTGGTTTTAAAGAGGTTTATCTTCCCTGTATAAAGTAGTTCCAATGGCAGCCTTTGTGTAATCGGGCATACATGCAGATTTTACTATGTATTTGTTTAATACTTGTAATCTTGTTTTTAAAATGTTTTGTATTTTTTTAATACAGTTGTGGTCTCTTTACACACTGAGATTAAAATAATCCTCAGTGTCACTGTCACAGTGTATCACATTGTCTGTTATCCCACATAATACGTGTCTTGAAAACAAATATAAGGATTTACAGTAGTAATTGAAGTGTCTATAGCATTTACATTGTTGTGGAGTATTTCTGTTTGTGTAAAAGGATTGTTGCTAAAACGATTGCAAAAGAAAGCCTGGTTGGATGTGGAAATAATTTTTAGCTGTCAAAGTTAAACTATATCTTATCTACCACCTATTTTCTCTGCCAGAAATTGGTGCCAGTCTTCACCCTCTGACCTTTCTTAGTTCTATCTCATCCCATCAGAGGACTTCTTTCTTCATTTTGCTTTGGTTTTTAGGTGAATGTGGGAGGAATCAAAGTAATTTTCACCATCACCAGACATGTGACAAGATTAACTGAGAATTAAAATTGTAGAATAGTTTTCCAAGATGCCCACTCAAACACAGATGCAGTGTTAGGAAAATTGATGTTGAAATCAAAGCAGCTGATACTTGTGTATCATAAGTATCTTGTTAACCAGTAATTAGAGGTTCCCCTAGAACATGGGCTAATTAATTTTAAGTCCTGCCTGTTTTCTCTTATTTAGAGATTATCTTATTCCAGTCTTTCTGTGAGCTTCACCCCAGAGAAAATTTCTTCTGTTCCAAATCATACCTTGCTACTCCATTAGTGTAGTTCTATATAAGTACCCATTTTTAGTCTTGAGTTTATTTCTTGTACATGCAAAATGAATCTGTTTTGTTTCTCACTGAAATAGATTATCTTACGAGTCAGTAATACTAACTTAAATAGCTATTAGTGACTAATGGATTATTGCTGTCTGCTTTTTCCTGTTGTTTAATGAATACTGGGTAGATTTGGATAATTCAGCAAATCTAGCTAAGAGTGTTCTCTGAAAAGTGACTGGAGTAATGTATGTGTCCAAATACTGTATTGTTTCGCTCTGCTTTTTATGAATTTCAGTTCTTTTAGAGAAAGGTTATGTTCTGTAGGAATTGGGAACAATTGTAATTAACAAAGCAGAAAGATCTTTGGAACTGTCAATGTGTCATTCTTATCCAGATAAAAATCAGGGGGTTGGGGTGTTTTTGTTTTCTTAGACATGAGTATATCAATAGTTGGTATAAGCTTGAGTTCACTCTTTAGTCCCCAACTACCAGCCATTTGTACTTCCACTGTTTGAGCTGTGGTGACATACTCGCTGAATGTGAAAATGACCTTGATGAATGCTAGGACTTGACATTAAAGCTTTTATTACCTCCTTTCTTGCCTCTCTGTACCCAGGATACCGTAGGCATATGTTGCTGTGGGCACCATTTTCAAGAAAGCCACTGACAGAATTCTGCCTTTCTTTGATCTTTTCCAGTTTTGCTTATTTACTGATTGATTGCATGATTTAGCCCTTCATCCAATCTCCTGCTCCGTGCTTGCTTTCACCTGGCAAAGTTAGCAATTGCTGTACAAACCAGGCTTTCAGATGCTCTACTTTAGAGTGCACTGTGTTCTCATGCACATACAGCAGTTAGGGGTGGCCCTTGTAATCACAGTGGGAAAACCACTCTTCTCATGCCATTTTGTAGAGCAGAAGCATGAGTTTGTCAGATGGATTCAGTGCTGAGAGAATTAAGCATGTAAACCAAAATATTACATAGTAGTAGTGACAAAAACAGCCAAGAAAGGCTTAGCACTTACTACAGGGAGTCTGAGAGGTGCCTGTTGTTACTGCTAATGTGTAGTGTTTGTGATGAACATTTAAGCTTGCTCTGAGTGAAAAGAAGAGGAAAGGGAACTTGACGTCACGTACAGCTTGATCTCATTGCTACTGGAAGAATTATGGAACTGCTTTTCTTGCTCCCACAATACCTTCCTAATATTTAAAGAAAGTTTTAGCAGCCAAATTGCATGACCCCACAGCAGAAGGGGGCTGTAGCCTAGTAAGTGTTGCATATGATTTTTATTATATGGGGGGGAGAAATGAGGTGCAGACTTCTGTTAGGTAGCCAGTAAGTCAGGTGGAATGTGCATTCACTTGATAAGCTTTATCCCTTTGCTGATGTCACTTCAGCCATATGCTTTTGCCATCCTCTCATCCTGCCACTTGCTGTCATAAAGCTTAGCAGGGAAAGTAAATGGAGGCCACAAAGCTTGCTTGTCTTGGCAAGCTTTGACTGGTCAGTTGAAGTGTTTTTTCCTTTTTCTGTGGGAAGGGGATGAAGCAAGAATTGTATCATTTTTTTTTCCTATATAGGGATCGTTATTTTTAGACCAGCAACAGGTCTTAGCCATTGCATGTAATGCGCTCAGACAGAGCCACCTGAGGCATCAAGGTTTGCACAGTGTGGTGTTTAGGGTCATAGATGTTGACTTGAGTTTTGGACATGTGGATGCCCAAAGCACTGAATTGTGTAGTAATTTAAAGCTCAGACATTGGTGTTTATCTATGTCAGCTTCTGTTCAGACATGGCAGATTTATAATAAAAGCTTTTTATTAGAGTGAATCCCAATTTACGTAATTCTTCGTACATCACCACTTGTATGTGTTGAGCGTGGAGATACAAGGCTGTCTCATTAAGTGGCCAGCGTACTGCTGAGTTTGGAGTGTACAGGTGTTGCAGAGAGGAATCTCTTACGTTCTCAGCAGCCAGGGACAGTGCATATAGAGGAAATCTTGGTACCTTTAAAGGTCATCAGGGCTCATTCTGAAAAACACCAGCTGAAATGCATGCCTGGGATGTCATCTCTCAGCTATACATAGCAAACTCAAAGCTTCTTACAGAGAAACCTCTTACCAGTCACTTTCCACAAATGGTGCATATACCTAAAGGTACTTAGTGAAAATCCTTGAGAAGTATTTAATGCAAAAGCAGTTAGTCTCTCTGGTGGTTTTCAGGAGCCACACACACCACTGGCAGGGAGAAGTGCAGACCTACTACAGCACAACAGCTGGGCCAGTTACTCATTTTGTCTTGACCACCCCAAGAGCTTGCCAAGATGTGTGACATGGGGGGACTTGACAACCTGATTGCCAACACGGCCTACCTGCAAGCACGGAAGAGTGGAGAGGGAGACACCAAGGAGATGCAAAAGAGACGTAAAAGCCTCTCACTGCCCAAGATTGAACAATGCGGAGAGGTCAGACAGTCCATGGTTGCTGATTACGACAACATCTGTGAGCAGCAGCCCATTGGCAAGAAATTCTTTAGAGACTTCTTGGAGACCGTGCCAGAATATATGGTAGCTAGGGACTTCCTGGATGAGGTGTCAAACTGGGAGCTGGCAGAGGACAATGTTAAGAGCAGTACCATGGAGACGATGATCACCAATTTTCTTAAGACTGGTTCCAAAAATTCTTTGGCTTTCCTGAGCTCTGACTTGTCCAGCAAATGCCAGGCAGCTACTGAGAAAGACTATGAGAATGTCATACAGCTGGCCAAGGAGGAAACCAAACACTTTCTTAAAGACAAACCTTTTCAGGACTTCCAGACCAGCCCCTTCTTTGACAAATTCATACAATGGAAAGTGTTTGAGAAGCAGCCGGTAACCGAGAAATACTTCTATGAGTTCCGAGTGCTGGGCAAAGGTGGCTTTGGAGAGGTAAGAGCTGTGCTTTTAAGGATATGGGTTGCCCCTTCCCTTTCAAGACCACCAGGTGGGTCTGCAAAGAGGAACTTGACAATGGATTAAGAAATTGTCTAAGGTTCTGCAAAACTTGCTTCAGATTGTCTGTTTCCTATGTTTCCTAGAAATTAAACTGTTCTCTGTACTGTAATAGAGTCTCCAGATGCCTGCTAGTGAAGAGCTACTCTAATTTATTTTTTTTTAATCTAGGCTGGTAAAACAAAAAGGCTTCTTTTGTAATGCTTGCATTGCTGTCCATGGACTTAATTATTGGTCTGCTCCTTGGCACTGCTTTACTCAGTTCTGGCTCACACACTTCTAGATAATTCTTGGTGCACTTTGGGGTATAGCACAGATCAGGATCTGTTCCCAAAACACAGTATTAATGAGGCTACCTTTTTTGAAATGGAAGAGAGTTTAGCTATATAAATGCAAGAGGTGTATGCCACTATGGTCAGAGAATGGGTTCTCATTCATTTTACTTGCTAATACATGGCTAATAATGCCATCCTCAAGAACTTTGCATAAGGTCCACCACCAGTCCAGAATAGATCATACACTTGTTTTTAACTTTTTTCTCAGCTAATATGTTCTGCCAGGAAAGCTAGCATCAGTAACTAGTAATAGACGTGAGATTCCCCATGTCCTGTGTATTACTGTCCTTGATATTCCAGTCTCTATGTGTAAAATTCTTTCATTTCTCCATACATCTTGCTTCTCTAGGTTTGTGCCATCCAAGTGAAAAATACCGGCAAAATGTATGCCTGCAAGAAACTGGATAAGAAAAGATTGAAAAAGAAAGGAGGTGAGAAGATGGCACTGCTAGAGAAAGAGATCCTGGAGAAGGTCAACAGCCCTTTCATAGTCACACTAGCTTATGCCTACGAGAGCAAAAGCCATCTGTGTCTTGTCATGAGCCTCATGAATGGAGGGGATCTGAAATATCACATCTACAATGTGGGAGAAAGGGGTTTGGAGATGAAGAGGGTCATCTTTTACTCTGCTCAGATCACCTGTGGGATTCTGCATCTCCATTCCATCAAGATTGTGTACCGGGACATGAAACCAGAAAATGTCCTACTAGATGATAATGGTAATTGCAGACTGTCTGATCTTGGATTGGCAGTACAAGTCAAAGAGGGAAAAAGCATCACTCAGAGGGTGAGTACAAATTCACTGAACATGGGCGGTGGGAAAGGAAGCTGTTCTATTTGTAATGCATTATGAGTCCAAGACTTAATTCCCTGGGATTTGCTCTTTGCTAAAGACCTTACATGGTCATTTCATTCTAAGAGAGATGTGGTAAGAAGATTTGGTTAATTAACTCTCTAGACGCTATATGTAGTAAAATAATTTCTCTTACATAGACACAGTAGAATTGACCAGTTGTTTATCTTAACGAAAACTCCTGAACCAGTCATTTTAGGGAGGCTAACACACATGTCTTGAGCAATAATGCACAGTCAGAGGTTTAACCAAGTACTTGTTTGTTTGAGCAGCAAAGATAAGACTCCTTCTGTATTCAGTTTTTGCTCCTAGAAGAAAATGTCTTCCAGGTAACTCTTAAGTGGTGCTACTGATTGTATTGCAAGTGTTCTTGGTGCTGCACAATAAACTCCTTCCAGCCCTCCTTCCTCCCCCCAGAAGTGAATGCCTGAAAAAGTGAGCAGACTTGAAGACAGTTTGTAAATGTGTGCATATATAGGAACAGGATATGGATGACCAGCTGAGTTTTGCTGTGTAAATCAGACTCTGCAGCACTTCAGTTGTGCCTTTGGTCATCCTAGACTAACCTAGATTTGTTAAAACGCCTTGAGGTTTACACAAGAAAGATGTATTCATGTAACTTAACTAGGAAAAAAACATGTTTCTCCCAAGGTGTCGGGAGTTTAAAGATATATATAAAGAATGAAAAGTGTCCCTGCCCGTGTCAGGGGAGTTGGAACTAGATGATCCTTGAAGTCCCTTCCAACCCTGACATTTCTGTGATTCTGTAAGTCTGAAATGTGTCTGAAATGCACCAAGAAATGGAAACAACATTATAAACTGGTCTAACTGGCTTACGTTAAACTTCCCAAATCTTTCAAGTTACTCTGTACAAAGTCAGTAGAAGAGAGAATAACCTTTTGCACCATGCCTGAAGTACACAGGTCTTCTGATGTTCTTACCTTCTGTGGTAATTTTTTGTTTGAAGGCTATTTATTTTCCTGTAAATCAAAAAAGCTTGTACTAAGAGTGTTTTTAGTTCTCAGAGAAAGAAAATTTGGAAACTGATTTAATTTTTAGATAGGGAATTATTTTAAAATGGGACTGGATTTTGTGGTTTAGGTACAAAAATTAACATTTCTGTGAAAGCTAAGGCCGATTTTAAAACAGAACCTAAGGGAAGTGGAATGTTGTGTCGTTTGTGAAGGTGGCATTTTGATCAGTGAACCCACAGCTATAAATCTTAGTCTTCTTTGGAGGTTATAGATGCATGCAGTTGTGATCAGGAAAAGTCTTTCTGTACATGGGCACTTTTCATGATTGTAGACGTGTGGGTTTTGGCAGAAAAAACCCAAACAAATAAAAACAAAAACACAGAATGAAAGCATGTATTTAGACATGTCTAACCCCTTTCTTGGTATTTAGGGTAGAATCTCAAAGCAGTGGTGAAAAAGGCAGTGTTTCCTCCTCGCTTTGTGACAGTCATCAAGTCGCTATCATGATTTTTCTTCTGTCGTTCACTGAGTTTAGAAGCGCTCCTTACCATAATACGGGTGCTTTTATTAGAGCAAAACCTGCCATGAGTAATATACCACAGAGCTGTAGTGTGTTTGTATGGAATTTCTGTTACTGACAGTTTTATTCATACAGGAAACTGAAATGGAAGAAGGAAAAACTTTTTTTTTTTTTTTTCCTTTTTTTCTCTATCATAACTGTGACTTACATAAATAATTCCCAGCAACATTTTGCATTTCTATAAACTAACCCAACTTAAGTAATTTGACCACTGCTGCTAAAAGACATTACATAAAGTGCTAGGTATTGCTATTATTTATAGTAATGTCAACCACAGGAAGACCTAGAAACACCTTTACAAAAATGGTTGTATTAAGCCTTACCATATACCCTGTAATAAAATTAAAATGGTGCTGTTAAATTATTTTTTGTTTACTAGCCATAGTTTCATTGTGACTTGAAATTGGCAGAAAGTTCATATCCTAGCATGCTGTTTGACTACCAGACTTGTCACTTACAACTTGAGAGAAGATACTTGTATAGGTCTGGTTTTTTTTCACCCCAATAACTTAAATGGTTCCAAGACAGATTTAGTGGATGAAATTTGATCAGGTGAACCATTTTGTGGACACAGTTTTGTAAGGGAATTTTATAAGCTAAAGAAGAAAATAGATTCCTCCAGGCCAAATCTGTATTTCACTGTATCTCTGAGCCTAACATCATGGTGCTGTTTCTAGATTTTGGATGATGATCTGAACTGACAGTTTAGGGGATAATACTACTGATCTCTAACATAAAACCTTTTCATTATAATGTATTTATCTATTTGCAAGGAATCCTTCTGTTTTGATGGATGTTGCAATACATTCAGTGTGTGATACATTAATCTTCATTCCTATCTCCAAAACTTCTGACTTGTAGCCTCATAACCATGTAGGCCTCTCTTATGACCTGGTTCTTCAGTATCATACTTAAAGTACTCTTCTATTCCACTATGAGAATAATCCCTGACTTTGCTTTAATCATGCTCATAAGTCATTCTATTGACTGAAAGTCATTAACTAATATCCCTAGTGCCAAATGAACCCACAGTTTAGCTGTCTGGTACTGTGAATGGTCATTCTGTGATTCTGAGGTTTATTTCATCTTGTAAGATAAATTTTACTTAACCAGTCTGATACACATTATGAAGAATTAAAATAGTTTATTTCTGAAAGGCAAGGTAGAAATAATTTTTAGAATTACATCTGTTGTGGCCTTTCTGTAAGGTAACAGTTTTTTAAAGTTTGGAGTTTTTTATCTGCTGTCTGTTAAGAGTTTGTGAGCTGGAGTTGCTTGGTCTTTTATGTGATGCCTTGGGTTTTACCATAGAAATCTAAGTAGCAGCAATTGTTGAATTCCTTGTTTTGCTGAAGTACCATTCCAAAGCAAGCTATCCTTGTATTCAGTAAAGCTACCTTTATTCCAAGGCTGTATGCATTCAGAGTGTGGAGATCCTCATACTCTTAAATGAAGAAGCAGAATGATGCCTTTCTAAAACCAAAATGTTTTCTGCAGGTGTGAACTAAAGTGATGCTGAAGTAAAATAATCAAGAATTTTCAACAGCTATTTAAAATTTTGTTTCAGTGATGTAAGTTTTGCTTCCTGAGTGCTAATCTCTTCATGATCTCTCTAGTTCTTCAGGTATTAAGTGATATTCCTTGTGAATAAGCAAACTAAAACAGAAAACTTTTTCATGCCTTTTATATATCAGGAGGATCCAAGTAAACAAATGTGGAGTAGACGTCTGATCTCAGGCATCTGCTTAAAAAACATCCATCTCGTTGTGTTTGGCTATACTGGTATGAAAATGTTTCTTAAAACATCATTGTGAAATAAAGCAACAGTTTTCTGCCTTCCCCATCCCCCCCCCCCCCCCCCTTTTTTTTTTTCCCCAATATATTATGAAGTAGAAACATCATATGATGACTTTCATTGTTCCTTATACATGGTTAAATAGTATGTAATGCAAGGATTTATCTGTGTATTTATTTTATTAGAGATGGCAATAAATACCATACTTCAGTGCATTCTCAAAGTTTCGTCTACCTCTCCTGAGTGTACAAGCCTTTAAAGATCAAATTCTTCTGCTCTCAAAGCATTGAAAAAAATGCCTAGCCTCTCATGTACAAATGCACATCACCCATACATCAGTTGGAGGATCCATAAATCCCCTCTGTAAATCTTGTTAAGTGATTAGGTTATCACATGGCACATGTGATAAGCTAGTTAACAAGTTCCTGTTTTAGACATTTTCCAAGTTTTCAGTGAAGATTTCTATGAAACTATGATGCTTATACACTGCTTATCAGCCAAAGTTGATTTTCTTTATGGATGGAAGGTGGTGAGTTTTTCACTTCAGAAGGGTGACTTTAAAGTGGTCTTAAATACTAATATGTCCTTTTGCTGTAGAAAAAGCACTGTGCAGCTGATAGTTTTTAATACTTACATAACTGAAGAAGTAGCTTTTGTAGGCTTTTTAAGTATTGTCATTACATATACTCCTTTCGTGAAATATTTGTGTGCTCAATACCCGTTGTCCATAACTATTATAAATCAAGATATCCTCCTTTCAGAAGTGGTGCTTACAGAATCACAGAGTCACCAAGGTTGGAAGAGACCAAAAAGATCATGAAGTCCAACAAAGGTCTAGAAAGAGTTGGATACCCAGCCTTAGTTTTCTCCCTGTCTTTTCAGTTGCTAAAGCAACAAATACAAACATCTGGCTGTAATTGGTACAGTCATAATTACAGACTTCAGAAAACTCTTCACTAAGGTATGCTGATTTGTATTTGTGAAATGTTAGCTGGCTTTAGAATGGAGAAATTAAAAAAAAAAAAATAAAGTACACAAGTCTGAACAATAGCAGTGTTAGAAATAAAAGGGGAAGGCAGTTGAAAGCTACTGAACAAATGTGGATTATGTGGGCTTTTCTCATGCTACACACATGGACCTGTGCACTTTACCCAGCAGTGTGTCTATGCATACTTACTGAGGCAGAGTTCTTACTGACAGTACTGGGAACAGAAATAGACTCTTTGCCAGTGATAACAGAAGTACTCAAGAATTTAGGAACATCATTATAGCTTTTTGTATCAATGTGCCTGTAGCATCTGTTCTGATGTGTTGATCATACTGAGATTGTATATTAAAATTACAGCTTTTTAAATGTTGATCTTAATTTTGTCTTCTATAATTGAAAAAGGAAATAAGGGGAAACTGCAAAGATGGCATTTGTACAGGCAAAATATTTTCTCTAGTTAGGCATTTGGTCAATTCTGGAACTAGTTATTTTTGCATATGGCAAAAATGAGGAACCTCCCCCAGGTTTCTCCACTTGAACAGTTTGGCCTGGTGTCTTTTGTCTTGAAGGCTCTGCAGCTTTTTCTCATACAATTCAAAATCAATTTGTTGTCTATGAGACAAATACTCCTGCCCTTAACCAAAAGATACAAGATAATACTTAATTTCCTGGGAATGGTTGTGAGAAAAGTGAGCATGTTCTTCTGTTTAGATCCCTCATATTCTCTCCATATGGAAATACAGAGGATTTAATTCAATTTTACCAGAAGTCAGTGCATATTTGCTGCTTATTTTGGGAAGAACTTTCTGCCCCTACTGGGTACAGCTTTTGTGCTAAGCAGCTGTCCCATATAAATAGTGAAAGTGCTTTTGTACAGATTCTCATGAGGTAGAGAGCTTAAATATTGACATAATAACTGTGAAAAATAAGAGAAACATATTTTTGTAGTATTTATTAAAGTGCATTCATATCTTCAGAGGTTTCAGGCTTCTTCACCATTTTCCTGGGTTATGTTTTATATGTTTGAAGGACATAATAATATTTTAATAAGAAAAACATGTTTTGGTTAAAATCTTACTCAAAATGTCCTTTTGCCCTTCTGTATGTTTGTTTATTGTAAGATTCTATTTCTTAGGAAAACAGAAAGAATTCTATTTAGATGTTCCTGAAACTTGCAGTTTAATTTCAAGGCAGTTGAGAAGTGGGAGGAGGGTTTAGACTTGTGAAATAAAAAATAACTCAGCAAGCTATTCTACAGTTGACCTTTAGTCATTATCACATGGCATTCTTGTTGGATAAGATTCTCTAAAAATTTATTCTTTCTTTGCACTTCAAAAAAAGACAGCCCTGCATTTGATCAGGATTAGAGTGACTTCCTGCTATTTTATGGTTTCAAAACCACCATTCTGCTTATGCATTTTCAAGGCTGTCATTGACAATTGATGATGTTTCACTAGGAGAACTTTGCTCTTTAAAATGTTGCTAATCACTGTTGTTATGAAGTGCATCATCATGACAGGTATTTCAGATTTTTTTCCTTATCTGAAACGTAGACTTTACAGAATGCAACCTTATCCACTATGAATGTCATGGTCATGAGATTGAAGGGAGTGAAAATTATTTCATGGGATGATTCTGCCTCCTGCAGTTTTGGAGGTGGGAGAAAAAATACTGTAGTCATGTAAAATCATGAGAATGCAATGTGCCTCATGAAATGCTTTTCCTGTGCAGGGTGTGCCACCCATGAGACACAGTCTTCTGTATGGGAAAAGAACCCCTTTAAGAGGTCTCTCCATGACTTTCAACCTCATTCTTAATTCAGTTTAATCTGACAGGTAATAAATGCTATAGCATGTTCTAATAAAATGAAGAGACAATATTATTTACCAAGTTCCTAGAACTGGTAGAAAGCTAAATTAAGCTCTTTGAACATGAAAAATGCTATTATTGCTGTTCAGTCCTTTTGTGTCTTGAGACTATTTATTACCAAAAAAAAAAAAAATGCATTCTAGAATGACCTCTTAGGTAAATCATCTAGTGGGGCACTTGTTGGTTCACCATTGTCAAAGATGGTTTATATTTTATTGGGTAAGAAAGGCAACATTTAGCTGACAATACCATTGTTTGAATTGTTGATTTAGCAGCTTTGACCAGAAGCAGTACTGCAGGAACTGTAAGCTATGGGAGGGTAAGGAATGTAGTAGTTCTGTTCTTATCGGACCTCATGTGACGTTCCACTTACTGTGATGGGCAGTAAACATTAACAAATGTCTAATGACTCTTTATGAAGACAAAATAAAATCCTGAAATTACAGACACAAGCAGGTGACAACAATGGGCCTAGTTTTGCCTATTTTTCAAGTTTAAAATCTGCTAGTGAAAGGTAACAAGCTCCAAATAAATGGAGGAGGCTCGTAACACAATATATAGTTAAGCTGCAGGAGTCCTTTGCAAAAGGTATTAGAATCCTGGACCTTTAAGATTATCAAGTCTTACCTATCAACCCAGCACCACCATGTCCACTAAATCATGTCCTGAACTGCCATGTCTACGTGTTTTTTGAACACCTCCAGTGATGGTGACTCCACCACCTCCCTGGGCAGCCTGTTCCAATGCCAGATCACTCTTTCTGTAAAAGGGGTTTTTGTGATATCCAACCTAACCCTCCCCTGGTGCATAGAATCATAGAATTGTTTCAGTTGGTAAAGGCCTCTAAGATCATTGAGTCCAATCATTACAGCTTGAGGCCATTTCCTCTCCTCCTACCATTCATTTACTTGGGAGAAGAGAACTACCTCCTTTCAGGTAGTTGTAGAGAGTAATGAGGTCCCCCTTCAGCCACCTCTGGACTGAGCAGCCCCAGTTCCCTCAGCTGCTCCTCACAAGACCTATTCTCCAGACCCTTCACCAGCCTTGTTGCCTTTCTCTGAACACAAATGTCTTTATTGTAGTGAGGGTCTCAGAGCTGAACCCAGTACTCAAGGTCTTACAGGGTCTAAGAATTTATCTAGGTTCAGGAGGCATGGACACTGATGGAAGACAACTTTGTGTGAGAAGCTGTCTCTGTGTCCCAAAGCCTTGAGCTGCAAACAATTGAAGTCTAGGAAAGTATTAGAGAAGTATCAATGTGCAGACCAGGTTCTTATAGGCTTATGTATCCATTTTGTGTTCAATTTGCAGACAATATGACAGACAGGCCCTATGGGCCTTTGGTTTGATGCAGCCAGTACCCATCTAACTTGATTTACATGTAAAAGTATTGTACTTCCAACATTAGTCATTGTCCCAAAAGCTAAGGTGGATAAAATCCTGTGAATTTCAGTGATAGACAGGAGGTGATTGAATCCCCATCCCTGGAGGTGTTTTAAAGATAGAGAGATGTGGTGCTGAGGGACATGGTTTAGCACCAGCCTTGGCAGAGTTAAAGATTGGAATCTGTGTCCTTGAAGGTCTTTTCAAACCAAAATGATGTTATGATTCTATGCACAATGCTTAACTTACAGGTACTGTCCCTACACTGGAGGGCAAATACCCTTCTCAGGCCACCTCACAGTCTTGTCCCCACAGTCACACTGGAACTGAACAAAGAGTCTCTCTTCAACATCCCCTTTTTGGGAAAGTCACCTACACATACACTGGTAGTCTGTTTGCATTCCTTATAAAGAGCTTCATAAAATACTGACCATACTAAGTAGATGTAGAGTTTTCTCCCTTGTTAGTATTGTTTATAGAATATCCTGTGCTCATGAAAGAATTAAGCCATTAACATCTCTGAAATAAAGTATTATTATTCCTACAGTATAGATGGGAAATGGTCAGGAGAAATTTAAAGGAAAATTAAGGGGAAAATCATGTTACAGAAGAGCAGAGAATTCTGATAATTCTTGATTTCTAATTATGTGGTTACAAGTCTGTACCAAGTATCCTATATGCTCCATCCCTGTAATATCTGATTGCTTCACTCTCTATGAATGCATATTTCTTCTGATGACACCTCATCAAGTTGGGCATGCTAGCAGGTTCTATCTCCAGTAGGAATTGCAGGCAAAGAGTGACTTAGGTGGGATGACACAGGAGGAAAGCATGAAGAAGCTCTAGAGTCCAAAGTTGAATTTGGTGCCCAGTTACTGGACTGTCCTTCCTTTAAGCATTTATTCTTTTATATTTTTGTTATATGAAAATCAGACTGTAAAACCTGCTGTAACTGGGTCTATTTCTCTTCCCAAGTGTGAACATAGGGGCAGCCTGCCCTTATTGTCACAGAGAGGCTTTCTCTTTCATTTGTGCAACTTCCTTGATTTTTATGACACTCATCTCCAACCTTAGAAGATTAAAAAATGGTAGTAGAGTTTTTTGTTGCTCCAGTTAGTTACTTTGAACCCAGAGGCAAATTTATCTCCTTATTTTCCTAATGCAGAAGAACTTTGTTATATCCCTTTTGTGCTTTTATCTTTGTGGATTTTTTTCCAAGTCAAAACAGCTGTCCCTGTTAAAATTATGTCCCTGTGTGAAAATGAAAAACACTTTGGTCTTGAATTTTGTAGCTCCAGAACTCCTGTACTATTTTACTCACTATCTTTTCCTGGTACTCTGAACAGTCCTCCTTGTGTTCTCCTGAAGCAGCAGCCCATCAGTTTATGATGAGGCATCCTGTCATAAGGTCCTTCCCCTTGCTAATCATTAACAAGATGCTAAAATCTTTGTTTGAATAAGATTTGATTTTATCTTCTTTTAAAATATTGTTGCCTGTTCATTTTATCATCTGGTTCCTTGCTACTGTGTGCACATGTGGTGTGAAAGTGGAGGACCTACAGTTCTCTGACTCACTGAAATTATTCTCCATTCCTCCTTACATTGGCTTTTGGGAGAAAAATTAAGATTGTAAAGTGAGTAAGAGAGGCAGACCAGTTGTTCTTCTCTACATTTAGGGCCTGTTAGCTCATGTGCCGAGAAGAATTTTCTGTGGTCTGTTCCTGCATTCCTGCAGGGTCTATTAAGGCCATTGCTGAAGGAGTGGAGGAACAGCTGGACAAGAGAACAAAGCAGGCAGTGGCACCCCTTGGAGGAAGGAAGGACCAAGCCCCAGGATACAGCTGATAGAGCTAAACTCAGCTTGCTTTTTTTTCCTCTGTTCAACAGTTCTTGTGCCATGGCAAACAAAAGATAGACATTCTGATTTGCTTTACTGTTTGGTTTGTGGTATCAATTGAGTTTGTTTTGCAGAGATCTGTGGGAAAAGGTAAGAGATCTAAATCCCATTTCTTCTCATTTGTCTGTTTCTGTGCTGGTGAAAGCTCCAGAGAGTTCTGTTTCTTTCTCCCTGTGCATCTGCTATATGCTGGGATAACAACAGTGTTCAAGGGATCTTCCCGTCTTGGGACAGCAGTTTGAATAGGATGGATGAGTGCACTTGCTGTGGGCCTCCTTCTGCTTGGAGCTGTGGTGTATCGTGTGCCCGCGGACTGTACTGGGAACTAAGTATGCTTCAGGATCACATCTTGTATTATTAACAGATTATAATTATGTGACCTTTGAAAAATGTATACAGGATCATGTTTCACAAAGGAAAAAGTTGTATAGTTTCAGATGAGTCATCTCTGTTGTGCCCTGTCAAATCACATTCAAGGCAGCAATTCTACTTAACAGAATTTAATCACTAATGTGTCCAAAGACAACATTTGGTCATTACATTTTAAAGGATTATTGAAAAATTGTATTTTTGGGTAGTTCTCAAGATAGAGAAATAAAGGGAGAAGTAGGTCTGTTAACCCTTTTGGAAAGCAAGTTAGTAAAAATGTGATCAGCTGCAATGTAATGACTATTTTTGTATTTCAAACAGCAGGTGCCAGTAAGGCATCCTGATTATCATCACAAAAGCCAGTGTTAGCTGGAGAGTATGCAAAAAAGAGCTAGTGTTACACTAACTACACTTCAAAAAGTCCTGTGCTTCTGCACTTGCATATATTTCTGCCTTCTGTAAAAAAATTGGGTAGTGTAACATTGTTTGGCTCCTTTTTAATGTTTGGACTTCGCTGTGTTTGGTTTGGTTTTTTATTCACAGAATCACAGAAACATTCAGCTTGGAAAAGACCCTCAGGATCACCACATCCAACCAATAACCCTCCTCTACAAAGTTCACCCCTAAACCGTATTCCCAGGCACCATGTCTAAATGACCTTTAAACACATCCAGGGTTGGTGACTCAACAACCTCCTTGGGCAGCCCATTCCAATGCCTGACCACTCTTTCTGTGAAAAACTTTTTCCTTACGTCCAGTCTAAACCTACCCAGTCATAGCTGGAGGCCATGTTGTGTCCCATTAAACACTTCCAGTACACTGAATGGGAAATTCCATGTGCTTATGTGTCACTATAAGAGTACTCAAGCAATTGGCACATATGGTCAAATGGTTCCTAGTCTTATCAGGAATCCTGTAGGAAAAAAGAAAACAATGTACTTGGTCTTGGTCAATGTCCAATGTACATCTTGGTAGTGTAGAGTTGACAGTGATGAATGTGGGGTTTTTTATTTTCCCTGTTGCTATTAAAAGAGCAAAATTTATCCATGTAAAATAAGATGTAGTAAGAAAATACGGGGTTTGGTTAGTAACCTTTGAATGTATTTATTAATAGTGTTCAGTGGAAATAACTACAAATCATACAAACCAAGTGACAGACATGCCAGTAACCCATACTTAGAGGTGTCTATTCATGGCCAGATAATTCTAATGGAATTACATATTCACTACCAGCTGATGGTAAATAGACCTCCTTCTCCAAAATAACACAGTTAGCTTTGAATTAATTTGCTGTCTGTCCTTTTTATCCCTTTTGACATTTGAGTATAGTTTACAGTATATTTATTTGACCTGTCAAGAGTAACTTCACTCATTGCTTTGATTCACTTCTGCTTTGAGAATCAGTGAATACATTCTCCACCTCACAGACTACTCTTTTGGTGCTCAGATCTCACCACTGCTAGTGACAGTTGTACAATTTAAAAACTACCTTCACTAAGCTGCCATCTTACATGCTTAAATAAATGTCTCTTGAGTCATTCAGGCTGCTTTTCATGTCACCACAGAATCTTTTACCATGAAAGAAGATCTGATTTTTGACATCTGGTTTTCCATAATGATTAGTGGAGAGATCTGAGCTTTTGGCTTCTCTCTAATGCTGTCTACTGCCCAAAGATAAAACTAAATCTTCATTTGAAAGATGTGTGTTCTTCCACTTCCAGGGGTTGAATAATTAATCTTTGTGTGTGCATGTGTTCCCTAATACAGCAGATGTCTGTGGCTTTATCATCTTTCTTCCCCGGATTGCAGAGCCTTATGTCTTTCTTCCCCTTGCTTGTTTATGTGTTTCTTCCCTCTTAAATGTCACTGCTGACCACTTGTGAAGTGTGTTTGTTTCTGCTGAAAATGATAATGTTTAAGTGGATTTTGTGTGTCTGAAGTTAAGAGATTAGGTTTAGATTCCTGCTTCCGAAGCTTCTCAGCATCAGGATTGGGAGAGAGTGGTTGTTAAGATTAGATTCAAGTTTTGATGAAATTCCGTGAGAAAAACAGCTCTCATAAAACTCTGGAGTGCTTGGTGGATCAGAGGAATGGTATGTTTGTAGATTTCTCTCTGCTTGAGCTGGATTAGCTCAAGAACAGCTCAGAAGATTTCGGTGCTGCTAATGTAGGATTTTGAAGAGTAATCCTTGTTCACAGTAGTCTTTCAGTTTGGTCTGAAGGGAAGCTTTTGCTGGCCCATCTCTAATTTCTATGTTATGGTCATGCAGTCTTCATGATCTGCAATGATAGTCTTGGCTTTCTCTGTTCTTGAGAAACATGAGTACCATGTCAAAGCATGGTGTTCTTCTGTATGATGTGACTTAACTGAGAAGTATGTGGAAAATGCACGTGAAAGAGGCTGAAGGTGCTTGGAAACTGTTTCTTTTGAAAAAAAAAACAGCTATGTAAGAGAGAACACAAGTGGAGGGAAAGAGAGCCAATCTGAAGGATGCTGCCATGCATTATTTACGATTGCAGAATTCTGGCTTCTCCGTGTCAGATTGATTCACTTCCCGTATGATGATGCTAAGTTGCAGCAAACTAATGTCTTACCAGAAGGACTGTGCTGTCAGGGTACATTTTGATGATGATGTGACTCAGCAATTCCCAAAGGCATTAGTGCCTCAGCTTCATCTCAGTAAAACTAAGAAAGTTGATTCCTTCACAGAAAGAGAAGGAAAAAAAAAAAAAAGACAAAAATTATTCCAGAAGTCTATTTAGTGTCCGTGTTCACCAGCTGGCAGTGAGCTCTATGTGCATCCTTTTGTACCAAACTTTCTCTGCTGCTTTCAATCCCTCCTCTCCCTTCCAGGTTTCATGATCTTTTGAGGGCAGATGGGTCTGGGTTCTGTGATCCATAGTTGAGCACTTGTCCCCCTTTCTGAATGGAGCAGTAATACAATACAATACAATACAATACAATACAATACAATACAATACAATACTCATACATAAAAATGTAGTACTGCCAGGATATCTCTCAATATTAACTTTTACTTGGAGAGCTTCACTGCAAGCAGTACAAATTACCCATGGAATGATGTAAGCTGCTGCACTGCCCATGCAAGTCCTCTGTAATTCTGTGAGTTGCTTGAGAGGCACAACTTGAACCTTTTCTTTTGCTTTCAAAATGGCTGATATTTTTGTTCTTCTCATATAATTCTCGGTTTTCGACCCAACAGAGGATTTTACTCTATACCTCTGAAAGTTTAAAAAAAACAACCAAAAACCCAAACAAAAACAAACAGGGAAAGCAAAATGGATTTGCTTTTCTGTCCATTAGGCTGATGCTGCAATTGAGGCTAAGATGTTCCCTCTTGCACATGTTGTTTATGGTACAGTGTAAGCCATAATGTGTAGTGGCATGAGCCAAAGCTTATAAAAGACTTTACTGTGCCTAAAGATGTAAAAATTAGAAGAGTTACTCAAACACAGAATCACAGAATAATAGGGGTTGGAAGGGACCAGTGTACCCCCTATGACACAGATGATCACACAGGAACACATCCAGACAGGTTTGGAATGTCACCAGAGAGGGAGATTCCATCACCTCTGTGGGCAGCTTGTTCCAGTGCTCTGTCACCCTTAAATTAAAGAAGTTCCACCTCATGTTTCGATGAATCTTCTTATGTTCAAGTTTGTGCCTTGTCCTGTCACTGGGCACCACTGTTCCATCCTCCTGACACCCACCCTTGAAGTACTGGTAAGCATTTATGAGATTCCCCCTCAGTCTTCCCATTTGCAGACTAAAAAGATTTAATTCTCTCAGTCTTTACTCGTAAGAGAGATGCTGTAGTCCCCTAAACATCTTTGTAGCCATTTTCCTTACCCTCTCCAGCAAGTCCCTGTCCTGCTTGAACCAGAGAGCCCATAAAACACCATAAGATAACTTAAATCTCTTGATCTGTGCTTTTTACAAGTATCATTTGCTCAATTGAGCTCTGGTTTTAGCTACCTTTTTTTTTTGGCTTTGCAGTGAATCTCTTAATGCATCTGGCAGTAAAAATGCCTGTCTTCAATAAACTTTCACTGGAATTTTGCACAAACGTGATTTTTCATCTAAAATTTTAATGCTACTAATACATTAATCCTAGTATTTCAAGAAGATATAAAAGAGGTTCAAGCAACTTCTGACATATTATCACTGTTAGCTGAATCTGGTTACTATACAGAACAAGATAGAGCATTGGATGCAACAGGAAATGTTTCGTCCACTAAGTGAATGCCTTTGTGATTGAAGTCTCATGCTCAGTCATCTAACAGTGCATAGAAATGCTGACACTCTCTCCTCCCTCCCAGATGAGTTAGCTCCCTGTAGAGAGGCAGCAGGAGCATATTTGACTGCTGTCCCCCAAGGGGAGTGAGTAGGCCTGGAAACAAAGCAGGCAGATTCCCCTCTACAAGCGAAGGATCCATTAATGCTGTCTAGTAGTCTTTATTCAGAGAGCTTTATGCAGGTAGGAAGTAATAACTCTTTCATTTGGATGAACATAATTTACTGCTTACCGTTTTCGTAGGTTTACTTTCTCAGAATGATTTTAAGAGTTTTTCTTGGCCCTTGATTATAGGACTTCCTTCCAGAAGCAAACGGAGTGTGGATGAGAACTTCCTCATGCAGCTCAGCTATGGGCTTGATGAGTATTTATTATTGGCAGCAGATGCCTGTGTTGGACCAGTTATAACCACTGAATGTGGAAGGAATCAGTGATTGTTTGTCTGCCTTTTGGGGTTTTTTTGGATCATTTAAAATTGATTACTGGTTACATCAATAGGACAAAGTGAACAGCACTATCTTCAACTGAAAAAGCATTAATATGGAAGAAGAAAGCAAGCTTAACATTAATTTAAAAAGAAACCAGTTTTAAGTAGGAATTGCACAGATGTTTCACATTTGAAAGGCATATTTAAGACATAAGAGCACATTTAAGGAGTTTCTAGATGAAGGATACACAAACTGTACTAAGTTTCTAGATATGAAATGTATCAATTGTATTGCTGGTATTTTGGAAATATTATAGGCTAGTCTGCTTAATTGTCTGCAATTGTTTCATTACTAACATTGTATAGTAAATCTGTCTCTGTGTTTGCAACAGGCTGGGACAAATGGTTATATGGCTCCAGAAATCCTGAAGGAAGAAGATTACTGCTATCCTGTGGACTGGTTTGCTATGGGGTGTAGTATTTATGAGATGGTTGCTGGGCGAACACCATTCAAGGATTTCAAAGAAAAGGTCAATAAGGATGAGGTTAAACGAAGAACTCTGGAAGATGAGGTGAAATTTGAACATGCCAACTTTACAGAAGAAGCAAAAGATATTTGCCGGCTGTTTTTGGCTAAGAAAAAAGAGAATCGTTTAGGAAGCAGGTATGCCTTACTTCGCAAACACAGTAAAAGCCAGATCGAAGCTGCAATATTATTATTTTACATATTGCACAAAATGAGATTAGATCTTGACTAGCTACAGAGTATTAAATTTTCCTTTTCACTTCTAGGAAGAGAGGTGGAAAATCTTGAAGAAAATAGGGAAGTAAGGAATTGTTTTGCAATAGTGTGATTGTCCGTCCTCACCCCAGATAGGAGTTCTCTTCTTGGCGGTTTCTGGGTTAAACTCTATCTGTCGTTTCGGGAGAAGGGAGCAGCCCATTTCTCTTGCATCTTACCTTTCCTGAAGGTAAAGGATGTTCACATAGATACCTAGCATCTGTGCTAATGCAGACTGAATGCAGACTCTTGGACTGTATCATTTACTGGAATGATGTGGGCAAAGTTCCAAATCTGCAATGTGGATTCTCTTCCCTGCAGACAGCCTTGCAAGGCTACGTCATTGGCTTCTTACTGAAAAGACCTTAACCCCTCTACTTTACTCAAGTGCTTAAAAAAAATTCTTGTGGAGGTTCTGTCTTCCTGACTTATCCCGTGGGAAAAAGGGAAGAAACAAATATTGGGGCACAAATTCTTGTAAAACAAACATTTTGGGGGGACTTCAGAAGTGGCTTTGTTTTGATGGAGACTGATGGACGTGTCCCTGACTCAGCAATTTCAAGTACATGTTCAAGTTGGACTTGATGATCTTTGAGGTCTTTTCCAACCTTATTGATTTTATGATTCTGTGAATAAAAAGAAAATGGGAAATCTAAGCATTACAATATTAACCTTGTTCCCTCCCTCTGTGTGTATGCAAAAATGATTTAGCGTATTTCTAATGAGACGTTTCTCCATTTCTATGGAGACATTTAGTCTTGCAGCATTTTCTGACATAAAGAGATGTCAGGGTAGAAGAGAATGACATTTAGAGAACCTGAGTGAATTGGTCAAGTTCATTCAGCAAGTCTGGAGCAAAACCAGCCACAGGCTGTTCATTTACTGTAACCACATTCTCTTTGCCAAGAGAATCATTTGCAGTCATTCTGTCTGCTTACTGTTAAATTATTTCTCAGTGGTGGGAGAAATATACACAGAATGATAGTTGCACAGATTATGTTCAGTTTTCTACTCTTGAAGATGTTTTTATTCTTCTGTACCATACTTACAGAAGGAAAAGGATAGGGTGTGTACCATGCCTGGGCCTGATACAGAATGAGAGCCTGCATGTACCTGTTAAACAAGGCAATACTATTCAGGACAGCTCATCCTTATGTAAAGATTAGCACTGTAATTCTACTAAGGACAACAAGACCTTGGGTTATCTATATAACTGCCTGTTGCATAAGTTAAAGCTGCTCAAGGACAGCTTTAATTTGTACACCTGACCTTTTAAAATACTCCACCCTTTTGCTGAAGACTCAATGCCACAGGCTGACTTGGGAAATATGTGACCTTTCTCCTCCCCTCAAGCTTTTCTGGACTGACATCTCTGAATTCCAAACCTGCAAAGTGATGGAGGATTTTCATGGAGGAATACAAACCCGAGCAAGTTTAGATGAGTTAATTTGCTCTTTAAGTTACGTAAACTTGAAATTCAGACGGGAAGAGCTCAAATCCTTCTCCAGCTAGTTGGAAGGTGCCTTATCTGGTTCCAGTAGATGGCGTTCCAGTAGCTTGATGTCTTCAAACTTTTTACGGGTTTGGTGGTGTCAGAAAATACATCAGGAGGAGAAAGACTGCAGCAATCTATTTTGGAGCCATCACCAGTTTCTAATGATTCTTGGTTTATGTTAGAGAAAGCAAAATAAAGTGAAATTTCTGTGAGTGCATCTGCCCAGTAGGATTGTCAGCACTACCAACCCACTAGTGTCCCAGGGCACCAGTTAATTTGAGCAGCAGCTCTAATGCACTTCAGGCTAACAGCAAATGTAAATAAATCACATCAGGCTCGAGAGCTGCTCAAGTACTTAGTTATCACTAGCTACCTGAGGTAGGATGATTTTGCAGAACTATATGTAGGCAGAGGTGATGATGATCCCTGTTGGCTTAATCGATACATTCATAATTGTGCTCATATGGCTCTTTGGGGTTGAAAACATAAATTTTTCATTGCCCAGGGTGCCTAGATGGCAGCAGCCCAGATAATGTTCATCAGGCTGTGATTTAGCATCCTGGTCATGCTGCGTTCAGTGGTTAGTGGCTGATGGTAACCAGCTTGGAAGAACCAGGCAGCAGGGGCACATGGAGTTGGAAAGGGCAGCTGATAATGTTACCTCAGCTGTGCCTGGAGATCACCATGGCTAGCTGGAAGTGTGGCAGGACAGCATTTGAGGAACAGGCATTAGTGGCAAGCCAGAGAAGCTGTTCTGCATACACGGTGTAAGGTCTTAAAAAGGAAGAATTTCCCATCATCCCACAAAGCTGCTGCTTCTGTATCTTTGCAAAGATAAAAAGACTTGCCAAAAGTTTGCATATATTTTGTTCCAGAATGTTGTCTGGAAATACATGAGGGCTCACAGTTTGCTAAGTGTATGGTTTTGGAAGGAAGTGGGAAAAGAAAAAAGCAACATGTGAGCAACTACCATTTTCTGAGGCCAGAAACCAGATAAATTTGGTTTTCCCATGTTACCATTTTCAAGACAGATATATCCATAGGTACATTTAAAACAGAGTGCATGGGTGGAGAAAATATAGTGGTTCTGTCTGCTGCTCCTTTCCCTAGAGTGCAAAAATCAAACTTTGTATGCCTTGGCACCAGAGGCGCAACTCAGAAGCTGTGATCCTTGGTCATGCTTTAATGAGCACACATAGGAGGCTCAGATTATTCTTACCATCAGAATATCCTACAAGTCCCTCTGTGGGTCTACAGTGAAAAATGACTCACTGTCTCTTGTACAGCAAAGGTTCTGCCTGAGGTCTGCAGTTGTTTTTCATGAGCTGCACTTAAAATATGTATTCACAATTATTTTAGTCCCTTCTGGATTTCAGAATCACATTTTAACATTAATAAAGGATTGTGTTTGTGACAGTGGCACACATACTTTTGCTAATGTCATCCCTGTGAATTTCTTGCTTAAAATCTGGGAGTGTTTATGAGAGCAACATAACTTGAGTTTCATGATGTAAATGCATATCTGCTCTGAATTAAGATAGAGCCAGAAATGTCACTTGTCAACAGTTTGCTATTCACTCACTCTTTAGAGTCAGTCTCTAGGTTTAGGTATTACTAGGTATTTTTATCCTAGTTACTATAGAACCAATGATTGGATTTCCATTGTTGGACAGTGAGCCCTGTCCAACTGTATTTTCGTTCCTGGTTGAAGTGTCTCTTAGGATCCAGGTGTCTCAGTGCTCTGCCAGAAGCAGCACTGCAGTTACTATATGGTACCTTGCCTGGACTGAGAGGCAGAGTAACAGATAAGAGGATCAGGATGTCTTCTGCTTCTTGGCTTGCTTATCCTGTGCAATACAGCATTCTTCAGTTATGGCATTAAATATCCATGTGTGTGTGTGTATATATATACGTATATATAAAATTTCCTCTATTAAAGTATTCTTCTCTATACAACACAGACAATGCCTGTATCTCTCTGAAAGCAAAACATCATACTGATTAACAAACTTCTGCTTTATTGTAGAAATGAAGATGATGACCCAAGAAAGCATAGTTTCTTCAAAACAATAAATTTCCACAGGCTAGAGGCGAACCTCATTGACCCTCCATTTGTGCCAGATCCATCAGTTGTCTATGCCAAAGATGTTGCAGACATTGCTGACTTCTCTGAAATACGGGGAATTGAGTTTGATGATAAAGATAAGAAGTTCTTCAAAAAGTTTGCAACAGGTGCTGTCCCTATACCCTGGCAGGAAGAAATTATTGAAACAGGACTCTTTGAAGAACTGAATGATCCTAACAGAGTGGAGGGGGGCTACGCAAATGGAGGTGAAGCTAAGTCAGGAGTTTGTTTATTGTTGTAAACACCACATTGTTAACAAAACGTAGAAACCACCTCAGGACTTTCACATTCTGACGCTGTTTCAGAAGCTCAGTGCAACCGTTTAAGAACCGTGGGTGTAATATGACATTGACAGGCTATGTAGGACTACCAGCTGTATAGACTATGTCATTTTCCTTTGTTCTAACAAAGGAGATAATATTCTTGTTTTATTGGAGATTTATCAAGATGAAGAACCATATTTCTCTGAGAAACTTAGGATGCAAGAAATTCTGAAATACAAAAAGAAGTAGTTGAGTGAAGAGACAACACATTCTGAAAATGACTGACTACTATTTTGAATACAATGATTTGTTGATTTTCTTTCTATTTTCCTGCTATTTCTGCTAACACTTCCTCTTTGTTCTAAAGTTCTCAGGAAAGATTTTTTTTTAATTTTCAAGTAATAATCTCAGTTAGACAATGGAGCTCATATACCATGTCAAACTTGGAATATTATTGGTTAGCCAGTCTCTCTGTTAATTTCTGTTAGCTTGTGGATGGTTTGATTGTGATATGTCCAAATTGTCATAAAATATAAAAGAAGGCTCTACATTTCACTAGGAAATGGGGCCAGCAGGATCAAACTCTTTTCAAAGGTAATTTTAACAGAGTGAAGTTAAGCTTGCAGCAGTTTAACTGAATAAAGCATTTATTTATTTATTATTAAGTGTATTTTTTATGTGATAATTACTTAGACAAAGCAAATATATTGGTAAGTAAATGCACATCCTTTTTGACAAGCAATTTTAACCTTTTCTTAGGTTTTCTGGGTTTTTTTCTCTATATTGGTAATGAATTAAGCTACAGACAGACCATGGCAATTTGTGTCTGACTTTTTCAGTGCAACCTGAGTTTTAATTCAGTAGTTGCAGAATGAATCCTGCTGTTAAGTTCTGTCATGGGGGAAAGGTTATGTGTGCAAGTTGATGCTGTCTTCAAATGTTCAGTGACATTCTGCAAATTTTGGTGTGTTTTATTTTTCAATTTTGTGACAACCTAAATTGAATTTGGAAACATTTATGTGAATATTTGCTATTGCTGAAGTATATTACTCATGAGATGCATCCTGATGATTTTCTGTGGTAAGAAAATAGGTAGTAATTGATTGCAACAACTTTTAAAACTGATTCTTCATGCTGTTCATGATCATCTCTCTGGCCATAAGTTATACTGACTAAAGTGGAAGTTGAAAATATTCCATTCCTTGGACTCCTCCTATTTTTCATAGAGCAAACCTCCTACTGAACTCAGAGACTTATTTTATATAGACACTGGGACTGAACTTGCACATCAATTTTAAAAGAGCAAAACCAAGAGATATGATGTCTGCTAGAGCTGAGTCTGTCATGTGCAACACAGAGCTTTAGTATTTATTTATATTCCAGTAGCTCATCCCCAAAATTGCTGTAGCTTTAAGTACTTTAAGTGATTCAGTCACAGATCCTAAGCAATAAATTGGTAATACATTGTGGTGTTCTAAGTAGAAAAAGGATTCTTTTTTTCCTTTTCAATTTGCTTTTCCAGTGCTTTATATACTTAATTTTTAAGTGGAAATAATGAAGAACAGTGTTACTTAGGATTAATGGATAATTCTGTACATGAATTATAGCATATAATTGTCTGCCTTTGAGGGGAGACTTTATATCAAAAAATTTTAAACAATATAAGCTGATTTCTGACTTGGGTCTTTAATTGAGAAGGATGATCCTGAAAGACTCTGAAAAGCAGCAGACTTTGAGAGGAAAGTCATGTGGTTCTGCCATGGATTTAGGAGACTGCTTCCACTGCTGACACCCAGGGATTTTATTTCTCATTGCTTTCACCTGTAGAAGGCTCCCACAGAGTGATATTAGACTGATATTTTTAAGAAACCCAGACAGAAAACATTATTATATTTATAGCAAAAAAACAAACCAAACAAACAAAACCAAAAACCTACCCAAAACCCCCAAGATCTACAGCTCCCACGTCCAACTCATTACAGCTAGGAGAGACCTTTAGTGCTAGTGGCATCAAACATTTGTCCTGAATGAGTATACCTCAAATGCAGAGAAATGCCATTTCACAAATCCTCCAGAGCCACAGAGCAGTTTTCTGAAATGATGTAGGTTTTCTAGAGCCTAATAATTTTTTGCTATATACAACTTCCCATATGTGAAGAGGTTATGTATAGACAAAGCCGGAATTTAATGCTAGAATCCTGGAAGACTGGGAGACCATCGGCTGTTTAGTCAAGGCAGGGTGTGTCAAGACCGATAGGATAAGGGGCAATGGAAGTAACTGGAACACAGGAAGTTCCATCTCAACATGAGGAATAACTTTAGAGAGTGCCAGAGCACTGGAACAGGCTGCACAGAGAGGTTGTGGAGTCTCCTTCTCTGGAGACTTTCAAGACCTGTCTGAATGTGTTCCTGTGTGATCTGCCCTAGATGATCTTTCTTTGGCAGAGGGCTTGGAGTCAATGATCTCCAGAGGGCCCTTCCAACCCCTGCCATTCTATGATTCTATGTATTCCTTATGATACCAGGTCTGCAAGTCTGGGGATTTTACAATATATTACAATACTGAGATCTGTGAATCCAGGATATCACGTGTGCAGAACATTAGGTTAATTAGTTTTAGAAACATTATAGTGTAAATAAATCCCATCAGGTTGTGTATCAGATACTGTAACATGAAATGTTTAATGAATCATTCAAAGCAGCACATCAGAAGACTGATAATGCACAGCTCAGCACAGTATATAACAGAGAAGAATGTGTCAGTTTGAAATTAGTAATTTTAATGTTCAAAAATTCTGTAATTCAGAACATGGACAACTTCTGTTTGCCTTCTGAAGAGGTATAGCAGGGCAAAGATTATCTCTGAGAGAATTTTCAGTGTGTCTTTTAAATCATTTCAGCTCCTTTTAAGGAATCTGTAGAATATTTGATTATTTTCTTCTTCCTGCCCCTGTAAATTTCCTTGCTAAACTTCCAGGAACAAAATTATTTTACCATCCTGCTTTGCTTTTCCAAAAGAAAGCCAAAAAGATTTGCCTGTTCGATGGACTGCCTCATTGCAGCTAGTGATGCTGCTCATGTGAGTAACTTCAGTGTATGCGCAAGTGGGCAAGATCAGGGCCCAGGACAAAAGTATCAGACAAGCAATTAGATGTTTAAGATAGAAAATGAGGGATGAAGCTGTGGGAGGAAAATAGCCTTGTGGTTGTGGGAGACAAGTTCTTTTGTCAAAAGAAAATTATGTAATTTGAAACTGCTATTTTTTTTCCTTGTAGCTCTCTCTCTTTTTCTTCCTTTGCCAGTTTTGTGGCATCTCACTTGCCTGCCTTTTTCAGGCAGATAAAATGCATTTAAGCCTTACTCTGAAAGCCTCAATTATGAACTCTGTTGCCATCTGTGAAAATACTAACATTGTACTAACAGTGCTATCTTTCCTGCCCTGTTTTTCTTAGTACTGGTATTAGAACTGCTTGATAATTTTAACTGAAGAAGGCTGAAATGTGAGATTCCTAATGGTTTGAAATCTGTTCTTATAAGGACAGAATTTTAAGGCACCCTGGACAACACTGAAGAAAAGCTGCTGGCATGGAGAGTACATAAAAGGAAAAGCTTTCCATTGTATATCAAGTCCAAATTTTCTGTGATACCACCCCCATACCATTACCCCACCAACTTCACTGAGCACAAAAAGACAAAATGAGGTTTAGCATTAACCTAATGAAATTGTTGTTCACAAAGGTTAATTTCCAGTGGCAATAAAGCTCTAGCTGTGTACCTCCAGTTGTTTCATGGCAAAGGTTCATTTAATCAATAGACATCTTGTGGTGCAGCAAGTAGTTCATTTGTCTGGTCCAGTATGACACAGATTTAATAATTGGGATCTGCACACCATTTCCAGTCTATCGAGTGGCATCTGCATTAGAGAAGGCAACTTTACATTAAGGTAAGAGCCTTCCTCCAAACCTCGTATTTGACGTAATTGTTTATTCAATCATAAATGTCAGTACAGAAAGTAAAAGAGAACTAATAACATCTGTAGTTGAGCAGATGCCTCTGATTTTGCAGTGGAGCCGTTAGGCGATGCATGGGTTTATGTGCTTTTAATATCAGCACTGTGTTTTAGAAATAAAATGTGCCTAATACTGTATTTAAAATGTTGTTGTTTTTACAGCTTTTAATGGTGTATTTGTAACATTTCTCTAATCTGGATATCTGCATCCACAATTAAGTAAGTATGCTTGTGTCCCTTACCTTAGAAAGTACAAATAGCTTCTTTTACACTTTGATAATATCTTTTATCATTAGATTTTCAATAGCAAAATGTTTATTGAATTATTTATGCAGTAATGCACTGCAAAAAAATACTTTCATTATGTGCAGTGGTTTTTCTCTATAGAGTTTAAATTAAAAATTAGGCTTTTAGCAACTGTGGCTCATGGCACTACAGAAGCACTGAAAATCCTACCAGTTCTGGGAATTCTGCTAAAAGCAAAGCATACATTTTTCCCAGGTGTGTGGTAGTTCTAGGCTATGCCTTTAAAAATTTCCACAGATCTTGAACAGAAAGTGGTAAAATTTAAATAAGTCACTATTGGGTGTAAAAAGGTAAATAATGACAGTTCTAAACAATCCCATTGAAGAAGATAACTTAAGCTAGTTGTGCAAAACAATCTCTCTTTGCTTCTTTGTTCTGGGAGATATTAACTTGCTTCTGCTTGACATTGGCTGCATTGTTTTGGCTAAGTCTAATAAAATTATGTCTCTGCTCCTTTCTCTTGTCCCTTTTGTGTACAGGAGTGTAAGGGGGGCAGGGAGGAAGAAGCTATTAGCATCCCCTGGTATTTGACCAGAGGGGTCCTGGTTCTGTTTATCAATTGTAAATATCTGTAAATATTATAAATATTGTATATTTGTACATATTCATTGCATTTCATTGTAGATTGTAGTTTTTCTTGTAAATACAGCTTCATTTGCTTCCAGCTGAGCTGGTCTGGCAAAAGTTGATGTTGTGGGGGAATTTTCAACCCACCACAAGGTGAAAAATGCATCTGTTTTTAAATCTATAGATAGCAGAAATTGCTGACTTTAAATACTCTGAGACCTATTGCTTGTAATAGGTTGGGTAAAGGTCTCCTACCATCCTTGTGACTTAGAGAGTACCTTGAAAACATCACATGTTCTTGGGGAGCTTCACAAGCACATCAAGGAATGCATGGACAGAAACTAAAAATAATTTCAATTAATCATGTACCTTTTTATAATTAGTCATTGCATTATTGCAGCAAATAACTCTAAATCTAGTGTTTTGTTTAGAAATAAAACAAATTATTTCTTAGGAAATAATCGTTTAGTTTGAACCTGAGTAGATATAGTACAAAATCTTTACCAGTTAGTCCTTTGCAGTTGCCAAAGTGTGAATGGATAGGATAGGATAGGATAGGATAGGATAGGATAGGATAGGATAGGATAGGATAGGATAGGATAGGATAGGATAGGATAGGATAGAATTAACCAGGTTGGAAAAGACCTTTGAGATCATCAAGCCCAACCTATCATCCAATACTACCTAATCAACTAAACCATGGCACCAAGCGCCCCATCCCGTCTCTTCCTAAACACCTCCAGTGATGGTGACTCCACCACCTCCCTGGGCAGCCCATTCCAGTGGCAAATCACTCTTTCCGTGAAGAACTTCTTCCTAACATCCAACCTACTTAGTGTTCATAAGGGAGTGGAAATCTTTGAGACATCTTTTACCTGGAAAAGAGGAAGAGTAAGAACATGGTGGGATGTCCCTGTGTCTCTTACAATGCAAGTACCTACATCTCCGGGAAAGTACAGCTGGTGACATCTGTAGGTAGCACTATTCAGGTCATTCTCTTGAATCCATTTCCTTTACATGACATTGTACATTGTTCTTATATTTATCCCATACCTGTACGTTCTTCTGTCACCTTCAGAAGGCTGGCACAATTCTGAACAAAGCCACTTTAACATTCAGGGAAACTTAATGTTCATTCTGTAGCTTAGGCAGACAAAAGGTGCTGTAAAAGAATAGCTGTCAACACCATTTCGGTCAAGCTTTGCTCCAAGTGCTGAAAGGCTTTGGTGGGGGGAGGATGTGTGAAATGAGATGAGAAATGTGTGGAAAACACATGAGTCTCTTTGAAAGGGTTCCTGGATCTGTTGGTTCTATTCCTTTTCCTCTGACAACTTTTGGACAGCTGCACTGGTTAATTCCTCCCTTCCCTTTTGACCAAGTGCAGGCACAATCTGGTTTAGTAGATGTTTTATCCTGTTAATGCTCTTTATCCACACTTTTCAATGTGCGAGCTTTGTTAGCAAGCCAATTTCTTCCAGCTGTTTTGTCTTCTGATTAAAGTACACCAACTGGTGTTATTGCAATGTTTGGTAGAATGATTTATGAAGAAAGAAAATTTTCATTTTCCCTCTGTGCCCAAGGATTACTTGATGCCAAACATAACTAGTTAATTTTGACATGTGTTTGATCAGAGTTCTTTACCAAACATATATGTTGGCCTGTATGATTCATTCCAGTTACTCTGACAGTTACATTTTGCAGAGTGGAAAGATACAGCAAGGCTGAATGACATGCTGTATACATGTCCTTACGATGGGAGTTCCTCATCATAAATGTTTTGGTGATTCTTGTTTTTATAAGGCATGCCAAAGGCATGACTGCAGATAGATCAGTTGTCATAACTTCTAATACAGTTAACAATAGCGGAGTAACTGTTTAAAAAAACAGCTATTGTACAGGAATGTTCAGTTATGTTTGCTTTGCAGGACTCCATGCAAGCATGACACGGGGTGTGGTAGACATGTCTTGTGACTTGAATCACTGGCATGAAAGTTCTGCTGCAAGTAACAACAACTTTGCTGCTACTCCTGTCTGCAAGCATGCCTGCAGTAATGCATACTATTCTGACTGAGTGGTGTGTGACTATGGAACTGCAAAGATAAATGGTTCTGATATCCTGGACTTCTCAGAAGATGTAGAGCAGAACATATTGCCATAGGGGTTGCTTCTGAGGGCTTAAGCCTGCTTCTTGCATCATCAGCATGAAAGTCAGAAGTGACTTTAGCTATATGAAAGTGGAGAAAAAGAAGTTGTGCTGCATGATGCATTGCCTGCATGCAAACTTTTAGTAGCTCATTCTCTAGAGCTAGTAACAGTAGAGCTATGTCTTGATAGAAAGAGATGATCAGAGTGGAACTGGTGAGATAATGTCTGCAACCATACCAAACAGAGAGGCTCCTAAGGGTTCCTTGTTTGTGCACTTCATTCTATGAAAGAATTCATTCATAGCAAGATGTGTAATTATTTTTGTCATTATCAGTAATAAACGCATTGTGAGCATAAAGAATAACCACTAGTATCAACTACCAATCCAACCTGTTCCTCTGTAATAAACTGGAAGATGCCTGATTTACAATCAAGCCCAAAAGAATTTTGCTTCTGTTCCTAAAACAATACCACAGGATATCATGAACAACAGGAGGAAACTCTCTGTTGAACTCATACAGAAGAACAATTGACAGACAAGTAACCTCATATATGGCATCTGTCTTGCAAATGTGTTTGATTCTGTGCTAATGAGGCAAAAAACTATAATGATGATTGTAAAAGTCATTAGGAGAAGGGGTTTTTTTTGGATTAATAGAGGAATTTTTTTCTTTTTGTTCTTTTCAAGGTACCTGTTTCTTCCCTTCCTCCAGACTGACTTCTATACTGTCTCCCATTAGGACATGGTATATTAATGCATTTCTGCAAACAGGTAAGAGACTTCTTGACCACAAAACCATGATGGAGTCAGTAAACATGGAGCTAGCTTGAAAATGTAGTGAGAGATCAGCATCCAAAAAGATAAAAAATATGAAATCAACTTATATTGAAAATTAGGCTATAGTTTAAGGAATATTTTTTTAAGCAGAGGGGGACTGATTTTAACTCAAGTAATTTCCTTAGTACAATTACTGTACATGTCTATCAATCAACTGTATCACTGGTGCAGGCTGTTTTAATCATCATCCACATAGAAAAAAATATTCTTTCTAATATTAAGTAAGGTTTGAAGATGCCAATATCTTACAGAATTGCCCAGAATGAGGGCAAAGACTTAATTCTGGCTGTTTGGTTAAGACAGGCTGTGCTGCCAACACTGTGTACAAGTATGTAAACTTTTGTTTTCTCACACTAACATACTGAAAGTGCAAAGTGATAGTGCTGAAATTTGGAACTTGGCATCAAACTAATGAGCTGTCAGAGCACACTTACATAAAAAACCTAAAAGTTTGAGGTATTGTATTAAAGAGGATGAACGCCGTAATTATTAGATACTTATGCATCTCTTGACACTTAGATTGGTTTTATGTAATGAACAGTAAAAGCTGTGGACAGCTATTTTCTACAACTCTGTTTGCACAATTGCATCTTTTTATCCCTTACAGAGAAAGTGGAAAATGTATCCTGTACTAAATGATAAAGATACTTTGTATGCTGCTTAAAATAATCTGATAATGATGCACTGTCTGATTGTGGTGTAGGGAAACTTCAACCCACCACACTGATACAACTGAAGAATCAGTATTTTCTCATGCTTTCATCTTAGTATTAGACATCCCATAGTAAGATTTTTTTTTTTTCTCTGTTAAATCAAGCAAAGGATAAATATTCAAGCCCTGGTTTTCCTGAATTCCCATCCAAGGTGATTTTTCTAATATCTGCAGCTCACATTTTTGGTTCTCTCCCTATCTTTCGATGTCAATATTAAATTAAAGTGCTCTATTCTTTTTTATGTGCATGAAAACATGGTGACAGATGCTGAATGCCAAGTCCTGTGATCCACAAATTCATAATCCTAATCCAGGATCTACTACCTATGAGAACCAAAGATGAATACATACTCTTATATTTGGTCCTTCTAAAGATTCTCACATTACCCTTATTCCAGGCAGGGAAAGGAGTAAAGAAAAGGATAATCTCTTCAGAATTTTCCATATGCCTTGTACAGAAAATAGCAGATTGAGTGCTTTAAACAAAGGAAGGAAGGAAACTTTGATTTCTTGCCAAGAGATTGAAACCTCCTGACTTCTCACTAAGCTAGTATATTTACTGCCTCAACTTAAACAGCTCATTTTTCATCTGTGAAACAATAGCAGTGAGGGAAGCAGGCTCTGCAAGATGGCAACGCTGTAAGAAGCTGCTCTAGTTAAAGAGGCTGGTTCACAGTCAAATTTAGATACGGACCAGAAAACACAAACAATTCCAGGTGTGGGGCATTCTCATATGGTTCCTAATGAAATTTTACTTTTTTTCTTTAAGTACATGAAAGTTGCTGGCTTTGTCAACATGGATCTCCTACTGCTCAGAAATTATTTAACTGCACTCGGTATTGAATAAAATACGACCCTGATTTTCAGGATTCCATATGCTGGGTTTTATTAAAAACTTTGAGATTTACCACATTAAAGAACTGAACTCCTTTAAAGTGACCTGAATGCATTGGTTCTGAAGCGTAGCCTCCCTCCAGGCTGCTGAGTTAGTTCTGATGAAGTTTACACTGTCACCTTAGTGATTTCAGTCTCTAAGCAGATGTGGAGCACAAGTTCCTAGATAGTTTGCATATCCTTTTTCAGTGAGGAGAAGATGAAGACATTTTTAGAAGTCTGAAGTCAAAGGCTAGCCATGGGTACCATACAAGAGGATTTTTAGTGCTGTGATGCTAATAAAGCCAAGAGCAGACAAGTGGGGTGAAATTAGGTGAAATGATCTTCTGTGCAGCAACAGAACATAAATCCTGCACACTCCTTTCAGCCTGTTGTCTTAATAATATTTATGCAAGACTGATATTAATTGAGGTGTCTGTTTAGCCCTCAGGTGTAAAATAGATGGAAAGTTTTTCATTTTAGAATTATAAATTAAAATAATAATGGAAATTATTACTTTTGAGGGGAGGAAGTCTTAATTAATGAGCTCTGTTAGCAAGCATCATCTAGTTTTTGTCTGGATGGACACAGGAAGAATTTGTTACTCCAAAATGCATAGAAAAGCCCTTGCTCCAGACTGCAAACCATTGTTCTGAAATGACCATGATCTTGATATTGTCTGGAAAATAAACATTTTAAAATCAGTTTTAAGATAGGATACACAGAACTTTAAATCTCTGTTTTAATCAGGAATGGCAGGAAATGCATTAATTGTGCTTTCTTCCTGCAGTCTTCCAGTAAGGAAAAAAACAGACTCATTCTGTAAAAGCTATTATTTTAAATAACAATGGATTTTTTTTTAATTATTTTTTATTTTATTCCTCTCTTGTTATTTTAATTACAATCTCTTATTTTAATAACAAGAGAGGAAATGCTGTCTGAATTTTTTTTTTCCCTATACAAATTCATAGTAAACCAGGTGAACAATCCTCTCGTAATTTCGTTGGGTTTTTTTACTTTATGTAACTAGCAAGCAGCAATTAATAGGAGCAGAACTGATAAATAAGAAAATGAATTAATAAATAATGTTTCAGACTTTGACATCTATCTTTGGGACACTTAGATGACAGGAAAATATTTGGACTGTTTAGAAGAAATTATTTTCCAACAAGAAGTGAAAAACAGTTATGTAGCTTACAACCAGCAAGCGAGAACTAGGCCATGTCACTGAGCCATGCAGACTATGCTGATGCTGTGAAACATCAGAAATGGCTTTGGCAATTGAAGATTGATGGTCTGGACAACAGGTCTTGTAAGGATCAGCTGAGGGAACTGGGGTCATTTAGTCTGGAGAAGGGGAGGCTGAGGGGAGACCTCACTGCTCTCTACAACTCCCAGAAAGGAGGCTGGAGTGAGATGGAGGTCAGTTTCTTCTCCCTAGTATCAGGTGACAGAGTAAGAGGAAATGGCCTGAAACAGTGCCGGGGGAGACTTAGGTTGGATATTAGGAAAAACAACTTTAGAGAAAGTGTGGTTGGGCAGTGGAACAGGCTGCCCAGGGAGGTGGTGAAGTCATCATCTCTGGAAGTGTTCAAGAAATGTGTGGACATAGCACTTTGGGACACGATTTAATGGCCACAGTGGTCTTAGGTTGACGGTTGATGATCTTAGAGATCTTTTCCAACCAAAACAATTCTATGATTCTATGATACAGTGAATGTTCTGCTAAATAGTACATAAAAGCTAGCTTGATATATATTTATTTTTTTAGCTAATGTATGCTCAGAAGGACTAATAATAGACCTTGTGAGTTGCAAACATCATTAAGTAAGCCATCAGAGTTTTAAAAACGTAACAGTTGAGAGCTATTCTGTTTGAAGTCAACAAACAAATGAATACCTTTTAAAAACTAGTGACTCTTCTAAAAACATTATCATAATATGCTTTTAAATATTTAAGATTCTTTGTTCTGTGAAAAAGTGGCATGTTATTTACTGGATTAGCAAAAATGTCTATAAAGACCAAATTTGAACCCATCTCCTAGGTTTCAAAATGAATCTGGAATGCTCAACTCCCTCACAATAATCCCAAGGGGAAATGGGTTAGTCACATCCATGTCTCTACTCAAGACGACACAGTTTAGGCATAGCATTTAATTTTCAACGAAGAGATGTTTTTTACTTTATTACCCAGCTGGCTCGATGTGGGTACAATTAAATCAGATGATTGCTCAAGATCACTAAGGGAGTTAGTGACTCGACTGGGAGAAGAAAGTTGGAGTGGGAAAACTGAAAATACCGGTTCCCATCGTGGCACAATTTCTCAGTAGCATTTAAGTAAATTAGAGGGGAAGCCTATTGTATTTCACAGTCATCTGCACAAACTACCAGCATTGTATAGATTAAATTTACATCAGTAGGGAACTGTAGACACAGAAGGAATGAAAAAAACCCCAAACCAAACCAAAACAAAAAAACTTCCATGTGATAGCTATCAAAACAGACATACCAGATAAAGAACAGGAAAAGTTAAACAAAAATTTGTCTTCCAAAGCTCTTTTGGCTTTGTAGGTATCACAAGGTTTAGGAGAAAAGTTTGCTTGTATAGTGAGCCTTTTTTGTTTGTCTTTAGTGATTTATTAACCAACCTTTATGAAATGTAATTCTAGGATTTTTCTAATTCACGAGTGTTCAGTGTTCCTTTTTTGTTCCCTTTTCCTTTTCCTTTTTTCTTTTCTTTTCTTTTTTCTTTTCTTTCTTTTTTCTTTTATTTTTACTTTTCTTTTTTCTCCTTTTCTTTTTTCTTTTCCCTTTTCTTTTCTTTTTTCTTTTCTTTTCTTTTCCTTTCCTTTTCTTTTCCTTTCTTTTTCTTTTTAACTTTCTTTTTTTTTTCTTTTCTTTTTTTTTTCTTTTCTTTTTTTTTCCTAATTATCTTTTCATTTTCCCACTTTTTAAGAATCTAGAGACATGTCACTACTATCATGAGACCATCATTCTGGTACTGCTTTTATCAAATCTGATTACTATAAGACTTTTGCCTGATGCAAGTATTGTTTACTGATAAAAGTAGTAAGTTGTCATCTTCTGTGAAAACAAAGCAATGAAATACGCACATTGGCTCATAATTGGCATCACAAAAATTGATGGTAAAGGAATAGTGAAATTTAATATTTTCTAACCTCATTTCAGGGTCAGGACATGGTCCTCCAGTGAGAATAGAGACTCCTGCAATTGCTTTCTGCCCTCACCTTCTTTCCAAGTCCTACCTCACTTCTCCAAGCTTCTTATTCCATTCAACATCAATTTTTCAAAAGTTTTCCATTTTCACAGAGTCTTCATTTCAGCCTCAGTCTCCTGGCTGAGCCAGTACTGGCTTTGTCCTTGGCTTGCTGCCTGAGTCCCCTGTTGAACTCAGGATGTGGTTCTGCCAATCTAATTGTGGGCTTCCACTGAAAGGGTTAGTTCCATTCCTCCTGTTGTCTGCCCTGGTCTCCCTTGTGAGCCGAGTCAGGGAACTAAACTCATATGATTATTTTCCTTTAGTTCAGCTCTTTGAATCAGGTTATCAAGGGATAAAATGGACACCAATGCTAAGAATCACAACCTGGGTTGAAAGGGGCAGTGGAATAGGGAGAGGAAGGACCATCTCTTTCAGTAGCACTTCACAGTTAACAGGAGTTTCACCAATAAACTTAATTTTGGGCCCCGAACTTTTCACCCTGCCTTTCCCATTCTTCATTTTCCCTCTTCAGCCCCTCTCCCTAATTTCGCTCTGCCCCTTCTGCTCCTATTCCTGAGTTACCCATCAGCTAATGACAGCCATCTTGCCCAGCTCTTTTTTCTGCCCCAGTCCTTGCACTTCACTGGTCTCCTGTAGACAGATCTTGTCAGTAGCAATGGCTGAAGTCCCTCAATTGCCGTTTGCAAAGCATAAGCTCAAAATGGGAGAAATTGCTTCAGCAATTAAGACAGATACCTTATTTTATAAACTCTTCTCAAATCAGCTTTAGTTAAGCTACTACTTGTCCATGAAAAAAAAAATCTAAACCCTGTCTGTGTTATAAAAGGGTTAAAAATGCTAATACTTATGAATTAAATTCTCTACAAATGGAGCTTTCCTCTCTTCAAGCCCTCTATATTATAAATAAGTAGATAAATACTTTTCAACAAGAGTTAGAGGCTCTTTTCCCTACTGTAAACAAATTCTGAGTATACGGGCAAAAGTCTACTCTGTGTAATGCAAGTCAGCTCCCATTGACTTAACAGGAGTTGTCATGCTATATATGAGAGCAGAATCTCGTCTCTGTGAATAAAGGAGATTTTTCAGGAGTGAGGGGGCTTTGCACAATGAATTCTTTTTTACCAGCCCTTTCTGATTCATTGGCAAACTACCAAACACAAGAACTGTTTCTGTAGTCTTTCTGCTCTCACAATGACAGACATTTTCTTGTTCATTTTTAGTGGGAAGTATTTTTTTTTCTTCTCATGAAAATGTGTGTGTTATGTTTCTTGGTATTTTGAACAGTGAAGCAAAGTATTTGTCAGTCATAATATTTTTGAAGTTGGTCCTTCCTGAGTTTATCATATGTCTTCTGGCTGCAGATTAAAACGTAGCAGAGGATAAAGAAGCAGCTTTGGGTCTACCTTACACATATGTCTCTTCCAATTCAAAAAAACTGCTTTGCAACTAGACTCCTGTGGAAGTTACAGCAGTCCTGAGGAGCTATCCAAGTGATGCCAAAATTGTGTCTTGCTGTGGATGGCCCTAGACCCGAACTACAGTTGAAGAGGGTGGAGGATAGCTTTTTCAGTCATCAAGAATCCTCCAATGGGCCAAAGTGAATTTTTCTTTAGGAACTGAAAAGAAATTTAGCCTATGCTAAGAACTGCTCTCTGTAGAGTCTCTGTACTGTAAACTGTAGCAATCTTGCTTCCTAGCATATTTTATTTTCTTCCCAGAGTTGTGTGTGACAATTTTTTAAAAGGACTTAGCAAGCATCTTTGTACAATTAATGTATTTCATGTCTGGATTTTTTTTTTTTGTATGGTTTCCATTTTTATCATTATTATTTTGTTCATAGCAAGTCACGGTGGTTTTCTTCCTGTTGTGCTTTGGAAAACACACATTACCAACTACACCATTACAAAGATCAGCCATGCAGATAAAACTACCTTTCCAGAGAAATAGGAAATTGTAACTTGAGGATTATTCCCAGTGCCAAATGGTCTGTGAGGTGCTGAGCCCAAACCTGGTCCCTTTCCACCAGCATCACTTTCCTTTCTCTTTGTGGAACCCAACAAAATGTTTCAGTAACCATCTGACCAAACATGGGCAAAACCCCTGTGGATAGCAGAGACAATTAGTCTTACTCTCTGGATGGTGTCTGCAAGTAGAGGACACTGCTTCTGATCCAGGATACCTCCATGTGACAGTAAGCAAAGTTTTGCTGCCTCTGCACGCACAAATGGATTTCTTCCAAAGCTGAACTAAGACCTGTATTTAAAAAGCATACCTAATCTCATGTTTAAAACCCAAGCAAAGGTGTACCCTTTATCTTTCCTGATATAAATTATTTAAATATTTAATTTCCCTCATAGTCAGGAAATGTCAACATTAGGTTTGTCTAGCCACTGTTTCCAGCAAATGGATACCATTGCCTTTTTCAGTGAGGTGGAAAAGGTCAGACTACTGAGATTTTTTTGTATACTTAAGTACCTGTTCAAAGTAATCCACTCACTTGTCAGGTTTCTTCGTTCAGAAGCTAAATAAGATGAAATGTGGAAGCTTTTTATTGTAAGTTAACTTTATTTTTTGCTCCTTGGATAATTTTTCAGCACTCTTTGAACTATCACCAGTATTTCCACTTTCCTGATGATGTAAGTATCACAAGTGGGTGCAGATTTTTTGTAGTGTTTCTTTACGAGTGCATGCAAAGGGATCTTCTTTCTAGAGGACAAGTTTTAATAAACACTAGACTGTGCTTTGCTGAAGAAATGAACACACCAATATTTTTATCCTTTCTAAATATCACTAAAGACTTTATACAACTGCCTAGATGGCTAACACAATATGTCATCTTAGGAATTAGCATCCTGAAGGATGTCACTTGATATCTTGCCACTGACAATTCCATTTTGAAATGTCAGTGAGCCAGTTCTTAGTCCAGTTATTTCTATATAAATCAAGTGTTTTGAGTCAAAATGTCTTGTGGCACTAAATCAATATCTTGAAGAAATCCAAGCTGAAAATGGAAGTGCAATTAGTTTTATCAGCTGAACATTTGATTATTTAAAAGCAAAAAAAAAAAAAAAAAAAAAAAGCTTGTTCCTACTTATCAGAGCCCTGAGTGCACTAATAGGCTTAATTGCTCTGAGCTGTCTGACTTCACCCCTGCCCACCATGGCCCCAGAGTCCCATTTCACTCTACCTGATGCTGCCAGAAGTGTGCTGGACTCTAGCTCTAGCTGTCCTTCTGCCTGGCCATAGGCCCTGTGGGTCTGGACCTCAGCTCCAGGGCTGATGTCTAAGCCTGGGCTCTTGTCTGCTGGCCCCTAGACCAGCCCTGTTCTCTGGCTGGGGGCAGTAGAATGGTCCCTGGCTGCAAGGCCATGTCCAGATACACTCACTCCATGGGGTCCCTGATGCTGTCTTGCATAAAAAATGTTAGGTGAGGAAGGCATGTAGGCTGCAGCTAACCATACCAAGAAGAGGCTGAGGGGAGACCTTATTGCTTTCTACAACTAACTCGAAGGAGGTTGGAGTGAGGTGGGATTTGGGCTCTTCTCAAATACAACAAGTGACAAGAGGAAAGAGCCTCAAGTTGTACCAGTAGGTTCATTTTGGATATTATGAAAACTTTCTTCACAGAAAGGGGTATCAAGCATTGGAAAAGGATGCCAGCGGAAGTGGTGGAGTCACCATCCCTGGAGGTATTTAAAAGATGTGTTGAAGTGGTGCTGAGGGACATGGTTTAGTGGCAGTATCTTAGCAGTAGTTGTGGGATTTTGAGGTCAAGGTGAGCAGTTGAAGACCTCCAAGGTCATTTCCAACCTCAACAGTTCTATGAGTCTATGACTCCATACCAGATCATGTTGTTGACATTCATTACTTTCTATTAACAAAGACTGGAACACGGGTGGACCTTTCCATTATTTTACCTAAGATCAGTGTCTAGCTAATGGGTTACCTTTTTGCAACTCAGAGTTTGATTTTTGGTGTGGATGAGGACCCACTCCTCCAAGTCAAGCTGGGCTGTGTGAGACTGCCGATTCAAAAATGAGTATAACAAACTGAGCCTGCGGAATACTACTAGTTCCTCTGATACTTTAGCTTACATTTTCTTTAATGTTTTATAATGATGAATACATTTAAATGTTGAAATTTCATTGCACAATTAGCAAAATTTTTTTAAAAATCTGATTTACTCCCCCATTCTCTTTATCCAGTAACCTTTAATGTAATTTAATAAAAACCAGTGGGTATAGGCACATTTGGCTGACATTTGGCAGGACACCTACTTGAATAAACTGGGGAGGGGGGGGTGAGGGAGGAGGTAGAGAAATCAGCAAAGCAGTTGTTAGAAGGGAATTACAGTCTTTTGCTTGGTGATGTTTAGAGGAAAAAAGAAACATTGAAATGTCTTAATTTTGGCCTGAAATGGAATATATTAGCTGATCAGTGTGACAGAGGAAATAGTGAGTGATGTCATCTTCTGCTGTTGTTTCAGAGCAAATAGAGAGATTTAGATGATGTGCTGTGACAGATGAAAAGAGACCACTGGAGTCAACCATTGAGGAGGCAAGTAAGTTTATTCTAGGCTTCATATTTACTTCTTTCTGGCATGAATAATAGTGCAATCATCATAAAGATTTAAACTAATTATTATGCTGAATATTTCATTCCTCTTTTTAAAAAGCCCTCTCTTACATTTTTAAGCTGCAGACTGTCTTAGCTTTATCACTTGAGTTTGATCGACTATTTTAAGAACCACTTTAATGTAGTAGCTCTATTACACTTGAGTTTTGCAAAGTGCTTAGCGTTGGAGATGACCCACAAGTCTGAGTCATGGGGCTGGTGGTGTGCAGTGGCTGGCAGTGGTGTTGGGAAGAGGGAATTGATTTGTGCCGAAGTAAATGGAGTCCTGTTTCTCCGCTGCTAGCTGAGATGGAGAATGTTTTTTTGTCCTGTTCTTACTTCAACCTTTAGGAGTGTGGTAGTAGTTGAGCTTTTGAGGTCTTGTGCTCACGGAAGTCGTATCAACACCCCTTCAATTGCATTTTTACACAGAACGTGTTCTCTTACACAGGGTTTCAGGATGGTGGCACAATTAAAGGGAGTTCTGCAACGGGAATTACATTTGCTAATCTTTCTGTCTTCTGGTACTTTTGTAACACAGTTGTGTTCAGGAACAGCTCCTGTGGAACAGCATCTCTCACCCTACAAAGGCACTCTTGTTCGGACAGGTATCCGTTCAATGCTGGGGAAAAACGGGGTCACGAACTAACCGATTACACGGTTAGGAAGAAAGCAGGACCGCTCCACCGTTCCAAGGCTGCCCAGAGAAAAGCGTGAGGCTCTCCCAAGGCGCGGTTGGCCTGTGGCTGAGGAAAGGCCCCCGGGCGGAGCTGTTGCTGGCCGGGCCGGGGAGGCGGCGGAGCGGGTCTCAGGTGCCACCGCGGTCGCGGCCGGGCCGCAGCACACCGCTGTCCCCAGAGCCGGCCGTGTCTCGCCGGGCCGCTGCACACCGCTGTCGGCAGAATCAGCGGCGTCTATCCGGTGCCTGGGCTGGGACAGCGACCGAGGCGAACTCGAGGCAGGGCCGCGTGCCTGCGCGTGCCCAACCCCCGAGTGGAGGGCGCGCAGCAGCCGTCCGCCAGGGGGCAGTGTCGCGGCGGGCCGGGATTGGCTGGCGAGCGCGGCCTGATGTCGCGGCGAGTCCCGCCTAGCCGCGGAGGTGGAGGGAAGGTCCCTGCGTGACGGCTGCCGCGGCGGCAGTTCCCTAGCGGGTAGGAGCGGGCGCTCGCTGCGGCTTTTTCTGCCGGGGAGGCTCTGCCGTCGGCGTGTGCGACGCAGCCGCTTCTCCCTCGCCATGTCTAAAGACGCAAAGAAGCCCTTCCGCCAGAGCATGGCTGAGTGGCGGCAGTTCATCTACAATCCCAACAGTGGCGAGTTCCTGGGGCGCACGGCTAAGAGCTGGGGTAAGGGCTGCAAGGCGGAGAGGAGGCGGGGAGGACGGGACCGGACGAGCCGCCCCGGGCCGCCGGCGAAATTGAGGGGCGGTGAGGATTAGGCCGAGTGCGGGGAGGGCAAGGAGGGTGGCAGCGGGAGAACTCCCGTGGTGATGCGGGGAGCGAGGTACGGAGCCGGTCAGGTGAGGCGGCCCGCCAGGCCGTGGCGCGCGCGGCCCGGTAACCGTTACACCGCTGCTGCCCGTCGGTCTAAAAATAATCCCGGCAGTGACAGCGGCAGGGAGGCGCTCCCCGAGCAGGTGGGGGTCGAGAGAGGAAGAGGAGTTTCTGGGAGCGCGTCCCGAGCTGACTCACCCTCTCGCCTCACTACGCAAATGCAGCAAACGGGGCTCGCAGGCTCCTCCTCCGCGTGACCGGCCCAGGGCCGGGGGGAGGGTGTGTGAGGGTGGGGGGCTGCCTTGGTGCGGCTGTGACGGGCTTCCGCCGGGGAGGTGTGGGGCCGGCTCCCGCCCCGGCTGACGGAAGCTTGCGTGCATCCCTGCAGAGGCCCTTCCCCACCCGTTCCTCATCGAAACCGCCGCCCCGCTCCCGCTCTCTAGCGCTGCAGGAAATGGGGAATGAATGAGCGCCCGTTGCCTTTGTATTTCTGCACCGTAGCTGCGGAGCAGAAGGAAAGGAAGAACGGGGGGAAAAAAGGGGGTGGGGGGGCGGGGTGCAGAAAACAAGCAAACAAACAAAAACAACAACAAAAACCACCACCACTGCCCCCCCCCCCCCAAAAAAAAAAAAAAAAAAAAACCACCAAAAAACAACCCAGACCTAAAAGTTTAGGAGCCCCAGTTCTAGATTGTGTATGAAAGAACGATCGTTCCATGTTGCGGTGAAAGGGTTTCTGGGCCTCTTAGTTTGTCTCAAACATAAGCTTATGAAGATGTTTATTTTCCTATTTTCAGGTAGTCTTCCTATTGCTTTTCTCTGCGCTGGAAAGCATGTTATCATACTCATGTTGCTTCCAATAAAAATATTTGGGCTTTCCGAGTATGTTTTCTCATATTAAGCAGTTGTATAAATGCTTAATATTAGGATGTTTCTTCAGTTCTCCTGGGGCATATTTACTGACTTCAGAAAATGCTACATCTCCTCCCAAAGCTTGGATGTAGTTGGGATACTTAATAGTTGTACTTACAAAAGCAACAAGATTCTCAGCGTGGTGTAAAGGAACAGGCCAATACATCCTTGGCCTTGACACAATCTCAGTGAATAGTAATGTTGAAATGGTGAGGAGGAGCCTTAAGCAGACTATGCTTGGTGTGTGCTTTCTTTGTAGTGCCAGTATTTCCTGTCTGTCAAGAGAGGGTCCTAGCTCTGACATGAGTTCTTTTCCATTCAGATGGAAATAAGAGCTTGTGAGCCACTCTGTCAATTGAATAGCAAAGGAGAGGAAATTTCCACTATGGTGTTCTCTAGTGATCTGTATGTACAGACAGGTTTCCTGAAGTTGCCAGGGCTGGATTGCAGAAGTAAGCCTGTGTCATGAATCTGATGAGCACAACCACTCCTGGGCACCTTAGAGATTGTAACTTTTTATGAAAAAGTGAAGTTGAAACGGCTCTTTCTGTTTAAACCTGTCTAGTGCAATAAATCCCTGACAATGTTACTAGTCTGTGCTAGTCCAAGGCTTAATAGCAAACACTTGATACAGACTGTAATTGGTTATTGTGCTTCTACAGCTGCTCCCTTGATAGAAAGTTTTTTTCTGTATTGAGAAAGAAGAGAATGATTTTACTTCATTAGTAAGTTTTCTTAAGTGTTTTAGGTGATTGGTGTATGGTTAGTGGTATATACCTTTTTCTTAGCCTGAACAAGTGATGACTTTAGCAGCAGTAAAAATTGTCAGAGTATCTTTTTATCAATATTTCTCTGTTCTGGTGTTTTGTGAGTAACATATTTAGCTTATTTAATTTAGTTATATATATATTAAGTAAACTACAGTCTTGACTGTTTTGAGGGATGGTGTGTGGTTTTCTGCTTGTGGGTTGTTTTTTTTAATTGCAAAACACCAGTTGAGTGACTCTCTTGGCACAGAAGAGTGTGCAATTTGGTCTTGCTTCTGTCCCCGCAGTACTGATGTGAATTTTGAGCAGTCTCACTGGCTATTGTCCCTTTTCTGTTGCTGGTCTCCTCTTTGAAAGGTGGGGAGGTAGGAGAGTTCTGGTTGCCAGTCTGCCTGGCTGTGGTGTCTCCAGGGGCAGCATGATAAGAATTCCATTGGCTGTTTCTTCCATGTGTATTTCTCCTCTCAAGACAGCTTCCTCACAGAAATAAGATGGAAGCAGTTGAGAAACTGTTAAATCACTATTCACATTATGTACATGTTTTGCCCTAGTCTAAGGCAGTTCTGGAGGCTTAGGTGAATTGGAACTACAAGGCAGTGATTCTCTGAATCCAAGTGCTATAATATTGGAGTACTCCTCTTTATTTGCCACTTACATGCCAGGATTTGTAAGAAAGTCAGACACGAGCAGCATGTTACATGACTCATTTGTCATGTAACAGAGGTATGCTGCCTTTTACAGTTTGGTAAAAACCCTGTATAAGTCTCCTTTTGCTGTAAAATGAGAGATTTTTACTTTTTTTGCAGACTTGAAGTATAATTCAATTTAAGTCTTTCACAAATTGATACCCAAAGTTAATGGAAAACTCCCACCTAAACCCTTGCATTTTCAATTATCTGTTATAATGTATTGTATTAGAGAGAAAACACAAGAACAAACTATTGATGAGTTAGTGGTGTTTTTGACCACAAGGCATAAGGGGTACTATTAGTCCTCTCAGAGGTGATGGGAAGGAGGATTGGTTCTGTTTCTACACAGGGTGTAATTGGGTAGGGCAAAGAAAAGAGAACTTGGAAGACTGCCATGCCAGGGCCTTCCTGTGAGTAAAAAGCAGATTAGCGTCTGACTCTGCCTGTAATGGCAAGGTGCTGTGCCAGCCTAAAATTATAGCAAGGAAAGATTGAGATCATCAGGAAAGTATTGTAATAGGACACTCACAACATGTTCAAATGTGTGCATGATCTTACAATAGATAGAATAAACACTTTTTACACAACGTTACAGAAAAATAATTTGTGCCAAAAGGCAATATGGAGTCTAGCAATATTTCATTTTTGGTTGCAGCAGATGTCATGTCAAGCCTATTTAAGCTTTTCTGTAAAGCTAGTTTTATCAAGGTGTTCAAGATAGAGGTGGCATTGTCTAGAAGAACATAGAAATGTGGACCTACTTAGATGTATTCTTCAATACACAAATGTGGGCCTGAATTTAAATAACAGGAAACTACAAAATCTCCCACCAACAAAACCCAACAGCATATTTTTAGATAAGCTTCCCACCATGTCAACGGATTTACAGTCTTGTCAGTCACCATAACAAAAGATGCTGTTTGGTCTTCATGGAGTTCTTGGTGAGACACAGTGCTGTTAAAACTAACTCTTTTTCTGATTTAATTGTTATTCTTTATTGTTGTTTTGAGGAGAGGTTTTGGTAAGGTTTTTTTTTGTGATTTAGTTTTCTTCACAGGTACTGTCATGCTGAAAATTCTGGCATCTGCCGTTGCAGTAAAAGCACTTGGAGGCTCAAATTGTAGAGACACAGTGCTCTCATTTTGTGTTGTGACAGATGGACAGTTCATGCAAAAATTCCAACATGGCCAGGAATATGACTGCAGTCAAAAATCTTACTAGAAATTTGCGTGACACTGCTCGTTTTAAGAAATGAACGTTTGATAGATCAGTAGAATATATTATTTTTCATGACACTGATCACTCTGAGGAAAGAAGGCTTACATTCTCTTGTTGCTGGTGTTAGTAAGCTCTTGCAGCACATTAAGGGTGTTTGTGGGGAGTGGGAGGTTTGTTTGTGTTGCAAATGTGTAATTGTGACACTAAGCACTGGCTTTTGTGATTCTTTGCAAGCCTTGCACTTGACGAATTTTACTGTCTCCTGAAGCATCTAGCTATATTTTATGTGGAGCCCTGGGTTATTATGAAATAAACTGTAATACAGGATCAAGGTTTAGTTTCTTCCTGAAGTCTTCCTTCCCTCCTTTTTCTCTCCCTTCCCCAAAATGTGAAAAACAGTACTTTCCAATGTTTAGGGAATAAAGGTGAAACATTATTAGATCTTATCTAATTTGTATGTAATTTAAGGCAATCAGTCTGCAAGTCTTTTTGTCCTTGTTGATTTGGTGGTAGTCACTAATAACAATGCTTAGAGATTTAAATCTTATTAGTTAAAGATATTAAGACTGCATTTTATTGTAATTGTTGCAGATAATGTTGCATAGTTGCTTCCATGTCTGTCAGGAATGTGTTTATAATTTTGGCATGTAAAGTTGGAAAACTTGTATTCAGTGTGGAAAGGATGGCCAGTTATGTGTTATTTTGCATTTTCCTGTGATATTTTGCGTTTATCAGAGTGAGAAATGCTAATTTTCATAGTGGAGAAGTGTTTTGATTCCTACAAGTGTACTAATGGTAGCATCAATGTGTTGATTCAGGAACAGTAGTTTTGCACATTTGAGAGTTGCTTATCCACATGGTTAGGCTATGAAGGGGTTTTGGTACTACAATAGGGGGAAAAGCCAATGCAACCAAAGTAAACAAACAAACAAACAAAAACCCTAGTTAATTGTAAGGCAGGATTTTGATTTTGATAGTTTTCCTTGTGTGGTAGTTTCGGCATCAAAGTCTGAGAGACTCAGTTTTGGTGTAGCAAGGTGTTCTGCCACAACTGAATTAGGTGGCATGTTTAATGTGGTAGCTCTGCTTTCCTTGGGGTAAATGTACAGCATAGCTTTCCACTGTTCCTTCAGTACATCTTGTTCCCTCAGAAGAAATCCAGTATTACGTTTAGCAGAGTTTTTGACAGGTTATGGCTTGTTCACTGTGATTATCTTTGGATAGTGAATACTAATACTCTCACAAAAAGCAGCTACTCTCTTTGGGGCTGTTAGAAGTTGCAGAGCAGGGCTTTGTTGTTCGGGTTTTGCCTCTTTAGTGTGGCAAAGTGGCATACATGGGGCAGTTTAGTTTCAGGGCTGTTAGTAGAAGCAGGCAAGGATTTTTTAATTTGTTTTTTTACCCAGTGAAGTTAGGCATCATCTTTTGGAAATTAAAATACAAATGTATTCCAAAATAGTTCAGTGGAAAAGATTTCCCTGAATTTCTTGCTTTTATGCTAATTGCCAAAGAAGCTTGTCTTGTCTTAAGTATCAAAATTCTGTTCCACTGGAATGGATTGATGAATGTCTTGGTAACTTGATGGAAAGTGTACTTTTTAGCCAGCTTCATGAAAGTGTATCCAATAGTGGATTAATCTGTAGGGATCAAAATGAGAGCTGATCAAAGATTTTCTAAGGAAGGCTTTTTATTTGTTTGTTTTTGTGATTCCCAGAATACATTGGGCATTAATCAGAACATTATTGCTCTCATTTGGATCCAGCTAAAGCAATTTTAAGCTTATAGATAAAGCAAATTGTTCATGTGCCAAATGCAGATGCAACTTCTGTTACAGCTTTTTGTTGATTAAGATTTCTACTATTTGTTTCTATATGCTTGTCCTGGGTTCACTAGGGTTAATTTCATTCACAAGAAGTTGGAAGGGGCCACACTCAGGACAACCAGCTGAACCAGCCAAACACAGAATCACCTGTTTGAGAAAGACCTTAAGGTCCGTGAGTCCAGCCATAACCTAACATCTCCCTGTACACAACTGCTAGACCATGTCCCTAGGCTCCTCATCTAAAAAAATCTTTTAAACACCTTCAGGGACAGTCACCCTTACCATTCCCTGGACAGCCTGTTCCAGTACCTGATGATCCCTTTGGTGAAGAAAATTTTCCTAATATCCAACCTAAGCCTCCCCTGGTAAAATTTGAGGCCATTTCCTCTCATCCTATCACTTGTTACCTGAGAAGAGGCCAGTCTCAACATTGCATTCCATACCATACAACATCATGCACTCTCTTTAAGAGGATGTGGAAGAGTAGGACTGCAGTGGTCAGGCACAGTGGCTTCTAGGAAAGCACAAGAACTAGTTGGCAGCATCACATGAGCCATTCCCCTTTTGTGTCACTCTCTTTTACCTCATTTGTACCATTGTTGTTCTTTGTGGGGTTCATCTGTGACTGGGCTTAAAACCATGGCAATCCTTTTTGGCAACCAACTGAGAACCCACCTGTGTTGATATCAGTCGCCCCTGTGCAGAAAAACAAATGCACAGAAAAATCAGCCTGTTTGATGAGGGATGAGGATGAACCAGAGCCACCTGAGAACACGAGGAAGAGCCAGAGGTAGTTTACTGATCCCTGTCCCTGAGAAAGCCACAGGATGTGTGGTAGGACTTCAGCTGCGATCCAGGTGAGCACCTTATCACCTGCCTGATCTGGGATTGTGGGGCCAATAGTTTGGAATTAGAGGGCAGGGAAGCCAAGCAGCTGGGATCCCTGTCTAGAGAAGGGGGCACTGACAAGGTGATTGGAAAACTGACACAGGCCCTTGGCCTCTGGAGGTAGCTTCTGTTGGATATAGTGGAAAGAAAGGTACTGATTCAAGGGGGGCAAGTGGACCATCATGGAGAGAGGAATCTAGTAGCTGAGGAAATTAGCTGTGCTAGAGGTGATTTATAACAATCAGAATGACAAGCAGTCACCCGTAGATCCAGATAAAGTCCAGTGCACACTACCCATGAGGCAGTAGTTCTTACAGAACACACCACCATCATATGCCAACTCATTGGCAGTAGTCTCCTGGAAAGATGTCCAAGGACAGCCAGAGAAGGGCAACGAGGCTGGTGAGAGGTCTCGAGCACAAGTCCTGTGAGGAGAGGCTGAGGGAGCTGGGATTGTTTAGCCTGGAGAAGAGGAGGCTCACAGGAGACCTTACTGCTCTCTACAGCTACCTGAAAGGAGGTTGTAGACAGGTGGGGGTTGGTCTCTTCTCCCAGGCAACCAGCACCAGAACTAGAGGATGCAGCCTGAAGCTGTGCCAGGGGAAGTTTAAGCTCGAGGTAAGGAGGAAGTTCTTCGCAGAAAGAATTATAGGTCGTTGAAATGTGCTGCCCAGGGAGGTGGTGGAGTCCCTGTCCCTGGAGGTGTTCAAAAAAGGATTGGACGTGGCACTCGAAGCTATGAATTAGTTAGTCATGAGATGTTGGGTGATAGGTTGGACTTGATGATCTCTGAAGTCTTTTCCAACCTTGTTGATTCTATGATTCTATTTCCGGCAAACTCTTGCAATATGAGAGAAGCCTCTCTTCTTTTGGGCCTCTGTTTCAGCTGTGGAGAAACTGACCTGGGAGTTCCATCAATACAAAGCAGATGTCTTCTTCCTCACCTGTACCACCCTGTATATCAGCTATTGGGAGCAGACATTCCCCTGCCCAAGGAGCATATACCACAGGGCACCCTTTCATTTTTCCTCTGTGACCACAGAAAGGACATGAGGTAGTGGGATGGAAAACCCACTTCAATGCCACCTGCAAGAGAAAACAAATCATGGAAGGGAATACCTTCAGGAAGAACTCTGCAGTGGTGTCATGAGTTAGGCTAAGGTAGGGTTCTGAAGAAGCTGTGAGAACTCACAGACAGGACAGACAGCTGAACCAGCTAGTGGGGTTCTCCATCCCATACAGTGTCATGCCTGCTGTGTAAGGGCAGGGCTGGCACAGGTATGTGTGGCTTTTGGTTGGAATGCTTTGGAAAGCTTCGGCTGTGCCAGCTGAGCCTTTCACATTTTATATTACTCCCTTTATATATTACTACATTTCTACCATTGTTATTGATGGTCTTTCCTATTACACTCTCCTTATCTCAACCTACCAGGTTTTGTGTTTTTCTTCTGTCCATTCTACCAGAGGATGTGAAGGGGAGCTGTGTGGGGCTTGGCTGCTGTTGGGCCTCAAACCATGACAGGGCTTTTTTCAGCTTCTAAAATAGCTTCTGTCCTTAGAAATAGTTTTTAATAGATGCCTAGCTGTCTCATTCACATACTTTGCTACTTAACTTTGAAACACTGTGTTGTATCTTAGATCTCAGTGGTTCCCAAAGGTATTTTAAATAGCTGGTAACTTTCACATTATTGCAGATTGGTAACTAACTTTCTCAACATGTGGAACTGAATATTAAAATCATGCTGAAATCCAATAACTTTCAGCCGGTTGCTGCAGAGAACCTATGGTAAAGATAATTTGGAAACCACCTCATTATTTGAATGCATGTGCACTGAGTTCTTTGGGGAGATGCAATATAGGCACTTGCATCTTTAGCAGTTAGGGATTACTGAGGGCTGTAGTACAGTGAAAAATAGTTCAGTGCAAAATGCAAGTGTAGTTTCTGGGACAGAAGCCAGAGGTTAAGTTTCCTTCCATCATCTTCCACTGAACAGTACAAATCATTGTGGTACAATTATTTTTGCTTTTTCCTTTTATGGGAGGGTGAAAAATACTGCACTTGATTCTCATATAACCAAGTGTCAATGGTAGAGTGTTGCACGGTGGTGCTTTTCTTGAGTTATGTTTCTTTGGCTTTGTGATGGCAGCCTTATAGCTAGAATATTTTATATGAATTGAATTTGTGTCATTGTTCGGTTATGTTTTTGAATCAGAACGATTTTGTATGCGGCTCTCTGTGCATGCATATGCATTCCTTAATACTTGTATTGCTCTGTGATAGTTTCAGGCTGTGCCTTGAAAATTTTCCACAGATCTTGAACAGAAAGTAATAGAATGTAAATAAATCACCATTGGGTGTAAAAAGGAAAATAATGGTTAGTTCTAAACAATCCCATTGGGCAAATACCTGCCATAAAACATAGGTAAACTAACTTTCTCTCTTTTTGGCTTCCTTGCTCTACTAGACTAACTTGTGCTTCTGCTGGCTTTTGCTGACCTTGAATGCGTTCTTGTTGTGGCTGAGTATTAACAAACAACTCTGCTCTTTTCTCTCCTCTATCGTGTACAGGGATGGGGGGGTGGGGGTAGGAGACAGGGAATAGGGAAGCTATTATTAGCCCCCTGGTTTTGTCCAGGAGGGGTTCTTGTGCTGTTTATAAATTGTAAATACCTGTATATTTTGTACATATTCCTTGCATTTCATTTTAGATTGTAGTTTTGCTTGTAAATACAGCTTCATTTGTTTTGAACTGAGCTGGTGTGGCAATCTAGTGTTGGGGGGAGTGTTTAACCCACCACATGCTCCCATTGTTTTTGACAACATCTGTATATGTGTCCTTAAGTCTCAGGTGTTCAGTCTTAAAATAGAATCGCGCGCTCATTTTTAAGGTTAGTGTTGTACACTCCGTAGAACCCTTTTTGTTGGATTTTAAATGTCTTTTAGTGAGTCTTCCATCCATAAGAGTGTTTATGTTTCATCTTTAGTTAGGAACTATCCTCAGGTAAAAATAAATATTAAAAGGTAATCTAACGGTAAAAAATAATATATATTCTCAGAAGTACTGAGAACAAAGTCAAGGAAATAGAGCAAACATTGTGATGTTATTTTTTTGCTTTAATGAGATACATTAGCATGTGTCTGTCAGGGTCAAAAATCACATAATGCAAGAATACAGAACCTTGTTTGAAAACTTGGTTACTGAAAGAATTCAGGTGTCCCAAATTTTAAAAGGCTTTTAAATGAGGGATATGCATCATACCGCTGAGAAAATGGGTAGAGCGTTCTTTGAAAATCTGCTTCTCAGAGTCCCTGTCATCTCTAAAGTAAGGTTTTAAATTTGGCCCACCTGTTGCCTCGTTTTTTCAGTACACAGATCAGTTGTTTATCCAGAGTGCATGTCTGTGCATGCATAATGAAAAAGGAGGTGTGGGGGGAGAACAGGGGAAAAAATTAAAACACTTCATCAGAGTAAGTTTTCAAGCTGTTTTCCTAAGTAGTGTTCTCAGCAATTTGTTGCAGCTAAGTGATGGAGAGGTACAGTGTCACAGTGTGTAATTTCCTTGAGGCTGTTTCCAGAGATTTTGAGAAGCAATTCCTTAAGCAACTGTCAAGTTGAAACTGGCACCATCTGTAAGTGCTGAAGTCAAGGAACAGATTTGTGAGGTAGATTAGTAAAGCAGGTGGATGTGTTAGGCAAAAGCTTTTAATAAGTCTGACTTGGAAGGCTTGGTTTGTTTTCAAATATGTGCAGCCAAAACCATTTTCACTTTGAGAAATTTCTTGTAACAAGATGTATGTGCAAATGAATGCTCTATGTGGAGTTCTCTCCAATACCTACTATGCTATTGAAGCACCAATCTCTTCTTACCTGTTCAGAATCTAGTGTAATAATATCTTTTCACATTGTTCTTTGCCTCTCTTCCCTATGACTCCTTCCTTTCCAGATACAAAACTATAATTCCCTTTAAAAAAACGAAACTATTCTGTTTCTTATGGACTGTTTAGTCATCTTTACCAGCTACTCTTAATGTCATGTGTTCACTTAGTTGAATCTATTCAAGAGTGGTTAGTAGCTCCAACAGTGTTCATCTGCAATAGGGTAGGGAGGCTCTACAGAGAGATTTGGATAGTTTGGATTGTTAGGCCAATGTTAATGGTATGAACTTCAACAAGGCTGAGTGCCAGGTCCTGCACTTGGACCACAACACCCCTATGCAACACTACAGGCTTGGGGAAGTGTGACTGGAAAGCTGTCTGGCAGAAAGGGACCTGGGGGTTCTAATTGACAGATGGCTGAATATGAGCCAGCAGTGTGCCCAGGTTGCCAAGAAAGCCAGTGGCAGCTGGGCCTGTATTAGAAACACTGTGGCCAGGAGGAGTAGAAAGGTGATTGAACCCCTGTACTTGGTATGGGTGAGGCCACAGCTCGAGTATTGTGTCCAGTTTTGGGCACCTCAATGCAAGAGAGAGATCAAGATGCTGGAGCGAGTGCAGAGGAGGGCAACAAAGCTGGTGATGGGCCTGGTGAATAAATATTATGAAGAGCAACTGAAGGAGCTGAGGCTGTTTGGTTTGAAAAAGAGGAGGCTAAGGGGAGACCCAGTCTCTCTCTCCAACTACCTGAAAGGATGTTGTGGAGGGGTTGGTGGTGATCTCTTCTCACAGGCAATTGGCAATACAACAAGGGTGAATGGCCTTGAACTGCAACAGGGTAGATTTAGACTGGACATTAGGATATTTTTTTCCCACAGAAAGAGTGGTCAGACATTGGAATAGGCTGCCCAGGGAGGTGTCCGAGTCACCATCCCTGGATGTGTTTAAAGGTCATTTAGATGTGGTGCTTGGGAATATGGTTTAAGGATGAACTTCACAGAGTAGGGGCAATGGTTGGACTTGATGATCCCAGGTGTCTTTTCCAACCTGAATGATTCTATGATTTTGTGATTTTGAATGCTTTAACTCATAAAAATAGAGATGCCAAAATGCCATTGAAGTTTTAAGAGCCAGAAAGTATAAAGAAAACATTTTTCCATGCATTTTTCTGCGCTGTGCAGTGCTTAGGTATGCTAAAGGCATATTGATTTGTAACTGTGACAAGGAGTGGCAAGGGACGGTGGGGGAACCAAAACCAAACTCATTGGTTATTTCCCATTTTATTAGCTGAAACAAAAATAGTAATTTTAGTTTTTCTTTACAGGTTTGATCTTACTATTTTATCTGGTATTTTATGGCTTCCTAGCAGCACTCTTCACGTTCACAATGTGGGTTATGCTTCAGACACTGAGCAGTGATATACCAAAATACCGTGATCGGATTTCTAGTCCAGGTAACAGTATGTTTGTTTATTCATAAACCCCTGTCTAGTTTAACAGCTGAGTTTCATGTGAGAGTTCATTTGAAGTATGAACTGCCTATGGGAAATTGTGATTTTATTCAATTACTTGACATGTTTTAAAATTAAAACTTAGTGCGAGACATGTTATATGTGTTTATAGCATAAATTCAGTCAGTAGCTTTTTTGATGTATGTGCTAACTGTTGCTGTTTCTTTCTTTTTCTCTTAAGTTCTTTTCAGTTGAACTTGTCATCTGTGTGGGCTGCAATTTTACCTGCATGCCACACAACATGCTGGTTTAGAAGTGAGATTATAATTTAATAAATTGCTTTAAAGATGCAATAAATGAGTTCTCTTGGATTGGATGCAAAGATACCTGCAATCAGTGTTTGATAATTCAAAGAAAGTAGATAAGGGCTGTGCTAGGGGGTGATCTGATCAAGAGCATGTGAGGACTATGATACAAGGGCATTTCTAGAGTTTTCATTATAATATTACCTTTCAACCAATATGGAATGTCTGGAGATTCCAGGGGTGTTGGCCTGTTGTATAGGGATCTACTGAACAGAGAGGGTCCTGTTTTGTGATGAAGATAAGTCTATGTAATACATGGCTACCACCAAAAGTGCTGCCTCTTGCAGATCAGGATATTAATTTTCTTTCCTTTTGAAATAAGGCATAAGGGATGTTTGTTTCAAAAAGTATGTGTACCACAGTTAGGTTTTAAGAAAGAGCTTTTAATTTAAGAATTCCTTTAACGTTTCTGAACTAATTTTTTAAATTAACTATGTCCTTAATTACTCTTACATAAAAGTTAATAAAATGGCTTATTTCTGTTTTAATGTTTCTCTTTAACTCTGTCATTTTTCACTTGCAGTGAAACATGTCATGTTCCTGGCTGTAAAACTTTAAATTATAAAAAAAAATTCTGCACACAAAGCCTGGATGGAGTAGGTTGGAGGTTTTACTCTTGTGTTAAATGGAAATCTCACACTTGATTTATTTTATAATTGATATTTGACTTGCATTGTACACTGGGATATAATAGAGTCAATCAAATCCAGATGATTTAAAAAACTGATATTTTTAATCCCTCTTGGAATTGTAGGATAATGTAATATTGCTGTACAATTCTAGATGTGATTCTGTGTTGAGGCTGGTAATTCTTTTTCTCTCAGAAAGCCCAAATCTTTCATCTCTCACAGTCTATGCATCAGTCCTTCAAGTAGCTTTTTCTTTAAAATTTCCACTATAGTCTTTAGGCAGACAGTGATCCACTGGCATTGGAGCAGTCCCTTCCTTTTAGGATGTTTTTGAAGTTCCCTGAAGTAATAAAATCTCTTCAAATTACTGTTTTTCTCATGGATGAGTAGCTTAGTTACTTAGTCATATTACTGTTTTTCAAAGTGAATCAAGTCCTTAATTTACAATACAATTCTATAGATAACAATCTCTTCGTGTGCAAAACCCCTTCAGCATATTTTCAGCCCTGTTACTAATTACCTTGTATTTTGAGACCCACTCCAATGTGGAGACGGAAGATGAGTGTAATGGTGCAAAAGTAATTTGCAGTCAGAAATGGTATTTGTAGTTTTATAGGGACTGTCAATCATTAAGGCATGTAGCTGTGGCTTCCCTGCAAATAATTTAACTGCAGCTGATGCAGAAAGGAGAATTTATGATTCATTGGAAATCCTACATGAAGTAGAGTTAAAAAAAGCATTAACTATATCTGGATTTTATTATATCTAAAAGATGCTTGTCTGTAATAAATTTCTAGTATATAGTTTTATTACTTCCAAATTTAAAGTACTTTTAATAATTTCTGACTGTGAATGAGAAACACCTTTCTGCAGGTGAATAGTTCATAGACCTGGGCTACTTAATTGCACTGTCTATATTTTTTCCAAATGTTTACTGTGGTTGAGTAACTAAAGTCATGTATTGTGAATACACAGTTAAGGCAACTTACTTTATTCACCTTCCCACTGTTGTTTTGCCTTAAATGTTTATTTTGTATAAAGAAGTCCTGATTTTTAAATTTTTTTTTTTTGAGATTAGTTTTGTTTTCTGTCTTAAATTTTATTAATTTGGTAATCTGGTTTTAACTGGTTTTGCCAGAGGATAGGAAACTACATGGCATCCTAAGCTGATGTAATTAGTTGCTGCTCTAATTGCAACTTCTCCCCTTATACTAAATTTGACACTGATCAAACCGTTTTAATATTTTGACTTAGAAGAAAAGTAATCTGATAAGAAATAGGTTGGGGTTTTGTTTGGTTCTTCTTTTTTTCTTTTTCTTTTTTTTTTTGGTGGAACTGCAGTGTCAGTGTCACAGGCTGCCCAGAGGGGTTGTGGAGTCTTCCTTCTCTGGATACCTTCAAAACCCACCTGGATGCATTCTTGTGCAGACTACCCTAGGTGATCCTGCTTTTGGCAGGGGGGTGGACTCAATCTCTGGAGGTCCCTTCCAACCTCTAACGTTCTGTGATTCTCAGCTATACTTGAAGAGACAGATGCATGGACACCAATCTGGTAATCACAGCTGCAGGAGTTTTATGTATCCTAATTATTTACATGAAATAAGAGTTACCTAAAGGTAGTGTGAATGAAGCAATTGATCATACACCCTATTTTGAACAGACTTAATCTCTTCTGCAATATCTGGTGGTGCAGTGCTATTTCTGCTGCTGCTGAAGCTGTGATGATTGATAGTAAGCATTAGGTATCCATATTAGTGACAACTCCTTATGGTACAGGGCTGAATGTATCTGCAGAGTGTGTACTGTTTGCTTTCACTTGCTACAAAAATATCCCTAGAGTTTAAATCTGTACCTTTCTTTGACCATACCCTGGGAAGGAGGACAGTTCACCGCTGTCAAGGGTCCAAACTCCATGTCAATGTCTGCCTTTTTCATCCTTCAGCACAAAGCTGGACCTCAGCATTATATAATCTGTGTCCTAGTTCCTTCTGCTGGTCCTAGCTCCCTGGCTGTAGATTGTTCTTGTTCTAGTACCCTCAGCCACCAGCTGAATGAAGCCAGCCATGGCTCCACTCTGGTGCTAGCAGCCTGGGCGGCAGCTCAGGAGTGTTTCTAGATACCACAGCCTGACTAAAGTGTGCCTCTTGCCAGTGACACAAGTGCAGTGATTTAAAAAGTTCCTTGCATTCTCCATAAAACAGATGAACCTAAAATTTGAGGAGAATGAGGAGAGGATTAACTTTTAACTTGGCTTGTCTGTTTTGACTGGGAAATCTTTCAAGCCATCTTTATGCATTAAAAAGTTGTTTAAAATGCTTCTTCTTCAGGGGTTCTATGAGATTAATTCAATCATAACATCACTGTGTATTACCTAAAGCTTTGAAGCATAGCTTTAACTGGAAGTTTTCTGGGTGTGGTTTTGGTTATCTCTTCAATTACTTAGTAAATTTAATTTGCTGAATATGGAAAGTGGGAAGTGAATCAGTAAAATTATATGATTGAAAGTGATTAAGTTGCCAATTTTGCTATTCCTAATCAGTTGAATTTGATTTGTGAATTGCAGTTATACCTTGAATTGAATATAAATATTAATTCATGTAATGTTGATTTTGTGCCTCTCAATACCGTGTAATATAGGAGTAACATTGATGTTTCTTTACAGATAGGTATTTTCCAATTTATGGATGTGATTTTTGGATAGATTAGAGTGCAGTAAAGAGCTGTTGTTTAGTTCCTTACTTGCACTTTTTCTTTTTAAGGACTTATGATTTCACCCAAGCCAGACACTGCATTGGAATTTTACTTCAACAGGAGTGACAGCCAGTCATATGCAGAATATGTTTCTACACTTAGAAAGTTCCTTGAATGTAAGTTACTTGCAACTGACCAAGTACTTTAGGGATGTTAAGTATATTAGTTTCCTTTTTTGGCTTATGGTTACCAGTTGCTAACAAATACTGATAAAAGTTGAAGCTTACTTCAAATGTGTGTTATTTACCTTCTTCTATAAAGTATATATTTAAGTAGTCAATACCTATACTGGGAGTCTGAACATGAGGAGTAGTAGTGTACATAATGGAGAGTTCTGGGTCATAGTCCAATGTTTTGTTGACATAGTTGTTTAAATACTATAAGATGTAGAAATCAATATACCAAAATAATTCAATGTAAAATTACATAAGTCATATATTTGGAGGCAAAGTTTATCAAGACTTAACCAATCAAGCTTCTTCTAAATGGCTTGGTAAATGAGAGTCCTTCAGTCTTAAGAACTTGTTTGTCTGTTAAAAAAAAAAAGAAGCACACATTAATTGCCATTTGTTAATTTTTACCCTGATCTACAGTATTTAAAGGCAGAAATATTAAAACACTGAATTTAGAACATGGAGAAAAAGCAACACAGAACAAGACTGCAGGATGGCAAAATCACTAATTTAACTTACATGTTATTTTATATATGTGTCTATACATACACTTAATTTATTAAGACAGACATCAGTTGAAAATATTAGGAATTTTAACCCCTCAAAACTTGTAAGTCAGAATTGACAAGGTGCTGTAAAATCTCACCTGTATGCATGAGTTGCTTTGTTAGCTACACAAGTTATGGTTGTATATAATCTGGATTTTGTACATACTGAAGTCTTCGGTGAGGAGGCTTTTCTTTAGGACTATGCCAAGGGTCCATGCTAGGGACATTTCATGGTTACCTGCCTCTTCTGCAGTTCAGTTGATTCTAGACTCTTGCATTGAGGTTGAACTTTTCCCTTTTTCCATTTTATTTTGTTTATGCTTAGCAGGGGGCAGGTGTAAGGGAGGGAAAGAAAACCACAAAGCATGTTAAATGTGAATGGATAAGCATTTGTGACAATGCAGTCTGTGTTCTTGAGATGCACAAGTGCGAAACAACTCGGGATGTTGCTGTCAGTTATACTACCTGAAGGAAATGTAGAGGCAATTTATTATTAGTAATTGATGTACTAAAGTTTTCCTGTTTATTTATTAAAGAAATACACGCAAAGATAAAATGGGTTTAGTTTCCAGGTTAAAAGTTACTTGTTTACATTTTATTACAGTATTAGTTTAGGCTATGTACAGAAAATATTGAGGTTGTGATTATTGATACAATTTGAGAAGCAGGACAGCATTATTTCTTTTGCAGTGCTCTTTTTAAAAGTACAGTGCCACTTCTTGATAGGCTTTAAAAAAGTGTTTAAGACTGATGTGAGACACAGTGCTCTGAAAATTGTCCTTTGAGAAAACTCCCTAGATAAGAGACAACCATAAAATCAGATGTTCAGGTGGGCTTCTGGAGTTTTTGCTACTTGCTACTTGGATGCTTTATACCATTGATTTACAAGCAATTTATGTTTCACAGCATATGACGATGCAAAGCAATCCCAGAACATAAACTGTACACCAGGAAGGATTTTTGATCAGAATGATGTTGCTGTTAAAAAGGCATGTCGATTTAACCTCTCTGAGCTTGGACAATGCTCTGGAAAGGAAGATAAGACCTTTGGCTATTCTAAAGGAACTCCCTGCGTGCTTGTGAAAATGAACAGAGTAAGTGCCTACTGATTTTTTTAATTCTTAACACAAGTGGCCCCAGCTACCACTGTATGAAAAAGGACTGTAAAAAAGGACTGAAATGTGTGCAGTTTTATTCTCAAGAGAGTTGCATTTCTGTAATAGTGTAAATTACTGAAATGTCTAGCAATTCATTTGTTGTGGAAAGTCAAATGAAGTGAGTTTTTTGAGCATTCTGATACAAGTATTGGCTTTGATTACTTCCATCAAAATACCTAAAAACCTTGTTTTAAGGAGTACAGTGCACTTTGGTTTTGCTTGCTGTTCTGTGTAACAGATTCTTAACCACTGTGCAAACTACTGTTTTACTTCATGTCTGCATTTAGAAATGCAATTAAAATGTAATGCTAAACTATGTAAGGTGGTGAAAATTATAATGAGTGAATAAGTATTACACTTTTCAGTGATGTTCTGTATATTACTTGAACTGCCAGTTGGCTTGAGCCATTATTGGTAACAGGCTGAACGTAAAATAAGACAATAGTCCTTTCTGTGGCCATTGTAACTACTTGAGCTTTAACTTAACAATGCTTAATACTTTAGCCTTAGTCTCAAACTGTGCTTCATCTAAAAATGACACTGGATAGATTTTTCTCCCTGTATGAACTCTGTCCTATTAACTGGGGGAGAAAGTTGAAATTCAGTCTATAAAACTGGAAATGGGAAGAAAAATCTATAAATATTTTAACTTCTCTCCTGTAGATAATTGGATTAAAGCCTGAAGGAGAACCACATATACAGTGTGCATCTAAGGTCAGTTGTGAATGTAACAAATAAGTGTCTAGTGAATTTTCCTCGTGATTAAGATGAAAAGTGAAGCAATATACTGTGTCAGACCATGAACACTCTTCCTTTCTTGCTAGACTTCGTACTTTTTTTTTTTTCTTCTTTTCATCTTACTGTATGTCTGGTTTAGTTTTAGTGTCTTTAATTTCTGTAGTGTATATAGAAAAATACTTTTTGGGTTTTATTTTTTTCATCTTTAGATGTATTTGAGCTACCCAACTTGCTCTATAGTCAAGGAAAATGCATACCTGTTACTTGTGGTCATATTTTATTTTATTTGTTGAGTTGTGTTTTGTTTACCCATTTCATAACCTGTATTTTTATTTTTTTCTCCATGCTGCAAGTGCACCTTAGACAATTTTATAAATGATGGGTAAGACACAGTGTGAAAACTAATGTTACTGTTCAAATAAAAGTTGCCTTCAAATCAAGTATGAATCACTTACAATAACAACAGCTAATCTATGCATATTTGTTGTGTACCACTGGAATTACACAGAGTGTTTTATGACAGCTCTAATAATTACTTAACTGCGTATTTTTCCTAGACTGCTTTGGGAGCAGTTAAAGCCTTGCTAAGTTAGTAGTGTGTGGAAGGGATGGAGTCATGGCTTTTAACTTGAGGTAACTGATAAAAATGTAGGCTGGCAAATTGCAGCAATTAATGAGACAAATACTCTGTAAGTGTTTCTACCTTCATCTTAGGCACTTCTGGTGGTCATAACGTGTAATACTTGATTTTTGTGGAGTCTTTGGAAGGTTTGATCTCTCCATGACAGTCTATTGCAAGTGAATGTATTTCCTTCTCTTATTTGAGACTGGTTTCTTTGGGTCCATTCTTTAAAAATGTTGTTCTGTTGGAGGAATCCTTTACTTCTTTAGAAAAAAGACCAGTTAAGCTGCTTCTACTTTTTACTAGTATTGTTTCTTCTTTGACTTCTCTAGTGTCTCATTTTTCCCTGGACAGAAGTTTGCCTTTAGCTGAGGTGTTGTTAATGACTTTCCCTTTGTCATCACACTGGCAGTAATAATGTCTTGTGAGGTGGACTTGCCCTTTGTAATAGCTGAGTCTTTCTTTTAATAATTTTACTATTTAGAGCTTTCTGTATTTGTGGATGTGACTTCTTGAAGTGCAGAGCTTTGAATTTCACATGCTATTTTTGTCACACACCTGTAATTTTTCATGATCATTTAAAAGGGATTGAGTTTTCTGAAGTATTTTGAACTACTTATGTCTTGGTGCCATCAGTGAATGAGCTTTCTATCGTGCAAGCTCCTTATTGAAAACTGAATAGGGTCCAGAAGTCATCTTTATTTCCAGCTGTAATGCCTTGTGTTGTGGTAAGAACTAATGTTCTGTTAGTGATCATTCTAATTAATTGTGATTGTATTCAGCTTTTTTATATGGATGCTTTATGAGACAGTGGTTAAAGCTGTATTAAGGAAATCAGAGATGATGCTTTTTCTTACCATCTTAGCTGATTTTACTAGCAGATAAGTAAATTTGATAACAACTTGGCTGGTCATGGTGTTGGGTTTTTTTTTTTTTTCTATTTTATCAGTAGTTTTAGCCTATTCTCACCCTAGCTCATCATGGTTTACCTGTTTAGGAAAGCTTTTCTTACATCAGAAATCTTTGCCATCTGGGTGACAGAGGTGGATTTTGCTTCAGAAGTTGATTTAATTGAGCAGAGCAGAAATCCTGCTATCATGTTCTCTTTGTTAGTCTCTTCAGTTTCCACTAATGGATATTGCTCTCTATCTTGTGCAATGATACCATTCTCAAATTATTACAGACCAGTCCTGACCAAGTCTTTGTACATTATTTTAACACTTGCAAAATTATTCTTTCTAAGGCACAGTCTTAATAAATACTTAGTGAGACCTGTTCAGCTAAATATGATTTTTAGATTTGCCGAGTGGCTACAACTGTAAATGGTAAACAGAGAAAGTGACTCTCACTAATGGACTGATGCTTGAAGCTCTTCAGTAGATGCAGCTTGTTCAAGTGTTGGTTTGGTTTGGGGTTTTTTTTAAGAGTTTAGGGATAATAGTTAAGATTGATTAATTATTAAAGAAAACCTGAAGTGTCAGAGGAGATGCATGAAAGAGTGGCATGTCCCAGAAGTTCTCTGCTATTGCATTGATAGCCTAATGCATATATATATTTATGACTGCATGCATACCTTGTGTTTAGCTGCTCCAGAAAGCTCTACTCCTATTTATCTTTCTTACGTTATTCTGATCTTGTTTTAACCATTATTTTGGAAATATACTTGTAAAACTAATATTTTCAACTGCATGAGCTTTGAATAAAATAAAGAACAATGGTAAAAAGCAACACATTTCTCTTTAATAGTTACATTTGCTAGCTCAAGGTCCAAAATACTTAATAAACATACAGTGAATTGCAATAACTTAGACCGCAAAGGAAAAAGAATATGGCTGCCTCCTAAACAGCATCTTGTGTGTGTTTTGAGGAGGTGGGCAGAAGGTATTCTTGAGCTGTGATATATCACTTACTTTTTTTTTTTTTTTTGTGTTCCTCTTTTGTTTTCTCCTATTACTGCAGTTGTCTTCTTAATATTGCAGTGTGCACTTGAAACGTTGCAGCTGTTACATAGGGTAGTGTAGAAAAGCCAATCAAAGTCACTAAGGCGCTTTGAACTAGAGTTACACTGAACAAGCAGTGATGTTCTGAAGACACGTATAGCGTTTTGGCAGGGTTGCTTTAGTGGCATTTCCTTTTATCATGGTAATATATTTACTTTATTATAAAAAGTCACATTAGATGGGCATTTCCTAGTGATTTGATATTACAGGAGTTTGACATTCTGCCAGGATACAGAGTTCTGTGCGATATTGTATACAAGGAGATGTGTCTATTGCTCTCCCTGTGTCTGGGGCAGGCAATTTATATGTTTTGTGTATCTTTCAAAGTGGGCAGCTCCTTGGAAATTAGGCAGCAACTTTGTGGGTAGCTGCTTTTCATTGCAAGATCTGGGAGTACAAGGGAAAGTCTAGTGATAAGGCATGCATATATATCTTGTTTCTCTAAGGTGCTGATGACACACAGAAACTCTCGTTAACATCGCCACGCTAAACCTGGGGTCCTTCTAGATAGCCTGTATTCCAGGGCTAGCTAACAAATGTATGCAATGGTAGACCATTGCAGGGAGTGGGCTATCATTATTCTTGAAGGGTTGTATAGCTCCAGATTTGAGAGGCTTATAAACCTGGCTTTAAACAGAAGTTCATCTCTAAACTTTGCTTTAAATACAGATGTGCTCTTGCTTCTCCAAAATACACAGGCTTGCTTGTTGAATACTTTGGCTTTATTTGGTTGTTGTTAAATTATTCATTACAATGAATATCCTCTTCCCTCCTCCAATTTTCTTGGACTCATAAGGGAAACAGAAAGGCAAGCTGTCATGACTTGATTCCTAATTTAAATGCTGCTCTTAATAATCTGTAATGTAGCAGATGTGTTTGCCAAAAATAAATCTATTTTGGAAGTTATTCTAGGAGTTTGTAGCTCAGTTGCCTTTTTTTAGAGAGCTTGTACTATAGCTTTGGGTTATAACTCTAATTTTGTATTAATTTTTATGCAAGCAGATGTTAATTTTGTTGCTTTTTCCAATCACAGGAAGAAGGCATGGTTGAGATAAATTATTTTCCTCCTGGAGGCTTGATTGACTTAATGTACTTTCCATACTATGGAAAAAGCTTGCACGTAAGTATGCCTCAGTGATGATATTTGTTTGGTAAATGTTTGGTTTCCATTTACATTTACTAATATCAGATTGATTCTGAAGTTTGACCTTTGTAATGAGGTACTCATAAGGAATATTACATAGGCAGAAATCTCACAGTGCATGATGAGAATAAAAGTGTGCTTCAGCAGACATAAGGAAATAAACTGGGCATGGTCTTGTTGAGGACATCTGCTGCTTCTTGGTCACTGTTTTTTAAATCTTTTTAGATGCAGGGTAAAGCATTACTATCAAATATAAAATCATATTGCATTGTTACTGACCATGTTATCTAGTCTAATACACAGCTTCAAACATCTTCACTGTTCACCATTAAAGATAAAAGTGCTTTTTAAACATAAATCTGTTACATCTATAGTATACTGCAGTGGTCGTTTGTAATTTCCTCAAAGTGATTTTTGTCCTAAGTTGTTCCTTTATCAGTTATTTTTCCACTATATTCTATACTTGCAGCAGTTCATATGACCTTTGTTATTCTCACATAGCTTTTACTAACAAGGAAGGAGTTTATTTTTCTTCAACAGTTGCTGTCATATTACTTACAGGTAGTTCTGTGTTTTCCATTTTTGTTGCCAGTTATTTCAATCTGCTCCTTACTAGTACTTCACATCAAGGATTTTAGCACATCAACTTTCATGCCATCATTCTTTGTAAATGAGACTTAGTGTAGTCTGTTGTGCTTTCTTCAGCAAAGAAGATAACCTAAAGAAACCAGAAATACATTAAGGAGCCTCTTAAATTAATGAAGGGAAAAAAATACCAAAACCAGCACCACAAAGCTAATGCAGAATTTTGTTCAATTAAAATGTAAGGCCTACACTTGTGTAATGCTGTAGGGTCATATTTAGTCTGCTGGCTTATGAGAATTTTAACCTAAAAATATAGATAAATTGTGGAAATACTTCATTACTATTGGATGAAATGTTGCTTTAACAATGTAAAAGGAACAAGCTCTTGTTTAATTCACAGGCGCTTTACAAGACAATTCGAACTGTCCTAACTGAATTGGACTTGAGAAATAAGATTGGGTCGCCAAAAAATACCAATAATTCTGCATTCATGTCTTAAAAATGTTCATTACAGGGAATGGAGTCAGTAATTGTAATTGTTTCTTCAAATGTGATTGAGCAGGGTAGTGTCAGAACGTTCAGGAAAAAGTTTCTGTGTAAAGCTATCAAACAGATACCATGACTTGGAATAGATGGTGGCCTGACAAGTAAGTGGGATAGGGCTGAAGGGAAGCTAATTTTCTGGTATTTGTTGGATCACGCTTTTGGCAGAAAACACTGCAAACTGTGCTAGAAAAGTTATGTTCTGTAGCAGAGTTTAACATAAAACAAACAAAAATAAAAGCAACCCCAGATACCTTCCCCCAAGCAAACAAAAGAACAACACCAAAACCAAACCAAACAGAAGAGAGAGATGGGACAGGAAGACTGTCATTTCAGAGGGTGTTTTAGAGAGAGAAATTGGACCCAATATAATAGAAGGGGGTAAAGTCCTATACCTCTTGAAGATACTCTCAGTGACATAATTTATGTTGAATATATTAGTTAAGAAGTAGTATGAGGAACATATACTTGGAGAAAAAAAAATTTCCTGTGTCAGTTTAGGCTTTGAAAAATTAGATTCTTAGTTTATCTTTTTTCTTAACCGTTCTGATAGATGAAATGTTAATTTAAATGTTAACCTACTCTGATATCTCAAATCTTTTCCCCATCTTTGTGTTTACTAGGCTCACTATTTACAGCCTCTAGTGGCTGTTCAGCTAGCAATTCACTCCAACAGTACCAAAGAAGAAATAGCCATCGAGTGTAAGATCCTGGGCTCACCTAATTTAAAAAACGAAGATGAACGTGACAAGTTTCTGGGACGAATTGCCTTCAAAGTTCAGATGACTGAATAGCTGGAGTAGAAAATGGTCCACAAAGTAAATGTTGTGTTGTCTGTTTTGTATAAGCTGGACATGCCATTCTAGGATGTGAGACCACCTTGGAGAATGTTAAGGTGGTTTATGGTGTTCAGGGTAGCATAGTAATATGCTTCCAAATCGTATGTTTAAAATCCCTCAGAATAAATACCTATCTTGCTTCTGCCTGCCCCCTTGGAACAGTGTACAGACTATGGTTATGTCATAGGGACCTGTAAATAGCTGTTTTCAAACACATAATAATGGTGACCTTTGTCCTGTTCTAAAATGTGGTTTTATTCCCCAAGTGAGTGTCTCAAGCTTAATGTGCTGTGCTATGTAAATATTGTATTGATTTAACACTGATTTAACTGTCATATCTCAATGCTGACACAGTTATAGGGATAAATAATAAATGGTACCTGATTGACATAGTGTTTTTTTGTAAGAGTAAACACCTCCAACGTAAATTATGTGTATGGGAGTGGGTGGGTGGGTGGGTGGATGGCTGTGTAGAAATGCCTTAAATTGTAGACTGGGTGGCGTGGGAGAATTGAAAAGGATTTTAAGAGTTGGTATGGATTTCTGACAGCAAGTGCTCAACTAGTACTTTCTTGTGCTTGTCACTGTGCAAGTATTGTGTACATGTAATACTTGGTATAGAGGTTTGTATTCTAGCTGAGGAACCTTTCTCTGTGTTGTTAATTGCTTGCGATGTGTGGAGCACAAATAAAATCTATACAATATTTTAAAACTTTTTAGTTCAGAGAGATGAATATGCAGCAGTTGTTTAGGTTGTGGTAACAGTTGTACAGCAGAGCTGCTAAAGAGATGGCCTTGCTGTTGCAGGAATAGGCTTTCCATTTCCAATGAAAACATTTCCTGAAGAACCTCTGTTAAAAAAAAATATAAAAGAGGCTTGTCATGATTAAACTTTGCTGTTTAATTTCTATACTCTTTCAATTGCATCATTTTGACGTGCTTTGTGTCTTCATCTGCTCTTTTATCTTGATTTTCTGTGTGTTTCTTCTTCGTCCATTTAAAAGCCTGGTGTCATCAACTGCTTTACATACATATCCTATTGACTTGGAGTGCATTGCTTGCAGTTTACCTTAAATAGTTTTATTAAGCCATTTGCTGAAATGACTACAGATAGTCTGATTTATTTGTGACTGCTCTTTATGCTAAACCACGTTGACCCATTATATTGGGTGATAACTTCTGCAGTTGTGCTGACATAGGATTTGTATTACTCTTCCCCAGGGTTTGTGTTTGTTTCAGTCTTGGGTTTTTTGGACACGTGGTCCATGTTCTGATGTCTTCTCAATATCAAAGAGCGCAGCAACTCAGCATTTGTGTAAATACCTGTATGTTCTGCTAGTTAGGCCTAAATCTGTTAATTGGCATGCTCTGATGCCTAATGAGTGGTTTTTAATATTTTATTTAAACAAGTTATAGGAGTGATTACTAAAATTCAAGGTCCTGCTCTGAAAATGTTTAAAGCCAATCTAAGCAACATTAGAGCAAAACTTTAACACCTGTGAAAGCTTGCACTGGTGCACTGTTGGAAGAAGCTGCTCTTACTGGAACTTGAACAGCGTCTTGAACCTCATTAAAAATAGATTTATACTGACCTGATACACCCAGCATGCTTTTTTGTTGTCTGTAAGAGAAAAAAATAATTGTTCCTAGCATATGCAATGGGCACTTTTGTAAAGTAGCATGCATTGATACTGAATAAGAATGTTCTTTCAAAAGATTCCATTACTAATGTTTTGAGTCATGCACATTCAGACCTGGGATACCTGGGTTCTTGAGGATATGACTAATTGCTTCTCTGTATATGAATATTGCCTGGAAATATTTTAATAATTGTGAGGGGACTTAAAGTGTATAGTTGTTTTATCTGAAAATGAGAAGGACAAGCTTCATGTGAAAAAAAATACATCTGTATTCACTTAGGCATGGTACGAAATTCTGGAGGAACAGTTTTCAGATGAGCTGATCTTTGCAAGAGTTCCTCTTTTGACTTACATAGACAAAGCATGAAATGGCAACTCTTCACCAGCACTTTCCAGGCAGGTAGAACTCAATAAACTCCTGTTCTCCCTAGACTTCCTAGAAGTGTTTGGTTTTGTTTTGGTTTTTTGACCACATAAAGATTTTCTGCTGGGAGAAGGGGTAGAAAGAAAAAAAGTCTTGAAAGGGTTCAGCTATCAAAATTAGCCTGTAAAATATAAGAAGTCTAGTGTTAAAACAGTTAATTACAGTGATCTCTTTCCTCATTTTTTATTTCTTTGTCTTCCTCATTTTTAATTCTTTGTTGTAAATAATCCAGCAATTGTTTCTAAACAGGTGTGTTTAGAAACCCTGGAATGGGTGAAACCCTGGAATGGGTGAAAACCTGGAATGGGTTGTCCAGGGAGGTGGTTGAGGCCCCATCCCTGGAGGTGTTTAAGACCAGGCTGGATGAGGCTCTGGCCAGCCTGATCTAGTGTGGGGTGTCCCTGCCCATGGCAGGGGGTTGGAACTAGATGATCCTTGTGGTCCCTTCCAACCCTGACTGATTCTGTGATACTGTTTACTATAAACGGACATGATGAAATTACTCATTTTCTTCCTGTGAAATTTACAGTAAAGCTTCCTTGGACTTAAAGTTATGATTAAAGATATGTTTACTACTTTGCTACCAGAAACCTTAAATACTTAACTTTTATACTGGTAAATACTTACTTGTCTTTCTGGATAACTTTTAGTGTCTTTAAGTCTAGAGCAAGGACTTGTAAACACTGTGAAACTGCCAGTTGCTGCAGGTGCTGTTTCATACCACCATGAAAACCTAATTATGTCCAACTTAGTTAAGGCAACTTCTTGCCATGCCCCACTCTCTGTGCCAGCCCACACATGAACACGTGCACACGGGGTTAAAGGCAAAGCAGAAGAGAAGATTAAGAAGCAAAATTGGCTGAAGGTTTTATTTACATTGATCATGCAGTAGATAAGATCCCTTGAGGACTGAGGGACATTAAGCGCTGATGTGCAATTACCTCCTCCTGGGAATGCTGCTGCTGCTTCTAGGACACCAGGAATGAAAGTAAAGACAAAGCCCTTTCCTTTTGTGCTGAAATGGCTTCTTTAGTAGTGCTCAAGCGGTAGTGGGAGAAAAGAAAAAATCTGCATGCACATAAAGAGTAGAAGGAAGGGTTGTAAACTAGACAGAGTCATGAACCAGTACAGGGACAAACATAAGAGTTGGGAGGGTGTTGCATTTTGGTTGCGGGTTTTTGTTTCATTTTTCATCTGCACTCTGCCTCGGTAGGAGGCTTGGAAAGGAAAAATACACTTCTCTGCATCAAGCCTTGCTGACTGATTTCCTGCAATGTTTGAAACGCGGTGTTCTCAGGAGCCTGGCACTGAACCTGGATTTTCCCTGTTTCAGAATTTATTTTTTTTTTTTCTACCGCAGTGTGAAGCTTATTCAGTTTAATTTTTGGATGGTGCAAGGCGAACAGAGCTTGAAGCTGAAGTTCTGCATACTTAAACAGAGTACACCAGGCTCCTTAGAAAATGAGGTGGGTCTCCTGTGATGGAGGAAAATGTCCTAATTGTACAATTTAAGGCTTACCTGAAAAATACTTGATTTGGATCCTAAGAGTATGTCAGCAGCTCTGTGTTTCCAAACCTCAGCGTGCTTGAAGCTTCTCAAGTGTATCTTTGTGCAGTTACTGGGAGCTTTAACTTCCTTGTGAAATATTAATTGTCTTGCTAGTCAAGGCACATAAAACATTTCAGCATTCATGCTGAATCTACTGTCAAATTACTGAAGCCTTTTCATGAATTTATGTCAATATCTTTCTAGTCAGTATACCTGAAAACTGGGACTTTTATAGAAGAAACCATTTTGCTACTATTACCATGAAAAATCTTCAGTTGTTTTTTTTTCCTTTGGCATGGTATCAATAGGACATGCAAGATGTAAATATATTCAGAAAGATCAGTTTTACCTGGAGGTCAGATCTAGCTCTGTACCTGCTGAGAGCAGAAGAACCTTTACCTTCACCAGGCAGAACTGTGGTCTATTTTTGCTATGAGGCATTGGAAACTTGGAAATGGTCCGAGACCATTGTGCTTTCAACCTGTGTTTTACACTGGGAGAATATAGTTGTTCTATTTAGTTCAGCTCACCCTCTACACCAGAACTAAGCTGACTTTTCTGGTCTGGTGTTCATTTCTTTTCTCTTTTAGATTAGAACAAAGGATATATGTTGGGTTTCCTTCTAGATTACTTTCGAGGAATACCCCCTCTGTATTGGATGCTTTACTCGTATCAGCTATGCTGGAGGGAGAGGGGATAAACAGTTGGAGTAACTTTTCATTTCAGCTGGTTCACATCTTGAATCCTTGATCACAGTGTCACAGAATGGTAGGGGTTGGAAGGTACCTCTGGAGATCATGGAGTCCAACTGCCCCCTGCCAAGGCAGGATCACCTAGGGGGTGATCCAGACAGTTCTTGAAAGTCTAAGGAAGGAGATTCCACCACCTGTCTGGGCCACCTGCTCCAGTGGTTTGGCGCCCATAAATCAAAGAAGTTCCTCCTCGTTTAGATTAAACTTCTTAGGTTTAAGTTTCTGTCTGTTACTTTGTCCTGTCACTGGGCACCACTGAAAGAAAGACTGGGCCCATTCTGCTGACACCCACCCTTGAAGTATTTATAAGATTCCCTCTCAGTCTTCACATTTCCAGACTAAAAGACCCAACTCCTTTTTGGTCACTGGTGTTGGCCTACTCCCCCTTCCCCCCCCACCTCCCCAAAAAAAGTGACTCCTCTTTTATCACAGAAGTTACCTGACTGAAGTCAGTGTTGCTGTAAACAAAGATTCCATCACAGAGGAATCATGTTACAGTAGTCTTGGTTACCTTTCAGTTAAAATACCTATAGTCACTGACATTGTCTTGTTAGAAGATCAGACTGAAGTCCTTTGCAGGATGCTTTCTATAGTTTTCCCTCCTCTCTAAATGGGAAGGAAGAAAATAAGGGAAAAGCTAAACCAAAAATTCAGGTTATTGCAATTTGAAGTCTGTTGATTTGGTGACTGTTAATGTAAAATCAGTGGAATAGGAGGGCTATTGGAAGCTTTGCAATTTGTTTGAACCAACTAGCTCTAGTGATTTATGACTAAAGGTCAGACTTTGTCTCATTTTAAATTTCAGGCAAACACCTAAGGAAGCCAGTAAAGGAAATGGCAAGGTTATGTTCACTAGCAAGTACTTAAATCTTTCTATACGGTGCAGCTCTGAGCAGTTAAAGCTGTGGGAGCAGTGCCTCGTTTTGATTTTGCATTAACTGGAGTTCAATCTGGACTTGGCAACAACTCTTTAAAAGGACTGGTAGGTGTCAATGTATTTGAAACACAAAAATGTAATCCCATCTTTTCTTTTAGAAAGTATACTTCTCTGTGCATATTATGTGTTGGAGAGGATTAAAATCTTCTGGATTTGCTTTATGGAATAAAAATGTGTCCTGCCAGTACGCAAGTATTATGTGACTTGTGAGCAAGCTAACGCTATTGCTGTAGTTCTGGTGCAAGAGAGCCCCTACAGCGACAGCTCCTCCAGGGTTTGTTGTCCCTAATAAGGTCTCCCTTAAACCTGCTGTGACTGTTGATTTTAACTTCAGAAACTGCCACTTCACTCCTAATTACAAATGGGACAGGTGCACGCACTTAGCACTTCAAATATTTTGATGGCTATTGCTTAGTAACAGGTTGTCTGAACATTTTAAATGTTCCTGTGATTGAGAAAAATCAGAATGCATCACAGCTTGCACGAGTTTGGGTGTAAGGAGTGGGTTTTGATTAACTCATGACTTCTTTTGGTGCTTTTGCCTTTTATGTTTAGGAAGTGGTTGGCACAGAGTTAGCACAGCATCTGTAATTTTGTAAATTCCTCTCTACATTTGTTTGGGTTTGGAAATTGCCTAATTTAAGCACTACATGCAAATGGTAGTAAATTTTGGCCCAACTGGCTTAAATGTTCATTTAAAAAAATATCCATAGATAAGGTTACAGATCTTAATGCACTCCTAAGACATTTTCTATGTGTGGCTCTGCCTTCATTTGAGGTGGCAGGTATAGCAGCAGCTCATTACTTTGTCCTCTTGCTCCCCTACTAAATCCCTAAGAAAACTGCTCAATAATTCACTGAGCTACTCGTGTAAGGCCATCTATAGCCACAGATGTAAAGTCAGGAGCTTTCTGAGACTTTTCCTCTGGTCCTCCACCCTCAGCATGTCCAGTGACTAAAGCCCAACAGTATGACCCAATGAAGTACAGAGAAGTTTAGCTGCTGAAGAAATCTAAATGGAATTCTTGATCTGAATCTGATTCTTGTCTTTGTAAGAAAGCAACAGAGAAAATAAATCCACCTCTGAACAAATAAAGCAGCAAAAGTCAGTGCCGTGCCATGTGCAGCCTGCTCAGAGGGGGTGTGCAGGGAGCATGTGCAGTGGGAAGCAAACCTAACAAACCAGTCATGACTGGCCTTCAAGAAAAGACCATGGTTGCAACGTGGACAAAAGCTAGTGCCAGCAGAGCTCCCATGAAAACATACAGGTGTCCACATCTCTGGCTGCAGAGTGCCAAAGCCTGGTACTGGCAGGCAGCAGAGACAATACCTGAGTATAGTGAGACCAGGGGAATGATCTACTCAGCCGGGTGGCTGAGATAAAGGAGTACAGGCATACAGTGCTCCCCACAGAGAAGGCTCCTTATCCTCTCTTCATCTCACCAAATGTAATGACTTGGAGTATAGGAAGCAGTGACAAGTTCCTGCCAGGTGCAGTGGGCCTGCCACCCCAGTAGCTACTGCACCTCCCAAGGTGGCTTTAAAAACAGATATGGAGTTCTGCAAGGAGAATCACATTGTGACAAGGATAAAGTAACCAGCTCACCCAGCTTAGAGGGACTGCTGAGGCTAAGTCACCTATGCTTCCTATCAAAACATCATCCATAAAGAAAAAAAGATGTGTCCTCATCTATCCTAGATAACAGGTAATAAAGATCCTCTTTGAGACCTTTAGTTCCTCAAAGCCTTTCATTATTTACCACAGTGTCTGAGGATGTCAAGGAGACAGCAGCTCTCTACTCCAACATAGCTGTCTTATAAGGCAAAAGATCTAGGTATTGCTAACCCTGTAGGTTTTATCATCTCATCCAGGTGACCTCGATTGGAATGTTCCTCAAGAAACTGCAGCCCAGAAGAGCTGAGAAAGGTCAGTGTGTATCTAATAGCTGATTGATTGTTGACCATTTGATCTTTTTAAATACTGTGTGCAGTATCCAACTGAAAATAATGGGTATGGTGATGCTCCTATTGGTTTGACAAAGACCTGGAAAGTAGCAACTGTTGGTCACCTGTATTTTAGTAGCTAAATTGTGTGTCTAAGGACTTGCTTCCTGATGCAGTGTAATACACAAGCAGAAAGCTGCTGCAGTGGATCCTGCCATGTGTTAAACTAGGTCAGATATTGCATAAGATGTCATTACTGGAAACTGCTGTAGGCTGACTTGCATATAAAAACTCAGCAGTGCAACTAGCAAATGCACTCTGACAAACAAAAATGCAGCCATGACTCAAACCATAACAAGCAAGGTCTCTGAAATTCCCCTAGGACATGAATGGCTGTTTGAATCAGCCACTGAAATGTCTCTGCCCCTTGAGTTCGTGTTCCTGATGACTACTGATCCAGAGTCACCTGCCTGGCTTGTCAGGGGTTTCAGATTGCTTTTGTCTGGAGAGAGCTCAGGCACGAGGCTCCTTAACTCCTTCTGGATTGCAAAAGATATGCTGTGTATTTTCCTGTTCATCAAGCACCTTTTAAGAACAAACACAATGAAAATCAGGTAAAGTTAAGAATCTGTAGTAGCTCTTCCACTGACTGAACAGCTACGGCTGATCAGTGAGGACCAGTGGGAGTTTGTGGAGAAAAGGGCAGAAGGCTCTGCAGGCAGGAGCAGTCCTTGCTTTCAGTTTAACCCTGATGTGCCCTGTAGAGCGTGCAGTGCTGTGTTTTACTGCTATGAAGCACGGCTTCATAGCTTCAGAAGAGAGGGAGTATGGAGTATAGATGCCTGGATATCCCGATTTACATCGTATTTTACATTCTTCCTGGGGTTACAAAGAAGTTGTAAATGGAGAGGGAAAACACTAATTCTGGAGATGTAGTATCACCTTTAAAAGCTCATCAGTATGAGTTCCTTTTCTGGTGAGGGTGCATGCTGTAGCTGTGAAACCAGACTGACTTGGTTAGCAATGTTTGCTGGCCCACTCTGTTTCAGTGTCCCTGTGCTTCTCTTTGCTGCACTGGGCAGCAGTAAGACGTGTGTGGGCCACCTCTACCCAAGTTTGGTGTCTTTCAAGTCTCACCACTGGAAAAGAAAGTCTTCTGTAATTTCTTTTATTTCTACTGTGATTTTCAGATTGTCTTTTAAAACACAATTTTAACTACCTGAAAAGAAATGAGGAAACATTTGAGGGGTTGCAATCACAGTGGGGTATCTCTGGCTGCGATTATCTTTCAGTGCAGTGTTCTTGTTTTCAACTGTGAATGGCTTATTTACCACTTGAGGAATGCCTTTTTCCAAAGGTTTGAAATAGGGGCCCTCCTCTCCAAAAGGAGTTAATGAGGCCTGGCAACAATTCTTTGGACTCTGCAGGTATTTGTGACAAATCTTCATCCACCAGTACTGCCATTTTTCTCAGAAGTGGTGTGTTTCTGCTGATACACCCTTTTTTTATCATGCAAATCACACAGGTCCTATATTTAAATAGATAAATATGTTTCAATACCAATCATCTCAGGAACACACACAATCATATGGTTCCATGAGCCAGAAGGAGCTTCAGTTAATGTGCAACCCCAATTAGGTCTCTGGCAGTGCAAAAGCTTATATCCTTCATTTACTACTCAAAGCCAACCAATACTGATCTGCTAAATGCTCTGATACTCAGTCGTGTGGTGATGGCCTCTAGACAGAACAGACCTATCGAATTCCACCTTATTTTAATAGTCTTCTTACATTGCCTGCAGCCAGAAAACTGTAAGCAGGAGCCTGGCAGAACATGAATAAAGTCTGTAAGGCTAGAATGTTTCCCACTTGGCATTTAGTCATGCTAATTAGATGATGAGAAAACCTCAAAGTTGAGAAGGCTTGAAGATTACAATGACAGTAAAAAGCCCAGGCTTTCCCTGGGCTTCCACCGGCCTGGCTGCAGACAGCCAGCACTTGTATTAATTTACATCTCAGACAAAGTTATTAGCAAAAGGTATAGTAGCTTCTTTGGCAGCTTCTACCCCAATTTGGTTAATTTACCGTTAATGATACTTAATTACTTTGTTATGGAAATGTGGAAATGTTATCTTAGTGTTAAGTTGATGATAATTAAAAAAAGGGGGGTGTTTTGCAAGCACTGAATCTTTCTCCTTGATATTTTTTTTTTTTCCCCTGCAGGTTCTCCAGAGCTGTTTGTATTTTTTGGCTCTCCAGTGTAGTTAAAACAGTTGAAGTTTGTCAGCTTTAGAGAGAGGTGAATAGATTTGGATGTAAGACTTTTTTTGTCTTTTGCTGCAAAACTCAGGAGTGGTAGCCTTGGTGTTCCTTTGTTGTTCCTTTGGACAGCCTCACTGGGACATAGACAGGAGACTGCACTGTGGCCTCCTCCACTTCCTTATTTGTCTTGATTTTTAATGCAATTTAAATTTGACTTCAAAGAAGATAAAACCATATATTCCCCTGCATGGAGGGGCTAAGCGGGTTAAAGCCTGTGTGCATTTAGTAGAGCTGTGAAGGAGAAGACTCAGTTAGTGGTGATGTGTTTTCATGCAAGTGTGGGGCAGATACGCAAAGCAAATAGATCTGGATTCTGCCACAGGTGTGAAAATTCCAACTGACACTTTATTTTCTGGGCAGTGAGCACAAACCCAACTTTGGAGGTGGTAGGACAGTGGCAGTTGTCATTGCATTATGCTGGATCAATGGTCTGAGGCCAAATGTATGGTGTTCAACGAGGCCAAGTGCTGGATCCGGCACTTGTGTCACAAAACCACCATGATCACTCCAAAATTGGGGCAGAGTGGCTGGAAACTTGCTTGGCAGAGAGGAACCTGGGGGTGTTGGCTGACAGCCAGCTGAACATGAGTCCATGTGTGCCCAGGTATCTAAGAAGGCCACCAGCATCCTGGCCTGGATCGGGAATGGTGTGGCCAGCAGGAGTAGGGAAATGACTGTGCCTCTCTACTTGGCAGTGGTGAGGCCACACCTTGAGTACTGGGTTCAGTTTTGGAGTCCTCACTACAAAAAGGACAGTGAGGTGCTGCAGTGTGTTCAGAGAAGAGCAAAGAGGCTGATGAAGAGTCTGGAGAACAAGTCCTATGAGGAGTGACAGAGGTAAGTGGAGTTGTTCAGTCTGGAGGAGGCTGAGGAGGGGCCTCATCGCTCTCCACAACTCCCTGAAGGGAACTTGGAGTGAGGCAGAGGCCCAGGTAACAAATAGAATGAGAGGAAAGAGCCACAAGTTACACCAGGGGAAGTTTAGGTTGGATATAAGAAAAAATTCTTCACCAAAAGGGCCATTGGGCACTGGAACAGGCTGCCTAGGGAATGGTGGAGTCATAGAATCAATAAGGTTGGAAGAGACCTTAAAGATCATCAAGTCCAACCTGTCACCCAACACCTCATGACTTCTAAACCATGGCACCAAGTGCCACGTCCAATCCCCTCTTGAACACCTCCAGGGATGGTGACTCCACCACTTCCTTGGGCAGCCCATTCCAATGGCTAACAACTCTCTCTGTGAAGAACTTTCTCCTCACCTCGAGTCTAAACCTCCCCTGGCACAGCTTGAGACTGTGTCCTCTTGTTCTGGTGCTGGTTGCCTGGGAAAAGAGACCAACCCCCTCCTGGCCACAACCACCCTTCAGGTAGCTGTAGAGAGCAATAAGGTCTCCCCTGAGCCTCCTCTTCTCCAGGCTAAACAATCCACAGTATCACAAAGGTTGGAAGAGACCTCGAAGATCATCGAGTCCAACTTGTCACCACAGACCCCATGACTAGACCATGGCACCAAGTGCCACCTCCAATCCCCTCTTGAACACCTCCAGGGACGGTGACTCCACCACCTCCCCGGGCAGCACATTCCAATGGCGAATGACTCTCTCAGTGAAGAACTTTCTCCTCACCTCGAGCCTAAACTTCCCCTGGTGCAGCTTGAGACTGTGTCCCCTTGTTCTGGTGCTGGTTGCTAGGGAGAAGAGGCCAACCCTTCCTGGCTACAACCACCCTTCAGGTAGTTGTAGAGAGCAATGAGGTCACCCCTGAAGTCATCCCTGGAGGTGTTTAAAAGACATTTGGGTGAGGAGCTTAGCCACATGGTCTAACAGTTGTGTACAGGCAGATGTTAGGTTATGATTGGACTTCATAATCTTGACACCTTTCCCAACCAGGTGATTACATAAGTACAATGTGGCTGTCCTTAGGTCAGCTACCTGCTTTGCCTTTGTGTTTCTGTGTTGTCACAGTAAGTCTGCTCCCAGTGCTGTTTGCAGGGCAGGCTGGGCTGGACCTGGCAGAGCCCTTGGTGTTGAAGAGCAGCCTGAACAGATGAGCATCTGTTCCTGTACCAACTGAAACAGGAATAAAAGAGAGAGAAGCACAGAAATAGGAAACACATTGGGCTGCTGGAGCATTCAGAGAGGGGCAACAAAGTTGGTGAAGGGGCAGCAAAGCTAGAGAAAGAGACTTACGAGAAGCCCCTGAAGGAAGTAGGTTGTTTAGTATGGAGGAGGCTGAGGGGAGACCTCATTGCTCTCTACAATTCTCTGAAAGGTAGTTGGAGTTGAGGTGAGGGTCAGTCTCCTCTCCTGAATTACAAGGGATAGGACGGAGGAAATGGCCTCAGTTTGCACCAGGGAGGTTTAGATTGGACATTAGAATAAACTTCTTCCCTGAAAGGGTTCTTAAACACTTCAACCTGAAAGGAGATTGTGGTGAGGTGGGGTTTGGTCTCCTCTCCCAAGTAACTAGTGATGGAATAAGAGGAAATGATCTGAAATTGTGCCAGCGGAGGTTTAGTTTGGGTTAGGAAAAATGTCTTTCCTGCAAGAGTGGTCAGGCATTGGAGCAGGCTGCCCAGGGAGGTGGTGGAGTCACCATCCCTAGAGGCGTTCAAGAAATGTCTGGGCACGGCACTTTGAGACATGGTTTAATGGCCATGGTGGTCTTAGGCTGGTGGTTGGACTCAATGATCTTAGAGGTCTTTTCCAATCAAAACCATTCTATGAATCTGTGAAAAATATTAACTTGGCAAATGCAGCACACAGCCTTAAAGAGAGGTTTGGGTTTTTTGGAAAGGAGAGCAATGTGGCTGTGCTGGTCACAAGCTGCTACAGCAGATGTAAAGCTCAAGAACTGTCTCTTTCCAAAATGTGAACATGCAAACACTTATTTTTTCAATGCTTAACTATGATGTTGCCTTAAAACATACTGACAACTGTGGAAGCTTTTTATTTACATTTTATTTTTATTGGCTTGAAAAAGATCTTACCTTTACCACAGAGAAGCCTTCTGTGGAGAGAAACATGTAGGAGTGCAGTGCATGTGTGATCTGTGGTGAGCTCATACCTTCCCTTCCCATGCACCAACTTGTTCTTCTCCATACCCTTAACCTACTGCTGTTACTGAGGCCTCTGAAAGATGGTTAATGTAAAGCTGAAAAGCTGAAAATCTGGAGGCTTAAATTGCAGCCAGGTAAATGCTAGGCCATTTCCCCATTATCTCTGTGAGATCTGAAGTGCTTTTTAACTCCTAAAGGTGACAAGGTATGAATGTTCTTGTGGCATGTACTAAACCATCTTATGCCAGCTGGGAAGATCTAGTCTTGCTGCTTTTCACATAATATGGTGTTAATATTTTGTTATTTGGTAGCAATTTAACATTGCATGGGTTTTATGTATATAGTACTTACTATTTCCTTGTTCAATGTTTTTCAAATGTATATTGCTAGATTAATGAAATGTATTATTTGTATACTGCTATTGCTGCATGACCTGGCCTTTAATGTCAAGATGATGAAAACTTGAGTCAGTGATGACCCTTTGAAGCAAGGGAGAGTGTTGATTGCATGTGTTGTAGAATAATGGTGCATAGGTAACTGCCCTTTTGTGACTGTTTGCTGCCTTCTGTTTGTCAGTACTGCTTCCTTTTGATGTCATCTTGTTGGCTTTATATCACTTCCTACTCAGCTATGGCTGTGACAATGGTTTTCAGTTACAGTTTGTGGATCTGGGAGTTCTCTGAGTGACTGGTAAGGGATTCTCAAAAATATAACAAAATCAAGGCTGCAACTGATTGTCTAGGTGGCAGCTGTAAGAACCAGCAGACAGAACACAAACCCTTCAGGAGCTTGTGAGGTTTTTCAGCACAACAGGCTTGTTTCAGCTGTTGTGACAGAGGACTCTTCCTCCTCTGAACTACACAGGAACAGTTTCTTGTGTTTTGTTACTCTTGAACAGTGGTTTCAGCAAGGCGAGAAACCCCAGTGGTGCTAGTTTTGGAACCTTTTACAGATTTCCAGGAGCAGTGGAGCAGGACCTTGGTGTGAAGCAGGATTCTGAGAGCAAAGGTATGTCACTTCTGGGGCAGAGGGACAGGCCCACAGCAGTACAAACGAGCTGTGCTCAGGAGCAACCTACACAAATCACACGCAGCCAGGGACATTACTCGTGACAGTGGACTTCTACAATGATGTATTGTTCAAATTTATCTCCTATCCTACACTTAGGGTTGAGACAAAGTTTAATGAATAATAAACCTACACAACTTTGGCTTTTTCTGGTTTCCCTAAATGTTCTGAGATATTTTTTCTTTCTGGCAGAATTTGTGTCCTTCAGCTAAATCCAGTTTGAGACTTTAGGGATTTTTTGGTTTGTTTGTTTGCTTTTTAACTAAGGAAAAGATTTGTTGTCTTACTGTTTCTGCTCTTAGCAAAGGGCAGTGTAATGCTGCAGCAGTTACCACTGTTCAATCCCCTTAAGAAAACATAGAGATTTATGTGAAGAAAAATATAAACCAGTTTGTGTGATGCTATCTTATTGGAAAGTCAAAGAAACTCTATCCAAAAGCATCTGTGATTTCAGGCACAGCTATTTGCAGACTTCTCCATTCTTAGAGAACCATGCCAAGTACTTTTCTTAGAAGAATAAAAGGGCTTTAGCATTTGCTGTCTCTATTTTGGGGTGGGGGGAAGGCCCAAGTGAAAACACAGCACAAAGAAATAAAGTAGCTTGCAACAAAACCTTCTCATTTTAGATTCTGTAGAGGAGAGTATTTATTTCAACAACCTTCACTATTAGTTTAACGCTCCAGAATCCTTCTGTAGCAAATTAGGTAGCACTGACACAAAAGGAGGTACAGACACTTTTGTTACTGAGATGGGGTGTACCTTCTCATTTCTGCAGTTCTTTTCTTGCCCATAAAACCCACATAAGGAGTTTTTATCTGGTTATCAGGGGCTAACAGGAGTCTGCTGCATCTATGCATGAAAATGCCTTCCAAAATATGCACCACACTTTAAACAAAAGAAGCTTGTGCTAGAATTGCTTATTACACAAGAAGGAATTTACACCTTTACAGGTAATTTCCTATTGTCTTTTAAGCTTTACTTTCAGCTGGTTTGAGACTGAGAATATTGATCTGCGTCTTTCTGCACGGGGGAAAAACAAGCACAGTGAAATTTGCTGGGGTTTTTGTATTTGGGTGAGTTGGAACCGACACAGATGATGAAGAGGGACTGTATTTAATGCTCCCTAAATTCTTACCATTTGAATACTTGCTAAGAAATATGAGGAAGACAGTTGGAAGAACCTTTAAATGGTTTTAAGAGTGATCACAGGACAGAGGATTTAGCACAGGACGGAAGGGTACCGCAGAGAACACTGTGAACTCCTTCCTAGCAGACCTGACTGTTAAATAGGAAGACTGAACCCTTCCAAGGCAGCAGAACTGAAAACCCTGTGTGAAATGGTGCAATCCTTTAACATGGGAATTGATTAGCTGCTTCTGAGGCCTTCCCTTGGGTACAGGCTGGGTGCACGGCCTGATGAGCCAGGGATAATAATATTCCTAAACATTTAGAGAATGACTTTGTCAAAACTGTAACAGTTTCGTAAGCCCCTCCCCTCATCTTTCCCTGGCTAACGACGTAGGAAGTTTCTCTTATGGCTGCAATTGCTAGATGGCTGTAGATATTTTCAAAACACCAGAAGCTGCACTATTTCCTGGACATTAAATTGTAAATAGGAGGTATCTTTGCTTGTTTATTTGTAAATGAGATACAGGTACTGTCAACATTAACCTTGAGCAACTTTTTTTCCACAATGTTTTTCTCATAGCCAGGCAAAATCCTGTAGCCTTGAAATGTTTTTTTACTCAGTTCTCCTGCAGTGAAGCTGTACATTCCTGTCCACAGGCAACTGTCTGTTTTTCTCCAAAGCATACCTAGAGCTTTCACTTCAGCCTGCTGCTCCCCACCCCCATTTTGCCACATTCAGTTCCCACTTGCAGCATTTTCAGTAAATATTGAATCAAGTATACAGAAATAGCTTCTTCTATAAAATTTCCATTAAAAAATAACAAGTTTTTATTTACAGTGTTTGCCAGTATAAAATAACATTTCCTATTGCTTCTTATTTGCTAATGCCAGTGTCCTATTAAGGAAAGCAAAACTTGGCTTTTTTCTTTCTGTGTCAGTGTTTAAAGCCTTGCCATGCACAATGTGGTAGTAGAAATTAACAGTATTTGATGAGCACAAAAAAATTTAACATAGCTTAACTGTTGTCTTTCTGCAAAAATAAAACTTCAGTTATAAAGTATTTGGAAAGAATGAGAACTATGAAAAATAGCTTAAAGGTTGAATGTGCAACTTGGACTTTCCTGAAGACACAGGACTTTAGCACAAGAAGAGCCAGAAAAATTTCAGCCACAGTGTTTGTGTGACGCTTTAGGCCAATACATATGTTGGAGGAGGGGAAGAATAAGAAAAGTGGATTAGAAAATTAGTTAAAACTTCACCTCCTATATAATTAGTATCCTCCTAAATTGGATTTGTCAGTGCTTCATTTATTCCAACCCACCATCTTTACAAACTCTCCTCTGAGTTCAGCGTTTGCAGAGGTCACAAAACAGTCTTGCCTGTGGCTGGCCTCATTACAGAATCACAGAATGGCAGGGGTTAGGAGAGACCTCTGGAGATCAGAAAGAAGTCCAACACTCCTCCCAAGGTAGGATCACCTAGGGCAGGTCATGCAGGAATGCATCCAGATGAGTCTTGATCTGATTCCAACACCTCTCTGGGCAGCCTGGTCCGGTGTTCCATCACTCTGAAATTGAAGTTCCTCCTCATGTTTAGATGGGACTTCTTCCATTCACGTTTGTGCCTGTTACCCTTTGTCCTGTCACTGAGCACCACTGAAAGAAGTGGTGAAAGACTAGTCCTGCTCCTGACACCCACGCTTGAAGTATTTATAAGCACTGATGAGACACTACTCAGTCTTCCCTTTTCCAGACTAAAAAGACCCAATTCTCTTGTTTCCTCATAAGTGAGAAGTTCTGTTCCCCTAATAATCTCTATTCCCCAACTTATCAGCCCTTTTCTGTACCCTTTCCAGCAAGTCCCTATCTTTCTTGAACCAGGGAGCCCAGAACTGGACACTGTTCCAGATGTGGCTCACCAGGCAGAAGGGGAGAACCTCCCTTGACCTACTGGCCACCCTCTTCCTGATGCATCCCTAGATACCATTGGCCAATTTGGCCAGAAGGGCACATTGCTGGCTCTTTGTCATCCTGTTGTCTATCTGAACTACCAGGTCCTTTCCCCCAGAGCTGCTCTCCAACAAATCAGATGTCACACCCCACCCCCATGCCTTCCCCCTGCACAAGAAAAAAATAAAAAGAGGAAAAAAGAAAATAAAAATCCCCTCAGTCTCATTTAATGCAAAAGTTACTGGACTTCGTGGTTTCTGTGTTTTAAACATAAAAGACAAGTCTCTACATCTTACTTCCATGGAGAATATAGATGTTAAAAAGAGCTGCTGTGAAGGGGGGCAGCTGGACCTGCCTGTGTGTGGTGGTATGTCAGTGTTACCTCAGTGCCAAAGGATTCTCTAGAGCAGATCAGCCAAGTGCCAGCAAACTGACACTGCCGCAAAAGCTCAGCCTGTACTTGCTGGTGAGTTACTTGTGACGTGGTGTGGGAGACGCAGATACAAAGGTTGGCACCTTGGTCCCAGTGCATTATCTGCACTCCTTTCTGAGGAAGGAGAATGGCCTCCTACCTTGGTTCTCACAGGTCTCTTCCAAGTAGGACTAACACTTCCACAGCTGCTTGTGAGACAGACTGTCACAAGGCTTGCATAAACTTCTCTGAAGTACTGTTTATCTATACAACATGGCTTTACAGACAAGGGAATGTGCTGGAAACTCTGTGATGGGGTGTGATTTACCTGGCCTTTTCCTAGGGACATTCTGGGAGCCCCAGCTGAGCCTGGTGTACAAACACATAGAATGATTGTTACAATAGGGATTTAGCCAAACTAGCAGAAAACCTGGAGATGATTGACTTTGTGGAGATGATTCACCTTTTCTGGTGAATGTTTTAACTTTTGTGGGCAATTAGAATAATTGTCTGTGACTTAAAGGTTTCAATGGGAAGGGCTATGGGTATGTGGTGGTTCTCATCTGTGGTAGTTCTCCTCTGTGACTGCCTTGGCAGCTTCATGGAAGGCATGAGAATGCAGTCGTGATTAATTTTTCTGTTTCCCTCAGCCTGAATAATGAGAACAAACTAAAAGCAAGTCACTGCTAAAGGCTCATGTTGTCCAGGATAAAGTTTCCTATTTACTGCATAGAAAAGTTTGACTTACATCCCTAACTAGGTTTAAATTTTACACAGCTGTACTCTGCTATCACCTGCTATCAGTTTAGGAAGGATGTTGACTTGCTGGAACGTGTCCAGAGAAGGGCAACAAAGCTGGTGAGGGGTTTGGAACACAAGCCCTATGAGGAAAGGCTGAGGGAGCTGGGGTTGCTTAGCCTGGAGAAGAGGAGACTGAGGGGTGACCTTATTGCTCTCTACAACTACCTGAAGGGAGGTTGTAGCCAGGCAGAGGTTGGCCTCTTCTCCCAGGCATCCAGCACCAGAACAAGAGGACACAGTCTCAGGCTGTGCCAGGGCAGGTTTAGGCTGGATGTTAGGAAGAAGTTCTACACGGAGAGAGTGATTGCCCATTGGAATCGGCTACCCGTGGAGGTGGTGGAGTCACCTTCACTGGAGGTGTTCAGGAGAAGACTTGATGGGGTGCTTGGCTGTATGGTCTAGTTGTTGGGTGGGTTGGATTGTTTGATGGGTTGGACGCGATGATCTTGAAGGTCTCTTCCAACCTGGTGTATTGTATTGTATTGTATTGTACCTGGTGTATCTAAAGCACTGATGCCTGGCAAGCCTTGAGTATTTAAGTGTGGCATGAGAGAATTCATTAGAGCAAGCAGTTGCCAAATATTCTAGCCAATACTAAAGAAGAAATCTGTCTGGGCTGCAGGGAGGCTCCAGTATCTGCTTGGCCCTCCTACAGATCTGATATAGGTCAGCCTCCTTTTCTTAATGGACAAAGGAAAAACTGTTACTCATTTGCCCCATACTGTGCATAAACAGCAGGCTTTCTCCTGGGATCTGGAGAGTTAGATCTCAGATGTTTCTCTTGCCCGATTTTAAGCAAGGATTTTTGGTGTCAGATTTCCACATAACAGAAAAATGCTGTCTCCCACACCTACTCTTTTTATCTAGTTTGTGGTGCTGACAAGATTTTCTACATCAAATTTTTAAAGCCAAATTTTTTTCAAGCACTGAAAAATAAGCCTAGAAATATAGCTGTTTACTGCAATATATGAAAAATCACTTACACAGAGCATTATATCCCTTGCAGCCAGGTGCTTCTGAAGGTAGAACTAAGAAATAGTGTTGCCAAGACACATAAATATGTCATGCATCAAAATTTAAGTGTTAGCTTTGTCTTACAAGCAATACCAGCTAGTACCAGTTGCTACTTGTTTCATGCCAATACATGTCAAGGGTATTGCAGGAAACACAAGAGGATGATGGTAACTGACTGGGTAGGGAAAACCCAGTGTTAATGAGCATTTTATTCTGGAAGGTATCTGCTGCTGGTTTTCAGAGGGAGGGAAGACTGGCATGTTGAAGCAACTGAGCACAACTGCTGCCATTAACTTAGTGAGAGCTGTGTGTTTGCTCAATAGTCCCAATCTCCTTGTTACTCATAACTACTCAGAACTCAATTCAGATGCAACAGCTGCATTTTGTCAGGTCCTGCACTGACCTGTTCTGCTTTGGATATTTTTTTGTGGGATTTGTTTGTTGTTTTTTTCAGTATGCCAGCTAAATCAACATGAACGACTGCAAAGCCTGCCTGAGGTCATACACGAGTGACTGTGGCTGGGTAAGACCCAAAATTCTCCTAGTTCCCAGACTTCGGTGTAACCACAAGACCACAGTGCATTAGTTGAGCTTCATCCTCAACTGGGACCTGGCACAAAGAATACCAAGGAGAGAATTTTCTTTTGAAGCCTCTTCTAAATGTTTTCACTTGTTTTGTTCTTTTGTATTTAATTAGTTTGGGGAAAATAACTTTTAAAGTCTTAGTTCAACTATCTAAATAAATGTTATGTGCTCCTAGATTTAATTTTATTTTTTTAAAGTTGATAGCTTGCAGAGTGCCAGAAAGTAAGTAGTTGTGCAGGGCTGCTTTGAAGGACACAGGCACGAATGGAAGAGATAGATCTCTTAAGGTCTTCTTCCTCCTGTGCAGCCGAAAGCACACCGACTGCTAATAACATACATTCCATTTCTTGGAAGGGAGCTTTTTTGCCAACTTCATACAGTTCAAGGTGTTCCTCTTTAACAATGGTTCAGTTTTTGCTGTTTCTTCTTTTTATGCAGATCTTGAGAAGGAAATGTGTAAGGTTAAATGTGCCCCTTAGAGGGGAATAACGACTTCAGAAAATGTTCCCCTTTTAAAGAGTTCCTTAAGATCCTGCAAGTATCAAGTGTGTTTGATCTGCTTGCTCCACTGAAAGCTGACTGACAGCAGTTTTTGAAAAAACAATAGGGTTTTAGGAATAAAAGCAATCCTCTGTTTAAATGAAATGTCATTCATGAAGCTGACACTTCCACACCTGGAGCATCTGTGATCTTCTCCTCTAGTTTCAAAAGTGAACCACTTCACTCGAGCACATCGACTCTCTCAGCAAGAACATTCTTTCGTATTTGTAAAGCTTTTCTTCACATAGAGGTAGTGCTACAGATTTGGTTGAAGTGAGGTGATGTACACCCCTGAGCCTGCTTTTGCCTGTGAGCCACAAGCACAGGCCAGTCTTCCCAGTCTTGCCCAGAGGGTGAACAGCATGTCAGGCATGTAAGAATTCTTTTAATTTGTGCAGTTGTGACTTGTTAGCGTGAGCGAGATAGCTCTAGCTCCATCAAGAGCTACACCTAATGGTGCTGTCCTAACTGTATCTCCAGTGCAGGAGCTTCAACTCTCTCAGAAAAGTTCCTGCATTTTGAATGCAAATATGCAGCTGTGCTTGTGTGCTCCTCATAGTTTTACGTCTCCTGTATGCAGCTTCTGTGTGTGAACTCCTGTACAACAGCCAGGTCACTTTTGAGATGGATTACATTTATCTCACTGCTCAGGTTCGGTGCGTCTGGTTCTCATGGTCTTCAGTGCAAGTCAGTCTGTGAAAGATGATGTGGCCAAAACACCCTACACCGTGCTCCAGTCAAGGGACAGTTTGCTGCAATTGCTGAAGCAAGGATTGGTGTGATGAGCTACCTCATCTCCTAACTAACAGAGCCAACATTTCTGAGCTTTACAGCTAACACAGGCCAACTCTTTGCACGCAGTATAAAACCTAAAACCAAGTGATGCTATTTTAGACTGGATGTACAGCTAACTTTGACACTAGCTAAAACACTGGATGTTAGAACACTATGGAAAGAGTGCATCCAGACTGTGTTTTGCTTTGTAATTCAAGTTTGGGTTTTTAAAAGGTCGCTGTGACTGGATGTGAACTATGGAACACAGAGCCTTCTGTGGGCAAGTCTAATTTGACCATTCAAGTGGGATACATGTGCAATTTTAGCCACACATTGTTTGATACTTCTGTTTTTCAAAGGTGCATCAAGATGAGTGGATCAGAAATTGATTTCAAGGAATTTCATCTGTCCTAATCCAAGCTCACTGGAATGCATGTTGAAGTTTGTTTTTTTTTTCCTAAGAACCTTAACCTGTGACTCAAAAGTTAGGTGACTTGCCCACCCTGAATTTGAAGATACTGCCTGGAAAACATGCTGCCAGAGATCCTTAACACAGACACCTTTAAAAAAACCAAACTCCACACCATGTCCTATAAAATCAAAGGGATTATAAAGTTAGAACAGTGAAGGAGATGCTATACTGGATACACTAAAATCTGGAACAGATTTAAATTCATTTTTTTTTCCTTGAAAAAAGCTGGTGCAGAGAATACTGTCTTTTATCTTGGCTGTTTAATAATGGATAACATTCATCACTTTTTTTGGTAATAAATTAGGTCTGCAGTATAAATGAGCATATGAACCTTTCAAAAGAGATGTACTATAGTTACTTTTAGAGTATCTAAAATAGTTTAAAACTATTTCAAGATTCATTTAATCACTTGCAATTTATATTACTTGAAGAATCTTCTATACAGCAAATTGAACAGAAAAAAGTAAACATTCTAACAGCCCCTTTCCCTTACAACAAAGTCCACAAGATAGTTCAAAATAGCTATTGCAGCACATCTGCACATGCTCTCTCCCCCTTCCCTAAAGCTAGCACAGCCAGCAGACAATGCAAGAACTGGCATTTGTTGACTGTTTCCTTCCCCATCTGGTAAAGACAAGGGGAAGACAAAAACTTAAGACAGAATGTCCCAAACTGGAAAATGTGAACTTGATGGTCACTTTGCAAAACTTCCAGGGAGTTTCTTCTTTGCCTTGGCTATGGCTTTGCTCTGTGTCTACGTGTCACGCTGTGTTCAATCACCCAAAGGTTTCAGTTTCAGCTGTGGATGAATTAGTCTGGAAGTTTCCGTTTTGCATCACTGGACACAGTACAAACCAAAGCTAGAAACTGAAGTAAAATCCAAATGGAAGATCCCATCAAGAGTATTTCTGAGCAGCACTTTGTACATTGTTTTCTACTGTCCTTATTCTGGGGAGGAAGAATCTTCGTCTTCATCCTCTTCATCACTGAATGAGCATGGAGTTTCTCCCCGTGATTCAGAGTAGCGTGACGTTGCACTGCTGGACTGTTGATTGCTAGGGGCAAGAAACTGCCCAGTTGCTAAGGCCACTTCAGCATCCAAACACAGCCCTGGCTTCTCACTACCAAAATAACAGGATTGTTGAAGTTTAGAGACTTTCTGAGAAAGTTTTGAGCTTTCTTTGTGAACTCAGCTTTTCCTTTAAAGAAATGCTACTAACAAGTAAAAAAAGCTTTACATTTAACACAGCTCACACCTGTGAACACTGACAAGTATTGGTAAGTTGCATTGAAAAGATGATTGGGTGGCTTTCCTTTTCCACAATCATTAGAATTGCTCAAGCCAAAGAATCCTTAAAGAAGACTAAATCTATCAGAGTTTTGTCAATACACCTTTCAAATAGAAGTACCAAGACAGAATAAGAGGCTTTTTCACAATCAGCCACAACAGAGATTTCCTTTCCTACATGTAAATGGTATGAAACAGTGGTTAGAAAGAGCACCACAAGCATAGGTCACTATTCTTACACAGAAAAATATTTCATTTACCTTGATTTAGCCTCAGAAGCATATCCTGCTACGTCTAAATGCGAAACTGCTTGTGCTGAACTTGAAAGTAACCCTTGGTTTATCCATGAAAACTCTGCAGACATATCTAGGAAAAAAGCATAACTGTAATTTATAGTACTTATTTTTTTTAGTCCTTTTAAAATATTAAACTTTTCATTCTCTTTGCAGGTGGGATTCCTCAATTTAAAAGAGAAGGTGGCAGTAGCTTATTTTATACTGTAGATGTGCCCTGATTAATTATCTATCTATCTATCTATCTATCTATCTATCTATCTATCTATCTATCTATCTACACACATACCCAGCAGTCACACTCAGAACTGTGGTTATTTCTATGAAGCTTTTTGCTTTTTCTGTGAAACCTTTCACCCCTTGTAGGTGATCCCTGCTAGCAGCTGTATGCAGTCACAGGTACCTGAGTTTTGAAGTCCTTCATGGAGACTTACTGCTATAAAATGTCCCAAAAGCTCAAAGTGCCTTTGCTGCTGTGCTTGGTAAAGTACTTGTGAGGATTGGAGATAATGCAACGAAGCTACCAAGACAGTATGTGCTGCAGTCATGTAGGTTCTGATGGCCAAAGGCAGTCTCCTCTTGGCAGTCTCCTAGCTGGCTGTAATACAGCCTCCTAATCCACTCTGACACTGAATAGAGATGGCATCAGCTGTGGACATGAACAGACCATGCCAAAACTCTTGTGCCAAGAGCACGGAAGAGAGAGCCTGTTGTACACCGCACGTGTCATGTCTAAGTCTCCCGCCTAGGGATAGGAAGTTTCAGGATTAAAATGGTCTTGCAATAATGTTGAGTTCCTTGAGGTAACTTGTTAAAAGCCCTCTGAGGGATGTCAATGGGTTACTTACAACTCTCAGAGGACTTGTTTTGCTGATTCTTCTGGCAGAAATGTGCGTAACTGGGAACAACTGACAGGGATTACTTGTTAGTGAATTTGAAAACAAGTCCATTGACCCAATTACACTCAGAGGATTTGGAGGAGGGGGAGGGGTGTTTTCTATTCACCTACCCAAACTGCATCCAACACAAAACTAAAATCCAAGTAAGTTATGAGAACCATCTAGTTCTTTTTCATGGTGCTTCCGTATTGTTCCACCTGGACACACTAAACCAGGAGTTCCAGTCCTTACTATGATTTTCTGTGCATTAAGCAGGCCCTCTGTTCCCTTAAGCATGCTGGCAACCAGATGGAATTGTGCTATTCAGATTGTACCTAGAATTGTTCTATAACAGCAGGTAAGAGGAATAAATAAATATGTTTGTTACATGTGCTTTCTCCTCTGGCCTCCTGTGTTAAGCTGTGGCTCCTCGAGATGTGACAGTGTCCTACCCACCACAGGGACTGTTTCAAGCTGCTGGGACTCAGGCTGCCCTGTTCCACGCTGTGCAGACTTGTTAGCAGCAAGGCATTTAAACGATGTGTTACAAAGCCAGGCTAGCACGACTGATGTTCCTGCCAGCAGAGCCTTTGGAACATGACAGAAAACATCAGTAAGTGGCACCTTTAGAGTGATGTATGAGGATGGAACACATGAGAACAGTTGAGTACGGACATAGCCAGATAGCTTTCACTCGGATTGTCCTAAATGCCAGTTCATTTTCACACAGGACATGTTCTGACAGCCTCACGGTTGAACCATTTGGAGTTACTGCATTGTATGTAGATTAATACAGTGGATTAGAGATGCATCACAGTGTTTTTTCCTGGTCTTTTGAAAGGGTGTACCTGTGTGTACATGTCTAATATTCCAGAAGAATAACAAGTCACTGCTAGTAATCTTGCCCTTTATTAACATTTTGGGATAATAAGGTACTTGGGTGTTTTTTTCTGAAGAAAGAAGGAAAATACGGATTTTACACATAAGGCAGTAAAAAGGTTCAAAGATGGATACCTCTGCCTCGTACTTTCATTGCCTAATATTTCTAAACCTTTAAAATAAATGCAGATACTCTAGTACAACACTTCTGGACTCATTTTTCTGGAAGCTGAACGAGCTGAACACAACCCCCGTCTGAAGAGTACAATACTTGCCTCCCTGCATTTTGAGTAACGCACAGAATCGGTACATTTCTTAGAATTCAAATTCTAGATAGGTTCCTGGCTGTTGGTTTGCTGCTAGGGAGATAACCCTACTCACAACATTCTTTAAGAATATGCAATCTTAGCATCTTTTCCCCCCCTCCCGTTTAGTTTCTTTGAAACAGAGCACCCCTTGTTTCTTACTTGGACAGGAACGTCACGGTTGTTTGGCCTTAAATGCATTCAGTAAAAACCTCCACTAGCAGTACACTGGTGTGACTGATTTTTTTTTTTTCCAGAAGAAACTAAAATGAACTACTAATCATCATCACTAGCTTATTAATCTTTAAAAGCTGGTTTCATTCAGTAAACAGTATAATGACGCGGGGGTTTTTTTTCAGGTGTAAAGAGATCTTTTCTCTGAAGATAAAATAATGCAGGTTTAAATTGAAATAGAAATCTTCCTTTGCTCCTCAACACATGGTAGCAATTAAATAACTTGAAGAATGAAACACTATTAAAATATGTGGGTCCTGCTTCTTTCTCCTTTTTTCACATTGGTGGTAAATAATTTTCAGTTGAATGAACCTGAAGAGAACAAATCAAGATTTCTTTCAACTTCTCTTTTTGGCCCCAGTGTAGCTTTACTTGGTGTGTATGCCATTTAAAATGCCTGCATTATAGTGGATGTAACTGAATTGCATTCAGCAGTGATTTGACACCAGAAATGTTAAGAATTTGTTTAATTCTTAATTGGCTCACACAGTAAAATCAAGACTAGAAAAACCATGTTTGGCTCCTGACTACTTATTGTTCTTAGCAAAATAAAACAACACTTTTAATATAAAGTCCGCAATTACAAGATCCTGACATGAAGATTAAATAGAAGGGAATCCACTTTAGGAGTTTTTTAAAAAGTCAGTCAGATGCTTGAAGTTTCCAACTTTCCTGTGTGAAAGATGCAGTTTTATACTATCATAAACTGAACATGACCAAAGCCCTTTCAGTAGACAAGCCAGGGCAACAGCTTTGTTCCCACTTTCCTCAAAATTGAAGGTCTGTGTACAGTAATTCATAGGGTAATGCTTTCTTTACAGATGAAGTCCCTCCAGAAATCTGAGACAGGCTTTAAGCTTGGGGTAGAGCAAGAAGAATGCAGTCTGACAATAACTAAAGGAAATGATCACAAAGTTTTAGCAGCTCTAGTCCAGTGATGCAACACTGGAGATCTAGGTTTGGGTCTCTTCAAGTGTGACCTGTTCAAACAGTAGGACTAGAGGAGGTAAAAGCCTCTGCATGGGACACCTGTCCTTGAATTCTTTGGAGCCTCTTGCTTTATTTGGGAAACTTGCTTCTCTGATGGCACCTGCTGGCCATGTGTTTTATCCAAGTATCACTGTTCTAAAAGAGAAGTTTAGACTCTTTACAGCTTCACTTTAGGACATAGTTCTATGGCAATGTGGTGGCAAGTCCATGGTTGGACTCAATGATCTTAGAAGTCTTTTCCAGCTGAAACAATTATATGATTCCATAAGGAAGTGTGGAAATGACTGGACACAGGAGAGCCACCATCCATCTATTCAGAGTACACTGAGCATTTCTAATTGTACAGACATGGAGAATTGTTAGCAGAGCTAACTTACCTCAAAGTAAAGTGGGAATGGAGCTGGGCCACATATGGATTACATTCAACCAGATCAAGATGCTCTTTTTCTTTCCTTTTCCTTCTCAACTTGGGAAGAGCTGATTTCTTCCAGTTTGCTCCTCCACACATCCAAAATGAATACTAACCCATGACAACCCGTTCTTGATGTCAGTTTAGTTATTTAAGAAGCAATTTCTTCATAATGCAGCTCTCTCAGAAGTTTGTTGTTATAAATCAGAGTGAATTAAGTTTACAGGACAACTATGATAAACCTTCCAAATTAAAAGAATGGAAGTACCAACCCTGCTAGCACTCACAGCACTTCAGATGTGACATACCTGTGCATTAGATTTGCTTCAGCTAATGTTATGCATTTGATGAGGAACAGTAAGTTTCCTCTAACTTACCTGTGATGTAGCCTTCTAAGGCTTTTGGCACCAGCGATTTTGCAGTTCTTAGGTCCTCAGCTGAGCATTTGCCCACCTCAAGCCCAAAGGACATTCCCATTCTTTTCAGCACCTCACTGTCATCATGAATCTCAAAAGTGTTATCGAAGTTAAAGAGGTATTCAAACCTGTGTATAAAAAGTCAAAGTGAGACGAAAGGAGCACAGAAATACTTTTTTTTTGTCTATGTTTTCTTTTTCTTTTCCTTTTTTTTGTATGCACTGAGGTAGGTGTTTAGATTCTTCACCTGCAAAAGATTCTTAAGGATAAAAAAAAAGTTCAGCCAATGCTTGTTGTTCTGCTTCTGTGAATGGCATGCCTAAAAAGTTTAAAATGGCACTTTCTCACTTAAAGTAACTTCACCAGTAAAGAAAAAAGTCTAACATTTTCTACCTCATTAAACAAATTCAAAGGGTATGAGGGAGGCCTTACTGAACATGAACTTTCACTTGTACTAAATCCAATACTTTCAAAGGTCACCGGCAGCCTTGTCACCAAATTAACTGCTGGTTTTGCCTCTTCTACATTTCATTTTCTGTTCTAATGTGCAACATTCCTCCTGTGAACTGACCTATTTACCTTAGTACAAGTGTGTGCTTTTGGATGCATTCAGATGCAGCTAGAATAACAGTCTGTTCAGAGTTTTGTACGTTCACAATTGACCATTTCTTCTGCAGGACTCTCAAAAGTAGAAATAGTGATATAAACTTAATATAGCCTTAAGAAAAGCAAGGTTATCTACACTGGCCTTATGCTACAATTACAGGCTATTAAAAGCTTGGGGCAGAATGGCTGGGAAGTTGCTCAGAAGAAAAGGACATGGAGCTGTTGGTTGACAGCCAAATGATCAAGAGCCAGTGTGTGCTCAGGTGGTCAACAGCATCCTGGCCTGGATCAGGAATAGTATGGCCAGCAGAAGTAAGGAAATAACTGTACTTGGCACTGGTGAGGCCACATCTTGAATAGTGGGTTCAGTTCTGGGCCTCTCAATACAGGAAAGACATTGAGGTGCTGGAGCAGGTCCAAAGGCAACAAAGCTGGTGAAGGGTCTGGAGAACAGCTCTTGTGAGGAGTGGCTGAGGGAACTGGGATTGGTTTAGCCTGGAGAAGGGGAGGCTGAGGGGAGACCTCATTGCTATAACTCCCTGAAAGGAGGTCGGAGTGAGATGGGGTTGCTCTCTTCTCCCCACTGTCAGGTGATAAGAGAGGAAATGGCCTGAAATTGTGCCAGGGGAGGTTTAGGCTGCATACTAGAAAAAAATTTTTTCCTGAATGAGTAGTCAGGCATTGGAACAGGCTGCCTGGGGAGGTGATGCAGTCACCATCCCCGGAGGTGTTCAAGAAACGTGTGGGCATGGCACTTTGGACTTAGTTTAATGGCCATGGTGGTGTTGGGTTGAAGGTCGGGCTCAGTGGTGAGCCTTCCATTAGTTCTCCAAGCTTGTGTCACGTGCATTTTCTTGGTAGGTCTTTTAATACTACTTTTCTATACTTGACCCAGTAGGTTTGGAGAAGTTGTCTTTTGTGCCTATACACAAAATTTTCAACTAGAAATCTACACACTACATGGTGAAACTGTCAGCTATAGGCATCATTTCTCTTACAACTCATATGGTATTGATTGCAAAGCCTACTGCTTATGCAGCTATATTTAAGTGCATCCAAATTAAAAGGGAAAATAAAATGTGTCATTACAACTTTACTTGTCATCAACTCTACATCATTCCTTACAACACGACCTTACAATATTCCACGTACCTAGGCTGGTGCAGCTGAAGTCACATAACTATATTTAGACAAACGGGGGATGGGAGATCAGTGCCAAACCAAGTTACAATGAGCAAGCTGTGCAGTTACCTAAGCATTAACTAAATCCTGCTTTTATTGCTACAGGGATTAAAAGCTGGATTTATTGATAGCTCTGCAATTCTCCTCCCATGTGTTGTGGTCATACACAAGCTTCCAAACAAACTTAGAGTAACAGCTCTCCAGCAGAGTTTCTAGCAACCTCCAGCATCTGGCACAGGAAGTTCTCCATCTCTAGGAATGCTACCTCCTTCTGCCTTCACTACATTACTACCTTTTTCTGTTAATAGCCATTTGAGGTTTTTCTCTCAGGGACAATCTCTTTTTGAATTTATGTAAGCTTTTGGTATAAACATCAAAGGCTACGAAGATGCTGAGGGGACTGAAGCATCTCTCTGAGGAGGAAAGGCTGAGAGACCTGGGGCTGCTGAGCCTGGAGAAGAGCAGAGTGGGGATCTTCTCAATGCTGATCAATAGCTAAAGAACCAGGAACAGGAGGATGGCGTCACAATCTTTCCAGTGGTGCTCAATGACCGAACACGGGAGGTTCCATCTGAACATGAGGAAAATCAGCTTTACTTGGAGGGTGCTGGAGCCCTGGAGCATGCTGCCCAGACAGTTGTGGAGTTTCCTTCTCTGGTGAGATTAAAATCTCACCTGGACATTGTGATCTCTAAGGTCCCTTCCAAGCTAAGCCATTCTATGATGCAATTATTCTATGATCCTGGGCAAGCTGTTGTGGGTGACCCTGCTTTAGCAGGGATGTAGGACTGGATGATCTCCAGATGTTCCTTCCAACCCCTACCATTCTGTGATTTTGTGGAATGCCACAATCAGCACAGAACAACTATTACAAACCTATATTCTTTTTGTCCAAAACCTTTCACCTGGTATTTTCTCTTAACGTCTCAACTTTAATAAGCAATTGTGTACAGCTGTTCTCTATGGACATTGCTCACATCACCCATGATTTTACAGACAAGTGTAAAATACACCATCCTCTCCAGGCCAAAGAATCCATCCGTTCCTTCTGTGAATGCCTCTTCATAGCTTCAGGCATTCTTGATGCAATCCTTCGTCTCTCTCCCGGTTATGCTATACTCCTCCCAAGAACAGGACAGCACAGATTATTCTAGATCTAAAAGGATTATACATACTTCATTCTACATTATATTTCTTACTTTTTTTTTTCTTCTAATATTTCCCAGCATTATTTTGGCCATTACTCAGAAATCAGCTTGTGTTCTCACCGTGTGATCTGCCATCTTATTATCCTGTGCTAAAACCTAGGTCCCAACAGTGGCTTATTAACTGCAGCTGAAACCAAGTGATGGAAAGGCAAGCACACAAGCTGACCAGTAATGGGGGGTAGGCAGTGCAAATACTCTCCAATATACTACAGAATTTGGATTGTCCAAACTGAGTGACCACTTTAGTCTGCTGCCTTATTTAGCAGATCAATGTAACAGCGTTTTAGCCACCATCAGTTTTGGCACTCTACGTTTTGCTGCTGCCACTAATTAGTTGCACAAATAATCACAGAATGCTAGAGGTTGGAAGGGACCTCCAGAGATCATCAAGTCCAAACCCCCTGCAAAGCAGGACTACTTAGAGCAGGTCACACAGGAATGTGTCCAGGTGGGTGTGGTGGTTTCGAAGATCTCCAAAGGGGACTCCACAACCTTTCTGGCCAAGCCTCTTCCAGTGGCATCCTCACAGTAAAGAATTTTTTCTCATGTTAAGGTAGAATTTCCTGTGATTGAGTTTATGTCCATTGTCCTATCACTGGATGTAACTGAAAAGAGACTGGCTCCATCCTCCTGACAGACACCCTTCAGATAATTGTAGATATTGATAAGTTACTCTCTCAGCCTTCTCTTCTCCAGACAACCCCGAGTCTCTCCATCCTTCCTCATAAGATATGCTCCAGTCCCTTAATCACCCTCACTGCCCTCCATCAAACTCTCTCCAGTCTCCCTGTCTCTCTCAAACTGGGGAGCCCAGAACAGCACACAATATTCTGAACGTGGGCTGAGTAGAGGGGAAGAAGAACCTCCCTCGACCTGCTGAACACACTCTTTTCAGGTGTATACTATTGACCTTCTTGGCCACCAGGGCACATTGCTGTTCCAACAAGGACTCCAAGGTCCTTCTCTGTGGAGTTTCCCTCAAGCAGGGCAAATAATAATCACAGTAGCAAGCTTATTTAATTTTGGATGTCCAGTTTAAAGGTGTCCAGGTGATGTTAATATTGAATCTAGGTTATATAAACTGAAATATCAACCACCTAAACAATTTGGAGTGCTTATTTTCAGTAGCAGTGTGTTCTTCCAATTTGATACTACAGAAGCATGTTACACTTCTCTAGATCCCAAATGCCAGTTTAATCTCTGACAGCTTCAAAGCAGTTCTGAAGCCTTCAGCTTAATGACTTCAAACCTAGAGTACCATTTGAAAGTGCAGTAAGAACTGTATAGTATGCCTGTAAGAGTACAGCTAAGCTAAATCAATACTGATACTAAAATTCCTAACTTGCTTAACTGAAGGCAGTATTCCAAAAGTTTTGTTACAGAATGCATTTGACTTCAGCCCAATTTTCAACAAAGATTCAACTTCTAAGAGCATACTTTTCTTGCATATTAGTGCTTAAGTTACTAGAGGCTGTCAGTTTTTGCTGTATGCTAATTGACTTAACGTTCAATGCAGGGTTTGTATACCGCAGAGTCAAATCTATCATCCACAGTATTAAAGCAAAGTCAACTATTTTCAGCCAGTAAACTAGCTGTGATCCAGCTAACAGTTAACATAACAGGAACTCATACTTTCAGATGTATTTTCACAGGATGAACAGCAAAAGCACCCAGAAGCTCGTAAGTGAAGATTTCCAGAGTAATACAAGAGTACAACCACAGCAATTTGCTACCAAAGACTGCATTTCAAATTTCTATACAATTCCCTTGTTCTAGTTTTTGTAAAGCCATGTTGATAAACTTATTCATATTACTACTGCAGTTGCACTGAATATTAAGAGACAACAACAAAACACCCCTCTGAAGTAACAGTAGCAAATTTAAATGTATTATTAGTTGTGGTAAACTAGCAAAGTGTCTCTCACTTGTTAAAAGAAAAGTTCTAGTTCAACAAAGAAAGTAAAATCCTAAAAATAGATTCTACAAACACTCACTTATCACTTGATATGCTGCAGTCTATAACTGTTCTTTTGCTAGTGTTGACTATTAAGAAAGGCAGCTGTATTGTTGAGTTCAAAGCTGGTGGGCCTTGATTTTGTTGTTCATTTTGCTGATTTCTTTGTACCAAGTTTTTGAACGCTATTTGCTGCAGAAACAAAGAAATAAAAGAAAAGATGATTACTGACAATAAAGGAGGAGACATCAGTGTTTCCAGGAAGTGGAACTTCATAGCTCTTATTTACCAACTCTCAGTATCTCCAGTAATTTTCTGTCATAAGTTGTGGCCTGACTTCCTCTTTGCACTAGTGAAGCTCACCAGGAACAGACATTAAATACAGATTTTGCACACATATCTTAATGGCTATGCCCCACCCACAATCCCTGGAGAAGAAACAAAAAAGAAGCAATAAAGCTTGGTGGAGAATTGTTCCCCATTCCTAGCATCAGAGGTCTTCTCTGTTAGGTGCATAATTAACTCAGACTAGGAGCTAGTTACATAGAATAGAATAGAATAGAATAGAATAGAATAGAATAGAATAGAATAGAATAGAATAGAATAGAATAGAATAGAATAGAATAAACCAGGTTGGAAAAGACCTTTGAGATCATCAAGTCCAACCTATCGTCCAACACTATCTTACCAACTAAACCATGGCACCAAGCACCCCATCCAGTCTCTTCCCAAACACCTCCAGTGATGGTGACTCCACCACTTCCCTGGGCAGCCCACTCCAATGGCCAATCATTCTTTCTATGAAGAATTTCTTCCTAACATCCAGCCTAAACCTCCCCTGGTGCAGCTTGAGACTGTGTCCTCTTGTTCTGTTGGTGGTTGCGTGGGAGAAGAGACCAGCCCCCTCCTTGCTACAACCTCCCTTCAGGTAGCTGTAGACAGCAATAAGGTCTCCTCTGAGCCTGCTCTTCTCTAGGCTAAGCAACCCCAGCTCCCTCAGCCTCTCCTCATCTTAGTCTCAGAGAAGCTGCTAATTTATTAGATCAGACAGAATCTTTTGGCCTTAAGTAAAGAAACAACTTTTGGTGACGAAAAAAGGAAAAGCATCAGATACTTAAAAGTTTCAGTATATCCCCAATTACATGAAAATTATGCCAATATACCTGCACCATGAGAAAAAATAAAAGCCTTATTGCCTGTAACCTCATAGCAAAGTTGGATTCCATTTGAATTATTGAAAGCCTGCACAGGCCAAAACACTCGTAACTGTATTTTATGTATTATAAAAATAACAAAATGTGGTTTTATAAACAAAGATACATTTGAAATGTATTTCTGCAATCAAACCCCAAACAATTCAGCTCAAAGGCACATGTTAGAATGTAGAAGGAGCTAACGTGGTGAATTTGTAATTGAGTAAATTAAAAATGTACCTGCAGCAGCAGTTCTTGTAGCTGTGCTCGCTTCTGCTTTATCCTTTCAATCCGCTTCTGTTTTTCTATCTTAAAATATAAATGTATATCATGTATAAATGTATATGCATCAAGATATTTACTTAGTTACCTTGCCCTTTCCACTGTGCCAAACTGAAAAGGCTTTAGAGCTACATCAGTGTGCTAGCATCGCTACAGAAATCCACACTTTGTAAATGGTGCTGAACTCCAGGAGCATGGTAAGGAAATTGCACAAGCCTTTTTGGCCCTACCTATTTGCCATGTATTTTCTTGTTTTCACACAGACCAACTGCATAGTCACATGAGTTTCTCCCTAAAACATGTCTGAAAAACTGTAATTAAAGAACAACCAATCAACAATTTTAACTCCAGCAAATAATCAACTACTACAAAAGACCGTATTACTTCCCCTCTTCACTGTGCCCTGAATCCCCATTAGCACCAAATTAAATAGCTGTTTCTGGTTTGGTTTGCTTTTTTTCCTCCTGCCTGGTACTCTCTTGGAACTGTGCATGTGCCTTCCACTATTCTGCTGGAAGTTACTAGACCTAAGTATGTGGAGACCAGGCTAGGATCATCACCTGCATCTTTCCTTCACTTCATGTTTGGACTACTTTTTGTTTGGACTACGCTTCTGAGATGTGGTTAAACTAAAAGATTTCAGCAACAAAAAGCAGGTTGTGGTAACATTGTCTATATGAGCACAGGATCCATTTCTTACAAGTTTTGTTAATGTCAATTTCTGGGGCAAAGCAATCTTCAACCTATGCAGTGTTAGGGACAGCAGTAGTAATGGATGCCTACTGGTACTGCAAACACAACCAGTGGTATTTTATGTAGTGCTCTGATGAACTGGACATTAGTCATTATGTTTAAAAGATATTCCTCTCTCCTCATTAACCTTTTGGTGCCAGCACTGCCATCATTGCTCCCCAAAATATTAAACTCTTAAATTACCTATTCATTCAACCACTGAAACAAAATGATGCAATCTTAAAACAGCTGGCCTAAGCCCTCCTTTTTTATTTACAGTGTTGCTTTGTGGTGCTTCCCCTCCAACTTCACTGTTTAAAATGCTTCCTTAGGATCACAGCAGATGACTTTCTTTGCTGGGACAAACACATTATTTGCCTGACTTCCAATATGGAAGCAATTAGATCCTGAAACAGTGAATAGCATATAATCATTGTGGCTGACACAATGACATTCAAGTTTCATATTCACAACACTGAAGACAAATGCATTCACATGAATGCATGTAAAATGTAAATTTGTCAATGGTATTTTTAAAGAGAGGATTCTGGAATACAAAGATTGAGCACATGCATACTCCTTGGGTGGATGCATTTTTTCAAGTTACGTAATGGACAAGAAAAGCAAAAGCTTTATTTATTACCATCTCTAGAAAGAAAATTGATGTAAATGAACCTGCACATAAAAAAAAGAACCAACCCACAAAAACCCCCAAACCAAACAAAAAAACAACCCCAAAAAAACAACCCAAAAAACCAACCCACCAAAAAAAAGCAACCCACCAAAAAAACCCCTAAATCCAGTTCTGTTCTAGGGAGGAATCCCCCACACCTTTTGAGATATTTCATGTCACAGGTATCACACATATTGTACATATATAAGATGTATTTACAGACAGTCATTACAACACTCTGCAGTAAATACAGTAACTTGTACTTTTTATTTATAGATCATGGCCTGAGGGATAAGCAACATTGTGCATATAAATTCTGGCACCCCTGCAAAAACATGGTAACTCTTGGCCTGCTGGAAAAATAACAGAAATAAGCAGTAAGGAAAATCACACTTTTCTCCCTGCCAGTTCATTACTAGTACTTGTCACCCTAGCAGGAATTATTCTTCAATTTAATTTTCTTTGAATGGCATTTCCAAGTACAGACTAATTAGTCTGTAGAATAGAGAATGGTGGTTTCCTTTTAAAGATATACCATTATGTAAGCATAACTGCACCATTAATGCTTTAGACATTCTTCTGGATAATTCAGGCCACTACAGACTTTGATTAAATCAGGGATTACTTTTTAAATGAATGTCCATTTTTGTAAGGTAATAGGTACTGTAATAGATACTAAATAAAGCTGAACTAAGCATACATAAACATACCCTTTGAGTTTATTCAAATATCAGAAACTGTGATTTTTGTAGTGCACAAGAATCAAAACCAGTCAGGTTCAAACAGAGAAGAAAAATCCCCCTTCTAAAGTATAGCAGCTCTATCATCACAACCTGTGAACTACACAGAATTTCCCAACTGCCTCACTTTACCTCTAGATTCTGACACTCCTGAGCCGAGTTTGTAGGAAGGCCAATCCATCTGATTTCCTTCTTCTCCTTGGAAATGATGTTCATTGCCATCAGGACGTTAAGGGCATCGTAAACTCTCCGTCTAATATTTTTCTGATCATAAGCTTGCTAAGAAAACAGGGAAGCATTAATTATGGCAAAATAATTCAAAGAGGAAAAATGATTGAACACATCCCTCATAGACATGTAGAAGATAAAAAAGCCACAATGGCAGTTCAAGACAGTGATGTGAACACGTGATGCCCTCATCTGTATTAAGAATTGGATACCACACGGCATATATGATTGCAAACTGAGGCTTCAGGCCTGCTTGAAACCTCTGTGCAGCAAATTCCCAACATGGCAAGTCTGACAAAGCCAAAAAGCCTGACAAGACCCCATATGGTTGGTCTTGAATTTGTTTACAAATTTGAAGATAGTTAAATTTTTAATTTCAATTCTGTATTTTTAAATTTGAGAGGATAAGACTTTGTATTTAGGAAGCACTTAAATGAAGCATGGAGTGTGGCAAGACAGTGCAGAAACAGAAGGGGCACAACTCTCTGATAAAGACGACAACTTTCATCATAGTATAGTATCAGTCAGGGTTGGAAGGGACCACAAGGATCATCTAGTTCCAACCCCCCCCTGCCATGGGCAGGGACGCCCCACACTAGATCAGGCCGGCCAGAGCCTCATCCAGCCTGGTCTTAAACACCTCCAGGGACGGGGCCCCAGCCACCTCCCTGGACAGCCCATTCCAGGGCTTGACCACTCTCATGGTGAAGAACTTCCTCCTCATGTCCAGCCTGAATCTCCCCACCTCCAGCTTCATTCCTTTGTAATGGTGTAAGAAATTTCAACAGGTATTTGCTTACCGAATCTGTAGCTAGATGGCTGTTTGTGAATTCTGATACCAGCTCATCAGCGACTTCATTGTATGAAGTTGTTCCTTTAAGCTGAACTTTTTCACATACTTTCATCGAAAAATGCCTCAGACCCTTTCCATTTTTATCTCCTTTTTTGCTTCTCTTACTAGAAGGAGAAAAAATAATTATTTTAATACACTGAATATTAGTAAGCTACTTTGCTGCACAGCAAAAGGTATATTCTTTGCAGGAGGAATCAAAACTCATGTACTACCTAACTTAAAAATAAAACTGTTCTGCTTTTTCCAGTAAGTTTCCTGTTTCTTGCAAGTTGTCAAAAAATTATATGGGAGCCCTTTCTTGGTGATTTCTACATTGATGGTATTTGAACACATCCTACTGGTCAGATGCTTAAAAAAAAATGGATCAATCTCCACATAGCTTCACAAAAGAGGAACCAAAAAAAAAGCAAACCCCATGAGGTGTTTATGTACCTGGAAGCCAGATTGACAGGACTTCTCTTGCTTGTGCTTAAACCAGAAAGGGTCAGACATCCCTGTTTACAATACAGCAGATGCTACCTCCATTATCCTAAAGACCAAGTTTAATCACTGTGCCATCATAGCTAAGACTGAGATACAAGAATCTCTTCTGTGGAGGGTAAGTACACACTTTTTGGTTTTTATGGTTCCAAGTGTGTAACTGTCAACTGTCAGGGCTCTTTTCCATTCGTTTTCTTCCTCCAGAAAAGTAAGGAACAAGCTAAGAAAACCCTTAAAATAGAAGAATGGTCTTCAAATTTTTGAATTTTAAGGAAAGGAGAACACTGGAAAGGAATACCAGAACATCTGAAAAACCCAAATCACTCCTAATCCCTATATGCAGTTGTCCAATTTGAGTGACGATAGGTAAAAAACAAATAGAAGCACCTTTAATGCTTTCAAAGAAGTTTTGTGAGCAAAGGGAAAAAAGATCACTTGTTTACAAGTATTTGTCATATGGAACATTACAAGTAATTTCTGAAGATGCATTGTGTTTATTCTTCACAAGTCCCAGTATCACCTCTAACAGCAAATGCATTTAGCAGGAAGTGATAAAGCAAAGAGTACAGCTACAAGGAGTAACATACAACATAGCTTTTACATGAAGAATTGATAACTGCTGCAAGTGGGTACCCATCTCACTGAAGGGCAGATCAAAGAAGTAAGGCAGGTGTGACCACATACATTTTTTATATACATCCATGTATATACATTGACATTTATAATACTCACGTTTCCGAGAAATCGGATTCTATAAATTCTTGAGCCCGCTTTCTGTCCCTAAGTTAGTTAAAAATAATATTTTAGTTAAAAATAATATTATATTTTTAAATTTAGTATTATTTTAAACTAAGTTTTTAACTAAACTTAGTTAAAAATAATATTATATACTTAGACCAACAAAATCAATGTATTTGGGGCCTACCTGGGTACTAATGTTTGCTGTTACACGTTTACCAACAGGGGAAAATAGAGCACGCACACGGCTTGCCAAAAATCCAGAGAAGGCAGTTAGGAGTTTGGAGGTTGTCTGAGCTCATTGCCAGGCAAGTTCTGTTCCAAATTTTACCACGCTTTGCCTGTATGATTTTAGGGAAGTCACTTCATCTGGAACTACAGTAAGTGCTGATGTGAGCTAGATAACCAAATCCCATCAGAAATAAGTTAGGCTCCTTCGAAATTTCCTATTTCAAAATCCTCCATGTGGAAGAGAAACGCCTTTATCCCATTCTTTCAGGACACTGAATGTCCTACTATCTTAAAAAACCCCACACATGTTCATACTAGAGCTGATGAGATACTCTGAAGTAGTTGACACAAATTTTGCAGTGGAGTATCAGTCATTGATCATCAGTTTCCTATCTTTCTGTCTCTCTGCTACAGCAGGCAAACTTCAGAAGCTGTATTCCAAACTTGTCTTTTACTCTTGCAGCTGGTGCAAAGCACACTGCTTGAGAACGATGGATAAATCACTCTGGACACACACTGCCCACTCTGCTGTTTCAAAAGCAAGGGCTCCCAGCAGATACTTCTGCAGCTAAAAGTCTGACAAAGTTATGAAGGGACTTGAAGTGAAGTGATGTTATTTGAATATCTGTGCCATGAAAGCCTTCATGTATTTGGTTGTGCAATCCAGAACCCAGCAGCAACAGCAGGACTTTTGTCTTTGGCAATCCCCGTACATGGTGCTTCACCACCCATGCTGCACAACTCAGGGTCTGAATGCAGCAGAGCCGGGGCAAGGGGCTGGAATGGTAATGAATGAAGAGCTGTCCCCTGCTCTGTAAGCCAGGCTGACATGGGCTATATAGAGCCCCGAGCATGAAAATGTTCTTGTTTCACTTGGCTTTGGAAACAATTTGGAATTTGTGAAGAGGAATAAACAGCAGGTAAAGCAAGGAGGCTGATCTTCCAATCCTACAGAACGGTCTTCAGCAAGAACTTAGGTTTTTGCTTCGGTTTGGCAATGCCATAAGCCCTTCCTCACCTGCATTCTTCAGATGAAAATATCATGTACTGTACAGACTTCTGCAGGAATCAGTATTGATCAGCCAGCCCTGTGAAATCCTTGCATCTTTTTATGCAAAAACAATAGGCTTAGATTTTGACAGTATCCAAGCCAGAAGGGTGTGGTGGTGGTTGGTGTACTGCAACTAGGCTTCTCTTCTGGAATCTCCATCACTTGGGCTTGGATGATGTTTAAGCAAGCTAATGGACATTGGTTCTCTGTTTTAGCAAGCTGTGGACAAACACTACAGCTTTTTTCTCCACTGGGTACTGAATGAACTTCTGTCCAGCCTCCACATTTTACAAAATTTGCAGAAATAAAGTAAACTTTGACAACTCCTTTTTCCAGTAAAATCAGAACAAAGTGGATTCACAAGGTATCTTAAGAGGTAAGCACCAACTCAGCAAAAACCCTGAGCTTTATAACTGCATGCGGTTTATTGACTCTTTGGTGGGAATATATAGCAGCTGGGAAGTATGAGCCTTCCTGGCTTACAACACAGAAACTCAAGGTACAAACGTTATGGTCCCATTTCTGCTATGTCTTACATGCTCCATTTTTCCACCCTTAAAGCCGGAATAGTATTACTGACATTCACCACTTGTTTAGAAAAATTATTTCTATCTGGATTAAATAAATAAGTAACATTAAATAAACCATTTAAAATCATTTACTTTTCAATTTTCAGAGGCAGAGTATTTTAATTTTCAGAGGCAAAGCATTTAATCTGCCTTGAGATGGATGAGATCAGCAGTACTGATATTAAGGAAAAAAAACCAACTAGTAATAGTGTAAAGACTTAGATTTCCTTAGAAGAGATAAAGACAGTCATGTTACTCTAGAGTATCTCAAAACCCCATGGAAGTTGGTTGGTACTGTAAGATAGTAATAAAAATACAACATTGATTAAACCAAGATTTTCCATTACTGCTTCATTCTTAAATGCCTCTTGAAGTGTTTGTGAGTCTCCCCTCTGTTGTCACACACTCGCCAGCAATGCTACTCGGATACACCAGGAACTTCTGAAAAAAATAAAAGCTTCTAGGAGTCCTGAATTTGTGACTCCCCATTTCACAAACAGACAATGCCATTAACCAAGATTAAAACAGGCAGTGAAGTAACTGATGTTTATGCTTCTGCATTCACGTGCTTGAGACATCAAAAGTGTGTAAGAGGTTAAAGAGGATACTCCTTTCAGCTGCGCAAGGAGAGAAAGCCATAGGCCAACATACAGATACCACAGTATAAATAAAGGGAAAAAACCAGAACAGAAGCTGAAACACCGTTAAATTTAAGGAAAAAAATAATAAATCTTACCCTGGGACCCAGCCAGAAGTTTCCATGATGTGTGTCTGTGTGACCATTGTTGGAGCTGGGTTATATGGATTCCCAATCAGAACACTCCCCGAATTGGTCAGTCTTTGTGACGTACTTATGATCTATGCAATTTAGAAATAAAAATCACAGCTCTCTTGAGAAAACAAGGGGTTACCATACCCCAAATTCACACTAGGCACATGGCACTAAGACAAAATATAATTCTGTGCCAGATGCAAGCTGCAGTCGAAATATACAGAAGACATGTCAACAGAATATGTTCATACATTAATTACAATGCTGTTAAGTTTTCCACTAATTGTACCATGTTATTTTATTATTCATACGGACAAGATCTAGAAAAATAGAAGTAATTGGTGAGTGTGGCAGATACATCAGATTTTTCTTTGAGAATATGTGTATCCAATGGATTTGTCTCTTACAATGGATTTGTCTCTTGAATGTCTTTAGTACCAACAACAATCTGAGCTGCAGGCTAAGTATCCCCCGCAGCTTCTAGCATTCATAATGTGATCTCAAGGCATTCCAGCATGCTAATAATAGAACATCAGAGATACGGAATGAAATGTAAACTCTGTACAGTATTGACGGAATTTACACTTATTCGAATCTGGTGGAATTGTAGGTACAGTGTTAGCACCAAGATGACTGGTCTCAGCTTTTAATTACATCTAAGTTCATTCTTTAAAAGAAGTCATCAGAAGAATTCATGTAGCATTTAAAAATGAAACACCATTAATGAATTACTCTTTAAAATAAAACACTTGCTCAATTATGTTGATTCCAGCATGACTGCCAAAGCTTCCTGGACAGGGCTTTTTACTTGTATGTCAACACAATTCAACTACTTTTTATATCAATTTCTTGCAACACTATAAATAACCTTTATTTGCAGTAAGCATATGGTTCTGCCAGCATATGGCAGATATGCCAGGGAGGAGAGATTCTAGCTATTCTGCATACTAAAATGCATCTCTCCACATCCTGCCCTCTATGAGCCTTCAAACTGCTCTGCTGATGCTTTGAAAATCACAGACCAAATGTGTCATAAAGGAGTATCTGATGTCCAATCTCTGTGACAAACACTACAACAAACTGAGGTGGCAAATTCATGTTCAAGCATTCCCAAGATTGACCTGTCCTGTTTCTATCCCCTGGTGCCATCCAGTGGAGACAGACCTTAGCAGTAGGCTCTCCCAAAGCCCCTTACCCACAGCAGCCACCCTCCTCAGGTAGTGCCAGGTCAAATGGGCACTTAGAAGCACAAAAATCCACCTCTCTACAGCTTATTGTTAAAGCTACAACTTCTTGGATACAAGGACACAGATGTCATGGGTATCACAGATGACACTAAATTGGGTGGAGTGCTGATCTGCTTGAGGGTAGGAAGGCTCTGCAAAGGGACCTGGCCACGCTGGATCAACGGGCCAAGGTCAACTACGAGAGGGTTAACAAAGCCAAGTGCCAGGTCCAACACTTGGGTCATAACAACCCCATGAAGGCTCCAGGCCTTGGCCTCACTGAATCTCATACTATTGGCTACAGTCCATCGATCCAGCCAGATTAGGTTATTCAAGGAGGACCTACCCTTCATGAACTCATGCTGACTGTGCCTGATCACTTGTTTGTCCTGCACATGCTACATAATGGCACTCAAGATGATCTGCTCCATGACCTTCCCTTGCACCAAGGTCAGACTGGCAGGTCTGTAGCTTCCTGGATCTTCCTTTTGGCCCTTCTTGCAGAATGACATGTTTGCCAATCTCCATTTGCCAAAGGAGTGCTGACTTTCCTACTAATAATAACTTGTGAACATTCTTTAAATGGAGAGCTCTGCACAGCAGAGAATGCAGGCTGGGGGGAGCTGGCTCTAATGCTTGTGGTCCATCTGTCCAAGTGGGATAAAAGCCATTGAGGAACAGGAATAACTTTAAAGAAGACCCATCACAATTATTCATATAACATACTATATGGTTCTTAAGCTGCTTAAGTGCTTGGTAAGTAGACATGAGGTTACTAGGTACACTTCACTGCATTGCCAGTTTAGTTCTTTCGCCATCAAAAAACCAGAAACATGTTCTCCAAATGAGAATGCTCTTCACAATGTCTGAGCAGCAATACATGCCCAGATACAGCTGTCACTGACAGGATGAAGAATGGTTTCAACATGTTAAATCTCTAACTGATGAGGACATGACTCAAAATATTCAGAGGATCAATACATTCTTAATGAGATTTTTTTTTTTTAATACACTTTTGAGTAATACTTAAAATGTCAGCTGGTAAACCTGTTTCCATTTCCAGTCCAAGCCAGGAAGATAAGTATCCCCTAAGGTAACATACAGGATCACTGCTGGGAGTGGCAATTCTGGCTTGTCTAACTTGCTGTATCCATATATCCTCACCTTTCTATCCAGGTGGGGCCCTTCAGCAGCCTTTGCACTTGAGGCAGGAAGCTGGAAGTTCCTATTGCTGTTCACACCTCTGTTTTTCACTTTTCCGTATCACAGCAATAGGAAATCTCACAGAGTTACACAAGTTAGCGCAACCAGAGGTGAAAAACTTACCATTTGGGGTCCAACATTCACATTGATTGGTCCTAAAGTTTTTGGCAAAATCTTAGTTGGGGAGTTGGTGCTGGAAACTGGTATTGTAATTATTGAAATATTACCTAAAAAGAACAGTAAAAGATAGAGTTATAAATTATTTCTTCAGTAATTTTCTTCAGTAATTACCTATAAGTAATATGTATCTAACTCATCCTGCCTTCACGCAGAAGTGCAGCTCTGTGCTGAGAGTCTCACAAGTGCTGATGCTCCTCCTCTACTCCAAATCTTGTAATCTTGATTCTTCAGACAATGTCTTAATCAAATCTGTCACGCAGCCGCACCCATGTGTGATCCAAGTGTTGCACATGAGCCACTCAAAGCAGCAAACACATTTATCTACAGACCCTGAGGCGGCAGCAGCTCCTGCCTCTGACAGTTTCAAAGCAAGAGAACTGGGAAGTCATCAGTCATACATCTCACCCCATTGCTATGCACAGTGTTAATCAAAATGGATACAACAAAATGGAGGATGACACTGGTGGGTCTGGAGGCAGAATCAAATCTAAAGAAGAGATGCCCCTCCCTTGTATTCCAGAGTCTGTCTGAGTCTAGCTGGAGGCACAAGCCGTAAGGCCAAGGATTAGCTCACGAAGGGCTACTTGCACTCTCTGGCACTAGCAGACAGAAACTGAAGGCAACTGAGGTCACAGGTTGCTTCAGAGCATGGCAGACACCAACCCTCACCACTGCCCTGCCCTGCCCTCCTTCCCTAGGAGCTTGCCAATATTCAGCTTAGCCCAGTTGGTCCTAGACTGACTCAGTGGTGTTTGACATCTGTTCCCTGGTCTTTTCTCATATAACCTCTTCTCCATCACCTGCTTTTCTCTTCTCACTTGTTCTTGAACCATGGCCTTTTTTCACTTTTTATTTTAGTATACCTACGTTGTGCCATGAGGCAACTGCAAAATCATGCATTCAACAGTGTAACTTCTCTGTAAGTATGAATAAGAAGCAACAAAATTGAGGACAATAATGCTTAAGAATCTACTGTAGCTACAGCACAGATGTAGAAAAGATGTAGATATATGCAAAGTTTCACCTTTATAAAAGGTGAACAGAGGTAAGTGAAATATTTACAGTATGAGACAACCAACAAACCAGGCTATTTTATCATTTATTTTCACCACATCTCTGTTTTCCTCTGAAACCTAAAGATCCTTCAATGTTTATTATTGCCACTTGCATGTCAGTAATAAAACATCTACCAGTGTGGATGTATGAAATATATTTTGAACATCTGAACTCGGGCTCAGAAAACTGAACCACCCATCTGCAGTGAAATCAGCAATAATACCGATTTAATCAAAATGAGAAATAAGTCTTAATGTTCTTTTCTATGTACACAAATAGAATTCTCTTACCTTTTGTTGGACTCTGGTTTTGATCTGTAAATCCTTTCAAGTCTCCATTTGTGGAAGTCACACCAACCTGAACAAAACGTTTTGAAAGACTTAAAACAGGATAAACATTTCTGTTTCCTAGTATGCAACTAACAGCATTATGAAAATAATTTACCCTATGGGTACAGAAACATGGAGAACTTAGATTTGGAATGGTGCATTTTAGATTTTGACATCTACAAAAAGCATAGAAAGCTGGAGCTTGTATAGAAAAACACAGATGAGGGAGGTAAGAAATCCCTTAGATCCCACCTAACACAGGATAGGCCCTGCAACATCAAGTAAGGCATTCTTCAGTTTGAGAGCATCGTGCCTGCGCCACCTTAGTCACCTCTCAAAGGTTCAACAAAATATTTTGTTTGCTTCCAAGATGTAAATTGTGACAAGCACTAAGGGACAAAGTTGGTTGGAGTAGTAGGCGATTAAACTGAATACAACAAAATAGCTTCAAAAAATATTATAAAATTTAAGTGCTTCTGTAAATAATTACAATAAAGGGTTCAGGTATCCAAGTTAGTAAACAACCAACCAATACAACCAAAGATAAAACATTTTACATATGTATGTAGTTATAATGGAACATATGCTAGGGCAGTTCATAGTTTTAATTGTATCGAATTAGGGAATCATTTAATTGCAGGCAGATTAAGCAGCAGTAACATGAACCTAAAGTAAACTGCAGAAGAACAAATGATACCTACTACAAGCATTCAGTCACTCAATGCCATCAGAGAACTTTTATTCTGCAAGTAATTTTTGAAGGGGAAGATTTGCACACAGCATCGTGATGTGGCTATTCTGAAACTACTTCTACTATGAAGTTTTCACCATCAGGAGCAATATGTGAACAGTAACTGTTGCTGCTCTATTCTGGTCATAAAATACTGCTCAAATGATCTAAGTCATGTGCTTCTGTAAACAAGCCCTTAGAGATCCTCAATATACTTTATCAATTTTTCTCAAATGACTTGGTCTTTCTTGTCACACCCAAGTGTGTGTGATAGATCTACTATCTCCAAAATACAATCCAGGGCTTTGGTCGGTGCAGCCCATGGGATCACCAGTAGCTGCTTTTGAAGCAGAGCAAGTCTGTCTCCGTTTTTCCCTTGTCTCCCACCAGGTGGCAGCGGTGCAGAGGCAATGCAGCAGGGCGGTAGAGGACCTCAACAGTCGCGCCTAGTTTTGAGCAGGGGAAAGAGGAAGACATGAAAATAGACTCAAGCTGTCTCCTGTCGCGCTTTGGTTGCAAGCCCATGCGGAACGGAGCAGCATTTTTGTACTCTTCCCGTCGGGGGGCTTGAGTGCCAAGGTAAGCTCACGTGTCACTGAGACTCTTCACTCTGAAAATGGATTCTTGATATCTTTAAAACAGGAAATGTTTAGTAAATTGTATCGCTTGTAACACTGAAAGGATGTTATGATTGCAAAGCCAAGATGAAGAGCCAACACTCTTGGATCATAATACTCAAAAAAATCCCTCCACATGAGCCAGGAATATGCGCTTGCAGCCCAGGACGTGCAGCAAAAGCAGTATGACCAGCAGGACAAGGGAGGTGCTCTGTTGACACCCCACCTGGAGCAATGTGCCCCCAAAACAAGAAGGGCATCACACTGTTGGAGTGGGTCCAGAGGAGGGCTATGAAGATGATCAGACAGCTGATGCACCTCCCCTATGGGGACAGGCTGGGAACGTTGGGGCTGTTCAGCCTGGAGAAGAAAAGGCTCTAGGGAGACCTTGCAGTGGCCCTTCAGTACCTGAATGGGGCCTATAAGTAAGCTGGGGAGGGACTTTTTACAAGGGCTTGTAGTGATATGACAAGAGGGAATTAATTGAAGCTTGAGAGCAGATTTAGACTGGAAATTAGGAAGAAATTCTTTACAGTGAGGTTGGTGAGACACTGGAACAGGTTGCCCAGGGAGGTTGTGGATGCCCCCTCCCTGGAGGTGTTCAAGGCCAGGCTGGATGAGGCCTTGAGCAATCCGGTCTAATGGAAGGTGTCCCTGCCAATGGCAAGGGGAGGTTGGAACGAGGTGATCTTCAAGGTCCCTTCCAACCCAAACCATTCTATAAATCTGTGAATAATACTGCTGCCTTTGCACAATAAGTAACAACGTCAAATAACAAAGCTGCTTCCTACAACCTCTGCAAGAAATAAAGCATAAATCCAGAAAAGCCACAGGGATAAATATCAAATGTTAGATGTAAGTGCCTTAATTCATTGCAAGAGAAAGGATAAGGAATCCCAACTCCCCTGAACATCTACAAAGGCAGCACTGCAATTTGTTGACAATTGAATATTCAATCAAAACTTACAGTCTTATTCAAACAATCTGCTGAAGTAATTTTTTGTCCTAAAAATAAGTTCACCATGAGTACTTGCTTATTCTCTCCCCATTTCTCAATATTGTTTTAGTGCCTTCTTACCTGAAGTGCAGATGAGAATGGAAGTACAAAACAAGCATGAAAATACTATAGAAGTAAGAATGAAATAACCCCTGATGACAAGGTGGTTTAAATTAGAGCTGGTACACTGTGTATGGTAAGCATGTAAACAACTTACCTCCAAGAGAATCCCAAACTTTTATTCCATGTTTTATTATTCATAGCTCTTTTGGTTGCTTTTGTTATCTTACTAAGGTCAAATTACTCATAAACAATGTGCCACAAGCAGACACTAAAAAGCATCTTGCACTTAGAGAAAGTAAGGCCAGTCTTGATAATTCTCCCACCACAAAAAGTTGGCAAGGAGAAATAGCGATGGGGAATATTATTCATCTCACACATGCACACTGAGCCTATGGAGATGTTTTGCTACGCGCTTGAAGCACAGGCTTCCTTGGAGACAAGGTTGCTCAACACAGCTTATACACATGGGATGCCTAAGTACTTTCTTCTTGAAAGAAGCATCAAGAGCACAAACATCCCTAGACTGCAGTGTCCCACTTGAGGGGTAATGATTTTGGAATATAGAGGTGGCAGCTTTCTGATCTGTACATATAGATGAAAGCTGTGTGCCCTCTAAGAGTTTCCCAGACCTCCTAATTCCAGTACTTTAAAGTTCCCTTTCCTTCATGCTTCAATAGAAAAAAAAAACAAAACTCAACAAAACAAAAAACCAACACCAAAAAACCAACTTCTGCAGAGAAACTCTCTCCTTCAACTCACTCAGCAGATCATTAAAATATGGAGATTAAAAATCTGGGAAGGTTTAGTTTGGAAAGTGGTTAGGCATTGGAAGAGGCTACCTGAGGAGGTAGTAGAGCCACCATCCTTGGAGGTGCTCAGGATACATGTGGACTTGGCACTTTGGGACATGGCTTAATGGCCATGGTAGTCTTGGGCTGAAAGTTGGACTTGATCTTAGAGGTCTTTTCTACCCCAAACAATTTTGTGATCCTGTATTTCAGCCAGTAGAAATGATGACCAACATTAGCATTACATTTGAAACAGTTTTCAAGCTGCAAAACCCAATCCAAATCCAGAAGTATTCTTGGGCCCTCTTAGCAGTGACAGTAAACCCTGTGGCTGACACCACTTGCCTGAATGTGCAGTTCTGAGCAACTAAGGGTGGGCAAGCCTGAACAATTACTACAAATAAGGACAGAAGGCACGTGACTGCTCTTGTTTTCACACTGTTATTTATTTTGCAAATCCTTTGAACAGGTATACTTAAAAAACACTGAAACTGAGTTTTACTTTCATATATAGCAGACACTGATTTTTAAAAAAAATAAACACATTAACTAACACATAACTAACCAGGTTGACAAAGTTATATATGCCAAATTTCAAAGTATACATACCAAGAAAATAGTTATTCTATAAAATAACTATAGCCTTGCATTAAACAACAACCCCTGCCCTGTATCTCCATGCTCAGCACAATAGTAGGTTGCCCAGACTGAATGTCCTATGTTTGTCCCTAGAAATTTTCAAAACTCAGAGCCCTCAATGGCCCTGAAAAAAGCACCAAGCAACTGGGTTCTGAATTCAAGTGTCAAAGAACTCTTACACAAAGCACCAGAGTAGTTGCCTTCCTGAAATCCTGTCCAACCTACGTCACTCCATGACTATCACACAACACTCCCTGGATTTCATTGGCAATTGATATTTATTCTTTAATTGCATTGAACAAAAGGTCAGAACCACAGGTTATTTGGATTTGTGGAGCTGATCCACATGCATCAGTAGAATTACCTATTTATACTACAATTGGATATGGCCTATGAAATAGGGCCATCAAAGGGCTTTGCATAAACATCCATTTATTTTCTGGCTTGGTCAGCTTGAATCCAACAGTAATTAAGTCTGAAAGCCTTACCTGGAGCTACATACCAAATGGAACTATCAATAAGGTGAATAGAAATTTTGGAGAATTGGAGAATTAATTTAACCAAACTGTGCCCCTGGCATCAATCTACCCAAATACACACAAAAGCTTTTGCAGTTACTGAACAGAGCACCATCCTAGGGTCACCTGCACTTAGGGTGTGGAGTTCTTTAGTAAAGTTTAAATAGATTGTAGGATGTCCTATCAAAAGCAGTCATTGGGTGAACTGCCCAGAGCCTAAAGTCATACTCAACTCACTGACCTCCAAGCTTTGTAAGAGATGGCCTTCGAGAAACCCAGATTCTACCTACATTAGTAACAAAAGATGCCATCTTTCTGTTCTTTCTTGAGTTTTGTGACTCACTAGGATTTTATTCTGGTGCAGAAGTACTTCAACAAAATGAGAAGCTCTGTGATGTTGGGAGCAATGTCAGAGGAAATGCAGAATATCTCAGGCTGGAAGGGGCCCCATAAGGATCAGTTAGGGATTGAGTACCTTAATGCATAAAGCATTGCCCCAGTTATTAACCTGTCCTAGAGCTGAGTAAACTCCACATCCTTTAACAGCTTCTAGCCAGTTTAAATTTATGAAAATACTGCTCAAAGTAATATGTACACATTTGTGGTATACATAAATCAGACAAGATTTTTGAATTTGAAGGTTTTTTGGTTTGATTTCTTGAATGGACAAATACAAGAAATGAAACACACAGCCCTTCAAAGTCTGAAAGCTGACAGTGACCATCAGCGTGCCAATATAAGTAGTAATACATGGTGTAGAAGCGCACTTACATTTTTTGCCGTCATGTCAGACAATATTGCTTTATATTCTGTGAAACCATAAAATCTCCCTCTGCATCTTCACAGAATCTTTAAAATGAACATCCTGTAAGAAAGTTAATAAAATAGTTTAGTTAAAATACATTTTCAGTTACCTCTCCAGCTGAAACCCTGCACCTGCAATATTCTGCTTGGAACAGGCAGAGCCCTAATCTTGTACATAAGAACCCAACTTACAGAGAGGGCCAACTGTATTAACGTGCTAGCAAATCAGGTCATGTCATTACTAAAGCCTTTTAATTAAAACCATGTCATCATCTGCATCTAATGTAAACTGGCTGTAAAATTGGAAGTAAGTTGATTTTCTCTATCTTGTCTTCAGCCTTCAACAACAGAGAAATCTTCTAATTCCACCACTGCAGACACTGAAGTATCTTGATAAGAAACAGGAAATACTATGAAATGTACATATACAGAGCATGGTTAGGAAACATCCAAGAGAAAACATTCCAGTTTAAACTAACCTTTAAAATTTTTTCAGACTTTGTAACTTTGTAACTTACAGACTTTGTAACTTACCCCCATGTAATTAGGATTATAATGTTACCATTAAGCATTTAGGTATACTGAGAAATATTTACAGTGACTTCATTTTTAGATCTAAGCTTTTAGAAGTCTTGCAGAAAACTGAACAAGTCACAAAACAATGGTGGCAGCACAAACCATTTAAAACACAGAATTAACTTGACAAAGCATACCTCAGAAGTACTTCGGAACTGCGACTTGCTTTAAAAATGGCCTACAAAAGACATCTCAATTGCACTTGGATGTGTAAGAAAGGGAGAACAGTTCACACTTTAAAGTGTGGAATGAGTTCAGCAATGCCTTTCTGGAAGATGCCTAAACTAGTTACCAAAGGTGAGCCATGACCTGTCATAGCAGAACTCAGCAGCTACAAAGGCAAATGCAATTCAGGCGATTTCCTGTGTTTTAAGCTAGGCCTTTGAGAACAGTTAGCGTCTTCGCCTCCCTTCCAGAACAGCCTCAAAAACTGTTTCAGCAGTGTCTGGAGCTAATGGTGGACTCTACCATCACTTCATTAATGGTTTTAGACAATCCAGAAAAAAAAAGTAAATTCTAGGATGCTCCTGTTGGCTTATTCGGACACCATATCAATTAAACTGTTACTAGAGTTGGTGGAAAACCAGTTTGTTCTCCGTTTTCTGTTGTTATTTATCTACCTTAGTGCCTTGATTTATTGCAGCCATAATTAAGCAATTACTCCAGCATATGAATGACATACAACTCAGTCTATGAAGAGGTTTTGGTTTACAGAACATCCAAGAAAACCAGAAGCATTTTTTGCTGCCGTTAGAAAGGACACTACAAAGAGGTATCTGTTCACATCCAGGAGAAAATCCTGAAATCCTGAAACCTGAAGAGCCACAGAAAAGCCATTAAGCTACAGTGGTCATGGCAAAGGGCAAATGCTGAATTCTTGCACTGCATCTGAAACCTATGGTGCTTTTTCTTTTTCTACCTTCCTTCTTCCACACAAACTCTTCAACTACATCATCTAGAGCTCTGGGCAGAGGATGCAGTTTGACCTTCCTCTCTTGCTTTAGGAGTAATTTACCCAAATGAAACAGTTAACATCACAGTTTGCTAAGCAGTTTTAACCCATTTACAGATAAGCAAAGCAGTTTCATCTTTGACAAGTTATTTGCTGTCAAGCTTAGCAATCCAGAAGGTACTGCTCATAAACTACAGTCCTTTGCCACAAAGCTTTACAGTCAGTACAAACAGTTGCTATTCTTTCAGTTTTATGAACATATTTTGTCTAGCTCAAGAAGCCAGATTTTGTGACCCCACCATCTGCCATGACCTCTTGTCAGGTTCAGACAAAAGAACCTACACAGATGGCCTCAAAATGGGGAGTCTCTTCATTCCCAGTTGCCGTTTGACAGCTTGCACCACACAGAGAAATGTAAAAATCAATCTTTTTGTTCTTTAGCTGGTTACTAGTGAAATGAAGCTGCATAAAGACAGCTTTAAGAGGCCAATGCACATGAGGCACAAAGATTGCTTTATTTGAGCCAAGGATGTCCCTTCATAATCTAAGCCATGATTTAAAAAACACTTCCATAATTTTGCCTTTTTGGTCAAATATTGTACAGTACACTGAGGCAACTGAACTGTTTGACTTTGCAAACTTTGAGGTGTAGCTTCCTCTAGAATATATGTTGCCTAATCACATATGCCAATGGCATTAAAAAGCCAGCGTAAGCATTAAATTTACAACAGCCCAGATAATCAAGCTCTAGTTACGAGAAGCTGCAGTGATACTGAAGCTGAATGCCAGTACAAGAAACAATGCAAAACAGAAAGCAAGTTATCTGCAGAAATGTATTATGTTCCTTCACAGGTTTATTTTCTGTGGTCCATAGTCTTATTTTTAAATTATCCTTTTACAATACACATACTGGCTAAAATCAAATAGTAGAAAAAAATTAAGTCTCATACCTTAACAGTCTATTTTCTGCTCCTGAAAATTAAGCTATACCAAACCTGTCTTTGTGTTCTCTCTCAGATTCTTATCAATATTTCACATACCTCACTTTCATTCTCCCCAGTCCAAGAGGCCACTTCCAATTCACAACACAGTGTATCATTTATGTAAGTATCACATCAGTGTTACACATCTACAGACAACTATACTAGACAGTTATCTAAACTGTTATGATGAAAAGCCTTCATAGAACCCAGAAAAAACCCTACAGAGATATTTTAGTATATTAGAATGATTTTTCTCCTCACTAAGGAGTGATTTTTCATTTATTTGGCCAAGGGTGCTGCGAAGTGAAAATTATTCCAAGTAACTGGGTTCAACTAAAAGGAAAGAAAGCATCATCAGAAAAAGGAGCCTGTAAAACACCAGCCTTTCCACTAGAAATTATACTCTTCACATCCCTCTTCACAGTACTAACTTTCAAGCTATGGTACTACGAGGCTGATTTCAGATGACAGTAGTAACAAAAAGATTCCTTGTTAATCACAAGTTCAGTTTTAAACCAGTAATTTATGCACAGCATCTACATGGATTAGACTGCCTGTTACACATATGTTACTTTATTGTGTCTCTGTTTTCAGACCAGTAGAATTTCAGAATTATGATGTACTTAAAGATTCAGCTGCTCCCAGAAAGTGCAGCTCTATCTTGTTCCTGACATACATTTCAACACTGAAATCCTTTTTGAAGGAATTTAGATAAACAGGAATCAACTTTAGTGAAAAGATTTGTATGTACTGGTCAGATTAATTTCCTGCTACCCCACAAAAAAACCCAGAAATATAACTCTAAATTTCAGAAATTAGATAGTAAATTACAGACTTTTCATCTCTACAAGAAGATTCTATTGTTCCATCTCTTTGAGTCTTTGCAAATTACCCAGTTCTGGTTTTGTCCTTCATTTACATATCTGTATACAAGAAATAAACTTGGCTTACAAACTGCAAAAGACAGGAATACAAAAATTCCAGGAAACATCCACCTTATCACTGAATGAAGGACTTGAAAAAGCCAGCTAAGGGGTGTATTCAACATGTCACATACACGAGAGCGGGAAATAAATCACCACCTTCAGTTACCACACAGTAATTTTTATTTTGAAAACAATATTAGAAAGTAGCCCTTAGGAAACAACTGAAAGGAACTCACTCCATGATTTTGAAGAGTTCACTACAGCATGCTCCCAAAGTCCACTAGGAAGAAGTGGGATGTTCTGTCTTTACATCATAGCCTTCCTAGTTTCTTACACAAGCAAGCAAGAGTAATTTGCTTTTGACAAAGAGCAGAAGCCTGCTGCTATACAGTCACCACACAGTTTGAAATTTCAGGCGTTTTATCTACGAGGTTACTGAATTTTTGAAAGTGTTTTCATGTATTTGCAACTCTAAGTTGAATTTTAAATAAACTCAGGCTGAAGCTTACGACAGTTGGATTGCACACTTAAGAGAACAGAAATGTTGTTTCTCAAGGTGAAGTTTATAATGAAAAATTACCAAACTCTTTCCTTACAATAAATGGAGAGCTCATGCACACTAAGACTTTCTAGTTTGCTCTGGGGATATAAGTTCACTTTCACTTGCTTTTCCTAATCTTATTCCTAATTATTGGTCATGTTACTACCATAATTTCTATTACAGGTCAATTACAGTTATTCTGGTAACTACAACTATTGCTCAGGTGGGAAAGGTTTAATACTTGGATGGCCATTATGTCTGACAAATGACTTTTAATATATTAATGCACTTGCATTCACAATCCTCAATGAGCAAATACTGATACATTTGCATTAGTATTTTAATTTCCACAAATATCAGCTGCTACCAAGTTGAAGCATTCACCTATAGAACTTCACTGAACGTTCACTGCCTCGAAGATAATCCTTACCTGTAGCAACCTGCCAATTTAATTCTGAATGTATTTTTCTTTTTCCCATTTACATCTTGGGCTGAAATTCCCAGCAACAAAACACCAACTTACACAAAACACATCTGCTAACCCCTATCACAGATGACGAGTTTCTATCAAAGCAATCTTTTCATGCACCCTGCCAGATAATAGAATCACCTGCCAGATGTTAGTAAGGGATTCTGCTGAGAGAACTGAAGGTTATCAAGACTAGAATGAATAATTTCCTAGTCCCATCCAAACTGAACATACCTCGCAGCAGCAGGAACCTGCTGCAAATGAGCCTGCTGTAGCAGGCGGGTTGGACTAGATGATCTCCAGAGGTCCCTTCCAACCCCACTATTCTGTGACCCTGTGATATAGTAACATACACATTACTAGCATGTATTATGTAGCTGTCTTGCAAACTGAACAATCATTATCAGACAGTTTGATTTGCTTAGACTGATTTTTATGGTATAATATTGGAAAGTATAAAAGTGAATGTGAACAGTCTGTAAAGACCTTTCTTGGCAATCATCACTGCACACAGGAAATCAAAGTAGCAAAAGTAAAACAGTAAGATCAATTACTATTGCCTCAACTTCTGTCAAGAGAGCTGTACTCTACAAATCAAGTAACGGGGGGAAAAGAATTAATTTCATCCCCATACTGGCTGTTACAACAAACCACATGAGGAATCAAATGAAGAACTTGCTACTAAAATGTCAGCCCCTACCACACCTTTTCACAGCATTCCTAGCACTTACCTAGGTTTTCACATCCCATGTGAGTACGTGTACTATCACCAGACATAGTACATGTACCATTATGAGACCAAGACATTTGGATTGTTTTTCCACTGAGTAACTAAAATTTTATCATAAACCTGTCTGCTTCCAGTGATTTCTTAACTTTGCACACAAGAATTCCAGAAGTGTTTCCTTGCATTGGACTAAAGTTTATTTTCCCTGTTTTATGATAGTATTAGCAGTTGTGACCTGTGAACATAATCAGAAAGCGAGAGGAGAAATTCTTAACCATTTCACCAAAAGCTATGGAGAAAAGGCAAAAAAATAAGCTTCTTAAAGACTGCCATAAGACTAATATTTTAAGGTAGCACATCAGAAGTGCAGTTCCAAGAATCAAATTAGACCAGCTAGGACTAAAACTCTCATTCTGCTCCACTTCAGAATGCAAAAGTTTAACTATTTACTGTCTGTGCAGAATGGGCAGCAGCAGCTTCCCTGTCCATACCAGATCAGGTCACTGTTCTTCTATTTCTTTCAAGAGATTTGCACTAAATTTTCCTGTAGGCACAGTGAAGATGTCTACACACTTAAGCTGGACAATATTATACACTCTTGAAGGGGATGCAAAGTTGGAATTTTGGCTCCTATTTTTTTCCCCCCACTAAAATAGTGACAACATTTTAGACAAACCTGCTTAAAGATCTTTACTGTGAGGGTGCTCACAACTATAAAGCAAGTATCTCCAGATGCACATGAAGACCCTAGAGTGGTGCTCAGCATACACAGGAGCAGACTAAGACCACAGAATCATAAAATAGTTTGGGTTAGAAGGCACCTTACAGATCATCTAGTTTCAAACCCCCTGCCACGGGCAGGGACTCCTTCAATTAGACCAGGCTGCTCAAGGCCCTATCTGACTTGGCCTTAAACAGCTCCAGGGAGGGGGCATCCAAGAATTCCCTGTGCAACCTGTTCCAGTGTCTCACCACCTTCACTGTGAAGATTTTTTCCTAATCTCCAGTCTAAATTTGCTCTCCTCAAGCTTCACTCCATTCCCTCTTGTCCTATCACTACAAACCCTTGCAAATAGTCTCTCCCCAGCTTACTTGTAAGACCCCTTCAGGTACTAGAAGGTCACTATAAGACGTCCCGGCAGTCTTCTCTTCTCCAGAATAATTCCCCTGTAGTACTGACATTCCTTGCACAACCACACTGTGGCTTTTGCCCAGCCGAACTTTTTGGTCTATCTCCTTATACTGGAGAGCTGCTATTAAGTTGCTGCACTGAGAACTGAACCGTATCACTTTGTAAATGGAGGATGCCAGTCAGAACACTGCAGCACTAAAGAGTATCCCAATCACTAGTACATGTTTTCTTCAACAGCACAAACCAAATGGTTTCTTTTTGCTGTGTTACAATAGTGATTTCTGTATGAACAGGAAGTGGTTAAAAGGAAGCCCAAAAATCTGACACCGAAAAGAACACTTTTTAATTCTTCCACAAGACAATCTAATATTTACTATTTTTTCCTTAGTATAGAACTAAATCCTTCCTATTTTAGAGGCACTAGACAAGAAAATTTTCAAAGAGCTTTTTCCCTCTCTTACGACCATCTCTCCTTCTAAGTCTTTTCTTCTTACTCTTCCATGATTCTGTGAAGTGCTGCAGTTAGCGCCCTACATGCTATTTTGAACATAAGTTCCTAAAATTCTGTACTTCATTGTGTACAACACCATCTTGGAGTACACATGGGATTGGCACAAATATGGGCTGTGAAATACAGTCCTGCATTTGTTCTGTAACACTGAGCATCTGTCACCAATCTTTGTCCCATGTATACAAATCACACACTCTTTGTATAAGGCAGGGTACAATATAATCAAATGAAGTTCATTTGGGAAGGGAAAAGAAATAGAAAAAAAATATTAATTTATCTTTCAATAGCATCAGATTATACTAGCACAAAATTATTTTTAAATCAAAGATTCCATCAAGCTGCAATTAGCAGCATCATACAACCTCCAACATTTTGCTGTGTCAGCATAATGAAGTTACAACCGAGAAAATCCCCACCACTATCAGCTGTTGAAAGTACTACCGAAGAGTCATGAAATTGTACTGACTTCCAAATTATGAAACTCGACCAAGTAGTATTTTTTGAAAGGGCTTTTTACACAGTATGTTAAATCCTATCAATTTAAACTATTAATGTTCTCTATTAACTCAAGAATTGTCAGAGAAAACGAACAGGCAAGTCCTTTCTGCAGAAAGAAGCAGCACAAGCTGACACAGCTCAGCCCATCCCTCCCATCCTGATAGAGGGAGTACGTTTTCAGATGCGGTTTTCTTCCACGTTTCAAGGAAGCCTGCTCATTCCGTATTTTCCTCCTATTGTTTGCATTCCCTATCCCGAAAGGCGCTATTTATGTTTGGATCCACCTCTGCCGTTACACTCTTTACGGCTGGCAGCCAGGGAAGGCCTGTGGCTCCAAGGGCACAGGAACAGGCGCTAAGTTTTGTTGTTGTTGTTGCCGGACCGACCCTCTCCCGAAGAAATCCCCGGCTCAAAACAACCACGCTGCGAAGTCCACGGCAGATTCTGCTCGGCCCGCAGCTCCGCTGCCTCCTTCCCGAGTAGTAACTCGTCCAGCGGGGCCAGCTACGGCGCCTGCCTCTCTGGTAGCCAGGGCCGTCCCACTTACCCCGCACACCACCCCACGGCGCCGGCCGAGGCCCGCCGCTCTGGGTGCGCTCCCCACCGCGGAAGAGCGTCCGGCAGCGAGCAGGGCGGCTGTCACCCGGCGGCCCGACACGCCGCAGCCCCACGGCCGCCCGCAGGGTTCGGGCACCGGCTCGCGCCCTCCCGGGACACAAGAAGCGAGAATGGCGATTGGACCAAGCTGCCAGACGGCGCGGAATACGCGGTCGGTAAAGGCGGCCTCGTACGAGAAGCGGCACCCCGGCCCACTAGGAAGAAAGGTGTTGCCCCACTCTCACGGCCCCGCGGCACCCCTCAGCCCCGCTCGGCTCCCCGCTCACCCGCAGGCCTGGCAGCAGCGAGGAACAGGGAGGGAAGGCGGCAGCGCGGGCCGCACCTCGACAGCGGCGCTCAGGGGACGAGGCGGCGACAGTCCCTTCCCCGCCGCCGCGGCAGGGCGCCAGCCGCTCCGCTGCGCTCCGCCCGGCCCCGACGCCTCTCGGCCGGGTCGGCGCCGCGCACCCGCCGCTCGGGAGGAGGCCTCGCGGACGGGCGTGCGCCAGGGCGAGCCAGCGAGCCCCGGCGCGTGGCGGCGCTCGCGCTCGCAGCGCCTCCAGCCCGGCGTCCGCTACCCCCCACCCCCCCGCCGCGCCCGGCACCACTCGCCGCGTCGCGCACTGCCCGGGCCCTTCTCCCCGCACAAGCTTGGCGGCGTCTCGCCACGGCCGGCATCCATTGGCCGTGGCGCCACGTGAGGTCAGCCGCCGTCCAAGCGCTATTGGCTTGATCCCATGTGTGTACACACGCTATGCACCAATCCGTGGGGTGGTGTCGAGGCGGGGCGGGGCCGACCGAGATCCTGTGCCCGCCGCGTTTCTGACGGCCGTTGGGTGGTGTCTGCCATCTGGTGCCAGGCACGGCTGCTGCAGGCCGGGGCCGGGTTTGCGCCAGTCACCAGCTCCAGACGGCTGTACCCGCCCTCACCGAGGCGGAGGTGAGGCACGGCGCTGGCGGTCGGTATAAAGTGCGTGTATTTGTGCTGATAGGCAGTGAAGGGCGCCGCAGTGTCTGCAGACATGGGTCTTGTCAGGCTCCGCTGCGCCTGAGAGGAGCTGGCGTGGTTTCGTCCTGGGGATACAAAGTCCAACCCCGCCGCGCGTTTGGCCGCCTCGTCCCTTCCGTCGGGCGGGGAAGCCGGCCGCAGAAAGGAGCGCAGAGGCAGCGACACGCCGGTGAGGACAGGAACAGTATCGGCAATCCTTGGATGAAGTTTCCTCTTTTAACGTGCCCTGCAACAGCTCCGTGGCTTCGTTCCTATCTAACAAAGGGACAAAGACATGAAGCTGCCGCTGACAGGAGCCGCACCCGGCTCGTCCGGTGCCAGCTTTCCACGGCACAGGCCCCGCTGAGCAGCCGCACCTCGGTGTAGGGGGCACTGGATCTAGCCCCGGAAAAATTAACCCAGCTGTAGCGATAGGGGCCTTTACTAAAGTTTTGTGAAGTATTTGCTTTCAACATTTACTTACCTTTTAAAAAAGGTAGTAATTATTTGAACAAAGCTGAATTCATATTCTTAGAATATGAATAAAGAACACTGCTGGCAGTGAAGAACGTGACACTAGCTTTGTTCAATGGCAGCAGTGCAACCTTTGTTAAAAAAAGACTCTCCTGTACATCCATCCAAGCTCGGCAGGAACACATTTTTCCAGTTTTCCAGTTTTACAAATTCACCTCAATACCAGTGAGCAGGCTGAACAAAACAAGCTTCATATGAATACAGTAACTATTCTGCTCCAGAAACCTCCAGACTACATACAGAGTAGGTCAAACATAAGTTTTTCTTGCTTTAGTGAGAGGAAATGCTCTAAAAAGATGTATTTGATTCAATCTCCTTTACATCAAAAAATGTGGCCTCTAAAATAGTTCTTAAACAAAGGACTACAGAAAACATTAGCAAGCAAGAACTATGTTTACTTCAGCTCACAACTAAAAAAAATCTAGCCTGTGCCCTGGAAGGTGGTTTTAGTTTTGTGGAATTGTTTTTTAGTTGTCACTTTTGTGGAGTTGTCCTTTTAGTTTCTTTTCACTGTCTATAAAATATTGCCATTACACAAAACAAAACCTTGATCAGTATTTGCAGTTATGCAAGATCCCTTAATGGAAGCATGAACGAAAAACTATTGGGTGTTTTCTTGGTAGACACCCTCTAATGGGTGCAATCACAATAGCTAACACACAGGCAGCTGAAGCATCCCTGCCTTGGAAGAGAAAGCAAAAGGGAAGCAAACCAGATTAGGTAGTTTATTGCACTATTCAGTAAGTGACCTGAACTTAACAAATTCCTGTACCCAAACCCGGCCTCAATAAAGACACTTCAAATATTTCTTTTTAGTTCACTGGTTTATTTCCTGCAAGAAACACCAATGAACTGAAGTCAAATACTATAACAGAGTATGAACATGAAAAGTGGGCATTTTAACCCTTGAGGAGAGAAATAGAAGAAAGATCACTGCTGTAATTTGCTTTTCAACGCCAAACTGCAGACTGATAATATCAGTACAGACACACTAGTGAGTTTGAAGCTGATGAAACAAGGACCAGTTTGCACGAGGTTAGGTATACTACTGCTGTACCATTCTAAACCAATGCATAGGCTTTCAGAACTTGAATAAATCCCAACCTTTATCCCAGGAGGGCTTATTGAAAAACATCTTGGAATTGGGTTTTAAGACATGATAAGGCATGGGTTTAGCAGCTACTTACAGTGAAACCTGCACTGCAAGTTCAGTGGTCTCCCAACCTTAGAACATCTTGCTCCCTGCAGCTCGTCAGATCTTCCACCTTCCCCCTTCACATCACTTTTCAATGTTTACTAATTTAATTGCTTTCTTGCCAGCCTACAACTCCTGCTGTAATACCCTATACATATAGTAACCCAAAACAGGCCCCTCACTTCTTGTCTCCTGCTCCCTATAAAACTTTAAAATGCTGCCCAACTTCTGGGTCAGAGCACAGTATTTGACAACTTGACCTGTAACACGTTGTTATTTGCTTAACGAGTCACAGAATGATAGGGGTTTGAAGGGACGTCAGGATAATGTAGTGCAACTCACCTGCCAGGCAGGTTCACTTAGAACAGGCAGTGCTGTCTGACAGCTGCCTGAGCATTAGGCAGTTAGCTATTGAAGCCCAAAAAAACCCCCAAATTACCATGTGAAGGTAAGTCAGGGAGCTTTCCTCAAGAGGATAATAGGTGAACATTATCCCTAGGCAGACTTTGATGAAACAAAACTCCTTCAGTGCAAATCAGAAAATATCTGTGACCAAGGCACAAACGTCTGCTCAAAATTGTAAACTGAAAGCCTGCTTGGCCCAATAGAGCCTTCTGGCCATTGAGTGTCATCTTTAGCAATGAGGTTGAGATGACAATCACCTGGGGGAAGGTGTTGATTTGTTAGAGGGTAGGAGGGCTCTGCAGAGGGACCCTGACAGGCTGGAGAGATGGGCAGAGTCCAAGGGCATGAGATTTAACATATCTGAATGCCGGGTTCTACACATTGGCCACAACAATCCCATGCAGCACTAGAGGCTGGGGTCAGAGTGGCTGGAGAGCAGCCAGGTAGAAAGGGACCAGGGGGTACTGGTTGATAGTAGGCTGAACATGAACCAGCAGTGTGCCCAGGTGCCAAGAAGGCCAATGGCATCCTGGCCTGTATCACGAATAGTGTGGCCAGCAAGAGCAGGGAAGTCATTCTGCCCCTGTACTCAGCACTGGTTAGGCCACACCTTGAGTCCTGTGTCCAGTTCTGGGCTCCTCAGTTTAGGAAAGATGTTGACTTGCTGGAACATGTCCAGAGAAGGGCAACAAGGCTGGGGAGGGGTTTAGAGCACAAGCCCTATGAGGAGAGGCTGAGGGAGCTGGGGTTGCTTATCCTGGAGGAGGCTCAGGGGCGACCTTACTGCTGTCTACAGCTACCTGAAGGGAGGTTGTAGCCAGGTGGGGGTTGGTCTCTTCTCCCACGCAACCACCAACAGAACAAGAGGACACAGTCTCAAGCTTTGCCAGGGCAGGTTTAGGCTGGATGTTAGGAAGAAGTTCTACACGGAGAGAGTGATTGGCCATTGGAATGTGCTGCCCAGGAAGGTGGTGGAATCACCATCACCGGAAGTGTTTAGGATGAGACTGGACGGGGTGCTTGGTGCCGTGGTTTAGCCGATTAGATGGTGTTGGGCGATAGGTTGGACTCGACCTTTTCCAACCTGGTTAGTTCTATTCTATTCTGCAAGCAGAACACAGATGAAACGTAACAAATGTTCCACATATTCTGTAACTACAGGTTCTTACCTTACAGCAGGTGGAGGAGTGGATGGAGCCTCATCAATGGAATTTAGTTTTGGCACCTGGACAGCCTTATTTTATGGTTCAAAGAAAAAAATTATGTGTAGAGCTGTCAGTCATAGATCACATGGTCTGCCATATTGGTAGACACCAGCAAACAGACCTGGGCTTCTAGACTTTTCTGAACCTCCACTTCAGGATTTCCATTAAAGTAGGCTCAGGAAAGAATGGTCTCTGCAACTTGAAGGATACCCAGGGAGGGAAAAAAATAATAGAGTGGCAAGATGTACGACAGGTTAAAGGATGAAATGTACCACAGGAATGAGAAAAATGCTATCTTAAGCCAACAGTGACAGGCAAATGAGATCCAGTTTGAAGAACACAGCTAGAGGAGATGCTCCAACTCATGGTAGATGACCGTGAAAGAAACTGAACGGCGTCTGACTTAACCTTCCCAGTTTCAGCATGAGAAGTCAATGATAATGCTTTGTCCCTCTTCAATACTAAGTCTATAAATCATTTCTTGTCTCTCTTGTCTGTGCAACACAATCACTCACAGCTTGATTTGACACGATTCAGAAATTAAAATCTTTTAATGATTTCGCATCTTTTAAACCAATTTACACATACTCCTGAGAAAACTGTAATTTAAGATTAGTGACTAACACATACACAATTATCTACACATCTGTTTCATTAAAATTTGTTTAAAAACTACAAAATTCGTGGTTTAAAAAATAAGATTTTTAAAATTCCTTTTGACCAATAATAACAGGGTTTAACAAGGGGTTTGAAGATACTAATGTTACAGATTTTTTACAAGTTAGATAGAATACCTGTAACTACTTTTCATGTATTTACATTTGTCACATCAGATAATATAGCTTTTGTTCTTTGTAATTTATTTTTCTTTTTTCTACCACTAAGCTACAAGCTAGGTAAGAACCATCAGCTGGATTTTTTTTTCTCCTTTTAATGGCATACTGAAACCCTATTTGCTTTTGTATTTCATCTTGGGTTAGTGCACACAAACATTATCACAGAGCTGGGTCAACTGCTTCCCTAAAAAGTCAACCAAAAGGTGGTAACAGGTTACTTACAAGTGTCTTTGTACAAAATCAAGTTTATCATAAGTCACCCCTCAGCAATCATTTTACATTTCTTAGAAATGCCTGGGGAAGTATATGTGCCTTTTTCTCTGTGTTGATGATCAACATACCAGAGACTTTAAAGATCTGAAGGGTGGCGAGTTCCTCAGTAGAAAACCCATCATAGGAAAAAACTCCCCATTCTGTCTAGTACATGGTAGGATTCAAGCAGATGGGCCACCCAAAAGAGGTTGCTGAAGAGACAAATTCTGCAGCTGGACTACAGGTGTCACAGGGGTGACTGGAAGGTTCACTATGGTGTGGGTAAGAAATCTAGGAGGAGTGTAGCTGAAGTAGTGTAAAACAATATATACACACCATCATGAGTTTCAGTTATGGCTTTTAGTGTGTTGTTAATATTGAGATTTTATAGATACATATGAATTAAAACATTTAAATTCTTGAACTAAAATGCCTATTTCTACCCGTGCTGGGAGCGTTTCACTGCTTGCAGCCAAGTATCCATAGCAGGTTTGTATTCCTCTGAGTCCTTCTGGGGCTCAAATACTGCTTCTACTTGCCTCAGCTTCTTTAGTTGTTCTTTGTCAGTCCAAAATCCTATAAAGAGAAAGTCAAATCTCAAGCTCAACTGCAAGTATGTTATTTCTGAGTTATTTCCAAGCGGTCCAAAGCTGAAACACGGTAAGAAATCATGACAGCTTCTTTACTCAACCAACAACTTCCTCAGAGGGAAGCATAATTCTAACATAATGAACTCTTTTCCAATAGCCTCCACTTCTCTGGTATCCTGACAACAGCACATTTTCTTAACTCAGATTGTTTCCAAGGAACAGTCCCATTATACTGAATCACAGAGTGCATCATGTTGGAAGAGACCCTTAGAAGTCATCCCACCCAACCACCCTGCAGTCAGCAAGGACATCTCCATCCAGATCAGGATCCTCAGGGCCCCATCAAGTTTGACTTTGAATGTCTCCAGGGAGACATTTAACCACATCTCTGGGCAACTTGTTCCAGTATTTCACCTCTCATTGTGAAGAACTTTCTCCTAATGTCCAGTCTAAGTTTACCCTGCTCCAATTTAAAGCCCTTTCCCCTTCTCCTATTGCTGCAAGCCCTCATACAAAATCCCTCCCCAGTCTTTCTGTAGGTCCCCTTTAGATATTGAAAGTGACCTTCAATACAAAAAGGGCCACAGAAACCAAGATTCAGCATTTATTGCTTTCCTACTTTATTAAAAATTGCATAAATGGCAGAAAATAGCTGATGTTATTCAGATTGATTTATGTTAGTAAATCATTCCCATCTGCCAAGGCCTGCAGCCTTCCTACAGTTTTAATAGCTGAGCAAGACTTACCTGAGGCACATAGTTTTTATTTTCCAGCGGTGTGATTTACATAGAAAAGCAATGTAATTAATGGAAATTTATTTTGTACATGGATATTAGGCAAAACTACTGATGGTTTGTAGTTTAAGTTTGGTCAGTTATATAAACCAATTCTGTATAAGCAGAGCTAGATATTTTTTCCCCCTGTTAATATTTTATTTTGTACTTGCATTGTGCTTATTTCTGTGCATACCCTAAAGAATCAAGACTGGGTTCATAGAGGCCAGGATGCAGCTTCAGCAGGAATGACACAACCGCACATAAGCACAGCAGCTGCCCTCTCAGGTGGCCCATGCTCACCCAGCAGCACTGCTGGCACTGCCGGCACTGCCAGTATGGGAAGGGATGTAGAGTCTGGGGTCAAGGAGGGAGGCAGCAGGGCAGGGCTCACCTCTTTCTTTTTCAGCAGTACATACCTCTATGTGTCAATGAATTTCATATGCATGCAGAAACTTTTTGCACTCACTGTCACCGTTTATGTAAAACTAAACAAGCATATAACCTCTTGGCAAACTGGGGACATGGCTGCTCGAGGCAGACTGAGGGAGTACCGAGGGAACTGGTGAAAAAGCCTGCCAAGCCACTCTCTATCATGTATCAGCAGTTCTAGTTAACAGGGGAGGTCCCAGATGACTGGAGGCTTGCCAATGTGACGCTCACCCACATTAAAGACCTGTCAGTCTGTCTTGGTCCGGAGAGGGAAAGAGACACAAGCTTTAGTCTCTCACACAGTCTGACCTTGGTACTAGGCAAGATTATGGAATAGTTCATCCTGAGTGCACTCAAATAGCACATGAAGAACAATCAGGGAGTCAGGCCCTACCAGCATGGGTTCATAAAAGGCAGGTCCTGCTTGATAAACCTGAAATCCTTTTATGTCCAGGTGACTCATCTAGTATATGAGAGCAAGGTTGTGGATGTGTCTACCTGGACTCTTAGTAAAGTCTTTGACATTGTCTCCTGCCACAGCACCCCACCTGGAGGAACTGGCTGCTCGTGGCTCAGACACAAAACTCTTTGTTGGGTCAAAAACTGGCTGGACAGCCAAGCCCAGAGAGTAAACGGCAAATGGAGATAAATCTAGTTGGCAGCCAACTGAACATGAGCCACTGTATACCCAGGTGGCCAAGGCAGCCAACAACATCCTGGTCTGGATCAAGAACAATGAGGCCAGCAGGAGTAGGGCAGTGACGGTTCCCCCATACTCAGCACTGGTAAAGCCACACCTTCAATACTGGGTTGTTTTGGGCCCCTCACTACAAGGACATATTGGTGCAGGAGTGTGTCCAGAGAAGAACAACAAAGCTGGTGAAGAGTCTGGAGAACAAATCTGGCAAGGAATGTCTGAGGGACTTGGCATTGTTTTGTTTGGACAGAAGGAGGCTGAGGGGAGACCTCACTGTTCTTTACAGCAACCTGCAAGGAGGTTGGAGTGAGGTGGGGGTTGGTCTCTTCTTCCTAGTATCAGGTGACAGAAAAAGAGGAAATGGCCTGAAATTGTGCAATGAGAGGTTTAGGTTGGATATTAGGAAAAAAATTCTTTCCTGAGTGATCAGGCATTGAACAGACTGGCCAGAGAGGTGGAGTCACCACCCCTGAAGGTATGGGAGATACATGTGTACATGGCACTTTAGGCTGACAGTTGGACTTGATGACATTAGAAATGTTTTCCACTCTTAATGATTCCATGAAATGCAAATAAGGTCCTCGATTTTGGCTAGTGTATGACATTATCATCTTTCTTTGGCCCATCAAACACAAGTACATAGATACAAATCACTGTACAGAGAAACAAACACAAAAATGCCTGAAGTAGTAATTTGGGGAGTTTTTACAATTTGTTGAAGTTAGGCATTATTATTGTCTTGTTTTGTCTCTGCATTCACAAACCCACATTATGAAGGGAAAACCAACCCCCCTTTAAGTATATACATACCTGAAGCAAGGCCCGCTAGAAAAGCTGCACCAAGACTAGACATGTCTGCATTTGCAGGTTTCTCTATCCTCTTATTAATTAAATCTGATGTCATCTGCATGACAAAACTGTTATTACTGACGCCTCCATCAGCTCTACAGAGAGAAGGGAAGAAGCAGTTAATAAGTGTTTAGTTCAAATGCTTTTTGCCCACATTTCAAACAAATTCTGATGTTTCACACCTATGTGTAAGTCTTCATGTCACTCATGCACAAATGCAATCCCATTTTATGGGCATATTTAGAGGCCAGTACAAGGTGCCTAGGAAAAGGAAAACAACAGAAAGCCTATAAACTGGAGGATGAACAGGAGACAGGGACACAGGACAGACTCATTGTCAAAAGCTCTGAAATCTGTATATTCTAAAATTATACATCACCTTGGGTGAAATGTTATGGTTTATAATGGAACCTTCACCCAGTTATCACACCATGACAACAGTCAAAGCCATTAAGTTAAACAAACCTTTTCAAGTGTTCTCAAATCTGGAAAAGTACTTTTTTCCTTATTGCCAAATCTTTGTACTAGTTAGTAAAATGCCTTCACGTTTGCTTCTTTCTATGAGGATGATGAGAATGAGGCTTCCACCTACCTATTTTCCTAATTTCATCAAGTCAGAAACTCGTTTAATGGGGGAAAGTAGAACTTATCAATGCTCATCTTTAATCATCTGAGAATGATTACTAGTGGTGTGAAGCAATCCCTCTTGCAAACAAAATTTAATTATAACAAAAAGCAATCTTTGAATTGTTAGAGATTGGTTCATTACACTGTTGTACTCCAGTTCCAGCCAGGTACAGATCTGTTGCTCTATCAACACAGAACAAGACACCTGTTACTATGGAAAGTACTGGTAAATAAAACGTAACAGTTGCTCAGAAATCTTATTTCAAATATACCAGCAGAAATCTTGTATCACTACATGATTACTCAGAAAACATTTGCATAAATGTTCTGGCTGATTCTGAAAGTTAAAATCAGGGAAGAATGCCCACCCGGTGATGGTGGAGTGTTTTGCTTGTTTGTACACACAATTAAGCAGGGTTACTACCTCTACATTATAGCACAAAAACCTTTAACTGGTGAAGTCCCTCTCTTAGTGCTAGTGACATGCATTTTCCTCCTTCTGCAAAAACAAGACATCCATTTGATTCAAGTTACAAGGGGGAAAAAAAAAAAAGACAAATTCTAAACACTCAGTTTTATATTTGGTTACACTGTGCTGACAGATATTTTGAAGATGCAATCTGTACAGTGCATCTTCTAGCTCAAAAATTCCCAAGTGCTATTTGACTAGGGATGTGCCATTTCACAGAACAAGTAAACAGGTGACATTCCATGACTGCTGGAACCACCAGGATCATCCTTGGAAAGGCTACTGCAGACTGCTACAATGTAAGATGTGAGGACTAAGACTGAGGGTGCCTTCTCTGTGCTTTATTTGAGGGTGTTGAGACAGGCAAAGAGAAGTGATAGGAATGTAGAAAGCTAATGAAAATGAATACTTTATAGGAATTTGTAGGAGCCAGAGTCTGGGAAGAAATGAGGGATATAGGACAGTACCTAAAAAAGGAATTAACATATTTAAGGGATAAACCCAACAACAATGAAATAATCAAAGGCAATGGACAGATAAAAGGATGGGAGAGCAGTTTACAACCCACTAAGTGTATCTCATTATCTTCTGATGCTAATCTACAAGCTGCACTGCTACTGATGGTAGTTAACTATTACAGTCACTATATGAAACAGGAATTTTATATTAACGAATGTAACACCAGACAATATAAATGGGATCAGAATTCAAATGCTCCCTGGGCAGTACTTCCACACTTCCCGGTTTTCAGTTTGCAGCCTTAGTACAACTTCTACAATTTTGGAAGCAAATGTGTGCATAAAAAAACAACTTCCTACGGAATCAAAACTTCCAATACTTTCAATCTTTTCCTCTTCACTAGAGCCCCAAGCCTGGCTGTTCCTTCACCTTTGCCTACCAGCACGTGACAGAAGACAGAAACTTTTACCTCCCCTCTCTTTGTACTTTGTACTACTCAAAAGTATGATTTCACTTCTGTCTACGTGCCTGCCAGTCTATTTCTTCCTTCCCTGAGTACAAAGAAAAAAGCCACAAGAGGGACAGGAACACTGTCCTCCGTTCTTGATCATGGTATCCTGAAGACCCCTGGGTGCCAGAAGTTTGGGACAGCTTTCTCAGTGTGAGGGAGCTTGTGGCTCTAAGAGAACTCATGTTCAAACAAAGTACCTACCAGCAATACATAATTCAGCTCAATTCTTCCAAGACATTGTGGAAAGCAAATTCTAAGGATCACAGTTACCTCACTAGATATGATTTGTTTCAAAGAGCGAAACAAAAATCAGTGTCTTAACAATGAAACTGTAAAAATAGGCATTGTATTTCCCCCAAGGACAGATCCAGTTTTAACTGACGTCTTTAAAAAATATACAGGCTGTGAGAGACTTGGCACAAAAGGGTAGAATGACCTCTGTGGTAGGCATTACAGTATGTAGTCTAGTGCTACCTGAAAACATGAATTGGCCTTTTTCTTTTCTTTCATTTTTTTTTTAATAATTGGAGCAATCCATTGCTCACCTCCAATCCTCCTGGGGGTAAACTCTACTGCCTCTTAAGTTACATTGCCATTTCACTTAATAATCATCCAGCAGCTTCTCAGCATTTTTACTGTGAGATAAGAGTAACAAAAGTTCACACCTGTTTAAATTCAACTCTTGTATGTCAAATTCAGAAGTAAACAAGGAACTCACCGAATAGTTTGAAGGGGAATGCGTACCTTCTTCACAATGGTATCATGAAGCTGTTTGTTTCTTTAAAAAAAAAAAAACCCCAAACATTTAGTGGCATTAAGCATTATATATTCCATAAAGTCTTGCCAGTATTTACACAGTCAGAAAGTAAAATACAATGCAAAAATGCCTCATTTCTGTCAGAACAGCTGCAGTAGCTGTTTCCATAGTGCACAAAATAATAAAGCAATAAAGGAAAAAAAGAAAAAGACTGAAACTGGTCTTTGTTATACATTATTATGAAGGCACAAGCATGGCTAAATCGAGTACTGTGTCCAGTTCTGGGCCCCTCAGTTTAGGAAGGACGTTGACTTGCTGGAGCATGTCCAGAGAAGGGCAAGGAAGTTGGTGAGGGGTTTGGAACAAGCCCTATGAGGAAAGGCTGAGGGAGCTGGGGTTGCTTAGCCTGGAGAGAAGGAGACTCAGGGGTGACCTTACTGCTCTCTACAACTACCTGAAGGGAGGTTGTAGCCAGGTAGAGGTTGGTCTCTTCTCCCAGGCAGCCAGTACCAGAACAAGAGGACACAGTCTCAGGCTGTGCCAGGGCAGGTTTAGGCTGGATGTTAGGAAGAAGTTCTATACAAAGAGAGTGATTGCCCATTGGAATGGGCTGCCCGTGGAGGTGGTGGAGTCACCTTCATTGGAGGTGTTCAGGAGGAGACTTGATGGGGTGCTTGGTGCCATGGTTTAGTTGTTTAGGTGGGTTGGATTGGTTGATGGGTTGGACGTGATGATCTTGAAGGTCTCTTTCAACCTTGTGTATTGTATTGTATAGCCCATTCTATAGCAAGTCACTGCAGAAGGTATATTTTTTCCACCTGAAACCAGTGATAGGTTTCTACAGACAAGATGTAATTGTTGATATAAGGAGTGGTTTAAAGTGAGGAAAGGAGGCTGACTTACATAAGTGTTAATCTGAGTTTATCCACTTCTTCTTTAAAGGCTATGTCTGAAGGCTGCAAGTTTGACATTTCATTTAATGGGAGAGAAAACAAACACAAGGGACCTCTACCCTTTCCTAGTTAAGTGGTTAGGTTTGCTCAGGTTCTTAGCGTCCCTGTTTTCATGAGATGCATGCTTCAGATCAGAAATTACTGCATCTCATGTTCCTTTTACAGCACAGAGAATCAAATGCATTAGGAACAGCTGTAGCAATTCCAAATGTTACTTTCCTCCAGACATCCTTTTTGATTTGTCAGGAGGACATGACGCCCAAAGCAGAGCTGGTGACTGGGTAGAAGAAATCGTATCAGTACTCCCTAATTGCCCACAGTGAAACTTGAGCCTGGGTTAAACCATATTCAGCTTCAACTGGAGGCATGCTGGGTGGGTTTGTGAGGCTGAACTGAGCTGTTCCATAGGCAGCTACTGATGTGATATCATAGAATGGTATGGGTTGGAAGGGACCTTAAAAACCATCTAGTTCCAAACTCCCCTACCATGGGCAGGGACATCTTCCACTCGACCAGGTTGCTCAAGGCACTGGTTAATCTGGCCTTGAATACTTCCAGGGAGAGGACATCCAACCTCCCTTAGCAACCTGTTCCAGCATCTCACCATCCTCACTGTAATGAATTTCTTCCTAATCTCCAGTCTAAATCTTGCCTCTCTCAGCTCAAAGCCATTCCCTCTTGTCCTATCATTACAGCTCCTTGTGAAGTGTTCCTCCCCAGCTTTCTCATAGGCCCCCTTCAGGTACTGGAAGGCCACTATAATATCTCCACAGAGCCTTCTCCAGACTAACAGACCCAACTCTTGTCAGCCCATTCCCATCTTAAACACCAGTTACTAGCAGTAATGTCCTTAATGTCAACAGCTAGATCTGGAAGTTGTTGCCCATTTACATCTTTAAAGATGCTTAAGTTTCCAATTACCATGTTCAATGAAACACTAACATCTCAAACTTTAGTCAAAGAGCTAATACAAGATTTACAGCTTCGGGTATACTCTAAACACAGCTGCAACTGGCTACAGCTTTCTACAAAACCCAGGATAGAAAGGGCAAACTTTAAACAGGAATCATTGTTAAAACATGCAGAAGACAAATGTGATTTGATAGTCTCTACAGGGTTACTTAAGAAAAACTCTGGACTAATAAATATACATGAGTCTACTTGGAAAGCGTTCATGAAAAAAAGGGAAGCATCTAAAGCCCCTTTTCAGTGTAACAGCAGTGGACTACTATGATTGGCATTTTGCAAGTTGCAGAAATCCACGGAGCCATTTAATGCAGCTGATCAAAAGAAAAGGAAACAGAAAATATAAGCAAGATAATTAAGCAAACGGTACCGGAAAGCTACCGATTCCAATATAGCTCGTACAAGATGGTTTCTGGTGGTGGAAGGTTTCAGCCCCATGAAAGAGGCACAAAGAACACGGTCATTCACAGAAACCTGCAGAAAAGATTTCATCATGAGTTCAGTGAATTGGATTAGTAGGCTTTTGAGAAAGGAGTCAGATAATAAGAAAAAAAGAGTAGTAACTTACGACAATTACAGGCAGCATAGTGAGAGAAGAAAATTGAAAACAGTAGGTAAGAAGTGGGTAGTATTATCTTAGCTAACTCAGCGAGCAGATAAGAGAATGAATATATGTATACATATATATCCACATTTAAATATATATGTACACAGAAATAGCTTCAACAGCAAAAGGTTTAAGTGACTTCAAAATCTGACATACTAAACAACACTGAAGTGTATGACTTCTCTTAAAAACACATCCAGTGTACACTTTCAAGTGCCCAGGACAGGGCACACTAATATTGCTGCTCTCTATTGAGATTTCACACACAGCATTTATTTTTTAAACACTCCTGAACTGCTGAAAGACGAACTGAGCCTTAAAAGTAACACTGAGAAGGACAGCAATATACTTTCTATTAGTTACTACTACAGTGTTTCAGTGACACTGATAAAATCCAATTAAAATTCTAATGGCCATCAAGTTGTGGCTTTTTTTCCCCTCCTGAGAACTGGAGGATCAATTGATGAATCTCCTCTCCACCCCTCTGATGAGCTTTGTCACTGAATATTAGTTTGCTGGTCCATGCATGATTTGTGACAATGTTAGGTCTCATTTTCAGTGCAGACAGACATTTTGAAACGGAAACAATCTTCTGCAGTTGTACAGTGCTAAGTATCAAATACGACATCACTTACTCAATGTTTGAATTTCATACTTAAAAAACACACACGCACACATTATCTATGAAGTAAGTGAAGAAAGTTCTATCATGCTTTTAAAAAAAAAAAAGATTAATAATGTATGTGTGGATAGATACACATGGCCAAAAGGAAAACTGACATTTTGCCAACATTCCTAAATAGAAGAAAACTTTGCATTCATTTACCTCCCCCCACCTCCCCCATATACAAGTACCCAGCCCATGCTAAGAATGGATCCACTTGTCCAACCCAGTAACATAACAGGATTCATGGCTACCAAAGTTACAGATTTTCATGTATAAGATAATAAACTAAAAAGCACAGGTTCATATTCTGCATAAGGCTAAATATCTTGACTGAATCAATTAAGAAAAAAAGCCAAAACCAACAAGTGGTTTAAGAAAGAAAGAAAAAAAAGTTAAACAAAACAAACCCAACCCCAAGTACCTATGTTTGCATACACCCCAGTGAGGAGTCCTCAGTCTGTTACTATTAACCACAGCACATCAAGGCTGGAAAGCCCTATTTCTAGCAGTCAGCAAAATGAAAAGTTATCAATGCACATATTCACTTGATTTCAAAGACACTGCCACAATGGTGCTCCTCTCACTGCGCTGCACCACAGCAGCAGGAGCCAGTAAAAAAGAAGCATATTCTAACTGCCTTAATATGGAAACCTTTTACTCTGTGTAGGAAGCGAAATACAATGCCTCATAAGAAGCCACTCTAACCACTATCATTCTGAGGTCTAAGAAACATTGTTAACAGGACCAACTTGTGGTAGCATCTAGGAGCGAAGGTAAACACATTACAGTGCCAGAGGTCTTTAACTCTCTTCATGACCTCTTCCAAACCATTTAATCCACTTGGTTTCTAAGTTGATGCGGGTTCCTGACACAGACTCTGTGGAGTTTACTAGGTAAGGATGGTCCCCTGGAATAAGTAGAGCTTTCAAGAAGCTGGTGGATACTATTGGTGGATACTATTAATGGTTACTAGATGTCACCATTAAAGAGAAATCCAGTTTTCTATGTCCTTCTTCTGAACTTGGACTGGGAATATCAGAATTTGGAGAAAAAAGAAACCGAGTCAGTGTTTACCAAGAAGCTAGCTGGGGTTCTGTCCTTCCAGAGCAAGGGGCAGAAAGACCCACAAAGCAAGTACAAAGCTGAATGAACAAAGAAGTTTTACTCACATCCCTAGAACATGAATATTAATAGAATTAAAGGCTCACAAAAGATAAACACTTTTCTACCTCACAATTCCTATCTGCAAATACTGGAATTTGGCATAACTCATCACCTGCTTATTCATGGGACAATTACTCAAAGTAAATGTTAAATGGAAGCACCTTAGCATCATCTAGCTCTATAACCCTAATGATTAGGGAGGCTGTTTGAGGGAAGATAACAAGACTGCCTGTAGAAGAAATGGATTTTTTCTTTGCCTTGTTCCTTTAACATACAGGACTTGGGGACTGGAACATCTCGTATGAGGAATGGCTGAGAGAGCTAGACCTGTCTAACTTGGGGGAGAGAAGGCTGAAGGCAGATCTTACTAATGCTTACAAATATCTAAGGGGTGGGTGTCAGGAAGATGGGGCCAGACTCTTCTCAGTGGTGCCCAGTGATGGGACAAGAGGTAATGGATACAAATCTTAAATGTTTAGTTGTATCTAAACATGAGAAGGAATCTCTTGAGTGTGGCAGAGCACTGGAACAGGCTGCCCAAAAAGGTGGTGGAGCTTCCTCCTCTGGAGACTTTCAAGGCCCACCTGAATGTGTTGCTGTGTGATCTGCTTTAGGTGATCCTGCTCTGGCAGGGCCGTTGGACTCGATCTTCTGAGGTACCTTCCAACCCCTACCATTCTGTCACTTTCACAAAGGGAAGGTTAAAGATAGGAAGTTTCTTTAGAAAAAAACCCACTAGTCCTGGGAATGATCAAACTGAGTACAGCAGACCAATGAAGACCAAAAAAACCATCAAAACAACTTTTAGAAACACACAGGTGGCATAGATTCAAAGCAATTAACTACTAGGACTTCTAAGAGAAAAGAAGCCTACCATACTCAGTTTGATTACTCCCAGGAAAAGTGTCTAAATACGACTATCTTTGCTTTTTGTAACACCAGGACTTGAAATCTTGCCCATGGTTCAGTATGTTTAAATACTCTGATGAATTATAACCTACATGATGAAGAGAGGCAGAATAAAATTAATTATTTTAGAACATCTTGTTCTAAATCTTGTTTCAGTGAAGGCTCTGCAGGAGGCTGAAAAGCTACAAGATTGGTTTCTGTCTCTGCAGGCATTGCTGAGTTACTGTGGCCAAGTAATTGAGTTTATCTGTCACACAGGTCTCCTTCTGAAAAACTGAAGTTAATTTTCCTATTTCCTACAGTTTTTCTCCTGGAGGAGTGGTGGTTAAGCATCCTGATATGACAATGATCTTCACACACTGTGGTAAAGGACAGAAAATAAGAACCTGAGTAATACAGAATAAATACCGTGATTACATAGATGTAAAATACTAAGTTTAAACATATAAAAGTTAAAGTTTTAACTCAGATTATTATAAAAGAGATTCTCAATTATATTATTAATAATAATTTTACCTGAAAATCTGGAACAAAACAAACACCTTGAGAATCAACAATACTCCGTGCCATTTTTTCTGTTTCATCTACACTGGTGAAGAGATCTGTAAGCATGCATAAGTGATATGCTTTTATTATTTACTTCAATTGCTTGATATAAAGACAATAAATGGTTTATTAAAACACTTAAAACAGTTATCCACTAGATAATCACTGGTTTTGATCATCATCTACAGTAGTTAGTATTTTTAGTCTTTCGTTAAACTGCAGCGCAAATCTCTTTGCTACACACGTCACAGCCAAAAGGCACATCACTTCTACATGAAGCAACATAAACAATGCCAATACTCCTAAAAATGGAATTCTTCACATTATTTTCATGTCACTCCAACCTGTTATTAGAGATGTACAGCTACAGATCTCTTAAGAGCGTTACAGCAAATGTTTATAGAATACTGAATTTACAATCATGTTAAGTAGATGTAATGAACAGTTCATTCCTGTGCTTCTCCTCAACTGAAAATCTACATCCCAATACTCTAGCACACTTCTTACTTCAGACAGCTATCCTTTACACCATTTCTATTCAAGTCTGGATACCATGTTGAAGGAATAAAAGCATCAGGAAGTTTGTTGTGCTCAAGAGAGAGCAAGTGAGAAGTAAAATGCTTCAGGAAAATAAAAGCCTCAACAGGCTGGAGGGTCTGACAGCAGAGCCTGAAGAGGAGATGTGAAAACCAAGCTCCCTGCAGTAAACCACACTCACCAAAGAACCGACTAATGAGACTAATGTCAAAAAACATGTAGGCTAATTTCTTCAACTATGGATAATAAAGCCAAGCCAAATAACATTAATTATAACCCCCTAAAAAAGTTTAAGTAGCAATATATTTCACTCTTTACAAAATTAAAGAACTACTTACTTATATCCTGAGCCCATCTAATGGCAGTGCCAATGTCTGACATACAGCCTTCGGTCAAGTAAACAACTTCTTCCCCAATCTTCCAACCAATCAGTGGATACAGATCTTAATTATTTTCCATGAAACAAACAAATAAACAAACATCCATCTAGTGAAATTAAATGTTTCCAGAAAAACATATTCACTCCCAGCCCTGCCCCTGCCCCTGAAATAAACCCAACTGAAAAAAAAACCCAACCACCCACAGAACAGTTTTCTTCAATTCCTTCAAGGAATTCAAGCTAGAAGTCACTGGTGGTTAAATTTACTGTTAAAAATGTAATGATGACATTACAAGAGACTCAACCAAGGTTTAAACCAAAGTTAATCTGAAAAAAGATTATTAAAACCCACCCCATCACTATCATTTACCAAAAAAACAATTAAAAAAAAATCTTTAAGCTAAAGGAAAAAGCCATCTGCACTTTCAGACTTGAGCTGGCAAAAAGTTTCCTTAGCACACAGCTGTCCTCTCGGCCAGCCCCACCCCTCCCATTTTAAACTGTAGGCTTCCCAAAATTATGGAAAATGAGACAGAGACTGCACAGGCAAGTTTACTTCAGTGTCAGCTGTTGCTCTCTTGACAGGTAGCCACCTATGACAAATTAACAGGCTTGACAGAGCACAAATACTCACAATAAAAAAGTTTTAAACCCTTGAAACATGCTGGGGAGGCCATTTCCAGTATTTTAAAAAGAAAACTAATACCAACTACTAGTACTGTTATTGATCCTGCATTATCTCACTTCAGGGTACTTGAAACCACAAGGGATCAAGATGAGGAACTAACCACAATCCACTGGAACATTCTGATGTGGAAGCCAGAGGTACAACCCCCTTTTTCTCTAGTTCTGTACTGTATAACACTGCTATCAAGAACAGGTGAGGGAGGGAAAACACACATACACCAAAAAAAAAAAAAAAAAAAAAAAAAGAGGGGAAAAACCCAAAGGGCTGCAGGTAGCAAACACAATTACTACTGATGCTATTCAAATTCACTTCTTGAGAAGCATATTTCAGAAGAACCAAGATTGACATTTATAATACAAAATATCTGGTCTTCTGTTCTGAAAACTCCCTCAAGCCGGTTTTCTACAGCTAAAGACAGAATGAAAAACACAGCCCTGTTTCATGCCTTTCTGTATCCTCACCACTAACAACTGTCAAGTAATGTGAAATAGTCTAAAGCCCAAATTTACCCCTCCGTGATGCAAAGAGGTGCTGGCCAGTATTCACATTCCAGAATCCACCTGTTCCCATGGTCAGTTTAACATCTCCCGGCTGAAAGCAGCATTCTCCAAACATAGCTGACTGCTGATCAGCTACCTGCCATAACAACAAAAACAACACGAGTTAGCTACCAACCTACCTGCTAGATTTTAAACTAGCACTGCAAACCCTTCCATGTTTGGAATACATATAACCATTCAGAAGGGTACTTAAGGACTCATACAAAATTTCTTACGTATTTGCAGGCCATTCCAACACATTTATCACTAGAATCAAATTAGGCCAGGTTTGGATACAATGTGAAGACCTGTAGTATTGCTTGAAAGAGCTGAAAATATGCTATGGAAATAAGAAGTATTTTATATTTTAGTATTTGACAGAGACATTTGACAGGGCATTTGCAATCCCAGGGAGTAGAACAGAGTAGCTTGGTTTGAAATCCTATTCCCCCAAACAGAAAGTTGATGTTTTGAGGGCTCACCTTCCTTTTTTTTTTTTTTTCCTGCTGTGTCTCCTGCACCAAATTATTCCATGCTCAATTTTTCAACATTTTTTGGATAATTTTTTTTTTGACAAAAAATTCAATGACAAATTCTACTGTAGTAACATCACAGAAGAGAAATAGAGAACACTTAATAAACAAGCTAGAATGAAACCAGTGCTATGTAAGAAAAATATGGGTACAAATATACAGATTTAAGTAAGAAAACCTTTTCACTCACCATTGCCATTATTGGAATAGGTACCCCAAATATTTCACAATCAGATGATCCAAAGTTGAAGCTTAAAACAAATGTTATGAAGAAATATCACAACGCTAATTGACCTAGAAGTCTACCTATGTAAAGCCTAGGTCTGCATCACATAGGAAAGGTAATGCTAGAGATTTATTCTCACTGAATCACAGAATGCCAGGTTGGAAGGCACCCCAGCCTTCATAATCAATACTCTAGTTGAAATGAGATGGCACAGCAGCCTGTCAAGCTGAGTCTTGAAACTGACTCATATAGGGGAATGCACTGCTTCCCTTGGGAGATGATTCCAATGTCTGACTTATCATGGGGAAACATTTTCTTCTGGAGTCCAATGGGAATCTCCCTAGCAGTCACTTGTGCCCATTACCCAATATCTTTTCCATGGGATTCCTTGTGAAAAGGAGTCTCCAACCTCCTGGTAGTCACCTTTTAAATACTGGTGCATGGTAATAAGGTCTCTACTAAGCCTTCTCTTCTCAAGGCTGAACAAACCCAGTTATCTCAGCCTTTCCTCACATGTCAGCTCTTCCAGTACTCTGATCATTCTTGTGGCCCTATCAGTTCAAGTATTTGGGGCAGACAATTTTTAGAGAAAGCATTAAAATGATCACTTTAAGAAATACTGATAGTAAAAGTAAAATTCTGGATGTAGTGTTAAAAAGAAGATGCACACAACATTTTTTGGGGGGCAAACATTTTAAAATATATTCCTCTGCCTGTGTAAGTTATATATATAATGTTTCTATAAACAATTAATTTGACAGTTATGGTATTCTTTTGAACATGCCTTCATAGTTACCTTGTGTCTTTCACTGGTGGATAAATAGACATGGGAATAGAAAGTAAATTACACAGTGTGGGGTTCCAACATTTCTGAAATACAGAAAAAGCAGAAATGTCAGCAGCTCCCTCAGAAGGCAATAAACAGCAACAACATGTTTTTTTTGGAACTGCACATACCGTGAAGGGTTCAAAAACACCTGTAGCACTGGCATTTGAGTAATCTGTAGCATACACAGAGCCTACCATACAAAATAAAGAACAAAGGAGGATTTTAGATATCCAGGCATTTAAGGGTCATTTTAAATATGTTCTTGCTTTACACATCTCAGTGACTCCCATGAAATATAGACCGAGTGTCTACAGGTAAAGTCATAATGGTGAATGAGCACACAAACTTTGCCTGCCACTCACTATAATGTGTAGATATTAATTACCTAATTTCACCCCCTTGAAACCAGTTAGAAGAGAGCTGGAGTGTTTGACTACATGCAAAACACTGACTGCACCATTATCCAACTTACCAGGCATTAGCCCTCAGAACAGAAACGTCTTGTGCATTTGTAACAATTGTTTGCTGTTTTGCTTTCACAGGTGCTTTTCTTTAATCATGGCCAATTAGTTCTGGAAGTACTCTTTAAATCTTAAATGCTTAAAAGCCTGAATGCACTGAATAACTGCATGTTTTTATAATGGTTTAAAGCAAAACCAACAAGTTAACCTGCTTGCTCCCCAACATGGAAGTGAGAGTAAAGTAACACACAAAACTCAGGGTTGCGATAAAGAGACGAGAGTGTACTGAATAAATGTGATAACATAAATACGCAATTACCTTAGCTAATAATCTAATACAATGCATGGTCACCTTATCTTAGCCCATTTGCAGAAAAAGCACAGTGAAAAGAAAAAAAAAAAAAAAAAAAAAAAAAAAAAAAAGAGAGCATAAAAGCAGTGGCTGCCCCACTGCTCCCACCATCCCTGCAGGAAAAAAGCCAATACCAAAAAACCCCAGAACAAGCAACCAGAACAGGAAGGCTCATGCTGCAATCTGAACTTCAATCCCCATAATACTGTGCAGCATTGTGCCAGCATTTTCATTTTGAAGCTGGCATGAGGCAGGATGGTTTGAATAACAGCAGCAGATATTCAGCTTAACCCATTACAAGCTTTTCTGACTACCCTTCCAGGTAGATCCAAAGAACATTTATTTCAGAAGTTTGTTGTTTTGATTTTGTTTTGTTAACAGGAACTATATTACAATATTTACCAATTATAAAATATAAGGTATCAATGGCAGTCATGAACATTTCTTGGATTCCTGTTAGTTTTATTAAGATTTAAGAAGAACTGTAAAATTCACCTTTAGTCAGCCTATACAGTAACCACGTGTCAACTGTTCCAAAGCAGCAATCATTTTTTCTGGCAGCTTCTTCAGCCTAGGAACAAATACACATACATAAGTAGTATTTATAACCTGGCACCATCAAGAAGCAGTTTCCTTATTCCTTTCCTCATTGTCTTCATGATTACAGATAACATCTCCAGAAATAAAGTCTCTAATTGCTAATTTCTTTTCAGAAAAGGGCAAGCTGGCTATGTAAGTAATATTACCCTACACTTCATACTCCTAACAGAGAGAAAGTACAGTTTCTTGCAGTTACTGCTAAGGAAAACTAATAAATCTGTAGTAGCATCCGAGCATTAGGAAGGGAAGCTTCATACTCAGAACTGTAAAAGTGATAGAGGTGAATGAAGAAAACAAGGTCATGCATACAGCACTTAAAAAAATAAAAGTATCAATAGAAGAAATAAGAGCAATTTAAAGTATGTGTGTGACAACAATAAAGACAGAGCTATTGTCTTCTGTTTTATAGTGTCTGCAAGGAGTTCAGAATATTATTTGCCTTGCATCTTTTTCCCCTTTAAAAATGGGATATTTGGGTTGCATCTGATTTCTACTAACTGATGTGTCCAACTCCAGAATTCATAAAAAGAATATACAAGCTAGTTCACATTGTTGTCTGCAACTAAGAGACAGGAATTTTTGAGCTTCTTGGCTTGATATGTGCATGTTTTAATTATCAGTGCCTGACAAAATGTGTGAGAATGTTCATCTCAGACTGAAAACTCAGAAGCTGCTATAATCCCCAAAATTCCCACCTCCTATTTCCAACACGTCCTGGCAAAACATGCCAGTAAAAAAACTGCATGTCACTTTCCCATTAGCTTTGTGACAGAAAAACGCCAGACAAAACTCAGCATATTTCAGGGTGTCTTTACAGAGGGTAGCAAATCAATGGTGTCTATTTCCTTCAAAAGTAACTTGAAATTAACACAGAAAACAAAATTACTAAAGTTATAAATACAATAGGAAGAAATAAGGAAAAGGATGATGTTTAGAGTGGAGAATACAGCAACAAATAGTGCGGTGCTCATGAATCCATTAGATTGTTCCAGTGCAATTTTTTAATGTGTACTTCCCAATTTACACTACCAAAAAATGCAGAATAAAACTGCAGTATTTGCTTGTCCAGTAGGACATTATTTGTGAAACTAAACACCAGAATACTGCAGAATGGAAAGACTGCTTGCTGAAAATAAATGCAACTGCCATTTAAAACTGGAGTGCAAACAACTTTAAAACAAAATGCAACTACTAACTGTATAATTAAAGTGAAATGAGATGACTTGATTATGTTTTTTAATATGTAAAGAGAACTTTTTTCTACTGTACATTTCCAGGATGAGAGGAAAAGTTTGTATAAGCATAAGCAGAAATTGAGGTGGACAGCCTTTGAACATTAACACAGATAGAAGTGTTTCATTCTAATACTTCAGAGGAAAAGAACAAGCAAGACAAAACTAAATGAAAGTCATTAGCCATTATTATGATTCAAGAAAGTCACTATTTTTCCCTTTTTACCTTACCTCATATATGTTTTTAAAAACCCATGACAACTTCATAGAAGTTTGTTGTGTTGAAAAAGTAAGAAAACTTGGTGCCAAATAGCGATCGCTCCCAGTCAAGAAATGAAGCACTGTAAAAATAATATGTATTACCTGTTTCAAAAGAAAGAAAGAAACAGTTACTTAATTTTTAATCACTCCCTTTAAATATTTCTCTTTAAAAGATGACAACACAAATGAAAGCTGCTGATATGAGATTGGATTCAGAAAGCTAAAATTCTGTTAGGGAATCCTTACATAGGATTTCAACAGATAGCCTTCACACAACAAATACCAAAGCTCAAATACACGCAGCTTTGTTATGGAATGAACGATGAGCTGGCTTCTTTCTGCTTGGAGCAAAGCTTTCTTTTCTAAAGCTATGAAGCACAAGCCACAAGCAGCATAAACATACCTTCTATAAGTAATCTGAGCAAAGGGTACATTAAAAAAGCCCAACACCACACAAAACCCAAAATATCTAAAACATTGCCAAGCAAGAGCTACCTACATCCACAATCTATGCCATAGCAGTGTTAACATGGAGCATTTTAATGAGTGTACCAAAAAAGCACCATAAGTGTGCTAGACACCTACAGATCTTTCCCCATAATTAATCACCTTCAAGCTACCAGTACTGCATTTTTTCCTTAATACTATCTTCTACACTAATCTTACTCACTTAAATATTTTCAAGCCAGAGTATGTCATATTAAGCTGTTAACAGAACACTTGCAGTATTACATGTATTACTCTTCATAAAACTGAAACTATTCTAGTATGTCTAAGCAGTACCTAGCTCAGCACAGCCTTACCTTCAACAGAAGGGACTTATTCCAGGAATTCACAAGTTCAGCACTTCTTACATCTTGCCAACTTATGAAATTATGAAAAGGTTTCCCTGTCTTCCTGAAAAAAAAGCATTTGAACATTCCCATTTAAAGCTACAGAACATACACTGTCCAAAAGGTTCAACATCATTCACCATTTTCCATCAATGACACTTAACATTAGGTCAATTCCTAAAACAAGTGTGTATCTTCCCGGTGGATTTGAGGAACCTGTAATAGGCACATGGACATTTTGAGCATGAGGCTTCTCACCAGAATTTAACGAACACGCATGCATTCATCTCTTCCAAAATAGTATGAAAACAAAAAAGGTCATATGTTTGTAAACCATTCTGAACTGCTCTAAGGTGTGGCTCTGTCTACTGGGTTTGGCTGAGGTAGAGTTAATTCTCCCCAGAGCATCATTATAGTGCTGTATTTTGCAGCGCTGTAGCTGCGTGTTGATAACGCACCAGCGTTTTGGCTGCTGCTGAACGGAGCACCAAGGCTGTGCTTTGCCAGCATTTCCCCGCCCCAGGAGTACATTGAGGGGTGAGCAAGATCTTGGGAGGGGACATAGACACGCTGAAGGGGTAGTTCATGCCATATGACATCAGCTCAGATATGTAAGCTGAGTGAAAGAAGGAAGTGTGAGGACGTTTGATGATGGCGTCTGTCCTCTGGGGCAATCCTTACGCGCACTGAACCCTTGCTTTCTGGGAGTGACCCAACATTGTCTGGCTTGATGAGAAGTAGAGAATAACATCTTTGTTTGCTTTTGCTTCCATGCGCAGCCTTTGCTTTTGCTTTGCACTATTAAAACTGCTTAGATCTTATTACAGGCCTTTTGTTATATTTTCCGTCTCCCCTGACCATCTAAGAAGGGGAGTACTAGAGTGGCTTTGGTGGGCATTTGGCCCCCAGCCAGGGCAAAACCACCACACTGTGCAAACAAAAGAGAACAAGAGTGACCGACATTTCTTGCTTTCAGGTTGTGACCTGACCAAGTTCAACTTTTCTATGCTCTGCTTCCCTCCAGTCTATGAATACAAATTCAATTTAAACAACATACAACATACATACTTGTGCCATGTAATGAAAGTTGCTCTCTGCGTTGAGATGCCCAGACCAGCAATTTGCCTCATGTGAAGTCCTGCAGCTAAAGCCGAAGTCAAACCACATGCACAAAAAAATAACAATCATTTGAAGAAACAAATATACACCTTTTCCAATATAACTCCAAAAGCTATGAAATGCTTAGGAAATTAATAATGTAAGAGAATATAAATCTCTACAGGCTGCCCAACTAAGGGGCTAGAACAGGGAAATATTAGAGAACTCTGACCCGCACAACTGATTTCAAAGCCAGCAAATAATCCTACATGTTTTACAAAAGCAATTACGGTACAGTGAGACTTCCCCCTTCTGAAAGGCCTGTTCATATTTACCTTGAACAATCTCAGAGACAGGCAGGCAGATTACATGACTGATAGCATCAATTAAGGAATAGATTTTACATGGATAAATGTGAATAAAAACACAAACAGAAGCAGGACCTTTGAAAACTGATAGACAGTAATTCCATAATGAAACAAAACTAGATTGATTCTGTGGACAGCAAGGAGATTAATGTCAACATGCCATGGTTTTTTATGTCTCACCCTAAATAATATTTCAAAATCACAGGAACAAATTTGCTTAAACTATGTATCACTGAATGCAACAAAATACAGTTCCAATTCAGAAGTATAAAAATGTACACTCAGATATAAATAAATTTTGCTGTTAAACCTTACTGTCACATAACTGTTACAGAACATTTTTTCTAACATATCTAACTGTAAATAAGTATGGCCACAGATACTTTCAAAGTAACTCTGGTTAGCATCCCCGGTAACCTCCACACATAATTCCAGAAACAAGATTATGTGAAAAAACTGTGTATTAAGAAATTGCACTTAAACAGACCCTATTTTGTCCAAAGAACCATTAACCTGATGGGCTCTGAATCCTGCTACTCAAACAAATCTCAGCTTAAGTATGCCCTGCTCATACAGGCTAATTTCCATGTGCAAAGTTAGTCATCTGTGTAAGCACATATTGCAAACTCTCCAACTCACAGCCTCAGAGTGACAACTACAGGACTGACCTTCATACAGAAAGGCCACATCTTGCCCTTCTGACCTCCACACATGCTTCAGCACCTCAGAGTGGTCTTTGCACTCAGGCAGGCAGTGCTCTAACAGCCCTGAGTCAGCTGAAAATTCAGCCAGTGCTTTCGCAAGGCTACCTGCACCAACTGCCTGGCACAAGTACAGCTGGTACAACAGGGTACTTTGGTACCTGGTACGAGGTACTTTGTCAATAGCAGCTTGGTCTAAACAGAAGGTGAAGCCAACAACCTGCATGTTCCCATCACTTTCCCTGTTTCAATTGTCATGCTCTTTTGACCCCTACGTGAGCAGAGCTAACTTCCATTTAAAAGAAAAACAAACAGAAGTATGGATGTTTTCCAGCTAGGCTGTCTTCTGGAAGGGTGAACCAGTACCAGAATGAGAAAGAAGAGTGGGGCCATGCAGTCAGAAGCAGCTTCCCCCGTTAGGCAGTACTGACCAGTCACATGTGGGATCATGTTTTAGTTCTACAAGCCCTACAAACTGAAGTGTTCCCATGCCTTCACACTGCTGCCAGTCATTCCTGCTCCCGCTACCACACCCTCTCTTGGGGCAGCACAAACATTGGTGAAGCTCTGCTGGCATAAACAACTACACAGAGATGTGACTCAGGAAATGGCTGTAAACTTGAGACATCCCCGTACAAAGGAAGGTGGGACTGATTTTTCTGATAGTGTGAGCTTACGTTCACTTGTGTTACACAAATACTTAAAAATTACTTTACCAGTGCACAGTTTGGCCAGAAGAGAAGCTTCCCTTTTTTAATCTAGCTGAAAGAGATCTTGCTTCCTGATTTGCCCCACAGAGTGGAGGAAACTAGCAAGGTCTTTAAGGCTTGATGAAGCATTGATATTCTTGTGACACACTGGTTGTGGCTTCTGAGGAAACAAGACCAAGAGTCTGAAATACTCAGCTTCAGCTTATACCTGGTAATACTCACTTTCCCTGTCCCCTCACCTGCCTTCCAAAGGAAGAGACAAGGGAAGTTTTGTCTCCAGCCAGGCTTGGAGACAGAGCTAGACTTGGAGACCACCCTGCAAGAGGGGCTGAACAGGAGGAACTCTGGGCACTGAAGGAAGGAGTATGACATGCACACACATGACAAGGAAGCTGAGGCATTCAGAGAGCAAGTTGGTGTGCTGTTGACAGGACTACAGCATCAGCATGGCACAGAAGGTGATCCATACTGGATCACAGAACACTGTAGCTGATATAATGGGAAAGCTGTGGGAGTTGTAGAGTGTAGGAGCACAGTTAGAGTGGTATCCAGAAAAGGGGAGGGGAAGGTAAAAAATGTTGATGAAGAATTCATTAACTTCTCAAAATTTATAACCCATTACCTTGTACAGCCTCTTTTATTACACCAACAAACTGACTCCACAGCACTTCAGGATCTAATTCAACCCAGCCAGGACGAGGATAAAGCGATTCCACCTGTTCACAAAACATACAAATCATTGTTACATAGTTCACAGAAACCAGCCTTCTTCTAAATGCTTGTGCAAATACATTTGGATTTAGTTTGTTGGGCTTTTTATTGTTTGTTTGGGTTTTCCCCCCTTTCTTAATGTTCTGAAGCTACTGCAAGAAGGGAAACAACAGCATTTTAAAACACAGCTAAATACAGGTATGCGATCTCTGGAAGACCTCTCTTCAGAGGGAATGAATCAACAAGCCCAAAGCCCCAGGAACTGCAGATTGTTCTGCTGCTGAACTTGGATGTCTATGTCTCTGAGCAGGTCAACAGCAGGCCAGGAATCACCTGCCAGATGAGCTTCCAGCAAGAGGGAGAATCAGCTCCACTGAGGGCACCCCCTTCCAACTCTGAGAATCCATCAGATTTCTCACACTTTCTCTTGCTACAATCCTTCCATTGTGACAGCTAATAATAAAAAAGTTAATTCTGGAGAGCTTCCATAATAGGACACTGAATCATAGAATCACTGACATTAGAAAAGCCCTCTAAGATAAGTCCAACTCTCAACCTAACACCATGTCCTGAAGTGCCATGTCCACGTTTTTTGAACACCTCCAGGAAAGGTGACTCCACCTCTTCCCTGGGCAGCCTGCTCCAATGCCTGACCACTCTTTCAGGAAAGAAAGTGCTAATACCCAGGCTAAACCTCCCCGAGGGCGATTTCAGGCAATTTCTTCTTGTCCTACCACTAGTTCCTTAGAAAAGACTAACTTTCTTCTTGTCCTCCACTAGTTCTTAGAAAAGACAGCCTCCTTTCAGCCTCCTTTCAGATGCGAAGGTTAAGCCCTACGCCGGTCTCAGCTACGCTCCATTAACGAAAGTGTTTTAGATTGGAGAACGACCAGTCGACAGGTGCCTAAAGCGAAGGTAAAAGGGAAGGGAGGGCGGCAGCAAACACTGAGCAGCAAGGGAGTGCGTGCCAGCGGTGGTATGTCCGTAGGGCTCTCAACTGGGTCGCGGGTTTCGTTTCACCCAGGTTGATCTGAGAATCCTCGAAAAGTCGCCTCCATCCGACCCGGCTCAAGGCACAGTCGCGCACTTCGAAAAGCAAGGCTGGGTAAGAGCCAGTGAACGCTTCCCGCCGCCTCCGGGGGCTCAGTGGGGACGCGGAGTCTCGGGTCAGAGCTGCCCAGCCCGCAGGCTTAGGCTGTCTTCAGCCGCCGATCCCCACCCGGAGCGCGCCTCTCGGCCTGGCAGCCATAAAAGGGCACCGCGCCCTCCACTGCTCTCCCCCAACTCCCGCGCCACAGATTCACCTTCCTGCAGCTGGAGCCTCTGACAGCGGCCGCCCGGTCATAGACGTGGCACTTGAGCACCGTGCTGCCCACGTCCACCCCCACCACGTACCGCGCGGGGGCAGCGGCGCTCTCCTGCTGCTCGCACGGCATGGCCGCCCGCGGACGTATCGCCCAGTGCGGCGCGGCCTCAGCCCGCCCGCCAGAAAACCTCCGCCTCGCCTCCCGGCCCCACCGCGGGGTGGGTGCCCGGCCGGCCTATTGGGCGCTGGCTGCGGTGTGGCGAGGGGCGGGACGCCCAACAGCGACCGTCGCCGAAGCTTGGCACTGACGCCGCAGAGGCCGCTGCCGCGGGCAGAGCGGCCCGAGGATTGCGCTGCTTGCCGCCGCCTCCGGTGGGAACAGCGGCACCTGCTCCTGGCGAAGGGGAAGTGAGGGGCGGCGGGCTTCCCTGCGGCAATGGCTCTTTCGGAGCTGGGCCCTCGGACTGGAACCCACAGGCACAGCAAAACACCAAAACAAAACCAACCCTGCATGAGAGTCTGGGCAGCTGCCGTATGCATTTACCAAATGCACTTAAAAGGCTTTTAGTTTCGTTCTAAATATTAAAGGGTTTCTGGAACCCAGAATTCAGCGAACACGGGAGTATTTCCTCACAGCACTAACCCCCGGCTCGGTAAGTATCTGCTAACCCCAGTGCCTTCTCAGCGGTACTACACAGAAGAATGTCTACTGGCAGCAGGTGTTTGGGACACAACCAGGTAGTCACTCCTGGCATGCGTCACTGCATATAGCCAGTGCAGTATGAAGACTTCCTCTGCTGCAATTCTCTCGTGCCACTTCCTTCGCAGAGGAGCCACGTTTAAAATCGCTGTCGGACCAGAGTTTGCAAGAGCAATGTTCCTGTAGTGTCCTTGGATTAAGGGGGTGCGGGGGAGGACACGACTGTATGTGGACTTTAAACAGAAACAACCAGAAACATTCTCAAGCAATAAAATTCAGGATGTTCAAATTCAAACTAGTATCAGTACAATTTAGTTTTAACCCCATTCTAATAAGAAGAATTAATCAATTAGTTTTAACTCATTTAATCAGATGAAAAAGCAAAGAATATGTAGAAAATATTTCCCCCTTGTACTTGGCCCCTCATACAAAAAGTAGTGCCACAAACAACAAAAGGGTATTTTATGTGGGATAAGGATCTGATGGGTTTGGATCTTTCAACCACAAACACAAAAGGGAAAGGCAGATGAAAGCGAAAGCCAAGGGCTGTCTGCTTTTCCCTAAGGAATGACCCCTCCAAAAGATACCATCCCCTTGACTTTCATAGCCTCTGACTATAACCTGTCAAGCTATCATCTCTTGCCAGAGAAATCACACTTCCTATGTGGTTATTTTTCTTCAATTTATTCTGCTAGTTTTGGTAAATAATAATTATTCGAACTCCTGAAGCTCTTTAAGTAGGATTCAACATATCTAACTGGTATAAAAAGCTAAAACCTTGCCAAACATTAAAAAAATTAAGCAGCCTTAAGTAAAATTGGGAAAATGCATCAAAACAGCCTTTGTGGTTTTATACTACCAATATAAATAGGGCCTATCTCACTCTGATAAGAAGCAAAACTTGAAAAAAACCAGTAGAATCATAAAATTGTTTGGGTTGGAAAAGACCTCCAAGATTAGAGAGTCCAACCCTCAACATAAGACCACCATGGCCATTGCCCCATGTCCCAAAGTGCCATGTCCACACATTCCTTGAACACCTCCAGGGACAGTGACTCCACCATGTCCCTGGGCAGCCTGTTCCAATGCCTCACCACTTCTTCAGGAAAGAAAGTTTGCCTAAGATCCAAACTAAACCTCCCCTGTCACAATTTCAGGTTATTTCCTGTTGTTCTGTCACTGGATACTTGTGAGAAGAGATGTAGGTGACTATTTCACAAACTCTTAAATGTAGCAAACACATACTACTCTGGTTCACTGTATTGCATAGGAGTGGCCATAAGCCAATGACTTCATGCAAAACTTAAATTGCTTAATATGATAATTAAGAATTTAGACGCGTCTTGGAAAGGAACATCATCTATCATTGGAAAAAGATAACATGAAGCAACTTTCACAGTTGCAGTCCATATGTAATCTAGTTATACAACAAGTGTTACTATTGCTAAATTTCAAGAGAGGCTTATGAAATAAAAATACTCTATTGTTCTGTTTGCAATACATTAAAAACAATGCAATAAAGAGGGCAACAAGTTTTCAGGCATGCACAGCTTGTCCAGACATAACTTATTACTGTCCTGCAACACTAGTAACAAGTCTAGGTAACCACCCTCTGCTGCAGCCCTGCCCTTCCTGCTTGAGTGTGAGCATGCAGGTGCCATTCCCCTGGTCAGAAGGCAGAGAATTCACATATCTGGGGTCACATACCAATTACCACATTATCCATGTCCTGTACTTCTGCATCTTCTCTGCTGAAATCCTCGGTTTCTTCGGTCTCTGTGAAGTGAGATTGGTCTGTTACTGGACTACCAAACCAAATGAAGAAGCAGAGGCATTCCAGGGACTTGTCCAATGCTGTAGTAAAGATAAGGATTATTAAATAAAACAAACCAAATGGCAGAACATCAGTGACAAGATCATTGGCAGTGTTGGCAAAATTTCCACTGTAAGTAATTTAGATTGAATATTTTAAGCAATGTTAGCATGCTCAATGCTTCAATCAGGAGCAAGTACACTTTAGATGATAGGGTTTGCCCAGTTATCCAGGTTAAAATAGGCCTTCCTTGAGAGATGGGAGTGATCGAGCAGACCTAGTGGCTCTAAAGAAAACATGATGTTTTCTACAACCAAATGATTAATTAAAACCTCTAGATTAGTAAGTAGACTGTATTTGGAATAGGAAACATTTTTTTTTGTCTTAAAGAAAAGTACTCTAAGGTACATTTCTGTTGTATGACTGATACTGCTGATCCCAGGCTTCCAGTATGAATCAAACTTGCCACTGGCAGTGCCAACAGGACTCCAGCTGCTGAGATATAGAAGAGCAGATCTGAAACTTGTAACCACAGGATCTTAGGGGGTGGAAGGGACCCAAAGAGATCACGGAGTCCAACTCTCCTGCCAGAGCAGGACCACAGAATCTAGCACGGGTTGCACAGGAATGCATCCAGATGGGTCTTGTAAAGTCTCCAGAGAGGGAGACTCCACAGCCTCTCTGGGTAGCCTGTTCCAGTACTCTGTGACCCCCACAGTGAAGAAGTTCCTCCTCATGTTGAGGTGAAACCTCCTGTGCTGTAGTTTATATCCATTGCCCCTTGTCCTATCACAGGGTGCAATAGAGAAGAGCCTGTTCCCTCCCTCTTGACACCCAGCCCTCAGGTATTTATAAACATTTATTAAATCACCTCTCAGTCTTCTCCAGACTAAAAAGGCCCAGGTCTCTCAGCCTCTCCTCACAGGGCAGTGCTCCAGTCCCTTAATCATCCTGGTAGCTCTCCACTGGACTCTCTCAAGTAGATCCCTGTTCCTCCTGAACTGGCGTGCCCAAAACTAGACGCAATATTCCAGGCGAGGTCTCACTAGGGCAGAGTAGAGGCGGAGAACCTCCCTCAATCTGATAGACACACTCCTCTTAATGCACCCCAGAATACCATTGGCACTCTTGGCCACAAGGGCACATTGCTGTCCCATGGGTAACTTGTTATCCACCAGGTCCTTCTCCACAGGGCTACTCTCCAGATCCCCCAAGCTTAAAACCATTCCTCCTTGTCCTGTCACTAGACACTCTTATGAAGTAAAAGTCCTTCTCCATCTTTCCTGTAGGCCCCCTTCAGGTACAGAAAGGCAGCTGTAAGGTCTCTCCAGTCTTCTCCAGGCTGAACAACACCAGCTCCCTCAACCCATCCTTATAGAAGAGGTGCTCCAACCCTTGGATCATCCTTGTGGCCCTTTTCTGGACTCACTCCAACATGGAGGAAAGAGTTTCAGTTGGGTTAATTCCTTCATAACGTGTTGATACACGGCATGATTCAGTGGGAACAAATAATCTGAGGCTGGTTAAGCGTTTTCACTAGGGAATTGCACATCAAAACTGTGCCCACATATAGGAGGTTTTGCACTGTGCTTGGTGACTGACAAGCAGTCCTTCCTTTCTGCCAGCTCTGCAATAAAAGTTACCTTTGAAAGACAATGAGATAGACTTGAGGACAATCAGGTTTTAAACAAAGTGAAAACTAGTGTACTTGTTCTCTTCACATTTCATTATCTGTCCATGTTTTTAACCCATCCTAAGCAATGTATACATTTGGAGACATGTAATGTGTATACACGAGAATATCCATCATCATCTGGATGTCTCTTAAGGGATTACCACGTGGACTAAAAATGACAGAACTATGAACAACTTTGAGATTGAATCCCATATCTGTATGTGTACATATACATGTGATGAAATGACTTTTTGTACTTAGAATATCCAGGGTTGAACAGCTCTGTAAAAGAACATTCATCTTGAAGTCTGGAAATTCATGGGGGAAAAAAATAAATCTAATAATAAAGTAAGGAAAATGAGCATCAAGCTTAAGTAGAACAAGGATATACTACAGGCTAAAGGGATGAAAAAGCACTAAAGAGCTATTGTTTCAATAAGACATAGATACTTAAAAAAAAAAAGTGAGGGGAAGAAAAAGGGAAAAAACCAAACACAGGAAAATCTAGAAGAGAGATTAACTCTCTCAATATATATTCTCAGCAGACTGAGCATCCAGCAGCCTACACTGCTCTCCATTTACCCTGCTGAGTTAAGTTCCAGTGACTGACAAAGAATTTAAACTATTTAAAACAAATACATTCTGGAAGAAACATCAGGAGCTCACAGTAAGTGTCACATTGCATCCCAAACCCTAAATCCAAAAAATGCATAGGTTACTCTCGAAACAGATCACTTACCTGCAGTGGAATCACAGTCCTTGCTTCACCCTCGACATGCTCATAGTAGCCAACTTAGAACTCTAATGATCATTACTTGCAGAGAAATGAGAGTTTGGGTTTTGACTGCGAGTCTTTGTCTTTCTTGCAGTTACACAAAATACAGGAGTAAGGCTGATTATCAACTTTAATGAAGCAGTGCTGATGCAGCAATCATTACTGACCATGTCTTACATGAAGAAATACCTTAAGTTTTAATGAAAAACACTGTGTCCTTTCAAAAAATAGGAATCACCTTTACTGTTTGCACTCGATGGCATTAGGACTCCACCTGTTGTCTTTTGATTTAGTATTTTTTCATAGCAGAAATGAAACAAGAAATCTGCACATTACAGAAAAATAAGTAAACACCTTGTCAAAAGCTGACAGCAATAAGGAACTGTTGTTGGAACTGTGGACTCTTTTGTTAATAAACAACAGCTACTTACCTCATGGCACCTGATTCTTCCAAACATGTATCAGTAACATTCTCAATATTCATGGATCCTCATGCACCTGAATTTGGATTCTTTTGGCCAAGAGTGTGTATTCAGTGTGCTCTTATGCCCTTGGTGTCACTGTGTCCCCTTTCCAGAGACAGAAAGAGAAGAACATAACTGTCTCTCAGTAGTACGGAAGGCTGATTATGGAATACATATGGAGATCACATCTCAAATACAAAGAATAAAGCATATCCCTTCCTGTAAGTAACCATTCCTTCCTTGAGAATCCTCACACTAGGAGATTATCCATACAGTAGTTTAGATGAAGTAAACTAAATGGAACAATTGTCACCTGATTTTCAAATGGGAGTGCTCATGGAAGAATTATTACACACAAACTGAGATATTTTTCAAAGTTTATCTGATTTAACTTTCTTTACTGCTACAGACTGAGATGGGAAGAGTAAGGAGCCAGAACTCGCCATGCAGGGTAACTGCAGTACTTAAAAGTCTACTGACTAAGAATTTGAAGACATCTTAAGAAATTCAAGATTGGTATCTTCATGGTGAGTAACATGACCTAGATGTACTTGCCAACCAGACTGCAGTTCTATGCAGAACACTGTCACACAAACTTGTAGCAGCTGATCATGTTAAGAGTGCTCTCCATTCGCTATGCTAATTGCTTTAAACATGCTAATTTACACAATGATCTAGGAGAGGGAAAATATCTCTTTACCTGAAAAGCTGGTGCTGCAGTTGGCAAAAGATGAATCCTAACACAGTTCCTAACTCAGATAATAATCATCATATTAAAAATTAATTTGCTACAGTGATCATGAGACTTTAAAAGGGGACAGTAAGTAGAGTTTGAACATAACCTTAGAGGTAACTGATGAAAGAGAACAAAACTAAGCACATGGTATATACACACTGAATGAAGGTGAAAAAGTTTATTCACCTTCTGTAAAATATGGGGCAAATGTAGTTTTTTATTTAAAAAAATATGCTTTTATTGGGGATGAGGAACTCTTACTTACAAAATTTTACTTGCCATTCATCTTTTCAAGTAATTCAAACACATTATACTGGGCTTAGTGCAGGTTGACATTATGCTTCTTTCAAAATTGTTGTTACAAATGGGCTAACTATTCTTACTTTACTCCAGCAAAAATCTTCAGGTACAGAAAACCAGTGTCACATATTTCCAGGTACCCAGGGCTCCTCCTGTTTTTCACCTGTCGGCCAGTTTGTATCTTGTTAAGAACCACTAGGACTGCACTTGCTGAAAAGTAATTTTGCTGCCTTTTCTAGAGCTTTTGTTTTTTTAAAATCTAATGATTAACTGAGGCCAAAGACATTCTGGAAGATCAGTATCTAGTTAAACACTTGTAATTACAAAGTGGCCAACAGCCTTTTTAGCAATCTGCCTGTCTAACTGAGTAATAGCTGAAAGCCAGCAACTCAGGTGAGCTGCTGCTGCTTCTGAGAGTAACGGAAATAGGGCTTAATGAGATTTAATTTCTATCTTAAAATTTTGGGTTGGAGCATACAGAAGTTCCCAGATAATATTTCCAAATAAAACAGTGAAAATAAGTAATGTTTCTTGTTTCAATATTTAATCCAAGCAGACACAGACAATTTAGAAAATTATTCTATTGCATTAAAGTTTTATATAGCATTAAAGTTTTATGAACATCTTTCCTTCAGTGTATCATATACTCATATTATTTTAAAATAACTGTGCACCATCTTTTGTGCAACTACATGCTAAAAATCTGAAAATGCACACTTGACACTAAACAGCACAAAAAAATACATTCTGTATCCATTCATATGCAAATTCAAAACATTTCACTTGGCAAGAGAAACAATTAAAAGTTATTCTTTAAAAAAACAAAACAAAAATCATCAGAAACTACAAAAATGCGCACATAAAAGTCTTCCCTTTTGGATTTTTAGTAAAATACTGCTCTGTATAAGATCTAATGAAAATCTCCAGTGCTTACAAAATACTTTTTATCTATGAGAAAAACAATGTTTAAGTTTGCATCTGTATGAATTAAACAATCGACTTGTTAAAATAGAAAACTGAAATCACAGGGGAAATGGCATAGGTCAACGCAGATGTCACACCTACCAGGACATGTGAAACTGTAATTAACTGGGCACCAGGCAGTCAGCATCATAGCACAGATCACCCCAAAACCAGGGACTAATACAATCAGCAATTACAGAATGAAGCTAAATATACTAAATACAGCAATTCTACTTGAAGGAGTGGAAGTCATGGAATGAAGTAATTAATAATAAAACTTGCTGTGTTACTGGTGTTAAGAGTGTAGCATTCTCTTTCTTTCTAAAAAGCCTGCATAAATTTGCTATCCAGGTATATCCACATTCTGTGATGCAAGAATCTAAAGGAGTCTCCTCATTCTAAAGAGATCTTTTCTTTGACAGTCAGATAACTCATATAGGCCATGGGGGACTGACATCTGAGTCTTGGTTACACTTTACATGAACACCTCTTAAACCTTGGCATGTCAGCATCCTGTCAGGCACATGTTTCTAGTGACAAAATAGACAACTTTCCCTGCATGGAACATGGCTTCAAACCCTCTTGAGACTAGATGGCTGTAAAGACAACAATAAAATATTTTAAGACCATACATGGAATATTCTGCAAGGTTTGTGATCCTTTTTATAGGGCTTGTTGCTATTCTACAAGTACTGTGAAGGCAACAACTGTTTCAGAGACATCAGTATTAAAAAAACTCTATAACATAGCAACAATGTGAAACTTGTCTACACTAAGAAAGGGAGATAAAGAACAAGGCAGTGGAACTGAAAGTAGTCTGCAAACTTGCAGATCCAACATGAAACCTGTGTGGAGGCAACAAAATCAATGACTAAAGTATGCTTTATTTCAAGGCTTCCTGGGCTTTAGAAATAAAAATTAAAAAACAAAGACAAAAGTTTATAAAATTTCTGGAACTGATTTGAATAAAGAAGCAAAATAAAATGTAACCAACATCAGTAAGCAGCACAAACTGAGGTTTAAAAATCTTCTTTTAAACTGAAGTCTCCTTATTAATGTCATGAAGAGTGGTACCTGTGGGTTAAAAATAGCATGAGGACTTCTGAATCTTCCTTTTTTCCTATGTGAACTAAGTGATAGAACTACTTGTTTTACAACACAGTTCCCATGAAAAGTCAACTGCTTGTCTGAATATTCTTATGGAAATAGGAGTAACATTTTCTGGTAATTTAGTTTTGTCATGTAGAACTTCTAATATTATTTTTTTTTCAGTTCTATGACAGAAGTCACTAACAGCAACAACAACAACAACAACGAAGCTACCATAGAGAAGGTTTCAAGGTGCAGACTATTAGAGGGAGAAGTGGATTCTAAGTAAACATAACTGATAGCCATAACACAAATGGACATCTTTAAAGTCTGGCCATTTTTATAATTTAGGAAAAAAAAAAAAACAGGTTATCACTAGCATTTGAGGAGGCTATGCAGATCTGCAGTCATGATCCATGTTATTTTACCATCTGAAAACAATGCAACTTAAAATGCTACTAGATTAAGAATATTAATCATACTTTAACAAAGAGCTCTGTACTTTGCAAATGTGGTGTGTTTTTTTTATTCAATACATCCTATAAATTAATCTCCTGGAACAAATTCTGCATCAGAAACCACTTTTTGCCACTATACTCTTAGATATACAATAGTATCTACATTTTGAAAGTTGTAGAGTTGTTTTAGTCACACCAGTTCAACTCATAAGGACCTGGAGAGCCAATATAAAAGTTGCCTTCAAATAATTTTTCCTTTCTGTCTTATTACACTATTTAAAAATAAGCTAGAATACAAAAGGTTGTACTAAGCAATGTTAGATGCCCAACTTATTACTGCTCCATATCCCTCCCAAAAAGCACAGTAGTTCTGAATTAAGGTTGCCACTGTTATTGCTGCTTACTGTGTATAGTATGCAAGCCACTGTGGAGAAACCTAGGCACAATGGATGGCATGGTTACCTTAATTCAGCATTTCCTGGCTTCTGCTAATTAATGTCAAATTCATTAAGTTTCAACATAACTTTTATAGTTTTTTTGCAACAACCTGAAAATAATAGCAAATAAAATGCATTTCATTCTGTATTATATAAAAGTGGCTGGTCTTTTAAATAGAGTTTTCTGACTTTTTAAATGATAGAACATAACAGTGGGGGAAGAGTTGAAGATAAAATGCACCTAGCTACCATGTTTATTCTGAAGGTTTGGGTGTGCCAAAATTGACAGCCAGCTTTCTTGGCTTTCTCTTGCTGGAAGTGTTTGGTGTTGATTTGTTATGAGGAACGCTTGGAGTAGCCACATTGTCTTGAAATGAAACAGTGGATTGAGCAGCTGGAGGAGATTTTAAAGGAGCTGAAGAACTATCTTGCTGAATGTGGTCAGAAGACATTGGCTGTTCATTCTTTAGTGGTGCAGCTTGAGGGGAACTCTGTAAATCCTTCAGCTCAAAGTTTTTCTTGCTAGCAGCCCTTTTTTTAGTTACCTTTAAATTAAATAAATATTATTTAACAATGCATTCTTGAACAACTGCAAATATTCCACTTTTAGAAAACATGCATACATGTTTATACAATTACTGTCTAACACTAAATAGTGCTTCACGGGGGGGTGCTGTTCAGTTCATCACGTAGGGACATTTTTTTACAACGGCAGAACATTCAGACAATCTCACCTGCAGAGGTATAAATTGGTTGTGAGAACCGACTGGTATAGTTCCTGCCAGAGATGCGTTTCCTGGGTAAGAGCCAGGGTAATAATGTTTAGGCACTGGAGCTCCCCAGGATACCGGACCAAACATGTGAGATGATGGAGGCATCATATTAGCTGTGAAAATAAGTAACTATTAGCTTTTTCCTCAAAAAAACCCATAAATGTTACTAAACTCCCCAAGCCCAAATAGTACCCAAACTGTGTTTGCCTGCGTGTTTTTTCTTTCTAATAAAGCCTCATGTTCTTCATATTTACTTGAAACTAGGTATGCATTTATTTAGTTATTATCAAAACAATTCCAAACAGTTCAGCTGTTACAGAACGACACCTGTATGACAGCAGAGTTAAGAGCACTAATGGCATCTGCACTGCAGAGTGTGTGTAATTTAGGATGTTCATACCCATAGCCAAGAGAACTGTGTTAGTGAAGAAGGTTGCAAGTTAGGTCATCCTGTTGAAGAAAGTCAGCAACACAGAAACTCCGGGGAAAAGAGCTGTAGCAGCTGCTGTATGCATCACTAGGATGCTACAATGGTGCTGATCCATTATTACTAGATGGTAATGGGATTTCTAACAGAAAACAAAACAAAAACAAACCCAGAAGCTCCACCAGGATCTTTGGGAGTTTTGGAGGGGTTACTTACTATGCTCATGTTTTGCGGTGTACAAACAGGATTGTGATGCAGCACTTCAGTGCAAATTGGTTATAAGCAAATACAAACATGAATGCATGGTTAACCATTAATGATATGGGGGCAGGGGAAAATCTGTGTAGAAAATCAAGGAAGAGATTCCTAACAAATTTGGACTGGGACTACCAGCTTTGTAAATACAGTTGTTCTGATTAAAATAAACCCCCCAAACTCCCCCAAAACTGTTTAAGACTGAATGGACAAATACATTCTTGAGGGAAAGAAATACTTGGGAAAAACATGACTCTCTGTTCATTTCATTTGCACACTAATGAGAAAAGGTTTATGCACTGTTTTCAAAGCAGTTAAGACATACAACTGCATACACAAAGACCAAAAATGGGGCTTTCTGGAAGGCATTAGTTTTCATATATAGAATCATTGCAATTTCAGGATATCACAGAATACATTGGATCCTCAAAGGTCATCTTGTCCACCTCCCCTGCAGTCAGCAGGGACATGTCCAACCAGATCAGGTTGCTCAGAGGCCCATCAAGCTTGATCTTGAACGTCTCCAGGGATGTGGCCCCAACCACATCTCCGGGCAACCTGTTGCAGTATTTTACCACTCTCATTGTAAAGAGCTTCCTCTTAAAGTCCAAACAAAATCTGTCCTGCTCCAGTTTCAAAACCCCTTGTCCTATCACTACAAGCCTTTGCAAACAGCCCCTCCCCAGCCTTTCTGTAGGTCACCTTCAGATACTGAAATGCAGCTCTAAGAGCCTTCTCTCCTCCAGGCTGAACAGCCCCAAGTCTCTCCAACTGGCCTCATATGAGAGGAGCTCCAGCCCTCTGAGCATCTTTATGGCCCTGAGACAGTATCATGACAACATCTGAAATGTGTACTAGCCAAATACTTACCAGGGGGCTGTGCAAATACTGGAGGAATAGACCCAGGTGGTACAGGAACTCCCAGTGCTTGATAATTTGGTAACATTGGTGGAGGTGGAGGCAAAGGGAAATTTACTCCTACAGAACTCTGAAGAAGGAAAGGAATGATTACAAACAGGCACAGTGCAAGAGAGACAAACATATTAAAACATTCTTTTCATCCTCACCAAACGCTGTAAAGCAAAAAGTGCAGCTTTCTCCTTCGCTTCAGCTTCAGAGTGACACTGTGGTCCATGAACCAGCAAACCATTTGACAGTTTTATATGACAAACTGTCATGGTCTAGAAGAAAAGAGAGAATACTTTTGAGGGAACTGTTATTGCTGACAAACGCTACGGGACAGAAACACAGGATTCGTTTCTTTCGGAAAAAGGCAAACAAAAGGAGCCAATGTTTAATATAGGACAACCGAAACAAAGTTGAGATCCATAACTTTTGCAGAAAAAAGGATTTTACCTGTGGTGTTTTTGTGAAAGAAAAATCTGGTTGTGACATGCCAGCAAGAGAACAAATATGACAAAGCTCAGAAACGGTAGACAGTGCAGGCTGTGGACAAGCGAAAGGGTGACCTCCAGTTTCCAATGCTGGCGTCTTCTGAGGGCCTCCAGTGCTATAAGCCTTATTCATATAAGCAGCTGGAGAAAAGAAAATATAAGGGGGTGGGAAGAGATAAAAGCCATATCATAAATACTTCCTTCAGTGAAAGGTAGCAACTTTATTATAAGGGGAGGAAAAAAAAAAGCTTTTTTTCCCCTAGTATTTTAATATCTGATTAACAAGATATTTTCAGATTTAAAGTAGAAACAAAGAAGATTCACTATACCATTATTTTGAAAATCAGTGCTGTACTAAATGTCAGTACTATTCTAAAATGTCACTACAAGGTGAAGCTCTGAACTATGAGATGATGTCTAAACATACCCATTTTTTTGGTTTGTCTATACTGCGAGGCAGCTCCGCGGCAATCCTGTCTACTAGAGGGAGCAGGAACATCATTAATTTGGGATTTCACCTCATTCCTTGTTTCCAGGTCAGAGCCATCGATCTTCAAAATCTCTTTGAGCATCTGTGTTCCTTTCTTTAAAGATAAAGTAACACATTCAGGGACATTATGGCATTCACGTAACACTACCTTCTTAGCTCTGAATGTCATAGTCACAGAACCTGAATTTTTGTTCTTCCTATCAATTCTATTTTAGCAAAGCACAGATAACAATATCGTAGCGTAAACAAATGTGTTTGTTAATTGTCTTTGGGAATGGCTAAGTAAAAGCTCATCAATATGTTTTAAAAGACAGTATGAGATTTCATGGAGTTTCTATAAATAGGAGCACTGATGCTAAGGCAGCAGATGGTAAATTACAATGTAATGATTCCAGTAGTATACAGACCATAACAAATGATTGTGGTGACAGATGTTCTTCATTTTTAGCTCTTGTTTCCTTGGAGTAAGCCTGCACTTCATTTTCTTTGGAAATTTTCAAAGAAGCTAGAAGGTTTTCAAGTTCACTGTCCTTCTTAAAACACATTTAAAAAAAAAAAAAAAGGCACATCAATTTAGTATATTACAAGCAGGTGCAAGAGGAAGGGTATATTAGTTTGAGATTAACTTTATGCTCATTCAGGACTTTTTAGCTTGGCCAGATTGCGGAGTACCCTCTGCCCAGACTGTGAACAGTTACCCAGAGACTGCTTCAAGTCTTGCATACTGAAAAGATGCAAATATTGACCAATACAGAATTAATATAAAGAATGATCATGGTCATATATATTTGTCTGGTTATGAACATGAATTTGTACACAAGTGACCAGGAATAACTGGACCAACGTGGACTGGAAACAGAAGTTATTCAAAGAACACAAGAACATCAACTATCTAAGTCTTACCTTTCCACCTGTGGAGGGACTATCAACTACAGCCTTCTGAATTACAGGCATGTTGGGACTTTCATTCCTCTTCAAAAGTTTAATATTGTACTTATTCACATCTGCAAAATTCTAAAATACATGGCAGCATTTATCTCTGAATAGTAGTAATACTCCATGACTTGTTATAATACAATCATATTAGAAATGCATCTGCAAACAGCCTTCACAAGCTAACATTCTTAAGGGATTCCCGCTTACTGGAAACCTAGTGTTTGTATTTCCCCATTACAACATAGTTTTCAGAGCCCGAAAGCAGGAAGAAAATCATTTGGTAACATCTTATTTTCTGTCTATAAAATATGTCTCTTGGGGAAAAAAAAAAAGAATCAACTATGATACCAGCTAAAGAGAAATCTGTAAAATGATAAATCAGAGTGGGGGTGGGAAAAAAAGGTAACAAAATTAATTACATAGTACAGGAGAAATTACCTGTTTGTTTGGTACTTTGTTACGTGGCAGACTTTCACCTCTTGTAACTCTGTAATCTTCTTTAACTAAAAAGAACACACTCTTTTGAAATGCTCTTACAAATCATAGTAATAATCAAGACTCAAAATAAACTAATCACTCCCAACAAGCACCCAGAGTTGGAATAGTTCCAACGGCTGCATCAAATATTTTATTCATGCCTTATCAGTCAATTGGTGTATGCTTTTCTTGGAGGATAAAACAAAATGAAGTATACAGAATACTATAACTAACTGGCTTTATATTCTGTAAGTATGATCACAAGCAAAGTTTCAAAGTTAGGGTGTGGGGATTTTTTTTTTTTTGCTTTGTTTTTATACCAGATGGGTGGAAAGTCATAGAATTGTTTCAGTTGGGAAAGACCTCTGAGATCATCGAGTCCAATCATCAACCTAAGACCATCATGACCATTAAACCATATCCCAAAGCACCATGTCTGCACATTTCTTGAACACCTCCCTCCACCTCCCTGGCTAGTCTGTTCCAATGCCTGACCACTCCTGCAGGAAAGACATTTCTCCTAATATCCAACCTAAGTCTCACATGGCACAATTTCAGGCCATTTCGTTTCATTCTACCACCTGATACTATGGAGAAGAGACCAAGCCCCACCTCACTCCAACCTCCTTTCAGGGAAATGAGAGAACAATGAGGTCTCCCCTCAACCTCCTCTTCTGCAGACTGAACAATCCCCATTCCCTCAACTGCTCCTTGTAACACTTTTCTTCAGGCCCTTCACCAGCTTTGTTTCCCTTCTCTGGACACGCTGTAAGCTTGATTAAAAGATTCAGGATTAAGTGTGAAATAACCTTATATGCATATCAGGGACAGGACATTTGACAATGAGAAGTGCATTACAGAGCTCATATAACATTGCACATAATATTTTCTGTCAATAGCTACCAAAAAAAATTACAACATCACCACCCATTCAATGAAGATCAGATGAAGTAAGTAGTTCTAAACAAAGATTTTAATTACAGTACTTACATTTTTTGTATGGCTCCTGTTTTCTTTGCTGACCTTTAAAGCTGCTGTCATTGAATCCTGGCTTATAGAACTGATTACCAGTTCCCAGCTTGATTTCTTGAGGTAGAACTGCACCCTAGGATTTCAAACACCAAACCTTAACCAGAAGACTATGCACCTACTGCTTACATAGTAGTCCCACATGATTAGCTCTTTCCAGAGCTATGCATACACAGCGTAACAATACTTTAATCCAGAAGGTTTATTTGTAACATTAACTAGAAAGCTTTCTGATGAAAGGAGCTGACATATAAAGTACCAGGGGTCTGTTTAAAGTTTATATGCTTACCTTCTCGTGCATATTTTGCTGGATGTGGTGAGACTTCCCAGAACTCTGCAATGATTGCCATATGCTGCAGAATTCATCATCTTGCTTACTCTGTGCCTGACAAAAGAATAAGCAACACCCCCAACTACCTCAGCAGCTATAAACTCAACCTTAAATCAGCTAATCATGCACAAAGACATTCTGAAAATCCTAGGTCCAAGGTCCAAGTTTAACAGTGCTCAGACAACAGAAGTTTTCACACTGACACTAGAACATGCAAATATTATGGAACAGGCTATTGTGAGGGGCTGCACTGATATAACAACTCTTCCTAAGAATCACTATTAAACTGAAATGAGCATAGTTTGCTTTGAGATAGTTTTTGTTTTAATTGAAACTATGAACATAAGAAAGATCATCAAATGTAATTAAGCTCAGACAACAACTGAAAATGGTTTCAAAAGCATGCCTTGTTTTGTGAGGCATTATATACATCAGGCTCAGCTGCTTCAGAACATTACACCTCTGTCACCACAGAGCTGAACCCCAGCTACATAAATTCTTCCAAAAAATCTAGAATCTAAACATGGATAGCACAGGATGTTGCATTCATTCAAGAACTGGGACAAAGTTCTGCTTCAGTAACCTGGAATAAAAAAATCTGATGTACAAAGCTACGTGTTAATCATGAGAAAAGAACACTCACTCTAAATAGGAAGACAAAAATACATATTGAGACATGGGGCCTAATACTCACTGCATCAGAACACTCACTTTATTTTTCTGATTGCCACTCAGAAATGCTCCTTTCTGGATTAAGTTGGAGTTGCCTTGATTTTCCGCCCTGAGATTGCATTGCTGCCTTCCATTCAGCTGCTAAATTGAGCAAAAAAAAAACCATGTAAGTATTTTACTACCTTAAATCTTTTTCTGGATAGTAGTAAGTCTTGTAGTATAGACTTGGAAAACATGAGCTAGTTCTTCTCAAACACACCTATGGCAACATGAAGTTACTCATAAAGCTAATTTTCTTTAAAGAAGTCACTTGTTAAAAAATGAAGTGTAACCAAATCAATAAGAATCCTAATTCACTTGTAATTTTCTTTACTGTATTTTCAAAGTAAATCATAACCAAGAAACAAATAATGTCTTCTCTTTCTGAGCACAGACAAGCAGCCTGTAGGAAGTATTGTTTGAAAGAGAGCTTTAAAGAAATAATTGCATCTCTGCCCAAACAAACTACTGATTGACAGCAAATGCGGTGTCACTGCTCCTAACTATTTGTCTCTTGCAAATGAAACTGGAACTACTCAAAGCAAACCAACTGTCAATAAGAAACTGTGGATCCTTTTTTATGAACTGTATATAATGGAATGAAGCTGGAAATAGGGAGATTCAGGCTGGATGTGAGGAAGAAGTTCTTCACCATGAGAATGGTGAAGCCATGGAATGGGTTATCCAGGGAGGTGGTTGAGGCCCTGTCCCTGGAGGTGTTTAAGACCAGGCTGGACGAGGCTCTGGTCAGCCTGATCTAGTGTAGGGTGTCCCTGCCCATGGCAGGGGGTTGGAACTAGATGATCCTTGTGGTCCCTTCCAACCCTGACTGATTCTATGATTCTATGATTAACCCATTTCTCCAAGACAAGGATTATCCTACTTCTAATACACAGACATAAATACTGTATTTTGCTTGTACTAATTCAGCTTTTAAGGAAAAACATTTTTGTACAAACAAAAGTCTTACTTGAGTAGGAACAAAAAGGGACCGAGGAGAATGGTTGAGGCCTCCCAGATGCACTTTTTGTGAGCACACAGATGAGAGATCAGATGCATGAGAATTGTAGTTACTCACAGCTGGCTGAAGTTTAATTACGGCCGTCAGTTTTTCATTTTCCATTTCTAACCGACTGCCATGAGACAGGTTAATTAAGGCACTTGATGGCAGACGGTAACCTCGGGCAGGTGAGCACCTGAAGAAAAGTGAATTACATCATTGCTTCGTCTAGTTTCATCATTGACATTTCCATACATCTGATTTAACAACACTGTTGCCTATATGCCAGAAGATAACACCACAAAGTTGGAACAGCAGAGGCCGAAAAACATATCCAATACTGAAATCTAGCACCATCACACGTAACATTCACCTCACTATGCCTCTGGCTGTCAAAATCAGAAAACAACAGAAATTGCTACTACTCTGAGTTTACATTCTACCTTTCAACGCTGAATGATTTCTTCACCATGAGAGTGGTGAAGCCCTGGAATGGGTTATCCAGGGAGGTGGTTGAGGCCCTGTCCCTGGAGATGTTTAAGACCAGGCTGGATGTGGCTCTGGCCAGCCTGATCTGGTGTGGGGTGTCCCTGCCCATGGCAGGGGTTGGAACTAGATGATCCTTGTGGTCCCTTCCAACCCTGACTGATACTATGATTCTATGAATTCTGTAGCCAATGTATCTGCAGAAAAACAATGAACCAGGAAACAGTACTTTTTTTTTTTTTTTTCCTGAGATGAAGCCAGTAGCAGAATTAGAAAACTTAGTGCTGCTGTGCTTCAATTTATATCTATCTTTGTGATTCTGAATACTGAAGATCATCAGTGTTACAGGACACACTCTTCCAAGGGACAGGTCTGTGTTTTGCTTGCTGAACACAGGGAATAGGTAAGATTTTCCTCTAATTTCTGTTATAAACCCCCTTATCTAAGAAAAACAGTAAACAGAGCTTTCTGGGTAAAACAGTGCACTCAGAAGTTTACCTGCTTAGATACAGAAAAGTTATCTGTTTAGATCAAAAGCATTAACCATAGATTGGTTTAGGTTGGAAGGGACACTTCCCTAAGAAAAGTTTTGGTTTTTAATGGTGGCTAGAACTCAGTGCCTGGGTATCAACTATAGATAGTTCAGAGTCCCTTCTTCACAGGGATGGATGACTAATGACTGTTTTTTAATTGCTAGGTTAAAGACATACTGACAATAATCCATTCTCTGTGTATTTGTTTTAGGAAGACATTTGGATCTAGTGCTTTATTCTGATGGTTCGTACTTGCTTTCTGCAAACCAGAGTCTTCTAAATATGCAAAAAGGCCTAAAAAGCATTTCCAAAATGTAATATGCTGCAGAAAAATTAAGAAGACTCAACCAAACCAAAAGCAATGATTTCAAGTCATCTATAGCAAGAGCATGAAATGATGATGAAATCCCTTATGCAAACCTTATAGTCAGGCCTCCAAAGAATTCTTCATCAAACAAAACTTCGAAGAGCACATCTGTTTCTCTACTGGCTACAGAAAACAAAGGAAAAAGCCATCCTATAGATGAAACTGTAGGTGTTTTAATTTAAATTATGTAAATATCTGTATTAGTTATCAAAAAATCAATTAGCAACAACAACAAAAAATTCTATTCCTCAAATAAATTATTTCATTAACAACAAGTTGTAAAATCTTCTCAAAGTCATATATGGCTGCCCTTTAAGATGTACTTTCAGGAGAAATGGACCACACCTAACAACCTAGCAACCTGCATTGTCAGAACCAGAATTTAGAGCAGTCTTAAAGGTGTCAAAAACTGCCAGAGAAGAGATGTGAGCCACCTTCACATTCAGGAAGCCAGAAACCAACAACTTCAACACAACCTTCTTATAGGATCACAGAATAGTTTTGCTTGGAAAAGACCTCCAAGATCACCAAGTCTGACCATCAATGTCAATTAAACCATGCCCTGAAGTGCCATGTCTGCACGTTTCTTGAAGACCTTCAGGCATGTTGATTCCACCTCCTTCCTGACCAGCCTGTTCCAATGCTTGACCACTCCTGCAGCAAATAAATTCCTCCCAGTATCCAACCTAAGCCTCACATGGCACAAATTCAGGCCATTTCCTGTCATTCTATCACCTGATACGAAAGAGAAGAGACCGACCCCCACCTCACCCTAACTTCCTTTCAGGGAGTTGTTGGCAACAATGAAGTCTCCCCTTGGCCTCTTCTTCAATGCAAACAATCCCAGTTTCCTCAGCTGCTCCTCACAAGACCTGGTCACTAGACCCTTCACCAGCTTTGCTGCTGTTCTCTGGACTTCAGTCTTTGCCCATATTTTCCCATTTTTGGCATGAGAGCAGCTGCGGGAAAGCCTCGGTAATGTCCAGCTGAAGCTATGCTTTCATTTGGGTGCTTTAAGGGCTCCTGGGTTGCTTTAGGGGCATCCAAAAGCAGAAGGACCCTAAGGGACAAGCAGGACTGGCAGGGGCTGCTCTCCAGCACGCCTGCTCGGGAAGGTGACATGGCTGGGGGGCGTTGCCAGGGAACTGCGCGGAACTTAAACAGCAGTTAGCACAAGTCTGCCATTTCAGCGCGAGAGCGGCTGCGGGAAAGCCAGCCTGCTCACAGGAACACCGTGAGTAGCATACAAGAAATGAAATAAACCAAACAAACCCCAAACAACAAGAAAAAAAACCCATACACCAAAACCCCTAACCTACAAAACTTATCACTGTATAAGGTAAGTATAATGGTCTCCACACGGCTGAAGAAGGGCAAGCGCCTGGTACCAGCTAAGGTGGAGGTGGGAACACAGAGAGAGGACGAAATGAAGCAGGCAATGATGCAGATCACTGGCTGCAGAGAATGCCTCAGTCTCTCAGTACCAGGTAGTGGCGTAAGTTGTGAGCAGGTACATTTTCTACTCAAACAAGCAGCACAGCTACAAGATGAAGTTAACAGCATGAGATTTAACACACCTAACTTCAGCACATTGGCCACAACAACCCCATGCAGCGCTACAGGCTGGGGTCAGAGTGGCTGGAGAGCAGCCAGGCAGAAAGGGATCTGGGGGTACTGGTTGATAGTAAGTGGAACATGAGCCAGCAGCGTGCCCAGCGGCCAAGAAGGCCAATGGCACCCTGGCCTGTATCAGGAATAGTGTGGCCAGCAGAAGCAGGGAAGTCATTCTGCCCCTGTACTCAGCACTGGCTAGGCCACACCTTGAGTACTGTGTCCAGCTATGGGCCCCTCAGTTTAGGAAAGATGTTGAGTTGCTAGAACATGTCCAGAGAAGAGCAACGAAGCTGGTGAGAGGCCTCAAGCACAAGCCCTGTGAGGAGAGGCTGAGGGAGCTGGGATTGCTTGGCATGGAGAAGAGGAGGCTCAGGCGAGACCTTATTGCTGTCTACTACTACCCAATGGGAGGTTGTAGCCAGGTGGGAGTTGATCTCTTCTCCCAGGCAACCTGTGTCAGAATGAGAGGACAATCTCAAACTGCACCAGGGGAGGTTTAGGCTGGATATTAGGAAGAAATTCTTCATAGAAAGAGTGATTTTTCCATTGGAATGGGCTGCCCAGGGAGGTGGTGGAGTCACCATCACTGGAGGCGTTTAAAAGGAGACTGGATGAGGCACTTGGTGCCATGGTTTAGTCGATTAGATGGTGTTGGGTGACAGGTTGGACTCAATGATCTCAAAGGTCTTTTCCAACCTGGCTAATTCTGTACTCTGAAAGATTAAAAGATGAAGTTCACAGGCTTAGAAGCATTAGGAAGCAGAAGATGAGATAGACAGGTGGTGCCAGGCTCTGACTGCCCCAGTGAAGAGACAGGACTACCCCTTAAAAGATACTGAGGGTCAAGTACTCCCTGTAGCCTCCCACTGCCAGGCTGAGGCCAGTAACCTAAAGGAAAAGAGGGGGTGGAGGCAATTCCATGGTCAAGGCAGTAAACTAACTCCTGGCTTGTCTACCCTCCACCCCTTCCACGGGTGGCTGTGGCAACAAGTTCCCACTTGATGTGGTGGGAGTGTTGCTTCACTTACTACCAGAGCCCCCAGGTGCCCCTGCAGAACAGGAAGGAGAAGAGAAGAGGGTTATCAGGAGTAGTCAGCATGGATTCACCAAGGGGAAATCCTGCTTGACTAACCTGACCGCATCCTATGATGCCATAACTGAATGGGTAGATTCAGGGAGCCCAGTGGATGTGGTCTACCTTGACCTTAGCAGGGCCTTTGACATTGTCTCCCATGACATCCTAGTGAGCAAGCTCAGGAAGTGTGGGATGGAAGAGCAGACAGTGAGGCGAATTAGGAACTGGTTACAAGATAGAGTTCAAAGAGTGGGGTTCAATGGTGCCAAATCCAGCTGGAGAGCTGTAACTACTGGAGTCCCCCAGGGATCAGTGCTGGGACTGGTGCTGTTCAACATCTTCATCCATGACACTGATGAGGGAACAGAGTGTCTGCTCAGCAAGTTTGCTGATGACTCCAAATTGGGAGGCTTGGCTGATAGAGCTGAAGGCTGTGCAGCCACCCAACAAGACTTGGACAAACTGGAGAGCTGGGCAGAGAGGAACCAAATGAGGTTCAACAAGGACAAGCGCAGAGTCCGGCATCTGGGGAGGAATAAAACTGCACCAGTACAGCAGATCACCTCCCAACCTGAAGAGCAGCCCTGGGGAAAGAGACCTGGAAGTCCTGGTGGATAGCAAGTTATCAATGGGACAGCAACGTGTCCTGGTAGCCAAGAAGTCCAATGGGATGCTGGGGTGTATTAAGAAGAGTGTGTCCAGCAGATCAAGGAAATTCTCCTCCCCCTCTACTCTGCCCTGGTGAGACCTTGAGTACTGCATTCAGTTTTGGGCTCCCCAGTTTAAGAGGGACAGGGATCTGCTGGAGAGGGTCCAGAGGAGGGCAACGAGGATGATTAGGGGACTGGAGCACGTGCCTTACAAGGAGAGGCTGAGGCACCTGGGGTGTTTTAGTCTGGAGAAGAGAAGACTGAAAGGGGATTTAACAAATGTTTCTAAATATCTGAGGTCTGGGTGTCAGGAGAGAGGGGACAGGCTCTTCTCACTTGCTCCCTGAGACAGGCCAAGGAGCAATAGACATAAGCTGCAGCACAGGAGGTTCCACCTCAACACAAGGGTCACAGACCACTGGAACAGGCTGCCCAGAGAGGCTGTGGAGTCTCCTTCTCTGGAGACTTTCAAGGCCCATCTGGATGCATTCCTCTGTGACCTGAGCTAGATTGTATGGTCCTGCTCTGGCAGGGGGGTTGGACTTGCTGATCTCTTTGGGTCCCTTCCAACCCCTGACATCCTGTGATTTTGTCCCCGTCCCCCATCCCCCACCCATTTTTTTTTTTTCCATCTCATTTTCTCCCTCACTCATTGCCTTCTTGATTAAGAAGGGTGTAGCCAGTAGGTCAATGCAGGTTCTCCTCCTCCAGTAAGACCACATCTAGAGTATTGTGTCCAGTTTGGGCTCCCCAGCTCAAGAGGGACACGGATATACTAGAGAGTGTCCAAAGGAGGACTACAAGGATGATTAAAGGACTGCAACATCTCTCTGATAAGGAGAAGCTGAGAGACATGGGGCTGTTTAGTCTGGAGAAGAGAATGCTGAGAGGTATCTTACTAATGTTTATAAATATCTGAAGTGTGGCTGTCAAGAAGAGGAGGTCATCCTCTTTTCAAGGGTGTCCTGTGATAGGACAATGGAACACAGGAAGTTCCACCTCAACACGAGGAAAAGCTTCTTTACTGTAAGGGTCCTGGAGCAGGCTGCCCAGAGAGCTTGTGGGACACTCCTCTGGAGAGTCACATGATCCTGCTTTGGCAGGGAATTTGGACTAGATCTTGGAGGTCCCGTCCACTCCCCACCATTCTATGATTAAGAAGGAGCAAAGGGCAAATAATTTCTTATTTAAAGTATGGTGATGTAGTATTTGAAATTAAAATCCAATAGCTGTAGGTTTAATTCAAAACAGCACACCTAATTAGTGGCTTCAAGTTGCTTCACAGGCAAGAAGTTTCAGTGCCTTCACAACCATTACACTAAACACTTTTCTGAAGCCTGTTTTCACATTGTGAGCTGTTATACAGCTATAATGCTACTATTATGAAGAACATATTACCTCCTTTAATTCCTATAATGGTACCTCGAAGACCAACTGGAACGGAGAAGTTCTCTCTGACGTTGACAACGCGGTCAAACAGCCTGTACTCTGCATCTCGATCTGGAATAACGCCGTTCTGTTGCTCTAACGGCTGCCAATAACCAAAAGGCTCTGTTAATGCTTGCAAAAACGTAAGAATTACAATCAAAATTCATGTATAACAACATCTGAAACACCCAGTAAATGGAAAATGAATTGTTGAAGAACGCAGAATCTTCCCTCTGCAGACGCAAGGCAAACTTTCATTATTTCTCTCTTGTAACTCTGACTCATTGCTTCTGCCTGAGAAGCAGCAGTGCTGTACACTATCCAAGGCAGACCAAGGGGATCAATTTAGACAAAATAAAACCACCTGGTGTGACCTGCCTGTCTCAGTAATGTGAGTATCTGTGAAATGCCAGGCAAGATGAGCAGTGGATCTTATGTCAAGAACTGAAGAAAAAGCAAAACAGGGAAGAGGAGATAAATGGGACATTTTATTTTGCCTTCATTATACGGCCAGTAATTGTAGAAGAGTTAAAATCAGAAGGCAAAAAGAGAACTGAATGTCAGCATAACACGTGATAGAGTTTGCAGTGAGTGTAAATTCTCTCCTTTCACAGACAGACAATTATTCTCACATTGCTTTTCCAGAAAACATCATAAAACATTCTCTTCCATCAATACCTTCATAAAATTCCACTCCCTGAAAGTTGATATGCTTAGGTAAAGTATGTATGATCTGGATGACTTAATTAAAAAAAAAAGAAAGAAAGAAAAAGAAAAAAGAGACACTTTAAAAAGACACTTTCCCAGATCACTTACTCTGTACAGCAAATGGGGCTTCACGGTTACTCGCACCTTCTTGTTGCTCTTTCTCTGCTGAAGGAAAGGAACAGAGAGTCATTACAAACCAGCGTAGGGCACCAACACTGGATTTCATGTAGAGCAAAACACCTGAAAGGATAACATAGAATCCTTTTGCTTCTTTTACATAAAACCATAGATCTTTCATAAAGTCTTTAGGAAAAGTAAGTCCTGCTTTTAAAACATGATTAATTTTTTATTTGCACTGTTTAGCTAACTCCAGAATTCACAATTTCATTAACATGTCCTTGCAAGTAATTTCAAAGAAATCAGCTCATTATTTCACGTGGGTTTGCCCTTAGCTTTTGCTTTAATAATTTCCTTGATCCCTTGTGGAGATAGGATGAGGGGCAACAGCTTTAAGCTGGAGAAGGACAGATTTAGAGTAGATATTTTGAAGAAATTCTTTACTGGGAGGTTGGTGATGCACTGGAACAGGTACCCAGGGAGGCTATGGATGCTCCCTCCCTTGGAGGTGTTCAAGACCAGGTTCAACCACTCCAACCCAAACCACTTTTTACTGATTTACAGTCTTTACTGCTAAGACCAGAGCTCAGGAATTTCAGACGCAGGAGGTAAGGGAGGGAGGAAGACTCTCCACTGGTGTGGACTGGGTTAGAGACTGCTTGGATGGAATGAAAATGTACAAACCTATAGGCCCTGATGGGGCGCATTCATGAGTGCTGAGTGAGCTGGCTGATGCTACCGTACCACTCTCATTTCTGAGGGCTGGAAAAGGGTTGGTGTCACTTCAATCTTCTAAAAGGGCAAGAAGTAAGCCCTAGGCAACTACAGACCTGTCAGCCTCACCTTCACCCCTGGAAAGGTGATGGAGCAGTTCATTCTGGAGGCTATCTCTAACCATATGAAAGAGAAGGAGGTTATCCAGAGTAGCCAGCATGGATTCACTAAGGGGAAAATCTTGCTTGACTGATATGACAGCATTCTACGAAGGCATGACCAAATGGATAGGTAGGCAGATAGATAGATGAAGGGAAAGCAGTGGCTATCATCTACCTTGACTCCAGCCAAAGTACTGTCTCCTGCAACACTCTCCTAGGTAAACTCAAGAAAAGTGAGATGATTGGTATGTGAGGTGGGCTGGTAACTGACTCAACAACAGAGTTCAGAGAGTTCTGATCAGTGGTGCATGTGATGCATACCTTGCATTTCTCTATTTCTTCCTCAATTTTCTCAACAATGGCTGCATCCAAAATTTGCAAGTCACAAGATGAGCGAGACAATGCAGACACAGGATGTGCCTTTAACCAGGCAACAATTTCTTGAACTTTCTCAGCTCTAAATAAAAACAACGTGACTTAGAACTAACTACACATACCAACCATTTTACCCTGTTCCTTAATTTAATCAGTCAGGAATTATGATATAGGTACAACAAAGTAACAGGACTGAAGAGTTCTGTAGGGGCTTACAATAGAGTTTAAAACAAATAATCTAACTGAAACCATACTATCCTGTTTCAAAACTGTAACCTGACATTTTATCTCAGAAAAAAAAAATATTAAAACTTCAATTAATTTACTAAATACTTTAAAATATGTTTGCATCTAACCAACCAACCATGCCAAGCTGCAGGCACCTGTTTCTCACAACACACAAAGAAATAACTTCAGGGCACACCTCTGGTAAAATGGAGCAATACATCCACCTGGTAAGAGTCTTGTGGAGTTCAGTATCATGCAGACTTAGCAACTCAAACTCTTAAGTAGGGTTTACTAGCTAATAATAAAAGCTTTATGAATATTTCTGTACTGCATCTGGAACCTTGCCTCTGAAACTCCCTGAACATATACCAAAAACGTGCAAAGGACTTCTTTTTTTAAAATCACAGAAATCAAACTCAAGAGCTATTAAACAATTAAAATATTGTTTATCTTCAAAGAATGATCTTTTGGTGACTTTTTGACTATTCATAGCTATGTGTATGTGAAATTTCCTTTAAAAAGCAAGAATTATGAAGCAGCCATCAAAACAGCAAGTTTTTAAGTTATGAACCTGAGATAGAGTGTGACAGGCTTGAACTCCACAACTGGAATGTACAATATTCTGACCACTTTTTCAGAGTCATCACTGAACAATCATGCTGTTCAAGGAACAGCAGGGTTTCAGTTACATGGCAACCATTATATGATCACTACCAATTTTCACAGTGTCAGCCTTTATTCTACTTACTCTGGAAATGAAAACTTATAAAAAAATAAAAGGGAAGAAAGATGGCTTACCCATTCTCATCCTCTCCAGGCCAAATGTCATCTTCATAGAATATATCTTCCTGGCTATTCTTTGCTATATAATTAAATAGTTCGGGGACCCTAAAAAAATTAATAAATGTAAGACAAATTTAGTTTTATCTGAGAACAGACCACCAAAAAACCTCATCAAAACAAACCTTGGGCTTTAACATTTTTGGAGCCCAGATGGATTATTGTTTTTAAACTTAATTTAGCCCACACTGTTCAGCTGTCAAGGGTAAGCGGGTGACAGAATTACTCTATGCCAAAATATGCTTCTCCTTGGAACTAGAGACTATTTGAAACTGAAAGCTGGAATACAAGAAATTCCTAAATCTCCAAGAGCACACTCATCAGTTCTAAGAAGACTTGCATGCAGAAGACAAAATCTGAAGATTAACATTAAGGTGGATAATTTCAATATTTACCTTTCTAAATACTCAGCAAGTAATTGTTCTACTGCAGAAGAATACATCCACTCATTTCCAACTTTCTTAGTATAGCCAGGAACTTCTTCATTTTTCTTATTGAACTTCAGGTTTAGCCCCACATTTGCTTTGTGATCTCCATGAGGACTGGTAACAAGTGTATTATTACAAGTTAATAGATGTGTGCACACATTAAAAACACAGAAAATTATATTCTCAGCCTTAAAGTACAGAGAAATTAAATTCATTGTATCATTTACTTGTTAGCACTGTGACAGCTGTATATGTTACAGGACACAAACTGTGCTATGGTAGATGTCCTTATTGCAAAGGAGACTAGGGAATACTTGACTTCTCTTCCTTAAATCACAGAATGGTAGGGGTTGGAAGGGACCTCTGGAGATCACCGAGTCCAACCCTGCTTACAATGCAGGTTAGCCCAAAGAAGGTTGCACAAGAACATGTCCGGGCAGCTTTTGAACGTCTCCAGAGATAAGAGACTCCACTAACTCTCTGGGCAGCCTGGTGCCATGCTCCACCACCCCTAAAGAAGTTACTTCTCATGTTTAGATGGAACTTCTTACATTCAAGTTTGTGCCTGTTACCCTTTGTCCTGTCACTGGGCACCACGGAAGAAAGAATGGCCCTATCCTCCTGACATCTACCCTGGAAGTATTTATAAGCATTTATGAGATCCTCCCTTTCAGTCTGTTGTTTTAAGTCTGTAAAAGCCCCATTCTCTCAGTCTCTCCTCCTAAGAGATGTCCCAATCCCCTCATCATCTTTGTAGGCCTTTTCTGCACCCCCTCCAGCAAGTCTCGGTCCTTAAACCAGGGAGCCCAGAACTGGACATCATATTCCAGATGTGGCCTCACCAGAGCAGAATAAAATGGGGAGGAAAACCTCCCACATCTGGTTTGCCACACTCCAGGATGCCATTGGCCTTCTTAGCCACAAGGACACATTGTTGGCTGATGGTTATCCTGAAACAAAATCTAAGCAACCACAGCAGGGAACGTTTTAGGTCTCAATTGAGGAAGAAAGCTAATCAGCCACAATCTACCCGGCATTTACCAAGAGGTACAAGGACATCCCCAAACAATCAGAGAGGAACAAACGTACACATTAAATTACAAGATGCTTGTGCATCAACCACTTCAGTGAGTTGTCCTAGGAAACTCAAACTTCTGCTTCAATTCTGGAAATAGCTAACAAGGAAGTCAATTTCTGTCTTGCTACAATACCAAAGCCAGCAGAAGACTCCCCAGTAAACATAAATTAAAAAGAAGTTTATGATAGGAGAGAAAAGCACTGCATATGAATTGAATTTATAGCAAATGTGCTGTAAAGAGAGCTTCGCATCATAAACCGGCATTACACTTCGTAAGAACAACTCTTGAACACACAACTCCACAGAACTTCTATCAGATTTAGAAGCTTCTCTACAGGTAAAACCCACAAAGAGAACTTACTTTTTCTTTGATCCTCTTCCAATAAAGATACTCCCTGTAAATCTGGAGACAAGATAGCCACTTATTCCAAGACGGCTGGCCAAAATATATGCAGGATTGTATTTCACAGAGTATTTCTTTAAAACAAACAAATAAAACATATTGGCAATTCCCAAAGGGTAAGAATTTTTAGACAAAGAGAAAATTAATAACGTGGATATATTCAGATTGCAAAGTATACTCGATTCATGTTAAATGCTTTTACTGAAAAAACAAAAGCACTTACATGCTGGTTCTGTATTAAAGGATCAAGCTGGGGTTCACATGGAATACTGAAAACTACACGAATTCTACCTTCTGTGATCACATCACGTGAATCTTGAACCTTGGAGAGAAACACTATGTATTAAAAATGTTATTCAAAACCAGCAGTCTTTGGATACTAGACTTCACAGTCTACTTCATCAACAGTTTTTCCTCCACCAGGGACATAGATGCTTTGGGATTCATGATATTGCTTTGACCTGCACACTGCTGCCTCATAGATACGAATCAAAAAGCATCAAAGCAAAGGAATCCACTACTGAAAATGGTCCAAAACAGTTTTGCTGGATAACTTGAATGCAAGATTATTATGCTCCTTTTTTCGTGTTACAGCAGCAACAGCGATAATAAAAACGGAAAAAACCCTCTTCCTCCAAACCACCACGGAATCTTTGATTTAAGATTTTAGCTAGCAAATGACTGCTACTGCCACACAACAGCTTACATTTTCAGGCTTGCAAATAGGTAATCTAGGGTGGGGGGTGGAAATTATGGAATTATTGGAACTAACTTCTCCCATGCAGCCATAGTAAGGAGATCCCAGCATAAAGGTTGTGCTTCCAGGAGGAAACAAGTCATCCAAAGTTTTGATGTTTGAAAAACGAGAGTCAAAGGCTTTGATATCCTACAAAAGAAAGACAAAATTAATAATGTTCATTACCATTTGTTTCAGTAGAATAATTTAAAAGTTCATATAAATGTTTACTCTAAAACATAATCCAAGTCTGGAATAGTTCATCCAAGGCAAAGAAGTTAAAGCTGCGTGACAAATGCTGTTACATAAGCAACTACGCTATCTTATAGAGCAGCACCACTACTGTGAATTCATCCGAAATATCAATAACGAAAAGATTACAAAAGCCATTTTTCCAAAATTTGTGACAAAATGCTTGCCTAACACATCATGGGGTTTTATACAGTAAATTAAGATGCTTATTACTTGTCTTTCCCCTCCCTTCCTTCAAAAGAGCATACCCTTTTTCTTCTGTGCAACTTCCCCTGCCCCAACCGAGTAAGAAGCCGTGTGCAAGAAGATACTGAACTTCTATATTTACCTTGACAACAGTTTGGTAAACAAAAGGAAGAGCTTGTTTTGACCACTGCTTCTCCAAATAAACTTCTCCATTTTGGTGTAGCTGATATCTATTACCAGTGAGTAACTGAGCATACACAACTATCGATGTTTCATGAATAACTATTCCTTTTCTTCTCTGGTAGCTGAATACAAAGCAGAATATTTAGTTTTCATTGCAATAAACAGAACTGAAGCAAGAGGGTGGAATTCATTTATTGTTGGGGAAAAAACAAACCAAAACAAAACACAAAAGCTCTTAATAAAAGGATTCTTATAGTTTCTTCCTGCTTTATAAAAAGTACCCAGAATAAACAGCCTAACCAATTCCTTCTCCGTTGTTGTACAGCCCTCACTACGTGGCTAGGTGTGGTAACTTAAACACATTATACCCCTACAGTGGGGTTAGGGTAATAAAAGCAGTTAAATCAAAAGACAGATAATAAAACAGGAAGCTACTGCAACTTGTGTTCTGCTGGGCAACCACACTCCAGAAGAGAAGAGATGTATTCAAATTTTATAATGCTGACCTATTGAAGCTGTAACTTGATCATGTATGACTCGATTCTATATACCTCCTACAGCTTAGTAAGACTAGAACTGAAAATTGAGTGGGAGAGTAAATACCAGAATTCATTCTTTTGTTGCAGCACCTAACTTTAAATACCTGAGACTAACTCCACACATTCTGAAATCTCATTTAGGTGGGTTTTTTTTTGTTTGTGTTTTTTTTAATTCCAGCAAACTCTTTAATGTTAGCAACTCTTCTCAGCTACTTAGATCTGTAATACAAAAACAATACCTAGCTAAGCTTGTAAAATGCAAAGTTACACTTCACTTTTCAAAGTTACTTACTGTTCTGAAATGCCTTGAACTTCTCTCAACCACGTGCTTTGCTCCTTATCTCCAACATAGGCCACTTTAGTCGGGGGCACTGCATTGCCCGTGTAAAGCTTCTGTGTGCCATGTGGTTCTTCCAAATAAAACCTTGAGAATATTATCACAGAATCACTGAGTCACAGAATGCATTGGGGTGGAAGGGACCTTTAAAGGTCATCTAGTTCAGCTACTAATTTAACCCCATAAAATTAATCCATAACCAATTATAAGCAAAACTTCAGACAGAAGTCACTTGTGAAAGACATGAAAAACCTGCAGCATCATCTTCTCTACCCCTTTTACAGCAGGCCACACAGTCTATTTCATCACAGAATCATAGAAGGTTTGTGTAGGAAAGGACCTTAGAGACCACCTAGTTCTAATCCCCTGCCAGGGGCAGGGACACCTTCCATTAGACCAGATTGCTCAAGGCCTCATCCAGTCTGGCCTTGAACACCTCCAGGGAGGGAGCATCCACAACCTCCCTGGGCAACCAGTTCCAGTGCCTCACCACCCTCACTGTAAAGAATTTCTTAATATCCGGTCTAAATCTCCTTCTTCCATCTTAAAGCCATTCCCTCCAGTTCTATCACTTCAAGCCATTGTAAAAAGTCCTTCCCTGGCTTTCTTGAGGCCCTCTTCACACTATAAGGTGTCCCTGGAGCCTTCTCTTCTCCAGGCTGAACATCCTCAGCTCTCTCACCCTGTGCCTACAGAGCTGGTCCAGCCCTCTGATCATCTTATGGCCTCCTCTGGACCTCAATGTTTTGACCACTGCTCTGGACTTCAAAGTCTTTCTTGTGCTGGGGGCTCCAGAACTGGACAGTGCTCCAGCTGGGGTATCATGAGCACAGAGTAGAGCAGGACAATCATCTCCCCCACCTTGCTGGTCACGCTTCTCATGTTGCAGCCCAGGGCATGGTTGGCCATCCAGACTGCAAATGCACATTGTCAGCTCATGCTGAGTTTTTTGTCATTTTATTTTTAATTAAAAATATCTGTGCACATGCTAAAAGGAAGACTGTACAGAAATGTTCTCTTTTACATTCTCTGTGTGGATTTCTGCATGTGCATTTTTCCCCCAAACTTAAGAACAAGCTCTTGCAAGCTTCCACATCTACAGCCAAATACTGAGGGACTGGATTTCTACAGAGCTAAACAGCCCTCAGAACTGTGTTGAGGATTCCTCCACCAAGCAGCCTTTAATACATGTGAGCTGATTTGCTGTTAGCAAGTATTACAAAACCCCCAAACTTCTGTATGGCCCAAAGGAACTTATTTTGAACAAAACAAGAACGATGACAACTGGCTATGAAATGGTCTCTTACTTAGTTTCTCCATCTGACACAGCAACAACTCTGGCTTCTTCAAGGTGTGGCCAGTTAACAAAAACACGCTTTCCAAGTACCAAACTGGCAACATTTTCTACCATCTGAAAAAAAAACAGACCAAAAAACAAGTTACTAATTGCTTTAACATATTAAAAGATTTTTGTTAATGTATTTTCAAACTGGTTTTGCACTAAAAGCTACTCTAGTTAAGGCAAGTTTTTTCTTCTAAAAGAAAAAAAAAAAAGGAAGCTCACTTTGGCTTATTACATTACACGTTGATACACATTACATCATCTCCAATTAGAAATGGAGATTTGTATTTCATTTTGTAGCACAAAGGCCCACATTCCAAGTGTGTTTCTTTAGATGCAGCATATGTTAGTTGTAACACCTGGGTTGATTTACACTTCTAGTACAGACTTTCTATATTTTGTGTGGGGGGGTTTGTTTTTTGTTTTGTTGTTGCTTTGTTAGGAGCTGAATGCTTACCTGTTCTTCTGAGTTGTTATCAGCTATGATTTCTAACATCATGTTCTCTCCGTGGCTGCTTTGCTGAAATACTTGTACACCATTTTTTCTAAGATAGAACTGGATAAGAAAACAGTATATGAAACTTACTCAAACTCTTACAAAGTTATCTGTTAAATAACACTAGAAAGGTCAAAATAGTGAAATCTTTTACCTTATGTTTAATGTGCTTTAAAGTAGGAAATCCACAAAAATATAACACACTTTTGTTCATTTTAGTTATCTTATTTTGGGTTATTTCCACATGCCAAGCATCCAAAGGTATTGTTTTATACCTAAAAATAAAGTTGCACAACAGTTGCTCATGCAGATTAACTTCCAGACTTAGGAACTCTTATTACTCATACAAATACTAACTGACACACCTTTCCTGTGAGGTGGCAATTAATTTAAGCCACTTGGAGTCTATAAAAAGGTATATAAAACCCTCTGTAGTGCTGAAAAGAGAATATTCATTCAGAAAGAAGAAATTTCAAGCCATGGTATGTCCCAATCTCACTACTTTAATTGTTACTGTCAAATTCTAACCTTTCAATGGGACATTAATATATAGAGTAGTGTTCAGCTTCACTCTTCACCAAGTGTAACCCTGCAACAGGCATTCCTACTCTGTTTTGCTGAAGTTTGACTATCACTAAGGTTGTGTTTACATTTAATCTTGAAACGTCAGTCTGTATCAAATAAAGTTGGCTACTTTCAGTGAGAGGGAAGTGAAAAACATACTTGTGTTCAACACTCTGCTCTGGATCCAAATGCCTAGATTTTTTTTTTTTTTTTAAACAAATGGTATGGAATTAGTGTGCTGATAAACCATCACTTATCAGGTATTTGGACCAGCCGTTCATCCTCTGTGTCACACAGAGTTTAGTAATCCTCTAAAGCGCTCTTGAAAACTTAGCAGTGGTTTATCTATTTTGCAAATAACATTTGAAGATGAAGGACCATGTTTACCCCCAACAATTAATACCATTCCCCCCAGTTCTATGACTACCTGACATCCTAAAAAGTCCCTCACCAGCTTTCCTATAGGCTCCCTTAAGACACTGGAAGGCCAGTGCAACTTTTCCAACTACTTGTAGTTTAGAAGTGATACTGGTGTTACCTTGTACGACATCTTTCTACAGCAGGGAATTTCTCTGGCCATGGGGACATGTACTGAAACTCTGCATCTTTGTCATACCAGTACATTAAGCAAGCACTGTGAGTATTTCTCCGCTTCTCCTCTTCTTTTAGGCACTTATTGCAGGATTCCATGGCCTGCAGCAGTCGTTTCTACATTTTAGAGAAATTGGCATATTATTAGCAGACAACTCTACTTTGGGAAAGTGGATACCCACACTTTCCTGGTTAATATGTTTATTTCCTAATTGCAGTCTCAGCCTTCCTCATGTCCTGGCTCACTGATACAAGTAAGACAGTTACAATGGAATGGCTTTAGAGAATACAGGTGACCTTTGGGCAAATATATTTCCAAAGGTTAGCTGTGTTTGTGAACAAACCACAACAAGCCCACATCCCTTATTTAAGACTTCTGCTGCTTGAGGCTAACTTTGCTTGTGTAACTTAATCTAGCCTTACTTTCCAGACAGAAAACATTTTTCTGTGGTTTTATCAAGTGTTAATTTAGACTTCCATTTAATTGCATGTTTCACTGCTGATAAATTAAGAAGTTTAAAAGCTTCATAACAAAACTGATAGACATCACATGTTGAAAGAACTAACCTCATCAATAAATGGGATTAACACTACAGCTTCCCATTCTTGCTGTTTTCCATTTAGGTCAGTTTTGAAATCCAGTGGATAATATTCTATAATAGGAGAATCTTGACTAATCATCAAATGCTACAAAAATACAATAGAAGAATTAAGCAATATCAGAGGTAATTTAGAATTAATTTTAGGAAGAGACAGAGGTTGGCATAAAAATCAGTTTGAGGCTGAACAGGAACTTGACATTTATCATTTAACTATCATACTCTCAGACCACAAAATCTTGTATTTATTATCATAGAACAATGCAAAGTTAGTAATAAGAAGTAGCAATATTTAACCATAGACCTAGAGACAGAATACAACTAAGAGGACATGCAAAAACATCAGAAAAAGAGTTACTTCAAAACAAAGCAACAGCTAAATGCAATTTAACTCTAAACCCCACCTGATAGCATTTAGGTAGCAGATCTTTGCTAGCTGCTGGAAGTACAGCAAGAAGCTGTTCAAATGGCATGAAAGGCTTTCCCAGTTCAAATTTGATTTTGAGTTCGCTGATGTTGCGAATATCTGACAGATAAGGTGCATAATGATAAGGATAATACCTGCAGGGAAAAAGCCTCTTTAGATGCTTAATTATAGCACAGCAGTGCTCATAAATCAGAAACAAACAGAACTACATCAAATGTTCCCAGCATACAAGGCAGAAATATCAACTGATCTACAGCAATTTCTCATTGACCATTTTTCTTACCAGCTCCATGACTGAACTCCATGGTAGTAATAATGCAAAATCCACTGTATTGCTTGGACATAACACTCAGCTTGATCAGCTAAGAAGTCACTTGAAAGGAAAAGGAAAGATACATATTAATTTTTTCATATTTTTACTGGAATGTAAAAGCTACTTAAGACCCTGTACAGAGGAATAAAGATAAAGCATTTTGGGAACCCAGTAAGGCTAGGAGTTTTTACATTCATTTAATACTAACTGATTTTTGTTCTCTTGTCCTCAAACTACCTGTTACAGAAAACTTTGACTTACAGCTCCTCTTGCATTAGCCAAAAAGCATCACTGATGTGCTACACTGCCATGTCCTCTGCTTTCAGCATGGATGAATATTCTGTCTTGTAGTAGACATGTGCAAAGACTTGTCTTTGGTGTTTAAATAAAAAAAGCATACACTTACTCAGAAACTACTTCTACACCCATTTTGGTCATGTAGTAAGTTCTTTTGTATTGCCTAAATTCAGTTTCAAACATATCATCATCTTCTGGCTCATCTTCCAATACAGCTGAAAAAGCAGTCATAAAAATAATTAAAAATCTAAGAATAAAAATTAATGTTTTACAAGACATTCAGTTTTGACTTAATGACTTGATTTCATTCTTCAGTTGAGACCTTCTTTGCACTGAAAGTAACACGAAATAATCCAACAAAATCACTACGCAGAGAAAGCCTAAAATTGAGTTTCTTTTTTTCCCTTTAAAGACAGGCAATCTGTCTTCTGTTTGTCAGGCCCAACCACAAGTACAGAGAATAGAAACCATTCAGAAAATGTTAAAATAAATTTCATAATGTCATCTTTTATCAGCAGTATCATCATATGTCATGGAGTACTTGTCATATATTTTTGACACTGAATTTCAGCACACAAGCAAATGTGTTTCTTACATGTCCCCATTTGTGTAACAAAATACCTAAGCATACAGTTATCAAAACCACAATGTTGTTGAAGATTTGCTCATTCATTTCATTCATCATGGAAGCACAGGCCAGGTGAGAAGCACATCAGCAGCTGTAGCCCCCTTCCCTCTCACCAATTAACCAGTGACATGCAGTCCCATTTCCCAGCAGCTGACTACATAACTCATCCATTTAGTTCTCTGACATGAAATTCTTACAGATCTACCAAATCTACACACACATTAACAAGTTTTTTTTGTTATATGTATATAGAAAAATTATTTCCACTTACTTTTAGGGGTCACATCAGCTTCATTTTTTTCTAAAGCAGCCAAACACATAGAATTTTCCTGAGCCTATTAAATTAATATTTGAGGTAAAGTAAAAATACAGAAGATGCACATACATCATTCACAACTAATTAGGATTTTAAGTTGCAGATTATATAAAGATGTACAAACATTATTATTTAATGTAAAACTCATCACTTTTCTTTCTCTTGTAATTGCCTAGGGGAAATTATTTTATCAAACAAAAGGACAGATCAGAAAAGGGAGCAGACTGAAGTAAAACCTCAACTACCTTTACATAAATACTTAAGTATTTCTTTTCCAATGTACAGCTACTTCCAAAACTGTGCAGTACACATGTAAGCATTTCTACTCCTATCATGCTACAACACCAGGATGCAGTCAAATTTTTCATCAGCAAATTGTTAAGATTACTTTTGGAGGGAGTAAGGATACCTGAATAATGTTTTAGAGAATCAGCCAAGACAAACATTCCCTTCACTTTCACACTACACACTGTCTTTTGTGTACAGCACTGAGTTGCTTCCAATAAGCAGAACCATTACACTGGCTAAAACTATATGGCTGCTCCAAACCTCTGTGGCAAATAAGACAACAACCAATAAAGCATACTTTATTAATAGAAACCATAAACTGCACTAAAAAACAGAACTACATACAGCGACTGATTATACCTGAAGGAATTCCCTGCTGCTCCTCAACACCCTGAAGGTATATACTGAAGGACAGTCAAACCTCAAACCAGAAGTTTATGCCATTTAATTACTGATTTGCAAGAAGTAGCATTCTTATTTCCAAGACTCTGCATGCAATACACTAACCTTTTGTTTCTTTTGTTTGTTTTTTCTGGCTTCCTCTGCTGCAATACCAGCTGCTTCATTGAGGTATTTATTGCCTACTTTACTTTCAAACCATTTTAGGTCTACAAAGACTTCACTGAAGTGTTCACGATCAAACTGTGCAGAAAGGTTAAAAGAAGTTTAGGAATACTTGATGGACATCAAGCTTAGAGTACTACATTAACAAATGTTATTTTTAGTCTGCGCCTTAGAGTCATTTGCACATAAACATTTTGTGCTAGAGATACAACTGAACTAATACACTAATACTGAAAATCTTTTTTCCTACCAATACCTAACATTTAGCTAAGCTGTATTTATTTTCTTTCAGTAAGGCAGCAAGGAGTAACAGTAAGTTAGGCAAGTTCCACACTTCACTACCAACTCTAGAAGTAACAGATGTATAAAGGGTTTGGGTAATACAGTCTCATGCCACACACCCAAGACTTCCATACTTTCACTCAAGAACCAGAACACAGGGCTGAAGCAGAGACAACAAATGAACTTCCTTCTGCCAAATTTAGCAAAAGGCTGAGATCTTTCCATTTCTGTATGGTCTACATGTTTTCTTCTCTGTAGGATGGAGTACTGCACTAGCACTTAACAAGAGTGTCTCCTGTATGCCAGTTAGTTGACAAAGAATGCTTATGTCTGTCTTGGAGATATACGAATTCTTCATTGGTCTTCACCAGTGATCTTCATAAAAAACTTACGAAAAATAGTGCACTCCAAGACCTTCAGATGTAGTTTACCCCACAAGAAACTAACCAGCAGGGCAAGCAAAGAACATTGCTGCCTGCAGCACTTTGCCCAGTACTGCTGTTCATTACTAAATGAGAATTAAGAACCATGACTCCAATGGCAAATCCTCATCTGTCTTGCAGTACTGAAAGATGGTGGCTAAAACACAGATCAGGGGATTCAATCTTTTTCCTCTTATGCTATGGTAACATCAGACAATCACTGCTGAATCATGTCCAGAGAAGGACAATGAACCTAGTGAAGAGCCTAGAGAACAAGGCTTATGAGGAGCTGCTGAAGGAACTGGGATTGTTTAGTTAGAATCACCTGTAAAACAGAGTCATGTAACAGTTCATTGAAACTATAGCATAGCGGATTTCAGGGCACTACATTGATCTTATATTCCACAGACAACACCATTCCATACAGTGCAATTTTGAAGTGACTTACATCTGACAATCTTGTGAGATATTTCTCAAAGCGCTGTAAATTCAGATGCCCATTTTCATTGATGTAGCCTGTTGGGAAAATAAAGTGTGCTTTTAAGCTGAACAACTTAAAATGTTAAATATAAATGCCTCATGGATAACAGAACACAATCTTGCTGGCTGTCTAAAGACAGTGCAAGAAATGCTCAACATTCTAATGGATGTAAAAACCTTAATAAATATTAACACAGCAATGCCAAAACATTTCTGCTTCCAACAACTGAACCCGGTGTTCTTACCTCCCAGTTCTGGCAAGATAGCCATGTATGTTCTATAAAGTAGTGGCAGTGCATCATGATTAATATGTAAATGAGGTAGATGAGGAATAAAATCATTTCCTACAAGGAAACCCATTAAGATCCAATCATCTATTATCCTTTCAATATCATACTCAAAGGAAATCTTGTCCTGAGAGGGGAAAAAAAAAGAAAAGAAAAACCCAAACAAACAGAGAAGAACCACAGGGGTATAATTCTTATTATCATGTTTGCATAACAAGACCTCAAATGTTTTTTTTTCAGTCACAACTTCCAGCAGAACTTACTTTTACTGGTGAAAATTCATAATCTATATATTCTCTCATCAGTGATAAGTGCAATAAATGAAATGTGGTTTCCTCTGGTGCACATGCTCTGTAAATTATTCGTAACATTAAGTTAATTATTTATAAACACAATTTCACCATCAATACTTAATAAATCCAAGGCTACCTAAAACAAGCAATCTTACTAGGATTATATCATCACAGGAGAAATAATGTACAGACATTTCTTCTTTGAATCTATTTTAGGATTCATCTGTTTTGAATATACAAACTTTTGCAGCACAATCTTCTAAGCATCAAATGTGACTGCATTGTATGGGAAACAGCTAACTTGGAGAAAGCAGGGCAGCTTTATTAAGTTCCATAGCACATAAACTATTTCTTAAGTAATTATCCTATTGTCCAAAAAAGGAACATCCTCACCTAATTCTGCATCAAACCCAAAACTTTTAAAGGTATTTTAGAACTAGCCTGAGTACACTTAGAGTATGCAGATTCACATCTATAATGGCTAGGTTACATTTGCAGCTATTTGAAATACTCCTTGTGAGAAAACAATATGCTCAACTTTAAAATAAGCTCTGTATGTATCATCTAGTGGCTTCAACACAGCACCAAAACCCAAACCAACCAACCAACCCACATCTACCATTTGTTTACAGTATAACTTAGTCCACATGCATTCTACCTTCTTCTCCTCTCTTCGCAAAAATAACTTAACTGATTCTGGCCTAACCTTGGCTCAGGTATTAATTCCTACATTAAAAGATAAATTACTTAAAAAAAAAAAAAAAAAAAAAAAAAAAAGATTGATGTATTTTTAGTTCACAAAGGACTATTTCACCTTGCAGCTACTGTTAACTAGCTGGGATCCCCTTCAGTGACAAACCAGCATAAACAGCTGTGTATTTTGTCCAAAACCCTCTGAGGAAAAGGAAGCTTAAGATAAATTCTGAACTAGACTTGGTTATACAGAACTTCAGACCTAATTTTATTACTTTTTAAACAATTTTCATATTGGTAAATCCACATTGATGCTGTAAGACCCTAGAGCCATTTTGTCTCAACTGTAAGTGAGAATACTCACAGGATGCAATTCCAGTAACTTCCAGGAGTAAATTCCTATAATGAGCACTACCATCCTGAAGTTACAACAGGAGCCAAATATTCAATACTGCTGGGGCACCCAAACAATCACAGAATCATAGAATGGTCTGGGTTGGAAGGGACCTCAGAGATTGTCTAGTTCCAAATCCCATGCCATGAGCAGGGACGCCTCCCACTAGACCAGTGCTCGAGGCCTCATCCATCCCGGATCCCGGCCTTGAACACCTCCAGGGAGGAGGCATCCACAATCTTCTTGAGCAATCAGAACACCACCCTCACTCTGAGGAACTTCTTTCTATTATCCAGTCTAAACCTACCCTTCTAGAGCTTCGATGACACCTTGCTTCTGTATTTCATACTTCATTTAATTTATCCCTCAAAAGGTCATCGCACTTTTAATTTATGTTCTTTTCAAAAAAAGGAGTAATTATGTTCCTTGGGATTTAAGACCTTTTAAATACATTACAGTATTACACAATAACACTATCAACAGAATGACCACTACTAAACAGTTGACTGGGGAGTACTATGGAAAGTATACTCATTCTTGGTATTTATTATATTGTCCTTAGCCACAAAAAACGTGCTTATTAGCAAAAACCATGTTTGTCTAAACATTTTTCACTTATCACTGTCCAAAAGAATTTTGTATCACAAAAGTGTATTTTTCTGTCTCTCCTGTCTTTTCCCTATATCCACCAAACAGAAGCTTCAGAGAAGGAACTTTAGACAAAGCAACAATTAAAAAACGAGTTCTCTGTCATTTCAGAACAACTGCTCTGAAACAAATGACATTTTTCTGATTGATTATAACCTACAAGTTAGTTCAAACTGGCAAATCCAGAGTAAGAGTATCCTGTCAGCCACTTTAAGAGTGTTTATTTCAGTAACTTAATGAGATGCACAAAACTTCAGAGTTACAAATACATTTTCAGAAGCTCACACTTGCATAAGAGAATTATGGAAACAACATCAGTACAGTCTGGACTGCTCCACTCACAGTATGAAGAAAGAAGCATGACACACCAAAGCACTAAGGATTTTTTTCATCAGCTCTCCTAACAGCACACATTTTTCTCACGTCAACTAATTCAAACGCACAATTTCACAAGTTGGTTTTTCTAATTTCATGTACTAACGCAACAATAAAGTGAAACTCTATTAATTTAGTAAGCAATCAATAAAAAACAAACCAAAAAAACCAAGCAGTAAAGTGACTCAGTATATTTTGGATTTAATTTCTTCACATAGGAAATGAAAGTAAAGTTAAATCAGTTCACCTTTGAGATTTTTTACCACCAAATCTGACTTCTTCTCTTAAGAGCGCAAAGTGTGCCTCATGACTTGTTAATCCCAGCATAATCTATTACAAAGAGATATTAGAGAGGTCGTACTTAATTTTGGTTTTTTTTTTTTTTTTTTTTTTTTTTTTTTTTTAAAGCTGTTACTCAAGATTTGAGCAGTATAAAGAAATTCTGCTCTTCTGTTTCATTACTAATTCAAAAGTTTGCAGGAACACAAAATGACGTTCCTGTTTAACGACATTTTAGAACGCCGTACAGAAAGGCTTCTATTTCAGAAGCCAAAGTCACTGTTTATTTTAACTGCACGTACCAAGTCAGCATCTAAGCCGTAGAGGCAGTGCCTTGTATTTGGATCATGATGGGGCTTTGCTTTTTCTGATCTGATGAACTCCATAATTTTATGCTCGCCTTCCCCTGGAGTCTGCACGAAAAAAAAAAAAATATCCAAAATTAATCATTAAGTATTTTCCTATAAATTTAATTTCATTTAAAATAAAACATTACCAATGACCTCATGGCCTGATAAGTAGACTGTTACTCCTTGCCAGGATTTGTCTGTGGAAATCTTCATATTTACAAAATACTTCAGATGCTCATGCAATCTGGCCATGAATTCAGTTCCTGAAAACAGAAATCTGAAGTTAAACACACAGCTTTTCACTGGTCATTCAAAACTGCATTTAAATATCAAAAGTATTAATGAGAAAAACCAAACCACCCAAGGAAAAGCTTTGCAAGAGATGAAGAGGCAGCTGTAGTTTCACCCCCACCTCTATGTTTTCCATAGCAACCCAAAAACTTCTTAAATTGAGGCAATTACTTCAAGCCTACTGGATGTTATTGAAACTTGTCTTCCAAACTTCTAGTCTCCAATTTAAAAAAAGCCCATGCCTTAGAAAAGGAAGAGAGGTCCAAAGTATGGATGCAACAACATAAATCCAAATTTCAGTAACGAATGTATTTATCTTACCTGGTGTAATACAGTTGGAGTCAAACCTGGCTTCTGTAGGGAGAGTTTCTCCCTTTTCTAATGCCTTTTTTATTTTCTCCTCTGCCTCTTTTGCGGATCTAAAACAAAGGAGTTAGAGAGGAAGGAGAGAAATAATCATCTTATTCAAATGTTACTACCCTAAGAATAGCTTTACTGACAGAATATATATAGCCCATTTTTGAAAGAGTATTTAAAAGAAATCCAAAAACTGAGGGAGAGGAAAAGAAAATTAACTCCCAAATAGAGTTTGAACTTGTTCCCAATACAACAGGAGGGCTTTAAAAATAGCTTCTCTCCCCCTACTAATGATTATAATATGTTTGAGTAATAACACAGGTGATATTTGGATTACCAAGATGATCATTCAGTGGCTGATCAGAACAAAAGGAAGCCAATGTTGAATCAGTAGGAATATTTGGGATCTAAACATCTGAAAATGCTATAGCAGAACAATAGTGCTGATGTGGTTAAACAAAGAACAAGTTTGGAATACCTTGGAGGCAGGAGAAATGAACTAACTATCACCACCAGAGCAATGCAGAAACAAATGTAATCCTGGCCAAGGATTTCACAAACATCAGAAAACCACCATTATCTCTGTCCTTCTCTCAATATTAATCAAACATTTGTCCCATTTCTACTTAGAACTCTTTCTTAATTACTTCTTTCTCTCAACCTCCTTTTTTCCTCACAAAAGACCTTCAAAACAAGCCAAAAAACCAAAACCTTCCCCCAGGACCTTGAAGATATTTACTATTGTCCCCTTCCACCAGTCTGTTTTGTAGCATTCCCTGTACTGTCTGACCACTGACTTTCTTTACAGAAGTCTTCAAAAGAGCTTCTACATGTCCCAGAGCATATATATGGGAAATCTGTGAAACTACTGTGAAGTCTACTTGCAGCTCTGTAGTTCAGCTAGGGTGCTAACTGGTATAAACAGGAAAGCAGAGTTCCACTAGAAACTTCATTTCTTCTTTGACTGTCAAAGAACATTCCATTATAGTTACCAAAAAGGCATACCTATAATTAGCATTCACAAATACCAGAGACTCTCACAGGTTATGAAGCCACTGGAGATAATTGCTATGAGCTCTACTACAGATTTACTTCACCAAAAAATTCATAGGGAAAAAGTTTCTTGTGCCATCAAGTTCCACATACAGGGACAAAAAACTCTAGGCAACAAGCAAACCTTCCTTTCTGGAACCCTAATTTTAACTATTAACCTTTTAGAGGTAGTTACCCTCATTTGACCAAAAATTAAAACTACTGTCAAAAGCACAACCATTCTAAATATATTTTACTTTTCATGGCATACATTTAAGCAAACGTTTGGGTTTTTTTTTTAAACATTTACTATCCTAAAGACAGAGCAAGAACAGATATTCTCACCTAAATCGTCTCCCACGCTGCTGATTCATTTTTGCTCTTGGAGCTACTCCATCAACTGCCATGAAGAAAACCTTTCTTGGTTTAATAATACGAAAAAGTACTTCCAAATAGTGAAAAATATCAGCAAAAATCTTATCTTCTGAGATTCTGAAGTGAACATCATCATCATTTGGATGTGAACACTGATGTATAATGCCATTCATGTCCAGGTATAAGTTGTCAAACTCTGGAATCTACAAAAGCCATAGTTAGCACTCATTTGGTGACACGTGAAGCAATACAATCACTGCCCAAGGTGTGGCTCAGAGTAGTGAGCTCTGGAAACAAGCTGAGCTGGGAAGACTTCCCTGGAACCTATTGTACACCAATGGACCATCTTGCCTGGTTATGGTTTTGTTTACACTTGCAATCTGTTATTATGGTTTCCTTAGTGAAGAAAGTAAGGTGAACACATTTCATCCTATACTGTGCTGTTCTAGCACCTCAGGACTTCTGCCCCCTGTGCTTGAGTAATCTTCTACACTACATAAGGAAAAAGCAAAAAAAAAAACAAACCAAACACAAAACAAACCCCACTGATTAAGTCTTGCATATCTTCACTATAAACAACAACTACAAAACTGAGTCTGCAGTTTCCATAAGCATTTCAAAAGCAAAGCCGTTTTAAGAAGCTTTAGGTCTCTCTTCCTGTTAACCAGTTTCTACCACGGCCACTGCAAGCTGCCTCTTCAGGTATGCTAAGAGTCTAGAGAGTGGCAATTACCACCAAAAGCAGTAGTTACCCATTATAACTCCCATTTTCTTCCAAACGTGTTTTTTGTCCAGTTTTCTGTTGTTCCAACAGCCTCATCTGTAGCAGTCTAACTTTCTTTTAAAGGAAAAAATCGTCCCTCAAAATATACACAAGCAACAAAATATACACAAGGTGTTTGTGCTGTCTAAGAGGCACTATCCACAGATCTATCCCCCAGTATGACTGGTCATAAGAACCCTCTTATCACTACAGCTGGGAAAAGGCGCTGCTGACTTGTCGTGATTTTCTATAGTATTGCTGCCGCTGCTGCTGCAACAACTAATCTCCTACTGTGCAAAATGATCTTGAGCACAGTTAAATTCAGTCATCAAATTGCTTTCAGAGCACTGGAATAGGCTGTCTCCTTCTCTAGTGACTTTCAAGACCTTTCTGGATGTGTTCCTGTGTGACCTGCCCTAGATTATGCTGCTTTGGCATCTCCAGAGGTCCCTTCCAACCCCTACTATTGTGATTCTATGCTCAAACACAATATCATCACAGTTTGAGATTCGCCTTCAGTCATCACCCAACTCATCTCAGAACGTCCTACTCAGACACTAAAACCAAACACACCAGTCGAAAATGATAATGGGAAGCTGGGAGCTTGTGTCTAACTGGTGCTAAACACGACTTATCTGAAAACACGGGTTTTTCAGCCTAGCTGTTGAAAGCATTATTGGCAGCTTTCCTTTTCCAGGTTTTAATATATTTCTCGGGTTTACTACTAACACAAACTGCCCACGCATGTGACACGGACACGTAGCAGGGCTGTAAAACCTGACCCTCGTCACTGCTGTGCCATTCGTCGTCAGCAGCTGGAAATTTTCTAAGCCCGGTAAAGGCGAAACTCCGACCTGGTGCTCCCGAGGGAGATAGAAGCACCGCGGAGTTTAGAGGGGCTGGGGAAACCGAAAGCAGAGAAGAGAGCTCGGGGGTGGGAGCCGGTCACCGCCACGCCTCGGAGACGGGCCCCGGACTGGGCACTTCCTCGAGCAACAGCCTGTTTTCGGTTCCAGAGCTTCCGAAACCAGTGCCTGCGTGTGCCGATGTCTGCGCGGCGGGGCTACAGCAACAGCTCCCAGCAGCAGCTCCCGGCAGCGCTGTACGCTAGCCGCCACGTCGGGGCGGGTGTTCAGGCTCTCAGGGGAATCCCAAAGCTTCGACCCCGCTCCCCAGCGACACGCGTCACCATCCCGCGACTTTCGGCCGTTTTGAGCTGCGGGGCTCGGCGAGCCGCGGCCGCCAGCCCTACGCCGACCAGTATCTCAGCGAGCCAGCCTCGGCTCCGGCTCTGCGCCACAAGCTCGGGCCACAGCTGCCCGACTAGGGCCCAGGCCCGCTTCCCCGGCCCGTTGAGAGGCCGGCCAAGATCCCCCCTCCTCCACCCCGGCACGGAGAGAAGACGGGCCCTTGGCAGGCAGCGGCGCTCCGCTCCCATCTCACCTGATGCTCCTTCACCACCTGGCTGAGACAGGGGTACCGCTCCGAGATCCACCGGTAGAACTTAGGGACCCCCATGACCACTACTACCCACCAGCCTCACAGGACCTAAACAACCCGCGTCGCGCTCCGCCCTCCTTCCGGCGCGCGCTGCCAACGGCGGGGCCTCCCGGCCACAGAGCTGCGCTACACCGACAGCCCAGCCTCCTGCTCATAGAGCGGCGCTGCGCCGACAGCCACGCCTCCCGGCCCCGGAGCGGCGCTGCGGCGACAGCCGCGCCGACAGCCGCGCCTTCTGGCCCCGGAGCAGGGCTGCCACGCGCCGCGCCGACAGCCGGGTCTCCCGCTCACGGAGCGGCGCGCAGAGCGCCCCGCGCCGGCCACAGAGAGCGGAACGGCGCCGCTGGCGTAGGGGACTGTGAGGTGGGGCTGGTGCTGTTGGGGCGTTCTGCCCTGGCCGAGGGTGACCTGTCGTTAGCGTTACCCCGTGAGCCTGCACCCTCGTTCTCTCCCCTACAAGCCTGCGCAGGAGCTCCCACGACCCGCCGTCAGCGGGCGGCAGATGGCAGAGATGGAACGGAGTAGGTCCCTTAAGAGGTCTTTCGTGGAACATCTCTCTCTAAGACTCTGTCCGCTCTTACGGTAGGTGAAAGGTGACATGAGCCCAGGGCAGTCCTACATCGCCATAGAAAAGATAGAGGAGGTTCCAAAAATCGTAATTGGCAAAAATCCGTTGCAGAGGATGATCAAATTGGTAAAGTAAGTCTTCAAATGCCAAATGTTTCTCTCGACGGAGCTGAAACCAGAATTCAAGCTCTATTGCCGAAAAGTATTTATTTTTAGAAAGCCCTTATGAACTATGAGTAGAAAAAGTTGAATAACTTTACATCATAGCAGTACAAAACTTTTAACGTCAGATTTTCAAATCTCAGGCAAGCTGTTTACAAAATGTTTACAACAATATACAGGATTTTATAGAGTGTACTCTTTCAACATTGTGAACACTTTTCAGATAATCAGACTAAGCAAGAGGCAGCCTAATTTTTAAGCAGTTCCTTTGTGTATCCTATATTTATACAAAACGTAAGTATAAGGACTTGTGAACAGTGTAATTCCAAAGGGAAAGAATTTCACATATAAGGAGCCCAGCCCATATACATCTGGCAGAGCAGGTTGTCATCACTTGCTTCTTGAATAAGGTAATGAACATGCCCTTCAATAGATAAGGGTAATCCTTTAATTCTGTTTCTAGTCTTAATAACACCTTGCAGCCGTTGTTCTATATCAAGGACATGGGTTTTGGCCTGGAAACAAAGACAAACATTTGAGAAAAAGAATATAGCTACTATCCATGAACTTCCACTGCTTAAAATAAAAGAGTATTTATTAGGATTTGTTTGAAATGTGTATGCTAATGTAATACAAGACTCAAATGTATACACCAGTTAACTTTGAAAACAAAGGACACTCTCTTCTAAAAATCACTATTTTAAATGGATAATTGGTCAAGTTCTAAACCTTACATAACACTGGCACCTATCCAGAAAAAAACCCCAACAATTAACATACAACTATGTGGAGGACCTGTAACTAATAAAAAACAGAGAAGAGGTTACGTAGACAGAGCCTGGTTTGTAATTGTTTGAAGACCAGGATATTTCCTGTGCTTGAATAGCTCAGTTATAGTCTTTGTTGTAATATGGCTTCAGTACTCCAGTTTGTCCTTACCCTAGTTGCTGTGTTTATCAGCGCTCACGAAGTTGTACACATATTTATTTTTGCTATATATTCCATTTAAAGCAAAAAGGGACAAATCAGTATATTTGAAAAGGGGGAAAAGAATAAAAATCACAGGCTACACAAGTTGTATTTTTCATGAAGGAGAGAGCATTTATCAGCAGCCACGGCAGAAACAGTATAAACCAAATTCTAATGGTAACCAAGTGTTCCTTAACTTTGTAGTAAGGCACCTATTTCTGCAAGAATAAGCTTCCACTCAGGAAAAGCATAAAAAAATACAGAGGAAAAGGACTCCAGATGTTGCCAACACTGTATATCTGGAGGACTGTGCAACAGTCAGCATCAGGGACAGCAAGAGCCTCACCTCTCCTATTGCTTCTGTTGATGTTGTCCTTGATTTAGTAACACTAACAAGAGGCTCTATTTTGTCTGGTTCTTTAGTAGACAATTACATTTTTCTATCAATAAAATTCATTGCTTTATACAAACAAATTATGAACAGAGAGATAATAAGAAACAACCAGAGGACTTTTTAAACGGAAGAAATCCCATGACAATAAAGGTTTCTATTAGAAAATGCATAACTTGCAACCATAATGAAATTTGTCATTTGAATACCTTATGCTATGCTTGTTTTACACTCACCTTCTCATTGACAACTTCTCCGGTTTCATTCACCTGGGTTTTTGTATTCCCTTTAATAGGTTTACTCCATTCCACAAGAGGGTCATGAAGGAAAGTCTTTAAGACACTAAATAAAGAAAAAAATTTAAAAGGATATATTTTATTTTCAAAGCAAGAACATTGACAGGAGTCTGAAGTTAGTGCTGAATATTTATCATTAAAGTTGGAAAAGACCTTTAAGATCATAGAATGCAACCAGAACCCAACTACTAGGATCACTAAGTCATATTCTGAAGCACCACATCCACAAGCTTCACGAACACTTGCAGGGATGGTGACTCCACTACTTCCCTAGGCAGCCTGTTCCAACCCCTCACCACTCTCTCAGTAAAGAAGTTTTTCCTAATGTCCAATCTAAACTTCTCCAGCACAACTTAAGTCCATTTCCTCTCATCCTATCACTAGTTACTTAAGAGACCAACACCAGCCTCACTACAGCCTCCATTTAAGTAGTTATAGAGAGCAGTAAGATCTCCCCTTAGCCTTCTCTTCTCCAGACAAATCAACCCCAGCTCCCTCAGCTGCTTCTTGTACAACATGCCCTCCAAACCCCTCACCAGCCTCATTGCTCTCTTCTGGATGCCCTCCAGGACCCCTCAATGTCTTTCCTATACTGTGGTGCCCAGAACTGAACACAGTACTCAAGCTATTTCTATTGGTTTGTATTTAACAGTATGCCTTAGTAAGACTGAGCTGCATGACAGGAACCAGCTGGAACCAGCATGTTCACCTGCTGTTCCTCTCTCAGATGTTCAGACTACAGGCAGCTTTTTGTGAGTTTAGAGCATAAGCAATTGCCATACCTCATGAGAGGCTCCCTCTGATCACGCATAAGCCGCATCGTGACTTCACAAGCTCTTCGGAAGAGTCCTTCTGTTCCCATTGGACCCATCCCATTAACCATGTTGTGAGTGAGACGGAAAGGTACAATTTCCGGAACCTCAAAGGTTTCTCCCTTTACACAGATAAAAATAGGAGTATGCCCTAAATGTTTTAAGCACCATTTAAATAAAGGGAAACAACTGCATTATTTTTAGAGTTTTCCACTCATTTTGTCAGTGGCAGTTTCCTGGCTGACAAGAGATACTTGCCCAGATCATAACCCCTCTGAATATAACAATTACAGCTCTTTCTGGAGGGTGGTAGTGGAGAGAGGAAAAAACTACAAAACATAAACACTCTAAAATGTGAGCTATTTTAGACATATCTACAGGAGCTCCGCCAATATTGGCTAAATCAAAAAGGTGGCTTTAAGTAGTGCAGTACAGAGAATACACACTCTTGACAAATCCCAGGCTGTTTGTTGGGTAGAAACAAAGTGAGAGAAGATAACAGACATGTCAAAATTAGAATAATACAAACCCAAAACCAAACAGTAAACCAAGTAGAAATTTATAATTTCCATGCATGTAAAATAAAGAGCAAGTTCAGCAAGTGGCATTACTCACCTTATTGAAAAGGCAGTTGAAATCCACATGCACACATTCTCCAGTCAGAGAATCAAACAGAATGTTTTCCCCATGGCGGTCTCCTAGACCGAGTATGTAACCCACCATTGACATAACTGCCACGGAACGGCAATAGGCTGACCTGCTGTTGTACCTGCAGAAAAAAGAATCCGATGCCTAAGACACTTCCTTGGGCTATGTGTCTTTACTCAGTAGAGACATTAATGTTTAGTGAAACACACAAAGTAGATGTTCTTGAGCTAGTCCAATCCCAGTCACTCACCATGAAGTAGGATCAGGAAATGTTCTAAGAAACCATTCATGAAAGAGAGGAGGATGACGAGGTAGAAGGACTTCTTTGAACATTTTCAGCTTTTCAGACAAAGGTGCTGACTTTGGAAGCATGTGCTGACGCAGTTCTTTTCCAGTCATGTAGATACCTGTAACAGACCTTAATTACTCAAAAGAAATTTCCAGTATTACAACAAGGTATTTTCAAAAAGATAAGCATCTCCATAAAACTGAAATAAATGAACAAATCGAAAATAACCTATAGAAAATGGTGCTGGTGGGGTACGGGATAGTAAATAAAAGGCAGGATGAGGTGTAATGGCTTCAAACTGGAAGAAGCTGCATTTAGATTAGACATTAGGAAGAAATGCTTCTCCATGAGGGTGATGAGCCACTGAAACAAGTTTCCCAGAGAAGCTGAGGAGGCCCCAAGCAAGTGTTCAAAGCCAGATTGGATGGGGCCTTGAGCAATCAGGTCCAGTAGGTGGTATCCCTGGCCATGGCAGGGGCTTGGAACTAGATGATCTGTAAGGTCCCTTCCAACTCAAACCATTCTATGATTCTGTGATTCTAACTGAAAGACATGGCAAACAAGCTACCAGTTTTACTAAATGCTGTATGGTGGAATGGGGGAAACAAGTACACAAAAATTCCTCACCCTCAAAGCCTTTTGCTATATTCAGCTGAGATGTCCGGAATTAATAAACTCCCAGACATCTACATACATACAGATAACATGTGAAATTCACTCCCAAGTTTTATTGCACTGGCCAGAAGGTTGCTTTGTTAACAAGAAATTAAAAAGAAATCTTTTCTTTTCGCTGGAAAGTTATTGTACCCTCAACCTTGATTCAATTATAAATCATCTTAGTAATAGAAATTTAAAACAACAGATCAAATCTAAAAGGAAAAGTCCACAGACATTTCTGTTACTCTGTGCTGCTGAACTTGCTTGCATCATTGTATAAACAAATGTATTAAGATGATTATGTTATCAATTCTTGTAAGGAACATGTTTATTGCTATCAGTTCTTGTAAGGAATGTGTTTCTTGCAGGCACCTCTTCTCTTCCATTTAAGGATAAATGTCTACCATATGAATAACAATATATTGCAGTCAGTAAAAATACACATGGCTGTAGCTCCCAGAATTATGTCTGAATCTTTGCTGTTTGTCTCATTTATTAATTACTATAGAAACCATTTAAAAATAAAACACTAGTATAGTTTGAGATACTTCTTACCTTTCTCCTTATAAAGTTTTATCAGTATATTTCTTAAGCCAGCAGTGTTGTTCACCCATTCTATTATGCCACACTCATCATTTAATGGAATAACTGCATAGGTTCGAATATGGAGCTCTCGCCTACGGGACTCTGCATCTTTTCTTAAGCACTATTCACAAAAGAAAAATGAGATGATCAGATAACAGATAGGATTCAAAAATGTATCAACAACATGAATCATTCCAGCTATTTCTTGTTTCAAATCACATGATCTAGAAATTAAGATTCTAAGCTTTGCTGTCTACACATGCTAGCAAAATGGCCAACTGTAAATGAAAAAGAGACAATGTTGCAAAAAATTAAATTGCAGAACACGTACTTAAATCTCTTCAAAGCGGTATTGGAGCTAAGTGTTAAAGTGTTTCACATGCTATCCTTTACTTTAACCTCATGGAAAACAAGGTAACTTAATATATTGCTGAGAAGCCAAAATACATCTCACATAAGAAGTATGGCAAAACTTTTAGTATGAAAAGATGAGTTTATGTATTTCTCATTTAAAATATTAGGAAATTCTGAATGAGAAATATGAAGCATGACAGCACAAAGATTGCAGCTATTTATTTACTGTAAATAACCTTTCCTGGGTATTTTTGCTGGAATAAGCAATTGTTTTGGCAAAACACTGTATTTTGTTGCTGTTTACACAAGTCCATTATACATTATCAATAGCTATTGATTTCCATTGAAATAAGAGATTTCACAAAGGTTTACTTTTCATCCACTAAGCTTCATCTCAAGGTAAGTTTGTTCTATTTGTTAGCTCGTTGTTTTGTTCTGGTCAGTAAGTATAACACATCTGATTGTCTTAACTCATCAAACCTTATTAATAAGTGAGTTGAATTCCATGAGCCGACAGTCTTTTCTTAGATCATCTTTTGGCTTGCACATCATAATGTAAGATTTCCCATCTGAGCCCTTTAAGGTGATCTTTTTTGGCTTCTGAAGTGAAGCAAGTATTTCTACCTAAGGAAAACAATAAATTCTTTATTAAGACCTATATCAGATCACACAAAATAAAGTATCTCACTGTAATGAACCACTGCAGCCAGTCACGTCAGTGTTCTTCCATTTGGCTACAGTATATTAGCACAGTATAAGACAGACAATGAGGTTCTGGAGTAGGTCCAAAGCAAAGCAACATGGCTGTCGAGGGGTTTGGAGGGCATGTTGTACAAGGAGCAGCTAAGGGAGCTGGCGTTGATTAGTCTGGAGAAGAGAAGGCTAAGGGGAGATCTTACTGCTCTCTACAACTACTTAAATGGAGGCTGTAGTGATGCTGGTGTTGGTCTCATCTCCTAAGTAACTAGCAATAGGATGAAAGGAAATAGGCTTAGGGTGTGCCAGGGGACGTTTAGACTAGACAGCAGGAAAAGTTTATTTACTGAAAGAGTGCTGAGGTATTGGAACACGTTGCCCAGGGAGGTAGTGGAGTCACCATCCCTGGAGGTTTTCAAGAAGCATTTGGATGTGGCACTTCAGGATATAGTTTAGTGGTCATGGCAGTTGGGTCAAAACTGCAAGTACTAAGAAGGCTGGTTTTGGGTTGTTAGGACAGAAGTCACTCAGTTTCCACAACAGTAGTTATGAAATTCTCTACTCACTCCTCCATTTCTAGGACGCTAAGCAGTATTTGTGCAAGAAGAAGTTTCAAACGAGGTGCCAGCTAGAGGCTTACCGTATCATCAAAGCCTGCGATGTAGGCCCAGCAGCCAGGAAAAGGGTCGTGGTTAGCATGTGTACCAGGAACTGAAGGTAGAGTTGGTATCATCACTGATTGTAAGGGAATGAGAATTTCACTAAACGTGTGATCTTCTACTAATTTCTTCAGTGTTTTGAAATGAATATTCATGCTTAATGTTGAGCTGTTTCCATCAACCTTGAAAAAAGCAGTATTGTTCAAAAGTTAATAAGCACTTCAAACAGGAAAATGTTACTATTATTACACATTATATACACGTAGATTCATAGCATCATTTAGGTTGGAAGGGACCTTCAAGATCATTTAGTTCCAACCCTCCTGGCTTTAACTAATGAATAGAATAATAAATGTTTATGGTAGTAAGAAAAATAGCAAATTACATTTCCAATTAAATGGGAGTTGTCAATAGTAAATATATCTGGCCTTCACGGCATGCGCATTTTTTACTCTGAAAGTAAATACAGAACCACAAAAGAATTTTGTTAATTTTACCTTTATTATAATTTGTTCATGAAAACATAACCAGCCTGTTTTCATAGTAAAGCTCTGTGAAAGTCACTGGGAAAGAATCATCCGTGAAAGCACAACACAACGTAAAGCTCACGCACTGTGAGATGTACCATCACGTACTGAAGGATTTCACAAGGCCCTCAAAATATTTCACACTTTTAGTATTTCTATTAAGTAAACCCCCAATCTTTTACAAGCTACTGTAGTTTCTGTGAAATTGAAGTAACGTAAATGAATGTGTAACAAACGCTGTCAGAAGGAGCTTTAGTGTAACATTTTGAGATAAACAAATGACTGGGTGTAATAGGGTTGTTTTTTTAAGTACCGGTTTGTTGCACAGTTCTAGAAGCTTATCTGTAAGGCGTGCTGCATCTCCAACAAATTTTCCTAAAGATTCCTTCATGTGAATAGCTTTGTTTAGAATGTCTTTACATCTGCTGACACGCATAGGGTAAGAGGACTGAAAAAGAGAGGAAAAGTTAAAAATTAAATATCACAGTATCACAGTATTACCAAGGTTGGAAGAGACCTTGAAGATCATCGAGTCCAACCTGTAACCACAAACTTCACGACTAGACCATGGCATCACGTGCCACATCCAGTCCCCTCTTGAACGCCTCCAGGGACGGCGACTCAACCACCTCCCGAGCAGCCCATTCCAATGACAAATGACTCTCTCAGTGAAGAACTTTCTCCTCACCTCGAGCCTAAACTTCCCCTGTTGCAGCTTGAGATTGTGACGGTCAAATCAATGAAAGAATTCTAAAAACCCCCAAACAATTTTATAAACTTAATAAAGTTGTGGCTATAATTATCAAGGTACCTTGGACACAGCAGTCATCATCCACATTGCTTGCTGTGGATAGGCTAAGAACACTTTAGCGACAATCACCATCAGAACTGTGAAGACTTCATCATGAGAATGGCAAATTCGGGAGATTAACTGAGAGAAAGCGGTCAGGAACTGGTAAGGCGCCAGGTGATTTGTGTGCTCTGTAATCACCTTGTTTATTTTAGCTAAATCATTTTTCATTTGAACACGTTCTGAACGACCAGCTGAAAAACAGAAGAGGAGGACATTATGTTCCTTTCCCCACCATCAGAAAATAGTCATATAAATCAAGCCTACAGAAAATGTATTTTGTTGGTAATTTTCATAAGCCAAAACAACAACTCAAGGAGAAGCTCCTACATCAAGTGTTGGGTTTTAACATAGGAAAAAAATTACTTTATTTCTATGACATTTAACTAACCAGAATATCAGGAAATAAGTACAGAGAATAGGAACATGGAACAAACAACATTAGAAAAGCTCTCCTTGCACTCTTAAAATGAAACTACTTCTCTAAAGTGATGCAATCGCATAGAACAAACCAAAACCACTCTATTTCACTGGTAAAAGGATTCCCGTGTTCTTTAGTGGAGAAGAAATTAAGACAGCCTTTACAAGGGATGAAATTAGCACATCTGCTCCTATCTTCACCCCTGCCTCTGAGGACACAGCATGAATGGCATGTCAACAACATAGAAAGCTGCACTTGGTGTGCCTACAAGCCAAATTCATTTGACCTAAGTGTAGAACCACATCAAGATCAAGGAGCCATAACTACCTGCTTTACTCCAAAACTGTAGGCAATGTTTGCAGTTTTCATTGGTACAAAATTCTCCCACTCAAAATGCACCTATGGTAGGAGGTTCACATGCCTTGATGCCACCTACAGCGTATTTCCCTTCCTCCTCCCCCCATTTATATTTCAGCAAAATTCCCTCAACAAATGGAACCAAGACAAACAGGGAAAAAGTGCCAAAACCTAACACTATGTTAGCAGGATATACAAAAACACCACTCATTACTCGTGGGGCAACTTAGAAGAGATGATGGGTGACATGCAAGGATTCTCCCTATATGTGTTAATTAACTTAAGATATCTGAGGAACAATATACTATCTCATCATGTGTTTTTAAAGATATTCTGGAATGTTTAGTACTTTTCTGCATATTAACATCCTGTAACTGAAAAGAACAGTAGCACTTTGTTTCGGGTCAGAGAAAAGAACAGAAAATATACTTCGCTACTCTTTCACTTTTATGTTCAAAAGTATGATGCAAGAAGTATGAACTGGGAAAAAAGGTTCAACCTTTATCACATTCGTAGGCTTTTGCTCCAAAGTCCAGCCATAAAGATAGCATTCTTGGCATTGACTGATAGATGAACTGGTTTCCATACTGCAGAGACCTGTCATTACATGTTTAAATCACAACATGTTATTGATATATATTGGAAGCATTATGAATTTTACATCCCTGTTTCACATTCCATTCTGGCTTTTAGAAATCTATGCAACAACTAAAAGCTTACTAATATATACAGGTTTTGGTTTTATTAATCAAAACCACAGGTGAAATACTTAACAAGACAGACAAATATTTTCTCAGAAGTAAAATGAATTATGCATGAAAACTAGAAGGAAGCATTGCATAAAAGTTTCCAGTCTGGATTGCTGAAAGACAGTATCTTCCTAGATTATCCCCCCTCCCCAATATAATAGTCATCCTTCTGTAGAAACTAAGCACAGTTCCACTAGGGTCTAACCTCCCAAAATGATGAACTATGTATCTAATCAGCTCTCCTTGTTTTTCCATCTTGTTGTCAGTCACCATTGGCATTAACTTATCATAGTATTTAGCAAGATAAAAATGGCCATCTTCCCATTCTGGCAAGAAAATCGTCACATCCTGCAACAAAAATCAAAAAGATAATTACGTTTGAATGGATGCTAAATTGAAAATAAATTTAAAAACAACTACCAAAAAATCTCAAGAAACAAGGATATTTTATTACTTAGCTTTATGCAAAGTATGTGCAAAAAGGTTGTGTGTCTTTGTAACTCAAAAAATTGTATTTTTTTTGGTGATTGTGATAAATTCCTGTACAAGCTAAGACTGTTCTTGAAATATCTTTTGGATTTGGAGACAGCAAGGTAATTCAAGACAAGATGATACAAGATTGCTCAACTAGGAAAGATTAGAACTACATTAAAAAAAAATAAATTATTATAATCCAGTTCCTGATCCTGATAAACCTAATAATGGGTTTCTTTTAGTTTCTTGAATATGAAACAGTAGGATGCTGACTCCAGGATCTCAAAGGTCCTTTCCAACCTAAACGAATCTGTTTTATTCATCTTTCTAATTTCCTTCCAAATCATCATGCTTAGAAGAAAAACAAGAAATTATGTGACATACATAAGAAATAACTTAGCAAATGGCACATCCATTCTCTAACAACACTGGTGTGTTCCAAGTGCCAGTATTTAGGCAGTAGAGAATTCTGAGTGTTAGTAGTGGCCTGTATCAGGAACAGTGTGGCCAGGAGGAGCAGGGGGATCATTCCGCCCCTGTACACTGCACTGGTTAGGCCACACCTTGAGCACTGTGCCCAATTCTGGGCCCCTCACTTTAGGAAGGATGTTGACCTGCTGGAATGTGTCCAGAGAAGGGCAACAAAGTTGGTGAGGGGTTTGGAGAACACAAGCCCTATAAGGAGAGGCTGAGGGAGCTGGGGTTACTTAGCCTGGAGAGGAGGAGGCTCAGGGGAGACCTTATAGTCTACAACTATGTGAAGGGAGGTTGTGGACAGGCAGAGGTCGGTCTCTTCTCCCAGGCAACCAGCACCAGAACAAGAGGACACAGCCTCAAGCTGCACCAGGGGAGGTTTAGGCTGGAGGTTAGGAAGAAATTCTGCACAGAGAGAGTGAGTGTCCATTGGAATGGGCTGCCCGGGGAGGTGGTGGAGTCACCATCATTGGAGGTGTTTAGGAGGAAGCTTGATAGGGTGCTTGGTTGCATGGTTTAGTTGATTAGGTGGGTTGGATAATAGGTTGGACATGATGATCTTTAAGGTCTCTTCCAATCTGGTTTATTCTATTATTCTATTGTAGTAGAGAAATGTTATGAATTTCTGTCATTTCAACCCTCATTCGATGTCACATGTCCATTAGCTTTTCCTCTAAATGACTGTTATAGAAGTACTCTGATTAGTAAGACAGAAGTATTAACTCTGGCAAATGCCAAAACTTCAACAGAAGAAATATTACTTTTAAGGAAGCATAAAGATCTGCAGTTCTTCTAGTTCTTCAGAGATTGTGAGTGTGTTTAAAGCTTATCAGTTGCTACCAGAGAAAGAAAGAATGCTGAAGAGTAGCACAATGTGTCACCAAGTTATTTCACTACCTGGTTTCAGTAGCCCACATTTCAGTGAGGAATTTTAATTTGTGCATGCATAAGAAAAAAGCCACACTCCAGTAAATTGGTTTTTACGTTAGAAGAGCTATATTAGATTCTTAGCTCCCACTGTTGGGAACTGCAGATCTCCTCTCTTGATGTGTTATATTAAAGCTAATCCAGATAATTACATCTTTACAAGAAGAACTACTTCCCTCCTACACACAGATACATAATTTAATCTCATTGACGTTATCCTTGGTTAACATCATCAGGAGCATAACAACAGCTTTACTTAAAGTACGTAGTATAGTTGTTCTCCTTATCATTATTAGTCATTTCAACACCAGTGTATGAAATTACCTTATACTTTTTCATAACTGCATTGCTTTCAAAGTTAGCAGTTTCTTCCATAAATCTGCCCACTAGCAGCATTGCCTGACCGTGGATGAGCCGATTTTTGCTACTGCATGGTGCTTTATTTTCAGAGAAACATAACTCAACTCCTTTCTTGAGAACAATCAGCGCTTGATGAACCTCACCCTAAGGGAAAAAAAGAAAGCATTTTATATACCTTAAATAAGAGAGATTTAAAACTTTAGTCTCACAGTTGCTGTTAAGGGCAAAGCTGTGCCCCTGAGTGCATTCAAGGCATTCCGTCTGCTGTGACTGAATATTATGACTTCAAATGACTCTTAGGTTCCCGCACTATCTCAGCATTGTTGTCCCTTTATGTTTACCACAGTAATTGCTCCCATGTTTGCTGCCTACCTCTATTAGTTAAAAATATACAAATTAGGGTAACATCTGCTATTAACATAATTTAAACTTGCTTTGTCTGCTTTGACAGAGGCAGATAATCCACCAGTTTTATAAGTAGCTGCCTGAAAAGTCAACAGTACTCGAAAGGCCTGTCTAGCAGTTGGAGGTAAAAACTTCCCATGGCTCAACTGCAATCAGCATGTGTTGATAGTCCCAGGTTTGTTTTACATACACTGATTGCATGCCTGTAATTTTCCTTGAAGAAACTGAATGTGGCAATGCCAGCACGAGCAGTGTGAGCAATCTGGCAGCGTAGGCTTAGAGCCTGACATGGTGGTAGGCCATGTTCAGCGTAGGTGCAAGAGTTGCTAGCAGCGTAGCAAAACAGTGCTGTGCCTGCAGCATGTAACTAAAGCAGGACACTGGTAGCTATAAACACAGCAAGTTATCTGGGAATAACAGGACACGCACCTGCATCAACAACCTCACGTGTTGGTAGTAGCTTGACCAATAGTCTATAATAGTGCGATGTGTGGTCACTCGTGGGGAACCAATGAAGCTATGCCAACGATGCTCCCCGAGTTTATGTAAGGTGTAGAAGTTCCCTTAATACGCACTTCACTTCACTTTCCTCTCCTTTCCATTCACTTTACTTTGCTGTGCTATAGCCGTACAATATTGGAACAATAAAGGAGCAATACTAGATCATATTGGTCATCCGTATTGCTTCCAGTCTCCGTCGCTGATACTGAAAGATTATTTTCTGGTGTATAAGCAAATAAGTTACATTTTAATCTCCTTTACCTTGGACCAGAGCCATTTTGCTCTTTCTATATAAAGTTCTGAGAGGGTAGATTCCCCAGCATTCAGAAGAGCATTGTATGCAGTCTGGTGATGACCAGCTTTTCTTGCAACTCTAGCACTCTGGAGCCAGCACTGACCGACAAGCTCGCTGTAATCCTGGCTGCAGAGAGATTTGTGCAGAAGATGAAAAACTCCAGTCGTGAATGCTACTTTACAATCTGAAGTAATATCAAAATGTGTTCAAACACACGAAATTTCTCAGTAAGCTACATACTACATAGCAATCATTTAAAATTATTTGCAATACAGGCATTTCACCTTTCTTCCATTTAGGCCTGGAAACAATTGGCCTTGCTCCCCATTCTTCTCCCTTATCATTCCTATAAATGCTCCTTTTTCCTTCTGTTTTGAAGCGACATAATACCAGAGAGGACCAATTTTGTTTACAACGTATTTCCACTGAAATTGTTTATCTTTCTTCTTCTCGCACGCATACAGAAAACACTGAAAATACAATACAGACAGACAAGCAATAGTCACATTCTCACCTTTTATTGAGACTAAGCAAAGCCCTTCTCAGTGCTAAAATGGGTTCTTTTGCTCTGTAAGAGTTTTGGGTCATTTCAATACGAGCACACCAGTTAAGGGAATCTCTACCGTGGTGGCCATCTGGTTGCTGAAACATGGGTCCAAGACTATGTTCCAACTCACAAAGCATATGCAACCTGTGTTAGCAAAATAAAGGCAAAACATTGTTGAAAATTGGTTGCTGTTTGAGATATATGCAAGTTTTACAAAGCTTTTGCCATTTTCTTCCCAGAAGGTGGCCATGAAAGTAATTTCAGATAGTAGGAATGTGGCAAAAACAGACACAAAAAAAAGCAAAAACCCTCCACAAAAAAACAACCCACCCAGACTTGCAAAACTGTTCGGTTATTTTCTCATTATTCCTTTGCCAAGCTGCTGAACAGAGACAATGAAGATCATTTGGAGAGGCAGTCTTTAGAGTATTTTAATCTATTACTTTTAGTAATGATTTTTCAAAGAGTCTGGTATTTTCAATAAACACCATCTCAGATGCAATCTGTTACTTAAACACCTCCTCTACAAGAAAGTTTTAAATTTATTCAAAAAAACCCATTTTTCTTAGCTGTCACTGCAAAGCTGGGAGCTTGTAAACACCCAAGGTCCTATCGGCAGAGCCTAAGTGCAGTGCCTATCTGACAGAGAAATAGGGACTTTGAAGGCTTCTGAGCAGCCTAGATCAACAGCTAAATCAAACAATTTTCTTTCTCAATACTCAAATTCATAGAATTTCATCGAGTCCAACCACAAATCTAGTATTTTAATTATGAAAAGAGGCTTTAGCCTATGGTATCTGGGTTGCTTTCTGAAATAGCTGTCTCTGCAGGGGAGAGAAATTGTCTTCATTGTGGGAAGGAAAGCAGGAACATAGAATGTAGAATATTCAGGATTGGAAGGGGACCTTCAAAGGTCATCTAGTCTAACCTAATCTCCCTTCAGTGATTTACATCTAAACAGAAAAAAGTTAGTGCTTCTGCCCATCCCTCAAAATCATCTTCATGGCCCTCCACTCAGAAAGTTTCCAGGGATGGGGCATCTACCATGGAACCACTCCAAGTCAGGATGGATGGGGCACTGAGCAACCTGCTCTGGGTGAAGATGTCCCTGCTCACTCGAGGGGGTTGGACTAGATGACCTTTAAGGGTCCTTCCAACTCCAAATACTCTATGATTCCAAATCAAGGCTGGCTTGCATCAACAGAAACAAGGTGAGAGGTCTGAAAATGTTGTGAGTGGAGGGATGTGAAAGTGATCTGTAAGACCATCAAGTCCAAGCTAAACGTTTCCCAAATAAAATAACACTGCAAAAATTACTAAACCAAAATAGAATGAAGAAATACATATTTCAACTGACTAGTTTCATGTAATATCTAGTTATAAGGACACATTTGCAGGCAGAGGAAGCCTTTTTCATTAAAAAGGGACTATGATCTTTTAACTCTATTACAGCCAACTTTAAAATTCACTCAGAAACTACTGAAAGGGATCAGGGTTTCAGGTCTTATTCTTTGTTGATGAATTAAGGGAATAATTTTAGGCCACCACCACAGATTAAAAGCAATGCTTTTAAGTTAATGGAGTTTAAATAAACTTGCTTGTTCATTTTGAAAGATTATACTCAGTTTTATTCTGACTATTTTTCATGGCAGATAAATATATATTCCAAATTAATCATAGGTTTTCAACTGGGTGAGTTAAAAAAGAAAATTAAATGAGGCCACAGAAAATGAACATCAGTACCATTTATTATGGAAATGGAAAATTCTTGCTGCTGCATACTTGATTATGTGACTTGTTTGGAAATAGTGACATAAAAATCAGAAACCTGATAATGTGTTCATATCCTCGCTGATAGGATCCTCTTTCAAAGCTTGCTGCTGAAAGGGGTACAATCTGTTCTGCTCGAACAACCTTGAGTGTTTCATAAAAGGCTGCTTCATTCTTCTTCTTTGCTGACAATAATAAATGTCCTAGTCTGACACTCCAAGTAGTGGACTTCCTATCTTTAGTGAGAGAAAAAAAAAAACAAAAAGCCTCTCAGTTTTGGTTTTTTTAAGCAGTTTAATCTGAACATGCTAATTTGTATTAACATACACTGGAAAAGAGGAATTTTTTCTGAGAGCTAATTAATTGAATTTTAGAAATACTGTATAAATCCAGAACTCCACCTCCCAAACAAAATCAGAGGAAATTTTCCCTTACTCAAAGACTATACAGTTTACAATCAAATACATTCACAAAAATAAACTGTCAGAACCAATCGTCCACCCAGTAAAACCTAAGACTTAATTGGAGATGATTAGACTAAAACATACAATTGTTCAGAAATACAAACAACTATTCATATTGTGCTGTCATAAGGTACCTGAGGCCAAGTAATTTTCCAGTAAATCCCATCGTGACAGTTTCCATGCTGCTTCTACCCTGTAAGTGTTCAATTCAGAAATCCATTCAGACCTATTAAAGGAAAACAAAGACAAAGTTTGTGCTCAACTGAATTTCCCATCCCATATGTTAGTCCTACATCATATAAGCAAATAAATATTCTTTATACAAAACTTCTTTTACTTGAAAAGAAGCAAGGTAAGCTTGCTTCTAATAAAACTCAATAAAAGCAAAGGATATGCATTGATAACAAATAATAGCTGTGCAACACCATTCCACAAATTTAATTTCCAACTACTGTGTTTAACTTCTGTGGAACATTTTAAATATTACCATCCTCCAATACAATTATATGATAAGGTCACAGAATAGCTATGGAATCAGTAACATGCAAGACAATGATTGAAAGATTACATTTAACAAATTAAAGCACACGCTGGCACCACACATGGTGCGGATAGAAGTACCAGCGTTAGTGGAAGCCTCGATATAAATAATTTACAAAGCACTGAAAGTTTTCTGTCTTCACATTGCTAATTGGATATGCTTGAGGAAAAGGGCTTAGGGGTGTCAACTGATGAAAAACTCAACACGAACCAGCAATGTGTGCTTGCAGCTGAGAAGGCAACTGTGTCCTGGGCTGCATCAAAAGCAGTGTGACCAGCAGGATGAGGGAGGCGATTCTGCCCCTCTAATTCAGTTCCCCTGAGACCCCATCTGGAGTACTGCATCCAGTTCTGGAGCCTCCAACCCAAAAAGGACATTGAAGTGCTGGAGCAGGTCCAGAGGAGGCCATGAAGATGACCAGAGGGCTGGAGCACCTCCAATATGGGGACAAGCTGAAAAAGTTGGGGCTGTTCAACTTGGAGAAGTGAAGGCTCTGGGGAGACCTTAGAGCAACCTTCCAGTACCTGAAAGGGGCCTACAAGAAAGCTGGGGACAGACATTTTACAAGGGCTTTTAGTGATAGAGGGAATGGCTTTAAGCTGCTTATTAGGAGGAAATTCTTTAAAGTGAGGGTGGCAAGACACTGGAACAGGTTGCCCAGGGAGGTTGTGGATGCCTCTTCCTTGGAGGTGCTCAAGGCCAGGTTGGACAGGGCCTTGAGCAACCTGGTCTAGTGGAAGGTGTCCCTGCTCATGGCAGGGGTTGGAGCTAGATGGTGTTTAAGGTCCCTTCCTATACAAACCATTCTATGATGAAATAGACTGTGTGGCTTGCTGTAGAAGGGGTAGAGAAGATGATGCTGCAGGTTTTTCATGTCTTTCACAAGTGACTTCTAACTGTCTGAAGTTTTGCTTATGGATTAATTTTATGGGGTTAAATTAGTAGCTGAACTAGATGACCTTTAAAGGTCCCTTCCAACCCAATGCATTCTGTGACTCAGCGAGTCTGTGATAATATTCTCAAGGTTTTATTTGGAAGAACCACATGGCACACAGAAGCCTTACACGGGCAATGCAGTGCCCTCGACTAAAGTGGCCTATGTTGGAGATAAGGAACAAAGCGTGTGGTTGAATGAAGTTCAAGGCATTTCAGAACAGTAAGTAACTTTGAAAAGTGAAGTGTAACTTTGCATTTTACAAGCTTAGCTAGGTATTGTTTTTGTATTACAGACCTAAGTAGCTGAGAAGAGTTGCTAACATTAAAGAGTTTGCTGGAATTAAAAAAACCCCACAATTTAAATGAGATTTCAGAATGTGTGGAGTTAGTCTCAGGTATTTAAAGTTAGGTGCTGCAACAAAAGAATGAGTTCTGGTATTTACTCTCCCACTCAATTTTCAGTTCTAGTCTTACTATTATTAAGCTGGAGGAGGTATATAGAATCGAGTCATACATGATCAAGTTACAGCTTCAATAGCTCAGCATTTTTAATGCAGCTTGGTCTAGTGGAAGATATCCCTGCCCATGGCAGCGAGGCTGAAAATAGAGGATCTTTAAAGTCCCTTCCAACCCAAACCATTCTATGATTCCACGATAAGCTTCAAATGCCTGAGAATGTGCAAAACTTGCTACTGAGATGTAGGTGAGACACAAGAGCTTCATATTATTCATATAAGCATTGCATTTCATGCTTACCATACCTGTTTGCAAGCACTCCGTTGACCTGAGTAATTACAGTAGATAACTGACCAAGGCCTAACATGGACTTCACTACACCATGATAATGAATAATCTAGAAACAGAAGGACACGAAAAAAAAAAAGAAAACACAACAAAGCCAAATTAAAAAAAGCCCACACATACACTAATGAAATTCATGGCAGTCTGAAGGAGGAACTAGGCCCATTAGGATGCTTTTTATAATTCAAAAGGACACAACCAATTGCACTGTAAGCTAAATGAATATTGAAAATGTCTTATTAACAAAGAACTTAAATCAATTATCAAAATGCACTTTACCACAAATATAGTTGGACAGTCATTTATTAATACAGTTACCAAAGCTGTGAATAAAAATTTCATTTAAAGAAATAAACAAGAAGAAAAAGAGTCCCAAGAAGAAAATAATCCCAAAATTCAAAGCAATTTCACTCTCCATAAAAATGCTTTCCATACTCCAGGAAACAAGTAGGGTCATCAAAACATTTTATTTACTGTATCTGTTATCAGCTGTGCTAGATAACCTCTACTTTATAGGAAGTGCAACAAACCATAGGAATACCACAGCCTAGGAAACTTCGACCCATTTCCATTAGAAGCATGTTTCAAATATAAAAAGGGTAATACAGGTCTTCAGCTTTCTTTCTGCATTTAACATCACATCTCCAGATAGTCACTTAGGCACATAAAAAGCATCATGATTTTCCAGTACTGCTCAGATTTACAGTACCTGAGATGTGCTATTTTTAAAAAAGGAGGGGGTGTGGAAGGCGAGTTATTATAAGTTTTCCCTCATCCATTTCTAATTGCCCTTATATTCTTTTCCCTGGAAATCAAACATTGCAAGTCAGAATTACTGTGAATGAAACCTGTGGTAATTTGCTTTAACAGTTCTCTTGGCTTCACAGTATCACAGTATCGCTAAGGTTGGAAGAGACCTCGAAGATCATCGAGTCCAACCTGTAACCACAGACCCCATGACTAGACCATGGCACCAAGTGCCACGTCCAATCCCCTCCTGAACACCTCCAGGGACGGTGACTCCACCACCTCCCCGGGCAGCCCATTCCAATGGCGAATCACTCTCTCGGTGAAGAACTTTCTCCTCACCTTGAGCCTAAACTTCCCCTGGTGCAGCCTGAGACTGTGTCCCCTGTGGCGTGTACCACTACCGACTGATATGTCAACAATTCCAGACCATCCCAAGCAAAGGCTAAACTTAATTAGCAAGCAGTCCTAGCAAAAAAAGCATCCAACTATTAACCAAAGCCTGAAAATTATGACGTAAACCAAACAGAAGATTTGTTTCAGCTCATAAACATTACCAATAGCAATACTTATTCAGAAACTGCTACAATAAACTCTTATGTTCCCACTGTGTTTTGTGTTCTGGGGAGGTATTTTTGTCTTAGTCTCATGTTTGTTCAGTAGATGTAAAAAAGAATTTTATATAAACGTATGTATGTATGAAAAATAAAACCAATTTGTGTTGCATTTACCTGATCAGGTTCTAGCTGGATAGCCCTATCGTAACAGGCTGTGGCATCCCTTAACAAGCCAATGCTTTCATGTTCAAGGATTTGCTCTTTGAGAGATGGTTCGGCTTTCCGAATTGCACTGACTCCAGCTACTCCATCTGGCTCATGCATAGCAGCATACAATTTCTTGATCCAGAGAGAAATGAAAATGAACATTACAAACAAGTCCAAGACAGGAAAAAGGCAGTTTATATATAACATGCTCAGAACCACACGTCTTCTTGGAAATGGAGAACTACACTGTAGGACTTCTTGACATTCAGCTTTCATGGGAAATGACAGCTTTTCTGGGCTACTTCCAAAGTTGAGCCCTACTTTTCCTTAGCATGCTGTAAGACTATTGAGCTCATACTATAGAAAGAATGAACACATCACGTTATCTGAAACAATCTGCACAAAGGGCAAAATATATATCCTCTTATTACATGATGAAGTTGTATAACACAAAGCTGCAGATTACTTAAGGTAGAAAAGCAACATACTAAGATTTTCAATTTGAAATGTCAATGGGGAATGTAAAACACAAGGAATTACAAACAGGCTCATCCCACAGGTTAAACAACTTCTTCAAAATAATTTAAATTGTTTGCAATGCTCTTAACATTAGGTCTTTCTCTACTTCAGAGAAAGCCACTTAGCTTTCTTTGGCTTTTGTTACAGTTGGCTGTGTTTCCTCAGAAAGAGGGGCAGATTTAGCTATACTTTCCACAAAAAGACAGTTAAATATTTTCAAGATTTTACAATCTTCTATTATATACTAGAAAGCATTCCTTCTTTTTCATAAAAGAAGCATGATAAGCAAAGGTATGCACTATATATTATGAAAGACAGATGACTAAATACTTGTAACCATTGGAAAGAGCCTGACTAGTTTTTTTCCTCTGCTCTTCAAAGAATTTGACAAGGCTTTACTCATCTAGGTCCATTTTAATTTTAAAATAAATCAAACCAAAACAAAAACTAATTCAGAACCTGAAGAAATCCAAGATGCTCCTGAATATTTTGTTTCTTCTCTGTGATGAACGATTCAAAGTGCATCACAGCCCTTGTGTACGCCTTCGAACGAAAGGAAGCCACAGCTAGAGTGTCCTGAGGGATGAGGTCCAGAAAACGTGTCACATTTTGATATTCTCCATAGTCCTCACTTGATGCTACAGAAAAAAAAGACATTTTAAAGTGTTTGTCCATGAGGGGTTTCAATTCTAAGAATTATCTTATGCATCAAAATTCAGTTAATTCATTTCACAACTTAGAGGGATAACGTGATTAAAGAACACTTTTTTCCCCCTTCTGTCAACAATAATTTAAATAATAACTTAAATATTTAAAACAATCTGATGAGCTTCCTACAGCTTTCAAGAGAGGACAGAGTAAGTTAAACTCAACCTTTAGACAACTACCAAGAAATTCACATTCCATTTTATGTCTTCATTTCTTACAATTGGCATTCAAATCATCTGATCTGGGGTGGGAGGAGTGTAAATCCCAATATGATAGTAAGAAATCAAAGCATATTATAGAAATATTACATTTGCAATGGCTATAATTCAAGTGGCAAATTTAAATATTTATTTGAAGAACATAAATGCCACTTTACATAAAATAAGCACCACTCACTTTTTTGATCTCCTCTGTCTTTGCTAGACTTGCCAGTACTTTTCTCAGAAGTAAGTATTTGGAATTTATGTCTTGCCCACTGAGTTAGATGATCAAGCATGGAAAACACTGTCTGTGTGCTCAGCTGACTCAGATCAGATGCACTGTCTTCAAGTCTCCTGGTAGACTTGTCATCATGTTTCAGAACAGCCATAATCTCCATGTAAACCTATACAAATAAAAGAAGTGCCATACAGGCATCAAAATAGTAGGAAACAGTAACTAATACACAAATCAAACTGAAACACTAGGTATTTTAATTGTATAATTTAATAATTTTTTACTTATCTGCAAGTTCTGTTTGTCCCACAGCCTTAAGGGGAAGAGACAGCAAACCACATAACTGTTGTCAGCAGATGCCACACAGAACACAAAGCCTCTGAAAAGCACACTTTTGGATTTGGAATAACCATCACAATTGCTGACATTTTAGGTTCCAAGACACGATGAATGCTACTGCCCTTCTGCTAAGAATGCAATACTTCAGAGTTTGAGAAGAGTCAAGTTATCTGATTATGTGGTCAGGCAGTGGAACAGGCTGCCCAGGGAGATGGTAGTATCACCATCCCTGGAGGCGTTCAAGAAACGTGTGGACCTGGCACTTTGGGGCATGGTTTAATGGCCACAGTGGTGTGAGATTGAAAGTTGGACTCAATCTCAGAGGTCTTTTCCAACCAAAACAATTCTGTGATTCCATGATCTACTGGCTACTAGGTCACAGATCTATTTGCTGTGTAAATACCATGCTGAAAGACCTGCTGTTTGTTTTAGTCAACAGAACAAGTTAACACAGAACAGATGCTTATTGTGGATGTATTTGTTCAGACAAGAAAAATCATAACAACTCTAGACATACACAGTGTTTAAACACACATATCTTAGCTGTGAAAGTTCAAATTAAGAGAATACTTTTTCCAGTCTCTTACACTTCTGTTAAAGCAAACTGAAAGCAAGCAGAGGGGATGACTCTCTTCTCTCCCATCCCTCCTTTGCTACAAGGCAATCCTGTTCTGCATGAATCTGGTAGCTGAACAGTTTTTCCATTTAATTTGGAAGTGTACACAAGGGAGAGGAAAAACTATGAGTCTGAATTCTTGGAAGTATACAAATTCAATTTATTCCTTGTTTGTGTTGCACTCACTTCCTCTCTGCAGCACTCCAGCTCTTGATGTTACTGCAGTCACAATTAACTGCCTAATACATCATACTAGGCCCTGCTGAAGAAATAGATGGAAATCCACATAAAAACAGTTCAACATGAACTTGTGTGAGTATATTCAAATCTCAGCAGAAATTTTATATTACAAATACAGGAAGAGGTGTTTAACACCTATATAATTTGCTCATGTAAGTCTACAGTCATTCTGCAGCGCTCTGAGGAAGAACAGTTACTCAACATTCCTGTGAAGAACACCACCATCTTAGGCATCTCACCTCTTGTTGATCCTCTTGACTGCATCCCAACAAAACATAAACAAGGATGTGTGGAAGCAGATAAATTGTCACTTTATAGTCATTCTTCATCATAATACTGCAGCAATCAAAAACTTTTCTGGCAAGATCATGTCGCACCTATAGAAAACCATTACTTCCATTATCATCAGAAGAGCACAAATGCCTGAACAATGAATGGGTTGCTTTTTGTTAACAAATACAAATTCTGTTCCATCAAATAATTTTAAGACATTTGTCTCCTACAGAAGGTTCATCAGACTTAAACATGCAACAGAGATGCCAGATGGCAGCTACTACTGAACATGCTAAATTCTGATATGACAAAAAGCATTACTTACATGTTCTATTTTTCCGTGTTTCCTACACCACTGTGAGTTTCTACTGGCCATAGAAAAAGCTTTAAGACTGAGAGTCTACTACTGCACTCACCTTCTCTGCCACCCTTAAAAGCTTACAAGAAGTAGGAAACTATGAAGGGGGCTTACAAGAAAGCTGGATAGGGGCTTTTTACAAGGGCTTGTAGTGATAGGACAAGCGGGGATGGATTTGAGCTGAAAGAGGGCAGAGATTTAGACTGGAGATTAGGAAGAAATCCTTTACAGTGAGGGTGATGAGACACTGAAACAGGTTGCCCAAGGGAGGTAGTGGATGCCCCCTCCCTGGAGGTGTTCCAGGCTAGACTGAACAGGGCCTTGAGCAAGCTGGTCCAGCGGAAGGTGTCCCTGCCCAGATGCCACAAGACATTATGAAAAATTCCCCTCGCTGAAAGGGACATTGGACGGTGGAACAGGCTGTGCAGGGAAGTGGTGGAGTCACCACCCTGGAGGTGTTAAAAGATGTTTGGAGGGGGTGCTTAGGTACATGGTCTAACAGTAGTGTACAGGGAGATGTTAGGTTATGGTTGGACTCAATGACCTTAAGGTGTTTTCAACCAGGCAATTCAATGATTCGCTTACCTTTGTTATCAGGTAACCTGCCCAAGTTGCCGACCATTCTGCAAAATTATCACCTAACTTGCTTAAGTAAATAGGCTTCTTCATCTTAGACCAATTTATAGCCTTTTGATAACTCTTGTACCTGTAATTTTAAAATATCCATTTACTAAAACTATTTTAAAAAATTAGTACAATAAAAACAGTATCACCTTGTTAATGGTGAAGTTCCCTAACTGGAATAATATTAGGTTTCATCTTGTCAATCTTTTAAAAGAGAATTAAGAAAATACTTTCAGTAATCAACACCTTTTATTCTAGAGCTTCTTAAAATACAACATGAAATAGGAACAGCCTAACATCTTAGCAGAATTTCTAGCTATACTGCAAAGTGTTGTTCAAATCAGTCTTAAGACTGCAGTTTGATAATTACTTGAGTACTGGTTTGGACAAGAAAATTCCAGAGCACATGAGAGCCAAGAAATGAAGGAGTTTGTTTTCTAAATGGGCAAATCTCATCACACAAAACAGAAAGGAAGTTTGCTGAATTTTTCAAATTTAGGTGTGTAAGTAATTTGAAGTTTTCTTCATATTATTTTTATCATTCATTCAACAAAATGAAAAGTCAAATTACAGCCCAGTGAGCTACTCCTGCTTCTACAAAGGTTAGCAGTAAAAAGAAGGTAATGAATTTGAGTAAAAATTTGTGCAGAGGGAAAAAAAAGAAACAAAAGCTTGAAAACATTGTATAAGACAATGTCACGGGGACAAAGACAGATCTGAGCAAAGCAAGAGCTCAGAATTTTGCTTGTATAATTTCTAGAGAATTACATTCAAAGAAGTGCGAATTCAGCTTTATATAAGGTGAATTTATTTGAATTTTGTATATACATATCACTCTTCACAGAAGAGCAACCATCACAAAACAAAATTAAGTTATTGCTAGCCTGGAGACAAAAACAGAAAGATGAAAGTGTTTTTAAAGGTGTGATGACAAAACATTGTTTCAGCTGCCACATACCGTGTATTTAAGTGAGGTTCCAAGATCTCCTGCACATGCTCGGGAAACCTCCTCCAAAGCCTGGAGCCTGGGCAGTCAGTGTCTGTGTCTCTACAGTCATAGATAGACAGTAACTCCTGAAAATGCAGAGTTAACAATGAAGAGATTTGATGAGCACAGTAGTAACAAAAACTGGGGTATAGAATCATAGAATCATAGAATCAACAACAAGGTTGGAAAAGACCTCAAAGATCATCAAGTCCAACCTGTCACCCAAGGCCTCATGACTATTAAACCATGGCACCAAGTGCCATGTCTAATCCTCTCTTAATACCTCCAGGGACAGTGACTCTACCACCTCCGCAGGCAGCCCATTCCAATAGCTAACAACTCTCTCTGTGAAGAACTTTCTCCCCACCTCGAGCCTAAACCTCCCCTGGTGCAGCCTGAGACTGTGTCCTCTTATTATTATTTGACTAATGCCAAAAGATTATTCCTTTTGTCCAGTCCCCAAAGACAAATATGCCAGAGGTTAGATTTGTGAATGCCAGCCATGAATGCCTCATGATACTCACTGTGAGGTATCATACTGGTAACCTTCCTGTAAAACCACAGTCCTGATAAGCACCTTATCACCTGGCCTGTGTACACACAGCACTTTCACAGGCTCTGACAGAGACCCCCATCAGCAATTATCAGCTTAACACAGGGGAAGGCTGAGTCCTGCCTCCTCCAAGCTGAAAAGTAAGCCAAAACACAAAAGGGTTCCAAGTCTTCCCTGCTTGAAATCTAGTTAGCTGCTGGGATATCAGCATGGTACACGAGTTATCTGCCTGGATGCTTTGGACAGAATCACCTACATGTGTAACACACATTGCTTGTGTGGCCAGGGGGTCAAGGGAGGTATATACAGAAGCAATAAGACTGAAGTCACAGAATGCTTAATTCAGAAATCAGGACCACAAAGACTTTCACCCAGCATTATAATCCCTTATTATTAGGCAGTGGTGATTTCAAGTAACTAGTGATTCCCCAGATCCTCCAGATGGTGTTCAGACCACATAATCTTTCTTCACATATGCCAATAAACCAGAAGATGGTCTGATTCCTCTCTGGGCATAAGCTAATGAAATTTTCTGATTCCATGGCCTATACAGGAGGCCACTTACTTTCTCCTGACGCAAGAAATTGCCCTGAAATTTTCACAAAGATATTTACAAGAATTAAAAAAGCCAAACAATGACCAAACCAGCTTGGAGTTGGGCAAACCAGCACAAAAGACTGGAGTCTGAAAATAAGGGTAGGCTCCTGTTCAGTTGCTTCCTAAAAGTGTAAGCAGAAATCTTTGTAGGAATACTTACCGCTTTTTATTTCTGCCTATGGAACCTGCACCATTTCTAAGTCAGTCTCAGGATTGCTCCTTGAATCACCATATATGGACTGCTACTTACCTCTGAAATATCAGGTCTCTCCTAAAATATTGTGACACAAAAGCAGACAAAAATTTTATCTGACAACTCCCCAGAATTCTAAGTGAGCCCTGGGAGTTCCAAAACTCAAAGTGGTACCCCGAATAGCCTTTTACCTTGTAATTTAAAGCTGCATAGGAGGTGTTTCAAATGCTGAAAATATGTACTTAAAAATGTACATTTATATTGCATAATTCTAAGTTCAGCGTGATAGGAAATAATTTGTGAAGAGAAAATATGAATCTAATCATATAGCTTACCTGAATGGCATATGCTGCAGAATCCTGAGCACGAACATTATCAGCGTAAGCAAGAAATGCTCTAGTTAGTTCCATTAGTAATCCATAGGCAAAATTGGGATCCTCCACACCAGCCTCAAGCACAAACAGAGCACCAGTTTTTATTAAAGCAGAGTAACAGCTGTACCTTTAATCTCTGAATAGTCACTTTGAAGCCTGACTCTAAACTGGTTTAGATGAGAAAGCAAGTAGAGATTTTCAGAGGTTCTAAAGATAAGGTTTCCTACTCTCAAGTACTATTAAAAAAATACTTAAACTTCTAGACTCTTGTAAACTAATGCAGCAACACTTCTTACCACAAATGTGAAATGTTTTCCTTGAGTTTCACTTGTTGAAAAATCAAGCCTGCCAGGATCTATGGCTCCCAGTTCACCTAAACATTCTCCACAAAGCAGACGGGCTTGAGAGTTGGCATCCTGGCATCCAATAAGAAGTACAGTTACCAGGTGGGAGATGACTGGCTCCACAGTTTCACTGTCTGTCACATACTTTATCAATTTTTCCTGGAAGGTTGAAAAATAAAAATGAGTTATTCTAATCTCAGAAATTTTCCATCTGCAACTCACTCTTACTTTGTATTTCATTTACCCATGACTTTAAGTTAGTGATTCTAATACTGGAATTTTATAACTATAGTCCAACTGCCCTAAAGTAACTTATTACCCTAGGAAGGGCTAGACAAATGAGGGATTTGGGCCTCAATTAATCATGGTGTCACAGCCAATATTTGGTTTCATTATGATATACTTTATTAATTTCATTTTCTTTCTGTGTGTCACCAACCAACCTCTCTTCTTTTCTACATTCTTTTTCACTTAACTGCCCCTTCGTTGCTTTCATTCAGCTCTTATCATACCTTCTGCTTCAGCTGCCATTTGTATCTTTACTATTTCCCATTTGTTGACCATTTCTTCACTCTTAGTCCTACAAAGCCCAGGGTTTCATGTCCTTTTATCAGTGCCCATCATTTTAATTAGGTGTCTTTTCTTTTTCATTTTGGCCCATCTTTCTCCTCTTTCACATTTAGTCCAAATACAGAATAAGTTTTCTCTTAATGTGAAGATGTTTTCCATTATTATGCTTAATGTAACAGGGTGCCCAAGGAAGTGGTGGAGTCACCATCTCTGGAGGTGTTCAAGTAGATGTGGCACTTTGGGACAAGGTCTACTGGTCATGGAGGTGTTGGGTAGAAGGTTGGACCTGATGATCTTGGAGGTCTTTTCCAGCCTTAATGATTAAGTTTGATTTGCCTCTATTAGTTTGCTAGATTTCTAACTAAGCAAGGCATGGCATGCTAACCTGAGCTGCAAGAGTTATTGCTTGGACAGAAATACACATAAGTGTGATCTCCCTGTGGACCCAGAAATATAGTCACAAAAGCCAATTTGCAGAGAAGGTGAGATTCCTTTGAAGTCCTTTTATTTTTTAGCAGAGAGATTCTCCTAACTGCTTGCAGCTGCTTTCCACACACAGCGAGAGAACACCAAGGAAACCAGAAAGGGGGTGAAGGGAGGGGGTAACTCTCTCAGCAGTGCCCTGTTATTCTATCCGAAAAACCTGCCTCTCAGCAGGGGGTCTTTGTCTTCCTGCAACTTTCATAGGTGCAGGCTTCCAGGCAACGGAAGCATCTCCCCGCCCTCCTCCCCCGCCAGCCCCCCAGGGTGTCTTAGCAGGGTCTGAATCAAAACTGCCACCCTACTGAGGCAGGTTTTCTATACCTGATTTCTATATAGTGTTTCCTTCAGGCTGGTAAGCGCATGAATACGAACATCCACGTTCTCATGCTGAATAGCTCTCATGGATAGCTGCAGTGCTGTCTGCAAGTCGGTGCATTTGGAGGACTCCTGGACAAAACAAAACATGAGAAGTTTGCATTACACATAACAGGAAAACAGTTAAGTATCACCTCAAACAACACATGTGAGAACACATACAAACTACTCTTCCGCCTACATTCTCTGTAGCCCTGAGGAGAGGACTTGTGGGTTGATGAAAAAGTCAACGTAAGCTGTCAATGGGTGCTTGCAGCCCAGAAGGCCAATTGTATCCTGGGCTGCATCAAAAGAAGTGTGACCAGCAGGGTGAAGGAGCTGATCCTGCTCTTCTGCTCTTATGAGACCCCAGCTGGAGTACTGTGTCCAGTCCTGGGTTGTTCAGCCTGGAGAAATGAAAGCTCGGGGAGATCTTATAGAGGCCATTCAGTACCTGTAGGGGGCCTACAAGAAATCTGGGAAAGGACTTTTTGCATGAGCTTGTAGTGATGGGAGGAGGGGCAATGAAAGAGAGGAGGTATTAGGAAGAAACTCTTTACAGTGATAGCGGTGAGACACTGGAAGAGGCGGTCCAAGGAGGTTGTGGATGTTCCCTCCCTGGAGTTGTTCAAAGTCAGACTGGACAGGATCTCGAGCAACCTGATCTACTGGAAGGTGTCCTTACCACTGTAGGACTGTCAGAACTAGATGATCTTTAAAGTTCCTTCTAATGCAAACCATCCCATGGCTCTTGCCTACATCCATACACCACTTTCTTCCTGTCTATTTTTAAAAATGTTTGCTATATTTTTTTTATTTATGCCATCTTTGCAATATAAATTATTAAACGAGAACCTCCTTGGCTAGCATCAGAAGTCAAAAAATAATTTGCTACCTCGTTCCCATTCAATAACAATTGCTACTTCCATCTATTACCTATCCATTCTGGGAGAAAGCAAAAGAAATGGATCATGAAGTGCTCCTAAAAATAGACACTTTGTTAGCTTTAGAAATAATATGGAAGAAGGATCAACTTAAAAGTAACACAGTCTTATAATGCGATTATTGCTATTGCTCATACTTTAAATCTTACCATCCCTTTAGTCTCAAAATACGAGAAGTCAGTGTTCAGGGGATGCTACAGAAATAGGTCTGTTAAAACATGAGCATATTTCACCCCTAAAGGATCAGAACCTGCTTCAAAGCATTCCTGCAAAACGCAAATTCTGTTTTGCCTTGGAGGCAGATAGATACTATTTCCACCTGCCAAGAAACTTCATGTGTTTTCCTTGTCACTGATCTGTTAGATGCTTAAAAAAACCAACCAACCAAAAAAAATCATCAATAAATGAAAGAAGCTGTACCTTTCTGTATTCCTGAAGAACGACCTGAATTTCTTTCAGTTCTGGAAGGTCAGGCAGGAAATATATTTCATGTAAAAAGTCTCGCACTGCATCCCTAATGGTTTCCAAAGAAACACACAAAAAATCAGGGTAAACATTAGTTGGATCAGAAAAGTCTTGAAAAAGTAATTCTCTGTAGCAGTATCAAAGACACAGAAACAGAAAATCTAGCAGGGGAAGGTGTCTGAATGGGTTGTAACTTGGCCACAGCACCACAGATTTTTCATAGGGACAATATATAAAAAGCTTTTCAGATGAGGCTATCATCTAATCCCAATTACAATTTCAAATGGGAATTTTACAGAACAACATACTGGTCTGCAGAAAGACGAGTGCTCTCATCTCAGTGCTAGACAACTTCAATGTAGGGTAATCCCCATTCCGATTACAGGATTGAATTCATGTAACTGGCAATATTTTGTAGGGTACCTGTTCTCAACTATGAGGAAGTGAAACACTGCTGTAGTTTCCTTTGGTTGGATGTGTATAAGGGGCAACAATGCTACTATCACATGACTAAGCAAGGAGCCAAGGTAGGAATGGTCCAGACTTCGAACAAAACAATCCCAGGCTCTGAACAAGAAAGAACAAAACAACATCAATCAATGATTATTCTTTCTGTAAAGATATTTAAGGCAAGTCATGAGAAACACTAAATTATTTTAGCTCTGTAGTTTAAAATTGTCTACAACAAAACACAACATTGTACTCAAGGACAGAAACAGCAGCTCTGTCCCTGTTTGGGTACACAATCACTTCACCTGCAGCACAGTTCTGGAAAGTCATCCTTGTATCTTAGAGCTGTTCTCAGTGTAGTCATCATCTTCACTCTTACTGAACTGATGTGTTTGGGACCCATGAGCTTCATTAAAGACATCAGACTGTTTAAAGCCTAGACATAAATTAATGCATTAGATAGTAAAACTTATACAAGCTATATTTTCTAGTAAAACTAAGCTACCCTGGCTTCAGAAATCATACATTACAAGCCATCAAATTCAGTTTGATATTTTAATAAAGAATTTGGGGTTAGAGGAAGAGAATGAAAGGGAATTTGTAATGGCACTAATGTTACCAAAAAGGTTGTTATTTAGGCTAGTGACACACTGGAGAAGGAAGAACTGTGCCTATCAAAGGAGTTAATTGTTGTAGAAGACTGTTACAAGACATGATTGACTGTATATGTCCAAAAAGTTTCAGAAGCTGAGAAGAGCAGGTTTTGGAAATGCAGAGAGAAAAAACCCTGCATTTAAAACAACCAACCAGCCAAAACAAAAGAAGAGAATTGACGTGCAGAAGTGACTGGTATGCTTTGTAGAACAGGCTGTCAGTGGGGTTGATAAAGGATAGAAGAGAAATACTGAGATGCAGATAAAACGGGAGGTACTTCAGATCCTGTAATACTGTGCCAAAAAAGGTAGTACAATGTCCAGCATGACAATCAGTAACACAGGAAGAAACCTCAGCTTGAGAAAGCTCACAAAACTCCCCAACAAAAAAGCAGAAACCAAAAAACAGACAGAACCAAGTAAGATAGCAGGTGCAGCAGAAGAAATGTTATATAAATAAAGAAATTTGGAAAGTGTGAACACATGGGGCTATGAAAACCTTAACATCTAAGCGTGAGTATCTGAAAAGCACAAAGCTTTAAGGAACACCAGAGAAAATGCAGTCTGTGGATGTAAAAGCAATACATATTCTAGCATTGAAAAATTCCCCACAGAAAGCACCTGCACTACCTCTGTTAGGTGATTAAAAGGCCCCTCTTGTGGTAAGAGGCACTATTTTAACAAAGCAGAAAGTTCAGACTTTATCTCAAGTTGTGAGCTCCGATGGCTCTAAATGCTCTCTACTGTAAAGCTGAATGGAACTGTTCTGTGAGAAACAAAACCAATAAAGCCTAGTTTCTCATAGACGGGCATCTTACTTTCTTTAGCTTTGCCCTGTTGTACCCTTACCACCCTGTTTCCTGCAGTAACTCTCCATTTTTCTCCCATATTCTCTCACCCTCCACTTTGTTTCACACATACAAAACATACACTTGGGTTCCTCCTCCGTAACTACTGTTTGACGGAATATATACACCGTGTCTGACTAAAATACGTGCATCAGCTAACTGTAACAGAAACAAACCAAAACCTTTTGAGCTTACACGTTAAGTCCTACCCACAGTGAGACCATCAGTTTTCAAGAATCACATCAAAACCTCAGTATCTTTGTGACTTCCGTGACAGCTGCAGAATCACATCGGTAAATCTGGAATATTAAAACAGCCCTTGCTTATCTTTGGTTTAATAGTCAACATCAAGTTCACTCACCATTTTTTTATCCTCAATGCCAACACTGGAACTCAGTAACTGCATGTTGAAAAAAGCCAAGATACCAAGCAATTTAGGTTGCAGATAATCACCCTGTGGAAAGGAAAAAAAGTAAAAACCTCAAATAATGTTACTGTTAACACATTCCTAAGCTTAAGAAATTAAAAAGCAATTATGAAATGCTAACTCCGAAAGAGAAAGCAAATACATACACTGCTCTGCAAGAAATATCAGTGTCAATGAAAAGACATGCCCTGCCCTTTTTTTTTTTTTTTTCAGTAGGATTTTGGGGAGTGGGGTATTTATCTGTTTGGGGTTTTTTCTCAGGTTGTTGTTTGTTTTTAATGGATAATTGGTATATATCTACCTATTGCAAGAACACTTCATATGAAATGCCAGCGTTTCCTCCACTTTTTGTCTCAAAGAAGTGATGTACAGAGAATGCCAAATTGTCTTGTCTCAAACTGAAGAAAAACCAATACTGTTTAATACTGAATAAGACTAAACATGAATATTTGGAAGTTCTTACCATTTGTTCAGGCGACTTTATTTCTCTAGGTCCCTGATAGGGATCGTCGTGAGATGCAAAGGAAGCCAATATTGATAAACCATTGAAAACTTGTTGATAATGTTCACCTATACGCAGCAGTAATTCATTATGCAGTCCCTGGTAGTCCTGTCTCAGCAAGCTGCCCAATTCTATCTCAGTCTCATTCTATAATCAAGAAGCAAACAGAAACCAAGTCTTTATTTCATGACAATCAAACTAGCACATCAAGGGACTCTTGTCTTTGGTTGATTTACCATAAAAATCAAAGAAAAAGCTTCCAGTCAGTTTAGAGTTTTTAATTCACAAAATATCCTGCAACAGTTGCTCAGAGCCACCAGATTATAAATAGCAAGAACAAGACTTTTATGTGTACAATTTCCCCATCTGTGCTTCGCAGTTCCTTAATTGAAAGCTCATTATTCATCAGTTCTAATCTGCACATACAGTACAGCAAATGCCAGCTGACCTTGAGGTAATGAAGTGCTCGCTCAAGTTCATCCTTGGAGCAGGAACAGACCAGATGAGAGAAGATGTATTTGAAGTTATTAATTAAAATCTCTCTCCTGTTTACATTCAGTTGTTTGGCTATGGTCCGAGTAAGCGTGGAGGCTGCAGGACTAGCCTTGGCTGCAAGGTCAGGGAGCAAAACCTGTAGGGTCCGCTGGTAAATTAAGAACAACGCTGATCATACATATGGTCGTAAGTATGAATAAAGAAGAACTTTATTAAGGTGGAAGTATCTATTAAAAATGCAGACAGTTACTTAAGGAGGTGCTTCATCTAATCAATACTGACAAAAATGCAAACAAAAAGTGCATATTTTGCATCACCTAGATTCTCCAGAAGAGGAAATCATAAAAGGAACAAAACCAAACCAACCAAACAAACCAACCAAACCCAGCAAACACAAAAAACCTAAACAACAAAAGGTAACCAAAATCAAAAGAGCACAAAACACAACACAAAAATAACACACACACCCCAACACTTCAACAACCTTCTGGTCAACTATAACACTGCTTGCTTTGTAGCTGTGCATTTCCCATCTACCAGCAAGCAATAAGGGTATGAGCATGAATCTATTTAACACGTTCAGTAAAACAGGTATCTAACCAGATCAAAAAGAAATCTATCCACAGAATGAGAGCTTTCTTCATTTGAAACAAGACAGCAGACACCACGCAAAAAAAATAAATCACCTCTTAAAAAGAATTCCTCTAAGTGCAACACATTATTATAGAGATCTGCTCAATCAGTAGCTAGACCTCAGTTCATCACCTGTCATGCTTGAATTGCCACTACAGCCATCATTTGAACTCCTTGACACAACTGTTCTGCTATATTTGAGCCTATACTGGCAGCAATCCCAAAATAGTCTACATTGTAACCGCAACTAGAGAAAAAAATGAATTCAAATTTGTGACACTCACAGAAAAATTGTGGACTTAAATAGAAAACATAAACACACAGAGAACTAAAACTGAAAAATAAAAAGAAATGACCAACTTACTGATAGAAAGCGATTTAGATCTGGAAAATCAAATACATTGGCAATCTCGGACAGCATGTCCAGGGCCATCTCTCTCTGGTGAGCAGCTGTTTGTCTCTGCAGCTCATTACCCTGACATGGAGAGCTCAATGCTGCTATCTGGCTGGAGTGCAGGGATTCCACCAGAAACTACACATGAAGAAATAAGAACATTTTGTATTATTTTTCTTTTTTTCACTCCCTAAAAATCAAACCAAGAGTTTCACTCTTCTTTCTAGGCATCTGTTTTTATTTCTCATTTATGGCATACACATCTAGGATTATTACTTTGTAGTAGAACTTGATTATCACCAGAAAGGTTGACCTGCTGGAAAGCAGCTCCATGAAGAAGGACCTTGGAGTCTTGGTGGAAAATAAGTTATCCATGGGACAGCAATGTGTCCTTATGGCTGAGATGGTGAACAGTACCCTGGGGTGCATTGAGTGTGGCCAGCAGGTCAAGCAAGGTTCTCCTACCCCTCTACTCTGCCCTGGTAAGACCATGTCTGAAGTACTGTGTCCAGTTCTGGGCTCCCCAGTTACAGAGGGACAGGGTGTCCAAGAGAGGCTATGAGGATAATTAAGGGACTGGAACATCTGTCTGATGAGGAAAGGCTGAGAGACATGCAGCTTTTTAGTTTGGAAAAGACTGAGAGGGGATCTTTTTAATGTTTACAAACATCTGAAGGGTGGCTGTCAAGAAGAAAGGGCCAGTCAATTTTCAGTGGTGTCCTGTGATTGGACAAGGGGGAGCACACACAAACGTGAACACAGGAAGTTCCACCTCAACATGAGGGAAAAACTTCTTTACAGTAAGTGTGATGGAGCCCTGTAGCAGGCTGCCCAGAGAGGTTGCGGGGTCTCGGTATCTGGAGACTTTCAAGACCCATCTGGACATGTTCCTGTGTAACCTGCCCTAGGTGATCCTGCCTTGGCAGGGAGCTTAGACTCTAAGATCTCCGCAGGTTCCTTCCAACCTCCTACCATTCTCCGACCACCCATTTAACTACATTTAATTTTGTAACCCTGGATTCAGACATAGTATTATTTAAAAAAATAAAATACAAATACAGACCCAGAAAAGTCTGCATTGGATAATTTTCTTTTAAACAGAACTTATGTTTTTTAGGTACTAGGTATAGCAAAAGAACAAATCAGTCATGTCAGTATTGTGCCTGTAAAATGCTGACTTAAATGCCAATCTTAAACCACAGCCTCTTGCGGCAATGCAAGAAACAACGTAGTTCATCTGTTTCAAAACACCAACATCCAGGGAATAAAACATAAAAGCAGCTCTGTCACAATCTTCTCCCTTCAACGAAGCAAAAGACTTTCCATTCCTTCCTGAGTGTTTGTGGGCTGCTTTTCTTAAAAAGCAGCACCAGAACAAGAGGACACAGTCCCAGGCTGTGCCAGGGGAGGTTTAGGCTGGATGTTAGGAAGAAGTTCTTCACAGAAAGAGTGATTGGCCATTAGAATGTGCTGCCCAGGGAGGTGGTGGAGTCACCATCACTGGAGGTGTTTAGGAAGAGACTGGATGGGGCGCTTGGTGCCATGGTTTAGTTGATTAGTGTTGGATGATAGGTTGGACTCGATGATCTGAAAGGTCTCTTCCAACCTGGTTAATTCTATTCTAAAATTATTTCTTTCTTGTCCTATGAGATTTCACCTTGTAATATACTGTTAATTTTTGCCTTTAACACCATTTTCAAAACACAAAGAGAACTAAAACATATGCTTCTCTAAACCATCAATGTTTTTACCTGACAGATAGGCTTCTTGTACTGACTGAAAAAAGCTTGCAGTTTTATGGACTTAGCTGCGGCCAGGGATCGAATCTCTGTGTATGCTGCTCCAGCCACAGAAGCTGACTTGGACAACAAACAGTGTAACAAGTGCAAGAGGGCAAATGGTACCAAATCTCCTTTGGATGCCCTTATAAAGTAAGCAGAAGAAAAAGAATTAAAAAGGAAAAAAGAATAGTTGCATTCATAAAATGTCTTAAGAATATACAATTAGTACAATGCAGAATGACTGATCATTGCATTTGCATTGCTTATCTGTACTTCCTATGCCAGGGTACAATTAAAATAGGTAGAGTCCATATCAATGAACAGCTTACTACTGTTGCAAAGGACTCTGGACAAAGGCTGACAGTGAAATCAGCAATTTAACCTTATATTTAGACTTGAACAAAACAGTTACTTCACATCACATATTGACACTACTTTGCAATTTTCAAGATACTATCAAAAGTACCTTCCAATATCTCCTGTGGTGAGAATCAAAGTATCTTTAAGCTCATTATTCCTTGATATTTTGGCATTTGTATAGGCTTCTTTCATTCTTGAAACAAACAGCTGGAATACATGAAAACGAAACAAAAATTGTATTTGACAATATTGAAACAAAAAAAACCCCATAGTAAACAAGGAAAACCAATAAAAAAATATGAATTCACCTCTTTTATGAATACTTCTTCAGAGTCAAAGGATTCTAGTATGTTCTTTATGCAGTCACTGAAAGCCACTCTTACATCTTTGTCTGGATCTTCCATTAGATTTAAAAAAGACCCAACAAGAATCTTCGCACTGGACTCATCAGTGTTAAAATCTAGATGTTTGCAAAGATGAGGTATATTTTCTATAAATGCTGGGTGGCATAGGTTGGAGGAGGGAAGGAAAAAAAAAAAAAGTTGTAATACTTAAAAAAACCCAAACATCTACTGAAATGCACATACAGTGATACAAGTAAGCTATAAAGCACACCGCTGTTTTTTTTTTTTCCATTGAGAGCTAATATTGTCTAATCAAATAAGATATTTAAAACACAGATTTTCTCAAGTCTTACATTTCTATATATAGCTATAGACCAAAATTAAATCAAGGTAGTTTAAAGAAAAAGCATTGACAATATCACATACTAGCAGTGACATCACCTGAAATAAAACATTTCAAGCATCATCATAGCTACTGAAAAAAGAAAGAAAAAACAATAGAGCAAGGTACAGTAATGACTTTGCACCTCATACAGAAATTGATAAAGGTAAGGTCACATACCTAGCTTCACTGAACTCGGTACTTTGTTCTCAAGGAGAATAAGGAATGGCTTGAAAACACAGGCTTGCACAGAACAAGTTTTTTCATGAGTAGAAGTCACAGTAAGGCTGCTACATAAAATATTGGAAGTAGCATGCTTAATGGCAGACTCTGCTAAGGAAGGTTGTACACTGTATGTACCAGAAAGACAGCAAGATAATTTCCCAACTATAGCTGCACAAGCCTCCTTGACTAGTTCAGATTCATCTTTTATTTGGTTTCTGAAATGAAAACAAAAATGAAATTGTTTGAATAGAAATGTCTATGTAAATGATCTATTTCTACATAGTCTGAAATCTTTAACTATACTTAATTAGGCCAATTTAAGGATCTGTCTCACTAATCTATCTTTTCCCTTTTCATTTACCCTTAAGTTCTGTTAAAGGCTTTAAGTAGCATTGGGCATGGTGGGTCTGGAACACTATAAAGAAATTGGAGCTTAGACAGAGTAGAACAGAAGACACCGAGATGTATATACAGAATATAGAGGGACTGGAAAGATTTTAAGAGCCATATGGACAAATATCAGGTACATTTACAGACAAAGACATCTCCCTCCTTAATTTAAATTGGGGTGTTCAACCAGCAAAGTAACTTGTACAGGGACACACTAAAGGAACACTCCTATCATAAACATTGTCACTTATACCTGTTGACATCTTACGATTTCTGAAATTAAGATCTAGCAAATCATAATGAAATACAAAGGCATTTTTTGTGTACTTCTACTAAATTTCTTATTTGTCCATTTTTCTCCAGCTTCAACACAGTAAAAAGCAACATTAATACATACAAAAGAGCTTTGGGAATCATATTGCAGGACTGCGTATTCGGTGGGTGAAGCAGGAAAGAGAATCCTTGAACACAAGCAGCCCGAATTACTTCATGGGGACTCTGCAGTGCCCAGTGATAAATGGATCTTCTCCAATCCAGACAAATGTTTCTTGGGAAGAGAGACAGAAGGAACACACAGTGTGACTGAGCCTGGAGTGCTAAAGGGGGAAAAAAAAAAGTAGGTAATTACTTGGTTTAAATTTTTACTCTTACTCATCATCACAAAAGCACAAAGAAAAGAATTTTAGAAGAATTATTTGAGAGAGATACTATGTTTTGTACACTTTAATATACTTACAGAAACTCTGTGCAGTTTTTTGACTCAAAACTAGAGGATCGAAACCAAAAGCAGATGGCTTAAAAGAGGAATCATCAGGATGGCTGCAAATCCAGGGCAGAGACAGCAGTTCACATAAGTTATCAAGAACCTGATCGTTTAGTAGAATTTTCACTAGGGGAAAAAAAAAAAACCAGAACAAAACAAATATAGACTTTTATAGCTCTGTAAAGATTTTAAAGCAGATACATATTTAATATTCTTAGTTTGATACAAAAAGTTAGTCTTCTATCAACAAAGATTAGCATCACTACTCCCTGTGTAATAGTGGCTGATATCCTACACTTTAGACACATAATAATAATATGTGATTTAGTGCTACATCAAAGTAATCAAAAAATTTCATTGCAGAGTCGACAGCATGCAGTATGGGAACAGCAGAATGTCTGCAATTTTAGTATCTCTGGATTTGAACAAAGATAGCTTTTGGGGTGGCTAGTCAGCTGAACTTGTTATCACACTTCAGTCTTAGTAGAGTCTGTCATTCATCCTACTAGCTACTTTTAAAAAAACACAGAAGTACTTAGTACTCGTGGTACACTTTCTAGGTGTCATATTTGCTGAAGCCTGTCAGAGGCTTTGAAATCTTGGAGTGAAACAAAGATAATAAGGGATTCTTTCTCTATGTACTCTATTTCGAGGTCTCTTGGTAATACTGTACTGTACTATTTTTAAAAGAAAAAATTGCCAGAAGTTCATTTTTTCTCATGCATATTCACTGCCCCCATGTAGTCTCTTGTAAAAATAAGAATTCCTAAATGCAGACAAAGGTCAGTAAATCATGTTAAAAAAAGGAATGTAAAGGAAGCTCTCTAAACAGAGAAGAATATTTTCTTAGCTTTGGTTAAGCTTTGTACAGAAACCGGAGTTCTAACACCAGATCTGTAATTTGAATACTCCACCACAACAGACTGATTTAATTCAGATGCCTTCCTAACTTCCAAATCAAATGAATGGCAGGTTAAAGGATTTCTCACCTTGTGCATAAAGCAAAGCATCAAAGATTTTAACTAGTCTGTCAATCACTTGTTCCAGGTTAGCGATCTGCACAGCAGCCTCTAACAGGTTTCTGCAGACTTTCACTACTCTTGTGACAAAATCGGAGGCAATCCATGAGAACTGGAGATTCACCACTGAATCTGAGGAGCTCAGAGTATCCTCGCTTGTGTCAGAGCCACACAGAGAAGTTACTTTATGATCTACACTGTTAAAATAGAAACCACATGATGAATGCAGTAGACCATTAAACATTGAACACTGTATTGCTTGTAGACAAAATTACTATGAAAATGTAGCACTTCAAAACATACAGGACTTATCCAAGCCTGTCCTGATGCATGGACAAGCATTGATCTACACAAATCACGAGAAGTTACGAGAAAGTATTGTTCTCATGGTACATTTACCTGGCAGAATTTGTTGGGGGAGAACAATGAACTATGCACAGAGCAGCCAGTTGCAGAATTACACCAATCCCTTCCACAGTTTGAAGAACACTTGCTGTCTGAATTTCTTCCTCAAGGATTAATATTAACGATGACGCTTTTCTGCTGATGGCATTCCAGAGAGGGCTCTTCGATTTCATGTTTACAAGACCAAGTCTGAAATTTGACCATATTCATTATTTTGCAACACATACCTTTTTTCAGAAAAAGAAAAATCATCATTTGAAAGCCAGAGATAATTCCCATTGAATACAGGATTAGGAAAATATCAAATGAAGTGTTAGCTTAAATGTGCTCTTAAGAAGATCAAGATATTAACTCTGAATTTAAGTATGATGAAAATCAGTTATCTGAAAGGCACTGAGATGTAGTTCTACAAGCTTTGGAAGGCCATGGTGAGCAGGCTGCTTCCCAATGACTGTAAAAAGGCAAGTACTCATCATCTTCAAGGAAGACAAAAAGAGGATCCAAGTCTCTGGGGAGGCTATGGAAAAACTCTTCCTGTAACTCATTTCTAGACACATAAGGGACAAGAAGGTACCTGGGAACAGCCAGCAAATTATTTATCAAGGGCAAATAATGCCAGACTAACTTGATTCTTTTCTACAAGACATGTAGCTCTGTGGATAAAAGAAGATGTGCTTACTCAGAGGACTCAACTGACTGGAAGATTAGGCTGACAAAGTCCTCATGAAGATCAAGAGAGACAAGAAAAGCCCTGCAACTACTACAAAGAAACTCAAGCAAAAGAATAGGCTGAAGGTCATCCTGGCTAGGAAACTGCTTTGGAGAAAATGACCCAACAGACATAGAATAGTTGAATGTAAGTGTGCAAAGAAGGTCAACTACATAATGGGCTGTATTATCAAGAATGAAGGGTGACCATGAGCCCACACCTGGAGTACAGTATGCTGCAGTCAGTTTTGAGTGCCCAAATACAATATGCTGGAGCAAGTTCACGATAATCAAGCACAGCACAAGCAGAGGCTGAGACAACTGGTTTTGTTCATCCAAGAACTAGCTGACTTAAGTGGACCTGCTCTAAGCACATCCAGTGTAACAGCACAGCCACATAAAAATGAAAATAATTTGCATTGAACATATTATAGTCTTTTTAATTAAAGTTAAATCAAAGTATCAACTAGATCTTTTCCCAGAAAAATCTTTCCATGTGGCTGCTATGAAGAAACTGCCTCAAAAACCACATCATTTGTTATTATTCAGTAGCCAAATTACTACAAAAGTAGTCATTGAGTAAGTGCCATACATTACTGGTGTAGGGGGTTTCTTTGGGTGCTTTGTTGTTCGGCTTAGTCGTCGTCTTTTCTCTGGAACTTCATCAGTGCTGCTGCTCCAGTCATCAGTATCAGCAGTACTGGCAGTATCCTTCTGGTTCTGCTGAAGCTCCTGAACAATTTCTTCCGTTTGTGTTTTCAATGCTGTATAAAGTGGACTCAACAGATACTGGGATAGATAAAAAACAGCAATACCATCATGTATCCTATGCCTTACTTCTCAAAGGCATAATATTATTGTTTCTGATTTACAACAGAGTATTTAAATAGAGTATTTAAAAATCCTCCTTTAAAATCTTTCTATTCAAAAATCTCCATCTGAAGATGAAAACTTTGATAAGCAATGATGTTTTCTGTGTTCCTACCAGACAGAAAGCAGGTTGTACAGTTGCTGCTCAGTTCCTGCCATAATACTTTGTCTCACAAAGCCATCAAGGCAGATACACAACGTTTAAGAAGCAACAGATAGGATACACATGTGACTGTAGAAGGAACACTCAGCAGGTTGGACTAAGTGACTTTTAAAGGAACCTTCCAAGCAAAATCATTCAATTTAATTTCATATTATTCAAGCCTGTCTGCTTGTCTCCAACAAATATGATTAAAAGCATATGGTTAGAAAGTAGCTCAGACAAAGGGAAATTACTCTTAAAGCTGCCCTTATAAGAGCCTATTCTGTGCTTGACCCCATTTTATACTATGACTACAGACAGACCCATGTGCCTGCATAGCTTCTCAATAATTCAGTACATCTAAAAACACAGGGTGCAGCTACATTCCACTGTAAAACTCTGACCTGTACTAGCACGTGAAACAGTTGAGAAACAAGGATTATCAATCTAACTATGCAACTAAAAATCAGTACTGTTTAATCTACAAAAATATTTCTCCTTTGCACAAGGATGGTGATCCATTCACACAATAAACATGGGTTTAGAAATTAACCTACCTCTTGTTCTTCCTGAGTGCCAAGTATGTTCACAAGAATTCCACATATGGTACTGATATAGACTTTTCTTACTTGTAAGGCAGATTCATAGCCAGTTGGAACAAACTCCAGAAAATATTGCAGCATATGGCAAAAAGCAGCTTTCAGCTTTTCAGATTGAAGACATCTAAACACATCAGCTTCAAACAATGCACAGAGCTTCTCCAATAGCATATTCAAGTAGACAGGTTCAATATTTTTGTAAGAATCTGCTTCAAAAGGCAGCAATGTCCTCACCAACAGTAAAAGTGGCTCTCCAAAGAGTTCTGATGCTTCATTATCCATTTCAAGTGCTGACTGCAGAATTCCAAAAAAGACTGTGAAGAAAACACTGGCCAGCTGCTGTGGAGGCCCTCCTAAATGAATCAGTTTTACTAAAAATTTCATTGCCAAAGCTTTAACTTTTGGATTGCCATACTCCAACAGGGAGCAGCCTATTCCCCAGAGAATAACATCTTGTCGTGCAAAAAACACATCTGCAGCAATATCTGTCAGAATAGACATTAAAGTAACTTCTAGACATTCTACATTGGGCACACCCATCAACTCTAACGGTGCCAATCTTAAATATGCCACATTGTCTCCTGCACTGCTTGAAAATCTCTTTACAGTCACTGGCCAGACCAGTCCATCTCCCCAGAGATACTTTTGTGCATCTTTTTCATGCAGGCAGATTAAGTCTTGGAAAAGCTGAAGCAAGTCTTTTGTTAGTACTTCAAAAATGGAGCAACTCTTCATTTTAAATAGAAAAAGTAAAGAGCAAATAACATCACAAATGTTCTTGTGCAACATGTTGCAGTTTGGAGATGCAGCAATTCGGAGAAGCCTTGTTATGATCCAGTTACTGAATTCTAGGACGATATGAAAAAGCAAACAGAAAATTATTAGGATAACACTCAAATCCTCCCATGATGAGCACTTCCTTGAGAGCACATTGCTTATCGATAAACAAAAGAACACTTCTTGAGATAAATCCTGGCTTACTCAACAGAGAGCCTCCACTGGGATTTCTTCAGCAGATATTACTGGAAAAGAGGAAAGGATGGCAGTGGGAAAGCACATGCCAAGGTGGGAGCATGGAAACAAATTCAAAACAAAACAACAAACATTTACACTGAGCAGTTCCAGGTATTTCCCTCTGTAAGAAAAACCCTCAGGCAATGAATACATAGAATCACAGAATGGTCTAGGTTGGAATGGACCTCCAAAAGTCACCTAGCCAAATCCCCTCTGCAGCAAGCAGGGGCATCCTCAAGCAGATGAGGTTGCCCAGAGCCCTGTCAAGCCTCACCTTGAATATCTCCAGGGATGGGGCCCCAACCATCTCCCTGGGCAAGCTGTTCCAGTGTTCCACTACCCTCACGGTAAAGAAGCTGTTCCTAACATCCATGTACAGAGTACCTCATCAACATGAGCTGGGTAATATCATTAAGCAATGGTAATTAATATGGTCAAACTCTGTCCTGATAAATTTCCATTACCACAAGTGCAAATCACGATTTTGAAAGTCTATCATAACATTCACTTACAAGTAAGTAACGCTGAAGTTACAAACCAGCCTTTTGCTCAGTTTTGTTCTTTTGTATGATCCCTGTCAGAAAATTTAAAACCTGAAAATATAGAGCTTCAACATAAATATTTTCAATGAACTCACCAATGCAATTGCATTCAGCTTCCTCCTGATTTCCATCCACATTTACAAACATAAGAGGAGAAGATTTCATGATATGTTGAATAAAATCAAGCAACATTACAGAACTTGGCTGTGAATCTGATTTCTTAATCAGTTCCAAAGCAACTTTAAAAAAAAACAAAGGAGACATTTCTGAATTAGTATTTTAATAAATCAACTTCACAAATTTTTTTCACATGTAAAAAGGATAGATGGGTCTTGAAAGTCTTCAGAGAAGGACAATGCACAACCTCTCTGGGCAGCCTGATCCAGGACTTCACCGCCCTTACAGCTTTAGGTTCTAAAAGACAGGTTTGTAATACTTACCAACATCTACGTCTGTAAGAATTCTGTCAATGAACTGGCAGAGTATTTGTCTTGGTTTCTGCACAACTGCATTGTATTCTTCTGGACTAGCACTAAAAATAGAAGTACACTATTTTGACACTATTCATTTTAAAATATAAAATAATTATTTTATAAGTCTATCTCAACAACACGACGATAAACACTGAATTCTTATTCTCCAACAAGCTGTCACAAAGAAATAAAAATGGATTTCTTTTTTTTAGTGACCAGCATATTGTCTGTTCCTCTTTATTATTCAGACGCATGAAGTTTTATGAAGCGATGAAGATTAATTTTGTTTTGTGATTGTTTGACACATATAAAACCAGTATCTGGCAGATTAAGGGACTGTTGTTTCTACCACACAATAAAACAGTTTTGGTGAAGAAAACCACAAACAACAATTAAAAACTTGTTTCGTTTTGGAATAAACCCACATTATTCAATTCATTAGCTACCAATACCCTGGTGAAGTGGTGGCAATAACAACTACTCAGGTGATTAATATGTCAGCTAGGTCTTGTCATGTCAACTCTTCAACATACAGCTCCATGTTAACTAGCTGCCTACCACGAAACAAAGCTGCAGTCTTGAGGTGGCAATTAAAATTTCACTGACAAACATTTCCAACATCGTTTAATTCTCAGTGAAATCACCCTATAAACACAACAGAAGTATCCAGCACGCTGGATGTTACGTAGGGCAACACGGCTCTCCCATTAGTTTCTACCAGCACCACCCTGGAGAAAGACAGCAACTCAGGCAGGTGGCGGGAGGAGGTTACCAAGATGAAGGAAGAGCGCAAGCCCGGTCGCAGGAGACCTCGCACAGCAGCGGGGAAGGAACCGACTTTTCCACCTCACCACGCCACACACTGATGCTGAAGCTGGGCGCACTTCCAGCAGCCGAACACCCCCTCACACGCCCCCATCCCCACTAAGCATAAGTTTGATCCATCCTACCTGGCCAGCTCCCGCAGCGCCGGGATCATGGAGGCCATCTCTAAGCCCTGCTCAGCCATGGCTCCCGCTTTGAAACAGGCGCCGCCGCGCCACCGCCGAGACGGAAACTGCGTGACGGCGTCCGGCAGCACCCAAAACTCTTCCGTTGTCGATGGGGCTGCTCCGCTGCCCAGACGTGCGGCCGGTGCTTAACCGCTTCGTCACCAGACGAGAGAGCGATAACGGTGGCTCAGCGCTTCGTTTCCTATGGCCTCTCACGGGGACCTCGTTACCGTAGCAGGGCGTTCCTCCACAATGAAGTGCACAGACAGGCAGCAGCCGAGCAAGACGCGAGCGCATCCCGCTGAGCCGGGGCCATTTCCTGGCAAGGGCAATGAGGGGCTACCACGAACTCCAGCTGGAGCGGGGACATGACAGGAGCCTCGGCGCAGTACGGACTGGGGCTCAAGGGGCTCAAAGGGCTTCAGAGCATACGGCGAGGGATGAAAGCACCGCAGCTTTGAGAGTGCCTTAAAGTGAGGAGGAGGAAGAGAAAACTTGAAGGCTGGCTGAGAAACCTGCGCTAGAGGGTCCGCAGCAACACTCTGCTCAGTGTATCCCGATGTCCCTGATCTCGGTAAGCAAGAGCTCGGGTACTACGAGAGACTCCTTCCGGCCCGCAGAGCACGGCTCCAAGTGACAGCGCCCCTCGGCGCGCCCCTCGGCGCGCCCCTCTCCACCAGCCGCTTTCCAGTCTGCCATTGGCTGTCGGCACTGCCTTTCCGCTCGCCCCGCCCTGTCGGGCGTCAGGTGGCGGCGGCGGCGGGCACCGCGGGCGGCGACGGCCACCGCGGGCAACAACAGGGACCGGGCAGGTGAGGGATTGTCTGTTCTGGTCGGTTGTCGGAGTCACTGTGTGAGGCGTGCAAGCCACAAGCCCAGCTGGCTTGGAGGGCGCTTTTTGGTAGGTGTGGGACTCGGCGCCGGCGCTCATCGCTTCTCCGTGTAGATAGCAAGGGAGCCTACTTCATTGTTGGTTATTTGTTGTTTTCTGTTTACGCGCCTCCGAGGCAATGACCACGCCTGAAGGCATAAAATATGAAAGACATTGAGCACAAACCCCAAAGGCGTGAGGGACGCCAAGGTGTCTCAGCGGCCGTCCTGGGATGTGCTGCTAGACCTGAGCTTGTGACCCGCGCTTGGGGCTCTGCCTACATAACTAGAGCGTGCAAGGATAAAGTACGGGGGGTATGTATGGATAGCAGTAGCAAGGAGAGTATGCGAGAGGAAATTGAAGACTGAGCTTTGTGCTTCTAATAAGGAGGTCTAGCTCTTTCTGCAGTTGTTTATGAACTTTGCCTTAGCATTGTTGTTGAGCTGAAATTAAATCCTCTCGGAGGCTTCTAATTCTGTTGCCTGTTTCCACTGTGCTAAGGCTACGTCTCTTGCTTGTAAAATAGTCCACGAAGGGGGTGCACGTGTGTATTTGAATTACTGATTCACTTTGGACGGATGCTTTTGGGGAGTCTGTTGGTAATTTTTTATTCATGGATGGTTATTGTTGTCTTGAAAACAGACGTCTGCTGTTCGATTAAAAATTCTGCTGACCTTGCAGAGGTTGCTAACATGGAAGGACTTGAAATATTTTGAGAAACTTTACAAAGCATAACTGAATTTCATATTTGTTTGTCAACACATTGAATTGTTTTCTATCAGTTGACTTTACAACATTAATCTTTCCAGAGTCATTCCAAGAGTCAAAGTAGAAACCATGTAGCTTTACATTTTTCTTTAAGTAGGACTGTAGGGCTTGAAAGGGACAGTTCAGGAAGACCAAGTATATCTGGATTTTGTTCTTAGCATTATTCTGAACACAGTTTTCTAATAAATTTCCATTAAAGCTATTTATATTGCAAATAATGCCCTGTTAGTGTCCAAGCCTGAGAAAACCATCACACTTAGGTGTAAAGTGCACTACTTGCTAATTCAATGTAAAATTACAATTCCTATCATATTGGTTATAAGCTCAAGGAAGCTAGCAGTACATCTGTTGGAATATTAAGAGAGTTTGAGCAGGCTATATTATTTTTTAGGTTTCAGTCCTAAGAAATGCAATAAGTTTTTTTAACTGGAGGGTGATTTTTTTTTTTTCTTTTTTCTTTTTGTCATTGTTGGTAAAGCAGAAGTGGGGCACAGAAAGTGCTTAATGGATGAGCAAAAAAAAAAAGTGCTTTTACCTGTAAGTCTCCTCAGTAACAGTGGGATCATATTAATATAGGTATTAAAAAAGGGCCTTCATTTTTCATACATAGAATGCTATATAAATTCCTGGTGCATATGTTGGCATTTACCAAGTATGTAATTCAGTGTTGGTTGGTTGGTTTGTTTCTTTGTGGTTCTTCTAGGTAATACTTATAGCAATTCACTAAAGAGATCCCCTGCTCCCGTTCCTCACTGGGAAGGAAGTTAGGTGGCATTTTTCCTTCCTGATTGCAAAGCACCATCTACTGCCTTTTGATCATATCAAGTTCCTCCTGTTACTGTGGTCTTATAAGACTGCCCATAACAACTTCATTGTGCTGCAAGGATGCAAGAAGTGTTCTAGATGCTCCCCTCAAAGACACTTCTATGGGCACTCATGACACTTAGCACTCCCCAAACCCTTGAAAGAAACACCAGCTGACACACCTGACTGTGTTCCTTGCTTTTCTTGAACATGATAAACAGCTCAATAAACTCTTAATTTATCTCCCTGTTTCTTCCTTGTCCAGTTATTTTATACTTTTATGTCTCTCAACCCCCAGGAGGAAGAGCAAGTATATTATCAACCAGTCAGAAAGTGATTCATAACTGGTGGAAACAGTGTGCCTCAGGACCATTCTGTATTTTCTCTTCCATTGCAGCATTCATATTGGTGAAATGAGTCTTGTACTGCCTCCCCCTTGCCTTGGGCAGTGCCTTCACTGTGTAATTGCATAATTCTTCCACGCTCAGATTTCTACTTTGTTTGGCTTTCATTACTTCTTTGCACACCTCCACAGCTCATTGTACCTATTTAAAGACACTGAGTGACTGCTTTGGACCAGTAGGTCCCAGAGCACAAGAATAAGTTGATTGCAATTTTATCCCATGTCTTGTTTAATTCTGAGGTTGTTGGTTTGGTTAGCTTGTTCTTGGTGCGTGTCCACTTTGTAGATGTATGTGAGCTGTTCCCCCGTGTGGTTAGCATGGCTGCAGTTAAACCTCAGCTGTCTCATAGAGGTAGACACAAGTGCTTTTATTAAGACCATTAAAAGCACATGTATATTCTTTGATGCATATGTGAACTGTGAAATATGAACATTATACAGGCTGATACTGTGGTCAGAGGTGGTGCATGGAGGTCGTCTGAACTGTGCGAAGTAGTTTCATGTTGTATCAAGGCATGCTTATAATTTGCATGGTTGTTGTAATAACAGCTGGTAGTCTGTACAATTGCTTGAAGACTAATTTCCATACATAGTCATGAACATGGATGCCTGGAATTTAGCTCTCTTAACACAGAGGCTGAAATGCTGATTTTAAAAATTAAAAAAATGCATATCTAAAGAATATGACAGTCATCATAATTTTGTGGGAGGATTTTTTTCCATTGTTTAATTGGCTTTGGAATTTTTTTTTTTTTTCTTCCAGACTTGTAGCAATAGTGATGCCTGAAAATCATAGAATGATTTGGGTTGGAAGGGATCTTAAAGATCATCTAGTTCCATCCCCCTGCCACGGGCAGGGACACCTTCCACTAGACCAGGCTTCAGAAGGCCTCATCAAACCTGTCCTTGAACACCAAAGCACAAAACTCTGTACTTGTCACACTAGGAGAATGTTGTGTATAAAGTATCATCTAAACTACATTTGGGAATTCTGGGTGTTGTAATTCCATAGACAATTTTAATAAGATACTTCTTCAGTGAGATTCTGAATAACTGTACTAGCTACAGTTTTCATAGTGGAAATGTGTTGTTTTCTGAGAGAGACTCAATGTGTGGAGAAAGAGTTTTCCAGCTGGTTTTGTCTTCCATACTGTTAAAGAATAGAGTTTATGGCTGGGGATATTCATTACAGTCCTGTGAATTGTCACCTTTATCCATTAATATGGCTTACTATGAAAACCAATGCAATGGAAGAAGAAAGACTTGTGGGTTTTGTCCTTTCACCCTTTTGGAGGAGCATATGTTCTGTGGTATTTTCCCAGCGCTTTGAGCTTTCACTGTGTGAGGATTGTGTCATCACCTAAACTATAAGAACAGTCTCCTTCTCCTTTATCACTTCATGTCCTGTCTGTTTAGTGGCTGCTCTTCTTACTGCAGGAACTAATTAAATAAAGTATTTTCATAGCATGTGAAATTCGTCACATCCATGAGAGTTGTTGCTATAAAACCTCCAAAAATCCCTAGGTCTGTGTAAATGGATTAAATAAATGTAAAACAGGAGCATCAGCAAGTGAAAAAAACCTTATCCTAACAAACAGAATTATTTCTGGAGAAGGCTCCACTGTACTGTGCTAGACAATGAGGGCACAACAAATTGTAAATGTAACACTGAGAAAAGATAGCTATGTAAGCAAGGGCAAGTGCTTTTCAGACTAAAGCCTAGGTTTTAAGATGTGTGGAAGGCTTATTTCAGCCTTGACATTTGCTGAGCAAACAACTGATATTAACAAAAACAGTTGGTGTTAGTCATGTCCCCTATTACAAGAGGGATATGGACATGCTGGAGCGTGTCCAGAGAAGGGCCACGAGGATGATCAGAGGGCTGGATCACCTCTCCTGTGAGGACAGACTGAAAGAGTTGGGGCTGTTCAGCCTGGAGAAAAGAAGGCTCCGAGGTGACCTTACTGTGGCCTTCCAGTATCTGAAGGGGGCCTGCAAGAAGGCTGGGGAGGGACTTCTTAGGGTATCAGGTAGTGATAGGACTAGGGGGAATGGAATGAAGCTGGAGGTGGGGGAGATTCAGGCTGGACGTGAGGAAGAAGTTCTTCACCGTGAGTGGTGAAACCCTGGAATGGGTTGTCCAGGGAGGTGGTTGAGGCCCCGTTCCTGGAGATGTTTAAGACCGGGCTGGATGAGACTCTGGCCAGCCTGATGTAGTGTGGGGTGTCCCTGCCCATGGCAGGGGGGTTGGAACGAGATGATCCCTGTGGTTCCTTCCAACCCTGACTGATTCTGTGATTCTATGTCAGTATGGATCAGAAATTCCAGATTACTGATAGAACCGGTTCTTCATTACAGTCATGTAAATCCATTTTATTGAGGGGGGTTAAGCATCTCTGTTGCTACATATTTATAAAAGATCTGAAAACTGAAACAGTAAGGGTGACTTATCTCTTCTGAGTGTTATATTTGGGATAAAATTACCAATAACATAATTTCAGCAGTGTTTCAGCTGGTCATATGCAGGAAGTACTAAATGTTAGTCCTGACCTTACTAGGTACGTAGTTATTTGTTTTACATTTGTAAGTACTAAATTACTTGATGAATTTCTAGAGTTCTTTAATAATGTGGAGGTGTATATATGTTACTGCAGTTACATGCAAGTGTCCAAGGAGAGTAAAGGTAATACTGCATCACAACAGCATCACTAATGCTGATACTGCTAAGCTTCAGAAACAAAGCAGATTGTGCACTTCTACATGCATGCTTCTGGTGTGAAAAGGATTAGTAACCCACTTTCAGGGCTCTCTTACAGATGTTTCCTGAATAATAGCAGGCTCTAGGGAGAAAAAAAAAAAAAAAAGGAGGAAAGGAAAAAAAGAAGCTGTACCCCCTAATTCATTTAGTGATTCATCCTTTCATCTTGTTCATAATGATTGGTAGAATGGGCTGATTAAATACATTGACGTGTAGAAATGCTGGAACTTTAGGCATATGTTATCAGCTAGGTTATAGTTACTTGAATGCTAATTTAAAGGATTTGTCTCAGTGTGAGCTTCAGGAGCTAGATGTTTCTCCTCAAACCAGAAGTTCCCTACTAGGTTTGGATTTTTCTCCCAAATTTTTATAGTTGGGAATGCTTTTGTCTTGCAGACTTATCAAGCTCCTCTTCTAGTTCCACCCCTCCCTTTCTCCTGTTTTGTTTCCACGTGTGCTACCATTTCTCTTTGCTCTAGTTTATCTCCTTATAACAAAGGGAAACTATATCCTGTTCTTCAGTAGGTTCCACTGAGCTGAGTATTTTACTTCTGCAACATTTCTAGTCCTTCTAAGTTTGATTTATAGAATCAAGATACATTTAATTGAAACTAGTTTGGATTTTGCCAGTGATACACCTGGCATCAGGACTCAACTCTGAATCTTTCCCCCTTAGGTAACATGAAGTATTCAGGGAGAAAACAATTTATAATTAAAGATAAAAATAAATTTTTGCTTTAATTGGCAACAACACCTGTGGATGTTTTCTTATGGCATAATTATTAAGAACTGCAGTCCCAGCAAATGAGCTTCATGAGTGCCCCAGCTAGTTTTCCAGTGTAGAAGCTACAAACAATACTCTTTTACTCAGGTACACTGATGTGCTCCTCCACACTTTGTCAAACACAGCTCTTTAATGCTATGAAAATGGCAACTTTCTGCATTGATGAGCTGCCAGTTGCTTTTGCTGTGTTTTGTGTAAGATCCTCTTCTTTTCCTCTAGCTTGACCAATAAAAAGAGAAAAACAAAAATAAACTGAATTTTCCATGACAGAAAATCCTGGCTTGCTTGTAGTATAGTAGCTGATCAGCCTAATCTTCTAACAATCTTCTGAACCATGTAGAGTTGAATGAGGAATTAGCAGGTGACAGAAGGTCATACTGGCATTTGATAATGAAAACTGAAAAATTCTTTGGCAGTGTTCATCTATTTGGTACTGTTTAGTGCCAACTGCAATTGGATAGAATAATAAGGATATGTGGATGTAAATTGAGTTGCTGAGGGCAAGAGACTGAATGTGCATTTTTGTTGTTCCTCTTAATGATCTTCACAAGATTAACTACTGGAGTGACCTTAAAAATAAGTTAATTAGTGAGAGCATGTGGCACTCTCCTGGAGTTTTAGTATTTGTATGTAGCAAGCTGAGGTCTCTGAATTCAGACTACCAAGGAGCAGGAACAGGGAAGGGTAAAGGCAGTAGTGTTCTGGAGCACTGTAGTTACGCTGCTTTAAGCTCTCCCTTACTTTCTGCCTCTGCTTTTTAAATTACACACTAACCAAATGTTGTTTTCATGCTTGGAGAAGAGAGAAATGGTTCATACTGTTCTAATTTGCTTAAGAAAAATATGCTTTTATGCCATGGAAGGATAAATTTCTTGGCAAAGAACAGTTCAGTATGTCCTACCTTCAAGCAGCATCGAATCTGGAAGAATTGGCTTGGGACAAAAACTGATAGCCTTGCAAAAGGTATTGTAACAATGTCATTGATACTGTAACAGATTAAACAATTGAAGGCGAGTATGTATTAGGTTGTAGTAGATAGAATGCAAAGTCCAGCAAACCCTGGAAAACTGTGACACTCATAACATGCAAAGTTGTAATTTGCTGCAGCAGCAGCTTTCTGTCTGTGAAATTGGTAATAACATTTGTTCTGTGCTTAGAAGCTGGCAGATGGTGAAAAGCTGTGTTGTTTGTTGAGTTTTAATGTTTCTGATTACTTTTGTTTCCTTACTAGAAATACAGAACTGGAGATAACATTGCAACTACTTGACTTTAATAGCACTGTTGCTTTTAGAAATGCACTATTTAAATTGCAATTTAGAGGCAGACCAGAAGATGGTGAGTCAGTATCACCTTTTCTGGAGTTGAAGATGCTTTTGAAAGTCACAGTTTGTGGAATAGAGGAATTAGTGGGAATGTGTTCAATTTGAAAACAAATTTCTAGCCTTTCCAGTTAAGAGAGGAAAAACTTGAACAGTTAATCTGAGAATAATGTGAGGATTTTGAAAACAGGAGAGAGATGACATTCCATATGAGCAATTTAAAAAAACATTGTATGTTTCCTTTGGGGTTTTTTTTGTTTGTTTGATTAGGGGCTGACTAGGTTTTGAAAAGTTGGAGTTATTGCTTCTGGTTAGCTTTCCTGTGTAGCAAACAACTAGCAATGCTCTAGGTTAAGAAAGAAGTACTAGAATAATTACAGCATAACTACAACCTCCACATTGTGAATCTTACATGTAGAGTACTGAGACACCCAGAAAGTCCCTCTGCCAACGAGGGTCCTGTTAATACATCATGGGCTCTGAGCATGACTTCTGCTGTGTGCAGAGGCAACATTTTTATCGATGCAGACATTTCAAAAGCATGTCAGGATTTGTTTCCTAATTAAGATGTGTATCAGATAATATGGGAATTTCCTATAAAAATAATGCAATTGTCATTGTAGTTGCATGCTAACAAAAGCTGTATGTGCATACACCTAGACAGAGATTAGGTATCATTTCCTGGTGTGTCTTTTAACTGACTCTCTTTTGCTGTTGTAAACATGATATGTAATGTCAGCCTAGGCATAAAGGAATGACTTGAGGATGGAGTGCCTGAATGAACTTACTTTAGTGTAACCTTTCCATTTATATTTTAGTGTGGTTTACTTTAATGAAATGTCACAGAGAAACCATCTTTGGGCTTTGTTCTTCAGAGCAGTGACTGCTAATCAAATGGCGTTTGTGACAAGCTCTTTCCTGTAGGAAGAGGGGGGGAAAAAAAAAAAAGAGTAGATTCAGATTGGATGTTAGGAGAAAGTTGAGTTAGGCAGTATCTGGATTAATGGATGAGCAGGCATCACTTTGCCTGTCGATATTGGGGTAGACAAGATTTCACATCACGTTAATCTGGAGAAGAGGAGGCTAAAGAGAGACCTCATTGCTCTCTGCAGCTACTTAAAAGGAGGCTGTAGTGAGGTAGGGGGTTGGTCTCTTCCCCCTATCACCTGATAGAAGAAGAGGAAAAGGCCTGAAATTGTGCCAGGGGAGGTGTAGGTTGAATATTGGGAAAAATATCTTTCTTGCAAGACTGGTCAGGCATTGGAACAGGCTGCGCAGGGAGGTGGTGGAGTCATCATCCCTGCAGGTGTTCAAGAAACCTGTGGACATGGCACTTCTGAACATGGTTTGATGGACAGGGTGGTCTTAGTTAATGATTGGACTTGATCTTGGAGGTATTTTCCAGCTGAAACAATTCTGTGCTTCCGGCCCTGTTGTGGAGGCAGGCAAAATCCCCTGAACTCTTAGAAAATTAACTATTTAACCAAACCAGAAGGGGTTATGCATGGTCTGAGATAATCAGTTTGGGCAAATTCAGCCAAAAGTATTGGTGTAGCTAAACAGTAAACAGGTTATGTTTGTCCAGTGTTTCAGAAAAGGTACTTCTGTGAACTCTGTATGCAATAACGTGTTTTCAAAATTACTCTCCTGGAAGTGTGCCTTCTGGCACAGGTAAGGTTTCCATTGATGGTTTAGGTTTTGTTTTGTGGTTTTTGTTTGGTTGTGGTTTGTTTGAGTGCTGCACACAACACCACAAAGCACAGGCAGTCTGAGATCCTCTTGAATGATGCATGTGGAGGAAACTGGGTGAAAGTGATACTGCTGATGAATTTGCATGGTGGTTCTGTATACTCAGCAGCCAGGGGAAGCTGGAGGCATTTTGTTTGGATGAAAAAGTGTCTTTTCTAAAGCAAGCATGTATCTGCTTTACAGTAGAATCACTCTTCATCCTGACAGAATGGAATTATCCTGTGCGTATAATATGAGCGAAGTCAGATCAGGCCCCTGGCTAGTCTAAATACTAGGTATCTCAGGGTGGTGGTTTGAGCCACGTAATACGTATATCCTCCACTGTTAGATCATGAGTTAGGACTGTGCTGTGTTACGACCCCAGGAGGTGGGAGACTGGTTGCTCTCTCACTCTTCTGGTTTTCATTTCAGCTGGCTGCATTTTGCCTCTTATGGGATCTTGGACAGGTATTCCTTTTTCCCTTTTCCCTCTGTTCTTTATGTATATACTGGTGTAATCTGATACCTTCATAGTAGAGGAGTAAACTATTTTGTGTAAATCAGCTAAAACTCTCTTCCTTTTTTTCCTCCTTATCTCTCGGTAAGGGGGAGGGGGAGAGAGGTGGCAGGAGGTTGGGGAAGAAATACCTTGTGTTACCCCCTGACACTCAGCTTAGTGTTTTACTGTTTATTCTTCAGTCACCCATGCTTACCTTAAAGGCATAGTTGAAAATGCTGGTTTTATTGCTCACTAGCATTACTGTACTCTGTTGAAGACTTCAGTCTTCAACAAGCACAAAAAGGATGACCCAGGAAATTACAGGCCAGTCAGCCTCACCTGCATTCCTGGAAAGGTGATGGAACAGCTCATTCTGTACCTCATCTCCAAGTGTGTGGAGGAAAAGATGATGATCAGGAGTAGTCTGTTTGGATTCATGAAGGGGAAATCATGCCTGACCAATCTATCACACCTTCTATGATAGTGAGACTAGCTGAGTAAATGAGTGGAGAGCAGTGGATGCTGTCTGCCTCAATTTCATTGGTAACATGACACCCCTATTGGTAAGCTTAGCAAGTGTGGGTTAGATGAGTGGACAGAGAGACAGATTGAGAACTGGCTGAAAGAGTGAGCTCAGAGGGTTGTGATCAGCAGTACACTCAAGTTGGAGTCCTCTAGGTAGTGGTGTTCCCCAGGGGGTCAGTTCTGGGGTTGTTAAACATCTTCATCAATTGCTTGGATGAAGGGATAGAATTTACCCTCAGCAAATTTGCTGATGATAGCAAACTGGGAGTGGTGTCTGACACTCCCCATCAGGCTGTGCTGCTGTCCATCATGATAGCACATGCCTGGATAGGCTGGAGAGCTGAGCAGAGGGGAACCTCATAAAGATTATTAAAGGCAAGTGCAAAATCATGCACCTGGGGAGAAATAACTAGTACAGGTGAGGGATTGACCAGCTGGAAAGCAGCAACATGAAGAAGGAATGGGAGTCCTGGGGGCCAAGTTCACCATGACCCAGCAATGCCCACATGGCCAAGGAGGCCAATGATATCCTATGATATCCAGAAAGTTGAGGGAGGTTCTCCTACAACAGCTACTCAGCCCTGGTGAGGCCACAGCTGGAGTGCTGTGCCCACTTCTGGGTTCTCCAGTTCAAGAGAGACAGGAAACTACTGGAGAAAGTCACAGCAGAGGACCACAAGGATGATTATGGAGCTAGAGCATCTCTCAGAGGAGGAGAGGCTGAGAGATGTGGGGCTGTTTAACCTGAAGAAGAGCAAACTGGGAGGGCATCTTCTCAATGCTGAGCAATAGCTAAAGGATGGGGCACAAGAGGATGGGGCCAGACTCTCTTCTGTAGTGCCCAGTGAGAAAAAAGGAGCAACAGGCACCAGATGGAACACAGGAGGTTCTACACGAAGATGAGGAAAAATTTCTTTCCTATGAGGGTGCTAGAGCTCTGGACCAGGCTGCCAGATAGGTGGAATCTCCTTCTCTGGAAACTTTCAAAAGCTGCCTGGGCATTGCAATCCTGGGCAACCTGCTGTGAGTGACCCTACTTTAGTAGGGGGCTTGGCTGAGAAATCCTGGGCTTACAACTATGTCTGGACACATTTGTGGCTATCAAAAGTATATAATTACTAGAAATTAAGAGGGTAAAAATAAAGAATAGCTCTACATATGGCATTACACAGTGAACAAGGAAAACCTGGTATTCTTAACTTCTTCCAGGCTTCTTTCAGGTAGTGAAGCTTCAGACTGCCTGTATGATATTTAAAGAACTTTTCACTTCATACTACTCTGTTAATAACTGTACCTGATACCATAATTATGCCCTGCCTCCTTCAAGAATTAACAATGTGCTTCAGCAGTTGCAATTGTTATTTTTTTTTAATTATATATATATATATATATACAGATACTTATATAGTTGTTTATATAGAGTTGTGGTGAATGGGGTCGAATCCAGTTGGTGGCCAGTTACAAGTGGTGTTCCCCAGGATGCAGTACTGGGGCCAGTTCTTTTTAGTATCTTTACCAATGATCTGGACAAGGGAATTGAGTGCACTATGAGTAAGTTTGCAGATGACATTTCCTCAATTAAAATACAGTAGCATCTTCTTTTGTCTTCTTACTGACTAAAGGACATCTGATCCATAGTTACTTTTATATGTCTTAGATTTTATAATACATTCTTTTCTCACTATTACAGGGCAGAACTCTAGTTTAATGTCAGAAGCCTAAGAGAGTAGAGGTGCATGAAAGCTAACTTGTCCCCGCCATGCCAGCTTTAAGAATCTGAGGTAAACTAACATAGGAATGCTGCAGGTTAAACTATAGATTTTGAGGGGGCATGGGATGGGAGGGTGCACATCAAAATCTACAGCAATTTGATTCAAAGGCAAATAAGAGAAGTAGAAATTTCATGTTTTGTAATTGCAGGGTAGCACATACTGATAACCAGCTGGTTACTGACATAAAGTCAAAGAATTGTTTTGGTTGGAAGAGACATCTAGGATTGAGTCCAACCATCACCCTAAGGCCACCATGGCCACTAAATCAGGTAGTTGTAGAGAACAATGAGGTCTTCCCTCAGCCTCCTCTTCTCCAGAATAAACAACCCCAGTTTGTCAGCTGCTCCTCCTCAGACTTCTTCTCTAGGCCTTTCACCAGCTTTGTTGTCCTTCCCTGGGCAAGAAAGCACAAAAGCACAACCTGTATTTGCAAATTATATTAGTTTGGCTGGAGTAATGGAAGATTTAAGGATGATGGAGCTATAGAGTAGTATTTCCACTAGGGAAGAGGAGATGTCTAGTGCCAGACAAGAAGAATGGCAGCAAAAGAAAACAAGCTCTTGACTCAGCATTTGTAAAGTCTGTCGCCATTGCAGAAGCAGCTGCATTTGGAAACAGGGCAAATAGGATTTGAAATGCAGAGCTAGAAAAGAAATTGCCAGGTGCCTGCAGGGATGGAGAAAACTAGGAGCCTGACTGCTGATTAACAGCTGGGTTTTTTTCTGGCAGCTTTGATAACAGGTCCAAAAACCATCAGGAGCTACTGTTTGGCCTACTCACTTTGTTCTTGTGTGGTTGCTTAGCCAGATACTCCTTGGTACATAAAGAAATAAGCAGAGAATCTGCATTAAAGTTAGATGTGGGATATCTTCAGGAGACCCCAGTGGATTGTCTTTGGATATAAAAAGGTTTCCTGGCACAGAAGGCAGGCTTGGGAGAGATGAATATTATCAGTTCACGTTAAGCACTGAAAAAAGGATCAGGGCTGCTTTCCTCGGCATAAAACCAGTGTTTGTAACTACCCTGTCGTGGACCAGCAGAATATATTGTGTGTCATAGGAACACCCCCAGAGTACAGAGAAATGTGCCTCTGTAAAGAAATGCATCTTTCAACAGCTAGTCATAGTTTCAGTGGACATGTAACTTTGGAGGCTTAATGTTAAATCTTGTCAGAATTGCCTGTGCACCGAGTCATCTGGGTGGTGATATACCTGCATGTGCAAGGTATTTATTAGGTTAGATAGAAGGTCCTTATTTCAGACAATTTCAATATAGGAACATCTGACAAGTCTGTGCTCAAGCTAGATCACTGCTCAATGCCAGACCATGATTGCAGCACTTCGGCCATTTAGTTGACCCTCTGTAATTATATAATAGGGTATTTAAGACTCGCTTTACAGCAGAGGCATTAGCTTTAATCTGCTTCGTTCAAGAACAGCTGTTCCTACTGTGTTACTGAAACATGTCTTTGGAAATCAAAGATTATTATTTTCTTAAACAGAGTACAGAAAAATCTCAGTTATGAATCATAATGGGAGGAGTGAAACTAATTGCATTGCAACTTTGCAGAAACTGGCTTTGATAAAACCTGACTCATGGTAAATAGTTAAAAATATTAACAGCATGACAGAAGTGATGCTTTGTTTGGCACCTGTGTGGCTATTTCACTGATGTTTTGACATGCTGTTTCTGTATTTCAGAGGACTGTCTTTGCTTGCAGCTTCAATCCTTTAAATTTCCTCAGTAATTTGGTTTTAAATAATTAATTTTCTACCCTAATCTTTCTATAGTTCACTCTTTCTTTGTTTAATTGCCATATTAGGTTTCCAGTTGAGTTACATGCACTTCCTGAAACATCTGTGTGTAAGGTAGTTTTTTCTGCATATATATTTAAATATTTTTTTCTTTGGAATATGAAGAATGGTGCATGCTGCTAGTAAACATGGCAAAATGGATTTGGCTCTTTGACAGTGTTGTGAGACAACAGGCTTGTCACAAGAGTGGGGTTAAAGGTCAGGAGGTGGCAGCTTCTGCAACAGCTGTGGAAAGGCTCACCAGCATTCACCCTCTGACTGTAAGCAAGTTCTTGAAAGTGTCCTCCTGAGGTTTACTATCGTGCAGCTGCCTGCTTTGCAATAGCCCCTAATTGGCTGTGACACTGCATTGCACTTAAAAATCAGTTTTTATACAAGTTGGGTTTTGCAATATAAGACAATTTTAATGTTGGAAGATCACTCCAGCGATGGAGATAGAATGATGGCCAGTGCTTATTCTATGTACATTAATAACAATTTAAATAACACCAAGTAAATGAAAACAAGTAGTGTCTGAAAACAAGTGCTGCTATTATGAATTCTTAGTCAATATTGCAGTGAAAAGAATTGCTAGGTGTTTGATGTACTTTAAAGTGTTGTTTGTAATGTTTTAAGTGTGCCAGGCATTAAAATGTCATCTTGGATCAATTATATTTAAAAGATGTGCAACTTGTATTAATATGTGCTTGGATTTAATGCCCTGTGTATTTCCTGTCTGTTATTCTTAGGTATAAGCAGCTGAGGACAACACTTCTTGCAGTCCAGAGATGGAAAACAACATAATTACTGTTGCTCGGGAAGAACTTGAAGAGCTAAGAGAAGCATTCAGTAAAATAGGTATCTTTTAAATAAGAAAATAGTAAGGATTCCATTAATGCTGCAGAGCCATGTAGGATTGGTGAAAGAACTCTTTATGGATCACTTTATTTTAATAGGGCCATGGTTTCCTTCTATGTTGCCAGCAATATCGAAGAAAATAAGAATGTTTACATAATGCCCCTTACTGACACTGAAATTCTGTGTTTATTAATTTCTTTCAACTTCAGCAATGAAAACAGAAATGTTTTCTAGCTGGACAGTTGCATTATTTGTATCACTGTATATGCTGCAGGATCTCAAAATTCAGGTATTTGAACTCCTTAAATCTGACACAAACAAACAAACAAGACATTGGATTGAACTTCAATTGTTAAATAAGTTTTCATATAAGATGACTGATGCTTTACTTGCATGCTGTGGTGAACTAACAATTTATCCACTTGTTTCTTCATGTAGGTGTAAAAATAACTTGTGCTTTCATTTTACAGATATTGACAACAGTGGGTATGTCAGTGATTATGAGCTTCAAGACCTGTTTAAAGAAGCAAGTCTGCCCTTGCCTGGTTACAAAGTCCGGGAGATTGTAGAAAAAGTCATTGTGGTGACAGACAGCAACAAGGACGGAAAAATCAACTTTGAAGAATTTGTCTCTGTAAGACATTCCTTTTGGCTGTTCCTCTACTGTCTGCTGTCTGTTGAGAACTAGGATAGAAAACTGAATTAAGTGGTACAACTAAGTACTATTTTGATGCACATGATGTTTTGAGAATGGGAAAGCTTTCTGAGACAATTTGCAATATCCCGTTTTATCATTTTCCAGTCTTTTATATTTCCCTCTCCCATTTAATTACTAGATCTCACTTAGGCAGCAATTGAGAGCACAGCAATTTTAGTCCTACGTACTGTTTCCTCAAAGATTAGGAGATAGACAACATTATTTAGTAACTAGTGGGTCAGCCTTTGCCTTAACAAGAGAGTAATTAGACACCAGCCTTTGAATTCTCTTAGTGATAAACTGATGCTTTCACTACTCTTAATCTCTATACTGAAAGCTATTTTTTACTGGGAGTAAAGTACAGATTTTACAGTAAGTTCACCAAAAGTAAAGTTTAGACTTCTTTGTTTTAATGTGGATCACTTTCTAGTGTGTTTTATTTAAGAGAAACAAAAACTTTTCAAACTTGGGCGGGGAGCATGTTTCAGGATGACTAGATTTCTGCTTTGAATTGCAGCAGGTTGCTTGTTGGGCTAGTTGTTGATCTTTCTTTCCAAGATTCTAATATGCATATTGGTTCATAGGTTTTGAATTGTATCTGTTACTTAGGTTTCAAAACTGACAATGAACATATACAGTGAGATGTGACCTGAAACTGGGTGAAATAACTTGGCCTGCTTGTCTTATGTAGATGATGGTGTGTTTGGATGTTTCATTCTTCTGGTTCTGGATCAGAAAATGCTCTTAGAGGCACTGGTTAGGCCACACCTTGAGTACTGTGTCCAGTTCTGGGCCCCTCAGTTTAAGAAGGACATCAAGGCACTTGAACGTGTCCAGAGAAGGGCAACGAGGCTGGTGAGAGGCCTTGAGCACAAGCCCTATGAGGAGAGGCTGAGGGAGCTGGGGTTGTTTAGCCTGGAGAAGAGGAGGCTCAGGGGAGACCTCATTGCTGTCTACAACTACTTGAAGCGGGGTTGTAGCCAGGAGGGGGTTGGTCTCTTCTCTCTAGCAACCAGCACCAGAACAAGAGGACACAGTCTCAAGCTGCGTCAGGGGAAGTTTAGGCTGGAGGTGAGGAGAAAGTTCTTCACCGAGAGAGTCGTTCGCCATTGGAATGTGCTGCCCAGGGAGGAGTTGGAGTCACCATCCCTGGAGGTGTTCAAGAGAGGATTGGATGTGACACTTGGTGCCATAGTTTAGTCATGAGGTCTGTGGTGACAGGTTGGACTTGAGGATCTTTGAGGTCTCTTCCAATCTTGGTGATTCTGTATTTGGGCAAGTATAGGACTTATCAGTATATCCAATGTGGTTTACATTGCAGGGAGGTGTAAAATGGTATCAGCTTTCTTAAGGGCATGTGTGACTGCCATTTTTTACTGTTTTTTAGTAGTAACTGGTGGTTTTTTTCTTTTTTTTTAAACTGTAAAGCATACAATGTCAAATGATTATGCTACAATAGTGGAAATGTGTTTTCTCATTTTCTTGAGATTACCAAAATACCTGTGGAAAAACTGCTTAGATTATTGATATCTAGTTTTTTAGATCTCATGGCTTAATAAAGATAGAACTTGAGGTACTCACTGAGAAAGAATACTTTAGGTATCCAGTATGAATATTTCATGAAGGGATTTAAACTAATTTTACCCATACCGTAACTTCCTCCTTTCCCCCCCTCAGAACAGAAGTCAGTGTAAATACCAAAGAAAAGCAGTCAGATTAACTACTGATTCTAGAATACTTGCATGACTTAACACAGTTGTCTTAAGGCATGATCAATCACAAATTGCTCTCTTATCTTTTTTAATTCCAGATAATTCAGGAATTGAAGAGTAAAGATGTTAGCAAATCATTCCGAAAATCAATAAACAAAAAGCAAGGTATTACAGCAATTGGAGGTACATCAGCTATATCTAGTGAGGGAACACAGCACTCTTATTCAGGTAAGAAACAATTAAACATGAGAAGATTTTACAGGGTGGAAGATACTTAAGTGTGCACTAGAGAGGAAGTGAAAAAACAACTGGAAAATGTTGCTGTTGGAATCAACAAAGGAAAAAGCCTATGGAGACAGGCAGGATCAGTGTGGGTGGTAGTTTACTAAAATATAGGCTGTTCAGTCATTTCTTGTTTCATGCTGTGCCTGGAGGTAAGCTAGATGCCTTTGCCAGAGTGGAAAATGAAAACAAGTATTAACAGTATGTGTTGGGACAAAAAATAAGTGGCTCCTTTGGCATACTTCTAGTCGTGCCAAGTCAAGTTTTAGTCAAGGTTTTGGCTTTGTTCTCTGCTAATCTACTTATTTCTGTATTTATATAAAAATTAATTCTCATTTTTATTTCCACAGTGTTAATTTAAAACAGAACAAACAACACACCCCCAAACACTAAAACCACAACCAAACCCAAAACAAATGCACATCCTTTCTGGATGGAAGGACCTCATCAGTTCTCTCTGGGCCAGTCTGATGGGTTCATCGATGTTCTAATAGATTACTTTAATGCTGTTTTTCTTTTCAGAGGAAGAAAAAGTTGCCTTTGTTAATTGGATAAATAAAGCTCTACAAGATGACCCAGACTGTAAGCACCTCCTACCTATGAACCCATCAGATGCTAGTCTTTTTAAATCCCTTGCAGATGGCATTCTTCTTTGGTAAGTGCAGGGCGGAGAGAAAGAAAAGAAACTAATTTGAAAGGTTAAATGCTGATCAGAGCGACACGGATTGGAGAACTTCTGACAGGCTTTAACATCAAGGCTCCACTCTTAAATATTTCAACCAGTGTGTAAGATGGGAAAATCTGTTTGCCCATAGAAATGTTACCTTTACAAATTGTGACTTAACGTCCGCTTCAGACTCACTGTTACACATCCGATATACACAGACTGTTTACAAAGGAGATAATTACACAGCTTGTGCATTCCTTAGCTGAAATAACTGGAAAATGTTGCTGTTTCAAATAATTTTAGAAGCTACTGAATATAGTTGTTATATCCTAGGATGGGAGAAATAGAAATCTGAATTAAATCTGTAGCAAAACAGAGAGCATAGCAGGTGTCTTAACTTCAGTCTGCTGTAAATTTCTAGTTAAAATAGGCTTATAATACTTATTCATACACTGTGGTAACAAGGGATTTGCATAGCACTTTCAACATGAATTAGTCTTTGAGGTCCATGTAGTTGCAAGATACCCTGGAAATGCAATACAAAAATATATTGATTATATTACAAAGATTTTTACTGGATACTATTTAACTGTCTTTGTTTTACAGTTTTAGTCTTCTCAGCATTTTTTGGCAGCACAGACATACTGTGTTACTTAAGTGTAAACCCCAGTTGCCAAGTTGCTTATAATTACATATACTGTCTGGGGATTTCTTGATGAGTGTGCAATTGTTTAACAGGGAGGAGAGATTTAGAGGGCCAGGTGGTGTTTTTGTCTTACCAGAAATATTTGCAGCTAGTTTAAAGTATTACGGATTTATAGTCAAGTAATAGATTTTCTGAGAAATGACAGTTTGAATAAACAATGACTTTTCTTCCTTAGCAAAATGATCAACTTTTCACAACCAAATACAATTGATGAAAGGGCTATTAATAAGAAGAAACTCACTTCTTTCACTGTTTCTGTAAGTACTGCACAGATAGGAACTTGGCACAAATGGAAAAGTAAAATATTTTTCTGTAGCTTTCCTCTAATTTCAGTTCTCCTGGTGGAGGAAAAGAAAGGCCTATGTATTGAAAAATGTCAAAATATGAAATTATATTTTCTATTAAACTCTGCTGAATATCCCTGTTTCTTAGATGATTTGCAGGAAAACATTTTTCGTGCTTTCCGCCGTTCTTCCTTTATTCATTGTTCTGGTTTTGCTTTACTAAGTAGCTGAAGAAAATCTCAGGCTCTGAGAGGATGAACAGATCATAGTTTAGCAATGTAGAAAGTTCTGTGTATGGTAGGACGATGTATTTTCAGTAGTGGAGAAATAGAAAATAAGAAGCTTTGTTTTTAATTGTGTATCAGGTCATATATTTGAGAGAAACCGTTTTAAAGATCTTAGTTTGGGTATTAAAAGACCCCAGGTCTGGAAGAGGGATATAGATCCATAAATTACTAACCTAATGAGAAAAAGTACAACATGATCTAAACCTTCAGTTAACCAGCAGACTTTTCATTTCAGGCTGTGATATTAAAATATGAAATGTTAAAACATACTACATTGCAAATTCTCCAAGTAGGTTTTGTAATCTCTAGTTATTTAAAGAAGATGTGTCAGTAAAGATGATACTATGTGTGTTTATGTTATCTCTGTAGGCAGTTAAATGTGACTCCAGGAAGTAGTAATATTTGAGAGCTGCCAGGTATTTTTATCTTGGACTGTTCCATCTCTGACTTTGAGTGTCAGGATGTTGAATTGCCATGATTTTCTTAATGCTGCCTGTTCCAATTGCAGTTTAACAGTTGCTTGAATAAATGTGTGGTCAGCCTGTATAAATTCCCAGGGATGACAGTGTCAGTAGCCTCCTGCATGGGGCAAAATTCCATACAAGCACATTTTTCCACAGGATCAAACTCCTGATATTTTGAGCAAAACTTGTTTAATTTGTGTATGTGCTACTTATGAATCACAAAAATTAGTTTTATTAGAGCTGCAGAAACTGGTCAACAAGTTTTTGGTGGATCCATGTTAAACACTGTCCATAATGATTTTCATTAAATTGTGAAAAGATATGTAGTGGTTCACAAAATATCTTGTGTGTGCTTTTCCACTGAGGACTATTCAACCATGATATCCAAGGTCAAACTTGGATATCTGAGCAACTTGATCTGCATGTTCAGGAAATGCAGATGTCCCTGTGCACTGCAGGGGAGTTGGATAAGATGACCTTTGAGGGTCTCTTCCAACCCGATTAATTCTGTGGTTCTGTGAACTATTACACTATTTCTTACAAAATCTGAATGTTAAATAATTTAATATGAACAAATTTAATGAGAATTGCAACCTCATAAGCTTGTTAAACTCTATTCCACCTAGGAAAACCTAAACCTGGCTCTGAACTCGGCATCTGCTATTGGCTGTACTGTTGTCAATATTGGATCACAAGATTTGAAAGAAGGAAAACCACACTTGGTATTGGGACTCTTGTGGCAGATCATTAAAGTTGGTCTCTTTGCTGATATTGAGATCTCCAGAAATGAAGGTGAGAGTAACACACCAGGTATCGCAATGCTGGCAGTTTGGACTTAACCGAGACCACAACAGCAATCATTTCAGCTTGCTTTCAAACTTGCTTTTAGCTCTTATTGCCTTGCTAAATGAAAGGGAAGAGCTAGATCAGTTAATGAAGCTTTCCCCAGAAGAGCTCTTGCTACGTTGGGTGAACTACCACATGGCCAATGCAGGGTGGCTGAAAATCAGTAACTTCAGCCAAGACATTAAGGTATGTAGCTATCCGTGTGATAATTGGATGTGATGGTATTTAAACACACTATGCGTAGAAACAAATGTGTCATACCCGAAGTATTTAGAAAAATAGTAGCCTCCTGCTTTTTCTAGCTATAGATTCATCCTGTATTTCTCAACGCTGAAAGCATCCTTTTGATGTATCCTGTTCAGCATCACAGCAAAGTGATTCCTGACGAGCTCATATCCAGGGAAGTTCTAACATTCTAAGATTGGTGTTTGAGTTATTTAGAACAATTTGCGCTACCTTTTTCGTGTCCATCCTTCCCTGCTCCTGGGTCTGCCTGAAGCCATCTTTTCTTTCTTATGTTTTTTTAAATAAATGCTGCATGACTTTAAATGACTTTAGATTTGCTAATGGTGATTGCCCTTGGTACCTAGCGTTTGACAGAAGGGTAGGAAATGTCCTGAGGCAAGAACAGCTATTCAGAGGGCTCTCTGGAGTAGTTACTAGTTCTTGATGCAAGGGGAGAACAGCCCCCCCCCCCCCCAATCTCTGTGCTTGCTGGTGTGCAGTTTACTGAAGCTGTGTTGGTTCCTTGGGGTGGTGGCAGATTTGCATCATTTTTCTCTCCTTCAGCCTTTCTGCAGAGGGCATGCAGAGAGTACTGTAGTATGTCCAGCTGAAGAGAGAAAAAATCAACTAAATGGAAAGGAGGAAGATTCCTGAGGGTGATAAGTCCTCTTTTCACTGAAGAAAACCATGCCACTAATTGCTAGTTAAATATTTTCAAAAGCCACCAAGAAGGTTATCATTAAAGCAAGCATTTTAAGTAGCAAGCAGTTCTATATGAAAACTGCTACTATGGTAAAAATTTTATGAGCTGTTGAAGTGTTAAACCCAAGAAACCTGCTATCTTTACAGGTATTTTCCTAGTGAGGGGAAAAAGCCAGAAGCATACTGAAAACTGCATCAAATAAATACAGTTCCAGTGAACCTATAGTGACACAAGACCAAATTTGCTCTCCATTTTTAACTCCAATTACCTTGTCAATTAAGAAAGAAATTTTTATAGAACAGTCTATTTTAAAAAGACAGATAAGGAGTACCGACGCTGAAACAAAGCTCCATATTGTTGAGGGGGTTTTGTGATTATTTTATATTCATTTACCTTAAATATCTTAATTACAGCTGTCTAGTTCATATCCAGCAGAACAAATTCAACAAATGCTGTCCAGAATAATTAGCAGACATTCCATCTGGCTGAATAAGCTCTGTGTGAAATAGCATGGTATGACCTCACCCATCATTAGCTGAAATTAGGTGCTATAGTTTTGGCAGAAAAGGGCTATGAAAGGCTACATGCATGCTTTTTAAATTAGTCTAATTTTTTTTAATATAACCTTTTTGGTTTAGGATTCAAGAGTATATTACCATCTGTTAAATCAGATTGCACCCAAAGGAGATGACCTTGATCAGTCACCCATTAAAATTGACTTTTCAGGATTTCACGTAAGTATCCAGAAATAAAACCAGACTGGAATTACCTGAGACTTCTATCTGTGTACCAAACATGCTGGTTACAAGGCTCTTCCTGAACCCTCTTTTGTTTTGCAAAACATACAGAAGCTCAGTCAGATTTCTCCATCTCATAAATACTCAGATGGGGAGAAACTTGGGTGAAGATCCAGTGTGTTACAGAAACAGGATAATGTATCCTGCAGTCTATATTTTGGAGCTGTGCTTGACTTGGGGTAGTGTCTGACTGCTTTTTATTACAACATCTTGCTCAGCTCTGCTCTTCCAGAATTCAGACAAGGAAAAGGAGTCGATTTCACAAACCTTGTGAACCTTCCTCAAACCAAGTAACATTCGGAAATAACCTGTGAGCCCTTCTAATAATCAACAGAAGAGCTTTAAGGGATAGAGGGTCTAAAACCAGCCTGCCATCTTTAAAATACCATCATTAGAGGTATTTAAAAGATGCATGGATGTGGTGCTGAATGGTTTAGTGGTAGTAATTTAGCAGTAGTGGTGGGATTGTGAGCTCAAGGTGAGCCGTTGGACTTGAAGAGACTCAAAGGTCTCTTCAAACCTCATCAGTTATGTGATTCCATAATGCTTGTTGGAAGGATTATTTCAAGAATGCATTTGATACAAAAATGACCTGTCTGCTTGAGAACATGGATAGCTACTTATCAATCAGAACCCGAAGTAGAATTTTGTTATTCATGATCATGAAAACCCACATGGAAAATTACATCTGAGTAAACCAAGTTCTTTCAAACTTCTTCATGACGAGAGCTCTGTTTTGTTTATTGGGGTTTTTTGGAGTAAGAAAGGATAGTAGTTGAATTTTTTCATGTGATATCCTGCAGTTCATATGATCATGTTCTGTAATGTGTTATAAATCAGTATTAATAACACATAACAACTTGTTCTCAAGCAAATTTCTGGCTGAGTGTACCAACACTGAATTATTCTGTTATACAATTCTAACAGCAATTAAATTACTAAATCGTTTCAGTACAAGTAGTAACTCTTTGCATTATGAAGATTTTGAGGGAGAAAGTATATGCTACACAATTTTGAACACTGTTTTATTCTATGTAGAGCAATACTAACAATGAATAAGCAAAACAACACATAAGTTACCAATTTAAGACTATTCAGAGGCAAAAGTATTACAAGGAGAGCAAGGTAGTGGATTATTCCCTTCTGAAACATTCAAACTCTCACTGAGCGTTTTGGGCATCATCTTTAATTACTATGCTTGAGAAGATCATTTTCAAGCAGCAATGGAGGACCTTGTGCACATGCCACAGAATCTGCAGCGTGAGAATCAGTAGCCTGGAAACAGCAATGTAACCAGCACACCTTTGGGTGCTGCTGCTGGGCGCTGTGATTCATGGGGAATACTCTGCAGGCAGCTGCAGAAGCAATGGACAGGTTTGGGTTGGGTATTCAGAAAAATTTCTTTCCTGAAAGAGTGGTTGGGCGTTGGCTGCCCAGGGAGGTGGTGGAGTCACAGTCCTTGGAGGCGTTCAAGAAATGTGTGGACATGGCACTTGGGGATGTGGTTTAGTGGCCATGGTGGTCTTAGGTTGATGGTTGGACTCAATGATCTCGGAAGTCTTCCAACTGAAATAATTCTATGATTCTATGACAGAAAAAAACTTGGAAGAAGAATGTGAAGAAGGCAATTGTTCCGGGCTCCAGGGCATTGAGGGAATGAGGGAAGACGTGGGGTATTTAAAAATTGACTGGAGATTTTTTGGGTAAAGAATGGAAACATGCTCATATTCATTACAAACTTCTTGGTTTTTTGTCTTTTAGGATAAAAATGACTTGAGGAGGGCTGAACAAATGCTCCAACAGGCAGATAAATTGAATTGCAGACAGTTTGTAACTCCAGCTGATGTGGTTGCAGGCAACCCTAAACTCAATTTGGCTTTTGTTGCAAACCTCTTTAACACATATCCAGCCCTACACAAGCCTGACAATTCATCATACGATCTCAGTTTATTAGAAGGTATTCAACTTACTAAACATACTGGAGCAAGAATATTAGTGATTTGTATTTAAGTATGCCTTCTTGTTGTAATATAGGATGCCTGTGTGATGGTGCTAGTGTTAACACCAGCATAGAGAGCTTTCTTACTAGCTTTGAGTATAAGCTTCAGTAGAAGTCCTTGTTACTGTGTTACTCGCTTGTGCTAGTTTAACCAAAGGCTCTTCCTGAACAACCTTCTGTCGTTAATCTGCAAGAGCAGTAACTGTCCTCTTACTCTCTTTACAGTTTCCTGTATTTCTTTCCATACTATTTATATTTTAGCTGATGCAAAACTGCTGGCTTTCCCTAATTTGCAGTGCTGTAATAGTATTTTCCAGTACTTTTCACATATTGTGTTTATACATGTGTAAGTGTATATGTTTGTGTATATCAGTTTGCCTTTTAAAATGAGAAACAAACAAAAAGGCTTCTGTATCAACAACCTATATTAATCTATTGCATCAGCAGCCTCTATAGATCCTAGCACATCAGCAAGTTTGGACTTTTAACCATACAGTTCAGATTCCTAATGCTAGAGATAAAGGGATAATTGGTAGCAATCTTTGGCTATTACCCTTCCTCTGGACCGGCTAAATCTAGGATCATTAAATGGCTCCTGCCAGTGTATTTCACAGTTGTTCACTGATCTCAAAGGAATGGTGAGAATCAGGGGTGCTGCACTCGGGAGAATCATCAGCAATGTTCACACATTCCTCTGCACTGCCTACTCCTGCCTTCCTCTTATTGTTCCTATCAGGTTTCCTTTCCATCTAGGTGAGTCCATCTTCCTTTGCTCCTCTTGTTTTTCATAATTTGTCTGCTCTGCTACATCCCTGTGTCACAAATCTTGTATCCTTCAGACCACTCCTGTTTCAGGCTTCCTGCTCTTCTAAGTTTCAGCTGGGTAGAGGTATAGGAGCACAGGTGGTAGCCTTTGCTTTTCAGCTGTGATATCCCTAGTCACTGCAGTCCCTGCTGACCAGGACAAATGATTGGAGGAAAGACCTGCTCTTCCTCTGCTGAAATTTGTTGAGAAATGTAAAACCAGGAGCTGTGCGGAGGTGGAATATGTTCAGATTAGCATCTCTCTTCTGAGCATAAAGTTGCAGGTGTCATTTGGAATACTGAAAACTTGGTCAAATTTATAAGAGTTTTCATTGGCATGGCCAAAAAACCCATCTGAACTAGTTTCTGAACTTTGCAAAAATATTTAGGTGAGATCAGGGTGTCAGCTAAAACAGTTTGTGAAAAGTTACAGTCACCTGAATGCTGGATCATGATTTGGTAAGAATAAACACTGGCCAAATGTAACTTACTGTTTATATTTTAGAGATGAATAGTTCTGAATACCTGTTCATAGGCAACTAGATGACACATTGTTGAACTCATGTGACTCCTGTGGTGTCAGATCTCAGCTTTCAAAGTAGTTATTTCAGCTAAAAGTTGATGTTTATATGTTTTTATGATATTTTATGTGGTTTTAATTAAAAAAATCCTGTGTTTTTACTGATGCTTTCTCAAGGTAGTGATATAAAATATAAGACATTCGTTTCTTTATAGTTTCATCATGGACTGTCTGTTGAAATCTGACTCATAATTTATAATGCTTTCCTATTTTGCTTCATGAAATGCAGATTTGACCCCTCCTAATGTAGGTACTGTATTTAGTACTTTTCTCTACTCCTTACAATTGTTTGTTCTGCCATTGTTTACTTATTTCTTTTATTTTTCCCCAGTGTTTTAATCATCTCTGTCCTTTTCTGGTTGATTTTTGCATTGTTCTCATATTTTCCCATTGCTTTAATATGCCGTCATAAGTAAAAGAGAAAGGGAAAAAAAAATCCCCACTAGTCTAACATGATGCATGTAAAATGTGGGCAGGGTGTGCAGTATGTCCTTTCTCTAGGTTTAACAGGCTTTCCATGAGCTGAGGTGTAAAGCTCTAGGCATGTGTGGATGAGTAAAGCTTTCTGACAGTCTCTGTTTTCCTCTATAAAGTCCATATTTTCAGTGACTGTTTCACCCAAAGAGTATGTTGTGGGATTGCATGAACTGACCTCCACTCTGGTAATGCTTCCTAAGTCTGGTGATGTGCACTTGTAACTTTAGGTAGACTGACACAGCAAAAAGAACACTGCATATTGTGTGGGGATGGAGCAGGGCATCCTGTCCTCGGGCAATGCATGACCTTTAACTGAGTCTTGCTGTTGTTCTGAGGAACCTCTTGCTTCTGGGGAAGGCAAGAGAGTTTGGACTCTGTCACACAGAAAGCTGACATCTTGTGGGGAGAAAGAGGAGGGGCATCTGTCCACCCACATTTGCTTCAGTGTGGATGTCGTCTGCTGCTTTTGCTTAGCCCACTGGCAGCCTTCAAGGCTGTTACCCACTCAAGCCAGCTGAATTTAGGGTACAAACTGCATCTTCAGCACTGTTGTCTTTCAGAGAGAAATGTGGGTTATTTGGAGCCATCTGGAGTCTTGACCTCATCCCTATGGCTACTCCTCACTCAGTTCCATAGTATAATGATCTCAAAGAGAGAGTTGGCAAGAAATACAAAGGATTCTACCAAATTTGCTCCTGTCTTTCTTTTGTGTAGTTCTCCCTTTCAGCAGTTTTCCAATGACTTTGACTATCTGCTGCACCACTTAGCAGAAGATATGCTCCTTTTAGGATCACAAAGTATTTTTTGAATAAAAGAATAGAGAGGAAAAAAAAATGGTCACTTCTCAGCCATCCAGAAAACTTAGGAACACAATGTGTTGCATGCTAAATGGGTTTGTTTAGAGTGGTATATTAAATATAGTATTCTGGGTTTAGTTTCTGGATTTCTGCTCTCCAAAAGGGTGCTGCCCAACTTGCATGCTCCTGCTCTTGCTTGGCTCCTTTGGATTCTTTTCACCATGTTAAGCACACATTTTAGAATTCTGAGTATCTGGGTTTGTAGCAATGCTTTTTCCAGTAAGAGGTCATTAAATCTTGTTGCTGTCTCTGCAATGGATATGTGTTCCTAAAAGCACTTGGCAGTCATCATTTTAGGTATTGCAAACCACCTTAAAGTGCAGTATGCCTAAAATCTTAAACAACCCCCCCCCCCCCCCCAAACAAATAAACCACACAAACCCCCACCCAAACAAGGCAAAAGGGACTTGCTTCAAACACTATAACCTCTCAAGTTACTCCTTATAAACTTAATGTATCTATTGTGTCTCTTTATGGAAAAACACTGACAGTTTTAATAACTTTGTCAGAAAATGTGATTCTCTGATGCATTTTGAATTTTGTGGTGGGGGAAAAAATATAAACAAGAGTATAAACAAAGAGATAAAACCAAAGCTGACTGCCTGAAGACATTGTAAAACAGTATTTTTCTTTGACTCAACAGATATTTGTCAGCAACTGGTGATTTTTTCTTTTTTTTAGAACTAAATCTTTGAAACAAATGCTATGATACAAATAATATGTTTCACATATGAAACAACTCATAATTTAGGAATAAAGTATATTAAGGTAAATTTAATCTATTTTGTAATAGCTGAAAAGTGAGTGGTAAGCTGGCTGAAACATAAGTAAAATGCATTATGTTGGAAAAAGTTAATTGTGGCTCAGATTTACAAGAAACTAATTTTAGAAATGTATTTTGAAATCCAGAGCTTTTTTTTTGTATAAAAGACAAAGAGAAGTAGATTAAAGCTATAACTTGTATCTAAACATCTATGTTGTGATATGTGTCAAATGAATGGAAAAGATACACTAGAGGTTTTCTGGCTGTTGTAATGATAAATACCTGTTTGTGCAGTTACGAGAACATTCATTGGTCAGTGGTCAATGTGGAACTGCAGTACTAAATGCTAAACAGGCCTCATTAAACAAACTTAGTACCATTATCCTCTAAGGAACAAAGACCATGAAAAAACATACCCAGGTTTTTGTTTCACACCTGAGAAATCTGTCCTCCTGGGGAGGAAGATTTGCTCCTCTTCAGTGTTCTTTGTATTTTCTTAACGGTGGAACAAAGTGCTGAGGTTATTCCAAGCTCGTATTCAGACTAAATATTTTTTTTATATGCTCTTCCTGGATTTAAGAGCAAACATCTCAGGCAGCACTGAGTCATGTGCAACGGGCCACAGAAACCTTGTTAAAATTTAGGTGATGTTGTATGTAGGGAGTTAATGTATTTGTTACTGCAAATTAACTGTACAGATAAAGAGCATTATTTTTAGGAACTAATAATTACACTGGGTAAAAACAATCTAATCAGGTGGGTTATTTTCTACTGAAGTTTCTGCATTGTCTCTAAGCAGAGTTTTTGGTTGAAACTGTAAGAGTAACAGCCTCCTTAGCACTATAAACAGCTTCACAAATGTAACCAATACTGCCTTGCTGAGTCTCTAGCATTAAAAACTAAAAAGGTGAGGGGAGAACCGTCTGAAGTTAATACCAGGAACTTGTGTGTGGGGAGAAGTGAAACTTCAGTTTCTAGAGTTTGATACAATTGCCGTAAGTGTGTTAGTACTAACTTTTAATAAAACCAGGCCATTTCAAGCAGATTTAGAGATACTGTTGAATTTTTTAAAGTACTATTAAAAAAATATAAAGGCATTATTTAAAGATAATTTCCACTGATTTTGGTCTTAAGAAATTCTTATTCACCACTGTTTTCTACATGATAAATTAATTATCTAAAATACAACCACCAGGCTATTCCTGTATTTTATTAAATTGTATTTGCACAGAAAAATAATAGTCTAATAGCACTCTCTGTAGTGCCTCTGGCCTTGTGCCCACAACTGGAGGACTCTGTATTTGATGGGATTGCTTCCAGTTACTGACCAGTAGAGACCATTGTTGGGGAAAGCATGGACTCATTTTTGGGGGTGGAGGAAGGGCCATGAGAGTCATTTAGACATTACTTATTGAAGCATCTTCTTCAGTAATGAATATAGCATTCTGCTTGTCACCATAGGAGAAAGTAAGGAAGAAAGGACTTTCAGAAACTGGATGAACTCCCTGGGTGTAAGCCCTTATGTTAATCATTTATACAGGTAAGACATAAAAAAACCCACCACCAAAAACACCCAAACAAAAGCATGATATTTTTCTTCCCCAATCATGAAAAAAAAAGAGGGAAGAAGAAGGGAAATTGTATTTCTACTAAAACAGTGATATCCAAGTTTCTACAAAGCGCGACAGGAACTTCTAAAGTGGTCTGCAGAACTGCATTAAGCAGTATCTGACTGAAATATATTCTGCTCATGATCTTGGAATACTAGTAAGCTTGTAAACTTTTGATGTGCTACCCTCGCTCCCTTTACTTTGAATTACATTTATAAAAATAAGATATGATTGTGGTTTATAATACAGGAGTTTCATTTTCTGTAATGAGAGCTGAAATGACTGCAAACTTATTAAACCAGTAATGTAGTTCTAAACTGTAGGAGGATATATATCTGCTGAGCTGACTGGAAGAATCTATGCAGTGTGCTATTCCCTCAAAACCCAAGTCTTTTAGCATGATTTTCAGATTCTTCTGGTCACCTTGAGACTGTGCCAGCAGTTGATTCAAGTCCTATCAATAAAAGATGGGATGTAGGGAGTAACTGGGAACATCTGATTTCATATATGCTTGCTGTTGCGTTGTTTCTGCTTTCTGCCCCCTGTAAAGTGACACCTCTAGATAGCTTAATGTGGAGAATGTCATTAAGCAAGTATCTGAAGGGGATTATTAGGAATGGAATTTATAATGGAGAAATAATACTTTTCCTAGTACTGTTTTTTCACAAGGAAGGAAAATTTTTTTCACAGGATCACTGGTTGTTAGGGGTTGGTAAGGACCTCTGGAGATCATCTAGTCCACCTCCCCCGGCCAGAGCAAGACCATAAAATCTAGTACAGGTCGCAGGGTCTTGAAAGTCTCCAGAGAAGGAGAATCCACAACCTCGCTGGGGAGCCCTGTTTTGATTATTCTTTAGCAAAATACATCTGTAGGTGCAGATAAAGCAGGAGTACTTGAACATTTTGGAAAGTCCTGAGGAAACAAAGCTGGGGGGGGAGGGGGGGGGGAGAAGAAGAAAACTATTTAGCTGGGTGTTTTACCCATGTCTATGCTATGAAAGCAATTGTTAAGAGTTGGCAAAACTAGTGGCTGTGTGTACTTCATTGAGATTTGTGGAAATAAATTATATGCAATATGCAATTTAATATAAGTGCAGAAATCAAGCAAAGGGGTGTAGGCCAGTTTCTCAGGGGAGAGTTGCTGGAAAGCTGCCTGGCAGAAAGGGACCTGAGGGTGCTGATTGACAGCCAACTGAACATGAGCCAATGTGTGCCCAGGTGGCCTGGATCAAGAGTAGTGTGACAAGCACGAGTAGGGGAGGGATCGTGTCCCTGTACTCAGCACTGGTGAAGCTGTGCCTCAAATACTGAGTTCAGTTTTGGGGCCCTCAATACAAGGAAGACATCAAGGTGCTGGAGCATGCCCACAGGATAGCAACAAACTGGTGAAGGGTCTGGCAGATAGGTGTTGTGAGGAGCAGCTGAGGGAGCTGGGATTGTGTAGCCTGGAGAAGAGGAGGCTGAGGGGAGGGAGACCTCATTGCTCTCTACAACTTCACTGAAAGGAGGTTGGCGTGAGGTGGGGGTTGGTCTCTTCTCCCTAGTGTGAGGCATGAGAGAAAATGACCTGGAATTGTTCCAGGGGAGATTTAGGTTGGATACTAGGGGAAATTCCTTTATTGAAAGAATGGTCAGACATTGGAACAGGCTGCCCAGGGAGGTGGGGAGCCGCTGTCCCTGGCAGTGTTCAAGGAACATGTGGGCATGGCACTCTGGGACATGGTTTAATGTCCATAGTGGTCTTAGGCTGACTGTTGGATTTGATCTTGGAGGTCTTTTCCTACCTTAACGATTCTGTGATTCTCCACAGAACAACAGACATTCTTATTTATGTGACTGAATTTGTTCAGCAGTGTAATTGCATTCTGAGCACTCTCAAGTACTTAATATTTTTGTGGTGAATCTGAGCTTTTGTACTTAAAAAAAAAATTGGTTTTATTCTGGTACAGTGACCTCTCTGATGCTTTAATAATCTTCCAACTGTATGACATGATTCGTGTGCCGGTTGACTGGAACCACATCAACAAACCTCCTTATCCACTATTGGGTGGCAATATGAAAAAGGTTGGTAGCTACTCCATGCTAGAGCACAGTTTCATAAGTAAGTTTCAGGCCTGAGATTTAGCTGCTGTTGCCTGATGCTGTTCTATTGTGAGGTGTTTCTTCACAGAGCAGTTTTATGTGCTGCCAGGAGAATTTCTGTGAGTTTTGCAGAATCCAAACCTTCAGTTAGTTTTGTGATCATTATGCAGCCAGAAATGTAGAGGGAAAATAAATCCATTGGTTTAAGAAGAATGTTTCAATATTCAGTATTGGTGAGACGCTGGAACAAACTGCCCAGGGAGGCTGTGGATGCACCCTCCCTGAAGGTGTTCAAGGCCAGATTGGACAGGACCTTGAGCAACCTGGTCTAGTGGAAGGTGTCCCTGCACATGGCAGGGAGGTTGGAACTGGATGATCTTTAAGGTCCCTTCCAACCAAAACCATTCTATGATTCTATTTTTCTGAATTCAGTTTTGATGTAAATACAGTTCCCTGACTTTGGTGGAAGTGAACTTATTTTTTCCCCACGCTTGAGAAAACCATTGTTGGAATCTTTGCATACTTGCATTTATAGTAAAAGCTGTCTTATCATAAACAGGATGTAGAAAAGCTAGAAATCTTGCTCCATAGGTTACAGTTACAGTAAGCCAAAGTAATTCAAAGTACACAGAGATTATAGGTCTGTGTTACAGAAATACTAAGGTGTTTTCATCATTTGTGTACCACATGTATTTTTTTAGATTGAGAACTGCAATTATGCAGTGGAACTTGGAAAAACAAAAGCCAGATTCTCACTGGTTGGTATTGCTGGACATGACCTAAATGAGGGTAATCCAACTCTGACGTTGGCTTTGATATGGCAGCTGATGAGAAGGTAAGTTAGGCACAGTATGTGGTAGATAGGCATATATGTATCTGTGCACCTATGAATATATGTCTTGAATATCAAGGCAAATTCAAGATAAGTACAGAGTAATTGAGAATTTGAAAAGGAAGATAAATAGAGGTAATGTGTGCCATAGAAGTCAAAATGGGAAGAAATTTTTAGGCCGTCACAGTGATGTTAATGTAAACATCATAAAATGAAAATCTTGCTAGCAGGAAAAAAATACTATAAATTTACTTAATTAAAAAGTATTTTCTTACAAGTATTTTCCACGAAGTTAACTTTCTTACATCTACTCCAAAACAGTCAAAGCTTTTTTTGTTTCTCAGACTGTTGTGATCCAGTGTTCAAAGGGACTTGGATGTGAGGAGCCATTTGAGCTTATAAAGAAAAATGAGTTACGATGTGCTGAGTGAAATATGTGAAGAAGATGTAGCAGTTAATATTAAGAGTTTTAGGATGTTATTTTATTCCTGAAAAAAATGAAAAAGTGATTTTAAAGTACTGAGCAGTTTTTAAGGTGCCTTATGAAGGTACTTGGCCTTGGTACTGTGCTGGAAATATTTTCCTTTTGCTTGTACCTTTGTGCTCTCAAAGTCAAGTTCAACCATTCCCTTTAATTCAGACTTTTGCTTTCTGTCTACAGGTACACTTTGAATGTATTATCAGACCTTGGAGAGGGGGAGAAAGTAAATGATGAAATTATTATGAAGTGGGTGAATCAGTCACTTGCAAAAGCAAATAAGAAAACTTCAATTACAAGTTTCAAGGTAATCAAATTGATTTACTTCTTTCCAAATATAATCAGATCTGGGATTTGTAACCTGATCTAGTGACAGTTTGGCTTTAACAGTGCCTCTCCCATCAGCTAGCATAATTGCTAGCTCTGACAGTCTGTGAAATTTACAAGCCTAATTTATTAATAAGAAACAAAAGGAAAATTGGTGCTGTAGGATTCAAACCAAACCTCAACAACAACAAAAACTGGCTAAACTGTCATAGGGGCTTCTGTCTGAAGTTACCAGTATTTGGGCACAGCATGTATCTTCCAGATTTTTGACACAGTACTCTCATGCTTGTCCAGAATTGAAAAACTAATTTGGAAATACTGGGGGTGTGTGGGGGGTGTGTGTGTGGTTCAAAAAATAATAATTAACCTCTTTCCATAAAGAAGAGAGGGGTCATTGTCCCAGGAGGCTCCTTTCTGAAGCGAACAGAAGGCCTGATTTGTAGACTGGACCCATTTCTTAGGGAAATCTGCTGTCTCCTGAGGATGACAGTTAAAGATTTGAAAAGAAAGCTGGAACAACCCTCAGATTTTTCAAGCAGGCAGTGGTGATGTTTCAACAAGAAGTCTGAGGGCAATCTGGAGAGACTTCAGGGCCTTGAGATTACTGGTTCAGGGTTCAGGAGCAGTAGCCTGTCCTTCCAGTTGCAGGGAATGGTGAGGAAAGAAACAGTAAGAGCCAGCAGATCAATGTCTGGCTCCACACCTGGTGTCACCAGCAGAAATCCAGGGGTTTTGATCATGGTCAGTTTACATGACACCAGGCCTGCTGGCTTCAGACAAGTTATGCCTGTTACAGAAGGGGACAAGGATCTTTCCACAGGAGCTATCAGGACTCATTGAAAGAGCTTTAAAGTAGCTTGGAGGGGTGTAGGGGATAAAACCAGGTTTGCTGGAAATAAGCCTGGGGAGAGCATGCCAGTGTTTGAGGGAAGGTGTGCTAAGTGAGGTCCTTCAATCAGCTGTCTTGGTCGAGGCAGAAGATGAAGATCCTTGTGGCAGCAAAGAAGAAAGGGTTATTGACATGTTAGAAACCACAGAAGTGCCTGAAGATGGTCTTTGGGGCTTCTTCCCCCCAAAAGGTGGTGAGATCAATAACATGCATCCCATGTCTTCAAGCAGATACATATTACTATTTCTAAATGTATCACTGATGTGTTGGCTGTATGGAACTTCACTGAATTAGAAATCAATAGTTCCAACCTGCTGGCCAAGGCAGTCATGTCATGTAGCTTTTGTGCTGAGCCCCTGCAAGAACAGGGCCAGCCTCGCTGGCACTGTCTGCTGACTGTTGGCTTGACATCCATCATCAGCTGTTTATGTGCCTTAACAGTTGGGAGGGAAAAATAATTACAGCCATAACACTTTTCTTAAGAACTAAAAAAAGCATATGTCCGTGTTTCAAATGCAAAACACAGACTGCTTGTGCCAGCTCAGAATCCCAGCTGAGATGAAAGGCCATAAACTACTGCACAAAATAGTTCCATTACAAGAAAAGAAGAAGAAAAGTAGCTGGGGAATGTAAATACTTTGTTGTTGTCATGAAAGTCTGGTCCTTGGGCTTCTTTCAGAGTTCCCTTCATTCCTGAGGGAAAGGGGGAAGTTTCTTCCATTAAACAGATTTAAACCTTTATCTAATAGTATCTACACCATGTGTGAGCCTTAGCATTTTGATTGTGGAAAAGAACAGTATAGACCTCCTAAAGGAGGGGAAAAAACCCTTTCATGCAATCAAGTAACCAAACCTGTTTCTATCTTTCAGTAAGTATGTGACATTTGGTGAAGGCCTTTTTGCATTGTGAAGATGGAATAATCAAAGCAAACTACTTATGCTAATCTTTGGTGTCTTTTCTTTTAGGACAAATCAATTAGCACTAGTTTACCTGTACTAGATTTAATAGATGCCATTGCACCAAAAGCAGTTCGTCCAGAAATGGTCAAGAGAGAAGATCTTTCTTATGAAGATAAATTGAATAACGCTAAGTAAGTCTGAAATGCTGCTTTGTGTTTCTCTAAAGTGCAGGAAGGTAAGGAATGTAAAAGAAAACATAACCCACCCCACTGCCCCGAAGAGCAAGCATGGTGAGTTAGTATCAACAGATGAGGAGAAGGCTGAGGTCCTCAGCAACTTTTTTCCTCAGTCTTTACTGGCAACCTCTCTCCCAACACCTCCTGAGTTAAAAAAATCACAAGGTGGGTGGCTTTCTATGACAGAGCAACTGCATCAGTGGACAAGGGACAATGTCATCTATGTGGACTTCTGCCAGGCCTTTGACACGGTCCCCCACAACATCCTACTCGTCAAAATGGAGAGATAGGGATTTGATCAGGGGACTGCTCGGTGGATAAGGAATTGGCTGGGTGGTCATATCCAGAGGGTAGTGGTTAATGGTTCAAAGTCCAGATGGAGAGCAGTGACAATTGGTGTCACTCAGGTGTCTGTACTGGGACCTGTACTGTTTAATATTTTTATCAGTGCTATAGACAGTGGGATCGAGTGCATGATAAGCAAGTTTGCAGGTGACACCAAGCTGAGATGCCAGAGGGACAGGATGTCATCCAAAGGGAGCTGGACAGGCTGGAGAGGTGGGCCCAGGTGAATATCGTGAGATTCAACAGGACCAAATGTAGGGTCCTGCACCTGGGTCAGAACAATGCTATCAATACAGGCTGGGGGAGGAGGTGATAGAAAGCAGCCCTGAGGGAAAGGACTTGGGGGTGCTAATGGATGAGAGGCTGAGAGACATGAGCAGACAAGGTGTGCTTGCAGCTCAGAAGGCCAATCACATCCAAAGACCATTTTCTTTTTAGTTAGGAGATCAAGGAGATGGGGGTTGTCTCTTCACCCTACTATCAGGTGACTGAACAAGAGGAAACAGCCTGAAATTGTGCCAGGGGAGGTTTAGATTGGATATTAGGAAAAATTTCTTTGTGGCAAGAGAGGTCAGGCAGTGGAACAGGCTTCCCAAGAAGGTGGTGGAGTCACTGTCCCTGGAGGTGTTCAAGAAATGTGTGGACATGGTACTTTGTGACATAGTTTAATGGCAGTCTTAAGTTGATGGTTGGACTTGATGATCTTAGAGGTCTTTTCCAATTGAAACAATTCTATGATTTTATGATTTACTGGTGTTGGTTTTGTTTGTTTAACAGATTTCACTCATTAATTTGTTTCAAGTAGTATATACAATAAAATCTAATATTCTGGAGATACTTTTCTACCATATTTCAAATATTTATAAGAGGATGGATCCTCCCTTTTACAAGGTGTGCTATGGAAAAGACATGGGGCGATAGGTACAAGTTACTCCTGGGAAGATTCCCATTGGACTCCAGAGGAAAATGTTTCCCCATGAGAACAGTCAGACATTGGAATAATCTCCCAAGTAGTGGACTCCCCTCCACTGGGCAGTTTTAGACTCAGCTTGACAGCAGGCTGGGCCATCGCATTTCAACTAGATTATTGCCTAGATAGGTTGGACCAGATGATCCTTGGGGTCCCTTCCAACATGCCATTCTGTGGTGCTTTCTTCACAGTAATGTCCATTTTCTCAGAGTGTTGAGTACTGCCTGAAGAGGCCTATCCTGCTATTACAATCCATTGCTGTGTATCTTGGCATACTAGTAGATGCAAGGAAGATAAACACCACCACTTATTTTCTCTTGTTTTACAAGATATGCCATTTCAGTTGCTCGGAAGATTGGTGCCCGTATATATGCTCTCCCAGATGATCTGGTTGAAGTGAAGCCAAAAATGGTGATGACGGTGTTTGCGTGTTTGATGGGAAGAGGACTGAACAAAATCAAGTAATGAAAACATGGAATAGAACTTTCTGCCATGTTAAGCACAATGAATGCCTCACCGTTTACAGAGTTCTGAAGCTGAGTATGTGAAAATTTGTATGCACAAATGTACTCATTATAAACACTATTAGAATGTATTTATTAGTTAAATTTTTATTCAGTTTCATAACACATTGAACACTTATGGATAATGCTGTTTTCAGAGTATGTTAATTGCTAAATTACCATCACCGGTTTGCATTGTTTTAAACAAAAAAACCCAAAACACCCACAGCATATTAATCAAGCTTCATTTATAGTAGTTTCTGTAGGATTGTGAGACTCTGCATCATTTTACATGTGTTATTTCAAGACCTATTGTGAAACATTGTTTGATTCCTATGGGTGTCACTTGCATATCGTCATCCAAGTCTCAAGGTGCATTCCAATCCCGTTGCATTACTCCTAACTGCACAGAAGGTATTGTCTTTGCCTTACTCTTAGAGAGCTTTACTCTGTTGAAGTCACTAAGTCACATGGTTGCTTTCAGGGTGCTTTGGGAACAGGTGAAGGCCTAGGGGAATGTCTGGGAACTAATGAATATTGGTAAAGCTGGTGAAACTTTTTTGTGAGAATAATCTTTAAGTAATGTAGTAGCTTTGTTCTGTTACTGAGCAGAAACTTTGCTGTTTTTTCTTCAGATAGAGACTGTAAAATAGTAACTGGAAAGATAACTATGTCATTATTAGATCTGCATGCACTAACTTTTGCATCTGGACTAAGCATCTGATTTCCTTCCCCCTCCTCCTCATTTTTTCCATAAAATACTGCATAAGAAAACAGTAAAGAGCTGACTAGTCCAGTTTGGGGTTTCACATTAACACACTGCATTTCCTGGTAGATTACTCTTTTGGTTTTCCTAAAGTGTATATTGTGTGCAGAGATTTTGTCTAGAAAGATTGGATGAGTTCATAAATCTTTTATTAATGTTAAAGTATTTATACTCCTTCCTCTGCAGCTGTACATTTTCATCAAATGGTGTGGAGCTGGATTTTTATTAAAGTTCTTAACAGAAGCCAAGCACAAAGAAAGAAAGGAAATTAAATGAAAGCAAAAGTGTATTTTTGTTTGGTTGGTTGGTTTCTTTAAGTATGAAGCTGCTACTTTCTCAGCTCTTAACAGTCCTAAGTGTGGCAAAACCCAAGAATCACAGCTGACCTAAGCTTTACACCTTCAGTACCTCACACAACATGTTAATAAAAGGAAGATGCATCTATTTAGTTTGTGACAGAAAGGGATAGTGGGAATGGGGAGAATTAAGGGCTGGGAGACCCTTTTCTCTATTTACTGGTTTGTACTTTCTGGAGAGAGCACTCCCTTAGGGCTCTGATTTCCAGATACTTGTTAAACTGTCTTGTACTCATTTTGCAGTGAATATTTCTAGAAACTATGTCTTTTCCCTTTCCATATTAAAATTGTATGCCACTGTGTCCTTAAATTTCAGACAATTATGTCACATGAGCTACCCAACACAAATTTTTTGTGCCTTACTCTAGTGTGAAATACAGTAAGAGGGTGAGACTTAGTTCCTTTGTGTGTGCATTTGCAGCATGTAGAGGCACAGAACCAGAGCTCTGAGCTTTACTAACTTCAGCTGAGCAGTAAGGATTAACATATGAAGTCTGCCTCACTCAGAAAAATCATGTGGTTAACATTTGCATTCTTTGAACATTCTGAGAAGAAAATACAGACACGCAATCAGGAGTTAGATGCTGGAGATATGCTACGGTCTGTGTTCCTGAGGCCTCAATACAATACAATAAACCAGGTTCAAAGAGACCTTCAAGATCATCGCGTCCAACCTATCAACCAATCCAACCCACCCAAACCACTAGATCATGGCACCAAGCACCCCATCAAGTCTCCTCCTGAACACCTCCAATGATGGTGACTCCACCACCTCCCTGGGCAGACCATTCCAATGGGCAATCACTCTCTCTGTATAGAACGTCTTCCTAACATCCAGTCTAAACCTCCCCTGGCACAGCTTGAGACTGTGTCCTCTTGTTCTGGTACTGGCTGCCTGGGAGAAGAGACCAACTTCTGCCTGTCTACAACCTCCTTCACAGTGTGGTGAGATCATAGAACCATAGAATTGTTTCAGTGGGAAGAGACCTCCAAAGTCACTGAGTCCAGCCTTCAACCTCAGACCACTGTGGCCACTGACTCATGTCCCAAAGTGCCATGTTCACAGGTTTCTTGAAGACCTCTAGGACAGTGACTCCACTGCCTCTGTGGGTAGTCTGTTCCAACACCTGATCCTCTTCAGTAATGAAATATCTTAATATCCAACCTGAAACTGTCCTGGCACAATTTCTGGTCATTTTCTCTCATCCTATCACCTGATACTAGGGAGAAGTGACCAACCTCTACCTCACTCCAACTGCCTTTCAGGGAGTTGTAGAGAACAATGAGATCTCCCCTCAGCCTCCTCCAGTCTGAACAATCCAGTGCCTTCAGCTGCTCCTCATAAGACTTGTTCTCTAGGACCCTTCACCAGCTTTGTTGCCCTTCTCTGGGTACCCGCTCTAGCACCTCCATGTCTTTCTTGTAGTGAGGGCCCCAAAACTGAACCTAGTATATGAGACGCAGCCTCACCAGTGCTGTGCACAGGGACACGACTTCCCTCCTCCTGCTGGCCACAGTATTCATGATCCAGACCAGGATGCTGTTGGCCTCCACCACCTTAGCATATTCAGCTGGCTGACAACCAGCACACTCAGGTCCTTTTCTGCCAAGCAGCTTTCCAGCCACTCTGTCCAAACTCTGGAGCCTTCATGGGGTTGTTGTGAAGCAAGTGCAGCACTTACCACTTGCCCTTATTAAAACTCACACAACTGACCTCAGCCAATCGATCCAGCCTGTACAGAACCCCCTGCAGAGCTTTCTTACCCTCAAGCAGGTCAACACTCCCACACAATTTAGTGTCATAGCCAAGTTACTGAGGCTGCTCTCAATTCCCTCACCCAGATAATTGATAAAGGCGTTAAACATAACTGGCCTCAATACTGCGTCCGGGGGAACGCCACTTGTAACTGATCGCCACCTGGATTTAACTCTTCGCAAGCCCCTGGGCCCAGCCATTCAGCCTTTTTTTTTTTTTTTTTTACACATAGTGTCGGGTAAAATAGTGATGACAGCTCCCTCGAAGGAAGCTCGCGAAATCCTCCTCACGGCTCCTGATAGGTACGGGCCCCTTCCCCGGCCGACTCTAGCTCTCTAAACGCTGTCAGGAGGGAAACTTAGGTCACGGAGTCGCTGCCATGCCAGACCCTCAGCCAGTCGGTCTGCGGTCTCAGCCTGCAACCGCGCTCCTCCCCTCCTACTTCGCCGCCATTGGAGCCTGCGCAGTGTGGGGGAAGCGGTGGCCTTTCGCCCTACCCTGCCTTGCCGTGCCCAGCCCGCGGGGCTGTGGGGCTGGGCAGTGCTGCCCAGCGCTGTCCCGCTCCCTGCGAGGTGGCGGTGGAGCGCTCCTGATCGCGCTGCACCCCGGCCCTGCCCTGCCCTGCCCCGCCCTCTGATGGGCCTAACGGACCCGGCGCTATGGCCGCCTTGTATCAGAGTGCGGACCCGTCCGCTTCGGCCTCTCCCAACAAGCTGTTAGCGTTGAAGGATGTGCGGCAGGTTAAGGAGGAGACCACCCTGGACGAGAAACTCTTCTTGCTGGCCTGCGACAAAGGTACTGCGCTTACTGCTTGGCCTGACCCCGTCTGCTGTGCTGTTGGGGAGCGGAGGTCTCGTCTACTAGTTCTGGGCGTGCGAACCTTCCTCACCCTGGCGGCAGCACCCCGGGCCCCGGTCGTTGCGGTGAGACTGGGAGTAAATCCCGCCAATGCCCGCGTCTTTTGTCACGTAGGACAGCGGGTCCTCGCCGTTTCCCGCTGTGCGGCTGCTGCTAGAGGAACCGCGGCACCTCGTCTTGCGCCAACACCTGGCGCAGGAGCCCCCCCTCCCCCCGCCGCCGGTGAAGCCACCCTGCTCCGGCCCCGTCTCCTCCGGCTATCCCCAGCACCCCGCCAGTGAGACCACCCTACTCCAGCCTATTCCTAGCCCCAGCGGCCTCTGGGGGAGAGGGGAGGCGTTGGGCCATCGCGTTCCGTATTTGTAGGGGAGTTTGTGTCTGAAGAAGTATCTTCTGCGGTCCCTGTTAGCTCGAGAATATATAGTTGTAGTAGAATTAGGGGCTTATCCAGATACCTTGAGAACGACTGAGACTAGTTTCCTGTGATTTGCATCCATAATGCGAGTGGGAAGTACCATATTTTATAAAATACCCTACTTATTTTAAGCACATGCTTAGTTTCCGTTGAGTAGGAACGTAGTCTGAATCTAATCTTAATACGCTTGAAATGTTTGAGTTGACATAGGCTTTTGGTCATGTTACAATACAATACAATACAATACACCAGGTTGGAAGAGACCTTCAAGATCATCGCGTCCAACCCATCAAACAATCCAACCCACCCAACAACTAGACCATGCAGCCAAGCACCCCATCAAGTCTTCTCCTGAACACCTCCTGTGAAGGTGACTCCACCACCTCCACGGGTAGCCGATTCCAATGGGCAATCACTCTCTCCGTGTAGAACTTCTTCCTAACATCCAGCCTAAACCTGCCCTGGCGCAGCCTGAGACTGTGTCCTCTTGTTCTGGTGCTGGCTGCCTGGGAGAAGAGGCCAACCTCTGCCTGGCTACAACCTCCCTTCAGGTAGTTGTAGAGAGCAATAAGGTCACCCCTCAGTCTCCTCTTCTCCAGGCTAAGCAACCCCAGCTCCCTCAGCCTTTCCTCATAGGGCTTGTGTTCCAAACCCCTCACCAGCTTTGTTGCCCTTCTCTGGACACGTTCCAGCAAGTCAACATCCTTCCTAAACTGAGGGGCCCAGAACTGGACAGAGGACTCAAGGTGCGGCCTAACCAGTGCAGTGTACAGGGGCACAATGACCTCCCTGCTCCTGCTGGCCACACTGTTCCTGATGCAAGCCAGGATGCCATTGGCCTTCTTGGCAGCCTGGGCACACTGCAGGCTCATGTTCAGCCTACAATCAACCAGTACCCCCAGGTCCCTCTCTGCCTGGCCACTCTCCAGCCACTCTGACCCCAGCCTGTAGCACTGCCTGGGGTTGTTGTGGCCAATGTGCAGAATCCGGCACTTGGATGTATTAAATCTCATGCCATTGGACTCTGCCCATCTGTCCAGCCTGTCGAGGTCCCTCTGCAAAGCCTCTCTGCCCTCCAGCAAATCAACTGCTGCCCCCAGCTTGGTGTCATCTGCAAATTTACTGATGATGGACTCAATGCCCTCATCCAGATCATCAATAAAGATGTTGAAGAGCATGGGGCCCAGTACTGATCCCTGGGGCACACCACTAGTGACAGGCCGCCAGCTGGATGTGGTGCCATTCACCATTACTCTCTGGGCTCGGCCCTCCAGCCAGTTCCTAACCCAACGCAGTGTGCTCCTGTCCAAGCCACGGGCTGCCAGCTTGGCCAGGAGTTTGCTGTGGGGAACGGTGTCAAAGGCCTTGCTGAGGTCCAGGTAGACCACATCCACAGGCCTCCCCACATCCACCAGGCGGGTCACCTGATCATAGAAGGAGATCAGGTTGGTCAGGCAGGACCTGCCCCTCCTAAATCCATGCTGGCTAGGCCTGAGCCCCTGGTCATCCTGTAAGTGCTGTGTGATCGCACTCGAGATGACCCGTTGTGAATGTTGTGAATGGTTATGAGTACGTTAGGACGTAAGCATGATGGTAAAGGCAAGTGTTCTGTGCAGAGCTGCCTGCTGGTCGTGTGTTTGTGTTAGTTCACAACCACAGGAGTATTTCTGCAGGGAACTTAGCCATCGGGATTTAGGGAGTTCCTTCTGGTGCTCTGTGTAGTAGGATTGCTTTGGTGTGAGACAGCTGGATGGTCTGCAGCCGGCTCTGATTTAGTTAATGTCTCCTGTATCTCACAGGTTATGTGTGAGCCGCTGATGCAGTTTGGAAAAGTACTCATGCTTTTGTTTCTGTTTTAGGACAGGAACTAAAGGGGTAGATTAAAGTACATGTCTTGGTGATTTCCTGAAATGCCCCCAAATACCTTAAGTTTCTTCCCTGATGAGAGAGTGCTTATCTGCCTTGACTTATTAATTGTCTGGCATATTCAGTTTCTGTTGTCAGCTGTGGAATGTTGTCTTGCTTGATGGTACTTAAGAATGTTCATGTGCTTTTAGTGCTTTCTAATAAGTGACGTTTCTACATTACAGGTGACTATTACATGGTTAAGAAACTCTTAGAGGAAAACAGATCAGGTGAAATGAACATAAATTGTGTGGATGTGCTTGGACGAAATGCTGTTACCATAACCATTGAAAATGAAAACTTGGACATACTACAGCTTCTCTTGGATTACGGCTGCCAGGTATACAGCATCTAAGTTATTGAAAATTGTCAGTGCAGTCATCTGTGTAGTCTGTTCTTTATATATCTGTTAATCTGTCAGAATTTGAAAAGAAATAAAATCTGTCTTTATAGGCAGTTCAGTTCTTTTTAGTAATTGTTAAAGCGTTTTCTTCTCACCGGTTTACTTTTCTAGTGGGATTTTATTGACAGGGCAAATGTGTAGTAACATTTTCAGTGATACTAAGAAGTCTGAATTTTGTTGTAAATGTTATCCCTGTTACAAGCAAAATACCAGCATCTGAAGGGGACCTACAGAGAGGCTGGGGAAGGACTGTTTAGGACAAGAGGCAATGGTTTTGAATTGGAGCAGGGCAGAATTAGTTTGGATGTTAAGAAGTTTTTTGCAAAGGGAATGGTGAACTACTGGAATAGGTTGTCTGGAGAGGTGGGTGAAGCCATGTCCCTAGAGACATTCAAGGTCAAACTTGATGGGGCCTGAGCAACCAAAGCTAGTTGGAGGTGCCTCTGCTTACTGCAAGGGGGTTGGACAAGATGACCTCTGAGGGTCCCTTCCAATCCAATGCATTCTGTGATTCTGTAATAATAAACAGAACATAGTCAAAAAGTATAGAATGCAGAGATCTCTTTGTGGAGTATGATAACTTTTAAAGTGTTAGCACAGTTAGAAAGGCATGTTGTATTAGGTCCTTTCAAGTTGATACAAGCACATTTCTACAGTGTTTGTTCAACTTGATCTGTGCTTCGTGGTAGAGGCGGTTTCATACCAACAATACTTCCTTAATTATATGCAGTGTTCCTGCTGCTGGGACACTTGTAGATGGCTGAAGTGTGTAGAAGAGGAAAAAGTAGTATCTTTTCTTTGTTTGTTTGATACCGGATGTGAAAAAAGAAAGCTCCATTCTTTACCTGGGTCTCCTTTTTATTAGCAATAGTGAGAGTTGTGTCTTTTACTGTTTGTGCTATGAAACAGATTGTTCATAATGCTATGTCAACTCCTGGAATGAGAATCTGAATTTGTATCCTGATCATATGAATGGTGGAAATACAGAACATCATTTCACTACTTTTAGAAAGTAAATTAAAAAAAAAAAAAAAAAACCAAACCCAAACTGCAGTTTGGGTTCCCTTTATGCTGTTGAAGTTACTGCAGTTTTCACATATGACTTGTTTTCTTTCCTTAGTCATCGGATGCACTTTTGGTGGCTATTGACTCTGAAGTGGTGGGAGCGGTTGACATTCTACTTAATCACCGACCAAAAAGATCCTCCAGACCAACCATTGTAGTTGAGTGTTGTTTTTCCTTGATTTTTGGTCAGGAAGTGGTGGGCTGTGCTGTTACATTCTGGGTAACAGTAGGTATTTAAAACAGTGTTCTTTTAAGAAGTTCTGCATCTCTAGTCCAGAGGAGAATATAAAAACAGAGCACTTACGAGTGTTTTCTTGTGGACTGTTTGCGAGGTAATTAGCAGCCTTGGCAAGTATATTTGTGTATTGAAGCTTCATAGACTGTTTGAGCAAATAAGTAAACATCAAGTCTTCACCTTGAAATGTATCAGTTGAAATGTATCTTGGCAATGCTGAAGTATCAAAGGACTTTTTAAAATTCACATGTAGTAGTGGAGGGAGGGAAGGAATAAGGTGTTGTGCAACAGAATATGGTACATCCAGGATACATTTTTTTCTGTGCTTAGGTAGTAAATGTACTCACATTTTTTCCTCAAACTAGAGCAAAACATACTTTTTAGTATCATGCATGTATATTAGAGAAGATAGGTGCTGAATGTCATGTTTTCTGTGTATGTAAACCAGGAGCACTTCTGTGTTAATTTTCTTTTCCATTATTTGAGAGGTGTGTGAACATTGTTACAAGTTTTTCCTTATCTTCATATTTCAGGAAAATATTTTGAACAAGATATTGTTAAACATACCCCAAAAAATCCCTTACATACAAACACTGCAGTAGAACTGTATGTAATAAATTTGGGCGCTTCCTACATCTTATTTCAGAAACTAATGGAACGCATTCAGAACCCAGAGTACTCCACAACCATGGATGTGGCACCTGTCATTTTAGCCGCTCATCGGAACAACTACGAAATTCTCACCATGCTGCTGAAGCAAGATATATCCTTGCCCAAGCCTCATGCTGTAGGCTGTGAATGCACACTGTGTACTGCAAAGAACAAAAAAGATAGCCTGCGACATTCCAGGTATAATTTACCAGTCATAGACAATAACAAACAAAAAAATCTTGTCACAATTTGCTGGTATTGTTTGGGTCAGATTTCATTATATTTCTTTGTTCTTTCAGGTGAGTTTTGTAAGTGGATTCCTTAAATATGTTGTAGCCTGTGTTGTGAGAGATGGTAGTTCTTGAGGATGTGTTGTGCTTTAAATTGCTGGGGGAGGCACTGGCTTTTTCATTTTGGTTTTATACCATTAGTCACTGTATGTCAAGCTAGGTGTCTTGATTTTTCTACCAGTATGTTAACAGTAAATGAAGAGCTATGGAGAACTTCCACCCACTGCTCGATGTAGGGGGGAACCTGGTGACCAATGACAAGAAACAGGCTGAGCTGCTGAACGGCTGCTTTGCTTCAGTATGTCAGTCACACCAGTTGCTCCATGAGGGTTCAGCCCCTGGAACTGGAAGACAGGGATGGGGAACAGAAAGTAGCCCTCACAGTCCAGGAGGAAATTATCAGTGACCTGGGGTACATTTAGAAGACCTTTTGAAATGGGTTCTGATTTGAAACTGCCAATCATAGAATCATAGAATCAGTCAGGGTTGGAAGGGACCACAAGGATCATCTAGTTCCAACCCCCTGCCATGGGCAGGGACACCCCACACTAGAGCAGGCTGGCCAGAGCCTCGTCCAGCCTGGTCTTAAACACCTCCAGGGACAGGGCCTCAACCACCTCCCTGGATAACCCATTCCATGGCTTCACCACTCTCATGGTGAAGAACTTCTTCCTCACATCTAGCCTGAATCTCCCTATCTCCAGCTTCATTCCGTACCTGAGATCCTGAGAAGTCCCTCCCCAGCCTTCCTGTAGGCCCCCTTCAGATACTGGAAGGCCACAATGAGGTCACCTCGGAGCCTTCTCTTCTCCAGACTGAACAGCCCCAACTCCTTCAGTCTGTCCTCATAGGAGAGGTGCTCCAGCCCTCTGATCATCCTCGTGGCCCTTCTCTGGACACGCTCCAGCACGTCCACATCCCTCCTGTAATAGGGGCTCCAGAACTGGACGCAGTACTCCAGGTGGGATCTCACCAGAGCTGAGTAGAGGGGAAGAATCACCTCCATTGGCCTGCTGGTCACACTTCTCCTGATGCAGCCCAGGATCTGATTGGCTTTTCGGGCTGCAAGTGCACATTGAGAGCTCATGTTGAGCTTCTTGTCCACCTCCAAGTCTCTCTCCTCAGGGTTGCTCTCCAGCCAGTCACTGCCCAGCCTGTATCAAATGAATCATCTTAATGAAACATCTCATTTCATCATCAAATGAAACATCTTAATGTTGTGTGATACTCTTTTGCCACAGGTTTCGTCTTGACATTTATCGGTGTTTGGCCAGTCCTGCTTTAATCATGTTGACAGAGGAGGATCCAATCTTACGAGCTTTTGAACTTAGTGCAGACTTGAAAGAATTAAGCCTTGTTGAGGTTGAATTCAGGTAGGAATTGAAAGCACAAACAGTCATCTTACAAAATATCACATGTGTGTGTATGCATTGTGGAAGCCTTATTCCATTATTTTGTAATTGGAGAGTTTAAGCTGATAATTAGGCATAGTAACAAGCGTCATGGGTTGAGTTGAATCTGCTGCTGTTATTCATACCATGCTGCAGTCAAGCCAGCTCCAAAAATGTAATCTCATATCCCTGCAATAGAGTAGTAAATATTTGTGTACCTCAACTAAAACTCACTCTCCTTCCTATTATTCCCCATAAGGGACGGGGAGGGAGAGCAGAGCAGGCAGGTTAACCTGTTTACTCTGCACTTCTGTCATTCTGAAACTTACCAGCACAAAAGCTTGTACTTTTGGGAGTACTTGAAAGCAAATGTTTGTATGGGGTAAAATTCCACTTTCCTAAACAACATAAGAATTTTTTTGTTTAATGGCTAATTGTCTTTCTTAGTAAGAGTTACCATTGCATTTTTGTGATTTGATTTGGCACTAACAAGGTTGAGGCTAGCAAGTAATGTTTCTTTTCTTGCATTTATTATATTAGTAAATAGTATTTAATGAATAGACTCATTTTTCAGATGACAGGAATAAAACAGAACCCAAACCAACTTCTATTTCAAGTGGGAAGTCCAAATGATGAATTGCCACTGTCATATTTTGTGACTACTACGCTTTCTAATCGCCTGGAAATAAGATTAAGATGTACCTCTTTATGTGGAATTTACAACATAAGAATTTGTGTACTCTAAGTTAGTTTCCCAATTTTTCTCTGTCTAGTGGAGTTGCAAATTAAACTATGTGTAACTGTCATATTGCATGGTGAGACCTATTCAGAGTTGTTTTCAGAATGCTTAGATCTTGACATATGACTGTTGGGCTTTTGTCTTTTAAATTTGCCTTAGCATAACATCCAATCCCAAATGAAAATGGGTAGTCCGTGATTTAATGGAATCTACAAGCAGTGTAATGGTGTGCACTGTTTCTGCCTCTTTCAGAAATGACTATGAGGAGCTGGCTCAACAGTGCAAAACCTTTGCTAAAGATTTGCTTGCACAAGCACGGAATTCACGGGAGCTGGAGGTTATTCTGAATCACACATCTAGCGATGAACACGTAGACAAGCGAGGATTGTTGGAGGAGAGGATGAACTTGAGTCGATTAAAACTTGCCATCAAGTATAATCAAAAAGAGGTTTGTCTTTGCAGTCATTTGATAGGCTTTCCATATCATATTTTGCCACTTAATTTATTGTTCTGCTTATAAATACCCAGACAGCGGTGTCAGGAGGATCGGGCCAGTCTCTGTTTAGTGGTACCCGATGGTACAAGGGACATGTGCACATACTGGAACACAAGAGGTTCCACCTAAACATAAGGGAAAAACTTCCTTTAAAGAGTGACCGTATTGGACCAGGCTACTGAGGGAGGTCATGGAGTCTCCTTCTCTGGAGACTTTCTAAACCCACCTAGATGTCTTGCTGTGGAAGCTGAGCTAGGCAAACCTGCTTTAGCAGGGAGTTGATCTGGCTGATCCTGGAGTGTCCCTTCCAGCCCCCACGTTTTTGTAATTTCATGGTGCCAAGTATTTATTCAGTATCTGCTGTGGAGAAGAATGTTGTATTTTTTTGTGTTGGAGTATAGATGACCACTCTTTTATTAATAGTTCTGGTAGTGGTAATTAATTGTTCAGATCCTCCTTAAGTCCTTGCACAGGGAAGCACAGATCATTAGGTGGACATACATTATCTTCTCGCTTTGGCTCAGGCTTTGTCTGTGCTGTTCAGTGTTGTTAGAGCTATACTGGTGTAAGGGAATGGTGCCTCTGAGGAAGGTAGTGCCTTTTTATGCCATCAGTATGGGTCTTATGTTGTAGGTCATTCTTGGGTTTTCTACCTTCATGAATTGTCACTCTAGTTTTCCTGTACTAGAAGGCAAGTTGGTGTTTGTGGGATTCCAGTACAAGGACCAGGGATAGAGAGGTTTCCTTTCCATGCCAAACTCTTTCTCAGTTAGCACTTTCAGAAGTTATCATTCTGTCGGTTCTACATATCTAGGCCTACACTGTTTGTGAAACTGTTAAAATACTGTGGTTACAGAATGGTTACAGAATGTCCTATAACCGGCATTGCACATTTCTGGTATGCATTAAACAAGCCTGCTGAAGTATTTCAGATGTTCTGTTGGTTTTGAGCATAGTTTGTTTTTACTGAAGAATAACAACATTTTTTGTGTAACGTGAGGAAAGTATCTTTGCAGAATGTTTTATTCCTGCCAGGTTTACCACAGAGACGGTTTCTGCTGATTTCTAAAATGTGATGGTAATACCAAGGTTCTTTTTGTTATTTTTTAAAAATAAATGGCAAATCCTCTTCCAGTGAAATATTTACTTTGTAATTCAATGCAAATAAGCACCCGAAATTTGAAACTACATTTGCATAACCTGCATAACCTTCAGACCAAGTTGGTCTGCTTCTGGGGATCTGATACAACACAGGTTACTCTGATTTAAAATTAACCTTGCTGAATAGAGCCATAATGATTTTAAGAACTGAGATGTAAAACTGCTTGGCCCCTTCAGTCCACATATTGCAAGATAATGTGTCAGTGTAGATAATATTTTACAATAACAGTATCTTATTCTTCAGAGAAGGTCACTGCATGTTATGGCAGTGAAGCTGTCTGAGGTGTGACGTTACTTGTATGCTAGGTTTCCAAATAATTGGAAATTGGAACTCGACCTGAAAACTATAACACATCTAGTGTGTATCATTCGTTCTTAGTTGCTGTTTCTAGAAAGAAACCAAAAATTAAGGTTATTTATAGTTTTAGTGGGTCCACAGCTGTTTTGCTTTCACATGAGGTTATTATTCCATCTTCGTATTCTTGCCTTTTCCTGTTCATTGGCAATTACGCACAGTCTGCATTTTAATAAGGTAAATTAATAATCTGAAGCCTGAGGCTGATTTCTTGTCCGTTTCTCTTTTGTTTCTTTTTCACCAGTTTGTTGCTCAGTCTAACTGCCAGCAGTTCCTAAACACTGTGTGGTTTGGACAGATGGCAGGCTATCGACGCAAGCACACGTGCAAGAAGATTTTGACTGTTTTGATGGTTGGCATTTTCTGGCCACTTCTGTCTCTGTGTTACTTGTTAGCTCCTAAATCTCGAGTAGGTCGAATAATTCACACTCCTTTTATGAAGTTTATTATTCATGGAGCTTCATATTTCACATTTTTGTTGTTACTTAATTTGTATTCCCTTGTCTACAATGAGAATAAGAAGAATACAATGGGACCAGCCCTTGAGAGGATAGACTATCTTCTGATAATATGGCTAATTGGTAGGTATGATTTGGATGGCATCTGCTGGTGCTGAGTGTACAATGATGATTTGTGCTACCTTCTGATGTAATTAGCGTGTTGTTATTCACTGCTTGACCGAATTTTTTTCTCTCTGGAGGATACTATTAAAAAAACCCAACAAAAACAACAAACCCAACAAAGCAGACACCTTTTGTGAGAGAGATGTGAAGTGTTAGAACCATCTCTAGTTATCACAGAAAGTGAAGTATCAAAAATGAGTGTTGGGGGATCTAATAGCAGGGCTGGCAGCAGTTAGTGGCGCAAGTGGCATGCGGCTGGCTCCTACTGGGCCAAGTTTTAGAGAAGCTGCAAAGTCCTAAAAGCTGAAGTAAATCTAACAATTGTTACTTTACATTTAGACACGTGCTGCTTTTCTTCTTGTCCTAAATATAGTAGCATACCTTTTGAGGTACTCAAGTATTAACTATCTGATTGTTCATAGAAATCAAAGGCACCATTATGTTTCATCTAATGTTCCTTTCAAGTATGTAAGAGACATTCAGCTAGTAAAATTCTGAGTAACTGTATTTTTCCATACAGCCAGATATGGTTAGCAGTGGTAAAAGAAATTTTGCTCTATAGATTTTGAGTATTTAAATGTCTACTGAGATGAGTTAAACTTCTGATTTTTGCTGTCTTAAGACATGGTTGCTTTTCTCTGCTAATGTTACTTAATAACAGGGTAAGAACAGTTTCTGCTTTTGGGGTATTTTCAGTAACAGTTATTGAACTAATTACTGTGTTTTTTCTAATTACAACTACACATTTCCAAATAATACTTCATGTAGCAGTGTAATGCTTTCTATAGTGCTTTTGGAATAAGGTCAGTAATTTCCAGGCAGAAAAAGCATTTTTGTTCTAACCCTCTACCTTTATTTAAATTAGAACTTCTCCTGTCCCAATTTTCTCCATTTCCTCTCATGCCTTGTTTTATTGGAGATTGTGTTTCTTAGTTGGAAAGTAAGCTTGAAAAAGCTAAACATCTTGTAGTTTTATGGTGAATGCTTGTAATCAACGCAATGCTTTTAGTAACTTTACTTGATTTTTCCACTTCTTTGCTAAACTATCATTTTCAGAAGCCAGTCAAAAGTGCTTTAATTGTAAAAGAATATCCATTCAGTGCAATGGCTTGACTTCCCAGACTTGCTTTTTTTTTTTTTTCCCTTCAGGAATGGTGTGGTCAGATGTTAAAAGACTGTGGTATGATGGTTTAGAAGACTTTTTAGAAGAATCTCGTAATCAGCTTAGTTTTGTCATGAATTCCCTCTATCTGGCAACTTTTGCTCTAAAAGTAGTTGCCCATAACAAGGTGAGCAGCCTTTTTCGTAGATTCAAAGCTCCTATGGGATTGACTGAGTAAATATAAGTACGTTAAGACAACTTCACGTATTTTGCATTAAATTCTATTGTATTCTCTTCTATTCTAAATGTGATATGTTAGGAGTAGCATGTTGTACTTCAGTGGACTGCATTAGTAATAGCCTCCTATGTGGATACGTGCCCTGTAGTTGTCAAAATCGCTGGTCTTGTTACATTTTGGGTTTGAAGGAGAAGTCGCTAAGGCAAATAGGCGTGAGAAGAAACATCAAGACACGTCCAAATAATCAGGGACCCCAAACAGAGCTACTGTTTGGGAGAACTGGCAGCTCTCCCAAAGCCCTTGATTTTCATTTGAGGAAATGTTGCTGTACAGCCCCTCTGAATTGGAAGCAGCCAGCACCAGAACAAGAGGACACAGTCTCAAGCTGCGCCAGGGCAGGTTTAGACTGGACGTTAGGAGGAAGTTCTATACAGAGAGAGTGATTCCCCATTGGAATGGGCTGCCGGGGGAGGTGGTGGGGTCACCTTCACTGGAGGCGTTCAGGAGGAGACTTGATGGGGTGCTTGGTGCCATGATCTAGTTGTTTGATGGGTTGGACGCGATGATCTTGAAGGTCTCTTCCAACCTGGTTTCTTGTATTGTATCTGAGTTTGCTTCATAGATTTGATTACTGATTCATAGATGAGTACTATACAGAAAGGTAAGGGTAATGTCTGTGTTTTGACTAAAGTTCTATTTAGCTTTTGATTACATATGCTCAAATATCATAGGTGTTTAATTGGTTTATTTGTTTGCTGTGGAGTTTTGGTTGTTTGGGGTTTGTGTTGTTGTGGGTGTTGGTTGGTTGGTTGGTTGGTTGGGTTTGTAATAAGAAAAATAGTCTTGAGACTGTAGAAGAACCTTGTCTGTTCTATGTAAAAAAATATTGGGATTCAGTTCATAGATTCATAGAATTGTTTAGGTTGGAAGGGCCCTTTAAGATCATCCAGTTCCAACCCCCTTCCATGGGCAGGGACACCTTCCAGTAGGCCAGGTTGCCCAAGACCTCATCCAGCCTGGCCTTGAACACCTCCAGGGAAGGGGTGTCCACAACTTCTCTGGGCAACCTGTTCCAGTGTCTCACCACCCTCACTGTAAAGAATTTCTTCCCAATATCTAGTTGAAGAAAGAAGTTTTGAAAAGAACTATTCCCATTCTGTTCTGTGTGGTGTTAGCAATGCTGCATATGACAAGCTGCCAGACCTACCAAATACAAATCTGTGAGCAAAATTGAAGCCAGTGCAGTAGCACAATTATTTTGGATTGCAGACGTCCAGTTCTTCCCAGCTTGGTGTTTGGCTCATTTTCCTATCCTTGCATGGGTTCAGAGGCTGGTAATCATTTGGAAAGGAAGGCTCCATTTCTTGGAAGAAATAGAGAATGTCCTCTTGGGCTGCCTTCCCAGCCAGCACATGTCTGTAGTAGTAGTTCCTTTGCTGAGATGAGCTGCTTGCTACTAGTTTAAGTTGCAATCTGTTTGAAAAGTAAAGACTCCCATCCTGTGGAATGGGCACTCGATGACCTTTTCACCGTTTTTATATGACAAAATTCATAGTTTATAAATTATTTAGAAAGCCAAGTATAAATTACTTGTTTACATCTTAGATGCATATTGTAGGCACTAAAGCTGTGAGAAGTAGAGAAAGAGGCTGTGTAGCAGAAGGACTTGTACACATGCAATTGCAATGTATAGAATCATGTTCATCCCTGTTTCTTGCTATCTTTGTGCAGTGTGCTTTTGGGCAAGTAAATTTAAAGCAATTTTGTGTTCCTTTGGGTTTTGAGAGTCCATTTTGAGAGGGCAGAAGCTGGTAATAAAACTTCAGAACGTTACGAGTTGTGCCAAAAGCTGGGGGTCTGTGGATATTCCATGAACAGTTAAATATTACCTAGTGGATATAGTGGAGGGATGTGCTTACACTAACAGTTTACTTGTGACTGCCGTTCTCTGCAGTCATTCATAAAATCCATTGAAGGAACCCTAGGTCCTATATTCTTCTAAAACTTGCAAAGACCAGCTGTCACACATCACAATTGCATCTGTACATTAATTATCTGGGCAGCATTTTAATGTTTTTGAGGCCTGTTAACCTGGACCATGCTCATTTTTCTGAAGCACACAAGTCCCTTTTTCAACAAACCATACAAAACAGTGTAGAAGGAAGCACGGAACAAAGAAATGAATGGTTTACTGAGCAAGTGAGTGGCAGGTGTTGAATTTAAATAATCTGATTTCTGGCTGCCTCTGGAATGGCTTTTAAACTGCCTTTATCTAAAGAGTGAAATAGCTGGAAGAGGGGAGCCATCTCTGAATTGTGTTTGTTAATGTCTTTTATGCTATTGCCTGTTTTGGAGGTAGAAGTAGTGAGCAGTGCATGTGTGCTCTTCTGTATTTATAATACCGGTGATGTCAGTTTGTCCCTTTTTACATTGCAGTTTCATGATTATGCTGAAAGGAAGGACTGGGATGCATTCCATCCCACCCTAGTGGCAGAAGGTCTTTTTGCTTTTGCTAATGTCCTTAGTTATCTGCGTCTCTTCTTCATGTACACAACCAGCTCTATTCTGGGACCACTCCAGGTGAATATCATTACGCTGTTCTGCAGATGGGCTTTGGTATACTATTGTTTGATTAGTGATGTTTTGATTAATTGAATCTCTCTTTTATTTTTTGAAGTTTCTATGATAGTATTTAAGTTCACATGAACTTCATTTACGGCTTTTACCTATTGGCTTGTGAGTTTCTTATTGCCATTGGTATACAGAATAAGGTGTGTTGCATATAGTTAATTGAAGGATATGAACATACCGGGTGATCTTAAGATCGCTTAAGTTTTACTTTTAACATCTAGAATTTCTCACTGAAAAATGCTGCTGGGATACCACCTGATCTTGAGGTGTGTTCAGCATCTTAAATTGTAATGAAAAATGTAAAATGTAAATAGCTTGTTGATTAGAGGGTGAAGGAGAGAATACAGACAGGAAAAACTTTGTGTTTTACTAAACTTGGAAATAAATCTATTTCACAGATTTCAATGGGGCAGATGCTACAAGACTTTGGAAAATTTCTGGGCATGTTTCTCCTTGTCTTGTTCTCATTCACAATTGGATTGACACAGCTTTATGATAAAGGATTTACTGTCAATGAAGAAAAAGACTGTGCGGGTATTTTCTGTGAGCAGCAGAGCAATGACACGTTCCATTCGTGAGTCTGACATCTCTGTCTTAGCTCTACTGTCCTAGCCCTTAATTCCCAGTAATTAAGCACAACTGGAAATTGTCACTGAACTTGAGTTTACACTAAATAAACTCACTTGTGATGTTTACTTTAACCAGATCATTTTTCCCCCCTTTCTTTTGTTTTAGGTTTATTGGCACGTGTTTTGCTCTGTTCTGGTACATATTCTCCCTGGCACACGTAGCAATCTTTGTCACACGCTTTAGCTATGGAGAAGAGTTGCAGTCTTTTGTGGGTGCTGTTATTGTTGGTACCTACAACGTGGTGGTTGTGATAGTATTAACTAAACTCCTTGTGGCAATGCTTCACAAAAGTTTTCAGCTGATAGCGGTAAGTGGTTTCTGGTAAACTGCCAATAACTGCAAGCTGTGGCTTTGGATTTTGCACAAATTTCTTCCTGCAATGTGTAGACTAATCCACAGACCTGTGTGGTTGAACTCTTGTGAGCTCACAAGGGACATCTTCCCTTCAAATATGAACTTTGTCTTTACCTTGTTCCAAATAAAGTGGACAGTTTGCATGCTAAACTTGTGCAAGGCTTTGTCCCTCTGGAGTTTAAAGACTTCCGTGATACGATGACTGTTCAAGTCAAGATGCTACTCTTGCTAAGGTGTGGTGCTTAGGCATGTCATAGGGGGTTTATTTTATATTTACACTAGAGTACATAGTGAATTGAAGATGTGGGAAGGTTTAATTATTTAATATTAGCATATTAAAACAAATCTAGTAAAAATCTATAGAATGTATATACTAAAATACTATATAATCCAAGTGTAATGACTAATAATTTTTTCATGTATGAGAAAATTTAATGTATAAATTAACTTGTGAATATTTTTGCTTCTTATCTCTGTTAATGTTTCTGATGCTTTAGAATCATGAAGATAAGGAATGGAAGTTTGCCCGTGCCAAGCTTTGGCTTAGCTACTTTGATGACAAATGCACACTACCTCCACCTTTCAATGTTATTCCCTCCCCCAAGACTATCTGTTATCTTTTCAACAGTCTCAGTAAATGGATCTGCTCTCATACATCAAGTGGCAAAGTGAAACGTCAGAACAGCCTAAAGGTAAGAAATGATTGGCAGAGCTGTAGGCTCCGAGCCTGGAAAGGTGCTGCTTTCTACAGTAAAGCAGCACATTGCTGCATGAAGCTGCCTGTCACATGGCAAGTGCTGCTGAGATATAGGAGCTATAGAACAATGTGTGTTACCTCCTAAATGCAAATATATGCAAATAAGTAGTTCTTACTTATTTCTACTCAAGTAAGATTCTATTAACCTTCAGTTTGGGGAATTTTAGTTCCATTTCCTCCAACCGCCAATTCCCCTCAAATAATGTTGAAAAATGCCTTGATTGTTTGATTGAAAACTCATAGCATATTCTTGCTTGGGGTTTCTAATCTCAAAAATGGTGAGATGTTAAAGGTTGGGGTTGGGGAAGGGAAAGGGGATAAAGGAGAGAGACTGATGGGTTGGGAACAAAAGTAAACCAGCTGGAATGGATATAAAAGCATTAAAATCCAAAGATCCAAAACAATGTCAAACCCAACCCCTTGGCAGCAGTGACATCACCTTTGCCACTGATGCTGTGGCAAGCACGGGAGAAGTCCCAGGCTGGACTCTGCAGCATAGGGGAGCTGGATTCTGGAGCTGGATTTGGGAACTTATGAACAAGGATAGAGGCATGACAGATAGAGCTGTTCTCTGACATTAGCCATTGAGGATGAGGCTTTGCCCTCATGGTCCCTCAGTTTTATATCCAATACAACATATATAGAAACCCTCATAGGTCTGTTTAGGGTCACCTCAAGTGTCTCCGTATCCCTGCAGCTGTGGCCTTTTAGTCTGCTTCCCCAAGGCAGTGCATGAGATGCAGCAGTGCCCTTGGTCTGCAGCCCAGCCCTTGGCACTAACTAGGAAAAAATGAGTGTTCCCACTGATGGATGCAGCCCTGCCTGTGCATACCCTGAGCTGCAGAAAGTGCCCTCACTGAGCAGAGTCTGAGCTGGAAAGTCACGTCCCTGACCTGAAGAAGTTCTGGTCTACTTCAAACTAGGAGATGAGGTCAAAGTATCCTTTGGGGGAGGTGATTAGTTTGTGACTTGTTACAGAAGTGTCAAATAACCGAAAGGGATCATTGAAGTGTCAGACTACTGGTGTTAGGGGTTTCAGTTCATAGATAGATAAAATGGTTTGGTTTGGAAGGGACCTTAAAGATCATCTAGTTCCAACCCCCCTGCCATGGACAGGGACACCTTCCACTAGACCAGGTTGCTTAAGGTCCTCTTCAGCCTGGCCTTGAACACCTCCAGGGAGAGAGCATCCATAATCTCCCTGAGCAACACAAATTTGTGTTTGTTTTGTTTTAAATACTTTTTGTCATTGTACCCTGTAATTCGGCATACTGATTTTTGCCTCTTCTCGCTGACAAAAAGAGCATTAGATAAACTAGATTCAAAGCCTTGATATGAAGTTCACTGGAAGACATTTCAGGATTATGGAACTTCTGATTGCTCATTGGACGATGCCCAGATAGATCAAATACTTTCAGTTTTGCTTTTACAGCTGATGATGTTTTAGTGTAAGTTTTGCTGGCAGTTTGCATGCATCGTACGTTTGTGTGCAGCAAGATGGTATTCATAGAATACTGGAGGTTGGAAGAAACCTCCAGAGATCGAGTCTAACGCCCCTGCCAAAGCAGAACTACTTAGGGCAGGTCACACAGGAATGTCTCCAGGTAGGTTTTGAAGATCTCCAGAGAAGGAGACTCCACAACCTTCCTGCACAGCGTGTTCCAGGACTCGATGTCTTCCTCGCAGTAAAGAAGTTCCTCCTCATGTTGAGGTGGAACTTCCTGTGTTCTATCTTACATCCATTGTTCCTTGCCCTATTACCAGGTGCCACTGAAAAGAGCCTGTCCCCTTCCTCTTGACACCAGATATTTGTAGACATTGACAAGGTCCCCTCTCAGCCTTCTCTTCTGCAGGCTAAGCAGCCTGGTCTCCCAGTCTTTCCTCATAAGAGAGATGCTCTATGAAATAGCTTTATTATTTTGTTCATAGGTTTTCTCAGTTTAATTGTATATAGGCTCTAGGGCCCCAAAAATCTCTTTTCCATAGTAAATACATGATGTTTGTTTAAAGGAATGGAGAAACCTGAAGCAAAAGAGGGATGAGAACTATCAAAAGGTGATGTGCTGCTTAGTCCACCGTTACTTGACTTCCATGAGACAGAAGATGCAAAGCACGGATCAGGCCACTGTGGAAAACCTGAATGAGCTGCGGCAAGACTTGTCAAAGTTCCGGAATGAAATGAGAGACCTGCTTGGCTTTCGAACTTCTAAGTATGCCATGTTTTATCCAAGAAACTAAGGCCTCAGTTTTTGAACAGGAACTGTGTGCTTGTAGATACCAGTAGGGGAAAGTGCTGACCCAGTTCTTTTGGCAGACAAAGCAAACAAAAACGAGATTATTGCACAAGAATACATTTTGAAAATGTGTTTCATAGAATCACAGAGTGGTAGGGGTTGAAAGGGACCTTTGGAGACCATTGAGTCCAACCCACCTGCCAAAGCACAGTCATCTAGGGCAGGTCATGCAGGAAGGCATCCAGGTGGGTTTTTAAAGTCCCTAGGTAAGGAGATTCCACAACCTCTCTGGGCAGCCTGTTCCAGTGCTCTGTCACACTCACAGTAAAGAAGTTTTTCCTCATGTTGAGGTGGAATTTCGTGTGTTCCTGCTTAAACCTGGTGTTCCATGCCTGTTACTGATGCCCACCCCTCAGATATTTATAGACATAGGTAAGATGCCCTCTCAGCTTTCTTTTCTCAAGACTGAATAGCCCCAGGTCTCTTTGTCTTCATAGGAGAGATGTTCAAAGCCTGCAATCACACTCTCCATTGGACTCTCTCCAGTAGATCCCTGTCTCTCTTGAAATGGGGGGGGGGGCAAAACTGGATTCAGTATTCCAGGTGTGGCCTCACCAGGGCAGAGTAGAGAGGGAAGAGAACCTCCCTGGACCTGCTGGGCACACTTTTCTTGATGCATCTCAGGATACCGTTGGCCCTCTTGGGCACATGGGCACATTGCTGTCCCATGGATAACTTGCTGTCCACTAGCACTCCAAGGTCTTTCTCCATGGAACTGCTTTCCAGCCCCTAATCTGTACTCGTACATGGTGTTACTCCTCCCCAGATGCAGGATTCTACACTTGGCCTTACTGAACTTTGAGAGGTTCCCTTTCTCCCTAGCTCTCCAGCCTGTTTGCATGAGTTGCAGCTCTGGGCAGAAGTGGTGGCAATAACTGCAAAAAACAGGTAGAGTAGTTTCTTAATCTTTGTGTGTACAGAAAATGAGTATACAGGAACTTCTAAAATGTTCCTCAGCCTGTGGCTGTCACATGTTAAAAGCTTCATAACTAGCACAATGTGTTTATTTCTTCTATTTTTGTGGTTTGTTCCCTTTTGATACTTGTTTTACAAGTTGTGGGAGAAGATAGGCTTTTTAAACCATAAATCCAGCCTATGTTTATTTTTAATAGAAAAGTCAGATGTAGAATAATAGAAAATTTCCAGCAGAGGTGGAGATTGTGTGTGACTGTGGGCTACGGTGCATGGCTCTGAAGGAGGCTGTTCCAGTACCAAGTTTTGTATGTTAACATTGACTGTATCATGACATACATAGAATACAGAAAATCCAATCAAGACTCTTCCCTCTTGTGGGAACATTGACATTTTGAACTCAAAACAGACCAACCATTTCTCAAACATTTATGCTTATATGAAAGACAACCAGTTTCTGCTCGAATTTTTACTACACATGTTAGGATTGGGACAGAATAGGAGAACCAACCAGTGAACTTTTAATGTTTAATACCTTGGTGTGCTGGTTTTGCACCAGACACAATGTGGAATTTACCCCAAAAGAGTAAGTAACAACACCTGCACAGAATTTGGAAGTTAAAAGAAAATAATATATACAAAAGTAGACTAATAAATACCATACATCTGCATACATGACCTGACAATAGCCCAACCCCCCTGGACAAAGCCTGAAGGCCACACTGCGCAGCTAAAAAGTTCTCTCTCTCCCTGTCCCCGCCACACCAAGTCTTGCCTCCCACACAGCATAACCCAAACAAAGTTAAGCAAGGAGAGCAAGAGCAAAGCATGGCAGAGCAAAGAGCAGAGAGAAAGAACAAGCTGTAATTTTGAATTATATACACATTTTCAGGGAAATGGGATGGGATAAAAATAGTTTGTAATGTCCTGTCCAGCCCTTTGGGGACTGTCCAGCCCCTGGTATTCTCAAATACTTTGGAAAACTGTTATAGTAGTCTTAAACCTATAACACTTGGGGGTTTAAAACCTGGCTGAGAAATTATTTGAATTATTCAAACCTATGATTGGACAAAAATAATGTGGAGCATGTAAGTGCAGTTTGTAATGCTGAAGATTTCCTGTGAGTGTTCATTTCTTTTTATGGAATCTGGTCACTGGGCGGATGTAGTTTAGGAGGGTCTGCTTTAGACAGGTTTTACATAGCTTACATCTAAGCTTGTCTGTCTTCCTTTTTAATTTTTACCACGGTTGTTGCTAAGATAATCTTTTTTTTTTTTTTTTTAATCCTTTTTTTTGGGTCAGAAATACAGTGTTTTGTGAAAACATGTGATTTGACATTACTTAAAACTGACAGGAAGGACTTTGGATTTTCTGTGCTAGAGGGACCTGTATGGCTTTCTATGCTTATATATAATTCAAGTTAACAAATTGTGATTGAGAAATGTGAGATTCCTGTATTTTTAATTACAATATATTTATAACAGTAAAGAATTGATTGACAACTGTATTGTTATGGTGGTGGTCCTCTAAAATGGTCTTCTGTCCAGAAGAAGCAGGTAGCCACAGTGGTCTTTTGCCATCAGTTGATTTTGGGAGGTTGACAGAGTTTACCTGAATGTTTACTTTTTTTGAAGGAGTTCTTATAAAACTTTCTTGTAAAGATAATATATTTTCTGTACTATGAAGTTATGTGTATTTGAACTAGGGTTTATTCTTCTGCTTCCAGGAGCCTTACAGTATACAGGGATTCTGGTAAGTGTGGATTTTCATGTGAGTAACAAGTGAACCTCTTGTGTTGAGAGGATCACTGGATTTTGTATTTGGACTTGGATTTCACATTTGAGTAACATGCCAACATAACTACTATTTGCTATGTATGTTCTGTATATCCAAGAAAGGAAGCAGACAAATAAAAGCTCTTTAAAAAATACAGTTGTATCAATATTAGTTGTATTTGAAACGCATTATACCAGGAACCACATTGAAAGTGCTGTCTTTGTAATGTGAAGTTTAAGGGAGGTAGCAGGTCTTAATGTGTTACTACTTTTTTGCCTTGAGGGCCCATCGTATTAACTTTTAAGTTCAGTTAATGCAGTGCCATGAAGAGGTACCTGAGATAGTTCCAAACAAGCTATATGGGATTATGGGTGTGCTGCTAGCTACTTGATGCTGGGCTCATGGTGGTTGCTTCTGCGTATGTATGAAGTAGCAAGATGGTGTAGCTATTTCTGGCTGCTCTTAATGTGCTAGGTAGAGTCACTAAGCAGCCAGATGGTAGGTCTGTGCCTCACAGATAATGATGTCTGAATCAAAAATGTGGAGTGATGTGTCTTTAGATCAGCAATAATGGGTGCATGTTTCCATCCCAACTTGATGATGCTATTAATGGGGGTTCCCAGCCCTTAGTTTCCTGACTTGACTGAGTGCAGTAACAGAACAGAAATTGTAATACTCTGATCCCAAAATTATGAGGATTCCCAGGCTTCAAGGGCTTTTATGCAAGGCTTGTTTGTTTGTGTGTCTGCAACACAATCTCCTACCTTATAGAACACAGACAGGTGAAAATTAGGAAGTACTTCTCCCCTACATTTAAATGCTGAAATAATATTGACAGAAGTGCCTGTTTCGAAATTGGGAGTGGATTAGCTCCAGTCAAAACCAAACACAAAGCCCAGATGCACTTTTTCACAGTTAAGTCCAGACTATGTAAGTAGAATCAATCCTGTTGATGGTGCAGTCCAAGCTCCTGCTTAATTTTGTGTGGGAGCTGCAGCACAGAACTCTTTGAAGACCAGTTCACTTACTGTCTGAGGAACTGGTTGTGTTATGTTTGGCCAGACAAAGCCTGTAGTAACTTCTTTTGGACAAACTGCAGCTGTTGGAGCACCTAGAAAACCTACGGTGAGTTGTTGCATGATATTAATAACTTCTCTCTGTTTGAAGAGATGTCAAAAGACCCATGAAACTGTTACAGTGAACCCCAGGCTCACACCATGACAGTTGAACACAGAACCTTTGACCTTGTCTGGTTATCAGCTGCTGTAATCATAGAGGTTGTGGCCTTCTTAAGGAGCTGTCTTCAGAGACAGTGGTGTAGGTGCTCGGTTCCCATGTAACATGTAACTTGACCCAACCAAATTAGCCTTATGAAGCTATAGCTATTAGGTTCTTGAGCTCTATGCTCCAGTAGCTAGTAACATCATCATGCAAGGGGTGGATATTTGGTTTGCAAAGGCAGAACATTGGTCAGATTTTGTTGTCACTTGGGGCACCAGTGATCCCTGGGTTCAAGGTTGTCCATAATTCTCTGAGCACTTTGTATGGTTGGACATGAAAGTCATGTTAAGTTGGGCACAAAATCCTGTCAGGTCAGCAGCTCTTGCAAAAAGAAGTAGCTAAGTGACATTTACCTCCCTTCTGGTCCCACCAAAAAACCCTTCAGAATAGTAGTAAAGGACAGTTTGGGTATTAATAGACAATCAGTTAATAGTTCCAGTAAATAACATTCCAAAACTGATGGGAGAGGAAGGAATATCAGAAATACCAGCATGTGCGATTAAAGCATTTGCTCAGAGCCCTGAACAGCTTGACCTGGAATAGTTCCAGGGATGGGGCATCTACCACGTCTCCAGGCAATCTGGGCCAGGGTCTCACCACCCTCAGTGTAAAATGCATCTTCCTTATCTAGTCTGAAACTCTTCTTCGTAGTTTCAGACCATGACCCTTTGTCCTGTCACAACAAAGTCTGTCCCCATCTTTCTTCTCAGCCCCTTTAAGCACTGAAAGGCCACCAGGTCTCCTCAGAGCTTTTACCAGGCTCAACAACCCCAACTCTCTTAGCCTGTCTTCAGCTTTGGCAGCCCTGGGATCCTGTGAGGCTTTCTAGGTCTGCACCGTATCTGCCATCTTGTCCTGCCCCTGATGACCTTTCCCTTCTCTGTTCCTGATGTTGCCATGGTGTTGCCTGGTTGCCAAAGCAACAGGGCACAGGTCCAGCTGGCTGCTGAGTTGTAGTCTGTGAGTCTGTGTCCAAAATGTGGATATTGGTGAAAGCACTGGTGCTGAGGTGACGATGGCTGCATCCCTTCCCCGGCCAAAATTCAGAGGCTGGTTTTGGGTGTCTCAGGAGGGAGGGCTTGGGAGCAGACCTGAGCAGGGAGCTGCAGATAGGATGCAGTTGGGAGGAGATGACACCCCCTGTCTCACACAGCAGTGCTGGGGACATTCCCTGCATGAAGCTGCTGTTTTGGCAAAGGATTTTAGGGATGAGATTGTCTGTGGACACAAGTGGAGGCTCTTATGCTGGGTGAGAGGTACCTGAAGCTGTAGCACTTTCCATGGTGGGGATGGGGAGCTGGACAGGCAGTAAGCTTTGCTCCCTGAAACACAAGCTTTCTCTATGGCTTCTTTATTCTGTGGGCTGCTGATGTGTCTGCATCCAGGCTGTGGGTTAAACATGGAGGGGACAGAGGCTACCTGTCTCAGTGCTGATACTCTTCTCCTCCTCATCTTGCACATGGACTTTTGGATGTGTTTGCCTTAAATTCTATTTTAATTTTACTGAAACACAAGGAGAGGAGCAGAGCCCTTTCATTTAGTTGGACTCTGAGTTTTTCTATTGTGGGTTGAGGTTGCTGTGCACTTGCACCAAACAACTTTCAAAGCAACAGCTGTGGCTTAGCAGGACTTTGGTGAACCTGCTCAGAGAGGCTGGGCAAACCCTGGTTCTCTGCATCACTGCTTCTGAGTGGGCAGAATGCCTGACCACTCTTGCAGGAAATAAATTTTTCCTGATACCCAACTTAAACCTCATGCAAAGACTATGGGATACTAATCCAGAAATCAATCAGACAGATGAGGAGGATATCAGAGTGGTGCCATGAGAGCACAGAAAAAGGAATGATAGAATCATTTATGTTGGAAAAGACCTCTAAGATCATCAATCTTGACAACAGGTGTATGTTCTTTTAAAAAGAAATTAATGGTATCTTTATGTTTTCATTAAGAATATCATTGTTAGTGAGATTTATTGGTAAAGCATCAGGTTTTGGTCATATACAGATGAAGGAAGGGTTTCATAGAGTCATGGAATGGTTTGGGTTGGAAAGGACCTTAAAGATCATCTAGCTCAAATCCCCTGCCATGGGCAGGGACACCTTCAACTACACCAAGTTGCTCAAGGCCCTTTCCAATCTGGCCTTGAGCACCTCCAGGAACATATCCACAACCTCCTTGGGCACTTTGTTCCAGTGTCTCACAACCCTGACTGTAAAGAGTCTCCTCCTAACATTCCATTTGTGTTAATTCATTTCAATGCCCCCGAGGAGAAAGCTCAGTGTCTTCTAGGTGTCTGCCACTAGGTGGGAGCAATTGCTTTCTCACATCTTGCTTTATTTGGAGCTGGAGTCTCTGTAATTTCTGGAACTATATTCCAAGAATGAATTTTGAGTTTTAGGTTATATGAGTGACATTTCCATATAGTAGCTTGTAAACCTCTGTTTTACTTTATGTAGAATTTTAGAATCACAAAATTCTGGGTTGGAAGGGACCCCAAGGATCATCTGGTCCAACCTTCTAGGTAACAGTCTAGTTGAAATGGGACGGCCCAGCACCCTGTCAAGCTGAGTCTTAAAACTTTCCAATGTAGGGGAATCCACTGCTTCCCTTGGGAGATGATGCCAGTGTCTAACTCTTCTCATGGTGAAACATTGTCTTCAGTTGGAATCTCCCTAGCAGTAACTTGCCTTGTCTCTTCCATGGCACCCCTTCTAATAAGGCAATCTCCTTCTCTTGGTAGCCACCCTTTATGTATGGAGCATGGTAATAAGGTCTCCCCTAAGGCTGAACGAGCCCAGTTCTCTCAGCCTTTCTTCATGTGGACTCTCCGAGTCCTCTGATCATTCTCATGGCCCTTCTCTGGACACTTTGCACCTTTCTTCTTCTTTTAAAACTCCATGCAATGCTCTAGGTGGGGTCTGACCAGTGCTGAGTAGCTTGGGATGACGACTTCTTTATCTCTGCTCATGATGCATCCCAGCACCCTGTTGGCTTTCTTTGCCACTGCAGCTCACTTTTGACTCATGTTGAGCTTGTTGTCTGCCAAGACCCCCAGGTCCCTTTCCACAGGGTGGCTCTCCAGCCAGGTGGATCCTAGTCTGAACTGCATTCTTGGATTCCCAGATGCAAAATCCTGCACTTATCCCCACTTAACTTCATAAGGTTCTTGCTAGCCCACTCATTCAGCCTGTTCAGTAGAATTCCAGTAATAGAATTTAGACCTTTAAGTGTTTCCTGAATAAACAAACATCCCATCACATTATCATAGAACTAAACAGTAACTTTTTTTACATTGAGGGAGTCTTGGTTATCTGCCTTAAGCGTGAAGAGATTGTTATCTTAAGCTACAATCTGCTGTCTAGTCTAGATCTGCAGTATGGGCTTGAATACTTCTGGGGAGAAAAGACAAGAGGCTTGAGACTCTAGTTCAACTAGAATATAGCTTCCAACATGCAAGAATCCCAGTGCTGTTGTGGTTTGGGGTATTTCAGTGGTTTTTGGTTGTTGTGGTTTTGGTTGGTTGGTTTTGATTTAGTTTCATTTTTGTTGTTTTTGTATGTTTGGTTTGACTGTGGTTAATGCTTACGTTCCACTGTTTCTCCCTCTGATATATGGTCTTTCCAAGCTGTCTTAGTTGTATTGTAAGTGTTGGCATACTTAGGTTCTCTGGATGCTTTGTACAATGCAGTCATCTTTGTAGCCAATAATGTACACCATTTCTCAGACTAACTAAACGGTTGGGTATTCAGACTGACTCTCTGGACTCACTGATTTGTCTGTCTCATTGGCCCTCCTCTCACCCCATCATCCCTCCCCTGAATGCTTGAACAGGCCTAGGCCCCACACTGGAGTTCTATGCACTCATATCTTGGGAACTATGAAGACCAGACTTCAGTCCTTGGAGGGGAGAAGTGACTTTAACCAATCCAAAGGGTAAATATTATATTACCTAAATTATCAGTGTTGATCTGCTATTGAATTGGTTCTTTGATTGAAAGAGCACCTCAGTTTGTAGTCAGTGGGGACAAGCTGGTAGAGTTTGGGCTACTCGTCCTGGAGAAGGCTCCAGGGAGACCTTATAGCATCCTTCCTGAAGGGAGCCTACAAGAAAAACGTGGAGAGACTGTTTCTAGTCATACAACGAAGGGCAATGGTTTTAAGCTGGAGGAGGGTAGATTTAGATTGGATACTAGGAAGAGGTTTTTTACAGTGAGGGTGGGGAGACACTGGAACAGGTTGCCCAGAGAAGTTGTGGTTGTCCCTTCCCTTGAAATTTTTAAGGCTAGGTTAGAGAGCGCCTTCAGCAACCTGGTCTAGTGGAAGGTGTTTCTGCCTATAGCAGGAGGTTGGAACTAGATGATCTTTAAGGTCCCTTCCAACCCAAACCATGGGTAGGGATACCTTCCACTACGCCAGGTTGCTCAGTTCTTCTAATAGAATTCATCAGTCTTAGAAAAAAGATCATTGTTATAGGAGATGTTTAAAGCATCCAACATTTTTATTCCTCACTAAATATCTAATCAGAAAAGATTAATAAGCCCAAATAACCCAACACACCTCTGCAAAATTTATTTATGAAAAGCTGACTCTAAAATTATATAGACTATGGTGGCGGTTCAGTCTGGAAAAGTGAAGACTGAGAGGAGATCTTATTAAAGTTTATAAATACCTGAAAGGTAGGTGTCAAGAAGAAGGTGTCAGTTTTCAGTAGTGTCCCATGATAGGACAGGGAACAATGGATACAAACTCCAACACAGCAAGTTCCACTTCAACATGAGGAAAAACTTCTCTACAGTAAGGGTGATAGAGCCCTGTAGCAAGCTGCCCACAGAGGTTGTGGAGTCTCTTTCTCCACAGACCCCTTGGGATGCATTCCCGAGTGACCTCCCCTGAGTGATCCTACTTTGGCAAGGGGGTTGGACTCGATCTCTGGCCATCCCTTCCAACCCCTACCATTCTGTGCATATGGGAACATTAAAATACATAAAAAGATCTAACATTCTAGAAACTTACTAGCTAATTAAGTAATGATAAGGTTTTCTGTTGTACAGTTGAATATTTCCTTAGGAAATTGGCAATTATAATGCAAAAATTTCATACATATTCTGTAGAACACTAAGGAAACTCATGATATGTCATGTTATGTCCAATGTGACTCAGGACACCATGTTATGTCCTGAGGCTTTGCAGAGGGACCCTGACAGGCTGGACAGATGAGCAGAATCCAAGGGCATGAGATTTAACACATCTAAGTGCCGGGTTCTGCACATTGGCCACAACAACCCCATGCAGTGCTACAGGCTGGGGTCAGAGTGGCTGGAGAGCAGCCAGGCAGAGAGGGACCTGGGGGTGCTGGTTGATGGTAGGCTGAACATGAGCCTGCAGTGTGCCCAGGCAGCCAAGAAGGCCAATGGCATCCTGGCCTGCATCAGGAACAGTGTGGCCAGCAGGAGCAGGGAGGTCATTCTGCCCCTGTACACTGCACTGGTTAGGCCACACCTTGAGTCCTGTGTCCAGTTCTGGGCCCCTCAGTTTAGGAAGGATGTTGTCTTGCTGGAGCGTGTCCAGAGGAGGGCAACAAAGCTGGTGAGGGGTTTGGAACACAAGCCCTATGAGGAGAGGCTGAGGGAGCTGGGGTTATTTAGCCTGGAGAAGAGGAGACTGAAGGGTGACCTTCTTGCTCTCTACAACTACCTGAAGGGAGGTTGTAGCCAGGCAGAGGTTGGTCTCTTCTCCCAGGCAGCCAGTATCAGAACAAGAGGACACAGTCTCAGGCTGTGCCAGGGCAGGTTTAGGCTGGATGTTAGGAAGAAGTTCTATACAGAGAGTGATTGCCCATTGGAATGGGCTGCCCGTGGAGGTGGTGGAGTCACCTTCATTGGAGGTGTTCAGGAGGAGACTTGATGGGGTGCTTGGTGCCATGGTTTAGTTGTTTAGGTGGGTTGGATTGGTTGATGGGTTGGACATGATGATCTTGAAGGTCTCTTTCAACCTGGTGTATTGTATTGTATTGTGTTGATTGATCAGCTCCTCTGAAGAAAGTTAACTCCACCCCAGCTAAAAGCAGCACACAGACAAACAATTTTTGGGAAGTACAAGGAGAATGACAGCCCAGCTGCTTTGGCATTAAATGCCACTGCAACATGGAATCATAGAATTGTTTTGGTTGTAAGAGACCAACCATCAGCCTAAGATCTCCATGACCTCTAAACCATATCCTGAAGTGCCATGTCTGCACATTTCTTGACCATCTCCAGAGTGGAGGTTTTGTTGCTGCCCCTCTTAGCTCGACTGCATATTGAAAACTCAATTATTTCATGGTCACTGGACCCCAGACAGCCTCCAACAACCACATCTCCCACCAGCCCTTCTCTGTTTGTAAATAGAAGATCAAGCAAAGCCTTACCCTGGTAGGCTCACACAGCAGCTGGGATAAGAAGCTGTCCTCCATACGCTCTAAGAACCTTCTAGATTGCCTGCTCTCTGCTGTGTTAAGTTCCCAGCAGATATCTGGCAGGTTAAAATCACCCATAAGAACAAGGTCTGGTGATCTTGAGACAGCTTCTAACTGCCTATAGAATAATTCATCAACTTCATCCTGGTTGGGTGGTCTATAACAGACTCCAACCAGGATGTCAGCCTTATTGGCCTTCCCTCTAATTCTCACCCACAGGCACTCAATTTGATCATCCTTGATCTCTAGCTCCATGGCATCTAGAGCCTCCCTGGTGTACAGGGCCATCCCTCCACCCCTTCTCCCTCACCTGTCTCTCCAGAAGAGCCTGTAGCCATCAACTGCAGTGCTCCAGTCATGTGAGTCATCCCACCACGTTTCTGTGAAAGCAACTGCATCATAACTTTCCTGCTCTAACAAGGCTTCCAGCTCCTCGTTTGTTACCCATGCTGTGTGCGTTAGTGTACATGCACTTCAGCTGGGCTGCTGGTTTCACCCCTGACTCTAGCTTACCACCCCGACTCCTGTTTGGGGCACTGGTTTCAACCTCTTCCCCCTTCAAATCTAGTTTAAAGCCCTGTCAATGAGACCTGCCAAGTCCCTTCCTAGAACCCTTTTCCCTCTGGGGGCTATAGGCCATTCTCATGTGCCAAGATCCTTCTCCCTCTCTGGGACGGATGTACTCCATCTGTTGCTAGCAGACCTGGTGCCACAGAAAGTTCCCCAAGATCAAAACCCCCAACATTCTGTTGGTAGCACCAGCCTGTGAGCCACTTGTCAATGACACCTGCTGTCCTGTTCCTTTCAGTATTCCTTCCCACAACTAAGGGTATTGATGAAAAAATTACCTGTAAAGTATTACCTGTAAGTATCAGTCACTGGTGGACAGTGGCAGAAAAGTAACCTGAAGAGAAGGCAAAGCAGAGGCAGCAGAGGGAGCTTGTGTGGCACCAAACAAGCCACTGCCACGTTGGGGGGGGAAGGATGTTGGTGAGGTGATGGAGGAGCAAGAGCAGTTGACTGCACCCTGGATCCTAGGATCCAGGATCATGTTCAGGCTGCTAGAAACCATGATGAACTTTCCTCTCAATTATCATCACCAGTTATTTCTGCTCATGATCTAGGTTTGGGCCATAGGTGACATGTGAAGGATTTTGAAAGTTTTTATCATGTTGCTGTCAGTAATTCTGCTGGATCCTATGATAAAGATGTGAGAAGTCAGAGACTTAATACTTCTCTTTTGCAGAAGCAAATGAGCCTAAATCCAGAGAATGTGGATTATCTTCCTGCTGTCCATTAACTGATTTACAGACCAGGTATTTTAGTTCTAATCCGAGGCAATTCTAATCTCTAAAAGGCTAGAAGAACATAAATTGGTTTTTAAATCAGTTGTAGATAACCTTGATTGAGAAATATTTTGCTCAACGTGAGAAACAACAGAATTTTTATGCCTGTCCTGTTGGACCCACAGTCTCTCTATCCTTCTCCCGCCGCACTCCCGGCCTGACTGTCCCCGTTCTGCTGCCCTCCCTGTCTGGCTGTAGCCATCCCGCCGCACTTCCCGCCTGGCTGTCCCCATCCCGCCGCACTCCCGGTCTGCCAGTTCCCATCCCTGCCTTGAGGTCCTACGCCCCGGCCTGCAGGGCTCCCGACCTGGCTGACCCGGGGATGGGGCCGGCGGCAGGGGCGGGGCCGGGGCGCACGGCTAGCGGGCGGCTGCCCTCTGCCGGGCGGGGGTGGCTGGCTCATCCCCGCCCAGTTCCCGCCCGCCCGTTGCCTGGGGAACGCGCGCAGGGAGCAGTCGGGCTGTCTCTTCTCCATCCCCTTCTTCCTCCCTGCCAGCACTCGCAGCGGAGCGGCACCCGCATCAGGACGCCCCGCCGCCATGCCCCGAGCCGCCCCGCTCCTCCTCCTTCTCCTGCTGCTGCTCGCCTTGGCTCAGCGCCGCGCCTGTCTTCCCGGGCCGGCCACTGCCGCGCCCCCCGGTCGGGACCCCTGCCTCAGCCAGCCCTGCCGCAACAACGGCACCTGCTCGCCGTTGCCTGCCCGGGGTCCCTCCGCGCCCCGCCGCCTGCAGCTGCTTCTGCCCCAGCCTCCGGCCGCCTATAGCTGTGCCTGTCCCGCGGGGTTCACCGGCACCTCCTGTCAGGTAAGCGGCACGCCCTCCGCCTCGCCCCTCCCGGGGCGCCCCCGTCCCAGCACCTTCCCCATGGCCTGCGTCCTTGTGCCTGGCTCTGCCCTTGGGTGTCCCTGATCGCTCTGCGGCTGCCTCTCTCCCGTCCTCGTTCCGTCTCACCCCTATTCTGTCTGCGGGCGCCTCTGCCCGCCCTGCCTCGCCCCGCACGGAGCCGTTTCGGTGCCCGTTTGCCGGCCCGTCCGCCCCGCGGGGGACATGCGGCTGCTCCCAGTGCCCGTTTCTCCCGGGCGTCGTTCATCCTGCAGGGCCACTCCCTGCCGCCGGTTCCTCGCGTGGAAGCCGCTGGTGTCGTTTACGGCCGTGGCGGGCGGCCGAGGGGCCCTTCATTCCGGTGGGCGCGGAACGCGGGTACTGGTGCTGTGAGCGGCTGGCATGGATGGAGCCGTGCCGTGAGCTGGCTCCCGAGCCGAGGGGAGAGCGGTTACCCCAGGACGTGAAACAGACGAAGCGTGTGAGGGGTCGGTTAGAGGTGGGCGAGAATGGGGCTGAGGTCAGACAGTACCTTCCAGTTTCGTCTCAGTAGTGTAGGCTCCTGTCACCGGCCAGTCTTTGCGTTGCATGGAATGCTAATCATTAAATGGTCATTTTCATATGTCGGAAGTGCTTTAAATCGTGTTTCCAATGGTCATTTTCATGCTTGGAGTGCTTGTTTCCACGTTTCAGGTGCTTCTTGGATTGATTTTGAATTCTGAAAGGTCAGAATGCTTAGAGTAGGGATAATCTAAAATATGGAGAAGCAGTATCTGATGTGCTTGGTCCTATTGGGGTTTAATGTAATAATGTTGAATTCTTCTTACATGAAGATTGTAATTCTGTTTCTTCAGATCTCTAACGTTACAGATTAAAATCTTTGCTACCATGTGACGAAATTCACAAAAACTTAATCTGCTGATCTGCTGTTCTTCAGATAAGGAGAAGCAGGCACAGGGACAAAGAGGTTTGTTTCCTGCCTGTGTATATCATGGGTTCTTCTCTGTGACAGGACTGCACAAAAGGCTGTATGGATCAGTTACCATTTCTTTATCAGTTCTCTGATTTAAGTGGACTTAATATAGGAGCAGATGAATACAAGTAAATTAAGTCAGCTGGTTTTTTTGGTTGGTTTTTTTTCTTCCCTCCCCTACTGTTCCTTGGTCATGTAGTATCTGAACTATGCTGTTGCACAGATGAAAGGGATAATACATTTACTGAAGACTTAATGTGCAGGTAAGTATGAAAGCCTTTGTAAAGTAGGAGCACTATGCACAGAGTTCGGTGCTTGCCTTGGAATGTCTCAGCTGATTCAGCATGACAATGAAAGTGAAGATTTTTACACTAATGAGATTCTGTAAAACCAGAGAGATGAAAGTGGATTAAATAGATTTCTCGTTGGCTAATTTTAGCTCTAGTCCTCTTAAGACTTTACTATGTTTCTGTCACCGCAAAGACAGAAAGAGAGTGCCGATTCTGTTAGACTCTAAGCGTCTTGAGATCCACCACTGAAAAATTAGTGACCCTTTTACAGTCTTAGATGCTTTCTGGCATCACATGTCCTGTGAAGGGTTGTGCCTAAGTAACTGGATTTAAGTGTCTCTAATAAAGGAGTTAGGCAACATCTCTATATCATTTATTCCTTTTATTAACTTTTAGGAGGCATACAGTGTCACACATTTTGGTTGTTTGAGGTTTTTAAAAGGAAACAACTGAGTAATTAACCTTGAAAAATGTTAATGAATGGCACTTGTGTGGCTATCATGTTAGCAGTTGAAGTATGGATGTCAGGAGTATAATAACATGATTTTGAAATTTGACTTAACTAGAGGGCAGACAGGGTTTTTTAAAGGGGCAATGAAAACACAACATATCCATAGCTGAGGATATTAATATTTTGATATACTAAATGAATTTTGTGCACATGCATTAGTTCTTGTATTACTCTGTCATTCAGATGCCTATTTGTTTGCACTTTTGCAAAGAAAGGTGAAAATAGTTGTATTTTCTAACTCAAAGATAATAAATAATTGTAAAGACTTTTTAAAAGGCTTTAAGGATTTTTTTTTTTTTCTTGTATCCCTTAAGGATTATGGGAAAACTGTGGCTAAATCTGAGGATCCTTGGGATATATCTAGATGAGGTTTTAAGTTGTGCTGCTGAGGCTGTTAGTGAGAGGGAAATGCTAAGAGGGGAAAACAGCCAAACAAACAAAACCTCAGGAAATATTGTGCTTAAATACTCAGATCATGGAAGTTAACTTTGCGTTTTTGGAATTTATAATGGAGGTGAAGTTTTTTGGGAACCTCACTTCCCTGAAAATACAGAATTACTTTCATGTGATGTCTTGCTGTGAAAGAAACGTTTCACCAATTCTGCTCAGATGTGTTAAGATGTCGAATGAAGGAAAAAATGTTCTAAATCTGCCTCCAAGTCAATTGGCCACATTGAAGTTGGTAATATAGAAGGATTACTAACAGTTAAAGTTGGGGATTGCCCGCCTAATTTGTTAATGAATTTTTTCCTGTGCTGGTTTTGATGCACTTGATGATGTTGGTGCTGGCATGGGGAAAGAATGACATTGACACCACAAACACATGAGATACTTCTAGAAGTCTGAAGCTTTCGTATCACCAACTAACATATTTAACTTGGATCTAAGCCAAGGATCTTATAATTGCTTTAGTAACTCATTATATATTTCACAACAGAAGTTACAGGTCCTCTTAGTATATTCATTCCATAAATTATACATGTATATATATTCAAACAGAAAGCAATGTGAGGTCTTTCATTTTATAAGCTTTAATAGGGGTTTTTGGGGTGATGGATTGTTTGCTTTCACTGTGCGGAACATTGCTGTGATGTAAAATTCCACTTCTTTTTGTGCTGGTGAATTCCTTCCCATTTCTCTATACCATACTTACATATTTCTGTGTAAAGAAGAAATAGAATTTATGTGTTGAAGTATCTTAAACTTAAGTGTGAGCAAAGTAGTCACATGGATTGCCAAGAAAAGTCTTAAAAAAGTATAGTGAATTCCACTGCCTTTCTGCAGGGTTTCTAAATTGGCCAATTTTCAGCTTTACATTGAGAGAATTAGATTGAAATGAACTGAGTTACAGCTATTAATCAATTTGAAGTTCTCTAAACTTTATATTCTCTAGATTTTTACTTCGTTTTTACATTGAAATATCTTTAACTTTTATTTCTAAAGACTAGCCTAGATTACTGTATTATCTCAAGTGATGTGTGTAATCCAGTAAAATAGTTTTTCTTGATCAGGCAAGATTTATGGAAAAATTGATTCATGTTAGTGCATTATGAAATAATTTGAGAGACACAAGGTGCAAAATAACTACATAGGAAATGAAAAATTTCATTGCAGACTTGGTCATTTGCTGAAAAATACAGAATCTGAATGTAGCCAATTGCATTGCATTGCATGGTATCATGATATTGATTTGGTTACATGCTACTGCTGATTTCATTAAAAGACTCTCCCATGAAGAAATAGTATTAATATACTTTAAAATTCTGTCATACATTCTCCATTTAGTTCAGTTGCTACTCTTGGTTTTTTGTGTGTCTTCTGTTCTTGTATCCTTTATTTGATAGTTTTCCCTCTTTCTTTTACTTTGGTACTTTTAAAGTATGGTTTCAGTTACTTCACAGATTGTGTCAGTAATCACTTGGAAACAAATAGTGTCAAAGCATAAGGAACCAGCGTTCTGACTTTGCACAAGCTCTCTCCTGAATAGTCTGATTAGTGATGATGGGATGTTCTTTATTTTGAAATGTGATGTGATAGCGTTTTGGAGTTAATATTGAAATTAGTATTGTAGTAGCAAAAAGACCTCTGTTCTTGAGGAGGATTTGTGGTACTTGCTTGAATGGCTCTTCCCACACCAGAAAATACTTTTTACATGTAATTTTCAATTTAAAATGCAATTTTCTAAAGGTGAGTTTACATAAGAAGGGCACCTTCTCCATTTGACTTTCTCACCAGCTGCATCAGGGAAGTTTTCTTCCACACACTCCAGGAACATCCAGGACTGTTCTCTCTGCTGTATTGTGTTTCCAGCAGACATCTGGGAAATTGAAGTTCCCCATGAGAACAAGGGGTGGTAGCAATTGTGAAACCACTCTCAACTGCTTATAGACTATTTTATCCACTTCTTCATCCTGTTTGGGTGGTCTGTAACAGACTCCCATCATAATATCAGCCTTGTTGACCCTCCCTCTGATTCTTACCCATAAAGATGCAGCCCTGTCATCACCAACTTGTAGACATTCAGATGTCTCCCTAGTAGAGAGCCCCCCACCCGCCGCTTCTTCCTCACCTATCCCTTCTGAAAAGTTGGTAGCCATTGATTATAGCACTCCAGTTGTGCAAGTCATCCTACCAGGTTTCTGTGATGTCTTAGTTTTCTTGCTGCACAATGGCCTCTGGCAGATGAATAATCAGTACTATAAAGACTTGTAGCAAAGGTGTTTGTGAACAAGGGGCTTTTGAATAAGGTAAGAGCAGGATTCAATTTGACTATGAAAGTAGAGTTGTTATACAGAGATAAGGTCACTGAATGTTAATGATTTTGGGAACTTTGTTGTACTTCATGTATTAGTTACAACAGCAGCTGTATTGTCAGTTTGAGAAGGCTTCTGGGTATCTTCAGAAACAGTAGCTGTAAAAAGGGTAAGAAGATACGATTAGTTTTCTTTACAACAAGGCTCCTTTTCAGTTTGTTGCCCTTATGTGGTCCTTTGTGGTGGACCTAATAAAGCTGAAACTTGCTAACAAATGCACAAGACAAGGAATTATGTCAGCTAAACCTGTATATTCTAAATAAGCCGATTATTTATGAGGAAGACCCATATGTTCTGGCGGTGAACAGGTGAAAGGTTCTAGTATGTTTAATACTGCTCACTGAGTGTAAGTGTTCAAAATGCAAATAATTTCAAGATGTGCAGATAATGTCACAAGAGAACACAAGCTGTTTTAGATTGCTGTTCCCTTCTGTGAATTCAATTAATCCCCTGAAATCAAGTTCAGGTAAATTTTGCTTACAAGATGGAGAGGGCAGAAATAGATATGATGCAGAAGAAGGGCGGCAGGAGCAATTAGTAAATGTGAAAGGATTTGAATAACGTGGAAGAAACAACTTGTTCACTTTTATAAAAAGACAAGAAGAATCTGAACTGTAATAGTTTAATGCAAAACCAGTGGGTTAACTTGTCTGTTCTCCCGACACAGAAGTGAGAGAAAAGCAACACCCCAAAAAAAGGTGTGATGAGAATAGAGTTTGCTGAGCAAATCAGATAATCATAATACAAATGCACAATTACCTTAGTCTTTTTGCAGAAAAAGCACAGCAGCAAGCAGCTGGCAGAAACAAGTGAGGTGAAAGCCCAAGCCAGAGCCAGTCCCCCATCCCTCCTCCTCCTGCTGCCATCTCAGCAGAAGAGTCCACACTCATAACCCCAAACCCAAAGTCAGCAACCAGAACAGGAACCCTCCCATATTACGATCCTGCTCTGGTCCCTTCCAGCCCCTAACGTTCTGGGGTTCAAGCCCCTTAATATTTGCTCCAGCCAGAACTTTCATTTTGAAGCTAGCGTGGTATGAGTAGCAGCAGACTAAAATTCAATCTATGACAGAATAAAAGATCACCTTGTGGCAAGGGTGAAGCTTGATAAAAAGCAACAGGAAGGAGACAGTAATTTATCTGGGCATCAACTAGTAATCAACTGATGTGGCTAAGGAAAATACAAGGGCAGTTTCCTGTAGTTTCCCACACCTAGTACATTGCTGTGATCTACCTTTGAAGTATTTGGTAATGGTGTTTGTCAATAAGGACAGTAGCTATCACCATGAACTATATGGCAATTTTTATGGGTTGTTTTGTTGCTGTTCCCCCCCCAATTAATCCCTAATGATTTGTGCTTTAATCAAATCTGCAAACGATTGTGCAAATTTTATTTGTACTTTTGTTTTAAAGTGTTCACTAGATATGTGGTTTCTTCTGCTGGAGCAATTAGACAAATTGATAAATACTTTTCATGAAAATCTAATTAATTAATGAATCTCAGTTATGGCAAACCAAAATGCAAGGCTTAGATTACATGTGGATCTAGCAGTCTATTAATAATTTTTAATTGACTATATACCAGTACTTCTATTATAATGGAATTTTTGGGCAAATATAACTGAACATTATTAAACAGAGAGAAGTAAGGGTCATAGAATGCACTAAGTTGAAAGGGACCTGAAAGGTCCCACACCCTTTGCAGTCATCAGGGACATCCGCAACTAGATCAGGTTGCTCAGAACCCCATCAAGCCTGACCTTTAATGTCTCCATCTCCAGGGATGGGGTCTCCATCGCCATACTGGGCAACCTGTTCCAGTGTTCCACCATCCTCATGGTAAAGAATTTCTTCCTAATGGACAGTCTAAATCTACCCTGCTCTAGTTTAATACTATTTCCCCTAATCCTATTGCTACATGTTTTTGAAAACAACCCCTCTCCAATTTTCTCCCTTTCAGGTGCTGGAAGGCTGCTGTAAGGTCTGCCCAGAGCCTTTTCTTCTCCAAACTTCTCCCCGCTCCCTCAGTCTGTCTTCATGTGACCATGTAGAAGTTTAATAATCTGTGAGCTAAGTGCATGTTGTATTGAGAATCCTAAGTCTGCTGTTGGGTTGCAAGACATTTTTTTCTGGCATTTATTGTCACTATGGAACATCAAGTTTGTGTTCTTGTATGTAGGGACCTGAGAAAATGTCTCATTTGAGAATACTGCTGAATTTCCCTGAGTTGAGTTACATCAGGTTTACTCATAGAGGCAGGGTCCATAAGATCAGGTACTTGATTAATTCTTTTTAAGGCTACAGTGTGCTGTGTGATGGTGGCATATGTGGCAACTGAGAAAAATGGTGCTGAGTCTCCTGGGAAATTAACGCGTTTAATTGAAGGAAGGACAAAATGACTTAATTTACATAACTGTGATAGGACTGTAATGTTAAACTATAAAGGCTATCTGTTGCCTCTTAAAAGTAGTGGAAAGGTACTGCATTGATGGTATATAAATTCTGGATCATCTTTCTGAAGCTGCAGGGGGATCTGCCTTGTATAGAGCATGTTTAAAATGTGGGACATTTTCTTTAAAGGGATGAATGAGGCTCCAGTAAGACATCTCTTAAAGGTGAAGTAAGTTCATAGTAATTTCTTTGTCTTTAAAAGTGATAAATGTGAGTTTAGAACTAGTTATTTCTGTAGCCATTTGACCTTGAGTTTCTTGATGCTCCTGAAATGCAGCAAGTAATTTCTCTAAGGAGAATGCATGCAAAAGCAAGGTCAGCTGTGCCACGTATTTCCAAAATGCCTTTCTTCCCAATTAAACAGCTTTCCTGATAATACCATAGAATCATAGAATTGCTCTGGTTGGAGGACACCTATTAGAACATCAAGTTCAACCTGCAATAAAAGACCACCATGGACAGTAAAACATGTCCCTAAGTGCCCTGTCCACACATCCCTTGAATATCTCCAGGGATGCTGACTCTACCACATCCCTGGGCAGCTTGCTCCAATGCTTGACCACTCTTACAGGAAAGAATAGACTTTCCTGAAGTCTAATCAAAATCTCCCCTGGCACAATTTCAGGCCATTTCCTCTCATTCTATCACTTGATAGTAGGGTGAAGTGACCAATCCACACCTCAATCCAGCCTTGTTTCAGCCTCCTCTGCTCCACACTAAACAGCCCCAGGTCCCTCAGCTGTTCTTCACAAGACCTGTTTTCTGCATCCTTCGCCAGCTTTGTTGCACCTTTCTGGACACGATCAAGCACCTCAATGTCCCTCTTGTACTGAGGGGCCCAAAACTAGATGCAGCCTCAAGGTGGATGACTTCCCACCAGATTTTAAGTCTTTATAGAGTTGAGTAAGAAAGGATGAATTAATGGTGGCAGTGATTCTGCCTTTCACACAGGCCTGTTAAGTACAGTGTGACAGCTTTACCAATTACAGGTATGCCCTCTGGTTATTAAGTCCTGCTAGTAGTAACATGTAGCAAACTGGTGTGTGAGCCTTACTGTATTGGATTTGGGAATATGAAGGGTTTTCTATTAACATAACATACTAGAGAGTGATTCAACCATGTTTTATGTTCCTGTGAGGTAATCCATTGAAGGATACTCTGGAATGACAGCTGTGCCAGCAAACTTTCTTGTGTAAGTGACATAGAGCAAAGTTGAGTGTGGCATTGAACTGCTGCAGTGAGCCTAGAAGAGGGCTTTGAAGATGATCAGAGGGCTTGAGCATTGGGTGTGTTAAGCGTGGAGAAAAGAAAGATTCAGGAAGATCTTTAGAGCAGCCTTCCAGTACCTGAAAGGGGCCTACAGGAAAGCTGGGAAAAGACTTTTACAAGGGCTTGTAGTGACAGGATGAGAGGGAATGGCTTTAAGCTTGAAAAGGGTAGATCTAGACAGGATATTAGGAAGAGGCTCTTTACAGTGAGGGTGGTGAGACACTAGAACAGGTTGCCAAGGGAGGTTGTGGATGCTTCTTTCCCAGAGGTGTTCAAGACCAGTTGGATAAGGCCATCAGCAACCTGGTCTAGTGGGAGGTGTCCCTGCCCATGGCAGTGAGTTTGGAACTAGATGATCTTTAAGGTCCCTTTGAACCCAAACTATTCTGTGAGTCTGCATCTGCAAGACGTATATGCTTTTCACTTTGTAATCAGTACTGCAGGAGCTTCCAGCCTGGGATTTCCAGTTCTGAGGATGGCTTTTTCTTTTTCAAAATACGCTTACATCCAATGCTGTATTCTTAAGATTTTTCTAAGCTCCTTGCCTAGGATGTGAAAGTGGACCCCACTGAGAACGGCTTTGCAGTTCTCTTGTGTGACTTTAAGAGACACCATGTTCCCAAATCTTTGAGCAGAGCACCAGTGCTGCAGCAAGGAGTGTAGATTTCACCAGAAAGCTTCCATCAGAAACATACCCACGATTTGATCCTCTCTGATCACAGGTGCCAGCAGAAAACTCTTTGTTCAGTGAATTCTCATTTTCTGATAACTCCTATGTTCAATCAGAAGTTCTTCCCAACTGTAACAAGTGTGGTATGGTGGTGGCTAGCGGGAAAAAAATAAGTACTTGTGTATTGATTTAGATGCCATTTTCTAACCTAATATTGGAAATCATTGTAAAACTTTACTGTATCAGCTGCTGATCTGCATGGTTTCTGTGTTGTGTTTTGTTGTGTGGGTTTTTTTTTTTAAGCAGCACAGGTTGTGTTCTCTTTTAGTTTTTCAAGGGGATTGTAGAGGTGTTAGGTTGATTTTGGAAAACTAGTAGATGGCTGCATAAAAGCAAGATCATCTCCTCTTTTATCCTGTAGTAACTTGCCTGTTTATGGAAGTAGACATCGGTGAAACTAATTCCTAAAATCTAAAAATGCTGCCAGTTGGAAGCAGGATAAACAACAAATCATCTTTTTGGCAGAGAGTTGAGGTGATGTAGGTTTTGTGTATTTCTTATATTAGAATCTGAGGTTCACTTGGTTAAAAAAAAAGTTTAGTTACTATTTTTCCATATTCTCTCTATATCCAAAGCCTCTTTCTTTCTTATTGCACCTAATTCTTTTTTCAGGGTGGAGTCACCATCACTGGAGGTGTTAATAAAATGAGTACATGTTGCACTTTGAGACACAGTCTAGTGGTCATGGAGGTGTTGGGTGGAAGGTTGCACTTGATCTTAGAGGTCTTTTTCAGCCCTAACAATCCTACGATTCTATGAATCTCAGGCTGCCTTAACAATCCACCTGGTTTTCAGTTACTGACCTTCACTATTCTTTTCTCTCTCTCTCTCTCTCTTTTTTTTTTTTTTTTTTTTTTTTTTTTTTTTTGGTCATCCCAGAATATAATGTAATAAATAATGTCATGTGGGAAACTTATTGATGGAGCTTGCATCCCTTGTTATAGGAAAATTTGCTTTCTTTCTAAAGCAAATAGTGTCAAACCCAGAGGAAACAAAAGTTGGCATAGGTATATTTCAGTGCAGAAACTGATTTGGTTACAGTCATTGAGTTGTGGGGTGAGTAGAATAAGTCATTAATAAACTTCATGAGATAAGCAGATGAAGAAGGGTGTAGCATATGTGTGTTTGCATTTCTTTACTGAGATTATGAAATACAGACAGCATGAGGAAAAAAGTAGAAAAGTTAAAATTTATGTGTTGGCTATTAAGCCTGTGTAACAGGTAAGCTAAAATATTTGCTCTAGATATTCATTATAGAATGAAGGAACCAATCCATTCAGGTTTAATCACGTAACACTTGTGACTGTGTTCTGGAATCCGGCAGGTCTGGAGTCTTTGATTTAATGTACAAAACATACTCTGAGCATGGGAAGTGTGTGTTTCTTTGTTTGCTGCTTTGGAAAGGGAAGACTGGGCTGGTCTCTTAGTGTGTGTGATCCACATCTGCAGCATGGCTGCTCCTGTACTACCAAGCTGCCCTTGCCTTTGACCTTGGTAGTGTTTTGAATCATTTTGAGGCTACTAGCTAGATGACTAAATGGATATAAGCAGCAACTATTAGAAGTCAACCTATTTGAAGTAATTTCTAGGTATGTTTTCCTTTGTTCTACCTTTATAAGAATAGCATCTGTTCAATTCCCAGTTCATTCAAAGCTTAGGCATCTGTTCAGTGACTAAGATTTTTTTTCACTGTAGTTGCAGAAGTGCAGGATTTTTAATGTCTTTTAACTTTAGGCTGCATAAATGAAGTTAACTTCTAAAAATCCTTTTTTTTTTTTAAATAGAAGAGGATGCAGATGCTGAAAAAAACTGTTAGCTTCTTTTCTTGCTTTAATTGCATCTCAGTGGCATTGTGAGATTTTTCATTTTGGTACTGACTAGTCTTTGGGTGTGAGTAAGATGATAGCTGGTTTGAATTTTCTGTTTCTTGGCTAGGTGAATTATCAAAATGTATTCACAGAGAATGTAGCCTTTTCCCCCCACAACCTGCCTGGTTTCAAGGTCCAAATATAAATGCCTTGAGGCTGCTGCATGGTATTCCAGACATCTTTTTCACTCTTATGGGTATGAAAGGATAATGAATTGTTGTGGAGGGTGGAATTGTACCTAATCAACCTAAGACCACCACAGCCATTAAACCATGTCCACATGCTTCTTGAGCTAGTATCAGGTGATAGAACAGAAGGAAATGGCCTGAAATTGTGTCAGGGGAGATTTAGGTTAGAAATTAGGAAAAATGTCTTTTCTGAAAGAGTGATCAGGCATTGAAACAGGCTTCCCAGGAAGCTGATGGGGTCACCATCCCTGGATGTGTTCAGGAAATGTGTGGACATGGCACTTTGGGACATGGGGTAATGGCTACAGTGGTGTTATGTTGACTGTTGGGCTCAATCTTAGAGGTCTTTTCCAACCAAAACAATTCTATGATTCTAACTTAACAATTGTATTAGACTCCCATCATTCATGTCCATCTATAAAAACACTAAAATGATGACCCATGGTTTAATTTTTTCACAATGGGAAGTGGTGCTGCTCACATTGTAAAAGGAGCTTATTTCTCATTAGCAATATGTTATGCCCAGATTGCCCAGGTACTGTGGAATGGCTTGATCTCAGCAGTGCAGCTCTGAGGCCTTGCTCTGAAAGATTGAATCATTTGCTGTGCTGGGCTTTATAGTTGTGGTAAGCACAGCTTGTCCTAGTTACTCTTGTCTGTTCTGCTTTCCCTGTGCATTGCCATAGGGTGAGTTCTCTGCCTGATTCTATGTGAAGATAAAAGATTTTATATGACTCAAGATGAGGTGAATGAAGAAATAACTCAGTCTGTTTTGTAGTCGTATTTACATTAGTAATTCAAGACTGTTTCCATTGCTTTCAACTGATTGTGATCTGGATCAGACATCTGCAATACTGATCAATATCCACCATATCACATTATTGGTCAATCCATATAAAATAGTTCTGGCTACAAATAATTAATAGATGTAGGAAAAAATCCTTCCCCCACCATTGTGTTTCTTCCTTGCTTCCTGTCTGATCTGTTAACATTATCTTTTTGAGCTAAGGGTTTGAAAGCCATGGATTGCAAGGCTTGCTTTATAATCTGTCCCTAGAAGTTTTCTTCAACTTCAAAAGTTTTTATATCTTCATAACGCTGGGAAAAACATCTTCCAGTGTTATGAGAAAAGTATAGATCTTCAGACCACAAAATGGACTCTACAATTTTAATCTCAAATTATACTACAAACTTTCTTGTACAACCTCTCACCTCGTAGTGATAGGATGAGGGGCAATGGCTTTAAGATGGAAGAGGGGGATTTAGACTGGAGATTAGGAAGAAATTCTTTACAGTGAGGGTCATGAGACAGTGGAACAGGTTGCCCTGGAGGTTGTGGGTGTCCCCTCCCTGAAGGTGTTCACAGCCAACTTGGAAAGTGCCATGAACAACCTGGTCTAGTGGAAGGTGTCCCTGCCTGTGGCAGTGAGGCTGGAACTGGATGATCTTTAAGGTCCCTTACAACCCAAACCATTAGATGATTCAAACAATAGAAAGTGTTTTAGAGCTCATAGAACTCTTCTTACTACAATGAAACATTTTCCCTCTATAGAAAGAAGCACAACGAATGCACATTTAACTTTTTATTGAGGGTTTTTATTTCTGCACCTGTGAAAATACAAAGGGTCTGCTTTCTTCTACAGGTTAATTTGTTTAACCTCACTCTTTCCTTATGTGTTTTGGAGAAAGAGAAGCTGGAGTGGGATACTAGGTGTACCTGCATCAGCAGTGGGGTTAGACTAGATGATCTGAAGCGGTCCCTTCTAACATCTATCATTCTATCTGTGGACAAAATCTTTCTTCTGCTCATAGTCACTTTCCATTATCTTTATTACTGGAGAAATAGTATACTTCACATGGGAGAAAACACCCAGGGTACTGATGAGGATCGTGTGGAATCATCTACATTTGTCTGTGTAGAGCTGAGCTTTATTTAGAATTTTTAATGCTGATCAGTAGTTAGCAAAGCTCCTGACTCCTTGCCAGCTCCATGCACAATTACTGTGGTCCCTGGAGTGTGGTGCTGAGGCACTGCAGCTGACTAGTAATGCAGCATCATGCCAGAATTAACCCTGCTGAGCCAGCTCCAATGGTTTTCCTATCTGTAGTCTGCTTATTTTCCACCTTGAAAAACCTGCAAGCAACTGAAAGCCAAAATGTAGTCATCAAATTGTCCACATGATATTATTTTTATTTGGTATGAGTATGAGCCAGTTCTAATTTTTTGTCCTAGGAGATTTCACAGTGTGCTCTTTACTAATTACAGCAACCTACACATGCAGAATTCTTTTTCTGGTCATTGTGCTCTGGCTACCAGGTCAGCTCACTACAAAGTCTGATACACATCCAGCTTTCTCCCAGTTCATGAACCTTGTCTTCACTTACAGTGGGAGTGACTTTGTCCCTGTGCTTTTTATTTTATGATCTTTCAGCTCAGGAGGTGTGAGGTTGCTAGTGAAGGCTGGTGCAAAAAAGTTGCTGAGAACCTCAGCTTTCTCCTTGTCTGTTAACACCAGCTCTCTATTCCCACTCCTCAAAGGGGGTATGCTTTCTTCAACCTTTCCTTGCTGGTCGATGTACCTGTGGAAGCCCTTCTTGTTACTCCTTGCATCCCTTCTGACTTCATCCTTACGTGACCAGGCAGCACCCCTATACTCTTGCCAAGAGATTCCCAATATTTTTATTGTGTAATTCATACTCTTTCAACAAGAAACAGAAAACACTTTCACCCACTGATTTTACATTGCTTTATTTTCTTTGTTGCACGCAGCTCACAACTGCTAAAGTAACTTTAAAAGTTAAACAGACTTGTTAATGTTGGTTTTGCAACTTTTTTTGGGGGTAAGAACATTAAATAGTGTCCTAATCACAGCTGAAATGGGTGACACTGAAAAGACTTCTTGGGTTTAAAACACTTTGGTGTAAAACACTGAAAAGTTTACATAGAGTAGAGTAGAGTAGAGTAGAGTAGAATAGACTAGACCAGGTTGGAAGAGACCTTCAAGATCATCGTGTCCAACCCATCAACCAATCCAACCCACCTAAACAACTAAACCATGGCATCAAGCACCCCATCAAGTCTCCTCCTGAACACCTCCAATGAAGGTGACTCCACCACCTCCACGGGCAGCCCATTCCAATGGCTAATCACTCTCTCTGTATAGAACTTCTTCCTAACATCCAGCCTAAACCTGCCCTGGTGCAGCCTGAGACTGTGTCCTCTTGTTCTGATACTGGCTGCCTGGGAGAAGAGACCAACCTCTGCCTGGCTACAACCTCCTTTCAGGTAGTTGTAGAGAGCAAGAAGGTCACCTCTGAGTCTCCTCTTCTCCAGGCTAAGCAACCCCAGCTCCCTCAGCCTCTCCTCATAGGGCTTGTGTTCCAAACCCCTCACCAACTTTGTTGCCCTTCTCTGGACACGCTCCAGCAAGACAACATCCTTCCTAAACTGAGGGGCCCAGAACTGGACACAGGACTCAAGGTGTGGCCTAACCAGTGCAGTGTACAGGGGCAGAATGACCTCCCTGCTCCTGCTGGCCACACTGTTCCTGATGCAGGCCAGGATGCGGTTGGCCCTCTTGGCTGCCTGGACACACTGCGGGCTCATGTTCAGCCTCCCATCAACCAGCACCCCCAGGTCCCTCTCTGCCTGGCTGCTCTCCAGCCACTCGGGCCCCAGCCTGTAGCACTGCCTGGGGTTGCTGTGGCCTATGTGTAGAACCCGGCACTTGGATGTGTTCAATCTCCTAAATTTTGATAGTGCAGAAAGTAATGTGGGACAGGACTGAAGAAGCTGCCAGAAATTCTGTGTAAGAAAAATCTTCAGAAGAAATTGTTTTCCAAAATCTTATTAGATGCTGTCATAAGAGGTTAATTTTAATTATTTCAGGAGGTGTATGTTCTTTTTCTTTATTAAATAAAAAAAACAAAACAAACAAGCAAACAAACAAAAAAAAAAAAAAACCAAACCCACAACAACAAACCAGTAGCATCTTGTAATATAGGATATTTTTTTAAAAAACTAAGTTCTGTCAGACAGGAAAAGTTAATGAGAAGTTTCAGAAGCTGGTAAGTTCATGACTGGAGGCTGTTAAATGCAGTCGTCTTGTTCTTGCTCATAGAGCATGCACATTCTATTAGGGAAAGTGTGTCTTCAGTTACCCTTTCTATCACACTATCAGGATTTGATTTCTCTGACATGTGTGGGTTCATATATCTGGATCAACTAATTAACTGAATGGTCTGATAATGGAAGACCTAGCCCTCAAAGAAATATTGACCAACTTTGGCTAACGTTGGCTAGAATATTACCCCATATTAGTTCAAAAGTAGGAAGGATGTGTTTTGTGTACCTTCAGACCTCAAAAGGAAGAGTATGTAATGCTTTTATATGCGAGAACTAAATGTGACAGCAAAACTCTCGGACAGTGTTTTTCCAAACATTTTTCTGTGAGCTGACTGTTCTCTCTGGATATCTATTTAAGACTTAAACACTGACATGTAAATACAGAGATACATTTAATTAGGTGTTGACAATAACAAAGCTCACTTTTCTCTGCTTGGTTGCTCCAAGAGAAAGGAATATTTGGTTTCAAAACAGGATTTATTTTTATTTTCCCTCCTAAGCCACTGACTTTTTTTTTTTTTCCTTTCCTCTGCAGACTTTTTCATGGGTTACCTGAGGTAATGCTTGAGATATTTAAGATCCAAATATAGAATGGCCACAAAAGAATTGGAAATTAAGGCTAGAGTGTGTTCCCACATGTTTAATTTAACAGCTTCTCAATTTAGGGTCACATGTTTTGGATTCCAGCTAGTTAAATTTTTAGTAGTCTTTCAGGATGTAATATAAGATACAAAGCTCTTCCATTTAGGCTTTATTATGGTGGATATTCTCAGGCATAGTAGCTGAAAAGCAAAATGTAATTTTTCCTAAGCTACCTTCAGATTGAACTTTTGAGTTATTAACTGCTTTCCTCTTGGATGTAGAATCTCTTCCAGGTAACAATCATCAATGAAGTGTGATTGGGCAGGATAGTTTTAGACAGACAGTATAAAATATGCTCTAAAACACTTATTTTGAGAGCTCTTCAAGGTAATTTATCTCATGATGGGGTGGTCTTTGCATAGCCTGTCAAATTTAGGTTACTGCAATAATCTCCCAAATCAGGAAGGAGAAAAAAAGAAAAGGTGGGAATGGTGCATTCTCCAGTCCAGGTGAAAAAGATCTCTAAGATCATCAAGTCCAACAGTCAACCCAGCACCACTGTGGCCGCTAAACTATCTCCACAATTGTCAAGTTTACATTTCCTAACACTTCTAGGGATAGTGACTGCACCACCTCCTTCCCTGGGCAGCCTGTTCCAATATCTGACCACTCTAGCAGGAAAGGAATTTTTCCTAATAGCCAATCTAAACCTCCCCTGCCATGATTTCAGGCCATTTCCTCTTATTCTGTCATCTGATACTAGGGAGAAGAGACCAACCTCCACCTCACTGTAGCCTCATTTCAGGGACTTGTAGAGGGCAATGAGGCCTGAGCTCAACCTCCTTGTTTTTCAATGCTCTTGACATTTTCTGTGCTCTCAGAATGAAAATTTTGTTGTGCTTTGCTTGTTCTGCTGATCAGTTCTGGGCCTCTAGAATATAACACCTTGTTAGAGGGTATGTAAGCTAAATCATTCACTAGCTATTTATTGGAGGAGGTCTGTGTATGTTCTTTCTAGAGTTCTAGGAATTCTGTGGATTTTCTGTGACTAAACTTACTTGCCAATTTTTTTTTTTTAATATGCTTTATAAGTTTCCCCTCTTATTCACAATGTCAACAGAAGTTACTTCCCTGCCTGTCCTTTGTAAACACATGGAGTCTGTGAGGAATGGTGCTTCTGGTTGTCTGCCTGGACGTGAAGTGATTTTTCCACATTCATATGAGCAGAAGAGGTTAGGACAACACAAGTATCAATTTGAGAGTTAATTATTTTTTTCCTAAATCCTCCATCTTTCCATGTGGTAGAATTTCAGGTTTTAACCAACCTGTGTTTTCAAAGCCCTGATGAGGATAGCTCATTCCTGTCTTATTTCAAAGGAACACTATTTTTGCTTGGCTTTTGAAGGTACAAGCCCTTGCTACAGCTGTGGCTTCATTTTATCAGTTACAGCCAGTTCTGGGTGCTGCAGAATTCTGATAATGAGACTTTGCCATTTTATGTAGGTCACCGCAAGGACCTGAGAACAGAAATCAGATGACAGAAGGCAAATGGAAGGAAAATGTGAAAACCCAGTAACTATAGCTTTTAGCAGGGATGTAATTGGGTAAAACTTTTATTCCAGAAGTTTGACTCAAAGCCTCAACTATAAGACATCAGTCTATGGCCTTCCATATCCGGATTAAGGATATTTTGTGGGGTTCATAGGTTCAAGCATTTTCACCAGAGGGATACAGGTCCTATAAAATGCAGAGGTTCAGTGTATATTCCCTTTTGTTGGTTGGGGTTTTTTTTGTGTGTGTTTGTATAATCTTGGTGAAAACAAAAGTTAGTGGATATTTAACATTTTTGCAGGGACAAAAGATGATGCAACAAATTGGGTGGGAATGTTGATCTGCTGGTGGGCAGGAAAGCTCTGCAGAGGAATCTGGACAGAGTGGATCGGTGGGCTGAGGTCAGTTGCATGAGGTGTAACAAGGACAAGTACTGGTTTCTGTACTTGGGTCACAATAACTCCATGAATACTCCAGGCTTGGGGCAGGGTGGTTGGAAAGGTGCCTGGCAGAAAAAGAACTCTGGGTGGGGAACACAAGCCATCAGTGTGCTCAGGTGGCCAAGAAGGTCAACATCATCCTGGCCTGAATCAGGAATAGTGTGGCCAGCAGGAGTAGAGAAGTGATTGTTCCGCTGTACTCAGCACTGGTGAGGCCATACCTTGAATACTGGGTTCAGTTTTGCGGCCCTGACTACAGGAAGGGCATTGAGGTGCTGCAGTGTCTGGAGAAGGCCAATGAGGCTGGTGAAGGGCACCATGTAACTCAACTCATGATCAAAACCTGCAAAGTTCTGCTGGTGGCACTAGGCTCAAAGCCAAGAATTCATCTGGGGCATCTTCCTCAATCTGTCTGGGTTGGTTCCTGCTAGAGGTGGGATAGAGGAGAGCATTACTTGTGCTCTCACTCCCTTGACCAGTTGACCCAGTTTGCAGTTTTCATTTTTCTAGTTCATCATTGCCTACCTGGAAGGTCAGTAGTGGATAATAATCTATGGGTTGCATCAGGGCTGGGTGCTTTCTTGTTGCATCCTTAACTCTGGCCCCAGGAAGGCAGCACACTTCTATTAGAAGTGGGTCAGGTCTACATATTGGGCCTTCCATTCCCATTAGAAGGGAGTAACCTATAACAATGCCTCTTCTCTTTCTCATGGTAGAAGCCATTTTGATGTGAGGCTTGGGTTTCTTTGATCTTGGGAATACTTTTAAGGTCATTGATTCATCTTCCCCGCTGACTGGCTGTGCTTGTAGGGCTTCTTACCTGTTCCTAACCTAGGCCCCAGGGAAGCAGCAGACTTCCCTGTGGGAGGGGTCAGGTTGGCAAATAGGATCCTCTGTCCTTCTCAGACCAACAATAACTTCCTTTTTTCTTGGTAGAGGCAGTCTTGATATGTGGTGCTGACTGTCTTACCTTTGGTAGCTCCTTGGGAGTGTTTTCATCTTTGTCATTGTTTATCTCTTAACCAGGGTATAACTTACTATGCTTCATCTTATCTCTAAGCAAATGCTTAGAAAAATTAAATGCATTTTCCCAAAGAAAGCTGCTGAAGGGCTTATAATAAGGGCATAATTCCCTGTTTTTAACAAATTGGTAAAACGAGAAAAAGAAAAAAGAGAGAGAGATACAATCCTGAAGTCATAAATAACAAGTAACTATTAACATTCCCAGTAAACAACCATCAGAATCACAGTATGATGGGGATTGGATCAGGCCCCTGCTATAGCAGGATCACCCAAAGTAGATTGCCCAGGATCACAATGTGCATGCAGATTGGGAATCTCTCCAGAGAAGGAGATTCCACAACCTCTCTGGGAAGCTTGTTTCAGTGCTCCATCACTCTCAGAGTGCAGAAGTTCTCCTCTAACTTTCGAAGACTAGTATGATGAGGTAATACTGTGCCTGGATGGTCTGAAACACAATCAAATTTGTCAATACTTACCTGTGGAGCTATAGCAAGTGTATAGAAAGGTATGCAGTTCTGCTAAGGCATTCTTAAAAAACAGCTTTGGGTGGTAGTGGAGGTGGAGAGTGGGGTGGAGTCTTTGGCCAAAATTCCATGGCGAGCTGCAGTGGAAGCTGTGTGAAATGAAGGTCTCTGAGTTACAGAAGCCTTTGTGAGAGCTCTTTACAATAAATAAAAGTACAAGTAGAAAAAGCTGCAGTCTTCTTTGTGAGCAGAGCAGGCAATTGTAAGATTAGTGTGTGCAGTGCTCTGGGTTTGCTGATCTGGGGTAGTATAGCTTGGCCATAGGATCTCTGAAGACAGAGAATGTTTGCACTGTGATGGAGATAAAAAGCTATTTCTATTTTTGGAAATAATTCTAAAATCAGCAGAGCAGGCTAAATAGTTGGAACAGCTGTGGTGAGTTTTAATAACAAGCAAAAGAAAAAAGAGAGAGGGGGAAAAAAAGACATCTCACCACAGTATGACAGTGCTTTGTTTTGCAAGGTCATTGAAATAAGAAACCTCATAAGAATTGATTGTGAAGAGCAATAATAAATTAGCAGGCAGAATCTTCTCCATTAAATAAAAGCACAAGTACAGTTGCAGTTGGGTGTACCCTTAATTGTGACTATAATTCTAACTCCATCACTCTACTGTGCATTTTTAGTTGCAAACTGATTGTATCACGGGACAAGAAAATATGGGTAGTTACCAACACATGCAAAGTCATTCTAAAAGAAACAGTAATTATTTTAGGCATTTACCAGATGGTTTGTCATCTAAAAACTGCTTTGCTTTGCTTTTATTATACTGGCTTTGCAACTGAAGTGTGCACAGAAGGAGTGTATCCTAAAGAAATTTAGGATAGGATAGTGCCATGCTTCAATCTGCTTGTGATACTCCCAGTTTCCAAATATTTATGTGGCAGATCCATATGCATGTTTGTGGGGGAATATGGCTATATTTTAAATGGGGTAGATACCATGGCAAGAAGTAACAGGCACACCTACAGCACCACTTGCTGCAGTTCTACTGGAGCATGTAGAGGGAGTTCTACTGGATCATGAGGGAGGAGGTTTCTGAAGTCGGTTAAGATAGCTTTTTTTTTTTTTAGCATCATTTCAGATATCAGTAATGTTGACACTGTTTCTGCACAAGACTAAAATAATTTGTTTGTAGGATGTGTTTTTATGGAATTAGAAAATATGTAAATATTTCTCTTCATGGAACCATTGAGGTTGGAAAAGACCTCTGAGATCATCAAGCCCAACAGTCAACCCAACAGGACCATACGCGCCAAACCATTTCCCAAAATGCTGTGTCTACGCATTTCCTGAACGCATCTTGGGCTGGTTACTCCACCACCTCCCTGGGCAGCCTGTTCCAATGCCTGACCACTCTTTCAGGAGTGGCATTTTTCCTAATATCCACTCTAAACCTCTCCTGGTGCAACTTTGAGGCTATTTCCTCTTCTCCTATCACTAATTACTTTGGAGAAGAGACCAATCAACCCCATCTCATTCCAACCTCCTTTCAGGAAGTTGTAGAGAGCAATGAGATGTCCTCTAAGCCTCCTCTTCACCAGACTAAACAATCCCAGATATCTCAGCCATTCCTCACAAGACCTCTAGACCCTTCACCAGCTTTGTTGCCCTTTTGTGGATGTGCACCTCTTTGCCCTTCTTGTCATAAGGGGCATAAACTGTATTCAAAGTGTGGCCTCATCAGAACTGAGCACAGGGGGAAAACCCCTGCCCCAGGCTTGTTTTTTCTACTAATCACATTGCAGGGAAGTCATAGTTCAGGCAGTATAATATTGTAATATTTTTGGCTGCGTGGTTTAGTTGTTTAGGTGGGTTGGATTGGTTGATGGGTTGGATGCGATGATCTTGAAGGTCTCTTCCAGCCTGGTGTCTTGTATTGTATTGTAAATACTGTATATTTCGTACATATTAATTGAATACCATTGTAGAGTGTAGTTTTTGCTTGTAAATATAGCTTCATTTGCTTCCAACTGAGTTGGTCTGGCAAAAAGTTAATGCTGAGGGGAAATTTCGACCCACCACAACCAGAAATGATGTTCTGCTTCAATCTGGTTTGGGTTTTGTTAACCTGTATGTTGGTCCTGGAATTCCAGGAGGCATTGATGGAGGATACATGTGAGAAACAATTAACAAAAATTGACTGGAGTTTCTCCTAATCAAATGCAGGAACATTAGGATAATGAATTGGCTACTGCCAAGAGATATTGATCCTTCCAGATGAGCTTGTAATTAAGCAGCGGATCATTTGAACAGGAAGAGGAAATTGCATGGATTTCGTAAACTAACAAAGCAGACTGTGTAAGGCTGTGAAGGAAGGATGCTTCTTCAGCCATTTCTGGAGACAAGAGTGGATTTTAAAGCTGAAACATAGTAAGAAAGCTTCAGGACTAACTTGTAAGCCAAGTATCCTAGTGTAGCCTACACAATGAAAAAGGGATTATATTCACATGTAGCTGTTTTTCTAACAGCTGTACTTCTTTTCTGTCATTCTTACATAGTAAAGTGGATGCATGTATGACATCTCAGTGTCTGAACTGTTAACTGGCTTAATTGTCCTTTCATTGTCAGAGGTGAGCAATGAGCTGAAGATTTCTGCAGTGAAATCACCTTTGAAGACCATATGAGAGTTTCTCTTGAAATAAGTCCATGGACATTTGGATGATGATGTCCTCCACACATTTAAATGGGTACTTGGGGATTTTTTACCCAGAGAGACAATACTGGACCAGATGATCCTTGGGATCCCTTCCTACCTGGTGTTCTTGATACTGTGAATGTTAAAACTAGAGCCAGCAAATCAAATGTTGGAGAAACCTGGACTTTGTTGTGAAGTTCAGTGTGTTAGTGAATATCTGTCAAAACTATATGCAAGATACCAGAACTGTAGATTAGTTCCTAATACCCATTATGCAGAGTAACAGTATTTTCTAGGATATTTATTGATTTTTGTAATTCTGAGTCTTAATTTGATTTTGCAACTGACACCTTTTTATTCAAGGATGCAAATGTATGTACGTAGCCATTCCTCATTAGCGGCTCAGTTCCAATGTGCATTAGATCATCCACTGGTTTAAAAAAAAAGGTGAAAACAGGAGGATCTGAAAATCTGTACTGTTTAAGGATGTAGTTGGAGTAGACGTCCCATGATGGTAGTGCAGCTATAGTGTATTCTAACATTTATGGAGAACTCGAAAAACTTGAACACAAAACAGTGTTAGCATGCTGGAGAGTTTCACAACAGCCTGAGTTTTCCACCATAGGAGAGAGGTGGGACTAGAACATTATCAATGTTTCCATACCAAAACAAAGGTCACAACGATACTGGAAACTTTGTGCTGTGTGTCCTGCAGTAGGTGGACTTCTATATTCTTCCTACATATTTACTGTGTAAGTAAAATTAATAATCACAGAAAGGAGACTACACGGAAATTGGGGAAGGACTATTTATAAGGGCAATGGTTTCAAACTGGAGCATGGTAGATGTAGGTTGGACGTTAGGAGGAAGCTCTTTACAATGAGGGTAGTGAAATACTGGTACAGGTTGCCCAGAGATGTAGTTCAGGCCCCATCCCTGGAGACCCTGAAGGTCAGGCTCGATGGGGCCCTGAAGCAGCCTGATGTAGTTGGAGAAATTGGGGTATGGACAATAGGACCTTGGAGGTTCCCTTCCAACCTAATGTGTTGGGGTTTTCTGTTTTGGTGGTGGTTGGGTTTTGTTTTGTTTGTGTGGTGTTTTTGGTTTTGTTGTGTTTGGTTTTGTTTTATAATTCTGGTTCTCAGATAAGTATTTTAATTCTTAAATGTTGAATTCAAGAAGATTTTCTGTAAGGTGAAAGGCAAGTGTGTTAATGGGTAGAAGTTTGACAAGCTTATTGGTTAACCATATTGTTTTCACTAGATATATATATTTTTTGGTCCTTTTTTTTTTTTGGCTTTCAGTGGAATCTTGAAGGAGCACTAAGAACAGTTTTCTGAGCATAAGGAAGCAAACCAGAAGCATACAAAGGAAGAGATAATTATTTTCATGACTTTATATTTTCCTTGTCCTTTTATCCTATTATCCTTTTAACTACTTATCTTAATTAAAACAATTTTGAACCAAGTAACAGAGCTGGAACAGAGACTAATGACAAAATTTCTACCACAATGGGGCTGTGCTGTGTTTTACCATTTTGCAAACACAGCATTAAGAATCTTGTCCTACTCCATTGCACATTCTCTCCTCAGAGGGAATGGCAGTTGTGTAGTGTCTTAAAATATCATGCAACCTGACCCAGTAAAATATGCAGGACATAGCACAGCCTTGTATTTTTTATTGTCCATCACCAGAAGCTTCCTGCAAGTCATGCCCCTAGCAGTGGCTTCAAGTTGTTACATTTAAGGATGAGGAAAAGGCAGAGGTACTTAACACCTTCTTTGCCTCAGTCTTCACTAGCAGGGCAGAACATCTTCCAGACAGCTGGCCTGCAGAGCTGGCAGAAGGAGCCAGAGAGCTGCATAGTTTCCCACTGCTCTAAGAGGAAGTTAGAGATCTACTGAGCCGCTTGGACCCCCACAAGGCCATGGGACCGGATGGGATCCATCCTAGGGTGCTGAGATTGCTGACAGATGAGCTGTCCAAGCCACTTTCCATCATTTTTCAGCAGTCCTGGCTCACTGGAGAGGTCCCAGAAGACTGGAAGCTGGCTAACGTGGTGCCCATCCACAAGAAGGGCCGGTTGGATGAGCCGGGGAATTATAGGCCTGTCAGCCTGACCTCAGTGCCAGGCAAGATTATGGAACGGGTCATCTCGAGTGCGATCACACAGCACTTGCAGGATGGCCAGGGGCTCAGGCCTAGCCAGCATGGATTTAGGAGGGGCAGGTCCTGCCTGACCAACCTGATCTCCTTCTATGATCAGGTGACCCGCCTGGTGGATGTGGGGAGGCCTGTGGATGTGGTCTACCTGGACCTCAGCAAGGCCTTTGACACCGTCCCCCACAGCAAACTCCTGGCCAAGCTGGCAGCCCGTGGCTTGGACAGGAGCACACTGCGTTGGGTTAGGAACTGGCTGGAGGGCCGAGCCCAGAGAGTAATGGTGAATGGCACCACATCCAGCTGGCGGCCTGTCACTAGTGGTGTGCCCCAGGGATCAGTGCTGGGCCCCATGCTCTTCAACATCTTTATTGATGATCTGGATGAGGGCATTGAGTCCATCATCAGTAAATTTGCAGATGACACCAAGCTGGGGGCAGCAGTTGATTTGCTGGAGGGCAGAGAGGCTTTGCAGAGAGACCTCGACAGGCTGGACAGATGGGCAGAGTCCAATGGCATGAGATTTAACACATCCAAGTGCCGGGTTCTGCACATTGGCCACAGCAACCCCAGGCAGTGCTACAGGCTGGGGTCAGAGTGGCTGGAGAGTGGCCAGGCAGAGAGGGACCTGGGGGTACTGGTTGGTTGTAGGCTGAACATGAGCCTGCAGTGTGCCCAGGCAGCCAAGAAGGCCAATGGCATCCTGGCTTGCATCAGGAACAGTGTGGCCAGCAGGAGCAGGGAGGTCATTCTGCCCCTGTACACTGCACTGGTTAGGCCACACCTTGAGTCCTGTGTCCAGTTCTGGGCCCCTCAGTTTAGGAAGGATGTTGACTTGCTGGAACGTGTCCAGAGAAGGGCAACAAAGCTGGTGAGGGGTTTGGAACACAAGCCCTATGAGGAGAGGCTGAGGGAGCTGGGGTTGCTTAGCCTGGAGAAGAGGAGACTGAGGGGTGACCTTCTTGCTCTCTACAACTACCTGAAAGGAGGTTGTAGCCAGGCAGAGGTTGGCCTCTTCTCCCAGGCAGCCAGTATCAGAACAAGAGGACACAGTCTCAGGCTGCGCCAGGGCAGGTTTAGGCTGGATGTTAGGAAGAAGTTCTACACGGAGAGAGTGATTGCCCATTGGAATCGGCTACCCGTGGAGGTGGTGGAGTCACCTTCACTGGAGGTGTTCAGGAGAAGACTTGATGGGGTGCTGGCTGTATGGTCTAGTTGTTTAGGTGGGTTGGATTGTTTGATGGGTTGGACGCGATGATCTTGAAGGTCTCTTCCAACCTGGTGTATTGTATTGTATTGTATTGTATTGTATTGTATTGTATTGTATTGTATAGAAAATGTTTGTATTGTATTGTATTTCTTTTCCTGCTTTTATTTTATTTTATTTTATTTTATTTTATTTTATTTTATTTTATTTTATTTTATTTTATTTTATTTTATTTTATTTTAATTTTTAACATAAATATTTGGTGAAGGTCAAGCACAAGAATATTGATGCCAGATGTATGTATGTAGTTCTCAATAATTTAAATTTAAAAGTTTGACATTTGTCAAAAGATGCTCTCTCACCCTGTGATGTAAATACTTGCATGTACACACACATTGAAATTTATGTTGAACTGGAGGTGCCCCCAGAGAGATGCTGTTTTGTGAAATGTAATGCCCTCTTTTTACTCAGTCTTTGGCTGTTCAAATGATTCTTAAATCACCATCTTTCAATATACTAACAGTAGGAAAGTAGCAATTTTAATATCATAACTTAGCTCTGTTCTAAGGGTTCGTTATGAGCAAGGGTATGCAAGTGCCTCACCAATGCATGTGACTTGGAGGCAATATGCTGATAATCCCAGAAATAACTTAGAATTCTTTTTATAGTAGCAGGAAATAATCCCTTCAGTTCTTGTAGCTATTTCAAAAGGAGGTTAAGGGCTTTAGACCCTAAAAACCTGATAATCTAGAGGAGAAAATATACCTCTGAAGCATATACTGTCAGACACTCTTGTGTTACAAGTCAGTAGGGCACAGTACCTTTCTAAAGTCCTGATGCTGGCTACCAAAAATCAATGTGTTGTTACAAAAAAATAATGGAATCTGGAAAAAAAAACCCCAAATCCACAGAAAACTATTAAAAGTGCAAGCATATGTGTAGGACTTTAATTAATAAAAGGTGGCTAGAGCTATCAGTAGGAAATACAATTTTGGTGCCATTGTCCTTGTATTCTAGGCAAAGCTTCCCAGCATGGTTGTGATCAGATATGCAAATCCTTACCCTCCTAATTCCTGTGAGTGATTGCCATCATGTACAGTACACTTGTGCAGAGTGGTGGTGTACAGAGGCTCTGTGTCTAAACCATTAAAGGCAATCCACGCAGTCTTTGAATAAAGAAGGAAAAGAGTTACATAACAGATAGGAAAAGACATAGAGGGGCAAACAAATGAGGATCATTGGAATAGTTTGTTTTAACATTTTGACTACTAAGATGAACCAAAGGAAAAACCAATTAGTGTTACTATACCGGTATGTAGATTCAAGGTATACTGGTCTTTTCCAGTTGAATCAATCTTATGATCTTCCTGGAAAGAACATTCTTTAAATCTTGAAGTTAGAGCTTGTTCCCAGCTGACATCTCAGCTTATAATTGGGTTGTGTCAGAAGGAGTTTGAGTAATTTTGGTTACCATAAATCCACATTTTTGTGTGTCTGTTGCTGTCTCTTTTGTGGGTGCCTCTATGACATACTGTCCCACAGAGGTGGGCTTAGAACCAAATTTTTATTCCTCTAGAGCTAGATATTTTAGAGATAGTTTCCTATTTGAATTTCCCTTTCAGGAAGGCATAGTCCTCCCCACTAAATAATTAAAAGTCTGTGGATATCATGAGAAGTTGTGAGAGTGATTGAGAAGCTGAAATTACAAGAAAATAATGAAACCCTGACATTAGAGAAATTGTATTGGCATAGGCTAGAAAGAGAGAATTCTGAACAATTGTTACTGTGGCAGAAAGGTTCATCCAGTTTATATTAATACAAATTTTGGGAAGTCTTTTGGACCACCTGGATAGATTTGGTTTTGAAAATTGTCCCTAAAAACGTATTGTACTGACTGAGCAAAACAGCTCTTTCAGATGAGGTTCAAAGAAGCACTGCCTTTAAACAGAGCATATAAAGACCTATTTTATGCATCTGAAGAGTGCCTGATTCTCAAAGTTCAGGCATATGCTGCTGTTGTCATACCTTAACAAGTTAATGTGTGTTAGCTGCCATGAAGTAACTGAGTTCACTCTTAGCCTGTCATAAAATGTGAGATAAAACGTTGTAGTTTAAACTGCTTTCACAGAGCAAAAATTGCAAGGGCAGAGAGTGTGACGATGGGAATGTGTGTCAACATGAGGGAGTGATGATGTTTAAGCAAGGAGGAGCAGAGGAATTTGGGGCTTTTATCTCTGTTCCAAACATCATTCAAATATTTAATCCAATTACTTCTTGTAGTAAAAGACGTTCTTCAGGGATGAGAACTGGATATTGATTTGAAACCCTTCAGAAAGGTGCTTCATTATGAGATAAAGGTGCTGACTTTCTGTACTGCCTCCAACCCTATCTTGAAAGAAAAAACTACTTATGATCAGAAAAATGTTTAGATTCCTAATCCAAGAAGCAAGGCTGTGAGTCGTCCTCCTCTGCTGTAACAGCCAGAGAACTAGAAGTAGCTACTTCACTTGGTGATTCTGATTTGCATCCCCTTTCACTGATTTTCTACAGATGTCAGTTCTGCTCACTATTTTAAGTAGAATCATAGAACCATTCCAGTTGGAAAAAACCTCAAAGGTCGTTGAGTCCAACTGCTGACCTAATGCTACTATGCCCATTAAACCATGCCCACACATTTCTTGAAAACCTCCAGGAATGGTGACTCTACCACCTCACTGGGCAGCTTGTTCCAATGCCTGATCACTCCTGCAGGAAAGACTTTTTTTTTCTAATATCCTACCCAAACCTCTCCTGGCACAATTTCAGGCTATTTCTTCTCATTCTATCACCTGATACTAAGGAAAAGTGACCAAACCCCACCTGGCTCCAACCTTCTTTCAGGGAGTTGTAGAGAGCAGTGAGACCCCTCAGTCTTCTCCAGGCTAAACAATCCCAGTACCTTCAGCCACTCCTCAAAAGACTTGTTCTCCAGATGCTTCACCAGTTTCGTTGCCTGTACTTGATGTGTAAACCCCAGCATCTGTATTAAAAAAATGTAGCTGGGTCTTGGAAGAATAGAATAGAATAGAATAGAATAGAATAGAATAGAATAGAATAGAATAGAATAGAATAGAATAGAATTAACCAGGTTGGAGTAGACCTTTGAGATCATCAAGTCCAACCTATCACCCAACACCATCTCATCAACTGAACCATGGCACCAAGTGCCTCATCCAGTTCCCTCTTAAACATCTCCAGTGATGGTGAGTCCACCACTGCCCTGGGCAGCACATTCCAATGGCCAATCTCTCTTTCTGGGAAGAACTTCTTCTTAACACCCAGCCTAAACCTCCCCTGGCACAGCTTGAGACTGTGTCCTCTTGTTCTGGTGCTGGTTGCCTGGGAGAAGAGACCAACCCCCACCTGGCTACAACCTCCTGTCAGGTAGTTGTAGACAGCAAGAAGGTCTAATCTCGAGCCGAGATGATTAGTAGTGTTAGGTTGAGGGTTGGACTCGATGACCCTGGAAGTCTTTTCCATCAGAAATAATTTTATGATTCTGTGATAACAGTTATACTGTAGGTTGCCAACACTTAGTCAATAGAAATGCTGCTGTGGAAAAACCCCTAAATTCTAATCTTTGCAGATCTATGGCTACTTCTTAGATCTTTTCTGATAAGCAAGTTGCCCTATCTTCAGAATGGTTATTCTGACTTCATCTCATTTTAAAAAAAACACCTCTGCTATGTATGGGTGTTGCTGAAAAAAACACAGTAAGGTGGCTTAACTTGTCTACTTCAAATGTAGTATTAAATCCACCATACCTAGTCTCTTTTCAATGGTGTCCTGTGATGTAACAAAGGAAAATGGACACAAACTGAAACACAGAAAGTTCCACCTTAATATGAGGAAAAACTTGCTCACTACAAGAGTGACAGAGCCCTGGAGCAGGCTGCCCAGAGAGGCTGTGGAGTTTCCCTCTCTGGAGACTTTCAAGAGCCATCTGGATGCATTCTTGTGTGACCTCCCTAGTTGATCCTGCTTTGGCAGTGGAGTTGGACTGTGTGATCTCTGGAGGTCCCTTCCAACCATTCTGTGTTTGTATGAAATATCCACCAGGACAAAGGAGAAAAATAATCTATATTAAGAAGTTATTAAAACAGTCTAATAATAAAAGGTGAGGAAAAAAATGTTAGGTACTTCTTAGTAATTATTTATGTACGTGCTTACCTCTAGCAGTACTCTGTGGTTAGTGTGAAGTAGATATTTTCCTCTTGTTGAAGGATAGTGATCTCAATTTATTTTTCAGTTATTTTAGTATGCCTTGAAGTAAGAATGTGCCTGAGGATAGGTAGAGCAAAGCATCTGATGTATGGTAACTTTTTATGCAAGGCTAAGTGAGCCATTTGCTGGAGCTCTGTTTAAAATCACTCATGCTGTTTAAAATTTGCCTTTTAATGTTTGGTGGTTTATTAGCTAGATTTGGGCAGCTGTTCTTTGGTTCTCAATTAAACAGACAATTTCTTCAGGCTTTTTTTTTTTTTTTTTTTTTTTTTTCCTGCTTCACTGAAGTAAAGAAAATGGTTTATATCCATTCATTACATTCACTGGGAGTTTCATTACTCTGAATATCAGAACTCATAGAGTGAGACTGGTGGCTTGGAAGCAATCCAAAATGCTCATGGTTAACAGTGTTTCAATGTTTTAAATTATCTGATAAAGGTTGCACTTCTTTATTAAATGTATTGATGTTGAGGGGTTGGGGCATTGAGTGGAGTTGTATAAGAAAAGGAGTAAATATTTACATCTAGAAAGAAGTTGCTTAGTATCACAGAATACCAGGCTGGAAAGGACCCCAAGGATTATCTGGCTCAACCTTTCTAGGTAATAATCTACTTGAAATGAGGCGGCCCAGCAGCCTGTCAAGCTGAGTCTTAAAACTGCCCAATGTAGAGGAATCCACTACTTCCCTTGGAAGATGATTCCAATGTCTAACATTAGTTTCAGTATAATAAAGTTCTTGGTATTAGCCTTATAAATCTTAATTCCAGTTTTATATTGCAGCTTGTAGTTAGTTTCTAATAACTGAAATGGCTCTCACTGTCATGTTAGTGTTTTCTGTGGTACATTTTGTACTGCTGGGAAAGAAAGCCCTGATTGCTGTGACTGCCAGGACCGCTACATGAAGTATTTAATGTTATTTTGTGGACTGTCCATTCTATAAAGTCACTGATAGCCAGGACTAGCCCAGGGGTACTTTATTTGTATGAAATAGCACTATTTTGGCACTTTTTTTAAAAATCTAACAAACTCTGACACTCTGATTCCTGTATGGAGTGGCTGGTATCTAACAAGGTATGGTGGTCACTGCACCCCGTGAGAAAATGTTTCACTATGACATAGTACTAGTTCTCCACATGTGGTAAAATAATTGCTTTCCAAAAGTATCCTTATAGAATAAAATCATTAAGATTGGAAAAGACCTCTAAGATTGTGTAGTGCAGCCTTCTACTTGCCACCTCTGTGACCACTAGACCATATCCTGAAGTGCCACATCTAATTTATTTTTTAACACCTCCAGGGATGATGACTCCACCATGTCCCTGGGCAGCCTGTTCCAATGCTTGACCACTCTCTCAGGAAAGAAATTCTTCCTAATATCCAACCTAAACCTCCCCTGGCGCAGTTTGAGGCCATTACCTCTTGTCCTGTCCTGTCAGTTACTTGGGAGAAGAGGCCAACACTGACCTCACTCCAACCTCCTTTCAGGTAGCTGTAGGGACCAGTAAGGTCTCCTTTCAGCCTCTTCTTCAGGCTGAACAACCCCAAACACATACAGAAAAATATCTTACAAGTCTGTAAACACATACAGAAAAATAATTGCAGGAAGCTTTTCTGTAGCAGCCATTTAAGGTGGACACAGATACCCCTGGGCACCACAGTGCTGATACTGGGTAATTTTTGTGTTCTTATGAAACAAACAAAAATATTCATCCTAACTCTCACAACTAGAGTGAATTAGTCATTCTTTATGTTTATAGTCATAGAGTTGTTTCGTATGGAAGAGACCTCTAAAGACCATTGAGTCCAACCTTCAACCTAAGACTGTCATGGCCATTAAACCATGTCCCAAAGTGCCATATCCACACATTTCCTGAACAACTCCACCACTTCCCTGGGCAGCCTGTTCCAATGCTTGACCACTTTTTCAGTAACAACATTTTTCCTAGTACCTTATCTAAACCTTCCCTGTTTAGTTATGGTTGGAGAATTAATCTATTCTTCACCTGACTTGTTTTCAAGCAGATCTTATTTTCATATAGTGTCTTTGGTGTCTTTTGTGGGTTCAGTAGAAAAGATAATAGAATTTAAGATTTTTTTTTCCTTAAGTTTAAAGAATCTTTGAAGGGTATTTCTCTGACTACTTCTGCTTGTCTGAGAAAGGAGGAAACCTGAATAGCAACAGAAGAAAAAGAGTGAAAGAAAGAATAGGAAACACACTTGAATACCCATAGGTTACAGATTTAGTGTTACTGTGCAGGAATCTTTTAATTATTTTCATTTGTGTTTCACTGCTTGAGAGTTCCTATCTACACCTGTCTCTGTGCTTCCCATCCTGAAAAAAATTTGCTTTCTAACCAGACAATGCAGGCAGTTTCTTTTACACTTAAGAAAGAGACAGACGTGAGGTCCGACTGCTCTTGGGTCACACAGAAAGTCTCTGGGAGAGCCAGAAATTGAACTGATTCTGTGATGCTTAAGTCCCACTGAGGCAAAAAACAGTCTTTTCTGAAGGCAGAATAAAATGCATTTGTTTCATATGGTTATCTCAGTGCTTTTTCCATGGACACTTTTTGGAACATCTGAGGCATTTTTTCTATTTCAATTCATCCTATTTTCTTGAATTTAGTTTTCAGTTTGCTTTAATATTTAACATGTGGTAGACTGGGATTTAAAACTTTACTGTATTAAAACCAAACCGATAATAGCTTAGACTGCAGATTTCAGATTGCAGATCTCAAGCTGCGCCAGGGGAGGTTTAGACTGGATGTTAGGAAGAAGTTCTATACAGAGAGAGTGATTGCCCACTGGAATGGGCTGCCCGTGGAGGTGGTGGAGTCACCTTCATTGGAGGTGTTCAGGAGGAGACTTGATGGGGTGCTTGGTGCCATGGTTTAGTTGTTTAGGTGGGTTGGATTGGTTGATGGGTTGGACGCGATGATCTTGAAGGTCTCTTCCAACCTGGTCTATTCTATTCTATTCTATTCTATTCTATTCTATTCTATTCTATTCTATTCTATTCTATTCTATTCTTTGTAAACTTTTCATTGTTTTACACCAAAGTGTTTTAAACCCAAGAAGTCTTTGCAGTGACACCCATTTTAGCTGGGATTAGGACACTATTTAATGTTCCTACCCCCAAAAAAAGTTGCAAACCCAACATTAACAAGTCTGTTTAACTTTTAAAGTTATTTTAGCAGTTGTGAGCTGCGTGCAACAAAAAAAAAAAAAGCAAAAATAAAGGTTGGTCTCTTCTCCCAGGCAGCCAGTACCAGAACAAGAGGACACAGTCTCAGGCTGTGCCAGGGGAGGTTTAGGCTGGATGTTAGGAAGAAGTTCTATACAGAGAGAGTGATTGCCCATTGGAATGGGCTGCCTGGGGAGGTGGTGGAGTCACCTTCATTGGAGGTGTTCAGGAGGAGACTTGATGGGGTGCTTGGTGCCATGGTTTAGTTGTTTAGGTGGGTTGGATTGGTTGATGGGTTGGACGCGATGATCTTAAGGTCTCTTTCAACCTGGTGTATTGTATTGTATTTTAATAATTTCTTTCTGAAGTATTCAAAAGCTGAGAATTGTGCATTGTGCATAACTTGAAATTGCTGTGTCTGATACCTTTTCTCTGTGGGTGATACATGGTGGATATTCCCATGATCGCTTCCTGGAGAGCAGTTGTCTGCTCTTGTGTTGGGGATTTCTTCAGCAGTGTAGATGCAAGGCCAGTTTTACTGATTTTGAAATTTTCCCTAAGATCTGTTTTTACCAGAGCACATGAAGAAACTAGGTAAATGCCCACCCTCTAAAGACATTTTACATACTTGAAAACTTTGTTTTACTGGGAAAATTGTCTCGGGGATCCATTAAAGAGTTAGAAGCTTTTGGACTATGTCAACTTTTAATATCTGAAGACTGTTTTGGGGGTTGTGAGTGATTCTGAACGTATGTAAAACACCAGCCTTTGACATCGTGGCAGAACTTGGCTTTGTTAACAGGTTGAAATTCGCTATGTAAAATCCATTTAAACAATCATAAATATATTTGGAAGATAAACACAGGAGGGGAAATAAAATACTGTTTTATGGTCTTTGTAAAGCTCAGAGACAAATCCTTTATGTGCAGTAACTGACCAAATGATATGTTTCTCCCAGTTTGTTTCAGATCCTTGTACCAGCAACCCCTGTCACCATGGTAACTGCAGTGCTAGTGGTGATGGCTACCTCTGTCTCTGTAATGAAGGCTATGAGGGAACACACTGTGAACACTCATTTCAAAGTCTTCCAGGCCCTGAACAGGCAGAGCTGACGTCACCACGACAGAGCAGACCAGTCTCATCCACATTGGAACCTGACATTGTTCTTCCACGTTCAAGAGCAACTGTGACCTTACCTACATGGCAACCAAAAGCAGGACAGAAAGTTGTAGATCTGAAATGGGATGAAACAGAGGTGAGAATATTATGTATAAATGAAAATGCACAGAAAAGAACTTACATTGTTGTGTTGTCATTTGTGCATGATTTCATGTGTGTCTGCATGAGAGGACTGAAGATTTGATCTCTGTCCACTACTTGTTAAAAGTAATGGGCTTACTTTGGCCAACATGTTGTATTGAGTATTTCTTTGAAATCATAGATTCATGGAATGGTTTGGGTTGGAAGGAACCTTAAAGATCATCTAGTTCCAACCCTCCTGCCATGGGCAGGGACCCTTCCCACTAGACCAGATTGCTCAAGGTGTTGTCTAATCAGACCTTGAGCACCTCCAGGGAGGGGAAATCTGCAGCCTCCCTGCGCAACCTGTTCCAGTGTCTGATCACCCTTAGGTTTTAAGAATTTCTTCCTAATATCCAGTCTAAGTCTTCCCTCTTCCAGCTTAAAGCCATTCCCTGTCATCCTGTCACTACAAGCCCTCGTTAAGTCATTCATCCATCTGATACCCAAAGAAGTTTTCACCTTGTGCAAATCTATTGCCATTTTCTTTCTTCCAGTCATTTGTATGACACTATCTTTAAACAACAAATAAATTTAGGAAAATCACAAGGTTAATGCAATACCTTTGATACACATCTGTAGCAATTTGCAATTCTAGTCATATGTTGTTTCGAGAAAGGTGTCCCTGCAGTGTTAAGAAAACATAGCTATTTGAGGATTAAAAGTGGTGGTCAATGCAGCACACAACTCTAGAGACACAATTGTGGTGGAGGAAATTGTTGTACATTTGTGTTATCTCTTAGTAAAACAACAAACTGAACATTGGGCAAAATCACAACTGGAAAGCATGCAACATATGATCCTTAAGAAATGCAATCTTTGCTTTCTATTGTGTTTGAGGCTTAGTGGTAATTCCTAGATGCCTTGTGTGGACACAAATAGCTGTAAAAAGAATAGAAAACCAGCAAGCTTCACTTAATTATCCTTAAATATTAATCTTTGTGTGTGAAACCTAAGTATAGCTAGAAAGTGTGCTTGCTCACAAAGAATTATCTCTTAATAACCTTTTAATGAATTAAGATCATTCTACCACATGACCATCCTCCTCCCTTCAGAGAAGAAGTCCAGCACTGCAAGTATGATTTGTAGTCGTCTTCATTGTTATTCTCTTACTTGGAGATGCAAGACCCCTACTTCTGCATATTCTATTTCTACAACAGCTGGTACTGGGCATCTCCAACCTGGTCCAGAGATCACCTACCTATAATAATACTACATATGTGCATAAAGCATCCCAACAAACAGTCTGCACAGAAGTGAGCATCTGTTTGGGGGGTAATGGTAGTGCCTCTTTCCTGTTGTTTTGTTTGGATGAACTTAATACCAAGCACCTAGGAGTAATGAAGCTTGTTGCTGAGGAAATGCTATAATTATGGATAGGCAAAGAATTAATTTTTTTTCTTCATGAAAAATGCTTTGTAAAGTCATTTCACTTGAGTTTATTGAGGAATAAATAGATAGAATGTCAGCTGTATGAGTTTTTTAAGTGTTTCAAGGAGTGTGATTCTTCAGAGGTCTTTTCTTATGCTACATATGGAGAAAGTGAACAGGCATGAGTTCATTCCTAGAAATAGTATATTTTTCATCATTCTTTGCTAGCCCAACCAAATTTACTTGTGGTTTTTTTTACTGTAACATTTATTTAAGTCAATTTTTGAAAGTAAAGTCAACCTATGTATGTAAAATGTATGTTTGACATATTATGACTCAGATTAGATCTGAAGTATAAGTAGTTACAGGGCTGCATCCCTTTTCAGTGGGAGTTCTGGTGGGCAGTGTCTGGAGAACAGAGCTGTGTTTATTGGAATTCCATCTCCCATATATGTTATTTTACACCAGAGCATAGGTCAGGCACTAAGTAAAGTACAGAATTTGGAGAGAGCACTGAAGCAGAATCAAACATTGATCTGCTTTCATTACTTAGTTTAAATGCAGTGTGATCTCTGCATGAGTGCTTCGTATGTCGTTATTAATTAAGGGCATGCCCTTCTCTGTACCATATTTCCCTTGTGTGTCTTCCTCAGTCCATGGTCTGGTACTGCATAAGTAACAATTCTGCACATTTGCCTTTTGGGTAGATTCACTAACATTTTCAGCCAAACATGTAATTCATGGGTGGGTATTTTAACAGTCTTGTCATAGGGGATAGGTTTGTCAAGCAGGACTTGCCTTTCATAAACCCATGCTGACTGGGCCTGATCACCTCTTTGTCCTGTATATGGTGCGAAATGGCACTCCAAATAACCTGCTTTGTGACTTTCCCCAGCACTGAGTCAGATGAAGAAGTCGGTAGTTCTCTCAATCCTCCTTTTGTCCTCATAAGTCTTGTTCTACAGACACTTCACCATCTTTGTTGTCCTTCTCTGGACATGCTCCAGCACCTCAACATCCTTCTTGTAGTGAGGGGCCCAAAACTGAACCCACTATTCAGAGTGCAGCCTCACCAGTGCTGAGTACATGGGCATGATCCTGCTGACTAAGCTATTCTTGATCCAGGCCAGGATGCTCTTGGCCTTCTTGGCCACCTGGGTGCACACACACTGTGTCAACCAGCACCCAGAAGCCTTCTCTGCCAGGCAGCTTTCCAGCCGCTCTGCCCCAAGCCTGGAGGGTTGCATGGTGGTGTTGTGACCCAGGTTCAGGACCCAGCACTCAGTATTGTTAAACCTCATACAGCTGATCTCGGCCCATTGATCCAGCCCGTCCAGATCCCTCTGCAGACCCTTCCTGCCTTTGAACAGATCGGCACTACAAGGGCTTGTTGTGATAGGATGAGGGGAATGTCTTTAAGCTGGAAGAGGAGAGTTTTAGCCTTGGTATTAGGAAGAAATTCTGTACAGTGAGGGTGGTGAGACCCTGGAACAGGGAGGTTGTGCATTTTCCCGCCCTGGAAGATGTTTAAGGTCAGGTTGGAGAAGGCAGAGGTTGTGGAGTCTCCTTCTCTGGAGACTTTCAAGACCCATCTGGATGTGTTTCTGTGTGACCTGCGCTGGATTCTATGGTCCTGCTCTGGCAGGGGGTTGGACTCAAGGATCTTTGAAGGTCCCTTCCAGTGCTTAACGTCCTGTGATCCTGTGAACCCGGTCTGTTAGAAGACGCCCCTGCCCATGACAGGAGGGATGGAACTAGATGATCTTTATGGTCCCTTCCAACCCAACACATTCTATGATTCTGTGTAGGTGGAAACTTCTGAAATGTGTGTGCTGCATAACATGTGTACAACATACGTATAGTAAGAATGCTGTATTTCCTATCAGCAATTTGATATTTAAGTTCTTCAGTGTATTCTGTGTTGTCATAGCAGCTTATCTTTGTAAGCAGTTCCCAAACACAGTTCAGGCTCTGGAAGGTGATTGAAGATTTTAGTTTTCTTGGGTGACTATTTTTAAAGTAGCTGCATCATTTATCTTGTATCTATAAGTTTGGTCCCCAAGGTTTTGTACTAAGGAGTGCTTTAGGGGCATTTTGGAAGAGTTTATGGTTATTGCAGTTACGTATAATGTTTCTTTAAGATTGTCCTTAAATGGTCTGTTTGTACTTTTTACCTTTACTATGCCATTTATTATTTTTTAAATTTAAAAAGAAATTAAGATAGGAATGCTCTTCATTTTACATTCTAACAATAATTTAAGTATATTTTCCAGTGAATTCTGTTTTAAATATCTCCTACCAGTTCTAGCAGGGATTTTGTTTTGTTTTGCTTTTGGTTTGTTTTTCAGACTTAGAGATTGTTTTAACCTTCTGAGTGTCCTTTCTTATTGTATTGGTCTTCTTTGTCCTCATTCCCCAACCTTTCAGTATTTCAGAGAGCTCTAAGAAAAGAGAGAGAGATTTAAAATTCTCTAAGCACATTTCCCACAGCTGTGGAAAAACCGTGTGATGTATTTCCTAATTCAGGTGCCAAAGTGATCATTTTTATCTGCATAGTACTTGTCTGAAATAGGACACTGCTGGAACCACTTTTTTTTGTTGTTCATTATGAGATCTGCTGCTTCTTACTATGTTTATTGTCTGATCCAAGTACCTGTTTTGGTTTTTTTTAATATTAAAAAAATATTAAAGAAATCCTGGTTTTAGTGTCCTAGCAGTTTAGAATATTATTTTACCAGGTTCTTAGAGCATGCAGTTAGAGCCAGTTGCAAATAGAGTTCATAGATAAATACAATACAATACAATACACCAGGTTGAAAGAGACCTTCAAGATCATCACGTCCAACCCATCAACCAGTCCAACCCACCTAAACAACTAAACCATGGCACCAAGCACCCCATCAAGCCTCTTCCTGAACACCTCCAATGAAGGTGACTCCACCACCTCCACGGGCAGCCCATTCCAATGGGCAATCACTCTCTCCGTGTAGAACTTCTTCCTAACATCCAGCCTAAACCTGCCCTGGCGCAGCCTGAGACTGTGTCCTCTTGTTCTGGTACTGGCTGCCTGGGAGAAGAGACCAACCTCTGCCTGGCTACAACCTCCCTTCAGGTAGTTGTAGAGAGCAAGAAGGTCACCTCTGAGTCTCCTCTTCTCCAGGCTAAGCAACCCCAGCTCCCTCAGCCTCTCCTCATAGGGCTTGTGTTCCAAACCCCTCACCAACTTTGTTGCCCTTCTCTGGACACGCTCCAGCAAGACAACATCCTTCCTAAACTGAGGGGCCCAGAACTGGACACAGGACTCAAGGTGCGGCCTAAGCAGTGCAGTGTACAGGGGCAGAATGACCTCCCTGCTCCTGCTGGCCACACTGTTCCTGATGCAGGCCAGGATGCCATTGGCCCTCTTGGCTGCCTGGACACACTGCGGGCTCATGTTCAGCCTACCATCAACCAGTACCCCCAGGTCCCTCTCTGCCTGGCCGCTCTCCAGCCACTCTGACCCCAGCTTGTAGCACTGCCTGGGGTTGCTGTGGCCAATGTGCAGAACCCGGCACTTGGATGTGTTAAATCTCATGCCATTGGACTCTGCCCATCTGTCCAGCCTGTCGAGGTCCCTCTGCAAAGCCTCTCTGCCCTCCAGCAGATCAACTGCTGCCCCCAGCTTGGTGTTGTCCGCAAATTTACTGATGATGGACTCAATGCCCTCATCCAGATCATCAATAAAGATGTTGAAGAGCATGGGGCCCAGCACTGATCCTTGGGGCACACCACTAGTGCCTGGCCGCCAGCTGGATGTGGCACCATTCACCACCACTCTCTGGGCTCGGCCCTCCAGCCAGTTCCTAACCCAACGTAGTGTGATCCTGTCCAAGCCATGGGTTGATAGCTTGGCCAGGAGTTTGCTGTGGGGGACGGTGTCAAAGGCCTTGCTGAGGTCCAGGTAGACCACATCCACAGGCCTTCCCAAATTCACCAGGTGGGTCACCTGATCATAGAAGGAGATCAGGTTGGTCAGGCAGGACCTGCCCCTCCTAAATCCATGCTGGCTAGGCCTGAGAAAACATTACAGATATTTCAATAGAAGAGTCCAAATCTCCCATTTTGCATTTCACTTTTCTGTTTACTGTTGAAATCTTTGTTTTTCATGCTGACTAGTGCTTAATCCTGATGTGTCTGCCAACCAAAGTATTTTTGATTGTTTTTTCCCCCCCCATTTTCACAGGGTTAAATGTTAGCTCTTCAGCTCTTGCTTCTTTTTTTGGTCTTTTTTTAAAAAAAATTTAACAAATTCTGATTTCAAAGAGATTGATATACTTTCCTTAAACTAAAATTGCATGATAAGGTAAATGACATGCCTAAACTACTTTCTTTGGTTTTAATCTTGTTTACCAAGCTAATGCATCTATGAAGTTGTAAAGCTATAAACACTTTAAAAGTGAGTGGATCTTTGGATGTAGTATAAGCTACTAATATAGATGTAGTATAAGACCCTGTGAGATAAGAAATATTTCTTCTTTTTTTTTTCTGTTTCAGCAGGCATAGAGAGTCTCAAAGAAAATGAAAGTTTAACTGTTGGTAAATACAAAAGGAAGAGTGTTAGCCAAACTAATTTTGGATTCATTTTGGTTTGAATGTTAGCTCCATAATTTTGGCTTACAAGATTGAAACGTTGTAATGGATGTAATTTTTCCCCCCATAAGAAGTTATTTGAACAAATACAACAAAATTTCATCTCATTTTATTGTCATGTATTCAGATTATATGTGCCAGAGAATTCAATGATTAATCAAGTAATCTAGACAGATTGAGGAAATGTGAAAGATGAGTATTTGTCTTCTCTGAGTCTCCTAACCATTTCTACTTGCATCATATCCTGGACTTCTGTTCATGTTTTCACAGGTGATTCATAATAATGTTGAAAATATTGATTTGAATGATACTTAAGTTTAGGAATTATATTCTGACTCTTTCTTTGGACAATTAATTCACAGAAGTGTGTCACATTACAGTTTTACTTTCTCTCTAAGGTTGATGTAAAATGTTGCACACACATTCTAGGTGACTGTGAAGACTATAACATTGCAAAATTTCCTAGCCATTGGAAAATGAAACTGTTCTATTTTGTTTTGTTTTGTTTACACTATGGTATTTTATAGGCAAGCCAATGAGGGTACCTGAAAACTACTTAATTAGGTCTACTGATGATGTTAATTTAGGTGACAGAAAAACTCAAGTATGCCACACAAAATATTACTGATTTGAAATAAAGGTATCATTGGACATGCTAATGGTTTCAATATGCCTTTATAGAGCTACTACTTTACAAGATATGAATAATTGTGATTCCACAATGTTGTATTGCATCCTGTATGGTGTCTTGATCTAGTTAATACAGTAACTGATTTCTATGCTTAGTAGGCATCACAGATTTGGTAAATACGTCCTTTCACACTCAGCTGTGCTCATAATTTTTTTTTTTTTTTTTTTTATCATCTGAAAGCACAGTTTGTCCAAGCAACTTTTACTTAGAAAGAATAGTAATGGGTGAGTGGGGGAACATCATGCTTTTAAAGTAATCCCTGTTTGGGGGAATAAAAAAATTCAATACGGTAGAAAGACAATGTCAGTAGTTGCTATTACTAATCCTCCAAGATCACCTAAATTAATGAGGCAATATTTCATGGCTGTGGCAAATATTAGAGCTTTAATTATATTTTAAAAGACCAGAAGACTATTAGTCTTTTCTAAACATGATCACTTCTAAAGGAAGATGCCTCTTAGAAGTTCACAGTTCTGTGCAGGAAGTTTTTGTTAAAACAGAAATCCCAAAGGCCGATTATGTGAATTTTCAGAACATTTGTTGGTAGTATGAATGTTGTTGTCCATCCTGGTGATGTTTAAAAGTTCTCTACTGGACTCTGACTCTGAGTGCTGTTTTGAAAAACTTCTTTCATGTTTTCTCTGGCCAGGCTTTCTGACTTAGTGTTAAAAGCTCCCTATTTTTGTTTCCAGATAACCCCAGATGTGGCTTGTGGAAATGCCAGTTCCAATACCTCTGCTGGAGGTCGGCTTGTCTCCTTTGAAGTTCCACAGAATACATCAATAAAGTAAGAATATTTGTCATCTGTGATGAAATATAAAAAACTTTTAGATTAATTTCCTTGTTTTTCAGATTTTCTCAGATTAAAAGCGCATGAAAGACATTCAAGACCAAGCATCTAGTAGTGTCACCGCAGCTCTTTGCTTGGTATAATTTTCCCCACATATCTAAAACTTTAAAAGAGTATAAGTATGTAAACTCTTTCTGGGTTATCAGAATGTATTAGAAATTAGGGCAGACATGTTGAAGATGTCAGTTTGGAGAAGATACAACATTTCCTTTCTCCTACATGCAGTGAATGCACCTTTTTTCTGCTTTAATATCAAGACGCAGTTGGTGGTAGAAAGTGTTATCATTGACTATATAAATGTATGTATTTTGTGAATGTGTATTTGATCTCTGGATTGTTGCTTTGGGTGTCATCCATTGTGAAATCTTTGTGTGTGTCCTACAAAACACATTTCTCAAAAATTGGAATTTATTCTGTATTATTCACTTTTCAAGCTCATGCTTTCTCAATCAAACACATTCTTTCTTACTCTTACTAAACAGAACCTGACTACCTAGAAAGATCTGATCCTGTCAGCTGGAATGAGACATGTTTTTATTGGAAATTTTATTTAAAATTAAGATCTGCCAACATAGCTATCTAGCTCACAGCTTTACTGCAATTTTAGACTTAGATTTTCCCAGAATAGCCTACTTTCTCATATTGTCATGTTATCCTTCAGACATCCCAGCTTTCAGTTAAAAAAGGCCACGCTTGCAGGGAAAAAAAAAACCCAAGCTGATGAAAGCACACAAGCCACAGCCAGTTCGGAGCAGTAATTGTTAAACATGTGAGCTGTCTTACTCTCCCCACAGGACCTTGAATCCTGCTCATTCACCAACTTTAAACTTAACCCAGGAAGACATCTGTGAGTGTAGATGCTCTGGCTGTCTGAAATCTCTGAGCAAAAGCGTTGTTTATTGAAATCAGGAATAAGTTGGTGTTTGTGAATTCCATTTAAGACCCTTAATGGAGGGACTCCATTTTAAAGGAGGTTGCAGAGTACAAAGCAACTTTTGGTCATTTTTTAGCACTATATATCTTTAGTAGCATTTTATATCTGGGTAGATAAATGCAGGTCAATATCTGACTTTATTTCATAGTGTCTTCTGTGTTAAAGGCCCAATTGACATCTTTGGTTCGGCAGCTATCTATGAAAGGAAAATAATTGCAATTAAAGTAATTATTTTATTCTGATTATCAGGTGGGACCTAAATTGTGAAACTAGTTGCTACCCTGTTATAAAATGGACGTGGTTAGCTTTGGGAGTAGCAATGGAGGTTGTTTGTGAAGATGCCTCAAAATACTGTCAAAAATTTGCTTCTTACGATGTCAAGTTGCACTATTTTTTCAGCCTGAGTCAAACATGATGACAGAACTTTGGATTTCTTATTCTGAACTTCAGTAAGTGAAAAGGGACAAACATAGCTGTGTTTTTAGCGTGACTGGAAAGCAGAATTAGAACTTCATCTCTGGGTATATGGAGGCCTTTTTTTTTTTTTTTTTTTTTTTTTTTTTTTTTTTTTTTTTTTCATCAGGAGAGACTAGTTTTCAGCAGTTGGACACAGCTGTGTTTTGAATATTTGAAGGCTTGTTCAAAATCATTTGGGACTTCTTCAGAGAAGCATAATGCAAACATTTGGGAACTTGCCAGAAAAATGACAGGGCATTATTTTTTCCTTGTGGAGGTGAGTAGGGAAAAAAGGTATCCTGAAAGAAACACTCATGTAGATACAGTGCTCCCTGGTGGAGCCAACAGTATGTATGTAGTTGTAGATAATACTTCAATCAGTATTCAGGAGGGCACTGTGCACTTGGTGACCTTGGGAGCATTACATGACTCATTTGATTTACAAGAATGAACTGTGCTGAACGTTCAGTCTTGTATGTCAAAAAAATGAGAGTTTCTACCAGGATCCTTCTCCCTGTATTGAATGAATATTGAATGTTCTTTCGCAAACAAGATGGCTGCAGAAAATGATGGCATGTGGAACAGAGCTATAAAGGCATAAATGCAAAGTCTGAACAAGGATGCTCTGCTATTATGCAGTGCTTACATAAAACTCTTCTTGGGCACTAAGGTGGTATCCCTCAAGCGTGAGAAATGCAGACCTTCTAGGATTCAATCTGCTATTACATATACTATTATGCAAACCTTACCATGGACATTCAGGCCTTCAGGCCTCAGGATTCCATGCTTGCTACATTCAAGATTTCTTTCTTGGTTGATAAGCTTTTCTTCTGCAGTGATGTACTTCCTAATGACACCAGTTTCCCTCAGTGTAAATAGTCTTATCTTTTCTTAGAATAAGGCAAGATGCTACTGCTTCTCTTATCCTGCTATGGAAAGTCACTACCACTGGATTTAAGCAGTGTTCACTTATTGATGGCCGAAGTGTCACTCTTCTGCAGACAATGGGTGGACTTGTTCTTTCTGAAGAAATGCTTGCATTAGGAAACAACTATTTTATTGGTGAGTAACATCCTAACTTTATCACATCTAGGTGACAGCTGAGAGTTTACCTAACATTTAGAGAAACAGAGAGGTAATTCCCTTAAGTGCTACAGAAAGCTCCAGATGTGATATTGAGACAATGTTTTGGACTTTGATTCATTCAAAGCAGGCAAGGTACACTAAATTCTTATACAGGTGGCACCATTCAGTTTAAAATGGAGGTGGTGATTTCTGCCCAATACCTTCAGATGATTCAGGGTATTTTATATAGAGTCATAGTATTGTTTAGACTGGAAAAGACCTTCAAGATACAACCATTTACTTACCACTACCAAATCCACAACTAAAGCATGTCCATCGATATGATATCTGTTCAATTTTAATCAACTGGATAGCATTTGGTAAATGCTACAGTAAATAACTGAATTTTTGAGATGGTGCTTTGTTGGATATTGTATCATGGGATACTTTCTAAAGAAGCTTAGTTGTGTACACAGTAAACTTGAAAAATCAAATATCATAGGAAGTCTGATCTTCTGGTAGTATTTACTTGCACTCCTTTTTTTCTTCTAGTTTTGCTTGAATATGAAACTTTTAGAAGTAAGCTATGTGTTTCTTTGGGCAATAAAATGTTAAGCATCTTTGTGGACGGGTTATAATGCACATAGGCTGATATGCTATTTTTAAGTGTACGGGGAATGACTTAAACTGATTTAATGAAGCATTTGTGGATAGACAGAATAGACTTAATTAAATGGAACTTTCTGGGCGAATGAAACCAAAGTCATCGTAACAACAACATTTATTGTAATCTGCTGGAAATGCTGTATATCACATAATGAAGTATAAGCTGCCACAAATAGTTATTCAGCCACTTATCATACTGATATATGTAAAATTAAAAGCATTCTGATGCAGAAAGATTGGACCAAATTCTAAGTGTTTAGGTAATACAGGAGAAAAAAACCCACCAAAATACGCAAGTAGTGTCACCGTCTCCTCTCTTTGAGCTGTCACTCCTTGAAGGTTGTTAGTAAAATAATGTAATTAACATCACAATGTTTTCTTTTATGCATTTTTTTTTTACACTCATGAAAGTACCTAAGGGCATAGCTTTGTTTATAAGCTCCCAAGTTGCTCTGTGAAGGCTCTATCTAACTGTGCATGCCATACACCATAAGCTATCAATTTAGATAACTGAAAGTCATATTGTCTTATTCTTTCATTGTTTATCTTATTCTGCTTGTTTCTCTGTAGCTTCTTTCTGTTACTGGCATTTTCCTTTCAGTTGTTTACAGTGTGCTAGGTAACATGGCTGGAGGGTTCAGAAGGTTTGAGCACCTTTCTTAGAAGGACATGCTGAAAGAGTTGGGGCTGTTCTTCCTGGAAAAGAGAAGGCTCCAGGCAGACCTTACTTCATTTCTGAAATGTCTGAAACAAACCTACAGGAAGGCTGGGGGAAGACTCTTTAGAAGGCCTTGTAGGATGAGGGGCAATATTTTGAAACTGGAGCAGAGTAGATCTAGGTTGGACATCAGGAGGAAGTTCTTTGCAGTGAGAGTGGGGAAACACTGGAACAGTTTACTCAGGGAGGTGGTTGAGGCCCCATCCTTGGAGACATTCAAGGTCAGACTTGAAGTAGCCCTGGGCAATCTGATCTAGTTGAAGATGTCTTTGCTAACTGCAGGGCGGTTGGGCAAGATGACCTTTGAGGGCTCCTTCCAATCCAGTGCATTCTATGATTCTGTATAAATACACCTTTTCTTTGATGAATATAAACCAGTTTGCCTCATGAAAATGTTTCTAATGATCTTGCTTATTTCACACAGTACAAGTTTTCTGAGAACTCTTATATTACTTCCTTCTGGCTTTTGATACTGTCTTTTGTCTTCCTTCTTAATTTACCAATACTGAATTCTTTGTAGAGTTTTCCTGTTGTAGTAGAATTTGATTCATGTAAAGAACACAAATTATAAATGTATATGCATGGAGCAGCAGGGAAACTCCAATAATACAGCAATACATTAGTGAGTAGGAGTATCTGAGTGCTTAGTAAGGATGAGTGCAGATATAATGGTAGGGTTACCTTTGGTGCTTTTGGCAGAAAATGAATATGAAAGATACCCTCTGCACAGCTTTCATTCCTGAGGTATTGTAATTCTACAATTCTTTATTTATTGCTTTTCCCACAATTATTGCTTTCTATTAAAATATTTGAGCAGAATAAGGGGTAAAATAGTAAGGAAATAAGGAAAATTAATCATGAATTTGTTAGTTCAAATGTGATTGTGACTTATCAACGTTTATTGTAAGAAAGTGAAAACCGAGTAGCTGGGGTTGTTTAGCCTGGAGAAGAAAAGGCTCCAGTGAGACCTAATTACCACCTTCCCGTACTTGAAAGGGGCCTGAAAGACGGCTGGAGAGGGACTCTGTTTACAAAGGCAAGCAATGATAGGATGAGGAACAATGGTCTGAAATGAGGTAGGGAGTAGATTTGGATTGGCTGTTAGGAAAACATTCTTTACAATGAGTGTGGTTGAGCACTGGAACAGCTAGCCCAGAGAGGTGATTGAGGCTCCATCCCTGGAGATATTAAAGGTGAGGTTTGGCAGGGCTCTGGGCAACCTGATCTGGTTGAGGATATCCCTGCTTACTGCAGGGGGATTGGACTAGATGACCTTTAGAGGTCCCTTCCAACCTCAGTGATTCTATGATTCTGTGAAATGGTCTGTGAAGCAGATAAACCTCACTTGGGATGTTAATTTTCAGTAGTTCAGCTTTCAGTAAGGGCAAATAAATCAAGTTTTACTTGTAGGCAACTTTCAGTATGTTTCTTGATATAAATTCAAAGTCTAAGATACCATAAATAAAAACGGATGATTTTGTATGAAAAGCAATAATGTAGTATGTGCTTTTGTTGGTTATATTTAAGCTACAACAATCATGAAGACACAAGAAACTGTAGGATGGTGTAAGCATGGAATCACACAGTAAGGTTTTGCACCATGCCAGTTGATATATTTATATACAATTATCTGTATATATTTTTTTATACATAATACATTTCCCCTTCCCCTCCCTCTTTTTCTGTTTATTGAAATGAGGTTTTTTAAGGATTCTTAATTGCATCATACAGAATTCACCAATTTTTAAAAACTGTTTAAACTTTTCTAATTAGGACTGCAAAATAAAAATGGGCCTGACATGAGTGGTTTTGGGCTTTTTTGGTGTGTGTTTGTGTCTTTGATTCATATCTTATTTGAGTTGCTGGTGTGGGTTGGTTTTTTGTGGTGTGGGGTTTTTTTTGTGTGTGTGTGTTGTTGTTGTTTGTTGGTTGCTTAGCGAGCTACTTCAATTCATAGAATCATAGTCATAGAATGCCAGATTGGAAAGGACCCCAAGGATCATCTGGTCCAACCTTTCTAGGTAATAGTCTAGTTGAAATGAGATGGCTCAGCATCCTGTCAAACTGAGTCTTAAAACAGTCTTTTGCAGTGCTTGAGGAGACTTATGCTGTTGTGATTACAGAGCATGATGATGCTGTTAAATTACATCATTTACCCCATTAAAATAAGCCCCAGTAGATGAGAGAGGGTACTAACTTGAAGACTGACTTATACTTTCTGTGGCACGTTCATACCATGACTGCTTTGCTTAGAGTGTTTTTAAGGTGTGTGTAAGATCTGATACTAGACATGTACAATTCTTGTGAAATAATTTATTATGGTTACTTATTAAACATCACATAAATAGTATGTTACTTACGATACTTAATCATACCTATGATTAGGGGTTTAGAACATATCTCTTAGGAGGAAAGAATGAGCAAATTGGGTCTTTTTGGACTGGAAAAGAGAAGACTGACTGGGGTCTTATAAATGCTTATCAATACTTCAGAGGTGGGTGTCAGGAGAATGGGGCCAGTCTGTTTTCAGCGGTACCCAGTGACAGGACAAGGGGTAATGGGCTTGAACATAAGAAGTTCCATCTAAACACAAGGAGGACCTTCTTTACTGTAAGGGTGCTAGAACACTCAAACAGGCTGCCCAGAGAGCAGGCGGAGTCTCCATCTCTGGAGACATTCAAACCCTCCTGGATGTGTTCCTGTGTGACCTTCTCTAGGTGAACCTGCCTTGGCAGGGGGTTGGACTCAATGATCTCCAGACATCCCATCCAACCCCTACCACTCAATGATCGTGTAATATTAATGCGAGGTTACTACTAGACCAAGGTAGTCACTGGATGGCTGATCTGTAGTACAGGCCAGGTAAACTGTTGATCTCTGCTCACTGCATCAAAAATGCTTTGTTTGATACCAAGGAAATGTCAAAAGGTTAGTGCTCAAATTAAGTACTTGGAAAAAAAAAATTTTAAAGTATGTTCTTGAGGCAAATATTTTTAATATCTATACAGAAAAATAAGTGTTCTGTGGAGTGCTGTAGGTGGATATCAAGATTTTCCATAGAGATAGTTGGGATGTGAAAAAGGAGGGAAATAACTATATTTTAAAATGAGATGGCAATTAAGGAGGAAATATTTTAAACATAGTAATTCATGGGAAGTCTGCTGGCTTGCTTCAATAGATGCATAGATTCACATTATGTTCTCAATGTTCTTTGCAGTGAATTGAGTGATTCTTGTGTAAGCTATTTATCTTATTTATTAAACGTGTCATCGGTATTCGTTTTAATTCAACCTCTTCGTATCTTCATGCTAGCAATAGTAGTACCAGAATATCTGAGAATGAGTGACTGCAAACCTGAGCCTTGTTACAGTCACATACCTATTCTTTGTTGCAATATATCTCAAAAAATTCGGATCAGATTAGATGCATTTTACAAGTCTGAAAAGCTGAGATAAAAGTCCCCTGATGCACTGTCAATTTGTGCAGGAGTCTTTCAGGCTGAAGTTCTCGTGAATGTTAATAGGTTGCAGCTAAGGGTCTCTGGTGAGTTGAAAGTGCTGATAGGAAAGGGTATTGGGGGAGTCTGAGCCTTAAGTCACCTAACGCTGTGCACTGCACTCTTGCAGGGAATAATATACCAGATTTGGAAATATGTACAGGAACAATTACAATGTTTTTTTTCTATACAAGTCTGTTGTTTAGCCTGGAGAAGAGGAGGCTCAGGGGCGACCTCATTGCTCTCTACAACTACCTGAAAGGTGGTTGTAGCCAGGAAGGGGTTGGCCTCTTCTCCCTAGCAACCAGCACCAGAACAAGGGGACACAGTCTCAAGCTGCAACAGGGGAAGTTTAGGCTGGAGGTGAGGAGAAAGTTCTTCACCGAGAGAGTGATTCGTCATTGGAATGGGCTGCCTGGAGAGGTGATGGAGTCGCCATCCCTGGAGGTGTTCAAGAGGGGACTGGATGTGGCACTTGGTGCCATGGTCTAGTCGTGAGGTTTGTGGTTACAGGTTGGACTCGATGATCTTCGAGGTCTCTTCCAGCCTTAGTCATACTGTGATACTGTGTTGCAAGTGCGCAAGATTTACTAAATTGATTATTTAATATCTCCCTCGAGAAAATAATGCATTAACATTTTCCTTTAGGAAAGAAAAACCTTGCTGTTGGGCCTTGACGGGTATTTTCAGATTGTATGGCAACTCTATCAATAATGCAGTCACACTCGGTTGAAAACTGGGATGCTTATTCTGAAAACACAGCCTGTCATCAAAATCGTGGAAAAAAACAAAGGCAACGCACAGTAAAAGCATTAAAAGAAAAAAATGATTATGATTTCTCACACTTTATAAGCTTTGCAGTGATTGTACACCATCTGTTTCTTCATGAGTCAGCTAATTTACTCTGGCACTAAATTAAAATACCTGTTCACTAAGGCAACAATTCCATGCTTCATGACCCAAAAGATATACCTGTGAATGTGAGACTTTGTTGTAATTTCACAGTTTCCAGTCTGCTTGGTAAACTAGTATTAGTATTCCTGCACTGGTATACAGGTAGCAAATTATATTTAACAGTCCAATTCTGCTGGTAATCAAAGCTGCCATAATTTTTGTTGTTGGATGAATTTAGAAACTGGGTTGTACGATTATCGCTTCACTTCAACAAAGTGTTTATTTTGAGGGTTTGGGTATAGTGCAGAGCATGGAGCTGGCAGCCATAACTCTGTGCACCCTATTTCCTTCCTTTCTCCCAACAACCTAGAAAAAAAAGGCAATTCCGTTTTCATAAATCTGTTTCAGTTGGAAAAGGCCTTCAAGGTCTTTGGGTCCTACCATACTCTAGCTCTACCAAGTCTTTATCACAATTATTAGGATATTAGCCCTGTTGACAGGACCTACTTCTCACTGACTTCCAGGATAAACTGATTTAAAAATTACTTTTTGGCCTTGAGGTGCTCTCTGCTGAAGCTGCCATGACAGGAGTTGTTTTCAGAGACCTAGTAAAGCAGACAGCTAGGCATGAATATATCCCCTCTATTGCCTTGTATCACAGGAAAGTTTGTATATCTATAGTTATTTAAAAATGCTTGTAAATACCTTGAAATGACTTGCTTTTTGACTTTGTGCTTCATATATCATTTTCATGATGCAACTCAAAAAAAGAAGCTTTAATGAGATATTGCAATGTTAGTTTTTTAGTTTAATGTCTGCTTATAAAATAGAAGGAAGAAATTTTAAAGAAAAAAAAAAATGCTATTTCTCAGGCAAAACCTTAAAAATAGTAAGGGAGGAGGTTTTAACTTTTATTGTGAATGAGTATTTTTATCTTTAAATTATAGGTACTAGGTGTTTAATCTGGTTTTCTGAGAGATCCCTTGAGGCATTAAAAAATGAATAGCATGCTGGGACATAGTCATGGAGGTGTTGGGTAGAAGGTTGCACTTGATCTTAGAGGTCTTTTCCACCCCTAATGATACTATGATTCTAAGTGCTCCCCAATAATATGACTGCAGGTGTATCAAACAGTGGAAATGAAACTTAGAGCACAAAATACTTTATCAATAATCCAGAGAGATATTTTGAAAGAAGGCAGTCTGATTTTTCTAGCTCTTTCTCTAAGGCTATGGAATTCGAGATTAGAAGGCAATTTGTAACTGTATTTTGTACTGTTGTATGTTTTTAAAAGCCGTGCCCATATTTCCATGGGAAGCAAGCAGTTTGCTGCATGATTAAATTTTTACTGAAGTGAAAATGAAACAGTACAGTTGATGTGCACTTGCAACCCAGAAGGCCGATGGCATTCTGGGCTGCGTCAAAAGAAGCGTGGCTGGCAAGCAGAAGAGGTGATCCTGCCACTCTGCTCTGGTGAGACCTCACCTGGAGTACTGTGTCCAGCTTCTTGTGTTGTGGGGCCCCCAACACAAGAACAACATGGACCTGCTGGAGCAGATCCAGAGGAGGGCCACAAAGATGACCAGCGGGCTGGAGAACCTCTCCTAAGAAGGGAGACTGAGAGAGTTGGGGCTGTTCAGCCTGGAGAAGAGAAGGCAGACCTTATATGCAGCATTTCAGTGCCTGAAGAGGGCCTGCAAGAAAGCTGTTTTCAAGCACAGGTGGTGATAGGACGAGTGGCAATGGTTTTAAACTGGAGAAGGGTAGATTTAGGTTGGACATTAGGAGGAAGTTCTTCAGAATGAGAGAGGTGAAATACTGGAACAGGCTGTGCAGAGATGTGGTTGAGGCCCCATCTGTGGAGACATTCAAGGTCAGGCTGCACGAGGCCCTGAGCAGCCTGATGTAGTTGAAGATGTCCTTGCTGACTGCAGAGGAATTGGACAAGATGACTTTTAAGGGTCCCTTCTAGACTGATGCATTCTGTGATTCTGTGAAATATATTTCATAAAGAGATGTGTGAATTGAATTCACTGAAAGCCACGTAATCAAGCTACTCTGGCTTTAGCAAGTTACCATGTCAGCTGAGCATGTGTGTGAGCTCCTAGCCCATGGCATATGTGCAGTTGTTTGACTTAACCTTCTTTGACTCTGGACTAAATTAAATCACATTGCCTTGCGCATGCTGCAGTTGGAGTCCTAATGCAGTTCCACTGCTCAGCAGAGGTACAGTAACCTATATGTAACTATCTAGTTACTCTTGTGCAAGTCAGCCTTGCTAATGGGGGAACTTGGTGACAACTGCTAGTCAGTGTGGTTTTCATGTTAATGTGTGCAATCTGCCTGGAAGGGCCCTAGGCAGGATTGAGGTCATGTGCTCAGCTGCGTGCATTTCCCTGGAGCTCTGAGCCAAGAGCTGACCTTGCAGAAAATGGCCTTTGAAAAACAATAGCAGCAGCAGAAGTGTGAACAGCTTAAAAAGTTCAATGAAGTGTTAAGTTCAGTGACTTTTTTAAAAGAGGGTCTTATAAAGCAAACATTTAAGCATTCAGATGAAATCCAAACCCTACTGAAGAATGCAGCTAGGCTATATAAAAAGGATATTATGAAGAAAGGCTGGGGAGCATGGAGCTTTTTAGTGTGAAGAAGAGAAGACTGAGGAGGGATCTTAATACTTATACATACTTCAAGGGTGGGTGGGAGGAGGATGGGACCAGTCATTTTTTAGTGTTGCCCAGTGACAGGACAATGGGCACAAACTTGAACATAGAAAGTTCCATTTAAATGTGAGGAGGAACTTCTTGACTTCAAGGGTGGTGGAGCTCTGGAACAGGCTGCCCTGAGAAGTGGTAGAGTTGCTGTCTCTGGAGTCATTCAGAGCCCGCCTGGATGTGTTGCTGTGCAACCTATTCTGGTGGTGGGGGAGGATTGGACTAGATGATCTCCAAAGGCCTCTTCCAAGCCCTCTCATTCTGTGATTCTGTAATATCTTTATAAATATGATAACAATCAATATCATGCCATACCCTTCATGATCCAGTTGCATGGGTCTTGTTTCAGTAGAAGTAGGCGTAAACATTAGACTATTTAATTTTGTATGCACTGTATTATGTTTTAAGCTAGCATCTAAATAATTTTTATTCTTTAGAGTCATTATTTAATCAGTGAATCATTTAAAATTAATTTTTATTCACTGCTTTTAGCAAGTAACAGTGGAAATTTTTTCCCTGGTCAGCAGCCCTGAGGAGAGAGACTTGGGGGTGCTGGTGGACGAGAAGCTCAACATGAGCTCTCAATGTGCACTTGCAGCCTGGAAAGCCCATCAGATCCTGGGCTGCATCAGGAGAAGTGTGACCAGCAGGTCAAGGGAGGTGATTCTTCCCCTCTACTCAGCTCTGGTGAGACCCCACCTGGAGTACTGCGTCCAGTTCTGGAGCCCCTATTACAGGAGGGATGTGGACGTGCTGGAGCGTGTCCAGAGAAGGGCCACGAGGATGATCAGAGGGCTGGAGCACCTCTCCTGTGAGGACAGACTGAAGGAGTTGGGGCTGTTCAGTCTGGAGAAGAGAAGGCTCCGAGGTGACCTCATTGTGGCCTTCCAGTATCTGAAGGGGGCCTACAGGAAGGCTGGGGAGGGACTTCTCAGGATCTCAGGTAGTGATAGGACTAGGGGGAACGGAATGAAGCTGGAAATAGGGAGATTCAGGCTAGATGTGAGGAAGAAGTTCTTCCCCATGAGAGTGGTGAAGCCATGGAATGGGTTATCCAGGGAGGTGGTTGAGGCCCTGTCCCTGGAGGTGTTTAAGACCAGGCTGGACGAGGCTCTGGCCAGCCTGCTCTAGTGTGGGGTGTCCCTGCCCATGGCAGGGGGTTGGAACTAGACGATCCTTGTGGTCCCTTCCAACCCTGACTGATTCTATGATTCTATGTTCAAGAGGGGATTGGATGTGGCACTTGGTGCCATGATTTAGTAGTCATGAGTTGTTGGGTGACAGGTTGGACTTGATGATCTTTGAGGTCTTTTCCAACCTTATTGATTCTATGATCCTTGAAGGTTCATCTACTCAAATTTTTAATGCTTTGTGGAATACCTTTTGTTTGATTCCTATTAGGATTTCTCTTTCTTCAAATACTGACTTCTGTGACAAATTCACAGTCAAGGTTTTTCCATTTAGTCACTCACATGGTCGTTCGCACTGTGAGATCTTGGACTGTTTAACCTTATTTAGAAGCAAATGTGAGACAGATTTTAATACACCTTGTAAAATGCTTTGAGTTCTTCAGCTAGTAGGGTAACATACTGTGCAGTCCCCAATCTACCACCGACCTCAGGCCCCCTTATCGCTGTCCCAGCAATGTGATGTATATTCCACTGCACTTAACTGCTTTTGTGAAGTGTTGTATCAGCGATTCTAGTGGTCTACATTTGTGCCCAAAATAGTTTGCTGCCAGCTTGGCAGCATTCTTGAGATGCTGATAAATAAGTGCATAATGCGGAAATGGTGATACAGGAAATCTATTAGAAGATTAGTCTTGTCACCCTTCATTGGGATTTCACCATTGTTTTGGACAGTAAGCAGGGTCCTTGAAGCTGTGACAGAAGGTCACATTTTAAGTTACTGTCACATCTCCTTAACAACCTGTATGCAAGTGGTTTCTTAAGGGTACTCTTGCTAACTGTGGTCTTTTTTGTAGGTTTTGGATCTAGTCAGGCTATTAAGTTGGGTAATTAAGTAACAGTGAAATAAGGAAATGGAATATAGAATCACAAAATGGCTTGAGTTGGAAGGGACCTTAAAGATCGTGTAGTTACAACCCCCATGCTATGGGCAGGGACACCTTCTACTAGACCAGACTGCTCAAGGCCCTGTCCAACCTGGCCTTGAACCACCTCCAGGGAGAGGGCATCCACAACCTGCCTGGGCAACCTGTTCCCACTGTAATTAATTTCTTGCTAATATCCAGTCTAAATCTACCCTCTTCCATCTTAAAGCCACTTCCCCTCATCCTGTCAATAAGAACCCTTGTAAAAAGTCCCTTCCCGGCTTTCTAGTAGGCCCCCTTCATGTACTGAAAGGTTGCCCAGAGCTTTCCCTTATCCAGGTTGAAAAGCTCCAGCCCTCTGATCATATCTGTGGCCCTCCTCTGGATCCCCTCCAACATATCTATGACCTCCTTAGGTTGGGGGCTCCAGAGCTGTATGGTGGGGGTCTCATGAGTGCAGAGTAGAGGCAGATAATCACCTCACTCGTTCTGCTGGTTGCACTTTTGATACAGCCCAGGTTATGTTCTGGCCTTCCATACATACTTTCAAAAGCAATATCTGACCAAGTGTGTGCACAGCACAGGATGCATGCTGATCTATATACAATTTGGGAGAGTTGTGCCAGTTTCAAATCGTGCTATTTGTGGGCAAAATAGCAATGCTGTCATTGCAGCTGTATCTTTGTAATCTCAGATGTTGTGTTGCCTAGCAGTAAGATGTTCTGCACAAGTGCCCTGTGATACTGCTAGCAGTGAAGTACCGCATCAAAGAATGCAAATGTCATTGACTGCCAGTTCCTAACTTGTTTTCTGCTTATGTATGACAATTGTTCTAAGGCAAACTGAGGAAGGACTCCTGACCCACTTCTTTCAAATTCTGTACAATAGTATTAGCGTCAGGACCCTGAGGGTATTGATTGGCCTTAATACCCTGGCCATTAGGTTCATGGAAAAAAACAATCAATTATTCTTTAATTATAAATCAAAAGCATTTCAACACATAAAGGTAAATTTTCACAATGATGTGTATCATGAGAATGTCATGTTAGGCTTTTTCATTTGGTAGGAGACATTCCATGCATGAGTGGAAGGACTGAGCTTGCTTAGATTTGCTAGGTGTTTAATTAGTATTGAGATTGTGATCTACAGAGCTCTGAGAGAGGGAAATTGGTTTGTATAGTTAAACTGAAGGTACTACTTTACGCTTAGATCTAAAAAGGCACTTAAACATTGTGGTAGTTAGTAAAGATTCCAGTGGTGCTCCTCATAGTCTTGAATGTCAGATGTACCATATCATATATGGTTCTCCAGCCCACTGACCATATTTGTGGCCCTCCTCAGGACCTGCTCCAGCAGGTCCATGTTGTTGTGTTTGGGGCCTCAGAACTGGACACAGTGCTCCAGGTGAGGTCTCAGCAGAGCAGAGTGGCAGAATCACCCCTCTTGACCTTGCCAGCCATGCTTCTTTTGATGCAGCCCAGGATGCTATTGGCCTTCTGGGTTGCAAGCTCATGTTTCCGGCTCCCGTCCAGCTTCTCATCCACCAGTACCCCCAAGTCCTTTTCCAGAGGGCTGCTCTCAATCTCATCATCCCTCAGCCTGTATTAATATCAAAGATTGCCCAGACCCAGGTGCAGGACCTTGTGCTTTGCCTTATCGAACCATGTGAGATTCTCCTTAGCCCAGTTCTCCAACCTGTCTAGGTCACTGAGCTGTCTGGGTACCACAGCTTTGCTCCTGGAGAACTGATACTATCTAATTTTCTACCATTTCTATATAGCCCAGTTTGCTGTTTTCCAAATAATGAATAACTGACTGTACTGTACACTGGGAATAGGGTTGAGAACTGGCATAATCTTTTTCTGGGGCTGTTTTTCTTTCCCCTACCCATTTTGATTTACCAGTGCCCTTCGTTCTAGAACTATATACTGTGCAGGGAAGCTGTTTTGTCTTTGGCACATTTTGTCTTTGAGAATTCCACTGCTTTGCAAAATGTTGAAGTTGTCTGCTGACCCCAAAAACTTTTGGTGTGGGAAAGTGTTGAGAGAGAGAAAAAGAGAACAGATGGAAACCGATAGATGTTCCACCACTGTCTGCTTTCCTTGGGAAACTAGATTAAAAATAATTTGAAAACTTGGGGGCTAATCATAGAATTGTTTTGGTTAGAAAAGACCTCAAAGATCAAGTCCAATAGTAAGCCTAAGACCACCATGGCCATTAAATCACGTCCAAAAGTGCCATGTCCACGTGTATGGTGACTCCACCACCTCACTGCACAGCCTGTTCCAATGCCTCACCACTCATTCAGGAAAGACCTTTTTCCTGATATCCAATCTAAACCTCCCCTGGCACAATTTCAGGCCATTTCCTCTCCTTTTGTCACCTGACACTAGGCAGAAGAGACTGACCCCCATCTCACTATAACCTCCTTCCAGGGTACAGAGCAATGAGGTCTCTCCTCAGCCTCTGCTTCTCCAGGCTGAACAATCCAAATTCCCTCAGCTGCTCCTTATTAGACTTGTTCTCCACACTCTTTACCAGCTTTGTTGCTCTTCTCTGAACACTTTCCAGCTCCTCAGTGTCTTTCTTGCAGTGTGGACTCCAAAACTAAACCCGGTATTTCAGGGACAGCCTCACTAGTGCCAAGTACAGGGGCATGATCGCTTCATTGTGATTGAGTGCTCAACCACCTTGGCAGTCACTCTTCATTCAGGAAATCTTTAGGTGGACTCAAAGACCTGTACTTTTGTGAACTGGAACTTTACAGCTGTAAGAGTTCCCAATGTTAATGTTTTTCTCCAGACCTTAGATGAAGGGAGCTGTAAATGTGGTTCTGAAATTACTCTCTTACCTAGAAGTTAAAAGTAGAATTTAAAACTCTAGCTCAGTTGCTGTTACGGGAATTGGGGAAGGAATTAATAGCAGTGCTATGACCTGAGTTAAGCTGGGAGTCATATTTAGATGGTTAGACAAGCTTCTTCTAGCCTTTAAACCTAGAGATCTCAGAAAGTTGTCTGCAACTTGGATAGAGTAAAAATGGCCATGTTTTTATCTTTCTAGTCTTTAGAAATTTGATGAGGCAGTTAGGAATTACAGGAAAATATGTGGCATTCCACTGAGAATAATGATTTTTTCCCCCAGTGATTCGCCTGAAGGCTTTTGATACCAAAATAGTAACAAGATGCAAAATACAAAGAAGGTTGATTTAATGTTCCTTTAGGGAACTGTCCTGAAGAATATGTAACAATCTGTTTCAGAAAAGCAAAAGTGAACCCAAAGACATTTTCTAAATACCACATTCTTACAAGCATTCACTTATAATTGCATGACTGCCAGTGACAATCACATGCAATTGTTAAAGGAAATCTGGCTGCATCTTTGAACAGATGGGAGAAAATGGGGTGTGTATTAAGGCCAGAGTAAATTGGCTTTCTTTGAAGAGGTCAACAGATTACAATAATCTTTACTAGCCAAAACACAGTGTTAGACATTTGGAACTATACTCAATAACTTTTTTATTTTTTTTAATCTGGTATTTTAAATATTTAGGCTAACATGTCATCAGCTTAGGCATTGCCTCTACATCTACACTGGACACCATATTTTCCTCCTTTGAAGATATGGCTTAGGGATCACTGTTCCTAGCACAGACCTGTCATTGTTCAAGAGACATGACATTTTACAAAGTGAAATCTGCAAATGAATAACAAAGAATGGAAACCTTCATGTAATTTTTTCTATAGAACTTGTAGAATAGGTTATGCTTGCCACTTTTAAATGCTGAATGTAAGTAACGTTTAGCAGCTGTTCTGGAAATTCACCTGAAGTGAAGAGATACAATACAATACAATACAATACAATACAATACAATACAATACACCAGGTTGGAAGAGACCTTCAAGATCATCGCGTTCAACCCATCAACCAATCCAACCCACCCAACAACTAGACCATACAGCCAAGCACCCCATCAAGTCTTCTCCTGAACACCTCCAGTGAAGGTGACTCCACCACCTCCACGGGTAGCCGATTCCAATGGGCAATCACTCTCTCCGTGTAGAACTTCTTCCTAACATCCAGCCTAAATCACACCTTGAAAACTGTTTGGGGCCCCTCACACGGGAAAGACATTGAGGTGTTGGAGCAGGTCTGGAGAAATTCAACAAAACTGGTGAAGGACCTGGAGAACAGGTCTTGTGAGGAGTGGATGATGGAACTAGGGTTGTTTAGTCTGGAGAAAAGGACGCCTAGAGGAGATCTCATTGCTCTTTACAACTTCCTGAAAGGAGGTCGCAGTGAGGAGGGAGTTGGTCTCTTCTCCCTAGTACCAGGTGATAGAATGAGAGGAAATGACCTGAAATTGTGGCAAGGGAGGTTTAGATTGGATATTAGGAAAAATGTCTTTCCTGAATGAGTGGTGAGGCATTGGAACAGGCTGCACAGTGAGGTGGTGTAGTCACTGTCCCTAGATTTGTCCAAGAATCATGTGGACCTGGCTCTTTGGACATGGTTTAATGGCCATGGTGGCTTTAGGTTGACTGTTGGACTCCATCTTTGAGGTCTTTTCCAAATGAAACAATTCTATCATTTTATGATTCAGAGCGTTTCATGCAACTTTGCTTTATAACTGTTTATTACCAATACTATCTTGTAGTGTTGGGTTTTTGTTTCTGGTTCACTATTGTGCTGTTTCCATTCTGTAATGCAAGAAGCTAGGCTGCATCTTTGAAGTGTTAGGTTATAAATGGATTCCAGAATGTAGTAAAGTGGGAAGTATGAGAATAAACATGTATGCATACATGTCCTTCATCTGTTCACTGTTACTTTTTAAAAGCATAATCCTGCAAAAGTTCTGTATCTTAGAAGCCTGCCTACATTAAGGATAGTGAAGTCAGATTTAAGTTTGACAATTTCAGGAAGGATCTTTGGCAGGTTTTTATGCATATATTCTATGTACAATATATACAGTAGACCAAACTCTCACTTTTTATGTCACTGCACATTCATTCTGCCACAAGGTCCCAGAACAAAACAACTAATTGATAACACACATGGAAGGGCTATAAGCTGGTAGTCTAATCACTGTGGTGGAACAACCCAGTTCAAGTACAAGTGAAGTATTGGAGGAGCAGGGTATATTTATTTTGACGTGACCACTGACTTAATTTTATATGTCATGGGCTGTATGTGTACCTCATTTTATCTTTTCTGATGTCTTCTGTTTTGTTTTCCAGCAAGGTCTGGTAGAAATATGTCTGATAGGGATGTTGTGCTGCAGTGTGTTTTAATAGCTACCAACCATTTTGTTAGTTCCGTGCAATTACCGATGCTATCCAGAGACTCGTTAATTTTTCTCTTCCTTGTCAGGTGTTCCAAATGTCATGTTTTGTTCATCTATATCTGGTATATAACCTTATAGAGTGATCAGATCAGACAACAATTGCAAATAGAAAGATGATTAGGGGACTAGAACATCTCCCTTATGAAGAAAGACTGAGAGAATCAAGTATTTTTATTCTGGGAAGGAAAAGTCTGACGGGCGTCTCATAAATGCTGATAAATACTTCAAGGATGGGTGTCAGGAGGATGGTGCCCAATGACAGGAAAGGGCAATGGGCACAACTTGAACATAAGAAGTTCCATTTAAACATGAGCAGGAACTTCTTCAATTTAAGGGTGATAGAGCACTGGAACAGGATGCCCAGAGGGGTGGTGGAGTCTCCATTCTGGGGACACTCAAAAGCCTCCTGTATATGTTCCTGTGCGACTTTCTTTAGGTGAACCTGCCTTGGCAGGGGGGTTGGACTTGATGATCTCCAGAGGTCTCTTCCAACCCTTACCATTCTGTGATACACATATAAATGCTGTCAAACTGTGTATATTAAATACAGCCAGAAGGACTGTTTGCCTGTTACCAGTGGAATGCAGTTTGATATGTGTGCTTTTGAGCTCTAATGCAAATTTTAGACATTCACGTAAACTCTATTTCTCCTCAGAATTTGATTTCAGTATTTGTGGTCATTAAAAAACACAGGGAAATATATTCTTAACATGTCAAATGGTAGCAGGCAAAAACATGTACTTCTTTGAGACCTAGAAAATGACAGCAGATTAGAGTTCTGAGTGTAAATTTGTTTTGCTAGTCTGCCTTTTTTTTTTGTTAATCTAAATAGAATCATAGAATCATTAAGGTTGGAAAAGACCTCTAAGATCAAGTCCAACCTTCTACCTAACACCTCTGTGACCACTAGACCATGTCCCAAAGTGCCATGTACACAAGTATTTTGAACATCTCTGGGGATGGTGACTCCACCACCTCCCAGGCAGTCTGTTCCAGTGCCTCACCAGGATAGTGCTTGTTTCCAAACTATGTTCTAATTAAATTTAGATAGGTGTGTATCAAATATGAGCAGTGATGTTCTTAGCTGACAGTTACTTTTCAATTCTGTTTTATTTCTTTGTCTAGTAGTGGAACATGAGGCTTGTATCAGCCCATTTTCTCACCCAGTAAGAAGTGGTTTTTGTTTTTTATTTTAAAGGCTTTTTGAATGATTCTGTGACTAAGTGCATTGTGGCTCTACGCTTGACCGTGATAGTGAAGGTCAGTACCTGCATGCCTGTGGGAAGCCATCCTGATAACCTCCCGTGTTCAGCGAGAGGAAAATGCATCACCAAACCAGATGAGGTAAGGTGGACTTACCAAGACCCTCCTATAGTGTGGAAATTCCATGATATAATATAAATGCAGTTTGAATTGTTCTTGGTCCAAGGCATGTGCCTGCCTTGCTCCTGTGTGTCTTCTAAAGCTCACAGATGTTACTAACAAGTGACAATATGTTTATCTGCTATTTGTGAAAATCAAGCATTCTAAGGAAATAACTGATATGAAATGCAAATGTTCATACCCTGCCCTGGAAACAAAGAAAGTTACTCATATCAGTTCTAAGAGAACGTGTCTCGAGTCTTACCATCACTACTCAAGTGTTTCTTTGAGATGAGGACCATGTGGTGAGCACTTGGGATCCCCAGTCTCCAGACCAGTGTATTATAGTTTAAGTCTTCAAGCTTTTGTTTTCAGGTCTGATTTGTTCTAGTAATTCTCTCTCCACATCTCAATAGCTGCTCACTCAGAAAGCAATGATCAGTGCAATGGAATTGTACTGAGAAGAAACAGAATGGCACACTCTGGTGATGTTAGGAAACCCTTCTACAGCTTTCTCCTGTACACAGAGAGATTACAACAGCGACAGTGATTCCCCTGGCCACTCTGAATTTTTTTTGTGCCATCTGCTAACATGAGAAAATAAGAACCAAATATGGCCAATCTGCAGCCTGTATAGTGCTTTTACTAAACCATACTTGCCTTCTGTGAAGGACACCTAGTGCTCTCTGTTACCTTCTCTGTGTGTTTAGTTTATTTCGTGGGTGCAAAGTCACAGCACAAATATGTGCAATTAAATCTTTGGTTTTAATTGACATTGTTTAGGGAGATAAAAGCAATAGTAACTGTCGAGTAAATATTAACAGCTGTGAGCCTGCTCTGAGCACAGAAAATTTGGCTTATTTAGGGTGTTCACTGTTGGTTCATCTGCTGCCATTTTCTGATTTAAATTCTCAATAAGCACATTTGATAGAAAAATAACATTTTGAACTGTAACAGCAATAATTAAATTGCTACAGTCATCTATATATTCACATCAGCCCTAATGTCCAGAGTGGTTAGGTAGCTATTCTTGTTTCTCAAAAAGGAGATTTTAAAATGCTTGAGGTAATGTGTGAAAACAGTTATTGTGAGATGTGTCTAGAAGGAAGTGCTACTCTACCCTACCAGCTGGCTGGTATCCAAATAGTTTGTTTATTCAGATGCAGTGTCCTGTTTTAGCCAGATTAGATTCTCTGACTTACTCAATTCAATGTTTTTATTTTATAAATTCAGCATCTTGAATTTGATTTGTGTAAATATGTCCAAATGTTCTCTATATAGCAGCATATCAAAACACCTTAAGAAGGACATCGAGACACTTGAACGTGTCCAGAGAAGGGCAACAAGGCTGGTGAGAGGCCTTGAGCACAAGCCCTATGAGGAGAGGCTGAGGAAGCTGGGGTTGTTTAGCCTGGAGAAGAGGAGGCTCAGGGGAGACCTCATTGCTCTCTACAACTACCTGAAAGGTGGTTGTAGCCAGGAAGGGGTTGGCCTCTTCTCCCTAGCAACCAGCACCAGAACAAGGGGACACAGTCTCAAGCTGCACCAGGGGAAGTTTAGGCTGGAGGTGAGGAGAAAGTTCTTCACCGAGAGAGTGATTCGCCATTGGAATGGGCTGCCCGGGAGGTGGTGGAGTCACCGTCCCTGGAGGTGCTCAAGAGGGGACTGGATGTGGCACTTGGTGCCATGGTCTAGTCGTGAGGTTTGTGGTTACAGGTTGGACTCGATGATCTTCGAAGTCTCTTCCAACCTTGGTAATACTGTGATACTGTGATACCTTCTATTTCCATTATTTTTTGAATTAAAGCCTTTGAAAAAGAGTATTTTCTATTTTTTTCATGCCTTTTTTTTTTTTTTTTGGTCAATTTATATGACTCAATAATTTCTTCCTCTGATTGTGTGTCACATGTGACAAAATAAAAGTAAACTACTTTCTTTATCTATGCAGAAACATTAATGCTTTTCTGCATTAAGGAGAATGCATATATGGCCTTGAGTAGTTATCCATGTTTTATAAATCTTTGAGACAATAAAATAGTAATAAAATAAAATAATCTTCAAAAAGACTGACAGATTTGCTTCTTGTCACTTAGAGAAAGAGCAATCAGTATATGTACATTCTCACCTGTGCTCCTGGTACTGGAAGCTTTATGTGTTAAAACTGGCATAGATCAGATTAGTCAAACAGCACCTGCCCTTCATAAACCCCTGCCAGCTCCCTTAGTACCCTTGGGTGGATCTCTTCCAGTCCCGTAGACAGATTGTGTTGGAATTCTTAGTGACTTTAATACAAGCATTATGACAGCGTGTAGCTGCTTCTCGACTTTGTTTTCTTCAAATATGCTAGTGTATGCCATGTACTTGGAAGAAAATGAATAGTATCATTTGGGAAATGTGAAGTTGACATGCCTAATAAGAATGCTGACACCTTCTCTACAGAATCACTTGTCTGCATCTCAGAACGGTTATCTGTTGTTAAGCAGTTCAGTTTGAAGTGTTTGGTGCTCTTCCTACTTTCCAAACCCATTTTGTTAGCTGCACTTTATGGTAAGCTGATCCCTACATCACACTCACAGAGACATCAGCACTATCTGACATTTCTTCCTGATTAATAATATTGTTTAGGCAATGACTGATTGTTACATTGTTTAAATATATTAATACTTGGATTATAATAATCAGTTCCATTGCTCTGAAATAAGATTTTTGGTTCAGGCAGAGCCATGCATTGGCATTGGAACAGGCTGCTCAGGAAGGTGGTGGAGTCACCATCCCTGGAGATGTTCAAGAAATGAGTAGATGTGGCAATTTGGGACATGGTCTAGTGGTCATGGAGATGTTGGATAGAAGGTAGGACTTGATCTTAGAGGTCTTTTCCAACCTTAATGATTCTATGATTCTCTGCTGTTTGTGCCTGTGTGGACAGCACAGATGTTCTCTTCCTCTCTGAGGACTGGTTCTTTGCATCCTACTCTCAGGTCTAGCTTAAAACAGCCATGGACTCATCTACCTAACAAACATCATGCCTCTTTATTCTGACAGCCTGATGGGATGTTATACTTCTTGGACCTCTTGCTTGGGGACTCTAGTCTCTTAGAATGGTATGGAATTTAGGTACAGCACCTGTATCTTTTGACATGTCCTACTCATGTCAATGTGAATTAAAAATGGCATTTTTTTCATAGTATTTTTTCTGGTTTTGTTCATCCAGAACAGGGCAGTTATTGAGACAGACAGAAACCTTGATTTTGAACTAAGTCTAAACTTGTTACTCCATTCCAAGAATGACAACCAATGCTTTAAGTCAGTGACATAGAATCATGGAATGGTTTGCATTGGAAGGGATCTTACAGATCATCTAGTTTGAACTCCCCTGCCGTGTGCAAGGGCACCTTCCACTAGATCAGGTTGCTCAAGGCCCTGTCCAGTCTGGCCTTGAACATAACTTAGTATCAATAAGAGAATAGATGTGAAGGATGCAGCAGGCAACATGTTTATGTGAAGTACCACGCTAATTTTGAACACTGGTCACTGTTGTCTTCAGGGACCAAAGTGATCCTTGATGTGTTTTTATATGGAAATGTGGAAATACTTACTGTGTATTTAATTAATTGCTTAGTTCTTAAGTAAAAGTGATTATCTGTTTCACTCTGGTAGTCGCTCTTCTGTGTAGCTCATATAAACTGTCTTTGAAGTAAATTACTGTGCTATGTGATTATAATACTGCTTGCCTGTCTTTCCTTTCTGCTGAATTACAGCCTTAATTGGAAACCTGTCATTGGTGATGTGTGAGATATGCAGAGAGTACTAGGCTTGGGTAAACACCAGAACATGTACAGACCTTATATTTAGCAGGCACTTCTGGCACTCCTGATAAATAACATACTCATAGTTTTGAGGTTTGCAGATAAACAGTATTAATCCTTGTTTAAACTCTACCAGTGTGTCATGGGTTGAGTTGAATCTGCTGCAGATATTCAATACCATGCTGCTGGCTTCAAAATAAAAGTTCTGGCTGGAGCAAAGTATTTATGAGGCTTGAAGTTCAGATTGTAACATGAGAGGTTTCCTGTTCTGGTTGCTGCTTTTGGTTTTGCAGAGTTTTGTGCCATTTGTGGCTGGGATTCTGTCCAATGGTATTTTTCTTTCTTTCTTTCCTACTTCCTTTTGTGTAATCTGATATCCCTGCAATAGAGTAGTAAATTGTCTTTATCTCAACTAACAATTCAGTTTTCTGGGCCCTTTCTATCAGTGAGGAGGGGAGAGAGGGAAGGGGGGGGGTGAGAGTGAATTGTGTTGAACCAGGAGAGTCCATATTCATTCTGGTGCTGTGGGAATAGAGAAGAACGCAGCGCCGGTTGTGGCATACCACTTGGCTGCCTTTGAGTCCAGCTGGTATTGGAGCCCCAGCACCTCTGGCACGGTGGCACTCATTGCTGATGTAACCTCATTCAGGCCACAGTAGTCCACTGTAGTGGGTTGAGGCAACCGCCCTCCCCACCACGGGCAAAATAACGACTCTGGCAAACGGGTTGCAGAAGTGATGGAAAAGTTTAAATAGAAAAAGGTGAAGGTGCACAAAGGAACCAGAAACAGTGAAAGAAGAAACCCCAAAACACACCCGGATGAACCCCATCCCCACCTGAGGGTGGGCCCAAGACCCCCAGGGCTCGTTCTTCCCCCCACTGCAAGGCTAGTCTCAGCTGGCCAGGCCTGAGACCGCCCATCCCCCTGGCCTTGGGCCTAGCCGGGTCCAAGGCCGGGAGACGTCTCCCCAGTTACCGGGTGCTGGCGAGGGAAGAAAGAGAAAGAGGCGGACCCCACGCAAGATCTTATAGCGGTGCAGGGGATTGTGGTAGGAGATACCTGGTTTCCTGTGTCCACCCACTGGGCTGGACTTCTGGACACAGGAAGTGTGCCATGCAGCATAAGGGCACCCAGCCCAAACCACCACATCCACTGCCAGTCTCCATTCACCATTTGATTTCTGCACTGGCCACACAAGCTGCTGAAGGGTGAACAAGCTTTAGTGATCACCTCTTGGCTCTCCAGTTGTCCAATTACTTTAGGGATCAGGGAATCACGGCTGCTGCTATATTGCTGCTGGTGCACTGTTGCAGTGGCCATTAGCACTTCCTGATCTTTAACATTTAGCAGCGCTACCACAAAAGGGTCCTCTGAGAGACTGAACAAAGCAGTCAACTTTTTTCTTTCCTCTGTTTCTAAGGTGGCTATACCAAACACCAACCAGTATCCTTTCGGATCCTTGAAATACCCTCTCCTAAGCTAGTCTATACCAGGATGCACAGGGCCCTGTGGCCAGTCACAATGGGGTGTTTGTGCCATTCATTCCCAGTTTGGCTTGCTTCAACTTCTAACATGCTCAGCACCACAGCAAACACACAAAGAACCGCAGCATATTGGCCCCAGCTGCCCCAGGAAAGCAAATATACCATGGGGGGGGGGGAAACCAACAAACCACCACAAACATAGAAAAAACTCTCTTAAAAAGCTCAAGCCTTAACTGAATTCTCTGGTTATCTTGCTTCTTGTTATCTCAACCCTTTTGTCTCCTGCCTCGAATAGACTTGTCAGAGTTAAGACAAGTTAAGACAAGCTTTTGAGCTGCATGCTGGGATGCCAAATATTGACTGTCCTGGGTTACCACAGCCTGCTCCCACGTACCCCCAGAAATAGTTGTAAGGAAAATGAAATCTGGATTTTTCTGAGTAAAGGTTTTTATTTGTATGAAGATCACTATTTTCTTTTCTACTTAGGTGACAGTTATTTAATTTTAGGAAGCAAATATGAGTCAAAATAGAAGATACAACACTAACCTCATCTTTTTGCTTCTAGTTCCATGCCCATTCTGTACTATGTATTACAGTGTTGGTGCATTGGAATGCCTTCCAGCAGTAATGATCTGGCTTTGAAATGAGTGATGTTGCCATCTAGTGTTTGATGAACAAAGACAGACACTTGATCTAAATGTATACTGCAGATGAGAATCATGGAATCATTAAAGACTTCTAAGGTCATCAAGTCCAACCTTCTACCCTGCACCTCCATGACCACTAGACAATGTCCCAGAGTGCCACATAGAATCATAGGATAGTTTCAGTTGGAAGGGTACTCCAAACATCATCCAGTCCAACCCCTGTAGTGAGCAGGGACATCCTCCATTAGATCAGGTTGCCCAGACATGTCAAGCCTCACCCTGAGTATCTCCAAGGATCACCTCGCTGTCCTCCATGTGCTTTGTCAGAGCTTCTAAGAGAATCTGTTCCATGATCTTCCCAGGCACAGAGGTGAGGCTGACAGGTCCATAGTTCCCAGGGTCCTCCTTTCTGCCCTTTTAAAAATGAGTGTAATGTGTCCCTTGGAGAGTGGCCTGGAGTCTACATCAGCCCATTCCATCAGCACTCTGGAATGCATCTCATCAGGTCCTACAGAGTTGTGTATGTTCAAGTTCTTCAGATGGTCATGAACCAAATCTTCACATACAGTGGGAAGGATTTCACTGCTCCTGTGCTTACCCTGTGGTTTTTTAACTTGGGAGATGTTAGGAGAGAGGTTGCCAGTGAAGACTGAAGAAAAAAGGTTGCTGAGGACCTCAGCCTTCTGCTCATCTGTTGATACTAATTCACACTACTTGCTTTGTGGGGGTATGACATGGCTGTAGAAGCCCTTCTCAAGTTCAGCTCCACCTGTGCTCTAGCTTTCCTGACCTCATCCCTACACAATTGGGCAGCATTCCTATACTCTTCCAAGGACACCTGTCCCTGATTTTACTTATTGTGCAGCTCCTTTGTGACTTTTAGCTTGACCAGGTCTCATCTCAGCCATGCTGGTCTCTTCCTTTCCTTGCTAGATTTCTTGCATGTGGGAATTGAGATCTCTTACCTTGTATGGAACAAGTTCTTACAGATCTGCCAGCTCTGTTCTGCTCTGTATCTGGGGACCATTTCCCAGGGTGTCCTATTGACTAACTCCCTGAAGAGAGGAAAGCTGAAATTCAGGGTCCAGAATATGCTCCTTAACTGCTTTGTGACCCTTAGTACTGTGAATTACACAAGTGCATGATCACTGGAGTGCAGGCTGTCTGACATCCCTGATGAGCTCACCTGCACTGGTGAACAATAGATCCAATTTGCATCCCCTTGCCAGGAGTGTCTAGTTCTTGTTTCAAGGCACTCCACAAGCCCCCTGGATTGCCTTCATCTTGCTGTGTTGTTTCTCCAGCAATTGTCGGAGTGATTGAACTCCCCCAGCATCAGGACAAGATCCTGTGAGTGCCATGCCTCCTATATCTGGGGTAGGAATGCTTCATCAACAGGCTCATCTTGATTGGGAGGGCTGTAGTAGACTCTGACCACAAGGTTCCCCTTGTTGCCTTGATCCCTAGGGATCCCTTGATTCCTACCCATAAGCTTTCAATTTGCTCATAGCTTTTCTCTGGAGACAACTCTTCACATTAAATCCATTTCTTAACATAGAGAACAACCCCTCTATCCTTCCTTCCCCTCCTGTTCCTTCTCAACGATTTGTATCTATCAATAACCACACTCTGGATTTGTCCCACCAGGTTTTAGTAATGGCCACTGGGTGTGTGTTCACGTAGAGGCACCTCAGCTGGGCAGCTTGCTGCGTGACTTTCTTAGCAGAGCTTCCCTTCATTTCCTTGAGCAGTTTCTTTGCTGGTTTCTAATGCTGAAGCAGCCCCCAGTGAGTTAATCTTCTGCTTACCACAGGCAAGGCAAGCCTGATTTCCTCCCCCTCCCCCTTCACATCTAGTTTAAAGCCCTATCAATCTACTCATTTTTTGAATGCTTCCAGGACACTGACTCCACCACCTTCCTGGGCAGCCTGCTCCAATGCCTGAGCACTTTTGCAAGAAAGACATTTTTCCTAATAGCCAACCTATACCTTCCCTGGCACAATTTAAGGCCATTTCCTCTCATTCTGTCACCTGATACTAGGGAGAAGAGACCAACCTCCACTTCACTGCAGCCTCCTTTCAGGGAGTTGTAGAGAACAACGAGGTCTCCTCTTAGCCTCCTCTTCTCCACTTCCCTCAGCTCCTCCTCACAAGACTCATTCTCCAGACCCTCACCAGCTTTGTTGCCCTTTTCTGGACATGCTCCAGCACCTCAATGTCTTTCCCATAGTGAGGGGCCTCAAACTGTGTTATACCTGCAGATTAGTCATTCCAGTCTGCAATGCTAATACCTAGAATGGAATAAAAAAATGCATAGAGCTTTGGATTTCATGGGTGTGCTCCTAGTCTCCTCATCTATTAAAATCACTTGATGTCATTAAAAAAAAAAAAAAAATAGCTGAAGAGCTGATGCAAGTTCAGTATTTCCAACAGTAACTTTGTGCAGTTGTATTTATGGTAGCCACTGTTGTTTCGAACAAGAAAACAACAAAGCCGTCTTTGTTCAGTAGGGTGTTCTATGAAAACATCAGCTTTGAAACTTGATTGTGGAGTACCTATCCTGGGTTGGGTTTTTGTTTCTTTTTTTTTAGGCAACTTTTTTCTGTGACTGTGAGGACGGGTATCGGGGTTCCCTGTGTGAAGAATTTGATGCTTGTCATAGCCAGCCCTGTCAGAACAATGCAACCTGCAATGATGTAGCACAGAAACACAATGGGAACAACTTCACCTGCAGCTGCTCAGCTGGTAGGTTTTGTGTTACGCTTTGAATAATGCATTTTTGGTTTAGCATTCAGGGCATATCTTTTGCAGAGCAATGAACTGTGCAACTTCAGATACCAGGAAAGGAAGAAAATACAACCACGTAAGTGCAGTGTTTAAAAGGATGTAGAAGATTTTTCATCTGTGAAAAATGCCATTGAAAAGACACATCTGAACCATGAACTGAGTGAATTGTTCATAACTAATAGAACTTTATTTCCATTGCCTATGGAAAAAAAAAAAATTAAATTGTAAATAAGGGTTTAACTACCATAACTGTACCCTACTCTGCTCTGGTGAGACCTCACTTCGAGCACTGTGTCCAGCTCTGGGGCCCCCAACACAAGAATACGGACCTGATGGAGTGAGTCCAGAGGAGTGCCACAAAAGATGATCAGAGAACTGGAGCATCTCTTGTACAAAGACTGGCAGAAAGAATTGGGGCTGTTCAGCCTGGAGAAGAGAAGGCTCCGAGAAAACCTTATAGCAGCCTTTCAGTATCTGAAGGGGGCCTACAGGAAGGCTGGGGAAGGAGTGCTGAGAAGGGCTTGCAGTGATAGGACAATGGGGAATGGTTTTGAACTGGAACAGGATAGATTTAGGCTGGATATTAGGAGGAAGTTCTTTATAATGAGAGTGGTGAAATACTGGAACAGGTTGCCCAAAGATGTGGTTGAGGCCTTGTCCCTGGAGACAATCAAGGTCAGGCTGCATGAGGACTCTGAACAACCTGGTCTAGTTGAAGATGTCCTTTCTGACTGCTGGGGGTTGGACAAGAGGACTTTTTAGGGTCCCTTCCAGCCATATATATTCTGTGTGATTCTATGCATATGGAAGTTTCAGAAACATTTGTATGTCAATAGTATCAAATTTCCCAAATGTTGATAGCAGGAAATATTATGAACATAAGTGTCAGCACAAAATTAATGGGTATAATGATTCTTAATGTGCATCCCACCAGGAAATGGTATTTTTCCCTCCCCCAGGGTGATTTCTTAGCACCTTTTAATTTTTAGCCTGTGCCATATTTGCTATGAAATTCTTCAATCATATTCTCTTTCAAATGCACAAATATGCCCTGTAGATAATAAGAAGATAGGACATAATTATTTCCTAAAGCTGACAGAGTATTATCTCTCAGTTTCCCCACAATCTCTAGTGACAGTCACAAGAAGTTAGATTCTCATAGTAACCTTCAGAGCAGCACAATGATTTCTGCCTTTCTGTGCCAACATTCTTTTGGATTCACGTTGAATTCCAGAGTTAATTTTTAGCTTTCACAAACTTGGTAACAGTTGGAAGATGGAAAAGTGTTTATGTGAGTTAAGTATATTCAGTGCTGTGTCATGATTCATAAAAATAGGGAGCTGAATGTGAGAACTTGAAAAAGTGTGAAGCTTCAAGATGAAGAAAAAACCTAGTTGATGTAGTCCTGCTGATTTTGTACATTTCATATCAATTTAAGACCAGTTAGGATTACAGAAAAGCAGTAGTTATCCTGTGTGACAAGTGCCTCAATCTGGTCCACAGGATCTACCTCATGAGACCACACTTCTGGTTTTCAATCTCATTATTTTTCTACACTTTTGATGATTTATGGGCATGAGTGCAGATGCAACATTCAACAGAATTTAATTTTGCCAGGTTTTGTATTGCAGGAAATAGGATCATAATTTGGCTCTCTATAGCATATAAAAGCAGTAAGAGGAAAGACTTACAGATCCTTTTCCACAGTAGTGCCCAACTTAGTCCACGTTTAACGATCTGTGTTGAGAACTGTTTTAAGGTGACACCAACAGATTCTAGCCTGCTCAGAAGACTTACCAATGCTAATTTTGATTGCATTACAAATAACAATATGATTGAAATAAGGTTTTCTTTTTCTTTCCTTCTTCTCTTCCATTCCCCCAGAAGTAGTGAATGACAATCATTCAGCATATGCACAAATAAGTCATAACTTCATGTCTTGTTTAAAGTCTTGCTAAAGATTTGACTTTGCTTATATGGGTGCTGATGAGGACCCAGCTCCAACCTCCATTATACTGGTGCTGTCAGAATGTTGCTGCTATTAAAACCCAATTGATACAATCTCTACATTTCTACTACTTATGTTTCTCCAGTGAAGTATAAGTTCTAATTAAAAACCTCATTTTATAAGAAATTAGAAGACTGTCCTGGAATCTATTTCTTTCTTTGGTTAATTTTACTCAAGAAAACTAATGGTACTGTCTGAATGACCTAGTAATACATTTAGTGCTAAACCCTCGTTTTCACTGCATGTTCTGAGTGTTGTGTGCTTGTTTGTAGGTTATACTGGAGAGCTGTGCCAGTCAGTGATCGATCATTGTATCCCGCAGCCGTGCCAAAACGGGGGTACCTGCTCATCCAACATCAACGGATTCAGTTGTCAGTGCCCAGAAGGTAGACAGCAAAGACCTATCCAAGTAACTCATGCAAATTGCAGGGTGTACTTTTCTGACTTTTCTATTGTATTTATATATTTAACTACTTCTAAAATGCTGACTTAGGCCAGGAAAAAACCCCAAAAAAACATCCAGGTGAGGAATCTTTGTATAATCAGCAATAATATATGAAGTATGGTAGGAGCTCAGTGTTTCAGTGTATCTCAGGAGACAGGGTGTGGTCTCATTTTTGTGTTGTCTAGTAAGGATGTGAAAAAATTATGCCTCCTTTATAGTATTTCCATATTTCTGCATGTGAGTCAGTTGACTAAAATGAGTGTTACAGCAATAATTCAATACTAAAGGAATTATTTCAATCACCTAATCTACTAATGCCAATGAGCTCAGGAATTCGAGGGCTACAAAGATGATGAGGGAAATGGAACACCTCCCTTATGAGGAAAGACTGAGAGAATTGGGACTTTTTAGTCTGGATAAAAGAAGACTGAGGGGGAAATCTCTTAAATGCTTAGAAATATTTCAAGAGTGGGTGTCAGTCTTTTTTCAGGGGCACCCAGTGCCAGGACAAGGGGTAACAGGTACAAGCTTAAGTATAAGAAGTCCCATCTAAACAGGAGGAACTTCTTTAATTTGAGGGTTCTGAGCACTCAAACAGGCTGCCCAGAGAGCTGGTGGAGTCTCCATCTCTGGAGACATTCAGAAACAATGTGGACGTGTTCCTGTGCACCCTTCTCTAGGTGAAGTTGCTTTGGCAGGGAGGTTGCACTCAGTGACATTCAGAGACCCCATCCAACCCCTACCAGTCTGTGATTCTGTGATAATTCAGATACTTCATGGAAGGAAAAGGCTGATTTAACGAAATGTATTGTCTAAATGTATTAATGACTGCCTTTCCAATGCCTCTTCTTCCTTCCTTTGAGGTATTATCTTCTCATGGAGGCATATTTGGAGAGCTTTGGTTTGAGTTTTGCAGAGATTTGGTTATTTTTGTAAATACAACAACGGGTAGTTAATTGAGAACTGCAGATGCAATAACTTGCAGTTCTGCTATTTTTAGCATGTCCTCAAATTTTCCATTACAAAAACCTATCATACAGATTTCTAATTTAAGTCAGGTCTCTTGCTCTGCTGCTATTCTCCTACTGTGCTTACTGCTAATTGCCTGTTGAGAAGAGGCCTCCCTTTCTGTACTGCTAATTCAGCACAGTGGGGGGAAGGTAGCCAGGGAGCTGATGTATGTGGAACAAATGAAAGCCTGGAGACAGAATGTAGTTAGACAGAAAAGGATAAGAGAATATGGAAAGCGTCATGAAGGCAGAAGGAAAAGTTGGCCGAAAAAGGAATGAGATGGAAAAAAACAAGGAATGACCTTGAGATTGTGCATTTCTTCTACAAATGAGATCTGTGGTTCATATGATAATTTACAGAAGGTAAAATCTGAGGCACAGAAATAGCCTGGATCAGATATGAATCTTATGAGGAAAGGCTGAGAGTCCTGGGGCTGTTTAGTCTGAAGAAGAGAAAATTGAGAGGCGGTCTTATTGCTTATAAATATCTGAGGGGTGGATGTCAAGAAGGGGTCAGACAATAAACTGCTATCTGAAGTTGTTGCTGTACCTGTACTAAAAAAAAAATGAAACACCCATAAATTGCCTGTGTTTTCTTTTAATACTTACCCCTGTATTTCAAATGTAAAGGTTTTGTAATCCTGATTCAATAATTCACAGACTTTTTTTTCCCCCCACATTTGTGTAATTCTTGCAAGCAAACTGCTTGTTCTACAGACTGTATAAAATGTAGTTGAACAGTATCTTCAGAGAATACTTGATTTCCTTGATTTGTAGGTGGCTCTTCTGCTTTTAGGAGCCAAGTAATTAATATCCCACCACAGTGAGAAATCTGGCTTCTATCCAGAGCTTTTCTATCTGAAAACATTTTCTGATCTAGTTCCTGTCACTGCTCTGGAGGTTTGTAGCGTTGTATAAAGAATCTCACCTGATTTAATACTTCTGTTCTTCTTGACAGCTAGCCAAAAGGTGTGATCTGTTTAAGCACACATGGTGTATTGTGCTTTTTAGCAATATAAATATTTTCTAATATTGTCTTACCCCTTTACCTTCTATGTTATTCATCTGGTCCTTTTTTCATTCAGATCTTTCAAATCACCAGTGGTTTTTATATTTCACTTCTGTCCCTGTTACACAAATAATGACCTAGATGCAAGGTTGTGTTCACAAAATCACAGAATTATTGAGGCTGGAATAGACCTCTGAGATCATCAAGTCCAGCCTATGACCTAACACCATCACACAGATTAGACTGTGCCACTAAGTGCCACATCCAATCTTTCCTTAAACACTTCCAAGGATGGCGACTCCACCGCCTCCCATTCCAGTGTTCCTTTCCATGAGGAAGTGCTTCCTAACATCCAACCTAAATGTTAGCTCTCTGAAGAACAGTTCAGGGGATATTTCTCCACAGATGAATAATGTAGATTTTTTAATTATTGTTTTTCCTCCAACATTTGATTCTGTTTTCGATCAGTACTTCTCTGAATTTGAGTTTGCAGTATTTGTTTTCAACAGTTCTATTGCTAAGGACCTAAATGTGCATTTAAGAATGCTAAAATAATAGACCTTCAATTCATATGTGTAGCAGCTGATGCTTTGAGTATTTTCAGCTATCTAAGAGAAGATTTAAATTTCCAGAATCAGCTAAACACATTTCACAGTGTAGTCAAAGATAGCACAAGGGCAACATGTTTTAGTGTATTTTAAACCTGCATATGTTCTTGAAGTGCTGTGTCACTTGAAACATCAGCCATCTGCCAGCAAGCCCCTCTTTGTAGGGAAGTCTATTGCGAAGGCTGTAGTGAAGCAGCATTAGTGTCATCCTGTGACCTCAGGTCTCTTTGATCCTTTTTAATCCGGTTTCAGAGTTAGTGTAGAGATTTCGCTGGGCTCTTTGGCTGATCTCCTCCTGAGAGCAGTTAGAAGTCCTTGTAGATTCTTTTAAATCTGCCCAGAGTTTTATAATGACACTCCAGGCTTTTTTAATGTCAGCAAACCATTGCTGGAATTAAATACTTGATTTTATGATTTCTGTTCTTTTTGGTTTCTGATGGTTATGCAGATGGTTATGCATCTACGGGAGGGCCCTCTAATATGGGATTCCACAGAATCTGTTTGTAAGCTCTCTCTCTTCTATGTGTGCAGGTGGTCCTGACACAGCCCGTGAAGCAATCTGAACCATAGGATAGCAAAATGGAGGGGACAGCAGGCTTTTGCCTGTTCTCTTGATGAGCTACCTTTGACTAATCTGTAAAAAGCTCAATCTGTAGGTAGTTTATTTTATGGCACAGTGAACAGATCTAGCTACTTTTTAAGGTTCCTTCCAACCCCAACCATTCTGTGATTCTGCTAATGAGGAGTATGTTCTTGTAAAAGATATTCTCTTAAATTATTGAAGCTCAAGTAAACTCATGTGCTGCTTCAGCACTTGTTGTCCTTAACATACACATTTCACAGTAATGCTTATTTGCTTATTTTTTATTTGCTTATTTTTCCAGGCTATTCTACTTCTGCTTTTCTAGCCAGAAAAATCCACAAAGTGGATAAGCACTGTCAGTTTCAACAAATATTTTGGCAATTCACTGCCTTAATCATGATAGCATGATTCTACCTGAAACACTTTTCATCACATCATGTTAGTGGGTAAAATTAGGATTTAATATATACAGGAACTTTTAGTAATTTTCATAGAATTAAAAAATAGGAATATAGATAGAGTACTGTGTCCAGTTTTGGGCACCACAGTATAAGAAAGACATTGATTTGCTGAACTGGGTGTAGAGAAGAGCAATGAAGCTTGTGAAGGCTCTGGAGAACAGATTTGATGAGGAGAGACTGAGGGAACTGGGGTTGTTTAGTCTGGAGAAGAGGAGGCTGAAGGTAGACCTCATTGCTCTCTACAGCTACCTGAAAGGTGGTTGGAGTCAGGCCAGTGTTGGCCAGTGTCTTCTCCCAAGTAACTGACAAGACCAGAGGTAATGGCCTCAAGCTGTGCCAGGGAAAGTTTTGGTTGCATATTAGGAAGAATATATTTACTGCAAGAATGGTCAGGCATTGGAACTGCTGCCCAGGGAGGTGGTAGAGTCATCATCCCTGGAGGTGTTCAAGAAACTAATAGGTATGGCACTCTGGGACATGGTTTAGTAATCATGGAGCTGTTGGTTAGAAGGTTGGACTTGATGATATTAAAACCTTAAAGATTTTATAATATATCAGTGGCTTACTCTTAACTTTCTTTATTAGGTATTAGAATTGTATGCATAGCAGAATGCTTATCAAAATCATTTATTTCTTTTAGGGTTTTTAGGAACCTCTTGTGAAGACAAAATAGACCCATGTGCATCATCTCCCTGCCAGAACAATGGAACCTGTTATGCAGACAGACATGCCTTCTCCTGCAGTTGTAGTCCTGGATTTACAGGACCTACATGTGGTCAGCTGATTGACTTCTGCGCTCTCAATCCTTGTGCACATGGCATTTGTCGCAGTGTTGGAACCAGCTACAGATGCCTCTGTATCCCTGGTTTGTACCAAGCAGTTATATGCTGTGTAAAGCTTCTAATATTTTTATAGCTAGATCCATTTGTAGTTTAAAAGTACTTCCATTGTTTCATTTCACTGTATTGAACATACAGAACGAATGTTCTATCTGTGTAGAATAATGATAGAAATCTACACATTCCATACCGAAAATCCAAAACTGCAGAATGAGCACTGAAAATAGCCACAGATCTCTGTATGGCTTGGCTGATACTTAACAGCTGCATTACAAAATCACAGTCTACAGGAGAAATCATTTTAGGGTGAAGTAGCAGTGTCATTGGAATGATGACCTGGGAGGAATACAAAGAAGTTGTCCAAGCAGCCAGGGATCAGTTTAGAAAGCCAAGGCCCGAAATAGAATTAAATCTGGCCAGGAACATCAAGGGTAACAAGAAACATTTTCTATGTCAGTGACAAAAGGAAGACCAGGGAAAAGGTAGGCCTTCTCTGGAAGGAAATGGGAGACCTGCACCACAGGATGTAGAGAAGGGTGGGGTACTCAATGGCTTTTTTCCCTCTGTCTTCAGTGGTAAGGGCTTTAACCACACCATCCAGATTGAAGAAGGCAAGGACAGGGACTGGGAGAATCAAGATTCTCCCACTGGAAGAGACCACCAGATTCAAGAACATCTAATAAATCTGAAGATGCACACATCCATGGCACATGACAAGATCTATCCATAGGTCCTAAAGGAACTAGCAGATGAAGTTGCAAAGCCACTTTCCATCATATTTGAAAAGTCATGGTGGTCTGGTGAAGTTCCCACTGACTGGAAGAGAGGAAGGCGTAACCCCCTTTTCAAAAAGTGAGATAAGGCAGACCCAGGATGCTACAGGCCAGTCTGAAGTCTAACCTCAATGCCCAGCAAGATAATGGAGCAGATCCTCCTGGAGACTCTGCTAGGGCACATGGGATACAAAGAGGTGATTGGTGGCAACCAACATGGCTTCAGCAAGGGAAATCCTGTCTGACAAATTTGGTGGCATTTTATGGTGAAGTCACAGCATTGGTGGATAAGGGAAGAGCAACTGATGTCATCTTCCTGGACTTGTGCAAAACATTCAGCACTGTCCTGCACAACATTCTGGTCTGTAGATTGGAAGGACACAGATTTGTGGAATGGACCACCCAGTGGATAAGGAATTGGCTAGATGGCCACTCTCAAAGAGTTGACATCAACGTCTCAATGTCCAAGTGGAGACCTGTGACAAGTCCCTCAGGGATCAGTACTGGGACTGGTGCTGTTTAACATCTTTGTTAGTGAAACGAACAGTGGGATCAGTACCAGAGCAAGAGGACACAGTCTCAGGCTGCACCAGGGCAGGTTTAGGCTGGATGTTAGGAAGAAGTTCTATACAGAGAGAGTGATTGGCCTTTGGAATGGGCTGCCCGGGGAGGTGGTGGAGTCACCTTCATTGGAGGTGTTCAGGAGGAGGCTTGATGGGGTGCTTGGTGCCATGGTTTAGTTGATTAGGTGGGTTGGATTGGTTGATGGGTTGGACGCGATGATCTTGAAGGTCTCTTCCAACCTGGTTTATTGTATTATTGTATTGTATCAAGAGCACCCTCAGCAAGTTCATTTTTGCCACCAAGCTGTGTGGTCCAGTTGACACACTGGAGGGAAGGGATGCCATCCAAAGGGACTTTGACAGGCTTGAGAGGTGGGCCCAGGCCAGTCTCAAGAACTTCAATAAGAGAAAGTGCAAGGTCCTGCACCTGGGTTGGGGCAATCCCTGCACATATATAGGCTGTGTGGTGAGTGGATTGAGAGCAGTCTTGGGGCATGCTGGTGGATGAGGCACTTGACATGAGCCAGCTATGTGTGCTGGCTGCCCAGAAAGCCAATAATCTTTGGTTTAATTTGACTAATTTTGGCAGTTCCCTCCCCCCTACTTTTTTCCCCCAGAGTGTGTTCCTATAGAGCTATAAACTTGAAAACTGCAGAATTTAAGGGGAAAATAAATTTCCAGTGTACGACAGATAAACGAAGGAGTAATATTGGATAGTTGGTCAGCCTCTTCTCACCACTTTCAGGTGACAGAATGAGAGGAAATGGCCTGAAATTGTGCCAGGGGAGGTTTAGTTTGGAGAAGAGGAAAAATTTCTTTCCTGCAAGAGTGGTCAGACATTGGAATAAGCTGCCCAGGGAGGTAGTGGAGATAATTTTGGGAACTCAATTCCAAAATTTTCTGCTTCTAGATGTTTAAGTGACCTCAAAATGTTCTCAGCTCATCTGTTTCTGTGAATGGCATGGGCAATTTTCATCTGAATAATGTCATTGTGCAATGCAAAAGAGTATTTTCTAACATGTAGTTTGTTTTGTATGTTTCAGGATGTGAAGATGATAATTCTTTCATTACAAATTTTCAGTCTTCCTTTTTGAAGTGTTTAATTGATTTGCTATTCATTTGCATCATAGAGGAATCCTTACAGAAAAGGATTGGGTGTTGAGCTGAAGAGCAGCAGACCTAATCGTGTTTAAATAGAGCTGGCATATCCTGTCTTACTAAGAGCAGAAACTAGAATTCATATCAGTTGATAATTAGGAAGTAAATAATTAGGAAGAAATTCTTTACACTGAGGGTGGTGAGACAATGGAACAGATTGCCCGGGGAAGATTGTGGATGCCCTCTCCCTGGAAGTGCTCAGGCCAGGGGCCTTGAGCAGCCGGGTCTAGTGGAAGGTGTCCCTGCCCATGGTGTGGGGGTTTAGAATTAGATGTTCTTTTAAGGTCCTTTCCAACCCAAACCATTATATGATTCTATCAATTAGTTCTAGGTCTGACAAAACACCTTCTTGGACTGCAGGTAGTTGAAATTGGTAGGTGCTGTTAATTTTTACAACTGAGAATTTAAGAGTTGAGTATTTATCTCTTTGTTTTGGATATTTTCTCCTCACCCAGCCCTAAAGTGAAGAAATTTGTCTAGAAATTTAATAACTTTGTGTTGCAGCAAAGTTTTATATTAGGCTTTCTTAAAGGCAAATGGAGTTTGAAACTGAAAGCCGATATATAGACATTAACACCTGCCCTCTAAATAAATGATAGCATATGGTGGGGGGAAACAACTGAGGTGTGTCAGAAAAAGTTCCACAGAGTATGAAAAGTGCTTGTGACTTCTGAAGTAGTACCATGGAGTGTGTTTCCTCTGCAGCTGATTGTTTAGCTCATGCAGTTTAACAGATGGTTATAGGAGCTTTTGCATGTATTCATGTTGTTTTCAGTGATCCTGGTCACCAGCCTTGTGCTTATGGCCTCGTTTTGGTTTGGCACTGGGTCTTCTCTCAGGACATGGTGCTTCCAAGATTTTTTGGGTAGTTTTCACCTTAAAATCAGTATCTTAACATGTATCTTTCTGCACAGTATGTGTCAGTTAGCAAGCATCTGCCCATAGCCTACAGTCACCTAACTATCAGTTTTTCCTGGGAAGTGTTTCCTAGCTTGCTCTGTTTCCTCGTTGTGTGATGTAGGTTACCATGGCCTTTACTGTGAAGAGGAATATAATGAATGCCTTTCTGCCCCCTGCCAGAACAGGGCCACCTGCAGAGACCTGGTCAACAGATATGAGTGCGTGTGCCTTGCTGAATATGAAGGTAGGATGGGCTCTTTTTTTGTGTATTCAGTTTCAAATCCTGCTGTGAGAACATTCTGAATATAGTTTTATGTGTTGCTAGCGGTTTTTTGGTTTGTTTTTTTTTCCCTGTTTTGTTTTTAAGATTGAATGACTGTGTCTTAAGGACCATTACCCCAGCATTTCCTCGTTAAGCATATCAGTCCTTATTGGCGCTGATAACTAACGCTCACTACAGCTGCTTGAGGCTAGGTCTGTATTTCATGCTGGCAATTGCACTGCACTTTAACTATAAATACAGAATTCATCATTTTAGAGGCTTTTCCTGACACTTCAAAGAGCATTAACCATAATGTTATGACTTGGTATTCTGTTCTCGTCTGACCTGCACACAGAGCTGAGAACACTGTGTGTGCAGCACATTTTGCATTAGAAGAAAGTGGGTGACTGTTGTGAAGGAGACACACAAACCAGGTGACTTACAGCCACTGATTTATTACAATTAAATCTGCTCTCCTTCCAACACAATGAAATTACAGGTTTGGATGGTGTTGGAAAAAGTTCCTCAATCATAGAATCAACAAGGTTGGAAAAGACTTCAGAGATCATCAAGACCAACCTATCACCCAACACCTCATGACTAACTAAACCATGGCTTCAAGTTCCATGTCCAATCCCTTTTTGAACACTTCCAGGGACGGTGACTCCACCACCTCCCTGGGCAGCACATTCCAATGGCCAATAACACTTTATGTGAAGAAATTTTTCCTCACCTCAAGCCTAAACCTCCCCTGGTGCAGCTTGAGACTGTGTCCTCTTGTTCTGGTGCTGGTTGCCTGGGAGAAGAGACCAACCTCCACCTGTTTACAACCTCCCTTCAGGTAGTTGTAGAGAACAATGAGGTCTCCCCTGAGCCTCCTCTTCTCCAGGCCAAACAATCCCAGCTCCCTGAGCCTCTCCTCACAGGGCTTGTACTTAAGACCTCTCCCCAGCCTCGTTGCCCTTCTCTGGACACGTTGAAGTGTCTCGATGTCCTTCTTAAATTGAGGGGCCCAGCTATTAAACTATTTGGAGAGATGAACCAAAACATGCACACAACTCACTCATAAAAGAAAAAATCTCCCATGGATACCCAGCATATATATGTATCTATACTCACCAAGGCAGGGTGTGGTGTGAGGTTCCTTAGGTTCCATTCTAAGGGGGATTAGTTCCGAGCTGCAAAGGCTGTTTCTGTGGAGTATAGCGAGAGACAGCACTCCTCTCCGTAGCACAGCTACATTTGCACCCCTGTCGGTTTGGTTGTGCTCAGTTGCTCCATTAGTTGGAGGGCTGGTTTCTCCAAGCAAGGAACTGGAGACTGAGGGGCACCAGAGTCAAAAAACTGATAAAGATCAGCTCCTCAAAAGCCTCACCTCTAGTCCAGGTATTTCCTGAGCTGGGGTAGAGAAGAAGGTTGCAACTGCCACAGGGACCTGGTGCTACAAGCAGCTTTTCCTGGTGACTGAGCTTGCTTCATTCACTTCATTGCTCTCTACAACTTCCTGAAAGGAGGCTGGAGTGAGTTGGGGGTTGGTCTCTTCTCCCTAGTACCAGGCAACAGGGCGAGAGGAAATTTTCTGGAATTGTGCCATGGGAAGTTTAGATTGGGTATTGCCCAGGGAGGTGTTGGAATCACTATACTTGGGGGTGTACAAGAAGCGTGTGAACATGGCACTTTGGGACATGGTTGCATGGATGTGGTGGTGTTAGGCTGAAGGTTGGACTCAGTCTTAGAGGTCTCTTCCAACTGAAACAGTTCTGTGATTCTGTGATCATGTTAATGGCAATTATCAATTTCACCTTTTCAGGAACACACTGTGAGCTATACAAAGATCCCTGTATTAACATCAACTGTCAGAACGGTGGCACTTGTGACAGTGAAGGCCTAAATGCAACATGTATTTGTGCACCTGGATATACAGGCAAGTGATTTACATACTTACATGCTACACAGATTGTCTGGTTGTCAGTGTTCACTGTGTCCAAAAGAAGACAAATACCAAGTAAGGCTGTCTCTTCAATGAAACTATTTTGGAATTTACTGAATTGGAATCAGTCTAATGAAATCAAAACATTCTTGATACTGCTTGCAACTGCTTTGAACTTCATGAATTTTTCAGAAAAAAAAAAAAAAGAAAGAAAAAAGAAGCCTCTTAGTAAAAAGAGTGTGTGCTTAACATGCTACAACCTTACTGCTTGAGGCTAGATTGCACTTTAAAAACGGAATGTTGAAGATTTTCAGGTAAGTGGATATACTAATTGGAGGCTTCAAAGCTGTTACATGTTTTAACACTGACCTTAGTTACTGTGACCTGAAGAAACAACTTATTCTGTTACCTTAATATACAATTGCTAAAACCCCTAAAATGCTTGTTAGGAAACCCATTTATACTTTGAGAATAATGGTGAGTGACTGATTTGATCCTTGGCCCTTCATTTAAACCAACATGATTGGTGCCATCTGCTGTCAAGATAATTTACCACCCAATGCTCTGTTAGTCATTTACTGTAATATCCAATGGGATAGTAATAAATAAACCTCATCCTATCACTGCAAGGGCTTGTAGTGATAGGATGAGGGGCAATGGCTTTAAGCTAGAAGAGGGGAGATATAGACTGCTGATTAGGAAAAATTCTTTACAGTGAGGGTGGTGAGACACTGGAACAGGTTGCCCAGCGACCTTATAGATGCCCCGCACTCTGGATGTGGTCAAGGCCAGGACAGGGCCTCAAGCAACCTGTGGAAGGTGTCCCTGCCCATAGCAAGGCTAGCTGGAACTTGATGATCTTTGAGGTCCCTTCCAACACCAGACCATTCTGTGATTCTGTGGTTCGATGCTTCATAGTTGTTTTGTAGATCAAATTGTGCTTTTTGCTCTGTGCTAATTAAAGAGCATTTAAAAAAAAAAAAAGAATTAGCTTTCTATTGTACAGTGACTGTTTCTCAGTGGCACTGATTATTTACATCACTGTAGAGCACTTCAGAATCTATGTAATAAATTGTAATACCATTTCCTTGGGATGAAATTTACATTTAAAGAAATGAGGCACACATAATCTGGGTGAGGTTAGCCAAGCCAGCCCTTAGAATCTGTTTTCACTTATTTGAATGAGGATAATATTCCCATCTTCTTCTCTCAGTTATGGAATACTTTTGAATGTTCTGAGAATAAAGATGCTATTGAGCTGTAAGGTGTTTTGTGTCTAGACTAATGATGTACCTGCTACGTGAGGCACCTGCTATATATAAGTTTGGTTTTTATTGCTGTCCTGTCCTCCCCCCAAATATAAGGTGAAGAATGTGAAGCTGATGTAGATGACTGTGACAGCAACCCATGTCACCATGGCGGAACTTGCATAGATCAGCCTGGAGGTTACATCTGCCATTGTCCACACGGATGGGTCGGTGCAAACTGTGAAATACGTAAGTTTTGTAGTGTCATTCTGCCTGCCACAGCTAATATGTAGTGGGCTGACAGACCAGTGAGGTTAGTTCTTGGAGAAAGCAATGATCATCCTGGAGACACACCTCAGTGTGGTGAACAATTATATTTCTGTTATGTTAAGGAATGAATGGATGCCAAAGGGAAACAGATGGGCTTGCGTGCTTTCTGCAACCTGCAGATGTGCTATATGTAATCAGTGACGCTTATTCCGGAGTCCTCCTTTGGCTGTCATGCTCTTGTGACAAAGAGTGTGGTTGTTTGCACCACAGATACAGAGTAAGGTGCACACAAACACATGGGGAAATGAGAGAAGCAGAGCAGAGGGTGGAAGGAGCCTTTTCTGCTGTTCAGCTATGCAATTATTCTTGCTTCCTCCTCTGAGGGACACATGCCCTTAAAGCATGACAGGCAGGCATAAGCTTATATCTGTGGTTGGTCAACTCCTTTCTGACCTCATTTGTAGTGTACAGGAGAGCGAGTGGGTAGAACTCTGTTGGAACTTTGCTCTTTCAAGCCACTGGATTGTCTCAGCATATATCCCTATACACATAGCATCTGTTTACAGCTGAGCTGCAGTGGCCTTGCTTGCTGCTCAAGAGCTTGGATTTCCTGCCTGTATTGCATGCTTGCAAACTGTGTAAGCTAAAATAATGTGAAGAAGCAGCACCACTTTGTTGTTGCTGTTTTAAGCCATTCACTGATGATTTGTCCTTTTATCTTTTGACTGCTGTGATAGGAGACAGGGAACTAGCTGAGTTTCAACTGGCATTGATAATACTTCAAGGCTGATTCTCCACTAGAAATATTAAACCTTTTGTTTCCACCTCAGTGTTTGAAGAATAAATCATATAGTATTGCTCATGTCAGTTGCTCTCAGTTGAAGAGGGTGAAATTACTGTTTGGCGTGTTTTTTTTATCCAACAAATCAGGAAGCTACTAGAGTGTATATATGTAATAATAATATAAGAGGTATAAAAAATGCAATCTACGAAATTCTGGTTTGGATTAATCTTAAGGGAAATGAGAACTAGAAAAACATGTACATAATGGTTAAAAACACCTTGGGAATTAAATTCAGACATTGCATACAGACTTCCTCTGTGTTGGACTATCCATCTGAATGCTAGAGAAAGACATGATGAAGCCAGGCTTCAGGCTTCTCATTGAAGGGAGAACCTATTTGACTAAATAGCTCCCAGGTAAAGGGAGATTTTCTTCCCCCTCCACTCTGCCCTGATGAGACCACAGCTGGAATACTGTGTCCAGTTCTGGGCTCCCCAGTTTGAGAGGGATAGAGAGATACCAGAGAGTGTCCAGTAGAGGCTACGAGGATGATGAAGGGACTGAAACATCTGTCTGATGAGGACAGGCTGAGTGACCTGGGGCTGTTCAGTCTGCAGAAGACTGAGAAGAGATTTTAGTAATGTTTCAAAATATCCGAAGGGTGGGTGTCAAGAAGAAGGGGCCAGTCAGTCTCTTTTCAGTGGTGTCCTGTGACAGGACAAGAGGCAATGGATGCAAGCTGGAATACCGGCAGTTCCATGTTAACATGAGGAAAAACTTCTTTGCTGTAAGGGCAACAGAGTCCTGCCCAGAGAGGTTGTGGAGTCTCCTCCTATGGAGACTTTCAAGTCCTGTCTGGGTGTGTTCCTGTGTGGCCTGCCCTAGGTGATCCTGCTTTGGCAGGGAGATTGGACTCAATGATCTCTGGAGGTCCCTTCCAACCCTTACCCTTCTGTGATTCTGTGATTTCATCTTTTGTGATTGTTACTAGCCATGCAGGAGGCTGTTGGTACTTAGGTCTTCTTTGTGGAACAAGTCTCTGTTTACTAGTAACAGTTCCTTATTTTGTCACCATCTGTTTCAGCTGCTTGAAGTGACTACCCTAACAGGAGTTCAGGTTTATCTTCTTGTCACATCATATCCTTTAATTTTTCAAGCTCTGTATAGACAACAAACTAGCCAAGATGAACCGTCACATTTACTGTATCATCTTATGGTCTTTACCAGTGTTAGCAATTCCAATTAAATAGGATTAAATTGGTCTTAATTACTAAGAGCATGTTTTTCCCTCCAAAACGTAATGTATTTGCATTTAGTGGAGCATTCACTGTAAAAATGGTTACAAAATGTCTCCTATGAATTTTCTAATGCCTGCTGGTTATTTGTTAATATCATTACCTTTGCCTCTTCTGTGATTATTAATGTAGCTACAAAGAGAAGGCAAACCATGTGGTTACTTCAAAACTAACACTACATGGGATTTCTAGTACAGGTTGTGTGGTGTACAGTGAAATCTAGTTATTAAAAAAATTAATGAGCATTACTATGAAAACTGAGAATTCAGTGATTTTGAGCTGCCCTATGTTTTTTTTTCCTAATCTTTGGTGTATAAGTTGTTATCTTCATGGAATTGTTGAATCATTTAGCTTGGGAAAGACCTTCAAGATTGTTGAGTCCAACCATTAACTCTACCAAGTCTGCCACTAACTTATATCCCCAAGCACCACATCTACATAGCTTTTAAATACCTCCAGGTTTGATGACTCAACCACCTCCCTGGGCAGCCTGTTCCAATGTTTCCTCTCTCCCATTCCAGTGGCAGCACTATCCTCACCAGTGTTTCCTCCACGTACCAAAGATCCTGAGGTACATCCACAATGACATATTTTTTTTATCTGCTAAGGGAGAAAGGAAGACATTTTTCTCCATCTCTGTCACCCAAAACATGGAGGACACAAATCTAAACCAGAACAGTCTCGCCATAGAGCTGGCCACATTAGATCTGAATTTGGCCTAGGCTGACAAGCTGACAGAACCATGCGTGTGACAAATGTTCTGCAGAACACAAATAGAAACCCATCCCAAGCTACACACAGCACAGCTGTATCTTCTTCCTCATATTCCAGCTGAGCAAATTGCAGTAGCAGCACTTTAGATACATCACTGAATGATTCAGGCTGATCAAAATTTGACTGATCTCTAAAGAAAATTACACAAACAAGCATTCAGTCCTGAAAACTCAGCCTACATTTGTAGACAAAAAGTCTAAGCAAGCCCAAGTTCAGAGGTGCTCTGGGACTACCTTTACTATTGTAAACAAAGAACAACCATTTCTTCATTCAGCAGAATCCCAGATGTTACAGCTTCAGGCTTTCTCCCCACCTTCCTCTAAAACTGATTTTTGTTCTTTCCTCCTTCCTTTTTTCCCCCCTCTCTCTGTACTTATACATTCTCCTGTGTCTCTGCCATAGAGGGTGATTACATCCATAGATTCCACCAAGGTGGTGATTTCATCTTGCGTGCTCAGTTATCTGCCGTCGTGAACAACCTTGGGATGTGGCTCCTGAGAATATCTTAACATACGCAGAGCATATGCTTGGTAGCCCTTTCTCAGACTGGGATTATGTAGAGGGAGTTTCTAAACCAGTGCAAAGCAGAAGTCCATTGAAAAAAGGAACAGTCACCTGCTAGAAATAACTTCTGCAGTGTGTCAAGTTTCTGTAGTCAGAATGATTCAAGTCTGTTCCTTGAAATAATTTACAAGCCTGTAGATTGAAAAGACTGCCAAAAATGAACCTCAGAGGGATGTACAGGTTAATTAGAAATACTCTGACCCATGCTCGAGAAGAGCAGATCTGAAGACACAGATGATTGATGGACAATCTGTTTATGATTGATAGACAATAGCTTGGACATCAAGGATATTTCTGAATACCTGTAATACATAAAAATAAGAAGTCTCTTTCAGACAGGCTTTACTTTAAGCTGTGCTCTGAGACCTCTCAGGAAAATTATGCTTGAGAGAAGACTCTGGTGGGCTCAGTGCTGTAGCACCTTAAGAGATGCCCTTTTTGTCCCTGAAATGCTGGTTTTAAAGTCTCTGCAGTCTGGAGGAGATAGGCATAACAGAAGCCTGTGTTACAAATTACAACCCAAGCATCTTTAATACATATTAAATCACACATTTTAGTGGAAGGTTTCACTACCTACTAGAGCAAACTGCACGGAATTGGTGCATTACTAGAAGCTTCTTCATAAAACCTGCCAGCCTTTAGAGAGCCTATAGCATAACATAATGCAAGATTAATAACTAGATGACTTTCTATGACTTAGGTTATACAGGAGATCAAACTAGGTAAGTGTTCCTTAAGAATCAACAAAAGAGATGTGTGAGGGATCTAAATAGAGCTATTCAGATTTGTTGCTTGCTAGGCATGGTGATATACCCTTAACAGAGCCTAGGGACGCTCAGATTACTTGCACCTCAGTTTCAAAAGTCTCTACAGAATTTGGAGTGGCCAGTAGGAGTAGGGAAGTGATTGTGCCCCTGTACTTAGCACTGGTGAGGCAGCATCTCAAATGCTGGGGTCAGTTTTGGGCCCCTCACTCTGAAAAGGACGTGGAGGTGCTGGAGTGTGTCCAGAAAAGGGCAATGAAGTTGGTGAAGGGTATGGAGAACAGGTCTAGTGAGGAGCAGCTGAGTGAGCTGCGATTGTTTAGGCTGGAGAAGAGGAAGCTGAGAGGAGACCGCATTGCTCTCATCTCTCCCTGAAAGGAGGTTGGAGTGAGATGGAGGTCAGTCTCTTCTTCCTTGTATCTGGTGACAGAAGGAGAGGAAATGGCCTGAAATTGTGCCAGGGGAAGTTTAGGTTGGATATTAGGCAAAACCTTTTTCCTGCAAGAGTGGTCAGGCATTGAAACGGGCTGCCCAGGGAGGTGATGGTGTCGCCATCCCTGGAAGTGTTCAAGAAATGTGTAGACGTGGTACTTTGGGACATGGTTTAATGGTCATGGTGGTGTTGGGTTGAAGGTTGGCCTTGATAATCTTGGAGGTCTTTTCCAACCAAGAGAGTTCTATAATTCTATGATCTTAAAAGAATTCTGTTGAGCAGGAGGGATATAAATTACGAATTGACGATAACCTTTCGTATCCTATTGCAGATCTGCAGTGGAAGTCCGGGCGTATGGCAGAGAGTCTAACAAATATGCCTCGTCACTCCCTCTACATCATCATTGGGGCCCTCTGCGTCGCCTTTGTCCTGATGCTGATCATCCTGATCGTGGGAATATGTCGCATCAGCCGGATTGAGTATCAAGGCTCTTCCAGGCCAGCTTATGAGGAATTCTACAACTGCAGAAGCATTGACAGTGAATTCAGTAGTGCAATTGCTTCTATCCGACATGCCAGGTTTGTTCTGGGGATGGTAATTTAAGAGAAACCTGTTATGAAATGTAATTGCAGTCCATGAGTACTGCATCTGACTGCTGCTGGCAGAGAATGGGCTGCTTCACTGTGGAAAGACAGAAGGACTGGCATTGCTCCTTGTTCTTTTTTCCTTTGATCCCTCTTCTGTTCTTAGCTGAGGCACAGTAATCCAGCACAGCTCCTTGAAAACACAGGGAGTTTTTCTGAATTTATGTGGTGTAACAGATGTGGAGTTCTTAGCCTGTAAGATCTTCTCTTTGGGATGTAAATGCTCTTTAACTGATATACACAAGTAATTTGCTTAGATAGGAAAGGCATGTTGATTTTGTGACTTGTTTACCAGATGATATAATGATGCTTTCTTGAAATCCTTCATTTATGTGCTCCTCTTTTCCTCAAAAGTAGAATCTTTCCTACTTGTTTTCCTAGAGATAGTAATTTTTTTTTTTTTTAAACTTTAAATTTAATGGAGCATTTTCAATTCAGAACATTTGGTATCAGAATAATACAGAAGTAGGACTGGAAGGGACTCAAGAGCTGGAAGGGAGCTCAAGGCTTACTGTAAAAGTGTAAGCCGCTGCACTGATAGAGCACCAGTTATGCCTAGCACCCTGCTAACAATTGTTGAAAAACCTCCAAAGGAGCTGAACAGAGTTAGTAAGAGCTTTCTTTGCTTTGAATTAGGCTGTTCTTCAGGATGCCATGAAGTATAATTTATCATTGTTCCTTTTAATAATGTACATCAGGTGTTGTGGCCTCCCACATTGCCACCCCCCATCCCCTGGCCTTTTTAGAAAATACTAAAACCAGACAAACCCTGGACTAAACTTCTTCCTTCTTCCATTATCATCTCCTGGATCATGTCAGCTTCTTTATTGTATCCCTGGGACAGGCTCCAAATAGTCTTTCTTTGGTTGTCAAAGGTGGTCCCTAAAGCTGTAAGTAGTTCTCTGGCTGGAGCTTTACCAAAAGTACCAAAAGAACTGAGTAATCACAGAATGAGTCCAGTTGGAGGGGACCCTCAAAGATCCTCTTGTCCAACCCCCCTACCGTCTGCAGGGACATATCCAACTAGATAGGTTGCTCAGGGCCTCATCCAGTCTGACACTGAATGTCTTCAGGGATAGGGCCTTAACCACATCTCTGGCAAACCTGTTCCAGTATTTCACCACTCTCATTGTAAAGAGCCTCCTCCTAATGTCCAGCCTAAGTCTGCTGTGCTCCAGTTTGAAACCATTGGCCCTTGTCCTGTCACTGCAAGCTCTTCTAAACAGTCCCTCCTGAGCCTTCCTGTAGGTTTCTTTCAGATACTGAAATGCACTTACAAGGTCTTCTTGGAGCCTTCTCCTCTCCAGGCTGAACAGTACCAACTCTCTCAACCTGTCCTTGTAGAAGAGGTATTTTAGCCCTCTGATCATCTTTGTGGCCCCCCTCTGGACCTACTCCACCAGGTCCATCTCCGTCTTGTGTTGGGAGCACAGAGCTGGACACAGCACACCAGGTGAGGTCTCACCAGAGAAGAGCAGAGTGGCAGAATCATCTCTCTTGACCTGCTGACCATGCTGCTTTTGATGCAGCCCAAGATGTGATTTGCCATCCGAGTTGCAACTGCACATTGCTGGCTCCTGTCCAGCTTGTCATCCACCAGTAACCCCAACTCCTTTTTTGCAGGGCTGCTCTCAATCTCATGATCCCCAGCCTGTACTGATATCACCTCTTGCATCTTAATTCTGGCATTTTTCAAAATGAAACCTTTTTACTTGATGTTGTTGTTAATTTTGCATTACATTAGTGTCTGAAGATCCTCTGTGCCATTTTGCTTCCTAGCCAGTATTGCTTCTTCTGTATCTGACATCCCTCCTAATGAAGTGTATGCTATCCAGAGGGACCTGGACAGGCTGGAGAGGTGGGCTGAGGATAATCTCATGAAGTTCAATAAGGCAAAATGAAAGGTCTGCACCTAGGTCAGGAAAATCCTTGATATTTGGCCTTGCTGACAGCTGAAGTACTTTGAAAAAAAATTAATTTCTACCACAGATCAAGAAATATATGGACAGGGAACTTCAGGACATGGTGTTCTCATGCTGATGGTTGGATTTGATGATCTTGGAGGTTTTTACCAACAAAACCAATTCTGTTATTCCATTATAATGGCTCAGTTATTTTAATTTTGTCAGCAATTCTAGCTCTCTGAAAACAGCCAAGAATTAAATAGGAACAGTCAGGAAGTAGCATAAAAATCTTTGGCCTAAATGTTATCCTCAAAACTGGAATTTTCTAAATCTCACCTTTCAGTGTACACAAACTGATGTACACACAATCACATCAGGTTAGAGGGGACCCTCAAAGATCATCTTCTACAACTGCCCTGCAGTGAGCAGGGACATCACCAACTAGATCAGGTTGATGTAATATGGTATGTAAGAAGGGGACAAAAAAGACTCCTTAATGTGGGTCACTTTTCTGTGTTAATATTTTCTCTGCATCAGGTCCATAAAGAAAGCAGACCTGACCCTTTTTGGCCTCATTTCCCTGTGACCTTTTGTATTATTTAAAGCTCTTCTAATTGCCATCAGAACACTTGAATGATTTTCCCACTTTCAAGTTGCACTTTAAGCACCATTTTTGTGTCTTAATAAATTATAAGAAGGGTGGTAGACTGTCCATGCAGTCTAAAGACATGTAACAGAGTTCTGGATGTGCCAGCCCTGGGGCTGTGATGCCACAGCTGCAGTGGCTCTCTGTACAGGCAGACACAGCCTGGTTCAGATCAGCCATGACTGCCCAGGAGGAGCAGGCTGCTGATGTGATCCTATTGCTTGTGAACCTTTGCTGATGTGCTCACGTGGCATTGCACTATCCTAACTGCAGTTACATTTTGCCAGTGTTTCAAACAGTGTGCAGCCTGTTGATAATTTAAACGTGCTTCCATAGTGAATGTCAAGTGAGCAGAGACTTCATCTTTTAAATACTTTTTCTATAGCTTATCAAAGAATCTTAGGGGTTAGAAGTGACCTCTGTAGATCATCGATCAAGTCCAAACTCCTGCCAAAACAGGATCACCTAGAGAAGGTCACACAGGAGCACATCCAGGGGGGTTTTGAATGTCTCCAGAGAAGGAGACTGCAGCCTGTTCTGTTCTGTCACCCTTAAATTAAAGAACTTCCTCCTCACGTTTAGATGGAACTTCTTATGTTCAAGTTTGTGCCTGTTACCCTTTGTCCTGTCACAGGGCACCACTGAAAAAAGACTGCTCCCATCCTCCTGACACCCACCCTGGAAGTATTTATAAGCATTTAAGAGATGCCCCTCAGTCTTCTTTTGTCCAGACTAAAAAGCCCCAATTCTCTCAGTCTTTTCTCCTAAGGGAGATGTTCCAGTCTCCTCATCATCTCTGTAGCCCTTTCTGGTACCATCTCCAGCAAGTCCCTGTCCTTTTTAACTGGGGACCCCAGAACTGGACACAGTATTCCAGATGTGGCCTCACCATGACAGAGTAGAGAGGGAGGACAACCCTTCTAGACCTGGTTGCCACACTCTTCTTGATGCACCTCATGGGCCTTCTTGGCCACAAGGGCACACTGTTGACTCGTGGTCATCCTTATCCTCATAACTTAATTCAGTGCACAACTATTGCATTTCCAGATGCAAATATTACACAGTTGTCTATTATTTACTCTTGGTAATTATATGTGACCTGACCTTAATATTGCTTGTTAGAGCATGCTCGGAAATGAAATTCTGGCCTGGCTGAAATGGTATCAGTTTCACTCTCACCTTCTGCAGTCTCCCTGTGTTCTGATCCTGCTGAATTCCAGTGAAATTCCTGTTGGCTTTGATGCGGGATCCACTTCTCATTTGCAAGCTGCGATGCTTTTCCGTTTGATACAGAGTTTTGTACTTCAGGCAGGCTGCAATACAATGTACCTAGACTCTCTGGGTTTGTTGCTACCGCATGCCATACCTCAGTGAGTTGTTGCTGTGAACTCTTTCATGCTGTTTGTCACCAAAAGCTTTCTTTTATTTCCAGGTTTGGCAAGAAATCCCGGCCTGCAATGTATGATGCAACCCCCATTGCCTACGAAGATTACAGCCCAGATGACAAACCTCTGGTTACACTGATTAAGACAAAAGATTTGTAATCTAGTGTTATCTTTTTCTTTTTTTTTTGGATTATTTTTCAAAAGGATGGGCTACTAACCTAATTTAAATATTTTTAAGAAGAAAGCATAAGTAATTTAAACCATTAGATGCTTTAGACTATTTAAGAACCAATTTTCTGCAGCTTTTAGTTTGGAAAAAAATATTTTGAAACAGAATTTGTGAACTTCATTAACTACATTTTAATGTACCTTGAGCTCTAAAACCTATAAGCTTATGATAGTGTGTGCTTTTCTCTTGGTAGACACTATTATTAAACCCAGAAGCATTTCTTGTGGTTGTTACAGAACAGAAAATGATACTTAATGAGGAGTTCTTTATGACATGTCAGTGCCAGCTTTCTCAGTAGAGGTAGGAAAAATGTGAAGTATAATATGATATATAATATATCCATTAATTACAAAAGAAGTCTAAAATGTCTGTGTTGTGAAAACGAAACTAGTAAAAATTATTACTCCTAATCTGAATGAATTAGCTTTTGCCTTATTCCATGCATGGATAGATAACCTGTTTCTCCATTATTTCCTGAAAGTCGCTGCAACATACTCCTGAGTTCATGTTTGGCATTTTTGTAAAGGTATTCAGACTAGGCCCTGTAAAAGCAAAGTAAGGCCACAATCCTTTCAACACTGAAACCAATGGAGGAACTTCCATTGACTTCAGTGCTCATGGGATTATATCCCACAATTGGACTGAATCTCTATTTTTCTTTAAAGGTTGAAGTTTTTTATATTGTGAGTAAACTAAGCATATGGTTTGAGTTGTTTGTTTCCTGAAGGTTGTTGACGTACAGTATCGTTCCATGACCTATTGTGTATTTCTCATAGTGCTTCTTATTTAGGATCAGTATTGGGGGGTTTGTGGCTGTATTTGATTGCTCACAGGCTTCATCAAATTCTTGCTTATTTCAGAAAATATTGAATAAATGTTATCAAGTGAAGATTGCAGCTGTTTCTTTGCTTTTCTTACTTGGATTGAAAGTGCAGTGCTTTGTCTCAGGCAGTCCTTCCCTTTACTTGCAGCCACTGACATCTCCACACCTCAGATCAGCCACTGAAGACAAACCTAATTAGGAACTGTGAAAATTAAAAAGCTGCCACAGATTTTGCTATCTTGTTTAGGTGGGCAGAGTCCATCTGGCTGTTATGTCTAGGTTTGAATTTCATTATTATGATGGCTTCTAGTTACAGTCACAGCAGTCGAATTGTTTGCCACATCTTGCACAATTAGTGCTGACAAGAGTTAGACAAATTATTGTAAATGAGGCTGTTAGAGTTGATAAAATGTAATGTTTATTGTGAGGTTGCATTCTAGTGGAGCACCAAAACCCAATTAACTAACCAAACCAATCCAGCAGATACAGCAAAATCTGAAAAGTTGTAAGAAAAGCAAATGAAAATCTATTTTAGTGGAACCATTAACTGTTAAAGGGAAGCACTGCTCAGATGATCCTCTTATCCTTTGGAATGGCATGGGCTTGGATGGTCAATATGCAGGTTAGTAACACCATGCTGTGTTGGAATGATGGAAATGTCCAATGCATCTGAGAAATCCAGACTACCTTTTCTGGCAACCCGTATCTGCTGCCATGCGTTTTCAATGATGTTGACCCAAGACAATCATTACTAGTAAGAGTCCTAATGAAACTAGTTTCAAGCCCTTCTTTTATTCTTCAGGCACAAGTTTCTATGACAAAGGCTGGGCATTTGTATCTGGTGGCTCTCGACTTCTGGAATATGTCAAGAACTCCTTTGAAAGAAGGGTCAAGAACGGCTGTACCTGATGCCATTATTTGTAGCTTATGTGAAATGGAGAAATGGGTTGTTGTTACCATTGATTTGTTAATTCTATTAGAAAAGAAATACTCATTCTTCAGCATTTTTGGCCTTTTCATAGAATCATAGAATGGTTTGGGTTGGAAGGAAACTTCAAGTTATAACCCCTTCTAGTTACAGCCCCTAGCCCCATGCTGTGGGCAGGGGCACCTTCGACTAGACCAGGATGCTCAAGGCCCTGTCCAGCTTGGCCTTGAGCACCTCCAGGAGCAGGCAACCACAACCTCCCTGAGCAACCTGTTGCACTGTCTCTCCAGCACCGTAAAGAATTTCATTCTAATCTCCAGTCTAAATCTCCCCTCCTCCAGCTCAACGCCATTGCCCCTCCTCCTGTCACTTACAAGCCCTTGTAAAAAGTCACTCCTCAGCTTTCTTGTAGGCTGCCTTCAGATACTGGAAGGCTGCTGTAAGTTTTCCCCCAGAGCTTTCTCTTCTCCAAGCTAAAGTAGTCGTAAATAGTCATAAAATAACAGTTTATCTTTGAAGATCTCCAAGTCTAAACAAAGCAGGAAGACAAGCCACTCTGTTGTTCTAGGGAATATACATATTAATAGTCCGTATTTTACGAGAGAGATGTTGCAATGAGCAGCAGCTCCTCTGCACACAAATCACATCTTGATAGTGACTCTTGACCATCCTATATTTCTCTCAAGTGACTGACTTGAAAGATAAAGAATTTGTGATGAGCTATTTTCTTGTCAGCTTGCAGCTTCTAGGTTCTGTAAATCATCCTGTGCTTCCCATGAATTGTGCTGTGAAAATTACTTTTGCCCCTTCCAATCTATTTTATTGAACTCCACTGGCATGTTATGCATGCACTGTGCCTGAATCGCTGCATTTCTGAGTTATTTGTGAGGCACAGCACTGCCTGCCAGATGGAGCAGCCCTTAAACCTGGAGGGGACAAACTCATCCTGAGTTTTCATCCCAGCTCTGAAACTGCTAGAACAAGTTGGTTACTGTTTGAGATTGGAACTAGGTGATCTTTACAGTCTCTTCCAATCTAAACCATTCTATGGTTCTTCGTGTAGCATGCCTCTCTGAGGATATACATGACTGCAAAGGGCACTGGTTATTCTATATCCTTTTCCCAAATTGGAGGAGGTTTGTTCTGTATAGGGAGCAAATCATAGAATGGTTTGGGTTGGAAGGAACCTTAAAGATCATGTAGTTACAACCCCACCACCACCATGGGCAGGGATACCTCCCACTAGACCAGGCTGCTCAAGGTCCTTCCCAGCCTGGTCTTGATCACCTTCAGAGAAGGGGCACCCACAACCTCCCTGGGCAACCTGTTCCAGTGTCTGACCACCTCCACTGTAAAGAACTGCTTTCTAATCTCCAGTCTAAATCTCCCCTTTTCCAGCTCAAAGCCATCGCCCCTTGTCCTATTACCAAAAGGCCTTGTAAAATACTCTTCTCCAGCTCTCTTGTAGGCCCCCTTCAGGTACTGAAAGGCCACTATAAGGTCTCCCTACAGCCCTCTCTTCTCCAAGGATGCACACCTCCAACTCTGTCAGCCTGTCCCATAGGGGAGGTGTTCCAGCCCTCTGAGGATCTTTGTGGCCTCCTCTGAACCTGCTCCAAGAATTCCACATCCTTCTTGTGTTGGGGGCACCAGATATATAGATAGATATAGATGTGTAGCAAATACCACCTACCATTAGTGTACCACACGTTGATTTTGCTGTAAATCATTCAGATGCAGAAAAGGGTGATTGTATGTGCTCTTTCCCCTGGCAGCAGGCTGACATCCTTCAGCTTCTCCTGCAGATGGGGACAAGTCTCCAGAGTTGTCATTAACCTCCTGTACTTGTGTGCTCCCAAGTTTACCTCCTTTTTTCTTTCCTCTTCCCTCTGAAAAGAGAACATCCCTGAGTGTATTTTTCCCCCAGCAGCATGGATGTCTATTCTTCTTGTTGAAGTTTCCTTCAACCACAGTATTGATGTTTTCATCCTATTGTAGCTTAATTTCTGTAAACAGCTTGACTTTCCTCCAGCAGGGCTTTCTTGAGAAACATCTGAAGAGATATGACATTCCTGAAGATACATAATTTCTCCTTTGATAATAATAGACACCTCATAAGGAATAAATTCAACACCTCTGAACATTATTCTCTGTGTGGATGGCTGAGAGGAATTAAACTGCCTCTCCTCACTCCTCTTGCCTACAGGCCACCTCATATGGGTAAATCCCTTTTTGTCCAAAATTTTTCTGAGTCTCCCTTCTCATTTTGCTAACAGCTGCTTAGCTTTTGCAGAGCAGACTGACACACTGCATCAGAGCTGTGCCCCATCTTTACAACTGAGCAAATCCAGCCCAGGTTCTGTGTGAGCACTTTGCTGCATAACCAGCTTTGGGAGCGTCTTTTCTTTCCCTGCTGCCATGTTTCCAAGGTTCATGAGCTGCTCACTCCTGGCCAAGTTGAAAGTACTACTTCTATGTTACTCTGCTCTGATGTTCCTGACCTCAAAGGAAGTGCAGAAGCAGGGGCCTCCCACGGACTATTTCTTCCTGCTTGAACATGGAAGGATAAGCAAACCGGTTTAATTCAGGGAAAGGTTTAGTTTCTCAGGCATTCCCTGCTATGAATAGTTTATTAAGAGCTAATGAGTTCTGACACATTCCTAACTTAAGAAATGGAAATGTCCAGGCAGCCCAGTGTGTGCCCAAACCCTCTCTTCAAAGCTGTTGGCTACCAAGAGAGAGATGTTCTGCATTATGGATTTCAGGCACCTTTTGTTTAGTAACAAAGAAGTGACTCTGAAGGATTGTTTGTTTAGAATACTTTCTATCCTTCAGAGTGTATACCCTCTGTGAAATGCTCTGCTCAAGCACATGAACTTGGCCACTGCCAAATGAGAGGTATGGAGCTGATCTGCTTTATCTCCTCTTTGCCATTTTGTCTTCTATTTTCTGAAGCTTTGGCTGAGCTTCTGCCAAACACTATAGTTGTGGGGGTCAGGAAGGATAGCATAAGGCAAATTTGACTCTGAGCCACCTTTATGTCTGTCTTAAACATCTAATCAAGGAGATGGGACCAGCTCTGACATCATAGCAATTGGAATACTGCCACTGCCTGAAATAGCTGAAGATTGTTCCAAAGATGGGCAGAGTGCAGTGTGCTGCAGAGGACCCTCTGGGACCCAGCATCTGAATCCTTCATACCCTTCATTTTTTTTTTGGAAGATCTCCAATTAGGTGGAGGTGACTCATGTAGATGGGCATGTGGTCAACCAGTGGAAACAATCAAAACTTCAAAGTGGTCAGGCCACATCCAACCTCATCTGGGCTCAGCTGGCTTCATTTCTTCTGTGGTGGAAAATGGATAACAAAAATGACCTCTGTGGAAAAGTCAGATTTCTCTCCTATTATGAATTCCTGTTCATAATCCTCCTTTTAAGACACTGATAAGACAATCCTTGTAGATAAGTTTTCTCTTTAGCAAAGAATAAATAATTGACTACTCTTTGTTTGGTGAGATCTTCAGCAAAGGAATGTAAATAAACAAACTTACCAAATAAAGTTCTCTAATTGATGTACCAAGTATAAAAAGGCAGCAAAGTTAGTAATTTAGGACAATAAACCAGTCTGCTTTGCTTCCTAAGGCTCTAAAGGAAACAATCTGCTCTAGTTCACTGACCCCAAACTTTTTGCTAGAGTCCCATAGACCAGGAGAGATAATGTTTATCCCTCTTGCAGCAATGTTGTCTTCTCAAGGAGATACCCTTCAGTCTGCATTTTTATTTGTTTCTTTTCCTGTGGACCAGTCTGCTTCTCTTCAGAGGTAGCTGAGATGTGCTGTCTGTAATGTCTTATTTGTGGTCTGTTATGACACCAGTGCCTCTTATTAATTTAACTTGAGCATCTGTTTCAGTGGTACGGCTAGAGCTGCCTGTCAAAACAAACCTGGCAACGTCATGTAAATACGAAAGGATCTGCTTTTCACAGGTGCCTGTTGAGCCATTCTGCTTTTATCATGCCATGAATTTGAAGCTGAGATGGTTCTACATATCAAAGATGATGACCAGTTATTCCCCAGTACTCAGCATGCTTTCCCTGTGCTCTGTGTTGGTCCCTCATGCAATAAGGACAAAGCCTGTAGTAGATTTTTGGAGCACTGAATTAAGTGCAGAGCTTATCAGTTTTCCTCCATCTTTCAGTCCAGAAGAAAGTGTTTCACTGGGAGAACAGTTAGACATTGGAATCACCTCCCAAGGGAAGTAGTGGATTCCACTACACTGGACAGTTCTAAGACTCAGCTTGACAGGGTGCTGGGTCATCCTATTTCAAACAGACTGTTACCTAGAAAGGTTGGACCAGATGATCCTTGGGGTCCCTTCACAGAATTGTCAGGGTTGGAAGGGACCCCATGGATCATCTAGTCCCAAACCCTCTGCCATGGACCAGGACACCCTCCACTAGATCAAGTGGCATTCAGTGATTTACCCATTTAATTTCAACAGAGAGGATATTTTATAGATCTGTAGAGATGCCTTCTTTTCTGATAGCTTTGAAGGTTTATTTTAATACCTTCAAGATGTAAAACAGGATAGTAAGCTAGCAGTGTTGACAGGTTTAAATCAGAATGTCTCACAGCTGTGATTTACTTAGTGATGTATGTTGCTGAATTTGGACAGATTTAATTTGTAATAGATTATCAAATGGTGAATATGGTGATATTTTGATGGCATTATAAAGTTTCTTGCAGTGCACTACAAAATTGCTGTGCAAATTGGTTGACATTATCTAATTTTGCTCCACTTGAATGGACTCCTGTCTGCAGAAAACCCCCAACATCTCCCAACAAACCCACTGGCCTCCCCTGGCAGTAGGGCTGGCACTGCCCATATTTTTTCAGTTGTTTTTCCAGAAGCCCTAATTTTGCATAGGCAATACAGTCATCTCCTCTTTTCCCATCTGCCAACACCTCTCAACAAGGGCAGAAACTGTGGGCAGAGGGAAAATATCAGACTACAAATTAACAGTTAAATGTGCTCTTCATTCAAAAGTAACTCAGCCTTGAGATTTCTGAGAGCTCATTGTCTCCTTTATATGTTTGTGTCGCCTCTGATTTACATCCCTCTTCATCAAACTTCAGTGTCGAGGCAATTTATGAGAGCAATTTTCTTTGTAATATTCTGCAGCAATACTTGGCAAATCCACTCCCTCAGCATGGAGATGCATTCTTCTTTGTTCCACACTAAAGAGGCACAGAACCCTTACACTTCTTTTATGAGGCAAAGCTGAATAATACAAATCCTATCTCATAACTGCACATAGATACGGTGCCTAGACAGAACCTTCTTCTGGTGTTGTGATGGATCCATACAGAGCCCTTCTATCTGCCATGCGTTGGTCTGTTTAACCCATCTCTCTACAGCTACCTGAAAGGAGGTTGTAGTGAGGCCAGTTCTTGACCTCTTCTCCCAGGTAACTGACAGGACAAGAGGTAATGGCCTTAAGCCGTGCCAGGGGTGGTTTAGGTTGGATATTAGGAAGAATTTCATTCCTGTAGGAGAGGTCAGGCATTGGAACAGGCTGCCCTGGAAGGTGGTGGAGACACCACCCCTGGAGGTATTAAAAAATTTAGTAGATGAGTACTGGGCATGGTCAGTTCCCTGGTCCTGCTGGCCACACTGTTCCTGATCCAGGCCAGGATGCTGTTGGCCTTCTTGGCCACCTGGGAAAATTGCTGTCCTTTGTTCATCTAGCTGTCAACCAGCACCTCCAGGTCCTTTTCTGCTGGGCAACATTCTAGCCACTCTGCCCCAAACCTGTAGCATTGCCTGAAGTTGTTGTGACCTTGTCCTATGCCACTTTGATTTTCTGCCCCTTACATGCTTTGACATGCTCTGACATCAGTGTTTTATCTGTACCAGGTGCTGATTGTGGAGGACAGTGAGCTGTTTAAACAAATGACAGTGAAACTGGAATACAGCCTCTGCTGTGAATGTCTCAGCAGTGTAATGTGACAGTGACCTCGGTTTAGTTGTGAAAGAAGCAGCAGAAGGATTTGGGTGGTTGTAACAGTGGCTCTTTACATCCTTGTGCTCAAGTGGGGTTAAGTTTCTACATCTCCCAGCTTGCCACATAGCTGACCAGTCCCTGTATGCCTATGAATAGCTAGTGGGTATGTGTCACTGACATAGGAAGTGTGGCTTCTACTAAACTTCCTGTTTTCAGGGATAAACTTGGGTAGCTGGAAATTGTGAAATCTACACCACAGATTGCCAAACCTTTTTCTTGCTATACTGATGCTCTGCCAACCAAAATTTTGAGACTGTTAAAAAGTCTCTTTTCTTGATATTTTTTTCTTCTTCTGTGGGAATATCCACTGCATAGAAAATTACCCAAAGATTTATTTATCACCTGTGATTCTTCATTCCTTTTTGTAATTCCACTGTCTTGAGTGCTCTCTCCAAAAACATCCTGTCTTTACAGACATTATTCTCTTCTCACTTGGGGTGTTAAAACTCAGAAATAAATTAAGTTCACAGAATGTCAGAAGAGTCATGGAGAGGAGTTGTGAAGATGCTCTGGATTTAGCTTGGTATAAAACTGATGCGGGTTGACTGCGACCTCTGTACGGATTTGTGGAGGTCCATATATCTGTTTATCACAAACAAATAAGTATTTAATAATCACCAGAGGTAATTCACAAATAAAGACAATACAGCCAAAGGTGCATAGAAGTGACAGGGGTCTGTCTTTATGGGGCTCGTTTCAAGTTCTTCTAGATCTAGGAGAGAACGAAGATGTCAGTATCTGGCATGTGTCAACCTGAAGATTTTATGATGATTGTTTTCTGCTGCTTCAAGATTAATTGATGGAGTAAGAATCACAGAATTCTAGGCATTGGAAGGAATCTCCAGAGATCAAGTCCAACCCCCTGCAAAGCAAGACCACTTAGGGCAGGACACACAGGCACGTGTCCAGGAAGGTTTTGAACCTCTCTAGAGAAGGAGACTCACACACCGGGCAGCCTGTTCCAGAGCCCTGTCACCCTCGTAGTAAAACACCTTGTTCTCATGTTGAGATGGAATTTCCTATGACTGAGTTTGCATCCATTGCCCTCCATCCTATCACTGGATGTCACTGAAAAGAGACTGGCTCCATCCTCCTGACAGCCACCCTTGAGATACCTTCTCTTCTCCTGACTAAATAGCCCCAGTTCTCAGTCTTTCCTTCTAAGAGAGGTGCTCCAGTTAATTAATCATCCTCATAGCTCCTCATTGAACTCCCTCCAGTAGTTCTGTGTCCCTCTTGAACTGGGGAGCCCAGAACAATACAATACAATACACCAGGTTGAAAGAGACCTTCAAGATCATCACATCCAACCCATCAACCAATCCAACCCACCTAAACAACTAAACCATGCAACCAAGCACCCCATCAAGCCTCTTCCTGAACACCTCCAATGAAGGTGACTCACATAATACTTCAGATGTACTCTAACTAGGTCTGAGTAGAAGGGGAGGAAGACCTCCCTCGACCTGCCTGACACACACTTCTTAATGCACCCAATGGAGTTGAGCCTCTTTGGGTATGTTAACACAAGATTTACTGCTTGAGGTTGTCTGGGAAGTACCACTGTCCCTGCAAGGAGGTGTCTGCCCACCACCCGTACCACTGCCACCTTGGTGGAAGCACTCTCTGGGGAGAGAAGGACTTGTCCTCCTGTCCTGTCTCTCTGGCCTTTCCTCTGCCCCTGTGTGTCACCACCACATCCAAATGTCTCTGTCTTTCACCTTTGTGGGACTCTAATCCTCGAGTTTTTCCTTCTTCTCATTCTCACTGCCCCTACCCTCTCAGTACCACTTTCTCTGCAGACATATCCTGCTCATCCAGCCCCTGTGCCCTAGGTAGCGCTGCCTCCCCCTGTATTACAGCTGAAGCCTGGTGACAGTGACCGGCCTGCCCTGCATCTCCCCATCCCTATGCCAGTGTGGCCCCCTGCCCAAAGGGACTGGTGCTCAGCCTGCATCCCCTTAGCAATGTCCATCTGCACCTCCAGCTTTCCATAGGCAGGCCCTGCTTTGTAGGGGTTGGCCTGGATTTCCCACCCCAGAGTTCCATAGATGGTATGACAGTGTGCTGCCTTTGACTGGGAGCTGATGTGGCCACAGCCATAGGGCTGCTGCCAAGACCTACAGGCTCAGCCCTTCTTTGCTGATGCAGTCATCATGGTGCAAACAGTCAGCACTGTTCTCAGGGAGTTGGCACCCCAAAAGTGTGACTCTGTGTGCCCTGGGAGGCTGACGCTCCTGCTTTGCTCGCTCACCACAGGCTTCCACCAGCCACCACGGAGGTGCTACATGGCAGAGGTGATAGGAACATGAAGAATAAAACCAGCTTGGCCCTTTATTATCATATAATTTTGACTTGCAGAGAGCTAATATGGCCTATTCAATCCATGCAGCAGCCTCCCTTCTGTGCTTGTTGACCTCCCATGGCTTTGGTGGCTTATTTTCACTGCTGCTGTGAGTCGTACAGTACAATGCAATGTGATGGAGAAGTGACACCACACACCTGACTTTCCAAAGATGGGGCAAAATGGTGAAAAGGAAAAAGGGATACCACATCAATATGGCCAGATAGGACACTATCTGTGCACTGCATGCATTTATTTAGTCCTGGGCATCTTCAGAATCATCGTCCAAGTTATATCCTCCAAGTAGCTGTCCTGGTATTTGGGGTAGGCAGTAGGGGAGCTGCAGCTGAAGAAGAAATCAGAAACGCAATCTCTGGCACCAACAGAGGTCATTAAGGACACCTGGTTGCCATGGGAACCCCAGCAAGAACGTCTCAAACAAGCTGGAAATCAGGATGTTGTGGTGAATGTTAAAATACGATGGTTTTTAAAGAGAACAGTTTGAGTTTTGGGTTACTAAACATTTTCTCAGAAAGATGTCAGAAAACCCATACAATGCACCTGGTGGCCTTCCTCTGTGCAAGGATGCTGCATTTGCTTGGAGCAAGTTCACAGTGTGTTTATGAGTTACAAGTGCATTTAGATTTTGGAAATACGTTATTAATTACAGCACTCTACAGAATATTATGTTTGCTAATTAGGCAAACCCTGACTCTGCAAAGACAAAGCTAAGGTAAGCTGAATTCTTAAGGAATAAAAAGACACGCTTAATGAGCTGTGTCTGCTTTCACAATTCTGTCATCAAAAAGAGGATCTTGGAGACAGGATTTGTGAAATCTGCACGGCATTTGGGGAAGCAGCATTTAAAGAACTGAGTGACTCTTCCAGTCACGTTTCAGGGAGTGCTCCTAAAGCTAAATGGAACTTCTCAAGTAGAGTAATTCATTTGGAACAGCAATTAGAAAATTTTAGTTAATTAAAAAGGCAACATCTACAGTTAAAAAACCAAAAAACAACTACTTTTTTATTTGCAAGTGCAGGGAAGCTGTGTTGCAATAAACACCTTACATTAGGGTGTGATATGGTGCAAAAGGAAGATGAATTAAATAACTAGGAGACATTAAGAGAGAAAAAAAATATCCTGGAGTCACTGGAAATGCTTCAAATTTACTGTGTGAATAAAAGTGAAATTGGTCCTGTTGCATCAAATATTCACTTTTAAAATGCAAGAACTCCCTTGGCTCCAGTATTTTTGTCCTGTGAGCACAGTAGTGAAGAACACTGAGAGAAGTGGGATTAATGTGTGTGGTGTATTGCAGCCTTCAGAAATAATTGTCATAATATTCACTCATTGCAAGATGAGAAATGCCACAATTTGGCACAGTAAAAGGAAAATGAATTTAAAAAAATCTGTATCTTCTTACAGGCACATTCTGGCATGTGGTACATCCTGGAAAGATGAATTCAAAGTATTTATCTAAGCAAAAGATCTCCAACTGTCTGGAAGCAGGACTTGCCTAATACAGAACAGCTTAGAGACCCAGTAAAAAATGACGTTTGGATTAAAGTATCAGAAAGTCTAGGTAAAAATTACCTCATCTCAGTGAAACTGTGACATGAAGTCACCCAAGTTTAACTCATCATCTCCTTAGCTGCGCTCTGGCTGGTGCCTGGCCAGCCCAGCAGCACCAGGTGCAGCCAGGAAATTGACCTTCCTGCAGAGGTGTTTCAGGGATGAATTTCCTAGCAGGGCTGTAACCCATGTGGTGCTCCTGGAGACCAGAAAACCCGAGCAGGGTGACTCTGTGGCTGTTATGTCCCCCCAGTGCTGCTTGCTGTCTTGGTGAAGGGTAAGGCTTTGGGAGGGTACACACAGATTGCTTTTTCATCAGGTAGCTTGGTTTCAAAAATTTGCAGCTAAGGTGCTCCTGGCCACCAGTAAGCACGCTCCTACCATCCTCTCATACAACTCAGCCTTCCTCTGCTTTTACATCCTTTTGGAAATGGAGTAAGTGACTTTTCTTGCTTGATTGTTCTAATTGCATGTCACCCATCTCCCAGCACACACAGATTTTCCTCTTTTAGTTTGTATGATAGTTGTATAAAGAGAGAAGCAGCCATCAGCCCTAAAGTTGGTCTCCTTCCAATAATTGCAGATCCTAATCTTCCCTTGTGCACCATGGCTGCTGACAGCCCGATTGTGCCCGCGCCCAGCAGTGATGGTGGATGGATTTACCTGCGTGGGAAGGAGTGACACTGCTCCAGAGGTCACTTCAGGAAGAGCAAGACTCTTGCAAAATGCCTTCATGCAAGAGTGCAAGCATCAGGTGGAAGAAACAAGAGGGTGGAAGTGACACAGGACAACTGGAGAAAGCTCTGGTGGGTGCCTCTTAAAGTAACAATATTGTTTAGGTACTTTGGGAGGTTTTGTCTTTAACTTCCTGGAGAATAAAAGAGGGCTCAGGCCTGGTATTTTCCCTTTTATTGCTGCAAGGGATGTCTTGTGGTGGTGTAGGGTGCTGTTAAGCAACAGCTTGTTTGGGGCCAGGGACAGCATTGCCCACCTACCAAGCAAGTGCGGTGGAGTGGGTCCATCTAAGGAGATGGAAGCATCAGATCAGATAATTGTGAGGGTGATGTGAATGTTGCAATTCCTATCTTAGTTTCAAAACAGTGGCATTTTTCCATACATGTGTGTATGGCAGTGGGAGCTGAGAGTGGTGCTGTAACTGTGGTGTGGCTCAGGAAGGCTGTGGTGTGGGTCTGTCTTGGCAGGTCCAGGGTGTGAGGTTTGTATGTGTGCGTGCTGTGGAACCAGAGAAGATGAGCTTTTGCACCAGGATGTTTGAAAACAACGCGGTCAGCTGCAAATGCTGTGTCAGTCTACAGCTCCTTATGCTGCTGGGATTTGGGGCTGGAAATGGTGGTTATTTTGGGCACTGCTGCGGCCCAGGCCTTGCACAGGGCAGGGAGATGGAGGAGCTCAAAGCTTTGTTGTGATGTGAAGATGAACACCATGATGCTTGCTGTAGCTTCAACTGGGCTAGGGCAGATCCCTATAGCACTGTGACCCTGCTCCTTCATCTGCATTCAAACATAGCATGAGAAGTTAAGACTTCTTTTGGGGAAAGGTGGTTGAGAATTTGGTTCCCTCTACAGCTACCTGAAAGAAGGGTATAGTGAGGTGGGGGGTGGTCTCTTCTCCCTAGGTGATAGAACAAGAGGAAATGGCCTGAAATTATGCCAGGGGAGGTTTAGGTTGGGTATTAGGGGAAAAATTCTTTCTTCCAAGAGTGGTCAGGCACTGGAACAGGCTGCCCAAGGAGGTGGTGGTGTCACCATTGCTGGAGTTGCTCAAGAACCGTGTGGTCAAGGCACTTTGGGACCTGGTTTAATGACGATGGTGGTGTAGGTCAACTTGATGATCTTTGAGGTCTCTTCCATGGGGTATGGAGGAAGAGGCAGGTCCCAAAGTCTGTCCTTTTCCTGACAGAGCTGCCAGCTGAGCATGGCCTTGTCTCTAGTGATGTGAGGAACCTTCAGTCACCCCGGAGGTCCAAGAAGGCAGGAGGGACCCTGACCCTGCCGGTGGCTCCCTGTGCACCGTGCCCTTTCAGTGCCATCAGCAGCCTGGGCAGCGACACGGCCTTAAGGAGTAGGGTAGGGTCCTGCCGCCTTGGCAGCAGCCTGGCAGAACGGGGAGAAGTTTCAACTGCTGTGAGGGATGCGGCCTCTGGAGACGGCTCACCGGAGAAACTCTCTGTCCTCCGAGGGGCGAAGGATGTCGGCGACAGGCGGGCTGGGTCGGAAGCCAGGGATTTTATGCGCCCCTCCGCTTCCCTCACTCCCCGAGGCGCGGCCGCAGGTGGAGGCCACGGCGCGAAGCCGGCAATGCCGAGGCGGGGGGACGCCGCGCCAGGAGGTGCCGTGCCGAAGGGTGTCCCCATGCAGCCCCCGCCCCGCGGCGGCGGCCCCGGGTGGGCGGGGCGCCGGCGGGGGCGCGCGCCCGGCAGAGAGCAATTCGCGCACGGAGGCCGCTCGGCAGCGCCTCCCGCCGCTGCGGCACCATGTGGCAGCCGGCCACGGAGCGGCTGCAGGTAAGGGGCGCGGGGCGGCGGCGCCTGGCGAGCGGCCCGGGGAGGGCCGGGGCTGGGGAGAGGGGAACTGTGGTGGCGAGAACGTGGCCGGTCAGGTACCGGGAGTTTGTTGCAACTTCTTCCCCGCCTTGCCTCCGCAGTTGGGTGTGTGGGACAGACACGGGACACACACAGTACCGGGGGAAAGGAGACCCTGCCCTGGCGGCGTCCCGGCTGTCGCTGGCTGGTGGCTCTGTCGCTTCTAGCGGGGCTTGGGTTCCAGCCGGCGAGGGCGGCTGCGGCCACCTCGGCCCCGGGAGGCGTCGCGGTTCGGCTCGGTCCAGCGGAGGACACCCTCTTCAGGGGCTCCTCGCCGCGCACCCCTCAGGTGAGGGGAGTCCCGCCAGGCCGGCCGCCGCCTGGGCCGCGTGCGGGAGGGTGCGCGCGGGATATGTGGGGTCATAACATCCGTACTGGAGCCCTTTTCCACCCCCAAATCCAAGGGTCCGGGCGATCGATGGGAGCTTGCCCCTCCCCCGCTCCCTGCGCCGCCTCTCCGCACCCTGCGGGCGGTGAGTCGGGCTCCGTTAGCCCCGGCTCCATCCTTCTTTGGTGTGTGCTCCTTGGAGTGTTTCGTATTCCGGGAGAAACCGAGACAGGCGGAGAAGACAGCGAAATCAAACTCGCTTTGTAGTTTGGCAAGAAAAGGTTATTCTTGTGTTTGCGAGTCAAATCGAGGATTTGCGTCGCTCTCATCAAGCAGAAAATGTGGTGCTTTGATCTGAGTTGATAGTAGAGCCAAGCTGAGCAGATCAGAGTAGGGGTTGGAAGTGACTTCCAGATCAAGGACTCCAATGCCCCCCTTGCCAAGGCAGAATCACCTAGGGCAGACCAGGCCTGAATGCATCCAAATGGGTGTTGAAAGTCATCAGAGAAGAAGGCACCACAACCTTTCTGGGCACCCTGTTCCAGGGCTCCGTCACCCTTATAGTAAAGAAGTTTTTCTTCATGTTGAAGAAAACATGTGTTCCAGTTTGTATCCATTGCCCCTTGTCATATCAGCAGACACAGGTCCAGAAGCACGAGCCAGCAACAGGAGTAATTACTTCTCTTAACAAGACCCACTTTTTGTTCTGCATTGAGAGACTGGATTCTGAGTGGATAGGAAGGATGTGCCACATCCATAGTTGGTGGATTCCAGGGTGACAACTGTCTGAGCACGTTGTTATTTGTTTCCCAGTGTTAGCTGGAAACTCTTCAAACCGCAAGTGCCAAGGACCAACTGATTTCCTTAGGGGATATTACTGCAGGGAAAGGATCTGAAGTGAGGCTGCACCCGACAGTTGGGAGGAAAAGGAGGAGGTGAGAGAAGGCAAGGAGAAGGAGAGAGCTGAGATTCTCAGTGTTGTGCTGATCTGAATTATAAGGGTTCCCTTGGTGTAATTTTGAGATGTTAAAGTAAGAAGATGCAGCTGTCACAAATACTTGATAATGCCTGCAAGAGCATGCAAGGCTGAAGAGAACCAAGCACTTGTGTTTTGCAGGATAAGCTTGGGAGTGTACCATTATTTAGGTGTCTCATGTACCACTTGCATTGGTGGGGTCTGGATTGAAAAGGTTGTGTACTGTAGGGAGCTTGAGATGCCTGGAGGAGGTATGCTCCTGGGTTCTCACCTGCGGCAAAGCACAGCCACAGGAGCACCTGCTCCTCTGTCCTGCTGGAGGGCAGCCGCAAGCACCAAAGTCTTCAGCAGTGACCACTGACTTTACTCATCCTACTACTGGCTGCCTTTAGCTGGAGTCTCCAGGCCTCCTCAGCCTTTCAAAATTCTGAGTGCCTGTAAATGCAGTTGTTGCCATGTACTGTGGAAGCACATGAAGAGCTGTAGGTGCTCTGAAAAAAAAATCACCAAAACAAACTACCAACAAAAAACAAGCCAGAGCGATCCAAAATTGCTGAATGAAATTGCACCAGCTCCTAAAATGGGGAGAAGGGGAAAGCCTTGCAAAAGTCACAAGAAGCCCATAATAATTCTGCATATAATAGCATAGTGAACAGTGGGCAAAACAAATGCAGTGAGTGGAAGGATGCTGAGGAGCGATCACATCACAAGGATGTGATCCCGGAATTGAAAGCATCCATATATGTGAGCCAGACTTGCATGGGCAATAGGCTACTTAATATCTCCAACTGCTTTGTGTTTGGTTTGGGGTTTTTTGTTTGTTTGAATCCTCATCACTTCAAGAGCCATTTGTCTTCCCTTCTGTCTCCCAACATGTTCTGCGTTGCCCTCTGGGCCAGAGCTGCTGGTAGTGCTGCCCAACTTCCCCTGAGGAGAGCTTGGGCAGGCAACAAATGCATGTTTTTTTCCCATGTTTCTCTTCCTCAACATCTTAATTCCATTTCAGGTGTCTCATGTTGCTGTCTTTGTCCCATGCTCCCTCTCTCCCAGCACCCAGCTGCTGTGAAAGAAATCTTGGTGCCACTGGGGTGTTGAAGGGTGGCACTCTACTTGTCTCTGGTGTCACAAGTGTCACCATGGCTGGCAAGCATGTGTTGGGAGGGCGCTGAGCATGGGATTTTGAATGTAGCAGGGTAGTATTTGGTCATTGGATAGAGTAGATGATGTCTTATGGTCTCCATTTGTGTATTTTGCGATTGTGGCTTATGCCAGGTGACTTGAGTCTCCATCTCCGGAGATGTTTAGAGCTCCTGTGTGACCTCCTCTGGGTGAAGCTGCCTTGGCAGGGAGGTTGGGCTTGATGATCTCCAGATGTCCCTTCCAACCCCTACCATTCTGTGATTTGGGGTTGTATAATGGCTGGTCTGGCCCTGTCTGCTATAGGTTGGCCTTTGAGATGGTGGGTAGGTGCAGAAGGAGTGGAGCTGGCACAGCTGTCTTGGTGTTTAAACGTGCGAGTTGGATGTGGCATAATTTTTTCCTGATCATATCTTGCCCTGGCTCCAGCTGTGGCAAAGTGCAGATCTGTTGATAGTCCATGCTATACCTCTGTGCTAAGGAAAATGGCAGAGAAAATATTTTAATCTTTCAGGGGTGTGCCTGGCCTGGTTCAGCAAAGGAAAGTATAAGCTGACTTTTGGAAGTGGATGCCTGTTGGTAAGGGTCAGTCCTGCCCACATTGCTAAGGCAAGCTCTGTGTGTTTAACTCAAATGGCAGCAAGAAGTGTGGTGTAAAGGCTCCTGTCATGTTCTGACCGAGTGTGCAGCAGTTGTCTATTGCTCACAGGTCTCCTTTCCTAGCCCCATTCAGTGTATGACAAGGCAGCATGTACCTGGTCTGTGGCCGATGGTGTAAAACCCACTTTTGTTCCCAATGTGCTCAGTCCTGTCAGGTTTCACAGTTTGTGCTGAAATTTTTGGCGTTGACTAGGCAGTACAATTCCAGTGGTGAGGTCAGCAGCAGAGCTCATGCATACGCAACAAGAATGAGGTGTCAGCTGCTTGGTTATGAAACTGCAGTGAGCTGGGCCATAAGCTGGACTTGTCCCTACTGCTGTTGAAGGGCAATGACTTTGAACTGGAAAAGGGGAGATCTAGACTGGGGATTAGGAAGCCATTCTTTACAGTGAGGGTGGTGAGACACTGCAACAGGTTGCCCAGGGAGGTTGTGGGTGCCCCTTCCCTGAAAGTGATTGAGGTCAGGTTGGACAGGACCTTGAGCATCTTGGTCCAGTGGGAGGTGTCCCGGCCCATGGCAGAGGGTTGTAACTAGATGATCTCTAAGGTCCCTTCCATACTAAACAGTTCTATGATTCTGTAATCTGAGACTGTGTCTCATTTGAAGAGTTTTTCCTCTCTGGTTTCTGTGGCAGTGTTCCTGGCTCATGTTCAGTAAGATGTGGGTTCAGATACTGAACATGCATGTGCCTCCCTGTCTCTTCTGCTGGAGCATTGGCCTGGGGAGCTCCTGGGATGTCAGGGTTGTTCTCCCTGCGGCAGGGCTCAGTTTACCTTATGGGTGTGGTTTGTGTTGCTATGCTTGCAGCAGGATCTTATTGATGGTTGTAAGCAGAGTGTTCAGACACTTGGCTTGGCATTGGTGGCAGCAGCACTGGTTGAAATGATGCTGAAAATATTCTGAAGTCTTTCTTTAAAATTATTTCTAAATGTACCCCCCGTGCCTGGAAGTGCAGCTGGGACTTCAGAGCTGCCAGCCTTGGCAATGCTCGTGTGAGGACTTTGAGGTGTGTTTTGAAAACAGCTGGGTCTTCATGCAGTTCTGTGTGCCTGCCTGAGATATGGCTGCTATTTGCTTTGAAACCCAAGCTTTCCTGAAGCTTGATGACAGATATTGTTTCTAGATAATGAATCCCAGTGGTTGCATAGTTTGCAAGGTCATGCCGTTTATAAGTTTTCCTGCCTTTCTTAACATGTGTGGGTAACAGGGATTGCTGCCTCCAAATGTGTTTCCCCCTGGGGTGGGACGCAGAGTGGTGCTGGTGCTGCCTGGCCTTGAGCTGCATTGCTGTGCATCCCAGACTGAGGCACGCCCATGAGCCCTCCTTTTGGAGAAGCTCACATTGTTCTTCTGCAGGTGGTACAGTTGGTGAGCCCCCATGAGCAAGGAGCAGATGAGGGTGCTCTGTCGTGGAGCTGATTCTGTCCCTGTCTGTGGGCCTGGGACAGACCATGCAGTTGCTTCAGATGCTTTTCTTGGGTACCCAGTTGTCTCTGGCCGAGCCTCTCTGGCTGGAATGTGTTTCTGTGCTCTCTAACTGCATCTTGAATCTGCTGATACTTTCAGACGTTGGGATGAGAGATACTGTTGATAAACGGCATCCTGGCCTGGATCAGGAATAGTGTGGCCAGCAGGAGAAGGGAAGTGATTGTGCCTCTGTACTTGGCACTGGTTAAGCCACACGTCAAGTATTGGGTTCAGTTTTGGACATTGAGGTGCTGGAACAGGTCCAGAGAAGGATAACAACGCTGCTGAAGGGTCTGGAGAACAGGTCTGGTGAGGAACAGCAGAGAGAACAGGGGTTGTTTAGTCTGGAGAAGAAGAGGCTGAGGGGGGACCTCGTTGCCCTGAAAGGAAGGTGTAGGGAGGTGTGGGTTGGACTCTTCTCCCTACAATCAGGAAATGACCTGAAACTGTCCCAGGGGAGGTTTAATTTGGATACTAGGAAAAATTTATTTGCTTCAAGAGTAGTCAGGCATTGGAACAGGCTGTCCAGGGATGTGGTGGTGTCCCCGTCACTGGAGGTGTTCACAAAATATGTGGAGATGGCACTGTGGATGTGGGTTCATGACCATGGTGTTAGGTTGAAGGCTGGACGTGATGATCTTCGAGGTCTTTTCCAACCAAAACAGTTCTCTGGTTCTGTGATATTATGTGCATCCACTATCACCTAGTACACACAACAAACGTGTTTTCCGTGACAGGAACATTGAAACTCTTCACTAAAGAAAGCCAGGTCTGGGCAGATCTCCATGTGTGTTGGCTTTGAAGTAATTATGGGCGCAGTGCGTGTTCAGATGTAATGCGAATTCGGGGGCTGTTGGTGCTTTCAAAATCAACAACTTCTCTTTCTGTTATGCCCAGTGTTCAGATGCATGTGTGCGTTAAAAATGCAGCATACAGCCAGTTAAAGGAATAGGTTTCTAGTTTTTAAAAGCATATGGAAAACCTCTTTTGTAAACCACACACAAGTGTTGTCAGCGTAAAGCGTACAAATGGCTGTCTAGGCAGAAACTGCTGCAAGATGTGCATAGCAGGACTGATACTCTGGTTTCATTAAATATTGTGTCAGAAGGGAAAAGTGAAAAGTATTTGAAATTTAAGCTTAAGTCACGTGGATGCAAATGTCCGGGAAGTCTTACAGCCCAGAGTTTTGGCACTGTGTAGCTTCAAGGATCTTTCAAGGCATTGAAGTTCCTGCCCAGGTTTGCTGCTATGACATTACAGCAGTCAATGATCTTTAAAACAAAGCTCTGTGATCCCAGCAAGTTCATCTGGCACTACTTAGCTTGGGCAGTTCCTTTTTTCCATGTTATTTATTCTTTATACAAAATGAATGGCTGGAAAAATGGTAACTTTGCGAAGCGTTCTATGACCAAAAGAAAATCAAAATCAGTGACTGCCTTGTGGAAAGTCCCCTGGGAAATGATCCTAAGGGTTCATTTGTAGTGTACTATGACAGCCTGTTGGACCAAGAAAAATAAAACAAAGAGAATAAAGCAATGATTTCCTTGAAGGAAAACAAACTGAAGTGTTGAGTCTGAGTAGTCCAGCATTTTAACTGCCTGTTTCTCATTCTTTCTCTGTCACTGGTGGCAGCCAGCAGGACAGTCAGCAGTGCTGTGCCCAGCGCTTTGCATTTCCTTCCCAGCACGACTGTGTTTACAGCAGAGACCTTCAGCACAGGGATGAGAGATGTGCTGTGCTGGACAGGCTTTGGGCCGGTATCCCCACAGGCCCAGAAAGTGTCACGGTTGTGTCTTTATTTGTGATTTGGCTCTTTGTGTGGGCAAGGTGAGAGTAAATGTTTAAATGTGTCACTGAAAAGTTCTTTTAAGCAGGTTTCTTCCCCCCCCCATTATCTTTGTTTGTTTTGTTATTGTTTTGTTTTGTGTTTCCACCCCACCCCAGTGCTTTCATGTATAATAATTGAACTTATTTGCACTTCAAATAATAGCTGGAAAAATTGCAGGTGACAGTGGGTGTTAGTCTTCTGGGCTGTTTCTGAGTAAGTACATCAAAGCTCTTTGACTGAAGATTTTAAATGTGGATGGTTGTAAATGTGACCTGAGAAGACCAAATATGGCTTTTCATGGTTCATTTTTCCTGCTGAAATCTTGAAAATGAAGTGATGAATGCAAATCTTTGATGCGTAGAATCTTAAGGGGAAAAAACAAAACGCCAAACAGAACCCCAAAACCCCACAATGTTTGGTGTTACTAGGGTTTGCTCTTTTAATGATGGCACTTGAAGAAAATTCTACACAGCCTCAGAATGATTGTTGATCCTGCTGACCTTATCTCAGCAGTTCAGCGATGGCTTCTGAAGTGTTCTTTCTGCAGAACCTCCACACTTGTTTTTGTTGGGAGCATTTAAACAGTAACAGCTTTTCTGAGAAAATTACTGTGGCTGCTACTAATTCCAGTGTTGGTTTAGACATGTAAAAATTTTGCCATTCCAGCTGTTTGCCTCTGTTCCCTCACACTCTTTGCTTGCTGTGTTGTGCTGGGTGCTTTAAATGAGTGGGTGGGACTTCAGAGGCAGGTCGATGGCCTTTTTTGGACTCTTTCACTCTTCTCTCAGCTTAATGTCTGGTTGTACTTTGAGGCGATACTAACAGCTACATTTCTGACCTGAGTTACTGGTAGTGAACTTTACTGACTGAGCTGTTCCACGAGTGTGGTGCTGTGGGATCTGGGGTCTCTTGTGTCATATCCCTTCATGGTCTTGATTCTGTGTCATGCTGGGTAATTTTTAAAAGTCTTTTCATGTGAAAACATTTTCTGCAGATATATTTGATGAGAACTGCTAAGAACACCAAAAGCAAATAGAAAGTTTATTTAGTGTCCTGAAGTTTATATTTGTGGCCACCTCTTTCTTCCTATACCAGGCTCCCTGAGGGTTAGAGAGGTGGTTATTCCATAGGCTTTTTGTGAAGCTTTCACAAAAGCCTATGACCCTGGAGTAAATTTCCAAGTATTTTCAAACCCTCCATTTAAGGTATTAGGCTTTTCCAGAGGGTGTTTTGCCTGGTGGACTGATCGTCTCAAAAAACTTACCCATTCATTCAGTGCCCAGAGAGGATAAATGATGTTCAGAGTGTGGTTCCACCTGTGGAATAGCTGCTCTGACGATCTTGCTGTGGAATCTGGGCCCAGCTCCACTGGGGTCAGCACCAGCCTTGCACCTTCCTGGATTGTAGAACAGGGCAGCAATCCTGCCCATTGAGATGTTAGAGAAGATGTAGAAAGTTTGTATACTTTCACTTAAAACATTTCTCCATGGTACTGGGCTTCTTTCTGAGAGTGTCTGGTGGCTGCAAGCCAGGACCAAAGAGTTTGACACCATGGACCTGGGACCTCCATGGTAGTGCTGGAAGCAACGTCAAATTAATCATCTGAACCTGAACCAGAGAGTTCTAGCTCTCTTGTTTCCTCACTGAGCCTGAGTTTTGACAGAAAGAATGGTTGGACACAATATTTCCTCTCCAGAATGGCCGCAGGAGGGAACCTCTCCAGAATCTCAGCTGCTCTGCAGCTTTCCTGTATCTGAGGATGAGCCTTCTTGCTGTCAGAATTAATCTGTGGCAGTCCAAATTAACGTGCTGAACTCATTTTCTAGTGGTAAGAAATGTCGTCCCTAGTTTGCCAGTATTTCCTTCTGTTGGGGTGAGGAACACCACGAGAAGAGTTGTGTCATGGTGTGCTGGTTCTTCCGTCTCCAGCTTGGAGTTGGCGAGCAGGAAGACAACCGACAAAATTCTTAGGGAAAAAAAATGTCCCTAAAAAATGGCAAAACAAGGGGTTTAGCCTTTCTTTGTCTGGTTGGAGACTATTTATTTAACAGAACCTTTTGCTCATTTTAATCTTTGCCTAATGTAATTATTTTTTTTAACCGTAAAAATACTTTTTGGAACTCAGGCAAACAATAAACTGCAGCTTCTCAGGCTGCCTGGGTCTTGGGGCATCCTGAGTACCTCTGCTCCAGCTCACTGCACAGTACATCAGCAGATGGCAGTGAATTTCTCACCTTTTAGAAAATTGTCAGCTTAAGCATCTTTTTGTTTTCCCCTAGTCCACGGGAATTTTGCATGCCTGACTATAAATTTGAATCGGAAGATGTAGAAGCTTCAATCTCGTCCCAGTGCTTTTAGGAAGAAGCTTGGGTCTGCACAGGTTTCAGTTTTCACAGCTGTGTTCTGTTGTTTGGATTAGAATCAGGAAGAAGGGTATTTCGAAAATGTTGTGTTGTTCCTCTTTACGATTTGAGCTTGGTGCTGCCTGTTTGAGAACATCCCAATAGAAGAGACAGTTCTGGTTCGCCTGCTAAAATGAGCTGCTGGAAGGATGTGCAGAGCTGTACAGTCATGAGCGAAAAATGTTTTGGTAGGCAACTAAGGGCAAACCCAGCTGTGATTGCTGAGACCCCCAAAGCCTGGTGATCCTCCAGCTGAGGATAAGACTCTGAACTTTGACTTGTTGCATGCCAGGCTGCCCCTGGGAACTGTGGATTTGTGGCTGGGCTCCCTCCAGGCTGTGCCACATGGCCACCAGGACAGCTGCCTGTTGGGAAATGGGGTGGGATAACTGCAGAAGCGGAATCCTCTTTGTTGCGTTATTGATGGAGCGTCAGCAGCAGTGTCTGTAGAAAGGATTTTATTTTCTAGGATTTGGACAGTGTGCTTTGACAAATGTGTGTTAAATCACTCAGATTTAAGAATGCAGTCTTATCTCTGTGCCTTTGAACCCATTAACTTTTGTCTTGCCTTTCATGATGGGAATGTAACTTCTCAGTGATTTATAAGGAATGTTCGGAAGTGTTTCTTCATGGCTGCTTTGTTTTGATTTGGAGTTTAGAGGCTTTCTTTTTCATTCAAGCACCTGAATCTTTGTGCTAGAATGTGTAATTGCTTTCAAATGGCAATGTTTTAATCTTCTACCACTAAAATACAGAGTTGCTGTAGAATGAAGAGTTTGAAAGGCTGCAGGAGCTGAGGTGGGTCCTGCTGTTGCCTTTTCCCGCAGATCAATAGTGCCCAGTGATGGGCACAAATTTGAACATCAGAAGCTCCACCTAAATGTGAGGAGGAACTTGTGTAATTTAAGGGTGATGGAGTCTTGCAGCAGCCTGTCCAGAGAGGTGGTGGAGTCTTCATCTCTTGAGTCATTCAAAACTCCTTTCTGCCCTTTTTAAAAATGGGGGTAATGTTTTCCTTTCTTCCAGTCACCAAGGTCTTCAACTGACTGCCAGGACTTTTCAAATATGATGGGGAGTGTCTTGGCAACTACCTCAGTTAATTTCTTCAGGACTCTGGGATGCATCTCATTGGGTCCCATGGAATTGTGTATCTTTAGATTCCTCCGATGGTCACGCACCTTGTCTTTGCATGCGGTGGGAGGGACTTTGTCTCCTTGGTCTCCATCTTGTGGGCCATCAACATGATAGCCATGAGGAGAGGGGTTGCCGAGACAAAAATGTTGTTGAGCCTCTCAGCCTTCTCCTCATCTGTTTTGACCAGTTCACCACTGTTTCATCTGCAGGGTGCAGATGTGTTGCCAGTCCTCTGCCTTTCTTAATTTAAAAATCAGACTGTCTTGTTTCTGTTGACCACTTACCAGAGGAAAGATGTTATTTAGACAATGTGTGGGGATTATCTGTGTACTGGACTACCACAGTAAACAAGTAATTAATTCTCTTCAAAATGTACACTGTGCTCTGTCTGTTGATTTTAAGGAGTTTTCTGGCAAACAAAGTATTTTTCTGTCTAAGAAACATTTCCTACCCAGTGACTAGTTGTAACAGAAGCGACAGTATTTCCTGTCTAAGGGAACGGATTGTATGTACATACTTTCAATTTGCCACTGTGGTTAACATCACTATGTGTTTTTGTAGCACTATTTCTTTTTTTTTTCTCAGTTTTATGTACTTAGTGTCAATAAACATAGGTACAGAAATAAGTCTGTCTGAGCCAACCAGTTGGTGCTTTTCTTTAATTTTGCTAACACCAGTGCTGGGATTTTGCAGAGGATAATCTGAGGATTCAGCTTTGGCTTTCCTCCTGCTCAAAACAAAATCATAGAATAGTTTGGGTTGGAAGGGACCTGAAAGATCATCTCGTTCCAGCCTCACTGTCATGGGCTCAATGATCTTGGAGGTCTTTTCCAGACAAAGCAACTCTGTCATTCTGTGATGTGCAGCTGTTGGTTTCTGGCGCTTAGAAGATGTTTTTTATACTGTCAGAGGCCAGCAAAGGGTATCCCATTTTGGCAATACTGGTGTTTCTAGAAAATGAGAAATCAAAGGTGGGCAAACACGTGTCCTCAGGATTTCTGCTGAGCCTCCCTGTCAGTACAGGGGTTTTTCTGTTGTCCCCTGGCTTCGCCAGTTGCGGTTCTCCATGAGTGAGTGGAGGGCCTTCTGACATTATACCCTGCAAGCCCCCCAGCTACTTGTAATTCGGGAGGATGAAATTATTCTGGGTCGCAAGTGGGCTTTTTCTGTCTGACTTTCCCAGGGTTCCTTGGCTGTTTCCACTCCTGTCCTCTCCTGGCCAGGGCTTAGCAAAGCTGAGCAGAGCAGAGCTGTGTGGGGTGTATTTCCTATTTCTGTGCTTCCTGGACGGCTCCGCAGCATGTCTGTGTCCTGACACTGAGGTTTTGATGTCATTTTGTTGTTGTACTGTAAATGACTGCTTAACTCCTCGTCCGGCTTCCTTGCTGATTCCTTGCAGAGCTGTTCACTTTTTTCTGAGCCATGTATCATTTTAGCCTGGTCTTCATAGTCTGGGTTTTCTGCAGCGGCTCATTTTTTATAGGTGTGTAATTATGTGTGATTAAATTGCTGTTCCTTTTTTTAGTTAGCTTTTATCTGTCACTGTCACAGACAGCGTCTAAAATGATGATTCTGAGATGCTTATAAACATGGAGGCAAATAAGAAGATTCCTGAATTTCTTCATCCCTTTGACTCCTTCAAGTTTCTGTACTAACAGATGTGTTACAACATTGGGAGACTCAGGTGAAAGCAGGAACCATTAGGGGTGGTGACCTCTGTGGTACCAAAAGCCAAGCTAGACAATCACAGTGGTTCTTTGATAGCTGCGTTCTTTGGCAAAAAGGAGGTTTGAAATGTTTTTGAAGGCCACAAACATGTCCTGTAAACTTGCTCTCCTGAGTTGCAAGAGACGTCGAGCTGTTTGTGCTGTATGTAGTCATACGTTATCATACTGCAGTGAAATAATCTCAAAACTGGAACTAAAGCAAGCCGTGAATGGAAAAACTGTGCCAATCAAAACACTAAAAAGAGGGGACATGCCTCTAATAAAATCTATGAAGTGTTCATGTATTTACAATAACCAAAGCGTCATCTCTGCAACACTTCAGCTGTATATGCCCTGCGAGCGGACCCCAGCGCCCAGAAGCCTGTGCATGGTGTGGTGAGGGAGGCTGCGATTCCCCGCAAGACTGAGGCCTTGCTGAGTGCTCAGTGTTCCAATGCACATGGGTTTTCTCCGGAATTGAAAACATCTTTTATTCCCTGGGCTGAGTTGGCAGCCAGCACAGAAGGCAGTCTGCTTTCTGTTCATCGATCAAGGGACAAGTCTGGCGTTCCTGAGCCAAGCGCATCAGTAGAAAGTTGAGCTGTTTCCCACTCTGTTTTTTAGTTAAATATGGCCGTTCATGGAGGTGGCTGATTCTTGAAATATGATGAGAAATGTGATAGTGAATTAAGGGTTGAGGGTTTCATCCCTCGATTTCCAAGGCTTTGCTGGCAGTCTCTGCGGTTGGTGGCTGCATGTGTTGAATTGCAGAATCATAGAATTGTTTGGGTTGGAAGAGACCTTTAAGATAGAGTCCAACCTTCAACCTAAGACCACCATGGCCATTAAACCATCTCCCAAAGTGGCACATCCACATGTTTCTTGAACACCTTCAGGAGAGGTGACTCTGCCCTCTGGGCAGCCTGTTCCAGTGCCTGACCACTTTTGTAGGAAAAAAAATTTCCCTGATATCCAATCTAAACCTCCTCTGGCACAATTTTAGGCTATTTCCTCTTGTTCTATTATCACCATCCCTGGAGGTGTTCAAGAAACGTGTAGACATGGCAATTTGGGATGTGGTTTAATTGCCATGGTGGTCTTACGTTGGCAGTTGGACTTGATGGTCTTGGAGGTCTTTTTCAGCCAAAACAATTCTTTGATTCTATGGTTCTGTTTGAGGCTTGGCTGAAACCCAGTGATACAAGGCTGTAAATAAACCCCTGGCAGTGAGCAAATGGCAGTGGGTCTTTCCAGATGATCCTTGTGCCCGTGTTTGGAGGAACAGGAATATGTGAAAGGTTTCTCTTTTAGCTGAGGACATTTTACACGTTTGTAAGGACTTATTTTACTATCAGGGTTTCTTAATTATTAGAGTTCTAGCAGGAAAATTTCTCTCATAAATTGTGGCAGCCCATTTCACTCCCATCACAGCAGGTTTATCACTATATGAACTTGATAATTAGTTTGTCATCCAGGCACAGGCATTTCATCCTGGCAGTTTTCTCAGTGAGAATAATTTGCCTTTTATTTGTTGAGGGTGGGGGTGTTTGTTTTTTTAAAACAGAACTTCCATTCATGATAGGCACAGCAAATGTAGTAAAACTCTATCATAGCTGGGATTTGTTGTACGCTATGGATTTATGTCAAGAATGTTAATGATTTGTTTATGAATAAGTAGGCCTGTAGTATTGTGAAACAGGATCTGGCAGGGCTGCTGAATGGACATTTCGAAAGCAGAGGATTCTTGAACTGAATAAACTGTGGATATTTGTATGTCTCAAACTAGTCAGAAGCAGGGTTTTAAAGAGAAGCATTTATTTAATGTATTACCATCATCACAGCACTCGTCTGGCACATGCATGGACCACTCGATAAGAAGCAAAGAGGTTGTTAAGGATTTTTTAAGGGCATTTAATCTCTTTCTGATGGGCTCTAGTTTAAAAATAAGGTGTTCTTTGAGAAAGCAGCACACAGCCTTAGGCAGAGCAGTGTGATGTTTGCAGAGTTGGTGTGGACCTGGAAGGTACTCTGAATCTGCAGTGTCTTGCCTCACCCCAAGTGAGGATTCCTTGCGTTGCTTGTTACAGTTAGCATGGTCAAGGTGTGGGGATCTAATTCCGGGGCTATCAAATCAGTAGACCAAGAGCCACTGTCCAGCAGCACAAACTATGAGCTCTGTCACTATTCTGGGCTCAACTCTTCAGTCCAGCTAATGTGTGACTTCTTGTATGTCGTAAAGTTTCAAAGAAATCATTGCAATATTTACCTTCTCTTCCACCATCCTTCCTGTAATGAGCTTTTCAACTGGTTAAATAGGTGATAATTCTTACCCTGAAGAAGAGGTTGTCACCCAAATGGGATTCATACATTTTTAAACCCTTTAGAGGCTGCAGGTAGAAGGTGATTCATTTATCACTCTGGCAGAAAGCTTTGCCGTGTAACTTCATGCACCATAGGCAGCAGAGCCCAAACCTGAGGGACTTCAGAGGTGGATTCAGGAAACGTCAGAAGTAGTTGGCGCTGTGCATCCAGGCTGTCGTGTGGAGCATGACCAAACTCTGCCTGATAAGTTACAGCATTTCTTGAAATAGTGCCTTGTACCTTTTAATGAGTTCCACATCAGTGGATGGTTAAAATGAAGTAAGAACTGCTTCAGCATTAAAACTGTGCCTGGAGGACTTCACGGAGAAATTGCTTGTGATTATTAGGTGAATTTAATACACTACCTTACTGCTTTGCTGTGCCTTTTTCTTTAATGCTGATTGCCCTTTTGAAAGTTGAAGCATGTGCAGATGGAAAGTAATGTTCAAATGGGAATGGTTTTGGAAGCCGTGCTGTGCTCTCTTCCTTTGAACGTGGATAGGGAAGAGAGGTAAACACAATTTATTGAGATGCAACTTTTATAGCAGAATTGGATTTCCTCTAAACACGTTTTGATTGCGTGCCAAATGGGAAAGAGGCTGAAGCCAAAGTACTTCATGTGCCAAACTGGAGAAGAATCTTTTCCAAAGCGAATGAGCTGGGGGAAAATGAGCCTTGTATTGCTTGTTTCTTCTCTGGTGTATGCACATGTGCAGTGAAATACTGAGAGATAGCCACCCTCTGTGACAGCTGATGATGTATCATCCATGGGGGAGCAATCAGACTAAGGACAGTCTAACCTACTATGGGCCAGCAACACCCGGGAGTGTTTTGCGCAACTGAAGACAGGTGATGTATGTCTGCCCGGTTGCCTCTCAGATTTACCTCTGATCCTGTGCTGTTTTTTTCAATGGTGTATTTGTTACTTACCGTGTTTTTGTAGAATCACAGATTTATTTTGGTTGGAAAAGAACCTCTAGGGTCATCGAGTCCAATGGCCTAATTGACATTAAGCAATTTCCCGAAGTGTCATGTCTACATGTTTATTGAACACCTCCAGGGACAGTGACTCCACCACCTCCAGGGCAGCCTATTCCAGTGCCAGACAAGGCATTATCTCCTGTTTCTTCCCCAGAATTGTTTCCTCTAAGGTGATATTACAGCAATTAAACAGGCCACAAGCTGCAAGTTACTGCCCTTCTCCAGTACAGCAGCACGTGTTTGAGGGGCAAGACTGTACTGGAGCTGATGAAGCAATTTGTTTTCTAGATGGATGCTTGCATCCTTTCCCATTCAGAAAGATACTGCACCACTGAACACTATTAAATATTGTCAGCTTCATAGGGAGCTGCGTTTGTGATTTGTCGACTGTACAAGCAGAACAGGCATCCCAGATCTGCTTCAGGAATGGATTTACTCTGCCAGGTTGGCAGTATCAGTGATGGCCACCAGTGTGTTAATTTCTGACTGTAATGGTGATAAAACATGAAAGTGGAAGTGCTCATGTCATAAGGCAGGAGCTGGAACTAATCACTTTTCTACAGATGCTACATGCAAAGCATATTATAACCACAGCCTTGTTTCATGTGCTGGTTGAAGCTGGCTCTCTTTTAATCTTTATACTAATGATGGAGCACTGCATGGAATATCACTGTTTTCAAACAATTTCTAACTTTCCTTTCTAAAATTTAATTCTTAAAAGTGTTTAAGCAGATTCCAAATGCAGGTGTGTTTTTCATTGTGCCACAGTTAAAACTCGTGGTCTTTCTTCGCGGATAAATACTGCACACACTTGCCTGGCTGAGCTACAGAAAATGTTGGTAGCTTGTGTTTCTTTATCTGTGGGGAGACGCTGTAGTTCTTCAGCTTCTGATTTTTCTCTGTTGTGCTTGTGGTGTGGATGACGCTGTGACATGCTCATGATAGCAACTTGTGCTTCAAGACAAAACAAAGCAAAACTTGGAACACTTTGCTTATGGTGGTTGCTGGATTGTACCCGGGAGGGAACAGTCTTTGTTGAACTGAATGATCAATTGTATGAGGTTTAGCAAGGCCAAGTGCTGAGTCCTGTACTTGGGTCGTAACAACCCCAGGCAATGCTACAGACTTGGGATGTAGTGTCTGGAAAGTTGCCCAGCAGAAAAGGACCTGGGGGTGCTGGCTGACAGCCAGCTGAACATGAGCCAGCAGTGTGCTCAGGTGGCCAAGAAGGCCAACAGCATCCTGGACTGGGTCAGGAACAGTGTGGCCAGCAGGCCCAGGGAAGTAATTGTGCCCTCGTACTCAGCACTGGTGAGGCTGCATCTCAAATACCAAGTACAGTTTTGGATCCCTCACTACAGATAAGACATTGAGGTGCTGAAACATGTCCAGAGAAGGGCAACCAAGCTGGGAAGAGACTAGAGAGCAAGTCTTACGAGGAGTGGCTCAGGGAACTGAGATTGTTTAGACTAGAGAACAGGAGGCTGAGGGGAGACCTCATTGCTCTCTACAACTCCCTGAAAGGAGGTTGGAGTAAGGTGGGGATCAGTGTCCTTTCCCTACTATCAGGTGATGGAATTAGAGGAAATGACCTGAAATTGCACCAGTGGAGGTTTAGGTTGGTTGTTAGGAAAAATGTCTTTCCTCTAAGAGCAGTCAGGCATTGGAACAGGCTGCCCAGGGAGGTAGTGGAGTCACTGTCCCTGAAGGTGTTCAGGAAATCTGTGGACATGATTTAATGGCTGTGGTGGTGTTAGGTTGATGGTTGGATTTGATGATCTTCAAAGGTCTCTTCCATCTGAAACAATTATATGATTCTTTGTGCAAATAACTTACATAAGCATAGCTGGGAAGCCGCTGGGAGGGCTGCAGCATGATCAATTTCAAGTATTAAAAAAAAATAAATTCAAGATTTATAACCCTTGTACTTAGTGGTCAGAAAGCAAATAACAGAAGCTGCAGATCTGGGCAGGAAGACATGCAATAAAAAGTGTTATTGCAAGAATAAGATGTAGAAGACACATGTTTGCATGGTAGTCTCCTGGATTTATTGTGACATTTATTTGTGGTGGTTGTGAAAGTGGAACTTTTAGCAGTCTTGGTATACTTATAGAAGGCTGAATTTCTAAAGCTGCTCAAACTTTTTGCATCACAATTGTGTGGGGCTTTTTCCAGACATATACTTGCCTTTTTGATTAAAAGAAATCATAGAATCATTAAGCTGGAAACGACCTCCAAGATCATCAAGTCCACCCTTCGTCCCAGCACCTCCATTACCACTAGGCCATGTCCCAACGTGCCACATCTACTTGTTTCTTGAGTACCTCCAGGGGTAGTGACTCCACCACCTCCCTGAGCAGCCTATTCCAATGCCTGACCACTATTTCAGTAAACAATTTCTTCCTAATGTCCAACCTAAACCTCACCTGGGAAAATTTCAGGCCATTTCCTCTTGTCGTGTTGTTAGTTACTTGGAAGAAGAATCCAACCCCAGCCTTAGTTTTTGTCTTGAAACTTTTTCCCCGGAGAAATGAGTAATTGATATTTGCAATATTCAGCGCTTTACTATTTTATCAGAGAGTTATAAATTATTTACCCTGAAAAAGAAGTGGTAAAGAATTTAGATTTGAGATGCATCACATTTGATATAAGCCACCTCGTTAACATCTCCCATGGAAGTAGAGTTCTGTGTGCTTTGAGGGATGCTGGAATAACTGCATCATGAATGCTTCTAAGTTAACTTGAATGGGCTGAAGACAGAAGAGTTCCCAGTACAGAGGCATAGCAAGCGATGTAGTTCACACCAAGGAATATTCAATAATTAAAAAGCAAACAAACAAACAACAAAACCAAACACCACCACCCCCAAAAAAACCCCCAGAAAACCAACACCCCAAAATCTCTCATTTGCATTCCTTCTGCAACTTCATTTCTCAAAGCTGAGACAGAACTTGCAGATTCAAACTTGACTGACTTTTATCAATGCAAAAATTACCGAAGTTGTGTAAGTGGCTGAGAAGGGATGGTGTTTAAGGTGGTCACCAATCAGTGGAGGTGAGAAGAAAACAGAGGCTGTACTGAGAATGAGCATGTTCTTATTTGCAGGATGTTCTTATTCTGCAGCTGTTTTCTGTGTGGAAAACTTGAAAATCATTGCTGTGAGCAAAGTTTGGAGCACACTGGAGAAAAGTGAAAGTATAATTACTGGAAGATGAGGCTTTCACAGTGCAAAGAGGATCTTTGCACAGACCTGAAATTTTGTTGGTCTTGCTGGAAGGAAACATAGGGATAGTTTTTCAGCTCTTCTGGTATTTTTAGTTGACCAATATTTCCATTGTTCAGTGCTCTCCGTTTCATTGCCAGTGTAGAATTATAAAACTGAACTAGCAATTTATTTAGTACACTAGAAAGTAGCAGTAATTATTCATGTAGGTGTGCAGTAGGTCATGTAAAGCAGCAGTAAAGATATGGGTAGTTTTGTCCAGTGCAGCTTCAGATTATTTTGCCACAGATTTTTGTGGAAGCAGGGAGAGGCCTTTTTTTCATGGTGTATGACATTCCTAAAGATTGGATCTTGGTTATCAATGAGCAGGTGTTTCCAGAATGGAATTGCTTGAATTTGTTTATCAATTTCGGATTCCTCAAGAGTGATGCTGCGGTGCTTGTGTGAGGAGGTAATGTTTTTAATTGGTCCCATATGTACTGGCAGACAATATATGAACCATGCCTTGGGGGGATGTGGGCATCTGGTTGACTCTTCCAATATATTTTATTTCTTCTCTGGAGGGATTTGCTTTTGTCTTTGTTTCCCCTGCCTTTGTTCTAACAGCAGTAGATATGTATATATGTGTCTAGTCACCAGCATTTTAGAACTTAATACTCAGCCAAGGGATTAGTTAAGCTTCTGCAAAATTATGTGAACTTTGACAAAAAGAAGAAACTGAAGTCTTACAGAGAATCTGGAGTGTCTGAGAATCTCTGGATTTGGGCAGTTAAATTGCAAAGATCTGAAACTTCATCTTCTGTCTCAACAAGCACTAATGGATTGTCCTTAGAAAGTCAGGTTAAAAAAAAAAAAGAGAAAGAAACATTAGGAAAGACTAACTGCTTTTGAAAGCCTTGAAAATACCATGCAGATTTAGCCTTCATATCTGGAGGACATGGATACAAGAGGGTTATCCTGTCCTTGGGTGATGTAGGCTAGTCTGAGGAAAAGGAAGTGCCATCCTCAGCCACTTCACTCGACTCCTGCACTGGAAGAGCAGAGTCATTTTGCATCTGGCTGTTTTGGCTCAGCTTAATCTGTGACGTACCTGCAGGAGAAACAAGAAGATAAATGAGTTGGTTTAAATTCCTTTTGTAAAGATTTGGTGCAAATCCTGTCAATTATTGAACTCTATAGCTTTGCTGAATTAATGAGACACTTTGTAGAAAGGTATTTTTTAGCACTTTCTGTGGACTCCCTTATTCCTGACATGGGCTCTTGGTGTATTACACATATTCATGGTTTTAAGAAGTGGGAAGACCTACTGTGGGAAATCTCTGTGGAGATAGGGGTTATGGACTTGCACTACAGCACAAGCCACATTTTGTCTATATTCTGCATCATCTGCTCTAAGGTTTGTATAGTCAAAAATCCTGGCAGAGTTCCCCCATGGTGAAGTTGGAGGCAAGAAAGGAGGCAAAATGCCTGTGAGTGTAGTTTGGGCCTGGGAAGTCTCCTTGGGAACGTGCATTTGATGGGACAGTAGTGCTGGCCAGACTTGGTTCCTCTGGGAATGCTCTGGGGTGTGTAGTGATGGTGCTTATGGGGGGATGTTTGGAGAGAAGGACAGCTAAAGGCATCAGGCTTCTTTCTTTTGCCTTCTGCAAGTGTGATGCACCCTGATGAGAGCTTTCCAAAAAGGCTCGCTTGCTGCAGAAGCATATCTGCACACTTGGAAATGGATTGTGTCCATAGGACACAACGTGAGAGTGCCCCCTCTCAGACTCAGGAGTGCCAGGCTCATATCCTGGCCTTGTTTCAGACCTGGAGAAGTCAGTGCCAAAAATCAGTATCAAAGGAGTCAGTGATAAAATGGATGGTTTTAGAGGAAAGAATGGTTTCTCATTATCTTGTAGCTGTAAATACAAGAATTCATTAGACCAGAAGTTCATTTGGTTTATATTTAAGCAATGCATAAACTTTTTTGTCAAGAATGTATACCCTTTGTTCCTGCACAGTATTAGGCACAATGTTCCCTCTAGCAAACAATCTGGGCAAATTCCCTGCTTGTAACAGGCGCCTGTGTCATCTAGATCATATCCCTGTCTTGGACAACAAGCTTTAGAAAGGGAGGAGGGAGTTCAACAAGCTGCATAACTGCTTAACAAGTTATTGATTTGTTACCAAAAAAAAAAAAAAAAAAAAAAAAAGAAGAAGATTGAGGGACTGAACTGCTGGTTTGGAGTGGGTTGTGCTGGGGAACACACTGCTTGTCTGGCAGGTATTGTATGAGATGGGCTTGCTCTGCCCGGCACAGAGTGAGGAAAAAACCCCACTTTTTAAAGCATCCTCTGACACAGAAATTGCTGGAAACACTCCAAGAGCAAACTGAAAAAGCAATGTCTGCCTTCATGCTGCAGGATTCCATTGTTTTAATACTGGGCCAACCACGCCAAATAATACATCTACTGGAAACTCATGTTAGGGGAAAAACATGCTGGAAAGCAGCTAAGGGATCAGCTCAAAATCAGTGAATGAACTTGACATATCTATGCTGCTGCAATGAGCTCAGCATATCTGTGTTGCTGCGTGCCCTGTTTTGTTCTTTCTCTTCTTGTCAGCTCCTCTTTTATTTATTTCCACTCTTCCTTTTTTTTTTTTTTTTTCCCCTCCCCTTCCCTATTTGTTTGGGTTTGGTGGGTTTTGGTTTTAGGGTTTGGTTTTTTTTTTGGTTGGTTGGTTGGTTTAGTTCTGTTTTGTGGTTGGTTGGTGGTTGCTGCTGTTAAACTTTTGTGGTTCTGTTTGGGTTGTTTTGGGTTTTTTTTTGTCTGCCATTTGTCTGGAAAAAATACTGAGACTAATAAATACCTCTGCTTGCACAGAGGAATTCTAGCATACTGGTATTTTTGAAACTCTAATTGGTTTAAAATTCCAGACTTGCACACAGAGATGGTGCTTTTGGGGAAGTACAGTGGCTCTGTTGATGAGAAAATGAACAGCAGATAACATGGGTGACTTGTATTTTCCTTCCTGGAGCAGTGTTTCCTGGGTGGTTCTATTTTCTGGACTTCTAAACATAGTTTGAAGACCAGCATCAGGGATGGGATGGAAGAAGAAGACAGTTGTTACTGCCAGTGTAAATGTTATTTACAATGACTGCATTTTAATAAATACCCAACACAGCAGTCTGTTAATTTGGTTTGGGTGGCATGAGTGCCAGTTCATTTGTGACAGAGTTTGAGAGTTAACTTTTGGCCCCAGAAATCACTATTTGGGAAGCAGTTATTTGAGAGCAGCTCAGCTGATACGTTGGTGAAAGTCATTATGTTTTATTTCCATTGATGTTAAAAATATGTTGTTCTTGTGTTAAAATATATGCCATGACCACCAGGCACTGGAAACTACAACTCGGTTCAAAATATGTTTAACTGTCATCAGTACGTAATAGTCTGGAAAAAATGAAATACAAGCAGACATATTTAGATGTTCATCTTTCATCCATGTGCCTAATTTCCACTGAAAGAATGAAGTGGGAATTTAGGTGCTGTAATCATAGAACTGTTTTGTTTGGAAGAGATCATAGAGTCCACCATCATCCTATGACCACCATGGCCCTTAAACCATATCCTGAAGTGCCACGACCACATGTTTCTTCAACACCTCCAGGGACAAATACAGAGACTGATGAAAGAGCTTTGTTACTTTAGTACTGTGGCTTCTTTTACCTACTTCACTGAAATTTTAGGGAAGTATTTTCATGAGTGTCCTGAAGTAGTGACTCCTTCCTTCTCTGATATGGATCTCCATAGCGGACCTAAAGTTTTGAGCAGTTGTGGTTGAACTGGGAACATAGTCTCTGAATATCCCATATCTTTAGATTTGCTTAGGTCTAGTGGTTTAGTTTGGCTGAGTGTGGAGAGATGTTAGAGGATCAGTCATGAAATTCTCATCTGGCTCTGAAGTTCCCTGTAGTTTGGAGGGTGTTTGTATCTGGGATTGTGTTTTGTTTGGGCAGCAATCCTGCTGATTGGAATAGCATAAGCTTGGCAATGGAATAGAGGCATCTAGCCAGAGCAAACTCCAAGTACACAGGGTCTGAGAACAAAACGTTTCACATGAATTAGATTATGAGGAAACAGCAATTCTTTAAACTTGTAAGAAAACAAGGCAGTGCGAGTATCACACAGGCTGTCTGTGACCAGGGCTATCGATGGGGAGCGCAAGTTTTATATATGAAATTTTGGCAGTGGTGTGTTTAGAAGAGACATGTCTTACCACCCCAGCAAGAAGGATATTCCCTAAGAAACTGATGTGAGAGTGAGATGGAATAACTGTTGGTGCTCCCATGCAAAGATCTAGTAGCATCTTTCTGAAAGGCTTTTTGACACTCGATTGATTTTGGTTTCCTCTGTAGCATACACTGCAGCTGGGCTTGCCATCCTAAAAAGGCTCCCTATATCCTTGTCCTGCTTTTGTATCTGCAGTCCTGAGTCCCCTCTTCCTGTCCTCTCTCCATTTTTTCTGTGTATTAGGGGTTTATCTGTCTTCCCATGTTATGCTCAGGAGTGGCAGGAGGAGTCCAGGAGGGCCCCTGTGCCTGGCAGCACTGCTTGCAGCTTGCTGGGTCCTGGCACTATCCTTTCTCTGGTCTCAGGCCTTGCTTGCTTTGATGCCATCTTCTGCTCGGCATCCGGTCACAGAATAGAGTTTATCCTGGCAAATGCAGGTTACATTTTTTATGTGCCAAATCGGTCCCTGCTACCCCTGCCCCTCCTCTGTGTTACCTGATGGGAAGTGGTAGAAGCAAGGGGGCCTGAGGAAGAGAATCATAGAATCCTAGAGTGGTTTTGGTTAGAAAGGACCTTAAAGATCTAGTTCCACCCACCCCTGCCATGGGCAGGGACACCTTCCACTAGACCAGGTTGCTCAAGGCCCCATCCAGCCTGGCTCCCCCTCCAAGGAGGGGGCATCCACAACCTGGATGGCTGTGGTTGGTTCTGTGGCGCTGGTTCAGTTTTTAATGTTCAGCCATGCAGGGTGGTGTTGAGCACGTGGAGGGGTGACAAAAGTTTGGGGATTTGGTTGTTTGGGTTCATGTGGGGTGTGGGGGGGTTTTGTTTGTTTTTTTGGTATACTTCCCAGATACTTTGACCCTAGATCCTTGGGGGTGCCATGCCCCCAGCACACTGAGTCACACCAGGTTGTGCTGTAGGCCTGCCCAAGTGCCTCCGCTCTCAGAATGAGTCACAGGGTGCCCACAGGCAAGTCTGTCTCACCCAGGTACCTGCTGCTATTCCTTTGTGAATGAGAGGTGTAAATTCAGACATAATTATCTGCTTTTTCATCTAAATAGCATCTGTTACCTGAAATGGATTGAATTAACTTGGTTTGATAGGCTGGCAAAATAGAGCTCTTGCCATGCTAGATGAGATAGGCTTTTAATAACAGGTTTCAAAAAGATTGCTTGGGCCGGATCTGCTTGAGTATAAAGAGTCATGACATGATCTTGGATTTTTGCGTGCCAGTCGGTTCTGTGTTACAGAGCAGGCTGCTTATGCGATGAATTCTGACTTTGATAAATGCTTCTATCCCCTCTGTACAAGGTTTTATTTTAGTGTCCAGTACAGTGTTTATATGAACCACTAGTGAAGGATAAATAAATATGACACAGTAAACTTTTATATGGGAGGAGGGAAAGTATTTAAACTGTGTTAGCAATATTTGTTTAATAAGAAATGCATCAGATGTGACATTTATCTGTACTGGACAGTATTTGCTTTGAATGAAAGCCTTGAAATGGGTCAGCTTTCACATGTATCGATTCTTTTCTTGCCAAAAAGCTAGAGCCTTGGTGTGGAGTAGTCCTTGGGTCACAGTTCTGCTCATGTCACTGGTGACTGCTAAAGCACCACTGTGTTGTCCTCTCATTTGACTGTGAGTAAGAGAATGTAGTCTTGTATCTACAGATTGGATATGTTGGTAGTCAGATTTCACTGTCAATAGATGAAAAGGGACATGTGAGCTTTCCAAAACTCTCTCACAGTTTGTAGCACTTGGTTGTGCCTTTCTCCTCCTAGGCTGCTGTGCAATGCTATTGAAAAAATATAATTTCATTCCAGAACTCAGTGGACCTCAAAGGGAGTGGAAGTACTTACATTGAAGAAAGAAGTTACAGAGATTATTTTTTAATTTCTCAGGGACTAATCCTTTGCTGATAGTCTGGGAATTCCATTTACGTGCTGTGGAAAGACTGGAGGGTTGCTTCTCATTCTGGAAATCTCCTCTTTTAGAGCCTTTGAGCTTTTAGAATAACTCTTTCACAAGTTAACATCTTGCCGTTTGGGGGTCTGCACTCAATGCATGTCTTTGGCAAAATCTGACCACATGCAGGTTGTCTGGAAACATGGTGCCGGTTGACGCAGTCGTGTGTTGGTTGCAAGCCCTACGAGGAAAGGCTGAGGGAGCTGGGGTTGCTTAGCCTGGAGAAGAGGAGACTCAGGGGTGACCTTCTTGCTCTCTACAACTACCTGAAGGGAGGTTGTAGCCAGGCAGAGCTTGGTCTCTTCTCCCAGGCAGCCAGTACCAGAACAAGAGGACACAGTCTCAGGCTGCGCCAGGGCAGGTTTAGGCTGGATGTTAGGAAGAGGTTCTATACAGAGAGAGTGGTTGCCCATTGGAATGGGCTACCCGTGGAGGTGGTGGAGTCACCTTCATTGGAGGTGTTCAGGAGGAGACTTGATGGGGTGCTTGGTGCCATGGTTTAGTTGTTTAGGTGGGTTGGATTGGTTGATGGGTTGGACACAATGATCTTGAAGGTCTCTTCCAACCTGGTGTATTGTATTGTATTGCAATGCTGATACTAAGGGATAATTTGGGCTGAAGGCTTCATTACATTCACCATGTCTCAAAACAATTATCCTGCAAACTGTGTTCATTTTGCTCATCCCTGGCTGCAGGGTAACAGATTGCAGCAAGTTACAGTCCCTTCTTTCTTGATGTATTTTTATAATCACATCTGACATACCACCCTTTCTTAGATTTATTGCTTCTTAAGTTTTTGTTTTATTTATGATAGCATGAAAATGAAGAGGTTCACTACTAACCCAAGGTTGCCTGCTGAGTAGTCAGCATTAAAAGCAATGTCTGCTTTGTTAAAACCTGATGATGAAGAGCTGTGCAGAAGTGTTAAGCATCATTATTATAAATTGCCAGTAAGTACTTTCCACAGAATCACAGAATGGCAGGTTGGAAGGGAGCCCAAGGGTTACCTGGTCAAACCTTAAACTTTTCCCCTCCAAGGCCTGTTTGATTGCATAGAGTCACAGAGTTTTTCTCCAAAAAACATTTAGGCTGAGTTCTGAAATTGGCTGTATCTGTGCTGACTAACTAAACCAAACCCCAAATGCTGTTAATTTTTAGTTTTAAAAAGCATCAGGAATTGTGCTTGGACTAAATACAGAGCACCAAAATCCGCAGATTGAATCTTGTGAAACAGCGAATCTAGAGCTAATATGAGATTATTGAGCTGATAACAAAATATATGTTGGAAACTGTTAGGAAGTTCTTGATTCTTATATTCAATTAACCTGTAGCTAAGAGGGTTAGTGATGACAGGGTTCCTATGTTGACATGGGTAGCACTTTGAAGATCACCAAGGAAGCAAGTGTATATTTTACCTCTGTAGTGACAAGCTTGGCCTGCTGTGGGTTTGGGCTACCTTAATTTTTCTTCTCCAGGTATGCCATTAAGACTGGTAAATTAAGCAAAAGAAAATCATGGGACTTGGATCCGTGAATAAGCAAAGCTATGGTTTTGTGTTAGGATGATTTCCCAATGTTATTAAAGGTTTTACTTAAACTGTACTCTGAATTATTTAATTTTCAGTGGATAAGAAAATACAATGCTAATTATAGCTCTGTTCCTGTCTTTGGCAATTGATCTATTTTGTTTGCTCTGGGAATTTTAAGTTTCTTACTGCTGTGTTGCTACTTGCATTTCTTTCAGGCATAAAGTCTGTATCAGCAGCACCATCAAAACTGATGAAGGATGAATGATGTGCCCTTTTGAACAGTGGTTACAGTCATGCCAGTGAAGGATATGTTCCTGGGAAAATTTTCAGTTATAGAGCTTCCAGATGAACCTAGTGGTTCTGGCACATGGGATGTGAAGGGTATAATGTTCCCTGAACCTTTATTCGCTGCGTTGCCAAAGTTACACTTTTCAAGAACTTTGTGAATTTAAAGCACTTTAAAGAAATATTCTGGATTCACAGAAGTGGAGAACTAATCCCTCTTCTCAAAAAAAATTGTTGGCTACTGTTACAGGTCAGCATTTGCCGACAGTTTCTGCAGGAGATGCCAGTTTGGAGTGCAAACTAAGAAATGGGTTCAGTGAAGCACGTTATCCCATTCTTGGCTTGAGGCACATGAATAATCCCATTGACTACCCACGTGTGCTTTACTGGGACTGCTCACATAGTGAAAGTTAGGCATGTGTTTAAATAACTTGCTTATTTGGGGGCTTGCTGCATGATGTCTCCTGGCAGAGACTTGGTTTTCTTATGGCAGCCATCATAGGAGCTGTGTGTGTGTGCAGGAAGCACAGCGGTGTCTGCGTGGGCTGTGCAGTCCAGAGCAAAAGGCTATTTCTGTGTCCACCCCTAAGCTGTCTTGCACTTCTCTGGCAACTAACTACCTGTTTGCTGCCAGCTCTGCTCTGGTGTTTTTGGCACCTAACCACTCCATCTTGCTGCTCATGCAAGTGTTGAATTGCCTTTGTAAGGCAGAGAGTAGTCTTTTCTCTATTTAAGACTCTGTATGTGGTTGTTACAACATGAAAAGAAAGGAAATCGTTGTCATAGTTTTCCTCATTTTGGTCAAATTGTGCTCTCTGTCAGCAGTCCCACTGATATCAATAGAGATGCTAGCAGAGAAGCACCATTTCAGAGGTACCAGCACAGTACTCAGAGGGGCTAAATGGAGTTTTTCATCCATTGAGTATCTAGAGGAACCACAGTTATGTGAGAACCTCTGTAAATGACTCATCTATGGAAATGGAGCTCTTTCAGCACACCAGAAGGGAGAACTTAAATGCTAGGATAAGATCTTCTCCAACCTGATATTTCACAACCATTATCTCTGGTTGGATCTAAAATTGACCTACCAGCAAAACAGGGCAACTTCAGGTTGAAAAATCATTTGGGTAAAATTTCCTCTCTTCCCTGCACACACAAGGCAGCAGATGAAATTGGAGACCACATTTCCCTGTGCTTGAAAAGGAATCAGTCACAGGTGGGGAATTGCCATGACTTGCTCAGGGCAGGTAGCCACCATCCTCTCCCTTCTTCATGCAGCAAGTCAGCAGACCTAACCTCTATATAAAACCAAGTCAAGCTAATAGAATGAGAGTTGTAGTGGACAGTAGGTAATTAACGGGACCAGCAAGCCCAGCTCTGCAGTTGGTAGTCAGTGCTCCTTCAAACCCAGTGTCTCTAGCTTTGAGTTGCTGGTTTTTGGTTGTTTAGACTTCAGAAGAGACGTCTAGGAAACCCCAAACAAAAGCTGTTAATAGCAACTTAAGGGTAAAATAAAATAAAATAGTTTTTCTCAGTAAGCTTAATAATTATCATAGAATCGCAGAATCAATAGGGTTGGAAAAGACCTCAGAGATCACCATGTCCAGCCTATCACACAACATCTCATGACTAACTAAACCTTCAAGTGCCACATCCACTCCTTTTTTGAACACCTCCAGGGATGGTGACTCCACCATCTCCCTGGGCAGCACATTCCAATGGCCAATTACTCTTTCTGTGAAGAACTTTCTCCTCGCCTTGAGCCTAAACTTCCCCTGATGCAGCTTCGGACTGTGTCCTCTTGTTCTGGTTGCCTGGGAGAAGAGACCAGCCCCCACCTGTCTACAACCTCCTTTCAGGTACTTGTAGACAGCAATAATGTCTCCCCTGAGCCTCCTCTTCTCCAGGCTAAGCAACCCCACCTCCCTGAGCCTCTCCTCATAGGGCTTCTGCTTGAGGCCTCTCACATGTCTTGTTGCCCTTCTCTGGACATGTTCAAGAGTGTCTATATCCTTCTTAAACTGAGGGGCCCAGAACTGGACACAGTACTCAAAGTGTGGCCTAACCAGTGCTGAGTGGAGGGGCACAATGACTTCCCTGCTCCTGCTGGCCACACTATACAATACAATACAATACACCAGGTTGGAAGAGACCTTCAAGATCATCGCGTCCAACCCATCAAACAATCCAACCCACCCAACAACTAGACCATACAGCCAAGCACCCCATCAAGTCTTCTCCTGAACACCTCCTGTGAAGGTGACTCCACCACCTCCACGGGTAGCCGATTCCAATGGCAAATCACTCTCTCCGTGTAGAACTTCTTCCTAACATCCAGCCTAAACCTGCCCTGGCGCAGCCTGAGACTGTGTCCTCTTGTTCTGGTGCTGGATGCCTGGGAGAAGAGGCCAACCTCTGCCTGGCTACAACCTCCCTTCAGGTAGTTGTAGAGAGCAATAAGGTCACCCCTCAGTCTCCTCTTCTCCAGGCTAAGCAACCCCAGCTCCCTCAGCCTTTCCTCATAGGGCTTGTGTTCCAAACCCCTCACCAGCTTTGTTGCCCTTCTCTGGACACGTTCCAGCAAGTCAACATCCTTCCTAAACTGAGGGGCCCAGAACTGGACACAGTACTCAAGGTGCGGCCTAACCAGTGCAGTGTACAGGGGCAGAATGACCTCCCTGCTCCTGCTGGCCACACTGTTCCTGATGCAAGCCAGGATGCCATTGGCCTTCTTGGCTGCCTGGGCACACTGCAGGCTCATGTTCAGCCTACAATCAACCAGTACCCCCAGGTCCCTCTCTGCCTGGCCACTCTCCAGCCACTCTGACCCCAGCCTGTAGCACTGCCTGGGGTTGTTGTGGCCAATGTGCAGAATCCGGCACTTGGATGTGTTAAATCTCATGCCATTGGACTCTGCCCATCTGCCCATTTCTGATACAGGCCAGGATGCCATTTGCCTTCTTGGCTACCTGGGCACACTACTGGCTCATGTTCCACCAGCTGCTAACCAGTACCCCCAGGTCTCTTTCTGCCTGGCTGCTCTCCAGCCACTCTGTCCCCAGCCTGTAGCACTGCATGGGGTTGTTGTGACCAAAGTGCAGAACCTGGCACTTGGACTTGTTAAATGACATCGTGTTGGACTCTGCCCATCTGTCCAGCCTGTCAAGGTCCTTCTGGAGAGCTCTTCTACCCTATAACAGATCAACACCTGCTCCCAACTTGGTGTTGTCTGCAAACTTACTAATGACGGACTCAATCCTCTTGTCCAGATCATCAATAAAGGTATTGAACAGGATTTGGCCCAGCACTGATCCTTGGGGGCCACCACTAGTGCATGGCTGCCAGCTGGATGTGGCACCATTCACCACCACTCTATGGGCTCGGCCCTCAAGCCAGTTCCTAACCCAGCACAGAGTGCTGCTGTCCAAGCCATGGGCTGACAGCTTGGCCAGGAGTTTACTGTGGGGGACAGTGTCAAAGGCCTTGCTGAAGTCCAGGTAGACCACATCCACAGGCCTCCCCACGTCCACCAGGCGAGTCACCTGGTCATAGAAGGAGATCAGGTTGGAGAGGCAAGACCTGCCCTTCCTAAATCCATGTGGGCTGGACCTGATCCCTTGGCCATCCTGTAAGTGCTGTGTGATTGCCCCCAAGATGACCTGTTCCATAATCTTGCCTGGCACTGAGGTCAGGCTGACAGGCTGTAGTTTGCAGGTTCCTCCATCCAGCCCTGCATGTGGATGGGCATCACATTGGCCAGTTTCCAGTCATCTGGGACCTCTCCAGTGAGCCAGGACTGGTGCTAAATGATGGAGAGAGGCTTGGCAAGCTCATCTGCCAGCTCTCTTAGCACCCTAGGATGGATCCCATCTGGTCCCATGGACTTGTGGGGATCCAAGTGGCTCAGCAAGTCCCAAACTAATTCCTCATTAATTTCTAGGGGATTATACTGGTCCCTGACCCCATCTACCAGTTCAGGAGGCCAGTTATCCTGGAGTCCTCCTGCCTTACTGTTGAAAATGGAGGCAAAGAAGGTAGGTAAAACCTCAGCCTTTTCCTCATCTTTAGTTACAGTGCTCCCCTCCAGGTCCAATAACGAGTGGAGGTTCTTCTTGCCCTCTTTTTAGCACTAATATATTTACAAAAATGCTTTTTATTGTCTTTCACAGAAGTGGCCAGCTTGAGTTCTAACGGGGCTTTTGCCGCTCTAATTTTTCTCCTACATGATCTAACAACATCCTTAAACATATCATGAGTTGCCTTCCCCCTTTCCAAAGGTGATGCAGCCTCTTTTTTCCCTTAATCCCTTCAAGAGCTGCTTGCCCATCCAGGCCGGTCGCCTTCCCTGCCAGCTCATCTTTCGGCACGTGGGCACAGCCTGTTCCTGTGCCTTCAAGAGCTCCTGTTTGAAGTAGGTTTAACTGTCCTGGACCCCTTTGTTCCTAAGGGCTGCCACCCAGGATACTCTCTGAATTACTTGCTTAAACAAGCTGAAGTTTGCCCTCCAGAAGTCCAAAGTAAGGGTTCTGTTACTGCTCCTCCTTATTTCCCTACATATCGAAAACTCCACTATCTCATGGTGGCTGCACCCTAGACAGCCTCCTACCATCACACCTCCCACTTGCCCTTCTCTATTTGAGAACAGCAGGTCAAGCAGGGCCTGACCCCTGGTAGTCTCACTTAACAGCTGCATCAGGAAGCTGTCCTCCATACACTCTAGGAACCTTCTGGACTGCCTCTTCTCTGCTGAATTAAGTTCCCAGCAGAGGTCTGGCAGGTTAAAGTCATCCATGAGGACAAGATCTGATGATCTTGAGACAGCCTCCAGGTGCTTGTAGAATATTTTATCTGCCTCCTCATCCTGGTTAGGTGGTCTATAACAGGCTCCAATCAGGATGTCAGTTTTGTTAGGCCTCGCGTTGATTTTAACCCACAGGCACTCAATCCTTTCATCCTCAACCTCAAGTTCTGTGGTATCAAGAGATTCCCTAATATACAGGGCCACCCCTCCTCCTCTTTGCCCTCGCCTGTCTCACCTAAAGAGCTTGTAACCATCCAGTGCAGTTCTCCAATCATGTGAATTGTCCCACCCTGTTTCTGTAATGGCAACTGCAGCATAGTTTTCCTGCTGAACCAAGACTTCCGGTTCCTCTTGTTTGTTACCCGTACTGCGTGCATTGGTGTACAGGCACTTCAGCTGGGCTGTTGATTCCTCAACTAATTCTAGTTTATGTCCCTTTCTTTCCTCTCTGGAGAGACTGGTTTCATCACCCACCCCCTTCAAACCTAGTTGAAAGCCCTCCTAATGAGCCCTGCCAACTCTAGTGCTAGAGCCCTCTTGCCCTTTCTAGATAGATTCACCCTATCTGGGTCTAGCAGGTCAGGTGTGATAAAAGTTGCCCCTTGATCAAAGAACCCAAATTCCGCTGCCTGCACCATCCCTTGAGCCATTTGTTGATGGCATGGGTTCTCCTGTTCCTTTCAGTATACACCTCTGCCACTGAGGGAACTGAGTAGAACACCACTTGAGCTCCTGCCCCATCTATCAACTGTCTGAGGGCCTTGAATTCCTTTTTGAATGTCCTGGTGCCCTTCTTATCAATCTCGTCGCTTCCAGCTTGGATTACTAGCAATGGGTAATAGTCAGAGGGCTGGGTTAACTTTGGTGGTCTCCTGATGATGTCCCTTACCCAGGCAGCAGACTTCCTTGTGAGATGGGTCAGGATGACAAATAGGACACTCTGGCTGGCAAAGATCTAACCTCTTCACAGAAGTATTGAAGAATATTCTTTAGTGCATAACCACCTGAAATGGTGTACTCTTTTTGCTGGAGCTGTGTTTGGGAGAGTGAATGGGATAATGTGTAATATGAGCCAGATGAAAAATAATGTGAGTAGATGTCTTCACTGGGGTGGAAGCTTGCATGCTTGTACAAACAGCACGGAGACCCTGAAATAGTGCTGTAACAGGATGTAACTTCATCCAGGAGGTGGGAAAACAAGAACTATTTTGACAGACTTTATGCCTTGAATATGCTGTGAGGTGCTATAGATGGAGTATCATAATGATGATTAGACTTAAATGCTGATAAGCTAAGATTTAAGCTGTTTTAGAAGTGTATTGACAGGCTTTCAGTTAGCTAATGGTGAGGTATTTGTGAATTAAGTAGGAAGTTTATTCTCGTGCATTTTCAATGAAACACTGGAATCAACAAAAACTCCATATGAAAATAGCATAGTAGTTGTTTCATCCCCTGTGTCTAAATACAATGATTAACCAACTCTTTCCTCAGCTGAAGCACAGGACTGAAAAAGCAAGGACCTGAATTGATTTTCTAGGTCTGACAGGACAGACTCTTTAACTATCCCTCTGCCTTCAGGCTCCACCCCAGAGTGTTTGCCTCAAAGAGGTGAAGGAAGGTTGAGGGGAAGGGGTGACTACAAAACAACTGACAATCTCCTATCACAATTCAGAACAAATTGTTTGGTTTTGATGAAAGTAATCTGGAATCGTTGCACATGCATCTAATAAGTGCTGATTTATGAGTTATCTATGAAGCTTTAATAAACTCACATTTCTTTAGACAGCGCTGCAGTACGTTACTAGCTGGAAGTACTACACTTACTTGCTTCATGTCTGCATATTTCCACCCTTAGATATGCAGTAGCAAATGAAAATGTCCCAATTTCTCAGATGAAGGTCAGTTCAAAGAAGCATCTAAATATTGAAAAATGTCTATAACTCCACTGATTCCATAAAATTGATTTGGAACTCTTTCAAGTGTTGGCTTTCTTCACTCCAAGTTACTGCTGAGAAACTTTTCCTCCCACAGTATTACTGTCCAATTGGATAGTTCTTCGCCCAAGTGTGGGGAGTTACTTCCTGTCTGTTACAGCAGGTGACAAGTTTTGAATTGTGTCTATGTGTTAGTACAGGAGTGGCATTTACACTGGAGTTTGGAGGAACTGTTGCTTAGAAAAGGAGACAATTTAGATTTCGCATGCTAAAAGCAAACCAATGAGGCGTTCAGCTCAGTGGGAACAGTAACATCTGCAAAGGCTGAAGGGATAAGAATTAAATACAGAAGAAAGTAAACAAGAATGGATGAATCTGTAGTGCTTTGAATGGTCTCTGATTCCTTGTTCTCTCGATGATCTCAAAGGTCTTTTACAACCTGGTCTGGTCTGGTCTGGTCTATTCCTATTCTATTCCTATTCTATTTTACTCTTAGTGGAGAAATGGTGTCTAGGAACAGTTTTATAATATGCCTGGGAGTGATCAGAGGTTGAAGGTAGACCCTCTTTGGGACACATGGGTTATAATGAATCCTCTCATTTTCTGTGTGTGTGTGTCTGTGGTTGTTTTGTTTTGTTTTGTTAGCTTGTTTGTTTTAACTAAAAACGGTCTCCACATTGCTAATAGTAATAATGAGTGTTTGCTATCTTACATTCTAAAACCGGTTAACTCTCCCCGTGGAAACTTCCAAGGCAGTGAACAGCATGTGAAACATGCAGGCACATCCAGCTGTTAACTCTCATTTTTCTGCACTGCAACTGGAGATAATTGCTTTTCTCTCTCTGTGTAGCACTTTCAGACCATGTTAAAGACTAAGTTGAATGTCCTAACTCTTCGGAAAGAGCCTCTCCCGACAGTGATCTTCCATGAACCTGAAGCTATTGAGCTGTGCACCACAACGCCGCACTTGAAGACCCGGACTCACACTGGATGCAAGGTACTTGGGAGTATAAACATAAGAAATGAGACCACTGAGGTGTCTTGTGTGTGTATGAGGTGGGGGTTGGTCTCCCAGGCAACCACCAACAGAACAAGAGGACAGAGTCTCAAGCTGCGCTAGGGGAGGTTTAGGTTGGAAGTTAGGAAGAAGTTCTTCACAGAAAGAATGATTGGCCATTGGAATGGGCTGCCTAGGGAGGTGATGGAGTCACCATCATTGGTGTTTAAGAAGAGACTGGATGGGGCACTTGGTGTCAAGGTTTAGTTGATTAGATGGTGTTGGGTGATAGCTTGGACTTGATGATCTCAAAGGTCTTTTCCAGCCTGGTTAATTCTGTTCTATTCTGTTCAGTTCTGTGACTCTAAAGAGCCAAAGTAACCAACAAGGATATTGTTGTCCTTGAAAATCCCAGTAACTGGTATGGTTACTATAAATTTTCTTAATAAAATAAATAATGACAAAAAAGGATGTTTCTGACCAGAAATTTTGAACTTGAGAGGGGGAAAAAAGATTTGGGTAATATACAATGCAAATTGTGGAGGATTTCTAACAGCTTACAATGAAGATGGCTGGTTGGAAACACTGCTATTAAGGGCTAGTGCTGAGATGGGAGGTGAAGGGCACTTGTGCATTTGCATTTATCAGTCTGTACTGCCAGAATAGAATAGAATAAACCAGGTTGGAAGAGACCTTCGAGATCATCATGTCCAACCCATCATCCAACACCATCTAATCAACTAAACCATGGCACCAAGCACCCCATCACGTCTCCTCCTAAACACCTCCAGTGATGGTGACTCCACCACCTCCCCAGGCAGCCCATTCCAATGGGCAATCACTCTTTCTGTGAAGTACATAGCTACTGAAATAGGGCTGCAGTGCAAAACTTGAAGTTAGGGGTTTTGGTTACCCTTGGTTTTGTTGGGGTTTTTGTATGTTTTTCTTTAAAGAGACAAAAAAAATCCCACAAAACCAAGCACACGGGAAGGAGACTTAGACCTTGATTTGGTTAAGCAGCAAGATGAATTTGCCTGGTTACATCAAAGCACAGCTTCTGAGAAAGCTCTTTTACTTTAAAGTTTAATGGCTTAAGAGCTTTGAGTGTGTTCTGTGAAAACCATATAGAACAGCAAACAAATCTGCTTGGTTTGCATCTTCTGCTGGAGCGTTTTTTCTTGGTTGCAGAGCCACAGCCAGCCTGCAGACTGAGCTGGGTACCAGTTTGGCCTATGCTGCCAATGGGGGCTTTGCAGCCAAGTCTCCTTCACCCAGCCCAACAGGCAGTTTTTGGGGGAATATCCACCCACCCTCGAGGGTCTTGGTGACAATGCAAAGCACTAGACTGTAGCCTCCACTGCTCTGTAAAGTGTGTGTTCTAGAAGAGACATTGCCTGATGCTACATGTTCTGGATAAGGTCCAAAGTGCAATTAAATGTCTTCACTGCCTTCTGGGCCAGGGTCTATACACACATATGTGCATGGATGCTCTTGCTTCCTGGAGGATCTGATGTGAGACACATGAGGTTGGAAGAAATTGCTTCCTAGTGTGTTCCCCAGCTTCTCTTGGCGTACTGTGTGTGGACTACATGGGCTTTGGGCGTGCTGTGAAGGTCTTTACTGGGACACCTCCAGACCTGGCAATTCTTCAGCAAAGTTTCTTATTGGGCAATGTAATTTTTGTTTGACTTCTGACTGTCAAAATAGCCAAGAAACAAGATAGCTGCTGGGTGCTGAAGCAGTGCTGCCCTGTGCTGATGCAGAAGACTGCAGGGCAAGTGACCCTAATAAGCTTTGTATTGGTAGGTTGTAGTATCTGCTTTTCCACAGTGATGTCTTTTGTTCTTTATGTTGATATTTCATTATTTTTTGAGACTATTAGCTATCATGAAAATGGTTCACAAAGTGTCTGACTTTCACCCCAGCAAGAGAAAGTTTAGATATAATGCTTTCTGAAATCAGTTTTTCTTTCTGAATCTGTGATAAATTTAAATGAACCTTTTAAATTTAAGTTAACCTACAGTCCTTCAGCTGGAGAAATGCTAAACCCCTCAGTGAGGACAATCTCATTCTATATGTAGACATCACTTCTATGTATTCTTTTGTGTGTGTGTGCGCAATGAAACATAGTAGTGGTGACTTGGGAACATCTGCCGCAGTGCTCCCTTTTGGCTGCTGGCACTGTTTCTCCTTTCCTGTTTCCTCTTGCAGCTAGTTCACCCCCTGCCAGTGCTGAAATCTTACAGTCATTGTTTTGGGATGGTGGCCAAGCCTCTCTTCAGGTGACACAGCAGTTGTAATTTCACAGAATCACAGAGTGCATTGGGTTGGAAGGGATCCTCAAAGATACTCTTGATTAACCCCCCTGCAGTCAGCAGGGATATATCCAACTAGATCAGGTTGCTCAGGACCACATCAAGCCTGACCTTGAATGTGTCCAGGGATGGAGCCTCCACCACATCTCTGGGCAACCTGTTCCAGTATGTCACCACTCTCACTGTAAAGAACCTCCTCCTAACGTCCAGCCTAAATCTATCCTGTTCCAATTTAAAACCATTGCCACTTGTCCTGTCAGTACAAGCTCTTCTACACAGTCCCTCCCCAGCCTTCCTGTAGGTCCCCTTCAGATATTGAAATGCAGCTGTAATTTCCACTACTCTCCTTGGGAAGATTCTACACATACATTGTTCCAGTCATTAACTGAAATGCTCTGATTTTACTCAGTCGCTCCAGGCACAGCCTCTTCTCCCCACCCTCTCTCTTTATTTTCTGACTAAATGCATTCTTTTATGGAGCTGGTATCCTCCATCTGTTTATAGGTAATTAGGCTTCCTCTTCTCTTTCCCCTCTGATTATTAGTTTCTTGCTGAGTGACACCATGATAGTGTTGCCATAACAGAGCCAGTATTTGATAACAGAGTTTTCATTCTGTGGGGTCTAATCCATCACTGTTTTTGCAGTTGTAAGGGGAAGATGCTGTGGTGTGGCTGGTACCACTGAACCTCTCCAGTTCTGGTACCACTGAGCCTCTCCAGATGTGGGCTTTTCTAGCAGGAGCACACTATCCAGTTTTTCCTCTGTTTCATGAGTCACACTCTTTTGATCCTTAATTTTTTTCCCTCTTGACTGAAATCCCTCCAGTTTTTCACTGTAATCCCATTAATGAGATAGCATCATTCTGCTGACATTTTAGTGTGCAGTTTTTACTTATGCCTTGACTGGCACCATCTTGGTAGGGAAAATTGACACGTGGAATTGCTTTGCTTATGTTTTGTTACACAGTTGGTCTTTTAGCCTTATCATTTGATTGCAAGACAGACCTTTTTCTTTCTGGACGTGAGGAGGAAGTTCTTCACCATGAGAGTGGTGAATCCCTGGAATGGTTGTCCAGGGAGGTGGTTGAGGCCCTGTCCCTGGAGGCGTTTAGGACCAGGCTGGACGAGGCTCTGGCCAGCCTGATCTAGTGTGGGGTGTCCCTGCCCATGGCCGGGGGTTGGAACTGGATCATCCTTGTGGTCTCTTCCAACCCTGACTGATACTATGATATGGTGCTGGCTGCTGAATCCTGAAGGAATGAAACTTTTCTGCTGCGATACAGTCTCACTTGGTCATTGAATGGGATGGTTTTAAGAGCAACAGAGAAATGCCTTATTTAAAGTAAACTAGGGGGAACCCTTCCAAAATTGGGAAGTTAAATAATTGAACTAATTCAGAGAGCTTCTCTTTCCTGCCTAATCCTACATCTGATGCAGCTTTGTTTCCATTGTATTTCCTAAAATACATTTTTTCACTTGCAGCAGAAGGCTTAAGACTCATTCCTTCTGCTACTGCACGTCCGCACTTGCCTGCTTGGGCTGGCTGCGCTGTCGCCTGCTTCCACCCTTCACAGCTGTGGACGTGATTTCCCCAAACAGGAGAAACAGAGAGCATTTGCATTGATTTGCAGTGCAGAGCTTTAGGCACACGTGGTGCAGAGTTTGTGGTGCTGGCTTCTCGGTGCGACAGGGGTTGACTTGGAGGTTCTTATTACCAAAGGGCACCTTCTTGCCACTTTTCCCTTCCTTTCCCCACCATTCCTCTTTGCAGATGGGTAGCGACAGCTCTGCACCCTGGAGTTGGACTGTTGCAGACCCGCTCAACAGACAGCCTAGAGCACAGCAGGATTTCTAGGTGAAATAAAGCACTCAGACTCTGGAGCCTTCCTGGGGAGTTGTTTGCTTTTGTTTGGGCCATGGCGTATAGTTAGGTGAGAAGCAGTTGTTTGGCCCCAGACTAAACACAACTTCTTGTCCTCCTACAGCTGAGACTACCAGGGCAGAGTAGCAGGGTGCAGCATCTAGGGGGTTGCCATATCTGGCAGCTGCAATTGAGCACCCATGTACATGCTGCCTCCTACCTGCTAGCAATTGGACTTTTGTGAATGCTGGAGAACCAAGTGTTAAGGCCAGTAGGTGCACCAAATAATGAATAAACCCAGCTGGCTTATCATACACTTCTAAATGGCAAGTCTCAGCTGAAGCTAAACCACCTGTTGCTGAGGAAGAATGAAAAAGTGTGAGATTAAGTATTTTTTTATTTCTAGCTGGACCACACTTTGAATGACAAGTTGCTAATTTGCTCTTATTTCAGTAGAATCATAGAATCACAAAATGTTTTGTGTTGGAAGGAACACAATGGCAGGGACCATGGGCAGGGACACCTTCCACTAGACCACAGCTTGTGGCTCAAGGCCCTGTCCAACCTGGCCTTGAACACCTCCAGGGAAGAGGCATCCAGAGCCTCCCTGGGCAGCCTGCTCCAGTGTCTCAGCACCCTCCCTTCCTCTATCTTAATTCCATTCCCTCTCATCCGATCACTACAAGCTCTTGTAAAACAAGTCCATCCCTGGCCTGCTTGTAGGCCCCATTACTGGTGTGCTATAGAGCAAGCTTCTCTGTGCAGGCATGAACCTGATTTAAGTGCATCCATATGAAACTGTGCCCTTCCCTCTTCAGATTTGAAGGGGTTTGATGAGACTGTTGCTGTCCTGCATATCTGTCTTCTGTGCTAATTGTGTTTCAGCTGGAAACTCTCCTTATTGTGGCACTAAGTACCACCAGATGAAAACTGAAAATCTGGGGTATCTCCAGAGAATAAGCTGCTCTCTCCTTAGAAATGCATGCTTTCTCAGTGCCTTTTAACAGGTTTTGTTTAAATTCTGCATGTTTTATTCTCCCTTCATGTCCTAATCAGCTTGCACTGATTCTAATGTTTCTTGATTTCTGTCCCTTTGAGTTATGGTCGTGGCATGAAAGGAACTGCCTAAGTGACTCTCTTTGTGGCTGCTGCTTTTCCAGACACTACTGCAGTAATGCACAAAGGTTAAAAATGCCTCTTGTGATTCCTGAACTGGTGGTGTAGGTTTGACTTTTTTTTTCCCCTTGCTATTACAAAGTGAAGTCAGTGCTGAATTGCAGAATTGTAGGAATGCTAGGTTGGAAGGGACCCCAAGGATCATCTGCTCCAACCTTTCTAGGTAACAGTCTAGTTAAAATGAGTTGGTCCAGCACACTGTCAAGCTGAGTCTTAAAACTGACCAGTGTAGGGGAATCCACTACTACCCTTGGGAGATGATTCCAGTGTCTAACAATTCTCACAGTGAAACATTGTCTTCAGTTGGATTCTCACCAGCAGTAACTGGTAGCTGTCACCGCTTGGCTTTTCTGTGGGCCTCCTTGTAAAAAGGAGTCTCCATCCTCCTGGTAGCCATGCTTTAAATTAAACCTCTCCTAAGCCTTTTTCTCAAAGCTGAACAAACTTCAGTGATGAAAAATCAGTAGCTGTTTGTTATCCACCTGAAGCAGGTGGTCTTATTCCTGCTGTCCCCAGCAGTGGAACAGCTTTCTCATCAGCCGGGGAGGCTGATGAGAAGAGTATTAAACCATGCAAATAATTGCATTCTGCAGAGTATTCTTTTATTAAATGGGAATATATATATTAATGACATGGCATTTGTGGGTGTGCTTACTGCTTGCCTGCCTTTTTGGACAGAGTTGGTGAGATGATTAATTCAGACTTTGTGGAAGGTCTGATGGTGTATCTTAATTGAAGACTGATGAAAGTCTTGTTTAGCAACATGTATAAATGGCATTAGAGTGATATTGGCATTTTAAAATCAAGTCTTGCACATACTGATAGAGATTTTAAAAGTAGCCAAGAAGGAATTTTAAATAAATGGAACTTGGTCTTTCAGAACAGCTTAATTGCCTTACTCAGAAGGCAAAGAGAAGATGATTCCTGTACTCAAGTTGCTGAAGGGTGACGATTACTGTGGGGCTTGTGTAACAGGAAGGGGCTGTGGCCGCATCTGGACTTCCTTGGCACAGTGTAGTGTAAGCTGTTTAGCACTGGGCTGGACTACTGCAACTCTAGGACACACCTGGATTTGTTACACTTGAGTGAGCCTATTAACTGTGTTTGAGGCATGTTCTGGGAGAGCTGGGCAGTGCCCTACTGTGCAAAGCCAGGGGCGGGGATGCCTCTCAACTAGACCCAGCTGCTCAAGGCCTCATCAAACCTGCCCTTGAACACCCCGAGGCAGGAGGCATCCACAACCATTCCAGAGTCTCACCACCCTATATTGAAGAACTTCTTCCTAAGATTCAGTTTAAACCTACCCTCCCTCAGCTTAAAACCATTCCCCCTTGTCATGTCCCTAGACACCCTTAGGATCTCTTCAGGTATTGGAAGGCAGCCATAAGGTTTTGCCTGAGTCTTCTCTTCTCTAGGCTTAACAACACTGCCTCCCTCTAGTCTATCCTCATAGCAGAAGTGTTCCAACCCATGGATCATCTTTATGACCCTCCTCTGGACTCCCTTCAACAGCTCTGTGCCCTTCTTATGGTGGGGACACCAGAACTGGATGCAGTATTCTAGGTGGGATCTCACAAGAGCAGTGTAAATGGGACAAATTGTCTCTTTTGACCTGTTCGCCGCACTCCTCGATGCAGACTGCCTTCTGGGCTGCATGAGTGCACTGCCCTGCTCATGGTGAGCTTCTCATCAATCAATAATCCAAATCACTTTCTTCAGGGCTACTCTCAACCCTCTCTGCACCAGGCCTGAATTTATGCCTGGGGTTGGCCCAACCTGATGCAGGATCTTGCACTTTGACTTGTCGAACCTCATGCAGTTGTTACTGGCCCCACTTCTCAAGCCTGTCAAGATCTTTCTGGATGCTGTCCCTTCCCTCAAGTGAATTTGCTGCACCACACAGCTTGGTGTCATCAGCAAACTTGCTGAGGGTGCACTCAATGCCACTGTCCCTGTGGCTGACAAAAATGTTAAACAGCACTGGACCCAGAACAGACTCCTGGGGAGCTCCACTTGTCTCTGGTCTCCACCTGGATTCAGAGGCTTTAATGATGTGTTTTCAGAAGTGTAGTGCATTGACTAAGCTGATGCCCCCACAAGTGTGCTATGTGAAGATGAGCACTACTTTTCATATAGTGTTACAGGCATGAAAAAAAGATGTTTAATCCTGAAGTTAGGGAAGAGTAAGCTGCTTGCCACAAGTCTTACACATGACTGTATTCCAGACTGCTTTAGAGAAGCTAAGTTTTGTTCCAGTATTGGAAATAGGGAATTGCATATGGTCATTTCTTCTTAAATATGTGACCGTAGGCTGGGGTCCTGCCCTGCCCCTGTGAAGTTAATGAGGGCTTTGCCATGGGCTCCATGGTGGGCATGGTGGGATGTCACCATGCAAGACAGTAGCCACCTTCAGGAAGCACACACTGCATGATGTTTGGCGCTGGCTGCTCTCAGCTTTCAGCTGCATAGAGGATCTCTCTTGCATATAGTTTCTTTCTTTTTATGACATGCATGGAAAGCCCATTGATGTCAGTGTGTATTTACACTTTAAATGAGTGCAGAGCAGCTAACAGAAATACAAAGGGGAGATGTAAGTGGAGAATGTTGTTAAAGTGTCATAGTACTTCATTTCCTGAAGTCCAGGGGTCTTAGGTGGAGAATATAAATTGTCCAAAGCAATTGCATTAATTGTAAACTGAGGCTGCTTTAAATAGCATCTTCTTCAGTGCTCAGTTTTGCTGTGCTGGATGTATTTTGGCACAATTTTGTTTGCTTACTGTTAAAATGGCATCATAAGACTAATGTATTCTGAGAGTGGTGGAAGTTATATCCTGTCATATACGTTGGTGTGGGTTGGTTTTATTCGTAGCATTTGTACCCGTGACATTTGTCAAGCCATGGTTCAAGTAAAGGGCATCTTGTTATTCAGGAAGCTCTTGCATCTCATCTGAAAATGGTCATGTATTGCAGTCAGCTTCATGTTTCTGCTGTAACAGCCTTTAGAGGGAAGGTATATGGCTGTTTTCTGCATTGTGGAGTAGCTTTCCTGTGAATATTTCCTGTGAACATTAATTAAGGGAAAAGAGCCTTGATAAAAAGACAAGATACCAATATGAAGTAGGGTGGCAACTGTAAGGTCCTAGATAGCTACAGATGTGTGAAGATACTTGGTTTTCACGCTGTATAAAATATTGTGCTTATCACAATTGCTCAGGCAGAGCCTTCTGGTCATGGGAGCTAATTGCTTCCATAATAATTAAAGTTCAGATATCGAAGAAATAATAGCTTTTGATGTATAAAAATTAAAACGAGATTGAAATTTATTATGGTGGTTACACTGAGCAGATGCTGCACTGTCAAGTGTTTTGTTCTGGTGTGTCCTTGAGAAACATGTCTATCATGGTGGGGCTGTTTCAGCATGAGGATGGAGCTGTATTGCTGGAGAGTACAGGGAAGTTGGTGCCTCTCCATGGCCCTTAGGACACACGGGCCCTGCTGTGCGCTGGCTCTTAAGAGGAGGAAGCACCTTTTGTTCCTGGCATGTGAAATGACTCTTGAACAAAATCGAGGAGCTTCTGGTTCTGCAGTTGTTGCTGCAGTGGGCATCTCCCTGTTCAGCAGCATAAGCAGTGCTGGGAGAGGTGTTGGCAGTTCTTTATAGATTGATTTTTCGCAGCAAAGACAGTGAGCACGTTCTGTGAAGGTATTCTGTGTGGCACTTCCCCTGAAGCCATGGGTATTGTTCCTTTGATTTCCATTAGAATACTGCAAAATTTGCATTTGGCACTGGGTACCTACTGCTCACTCTAGTTTGAGCCAGCATGAGCCTTGTCAGGAATTAGTAATCTCTGTTTACAGCTATGCTATGCCAAAACCATCAGTTTTTATATTGTGGGTGATCCTGTAGTGCTGAAAGCTTCCCACAGGAGCAAATGGCACTGGCAAAAAAGGGAGGCTGAAGATGGATTATGGATCCATTCTTCTGTGGATGAGGTTAGTCGTGTTCATAGATGCACAGCCTGCTGGAATGTAGATTAATGTTGCAAGAAAAAACACCTCACTATATCATCATAGAAAAGAATGTCCTGTGTGTGCCAGCCACTTTTGTTTCTGTTGGTCCCAGGAATAAATCTGCTCTCCCTGTGCTATTCCAATGAAGTCCTGCCCTTGGGGCCAAGAGGACAAATGGTATCCTGGGGTGCATCAAGAAAAGTCTGTCCAGCAGGTCTAGGGAGGTTCTTCTCCCCCACTGCTCTGCCCTGGTGAGACCCCACCTGGAATACTGTGTCCAGTTTTGGGCTCCCCAATTCAAGAGGAAGAGAGATCTGCTGGAGAGAGTCCAATGGAGAGCCATGAGGATGATTAGGGGACTCAGCAGCTGTAACTGTGTCAACTTTTTGAGTTCTGTATGTGGTGATGTTATAGGCAAGTAAGCCTGGCTTTAAATAAGCAAACAGACCCCAGATTTGGGGTTTCTGTATGTGGCCACAGGGTGCTTGCCTCAGCCATCAGGGACAGGGCTGTCCCTGCCCAGCAGAGCCTGACATCCACATACCTGGGCCCTTTGCAGGGGTCTGCCGCAGGGCCATGGTGGGGCAATGTGTTTCTTGGTGGCAATGTGCTTCTTGGTGGCTGCTGGCAATGTCCTGTGGAGTGGGAGTGGTTTCCTGTGTGCTCCATGTTCAAGTGTCCCCATCTTTCAGGGCCAGGCAGTCCCTCCTCTAGGCACGGAGGAGGAGGGTGAGGCGGCATGTGGCCTCATCCCAGGCCTCAAAGACCCAGCACACTGGCCTCTGTGCTCCGCTCTGCGTGTTTCCAGATCCTGGCAATGCCCCACAGCAAGGGGCCAGGGCCAGTATCAGACGAATCCTGATGCTCCCATGTGTGCTCTGAAATGTCTTGCCACCTTCCAAAGGGGCAGCTGCTTGTGCCTGAGGGCTGTGGTGTGAGCACCTGCAGCATTCTGCAGCTCTGTCATGTTGGTAAGTCGGAAGCAGTAAACCCTTCCTATCCTCCAGATGAAAAAACTGGAAAGCCCTCAGGGTGTCTTTGGGTGGAGGGAGGGCCAGAGCAGCCTTGCTTTTCCTTAGGTCCCCTTCTTGGCAGTTTCAGAGAGGTCTGTGTGTTGCCATTAGCATGAAACCTGACATTGGTAACTTGTGCCCATTTGAAATACTCTCATCAAGAGTTTAAGCAGCGGGAATTATATTTCTGTCATTTCAGAAAATAGAAGTTCCAGTTTGGATCCTCTGTTATGACAGCAGAGGACTCTCTGAAAGCCTGTTGTGAAACCAGAGAAGTTTAGGTAATTTAGCCCCTGGACTTTATAGCATGACCCTTGAACAGTCATGAGGCTCTCTTTCTGTCTCTTTAAATTTGTTAGCGTGCCCTCATTTTGCAGTCCTGTCATCATCGTCTGCTGTTACGGCTGAGTATGGCAGAGCTATGGGTGTGTGCTGGGGATGGGCGAACAGCAGCAAGGGAGGGGCTGGCTGGTGATGGTCAGAAGCCCTGCTGGACATTTCTCCTGCATGGCAAATGGCCAGGGGAGGTGCATCTTTCCATTAAAAATTGAAATACTACTTTGCAACACATTTCCTAAGATTGCTTTTATTCCAGTTAGCTCCTCAGTAAGTGGCAAACTTTATTTTGAAGGGAGACTTAAAGATTGCCATTATGGAGATTCTTCTGTAATCCTGTCCCCCCACCTTTGAATTAGGTTGCCTGTTTATTCTCTGTTAGCAATGACTTTTATGTCAGTATGAGTGCAGGAGGTTATAGAAGTGCATGATGTTTCTCACATTGTAGCAGCTTTCTGCATACCAGCCCCTTTGCCCTTTTTACTACATGGAAAACTATAAATGTGTCACGCAGGACCATTTAAATGAGTACTGTTAAGGTCCTGTTCCACAGCTGTAATTTCTTAAGAGCTATCAGAGCTGTATCTGATGTGCAGCCCTCACAGTCACGCCGATTGAAATCCCATTAATTACTTTGGAGACATTTTTGTATGATGTGTCTTGAGAAAAGAGTTTGAGAATCTGTGACCCAGATGAAATGGAAATTCCTCTGGTGTCTGTCAGCAAACATAAGCAGGTGGAGCACATCCAAGTTTCTGCAGCTGAGGGAGGGGCTCCAGAACACTGGTGGTTTGCAGCACAGAGGGAAAATCGAAATCAAAAGAATTAGTTGTATCCCTTCATTTGAGGGTGCTGTGTCACATAAGGCCAGTCCAGGAACAGAAGCTTACTGCTTCTTTTCAAGGGCTATTGTAACTCGATTGCCAGGTTTTTACAGGAAATGAACAGGATTCTGCAGACCACCTAAGTAAGATGAAAATTGAGCATGTACACTATAAACAGGACTTGCTTCTCGGTTTGGAGGATGTCACAGCATTTGTGCTTCTTGCTGGTGGGTGCAGGATTAATCAAGGTGGTCACTGAAATGCATAGCTGCATCAGTATCCAAAATACAGCATTCCTGAAAATTGTTTGTATGTTTTAGGGCAAGCACCAGGAATTTAGGGGAAAACAAACAAACAAAATGCTGCTGGTGTGCATCAAAGGAAATGTGTGTGGGAAGAAGCTGATTTTGCTGCTTGGGTGAAAGGCCAGCTGGCATCAATAAGCTGACATCAGTTAGCACTTTATGCATATGTACTTTAATAGAAACAATTTTTACTGAGCAGGTCTCAAAGCCTGTTAGTGTTCAGAGAATCATGGAATGGTTTAAGTTGGGAAGGAATTTAAAGATCATCCAGTTCCAACACCCACCCACCCACCCGCCCCCTGCCATAAGCAGGGACATCTTCCACTAGACCAGGCTGCTCAAGGCCCTGTTCCACCTGGCATTGAACACCTCCAGGGAGGGGGCATCCACAACCTCCCTGGACAATCTGTTCCAGTTAAAAAATGTCCCTCCCCATCTTACTTGTAGACCCCCATTGGCTACTGGAAGGCTGCTCTAAGGTGTAACAGGAGCCTTCTCTTTTCCGGCCTGAATGGCCCCACCTCTCACAGCCTGTGCCCATAGGGAGGTGCTCCAGCCCTCTGATCATCTTCTTTGCCTCCTCTGGAGTCCCTCCAACAGTTCAATAACAGTGTTTCTAAATGTGTTGCTTATTTAATCCTCATAACAGTCTTGTGCACAACTGCACCTTCATACATAACGGGCAGACTGGAAATCTGGAAGGATTAGTGACTAATCTGTGGCTGCAGAATGAATCTGTTCTGTCCCATTTGTCTTTGCAAGGCAGCACTACCTTTGCTCAGAAAGGAAACCAAAATACAAACACAAAAATTGTGGCAGTGGTTGTGTGATATGTTTTAGAGCATCCATCACAAAGCAATGTCTTTAAACAATGGATGGAATGGAATTAAGATTTGTTTATTACATGAAGGACAACTATAAAGCATGATGTAATACTTGGATAATCAACATAGACAAAGATCAACATTTCCCAGTACATGAAAGCAAGCTTTGCTGCTTTCTCAAGGAAAGAAAAAGAGAGACTGGAATTTTATTTTATTTTGAAATGCTTTTTTCTTCTAAGGGCATGACTATGCAAAAATGCAGGCATTCCAAATTCAACCCTGTGTGTGAAATTAGCAAATGTCCTTCACTAATCTCTCTGAAGTTTGCAGCCGCTTGAAACGCTCTGCAGGCTGTTTTACGTAGTAGTCTTTGAAGGCAAAGACGTCGCAATTAAAATACTCAAATAGGCAGCTGACTCAGTAGTACCTCAGTGGCAGGATATGACCCTTGGATGAGAGCTTGGTACCTGGCTTTAGGACTTATGGTTCTTGGGTTGTCTGTCCCCATAGAATCATTAATGTTAGAAAAGACCTTTATTGAGTCCAACCATAACCCTACTACCATGACCACTAAACTATGTCCTGAAGCATCACATCTACGGCTTCTTGAACACCTCCAGGCATGATGACTCCACCACCTCCCTGGGCAGCCTGTTCCGATGCCTGACCGCTTTCAGGAAAGAAATTTCTCCTGATATCCAATCTAAACCTCCCCTGGCACAATTGAAACACATCTCTTCTTGTCCTGCCACTAGTTACCTGGGAGAAGAAACCAACACAAGCCTCACTACAACCTCCTTTCAAGTAGTTGTACAGAGCAATAAGATCTCCCTTTGGCCTTCTCTTCTCCAGAGTAATCGACCCCAGCTCCCTCAGCTGCTCCTTGTATGTCATACCCTTCAAACCCCTCACCAGTCTTGTTGCTTATCTCTGGATACACTCCAAGACCTCTGTTATTATTACACTGTGATGTCCAAAATTGAACACAGTACTCAAGTGATGGCCTCTGCAGGGCTGAGTACAAGGGCACTACTGGCTGTATCAGAGATGTCATCCCTAAAGTACAGGGCTTTACTCTAAAACATTTCAGGGTGATGAGGAGGAGTTTGACTGGTTGCCTAGTGTCTGGTACTCCTGTTGAAATCGGGTAGTACATAGATAAATTATCTTGTAGTCATGCTAGATTGTGGCCTCAAGATAGTAACAGTGTTTATTTGTAGCTGATGGAAGGTGTGACTGATTGTCTAAATGAGGATCATCACCCTGAATGAACTGGAGACACCTGTGCTTGAAGTCTAGGGTTTGGTTCAGCTGATGTGTTTGGTTCAGCTGATCAGCTGATGTGTTTGGTTCAGCTGATGTGTTTGGTTCAGCTGATGTGTTTGGTTCAGCTGATGATGTTTTGGTTCACATTTCAGGGTTATCTTTCCAATTAATTCTCCCAAAGCTGATGAGCTAAATAACATGAAATATATTGGGGGGATGGTGAAAGTGCTGCCTGATTGCATGGATAGGGAAAGATGTTTTTTATGGAGCACTGTATATTCATAAGCCAACTCCCAATTCCTTTTATAGCTGTGAAACTCCACAGCAACTGCACTAAACTTTAGAATTGCTGTAATATCCCCTCTGCAATATAAAGCACTGCTGTAAGTTCCTCTGAGATGAAAAGGGGGTTATGTAAAAAAACACCTACATATTGTGTAATGTAGGAGGCACATCGTTCATATTCTACCAAGTAAAATCTGGTTTGTATTTCTTTTGCTGAGTGTCCAGATCATATAAATGATTGTGGCCATTGCTGCAGAGCACAACACAAGACAAGGCCTTTTTGTGTCTGGAGTGGTTTAACATAATCAACATGTATCTAAGATACTCAAGATGCTTATTCAGTATCGAAAGCTTTGCCTCGGGCTGCTCTTCCCAACGGCAAAATTCAAGGATTGTTAGTAGAAAATGAAACTTCCCTTAAAAAGCCATGCATTCCTCACAGATAATATATATTAAGTTCATCCAGTGTTTTATTCTCCTTCTTCTAAACATAAAGGAAGGATAAGGTAGTAGATAGACTGGGTATCAGGAAGAAATTCTTTACAATGAGGGTGGTGAGACACTGGAACAGGTTGCCCAGGGAGGTTGTGGATGCCTCCTCCCTGGAGGTCTTCAAGGCCAGGTTGGACAGGACTGTGAGCAACCTGGTCCAGTGGAAAGTGTCTCTGCCCGTGGTGGGGGTGGTGGAACTGGATGACCTTTCTACTCAGCTCTGGTGAGACCCCACCTGGAGTACTGCCTCCAGTTCTGGAGCCCCTATTACAGGAGGGATGTGGACGTGCTGGAGCGTGTCCAGAGAAGGGCCATGAGGATGATCAGAGGGCTGGAGCACCTCTCCTATGAGGACAGACTGAAGGAGTTGGGGCTGTTCAGTCTGGAGAAGAGAAGGCTCCGAGGTGACCTCATTGTGGCCTTCCAGTACCTGAAGGGGGCCTACAAGAAGGCTGGGGAGGGACTTCTCAGGCTATCAGGTAGTGATAGGACTAGGGGGAATGGAGTGAAGCTGGAGGTGGGGAGATTATCAGGCTGGATGTGAGGAAGAAGTTCTTCACCATGAGAGTGGTGAAGGCCTGGAATGGGTTGTCCAGGGAGGTGGTTGAGGCCCCATCCCTGGAGGTATTTAAGACCAGGCTGGATGAGGCTCTGGCCAGCCTGATCTAGTGTGGGGTGTCCCTGCCCGTGGCAGGGGGTTGGAATTAGATGATCCTTGTGGTCCCTTCCAACTGACTGATACTATGATACTATGATACCATCCAACCCAAGCCATTCTATGATTGAGCATTCTTGTCCTGATCCCTGACTCATCCCTGTGTCCTGTTACCTTGCACACCCAGTGAATGGATTGAAGCAGGAGATGCATTTGAGGCAATTTCAGGTTTCAAGAACAACTCCAGTTTACTAGATGGTATTTTTAGCACTCTTCAAGACAAGTAAAAGGGACAACTGCCTCAAAGCAGATAAGGGCAAGTTTGCAGCACTGTGAGCAATATGGGTTTGCCTTGGAAAAGGAGTGTTGGCTGAAAATGTTGCATTCCCATTTATGAACACCCCTTTAACAAATTCTCCAAAAATTTGTCTCAATTTCCTAATGTATCTTGTTTATTTCAAAGCAAAGAAAATACATTGCAAATCTTACAAGGATTGTTTCCCTGTTTTCCTCCTTTTGTTTATTTTGAAGCCCACCGAAATAATGCTGTCTTGGGGCTCCCTTGTTCCTCTGCACAGTGCCATGAAGAAAACTGGTTATTGCTGGGGTTTTTTCTCTGTTGTTTTCTTTAGCTTGAATGGAGATTCATTGCTCCTCTGGGATGAGGAAAAACCAGGCTGCCTCATTCTGTGATGTTCTGCGCTAGCAACAGTGGAGAGTTGAAAGTGAGCAGTTTAGTGATGATTGTGATTATATCACTGAATGTAGATTTAATTAAGTCAATTTACTTACATTATTTCCTGTTCATACAGTCAGTTCTCTCTCTTTTTTTAGTTATAGTTTTAGATACCATTTTTAGTCCTGTTTGAGGTTCATGATCAAGCTTCCTTTGGTGTTGGTAGTACTTAGATTAGGCTGAATGATACCATTGGACTCCTGCTTGTGTTTTCCTTTTCTGCTTGTTAAGTAGCAGGCAGAGGCTGGCTGTCCATAGACACATGGACACTAGAAGAAACAAGATAAATTGCTTATTAAAGCTATTAACAGGAGAAGCTGCTGAGCATAGGGTCAGACACTTCTTGTGGTACCTGTGTATTTTTTGGTGTTTGCATAGCCAGAGAAACCCACCAGGCGCAGCAGTGGTGGTGTACTGGTGGAAACGCTCTCTTGCAGCCATGCTGGGATAACTGCATATGCAGGCAGAGACCACTGATGCGTGTCCTGAGTTGCCTCTGGAAGGGAAGATAAAAAAATCACTTCTTAGCAGTTTGTTTTCGACAGCTCTTCTCACTACAAGGAGATGTTTCTGTCCAAGCTTTTGTTATGTACTTTTATACTTATTTGCTTCCTGGCATTTAATTCCTCGTAAAATCAACAGCTGTGTTTAAAAACAATTTTTAAAGGCAAGCCGTCATAAAGTGCATATGGATGTGATGCTATTGATCTAAAACTATATGCTGTACAAAGCCCACAGAGGGGAGCACATTTGAGAAACATACAACACGGCCTATGTTTACCTACAGAACGTTACTGTCTTTTTGGATATTACCAGTGGGAGAGGCAGCAAAAGTAAAGGATCATTCACGCTCGGAGGGATGATTCTGGTTTCATGTAAACTTGTGGTGTGTGTCTGATATATGGAGATGGAGAAGTACAGGTGTTCTTCATAGTCCAGGCTTGCCTCCCCACTATCTCTGTGTGCTGAGCTATTTGTGTCTCATCCGCACCTTGCTTATCTGGGGTGAAACAAATGGACCTGGATTGTCATCTTGTTCTGTGTATGACCTCCAGCAGGGGATGTCTTGAACAAGAAACTGAAAAGTGAAGGAGATGACAGTGCCTGCACCTGGCCTATGGTTCAGAATTTAAAAGAGGGTGTGGGGTGAAGTAGCTTATGCCTGATCTCAGCTGGTGATCATTTTATGGGACATACTTATCCTTCAAGCATGAGATCTGATTAGCCTAGCTCTTTGCTTACATAGCTGTAAATAGAACACCTGCTGTGTTACCTAACTTTGTAAAACTGCCCAGTTTTATAACCCTATAGCTGAGGAAGTATACTTGGTTAGAAGAGGGAGCCTCACCTGGTAACATCAGGCCAGACAAAAAATGATGTTTTTCCAGCAGTGACTACATTTCTCTGCACCCTTTCTCAGGAGCAGGTGTCCTCCTGCTCTGCCCCTTCTGTCCCCAGCATAAGGTATAATGCATAGATGGTATCACAGTACCAAGGTTGGAAGAGACTTCGAAGATCATCGAGTCCAACCTGTAACCACAAACCTCACGACTAGACCATGGCACCAAGTGCCACATCCAGTCCCCTCTTGAACGCCTCCAGGGACGGCGACTCAACCACCTCCCCGGGCAGCCCATTCCAATGGCGAATCACTCTCTCGGTGAAGAACTTTCTCCTCACCTCCAGCCTAAACTTCCCCTGGTGCAGCTTGAGACTGTGTCCCCTTGTTCTGGTGCTGGTTGCTAGGGAGAAGAGGCCAACCCCTTCCTGGCTACAACCACCTTTCAGGTAGTTGTAGAGAGCAGTGAGGTCGCCCCTGAGCCTCCTCTTCTCCAGGCTAAACAACCCCAGCTCCCTCAGCCTCTCCTCACAGGGCTTGTGCTCAAGGCCTCTCACCAGCCTCGTTGCCCTTCTCTGGACACGTTCAAGTGTCTCGATGTCCTTAAACTGAGGGGCCCAGAACTGGACACAGGACTCAAGGTGCGGCCTAAGCAATGCAGAGTACAGGGGCACAATGACCTCCCTGCTCCTGCTGGCCACACTATTCCTAATGCAGGCCAGGATGCCATTGGCCTTCTTGGCCACCTGGGCACACTGCTGGCTCATGTTCAGGCAGCTGTCGATCAGCACCCCCAGGTCCCTCTCTGTTTGGCCGCTCTCCAGCCACTCTGACCCCAGATATTCACAATTCAACAGAACAAAATAACAGGGCCTGCTGGTGGGCTTATAAATGGTTCAGTCATGCAGTCTGGCAGATGAGCCTGGATGGGCAGGTGCCTTCAGATCAGGGCTGGGGTAGTGCAAATGTCACTGAATGCTCCTCATGAAGGAGAACATTTAGAAAGATATTGTTGGCCATGAGAAATACCTTCAGGTTCCTACCGAGTGCTTAGATCACCCAGCTACAAAATAAACATCAGCTCCTGTGCATTTAAAACCTCATTCTCTGTATTTTTCCCTGTGTCATTCGAGGTGCAAGTGAACTCACAAGTTCTGCTCATGGAAGGGAATATTGTCAATTATTGATGATTGACTGGGCCACAGGCAGTCCAGTGGCAATCCTGAAATGCACCAGCACAGTTCAATTCTATTCTGCTGTAAATTTATGCAAATTAATTGCCATTTGTACTGATAGCTGTTTTCAGTCTGGGCTGGTTGAAATGGCTCTGATGTCTCATCCTGTTTTTTCCTCCCTTTTCTCTCCACCCTGATTTCTGGGCAGGCACTCTCACTGTTTTTTTTTTTTTCCCTGCAGTTCCTCTCTGCTTTCCAGATGAGGAACCTGGTTTTAATTTTCATGTGTCATGTCTGTTTCATAAAGCACACGCACACTGGGTCATATGATTGTTGTGCAATGTTAAGAGCACTGTTGAAATGAGTCTCACATAGAAGGATTTGCAAAGTTATCTTGAAATAAAATGTACCTAGTTCCAAATTTGAAAAGGGATCATTCCATACAGGTGACAGAAGTAAAGAGACACGGGCCACAAATAACAGGTGCACTTTAAAATGGTCCTTGTGGCTCCAGCCCTAGCTGCTTGCATAGCAGCTGCCCCATTGGCCCTGCCAAGCATGGGCAGGTGGGGGGAGGCATTGTCTCAGCCCCTTGAGTGGGACATGGTGGGACTGTTCCCATGTGCTGCATCAGCTGTGTGCAGCACAGTGGTGGTCCTTGTGCTGTGCATGGAAGAAATCAACCATCCACCATGAAACCAAAGCATCATCTCTGAATCACAGTAAGTCTCCAGTTATGAAACAGCTCCAAATACCTTGGTTATGTTGTTCTGCCCTGTCCTAAGGCTCTTGGTGACTAACAGTTTAATAAGGTTTTACTTTGCACATGCAGGCATAGCTCTTTACCCAGTGTAGGAGTTCAGTAGGAGTTTCAGGAAGTCTGTGGGAATTGGGCAAGGGAAGAATGGATGTGGGCTCTGGACTTGAGTGACCAGTTTCTCTGTAAGACTTGTGAACCAGGGACATCACTGTGTGTTCATTGTGTTTTGCAGTCAGTGCTGCATGACTTTTGAATGGGTTGCAGCAGGAATAATTAGAGTAGTTTTAAAGTAAGTAAACCATATGGAAACACCTTTTTGTTCCTGGTCGTTCAGACAACACTGACACAGAATCATAGAACTGTTTTGGTTGGAAAAGATTGAGTCCAGCTGTCAACCTACCACCACCATGTGCAACCTAAACCTCCCCTGGCACAGCTTGACACCATTACCTCTTCTCCTGTCATTAGTTACTTGATTAATTACGTGATGCAGAGATGCAGAACAGGAGAAGAGAAGCTTTTGAGCACCCATGTGGAGCGGAAGGACTGTGCAGCTATGTGACAGCTGAGAGGACGTGATCATTTTGGGATGACTGTTCACTTCAGGATAATTTTGTATTCATGTCTTACAGAAATATGAATAGGGGCAGGAAGGAGTTCATGGAGATGTCTGTTAAGCTGGAGAACTTAGGCACGGCCTCATCCTGTTACTGCTGCTGTTACACACATCTGTTGTCTCTGAGAAAATGTCCTTGGCTTTTCTCCTGTGCTGTTTTCTGCTTTGCTGTCATCTGGGTGTGCTGAATTATGGATAGCTTTCATCAACAGAATAACCAGGGATGGTCAGCAAGGACACACACACTGTCGTGTTGCTTCACGTTTTGTCCTGAGCGAGCCTGAAAACCTGGAGTAATAAAACCATTTTTGGTAGCTCTTGCAAGGCAATCTCCTAGAGGAAACCCATGCTTAGTGAAAAATACTGAAACTGCTGATTAAATTCTAGCTTGCTTACAGAGCTGCTTCACTAAGCAAGAGACAATCCTCCATTGTAGAGTCATAGAATTGTTTCACTTGGAAGAGACCTCTTAAGATGGTTGAGTCCAACCCTCAACATGCTACAGACTGGAAGTAATCATTTGGGTTTTTTCAGTCAGGCTGTAGTTGGTACACTGCTCCCTGAAAAGCTAAAAGCAATGAGAAAGTTCATGGCTCTGTCTTCTCCCTCCTCTCCAGGTTGAGGGGAGGAGGAAGGCATGCAGCATGCAGGTTTCCAACCAGCCGACCAGAACAGGGTATGGTGGCAGCTGCCAACACTTTGCTGTTGGGTGGAGAGGTAATTTCAGCCTTTCTGTGTGCTGATGTTCAGCAGACTGCAGTCCTTTCAGAGGCACTTTTTCCACATGTGCATACTTGGACAAAAGCAAAATATTTTTTCTTGGGATTCTGGATTCCCCTCTGTGCTTTTCTCATCATACAGAAATTCTTGGAGTTCTTCAGGCTTTTGGTAGAGCTTCTTCGTGCTGACTCAGAGGAAGTTTCACATATGTGGTGGCAATTTGTAGTCTGACAGGCTGGTGTAAACCTGGAGCTCTTCCAGGGCAGTAACTGAGTCAAAATCTGGCCCAGAATTACACTGCTGTTACTAGATCCTGAGCTTTCCACGATTTTGTTCTAATTTGCTTCATCTTGAAGTGCATTATGCTTTAAGAATGCTCAGAATAAAAGATTGTTCTTCATAGTGAACAGTCAGTATTTTTAGAGAGGAAAAAATGATGACTTCAATTCACTGCTTTTATATCTGGGTCTGTGGTGAGTAACGTGCTCGCTTCCTCCGTGTCACTCCTGTGCGCATCCAAGGACAGGAGCGTGCACTGTGGGCACAGTAAGAGCTTCCCATTCTTGGGCCTTTTCTGCTGTTTTCTCCCGCTGACAGTTTTTGCTTTGTAGGGTAAATGGCTGCTGCATAGCCAGGAGAGGTGATGTTTGCAGGCTGCATGAGTGTATGGTGAGGCAACCTGCCAAGTATCTTGTTTTAGGGTGCCCTGTATTATTTCTATTTCAACGCGTTTGGCTGCTGGGAAATGCAGGCCGCAAGCATGGGCTTTCAGATCTCTCTGTCCTCCAGCACGTAGCTCTGGATGATGGTAACCGATTGCAACCACGTTTGGCTGTCTTTTTTTTCCCATTCATTTGTTTGGGCTCTGTCTCTCCCCCCCCAGCATTACTTCTTTTTCTTCTTGTTTAATTTCTGGGGGTTGCTCATCCTTCAGAGGAGAAGGCTTAGGGGAAATCTTACTACCATGTACAGGTACATGAAGGGTGGGACCAGAAGGGTGGATAATCCTTTTTTATAAGGGGTTGCAGGGAAAAGACAAGGGGTGATGGGGACAAGTTATTGCTGAGGAGATTCCTGTTGGACTCCAGCAAAACAAGAGAACAGTCAGACATTGGAATCATCTCCTGAGGGAAGCAGTGGATTCCCCTATGTTGGTCAGTTTTAATACTCAGCTTGACAGGGTGCTGGACCATCTCATTTCAACTAGACTATTACCTAGAAAGGTTGGAGCAGGTGATCCTTGGGGCCCCTTCCAAGCTGGCATTCTGTGATTGCCCCAGATTGTGGTTAAGGTGTGGCTGTGGATTGCAGTGGTGGAACTCCTACATCCTAGCACTAGAGTGATGCTGTTGGGCCATCCAAATGAATAAACCGTGGTTGATGTGACTGTAATTTTGCCTTCCTTGAGGAGTAGATCCTAAACAAAATATTGAAAGTGATTCATATTTCATTTTTGACATTCTCTTATTCTCAGGAATTATCAAACCCTGTCCACAGGTTCAAAACTGCCATAATTAGAATGCTACAGATCTCTTCACTCTGAGCAGCCTGACATGAACACTTCTTTCTGAGATTTTTGCAATGATGGGGCTTCCAGGTCCCTTCATTGAGTCGTAAGGCAACGGTGCTCCCCCCACTGCTGCCAGCACTGCTGGAGGGGGCTGTTGGTCTGAGGTGTCCTGTGTGGGCACAGCAAGGACGTGGCAATTAATTTTATTAATCCTGCATTTCAGCCTGAGGGGGAACGTGGTGTCTGATATCAGAGGAGGTGTTGCCACATGTGGCCAGCTGATGCTAGGGAGAAGAGCCCAACCCCTCCCTCACTACAACCTTCTGTCAGGGAGTTGTAGAGAGGAATGAGCTCTTCTGTCAGCCTCCCTACTCCAGACTGAAAAACGCCAGTTCCCTCATCGTGTTCTCAAAAGCCCTGCTCTCCAGACCCCTCACCAGCTGGACCTGCTCTGGCACCTCAGTGTCTTTCTTGTAGTGAGGGGCCCAAAACTGAACTCAGTACTTGAGGTGCAGCCTCACCAGAGCCTAGTACAGGGGCACAGTTGCTTCCCTTTCTGGTTATCAGGGTCGAGAAAATTTGTTTTGATGCTTGGTTTTGACAACTTTTAAATCTGTGTATGCTTGTGTGTCTGCATGTATTTATCTATCTCACCATGAGAGTGGTGAAGCCATGGAATGGGTTGTCCAGGGAGGTGGTTGAGGCCCTGTCCCTGGAGGTGTTTAAGACCAGGCTGGACGAGGCTCTGGCCAGCCTGATCTAGTGTGGGGTGTCCCTGCCCATGGCAGGGGTTGGAACTAGATGATCCTTGTGGTCCCTTCCAACCCTGACTGATTCTATGATTCTATGATTTTAAAGGTGTTTCAATGGTCAGAACACTTTGATATAAACCTTTCCATTTTCTGTTACCAAGTTTATTCTGTGTTTATTTGGTCTCCCTCCTCCTTTCCCCCAGGTTAATTTGGTGTCAATTTTTTTTATGACAATGTCCTTATACTTTATAACCAGCACATAAAGTAATGGAGTGGTTTTGTTTGAAGGGTGGCCCTTGTTGGAGTTGTGCTTTCATTAAGTGGTTCTCCATACAAAAGCCTCCTGCTGAAGACAATAGAAATTCTGTGCACAGACCCACAAGGGGCCTGGGCTGCAGAGGCCTCGAGGGAAAATCCCAGATTCTTTCATGATTGCATCTTTTGACTCTAGTGCTTCACTGTTGTCTTTGTAATTTGGCCCTTCTTACAGCAGGTTAACATAGAATCGTAGAATCGGTCCAGCCACAGACCGAAGACCGCCATGGCCATTAAAGCATGTCGAAAAGTGCCATGTCTGCACGTTTCTTGAACATCTCCAGGGACAGTGACTCTGCTGTAATGATTTCTGCAAAGCCCATTGAATTTGCTTCCCTCTGTTGTGTCCCATGTGGGGTTTTTAGTTTTGCCCCAAGCTCAGCTTACACTTCTTCATTTAAATGCATTTCACATCAAAGTCATGGCAAACACAAATGTTTTCCTTGGGCTTTAGTGACATGACAAAACTGGCAAAATGTTTAATCCTGGGCCTGGTTTCCCCACCTAAGGAGTGTTGCTGTCAAAGTTAGCTGGATTTGCAAAACTTGGTGGATATAATAATGCTGTTTATGGAGATAGAAATAAGCAAATGATGAAGATTTGGGAGAAGAAATGCATCAGGGAAAAGCTTCAAAGCATTCCTGAGTGAACTCCTGGTTTTCTGATCCCTTCTACCAACAGAGGTCCTTCTGCTTCACACTAAATGACACTTATTAATGGAAATCTATTACTTGTGTTAGGGACTGATGGTTATCACATAGATCCCTGATGAAAGACTACACTTCACGGAGCTCATCTTCAGCAGCTTAGCAGTGAAGTGTTTTTTTTGTCCCTGTAGCCAGAGAGGACGGAGGGTGTCCCTGAGGGCACTTCATATCTGCTGTTCTAAGGGAGTCCCTGAGTTTTCCACCTTTGCCAGAGTGGAACCAATTACTTGTGCTGCCTGTGTAAATCCAGGGCTGTTTGAAGGGCACTTGGAAGATTTGTGAAGCGTTCTGATAATTGCAAGGATAAATTGCTCTCCTGTTTATCCAGGGAATCCTTTAATTATGCTCTCAGGGGCTTTGCGTGGCAGGAGCAGAGCATCAAAGGCGAGCAGAGCTTCAGCTGCTTGCTTGGGATGGGAAACAGCGGCTGGTGCTTGGAGGAGGAAGGGACACACTGTCTTCTCTATCCACATCTACCTCTGTGCAATCAATGTTCTGGATAGGGAGTCACAGCAGGCAGTGGGGAAGGATGTGGCTATGGCCGAACCAAGCTAGGTTTTAAAATGTTGGGTAGAAGGGTGCAGGAAAAAATCTTAATCCTGTCAGGTTTCTATGTCAAACCCACCCTCAGTATTGCGTAGGGAATGGGGATGGTGCATCAGAAACGCTGTGCATGTGATCTGGCTCTGCTCTTTGCATGCTGACTTGTCCCAGCACCCTATTTCTTCACACCACCCCGAAGAAGAGGGGAAGGCCTGGGGCTCACCGCGGCGGTGCATTTCCTACAGCAGCTCACTAAGCCTGCAAACAGACAGTCTGGCAATCTGCTGCTTCAGCCTAGTCCATAGATTTCTTTTCCCATGCAATTCTTTCTAAAGGCACTGTCTTCAGAGCACAGCTGCTTCTCTCAGGGGAAGACAGGATTTCGGTGCCACTTCTTTAGTCTAATCAGGAAGACAGAAAACATGAGAAATATTTTCTACTACTTTCTGCAGAGTTTCTTTCAGCATGCAGCTCTCCAACCAGTTTTCCTGCAGGTTGCCAGCTGGGAAGTGTACCACTGCCCGTGGCAGGGGGAGCAGAGAGGTGTGACAGTGCTGTCATCCACCCGTGAGCACCCTGCAAACAGGTCTATGGACATCCATCCAGAGCCAGCCTACCATGCTGCAGAGCATGTGTCCAAAGGCAGTGCAGGAAGGTGCCCAGGCACAGGGCTGTGAGGGTGGTGGTGGGCAGGAGGGGAGGGTATGACCTGCTCAGAGCTATTGTCTTGGCTGGGTGTCAAAAGCTGTGCAGAGGTGGGCAAAGAGCATGAGCCAGGCCTATTTTACCAACAGGCCCGTCCTTTAGCTACAGTGTGCGTTTCACTGAGTTACAGGAATGCTGTGGTCTAAATTAAGTCATCTCCCTGCTTGGAAAATGTCCTAGTATTGGTTTTACAGTATCTTCAGTTTTTAAATTCTTAGCCATAACTCTCCAGGGAAATCCTGAGGAATCTGTGCAAGCCTAGTTGTGAAATCATGTGGGGTTTGTTGAGTTCTACCGGATGGATCTGTGATACCTCGTTGTGTGCGCTGTGTAAGACATCTTCCCTTAGCCGTGCTGGCAGGGGTGTTGGCCAGCAGTGAGGCAGATACACATTGGTGGGAACAGAGATTTATTGCTGACGGTTTTGAGAGCAGGAGGCAACTGTTACATTGCTGTGATACAAACCAGGCCATACCGAAAGGTTTGGGACTGCTGTGGAACGGATGGAAGAGAAGAGCTGGGCTTAATGGCAGCTTTCTTCAGTAATTGCAGTATGGTTCATCTTTAGCCAAGGTGAATCACATAACCTGGAATGATAAAGTAGGGATAGGACCATTTGTGACAGTTACAGCTTTAGTTTGACAGATCATCAGGCATGAAATTAGTAAAACCAGTAGAATGTCTCCTTGTGCTTTTTCTGCCCACAGCTCTTGGCTTTATCTCAAAATAAGCTGCACCTTCCCTCTGACAATCAGTTGAATTTTCCAGCTACCAAGTCACAAAGTGAGCTCATTTCAGACCTTAGATCCCCAGCTGTGAATGCAGAGTAATTCAGCTGGTTTCACAGAATTTATCTCATGTATGTCTACAGATATATTTGATGGGAAAATTCATCCTATCAACCCATGCAAAGGGATCTGTCCATCTCCCTATCTGTGGTACTGCATGAACTAATCTGGGCAATGAAACTTTTATCTCTTTCAATGCAAACTTAGGGAATGATGACTCTTGTGGGTTTTTTTGTTAGTTATCTATCTCTTTGACTTTCCCTCAGGCATCTAAATACTATCTCTAGGGAGACTTCAGCAGCAGAGATTAGGAATGGGGAAAAAGTTGCATGATATGGGTCATTAAATGCAATAAAGGGTGATAAACTGGAGCTGTCTCAGAACAGAAACCACCTACTATGAATTTTCAGGATATTTGTTTGCTTTTGGTAAATGCCTGCTTCTGTCTCTAAAGGGAAAGCTACAAATGGGCTGGTGAATGGGCATTGTGCCCTCTCACCACCACTAAAAGCTTTAAGTCATGTCACAGGAGTGACTCAAATGTCCTTTTTTCATTCTTTCACCATTTTCACTACTCTTAGGGTTCTTGCTTATTAAGATAGTAATTGCATTTGGGAGGGGAGGAGAGACTGTATTAGCAGCTTTTGGCAGCCAGTGTCAGTCCTGTAAGAAAAAATCAAAACCAACCCCCCTCTAAGATTGGTCTGTGGCAGTGAGTTATTTCTGTTGCTTTGGGAAGGCAGCAATGTGGAGGATTTGAGATCACAGAATCACAAATGCATTGGGTTGGGACCCTCAAATGTCATTATGTCCAACCTTCCTGCAGTGAGCAGGGACATCTCCAGCTAGATGACATTGCTCAGGGCCCCATCAAGTTTGACCTTGAATGTCTCCAAGGATGGAGTTTCAACCACAGCACTGGGCAACCTGTTCCAGTATTTCATCACTCTCACTGTAAAGAACTTCCTGCTGATGTCCAACCTAAACCTACCCTGCTACATTTTTCAAACCATCGCCCTTCATACTGTCACCACAAGCCCTTCGAAACAATCCCTCCCCAGCCTTCCTTAGGTCCCCTTCAGATATTGAAATGCAGCTATAAGGTCTCCCTGAAACCTTCTCTTCTCCAGGCTGAACAACCTAAATTCTTTCAGTCTGTCCTTGTAGGAGAGGTGCTCCAGCCCCTGATCATCTTTGTGGCCCTCCTCTGGACCTGCTCCATCAGGTCCATGTTCTTGTGTTGTGCATCCCAGGGCTGGACATAGGACTCCAAATGAAGTCTAACCAGAGAAGAGTAGAGTGGCCAAACTATGTCTAGAGAGGGAAAAATATAGGTGGCTGATTTGCAAATGAACTTGAGAAACAGTTGAGACAGGAGCTGGCTCCTGACAGCCTGTTTTGCAGAGCCAGATGCAGAGCAGCTGTGTGCTGTATGTGTGCTCTCCATCCAGCACGGCCCCAGCAGCCTTGGCAATAAACACTCCTTGTGGGACATTCAGCCCCTAAAATGTCAATATTTAAGGGATCCTGTTGGAGAGTAAGGTCTTTCAAGAGGCTTCTGCTTATAATCAACCTGTAGTTAAGGGTCTTCATAGAAGATTTTCAGTTATGCTGTCTGTTCCAATATGTTGTACTGTCCTTGAGGAAAAGGAGCAGTGCAGCCAGCTCGGGTGATTGTGTGCAAGTTTTCAAAGTTTTGTAGTGCTCCTTGAAATGTTTCTTGTTCTCTGAAGGATCAAAGACTTGGGTCATGCATGAACTAGCTCTTTCTATCTTTACCATTTGCCGGCTGCATGAAGTCTATTGAAGGTGGGTGGTGGTGATGCTGCTGGCTGCTGCTTCTCTGCAGATGCAACTACGAGCAGGAAAGTCCCTGGATGCATCTTGGTGTCTGGGAGGCAGCTGAGCAAGAGGAAACAGAAGTTTTCTGTTGGTACAGGCATTGTTTTGCCCTCAAGACTGGCCAGATCAGTGATGCAGGTTCAGCTCTAACTTGGATTTATGAGGTACTGCAAGTAGAGAAAGGTAATTTATTCTCCTGTGATGGCAGTGTACAAGTGGTACCACAATGAGGTGCTTCTAGCTGTATAGGCTTGCATGAAGTAACCAATTGGTTAGGTTAAAATAAATCAAGACAAGCTCCCCAGTGCTACAAGACCCAGTTACTCACTGGTGAGGGTGCATTCCAGGTCCCTTTCTGCACTCAGTGCACAGAGGTCATGTTTGTTAGTCTGGCTCCAGAGCTGCTTTTTCCCCACTAGAAGTAGGAGGCCAGGCTTTAGAGTTGGAGGTTCTCCAATTCACCAAAGGTGTGCTGACTGTATGAGAGCCCCATGACCAGAGACTGTATGAGGAATAGAAATGTTTCCTAATGTGCTAGGCTGTCACATAAGCAACTTCAGAATGCTTGTTTGCAAATTCAAGTAGGATTGCTTTGGTTGAAAGAGACCTCTAAGATCATGGAGTGCAGCCATTAACCTAAGACCACTATGGCCATTAAACCATCTCCCCAGGGGCCACGTCCACACGTTTCCTGAACACCTCCAGGGATGGTGACTCCACCACCTCTCTGGGCAGCCTGTTCCAGTGCCTGACCACTCTCAGTAAAGAGGTGTCAGCTACTACAGGAGCATTTGTATTTGGCCACCGAGTGGCACTCCAGACACAGCAATCCAAGAGGGGAAGGGTCTGTTTCTGCCATCAGGCTGTTAGGATCTGAACCACAATTATTTGCAAGCGTGTAGACACCCCTGAATCAAATGGAATTGCTGAAGGTTAAATTGCTATCTTCAGAAATGTTTTTATAATATCCAACTTGACATTTTATTATCCCAGTACAATATAAATACTGAATTTGATTAGCTGTCAGGCAGCCACAAAAAGAAACCAATATTCTTCCATGATTTTTGCTACAGAAAAATAGGAGGAGGAATCATAAAAAATAACTGGTTGCCAAAGATGAATTGAAGTCTAAAAAGTATCCATTGAAAATGTGATTTTGTTGGGTTGCTGGAATATTTGTTTCCCAGAATGTGTCATTATGAAGAGCGTGAGCATTGGAGGCAGATATTCAAGCTGCTGGATGTGACCTATTGTGGTTTGGGCAGTGCTGGTTTATTTTCATCCCCTTCTAGTGTTGCTTCCAAGATTCATTTTTGACACTTTGAGATTGCATTGTCCTTGTAGGACCAAAAACTTCCAGTAGCTTACCTAAGGCTTCTTTTAATTAAGCAAAATTAGAATGAAACATCACATTCAGTGATCTTTTTGGCAAAGCCATTTGTAGGTCTGCATCCATATTTTTTAGATTAAGATGGTATGGGCCAAGCAAAGCCCTGGTGTGACTCAAATTCAAGTTAGCCTACGTTTGAATGGGGTCCTGTGTGCTGGGATTTAGGTAGTGCAGTATTTAAACTATTATTCAGTGTCATAACAAATCATCCATCATACTCTCTGAATCTAGAATTGTTTATACCCATTTTTATTACTGTGAGCAGTTTCTAGCTCATATTAGATTTACTATTCAAGCTATCAGACTAAGTCTCTTTTGTAAGATTAATGGGTAACCCCAGCCTACTGTTTTGCATATGTATCTGTGAAGGCAGCTGTCAGAAGAGCAACCTTAGCTATATTTCTGAATAAATGCCCTTGATAGTGCTCAGTCCTTAATGAAGGTGAGTGATCTCTGCAGCTAAGTAAGAATTGTCATTCCCTCTGGAGTGTGTCTGTCACAAAGCATGGTTAAGTGTAATGGCTATGGTGGAAAAAGAGGGAAAAGTTGGTCCCATCCACTGGAGATCGTTTCACCTGCCACCTGTGTGGTGGTCACACAGCCCTGGGTGGGATAAGGGGTTGCAGCTTCACTGGCATGTAGGGGTACAGATGTGTGTCAGGTAAAGACATCATCCAGCCTTCTCTAAAAAGGCTTTGAAATCTCAGCTTCCATGATGGGAGACCATATCAGACCAGGACTGAAATTCCATGGGTTCAGAATTCCTCCTTGTAGTTGTGTGGGACTGCAAGTGCCAATTGTGCTTTCCATTGATTTGATATTTTCAGGAATCTTTGATTCTTTTCACTCCAGTTGGTATCCAGTCACAAGTGTTGGTCCCCAGGGCTCAGTGCTGGGACCAGTCCTGTTTAACATCTTTGTCAAGATTTAGATGAGGGGATTGAGTGCCCCCTCAGTAGGTTTGCAGATTACATGAAATTAAGTGAGAGTGTTGCTCTGCTTGAGGGTAGGAAAGCTCTGCAGAGGGATCTGGTCTAGCTGCATCAGTGGGCTGAGGTCAGCTGTATGAGGTTTAACAAAGCCAACTGCTGGGTCATATATTTCAGTAGCAACTACCCCACGAAGGTTCCTCGTTTGGGGCAGAGTGACTGGAAAGCTACCTGCAGAAAAGGACCTGGTTGTGTTGGTTGAGAGATGGCTGAACATGAGCCAGCAATGTGCTGAGGCAGCCCAGAAGGCAAACAACATCTGGGCCTGGATCAGAAATGGCTTGGCAAGTAGGGAAGTCTGATTGTGGCACTAAGTACTCTAGGGAATAGTGTGCAAAAACATTAGGAATAAAATCTTTATGTGCTTCCTGGTTTGTATGCAAGTTGCAAAGACAGCCATTGCTTTCCAGGCTATGGCTTAATTGAGATATACTTAAATTTTAGCAGCTGAACTTATTTCATAAGGGATTTGTGCTGCCTTGTGAGCTGCATCTTTAATGACTGATAATTGTAATTGTTTTGAAAGTGTAATGTTCCTTTTTCATGGTAGTAGAACTACATACCAGGTTTAACAGCAGTGCATTAGAGAGAGCTTATCCTTTAAAGGCTCTAGATGGGAAGCCATTCTTCATATTTATCTTAACAAATGAAGCAAATGCTTTGTATTTTCCCTCTAATGGACTGTCATGGGAAAAGGTATGACTAATTTCTCATGAGTTTCTGTTCTTGAACCTGATCCCCAGTGATGATTTAGGGGTTGAAAGTGGCAGTCAAAAGGTTAAGAGAAACATTTGGGAACCTTTAGTTCCTCCATGTAACCTGGTGGACTCTTCACGTCCTTATCTTGAGTATTCGGTGGTAGTGTCTGATAGTTACACATCAGAAACAGGCACTGACGTTTTAGCATACTTAGGTTATAAAGTGCTGGGCTGTTACATCAGCACTCTGGATTTGGGGGTTTGTTGATTGGTTGGTTGTTTTTAAACAAATACAAGGTCTGATTCCCTGGCCCTAATTTGGAAGAGGTGCTCAGACCTCCTCCTCTGAAGGAGCATATGCTGCTCCAGCCTGTGTCCTGGTGACTGAGGAGGAGCTCTGCCAGCCAGCTGTTGCAGGGAGATGGGACAGCTGTGTTTGAACTCCATCTTGGCTGCCTGGGTGAGCAAGCTGCTCACCATCCAGGAGACAATGTAGGCATGAGGCCACTCTTACTCGTCTGGTTTGGGTGAAGATGGCAGCAGTGCTATGGAGGGTGTGGGTGGTTGGGGTTGGGCTCCTCACTGCATTTCTGCCTGGGGTAGTGCTCCCACCATCCTCCCCAACTAGCTTGCCATGGTGCTTAGAAATGTTTTGTAGTGTGTGACTGGATGTTGAGAGGGAGTTCACACTCACGTTAGAGCTGTCCCAATGTTTTGGTGATGGGAAGCACTTTATCTGACCTCTTAGGATATCCACGTGTTGTTGGTTGCTTTGTTTTAGTATACGGTGTCCTTTTCCCTTCCTTCTCCTCCTCTGTCAGCCTAGAGAGATCACACATGACTTGCACAGTAGTTCACTAATCTAGCTTGTCCAAGCAAGTGGGTCTCTATGACCCTGAGCTTTTCTTCCTAGTAGTGATCATGCTGGAAGAGTCTCTAAGCCAGCAGAATGGATTCTGATCCCTTTCTGGTTTGGTTTTGTTGTAACGCAGCTGTTACAACAGTGCCTCAGCTCCATCACGGACCAGCACAGTATTTATCTTGGCTTCTGGTTCTTAACATATGGCACCACAACTTCACATGTATCTGTCATGGGAGATGCTGTGGTAGTCCCCTGTTTCCCTGTGTGACATTCCTGTACTACCATGCTGTGCATAGAAGTGGTGTATGAGGCATCTAGCTGTGCCTACTAAACATAGGTTTCTGCACTGAAAACTCAGTTTGCGAAGCCTTTTCTAGTTTGGGGGTTTTGTTTGCCTTTTTTTGGGGGGTGGGGGCGAGGGGGTTTGTAATGGTTTAAAGGAAAACCAACAGGTTAACCTGCTTGCTCCCCCAACATGGAAGTGAGGGAAAAGTAACACACAAAACCCCAGGGTCGTGATAAAGAGATGAGTGTACTGAATCCATGTGACAGCATAAATGCACAATTACCTAACAATACAACGGGTGATCTCCTTAGCCTAGCCTGTTTGCAGAAAAAGCACAGTGAAATGCAGGGAAAGACAGCATGAAAGAAAAGCAGTGGCTGCCCCACTCCCACTCGTCTTGCCACCATCCCTGTGGGACAAAGAAAGCCAACACCTAAAACCCCCAGAACCAGCAACTGGAATAGGAAGCCTCTCATGTTGCAATCTGAACTTCAATCCCCATAATCCTATGCTCCAACCAGTACTTTCATTTTGCAGCTGGCATGAGGCAGGATGGTTTGAATAACAGCAGCAAATAGTGTTTGCTAGTTTGGGTTTGGGGATTTTTGTGGGTTTTTGGATGGTTTTTTTTTCAGGTCTATGAGCTTTCCAGATTAGCATTACAGTCCAAGCCCTTTCATGTGAGTGGCCATGGACTGTGCAGCTGAAGAAGGTGAAGGAGTAAATATCAAAAAGGCTTCATCATTAAAAACCAGGAATTGCTTCAATTACAGAGATCAGTGTGCAAGAAACTGCTCACTGCCACATTTCTGCTTTTTATGCTCTGAGGCAGAGGCTGGAATTGTATTTGTTTTTTCTACTTCACAAATGCTGGTGACTGAGTGCAGAGTGGATCAAAGCCCAGATCCCTTCCTCTTAGGCAATGGCTAGAAATAACTTCAGGGTAGTATGAACAACTTCAGATAGATGTCCATATGACAGCTTGGTATTCAAGCCATCAATCAGAGCCAGAGCTTTGCAGTTGCTTCAAGTTGTTTTACTGGCTATCTTATCTTGGTTGTGACAGCTCAAGCAAAATCCTATCACAGTACCCATAGTATTATGACTGCTGTTGCTGAGGAGAGGACTGTTTGCCCTTTGTAGTGTCTGCTAGCAGGAGTTACCTCGTGTGTTGCCAGGAACCTCAGCTCTTGCCTTGGTTTTCTCCCTGTCTTGGGTATCCTGACCAGCTTTTGCATCTTTTTGTTTGTTTGTTTGTTCAAGCATGTGAAAAAACACATTTTCCTCTCAGCTGTTGCTCTTTTGCATGAAGTCATTGTGAGGGGAGCAGGGAAGAGCACTGCTGAGCTCTGCTGCCAGAATGCCTCTTAAATTCATATGGGCTGACACCAAGCCCCAGAGAGTCTAAGGTCATTCTTGCTCTGTGACCTTGGTGAGTTCCTGCTGCCTGTTGCTTTGCTATCAGAGTTGGACACCAGTCTATTTTTCTTTAATAATAAAAGATATACTCATTTGTTAGTAACTTGAAGCTAATAATTTGTTGGAACAGTAATAGCTCCTTTTAAGCAGGAACTGACTGGGTCCTCAGAACAGGAGATTTTTGTGTTTCTGTCAGTGCTGTGCATGTGGTAATGTCCTGGAGGTGTGATTAGGGCTTTTTACATATGAGTATCATCTGCTGAGAAGTGCATATGAAGCAGAAAAAAAAATGGAGTTCACAGAATCACAGAACTGTTTCACTTGAAAAAGACCTCTAAGATTGAGTCTAACCTTCAAGCACTGAGTCCAACCTTCAGCCTTCATGGCCATTAAACCATGTCCTGTGCCCTGTCCACACGTTTCTTGAAGTTACAAGAGTTTACATTCCCTGCCAGGTTACAAGATAATCAAGTGACTGTACACCTACCTAAGTCAAGGTCTTGAAGTGTTATGAAACCTGCTGGGTGTGGCTTGAGCCATCTACATGGAAGGATTTGTGTTAGTATTATGTTGATTCTTGCAGAATTTTTCCAGGCCTAAGATGGTGTTTCTGCCATCTGGCAAGGCCACGAGCTTTATCTCCTTTTCCACACTGGCAGGACACCCTTGGATACAAATTTGGTTTCTGTTCTTTCACAGAGTGTGTGTTTACTTCATTTTCGTTTCATATAGAAGTAGGTGCCTGAAGGAATCGGAGACAAAACCTATCAAGATGAAACCCATTCTTGCTATTGCGTCCTTGATTTAATTAGTTCCAATGCAAGATCTTGGTCATACAGGACATTGTGTTGTGGAAGATTTAAGTGTTAGTCAGAAAGTATGATGGACATTATGTCTCCTTTGCCTAAGCCATTCTCCTTTTAAAAATAAACTCCAGAGCAGTTTGTGCTTTATCTATATCAGAGTGATTGGCCATTGGAATGGGCTGCCCAGGGAGGTGGTGGAGTCACCATCACTGGAGGTGTTTAGGCAGAGACTGGATGGGGTGCTTGGTGCCATGGTTTAGTTGATTAGATGGTGTTGGATGATAGGTTGAACTTGATGATCTCTAAGGTCTTTTCCAACCTGGTTAATTCTAATTCTGTTGCTTCCAGACAGTTCATAGAGTCGTAGGATGGTAGGGATTGGAAGGTCATTGAGTCCAGCCTCTGCCAAATCAGGATCACTTAGGGCAGGTCTTACAGAGACACATCCAGACAGGTCTTGAAAGTCTCCAGGTAAGAAGACTCCACAACCTCACTGGGCAGCTTGCTCCAGGGCTCCGTCACCCTTACAGTAAAGAAGATTTTCCTCATGTTGAACTTCCTGTGTTCAATTTTGTATACATTGCTACTTGTCCTATGACAGAACACTGCTGGAAAGAGACTGGCACCACCTTCTTGACACCCACCCTTCAAATATTTATAGACATTAATAAGATCTCTGCTTAGTCTTCTCTTCTTCAGACTAAACAGCCCCAAGTCTCTCGGCCTTTTCTCATCAGACAGATGTTCCAGTCCCTTTACCATCTTTGTAGCCTCTGTTGGACACTCTCTAGGATATCTCTTTCCTTCTTGAACTGGGGAACCCAGAACTGGACAAAATACTCCAGATGTGGTCTCACCAGAGTAGAGGGGAAGAAGAACCATCCTGGACCTGCTGGCTGCACCCCAGGATACCATTGGCCTTCTCGGCCCCAAGGACACATTTCTGTCCCATGGATAACTTATTGTCCACCAGGACTCCAAGGTCCTTCTCCAGGGAGGTGGTGGAGGTATTTAAAAGACATGGGGATGTGGTGCTTTGGGCCATGGTGTGGTGGTGGTGGTGGGATTATGAGCCCAAGGTGAGCAGCTAGATGTGATGATTTCAAAGGTCTCTTGTACCTCAAGAGTTCTATGATTCTGTTCATCACCGCCTCTTCTCAGCTCTGGCTCTGAGGCATACAGGGACATATGGGCAGCTGCTGTTTATGTTTTAATGACAGCTTGCTAAATGCTTCTTTGAGAAGAAAGGTGTTACTCGTTGGGATTGTTCAGTAATACATCCATATGCCTATCACCCCTTGTTAGAACAGCAGAGTGTCACTTTGTGCATGCAGACAGGAAGCAGTCTTTGTGCACTGATGAACAATCTGGCATCAAACTGGGATCAAGGCTGTCACAGGTATTACAGTGTGCTGCATTAATGCTGTTTCTGAGAGTTAGCAAGTTCATCCCCAGCAGGGCTGTGCTCTCACCAGTGCATGATGTCTGATCCTGGAAGGACTGCCCTGCCCTGGCTGTGGCTGCTGGTTGCCCAGAGAAGTTGTGGACACCTCATCCCTAGAATTATTTAAGACCAAGCTGGATGAGGCTTTGAGCAACCTCATCTAGTGGGAGGTGTCCCTGCCCATGGCAAGGGGGTTGGAGCTACATGATCTTTAAGGTCCCTTCCAACTCAGGCCATTTCTGTCATTTCTATGACCTGTCCTTGGTGCTTTTGTGAGGTGGGAGATGCAGTTGGTTTGTCTCTGCACTTACCTTGCTAATGACAAAACATGAAGACATAATCTGTGTTGTCTGCTGTAGGGCTTGGTTTTTTGGTCAGGCACTTAACTCTAGTTCAGACTTTTTTTCCTTGCAAAAGAAAAGGTGAACAGGATCATAGGTTGGAAAAGACCTCCAAGATCATTGAGTCCAACCTTCAATGTAAGACCACTGTGGCTATTGAACCATGTCCTGAAGTGCCAAGGAAACACTGTGGAGTAAGAAACACAGGGAGGGGTGGGGGGGGGTTATATTTTTTTCCCTGGTGTTTTTTGGATGAGTTTCTTGTGGAAGCAGGATATTTTTCTCCTACATGAAATTTCCTCCCAGGAACAGCTAGCCTGAGCAGCTCAGATTTGAAATTTAATGCTGTTTGTGGATTTGCACTGGTTTGGGCTCAACAGGAGATACCAGTTTATTTTGAAGAGAAGGCAGAAGAGGGAAAGAGTAGAAGGCTAAGGTTGGATGCCAGGGGACAACATAGTGTGTACTTTTACTGTAAATTTCTACCTTTTTAGCACAGAGTAAATCTAAAGGGAAGTCTGTGTTACCCAAAAGCCTGTTTTCTCTCTCTTGTGCTGTCATATCAAGCTCATGCATAATTAAACCTAAAATGTATGCTATTTTCTGTCTAAAAGTATGTAACCAAAATAACAACAGCTTTGGTAGGAAACAAGACTGTTAGGAGAGACTTAGCAAGGGCTCTAATTCTGTGAGTAGAAGTACAACTCAGTCTCCTACCAGGCTCCCTAGGAGCAGGAGCATTTCAATTTCACTTGCTGCAGCCTTGATACAGAATTTTAAGAGGAGTAATGTCCTCATTTGTTAGTGCACACACCCACCTCTCTTGCCAAATTCCTCTCTGTGTTTCTAGAAACTGAAAGAGCAGTCAAGTTTTCTTGAAATGCTCCACACGTGTTGCTGTCTCTGCTCCTTTGAAAATCTCTCTGTCAATATCTGAAAGCAGAGGGAGTGCTCCAAACCCACGGGCTTTCAGAAGTAGTTTTGGTCGTCCCCCCCCGGCTTTGATCCATAAAATTTACACCAGTTTGTCCATCTCCACACAGATCACAGCAGGGCTGTTCACTATAGAGTCTGTCTTTCCAAAGTCAACTTCAGAGCCAGTAGAAATGATGAAAATTAATTTTCTGCCCTTCAGAAAAGCCAGTAGCAGAGAGATGAACTATGGCTGTGAAGGGAGCTCCTAGAAATCTGTTGTACCACCGGTGAAGAGTGATTGGGTCTGACATGCAGCACTCTGAGTTGTAGTGGGGGCAAGCTGCTGGGACCCTCAGTTTAAGAAGGACATTGACACACTTGAACGTGTCCAGAGAAGGGCAACAAGGCTGGTGAGAGGCCTTGAGCACAAGCCCTATGAGGAGAGGCTGAGCGAGCTGGGGTTGTTTAGCCTGGAGAAGAGGAGGTTCAGGGGAGACCTCAGGCGGGAGACCTCATTGCTCTCTACAAGTGCCTGAAGGGTGGTTGTAGCCAGGAGGGGTTGGCCTCTTCTCCCAGGCAACCAGCACCAGAACAAGAGGACACAGTCTCAAGCTGTGCCAGGGGAAGTTTAGGCTGGAGGTGAGGAGAAAGTTCTTCACTGAGAGAGTCATTCGCCATTGGAATGGGCTGCCCGGGGAGGTGGTGGAGTCACCATCCCTGGAGGTGTTCAAGAGGGGATTGGACGTGGCACTTGGTGCCATGGTTTAGTCATGAGGTCTTGGGTGATAGGTTGGACTTGAGGATTTTTGAGGTCTCTTCCAATCTTGGTGATACTGTGTGAAATAATCAGTGATCCAAATTGCAGCAGTGGTGAGTAGAGCTGTGCCCAGAGAAAAGCACCTCTGCCGCCCTCTTCTTCTATCCTCTGGAGAGTCCTCCACTTTGGAGTACTGCCTTCCAGGCTCTCCAAACCAAGGCTTAGTGTTTCCTTTTATTTTGATTGAAATTAGCACCATAGGCTTCTCCAAGTCTTGGTATTTGCACCAGGTGGTTGAGGACTGTGCCATCTGGCTGCATCACCTTAGAGCTGACATACATGCCAAGAGAACAGATTGGAGGCAGTGCTGGGTTTTTTGAGAGGCATGGAGGTGATGCCATGGTTAAATTGACCAGAAAAGAGGGAGGCTTTCTCTGCAGAAGACCTCTCACTGCCTGGGGAAACTCCCAGAAGACAAACCACTCGGGAGTCCTGCCTGAGTACCCAGGTCACCAGATGCTTAGAGGGGCTAAGGATCACTTTCACATGTTTCTGCACTGGTTCTGCACCAGATTGAAGGCATGGGCAAGCCCTAAATCTGTTGTGTAAATAGGGCCTCGGGGGCACTGTGAAACATAGCTTTGGAAATGAATGAAAAACTGTATGACACTGTATGACACCATAGCCTTCCATCAGCATACTCTGTGGGGCACATTTGCTGCTTTAAAATCTTTTGTTTAGTCTGCTATTATTTGGGTATGGAGTTGAGTGGGAAATTTCTGGTTAGAATATAATAGAGCCTCATAAACTTTAGAGGCAGTGATGCTGTATCCTTTGTCTGTGCAGAGCCTGTGCTGCTATAGCCCCAATCCAGGATTTGGTAATGCAAACAAACAAACCCAAGGGCTCATTTAGCAGTAAAAATAAATGTTTAACTGTATTTTCTTTCTAATAATGTATTTAATGCTTTCTATTAAGGTCTTATTTTCATTGGTACAATGTAAGGGCTCCATCCCACCATAGGCACCACATTTCTTCTTCTCCAGCCTTCAAATGAGACTTCTCGTAGAACCGTAGAATTGTAGAGTGGTTTGGGTTGGAAAGGACCTTAAAGATCCTCCAGTTCCAACACCCCTGCCATGGGCAGGGACACCTTCCACTAGAACAGGTTGCTCGAGGCCCTGTCCAGCTGGCCTTGAACACCTCCAGGGAGGGGGCATCCATGACCTTCCAGGGCAACTTGTTCCACTGTCTGACCACTCTCGCTGTAAAGAATTGCTTCCTAATCTCCAGTCTAAATCTCACCTCTTGCAGCTTCAATCCATTCCCTCTCATCCTGTCACTGCAAGCCCTTGTAAAGAGTCATTTTCCAGCTTTCTTGTAGGCCCCCTTCAGGTACTGGAACGCCTCTATAAGGTCTTTCTGGAGCCTTCTGTTCTCCAGGCTGCAACTCTCTCAGCCTGTCCCCACAGGGGAGGTGGTCCAGCACTCTGATCATCTTCATGGCCTCCTCTGGACCCACTCCAACAATTTGATGTCCTCCTTGTGTTGGGAGCACCAGAATATGAAAAACTCAACTCAATGGGCTCACGTTTAGTTTTTCATTGACACCCCCAAGTCCTTCTCCTCAAGACCGCTCTCAATCCACTCCTCACACAGCCTATATTTGTGCTTGTGATTGCCCCAACCCTGGTGCAGGACCTTGCACTTGGGCTTGTTGAACTTCATGAGGATGGCTTGGGCTTACCTTTCTAGCCCCTCCAAGTCCCTCTGGGTGGCATCCCTTCCCTTCAGCATGTCAACCAGACTACACAGCTTGGTGTCCTCTGCGAATTTGCTGAAGGTGCACTCAATCCTGGGGTCCACATCGCTGGCAAAGATGTTAAACAGCACCGGTTCTGGTATCAGCTCCTGAGAGATGCCACTCATCACTGGCCTCCATTTTGGCATTGAGCCATAGGCAGAACTCTTCCAGTGCAAGCACCCAGCCGATTCCTTATCCAGCGAGTGGTCCACCCCTCGAGTCCGTGTTTTGCCAGTTTGGTGACCAGGATGTGATGTAGGACAGTGGAGATGCTAAAAGTTGTGAGTGCTGGAAAAATCTCCCAGGGTTTTGCTGAGTCATGGGACTCATTTCTCTTAGAGATACACTGACTAATGACCAAGTACCTTAATAGGCAACTCTGCAGCTGTGGGTTGAGTTACGTTTCTATGAGGGCTGAGTGCCACTGATTGCTTCAGGGAACGCAGTGCTGTCGGTGGTGGTGGAGGCCAGCAGGGCTAATTGCTGCTCTTCCTGGGAGTCTCTCATGCCTGTGGTTTGTTTCATAATTTTTTTTTGGTTGATTGGTTGTTTTTTGAATGTTACTGGGTTTACAGCACTCATGGGCAGGAAGAACTGAAATGGTTTGGTGGTCATTATTTTTCTGCTGTTCTTCTGCAATGTAGGCCTGACACTTCTCTTGAAATACAAACTCAATTAGTAGTCATCTTCAGTGGTCCATGAAGGTGCCTCCCTTCCCTTCTGCTCTTAATTTCAGGTGTTGGGAAGTTATGCCAGGAAGTAAGCCTGGTGGAGATGTTTGGTCTCCAGAAGTGAATGTCTTAGCAACACAGGCTTTCTGTGACGAGGAAGAACTAGAGGAGAAACAGAAGGATTTCATGGGGGGGTGCTCAAAGAAGGGAACCTTGAAGACAGATCACTTAGCCATAAAAGATCCTGAAAAGCATGTCCTCTGCCTGGCTTTCTG